>OY728137.1:619190789-620626021 GCA_963277665.1 Viscum album | reverse complement strand
ATTCTAGCGACCCTGTGTGGATCAGTAGTAGTGTGACCTAATGAGAACCCGCCTTACAGTGGCCCTTCATGGAACAAAAACTTATGTACCAGAGTGGATTGATAATAGAATAGCTCCTTTGTAGATCAGTTGTGGGACTTATAAATGTAATAATATGATATAGTCTAATACTAATCATCTGTATTCTTGATCTCTAAGTTGTATACCTGGTGTGAGATGACTATTTCTTTATACTTTTTTATTGAGGTCTTTATTTGTAGTTTTTACTTTTTGGAACTCTGGGATACCTTTAGGGGTCTCGGGGTCCCTACTGAGTATTTTCATACTCACCCCTGCATGGGCTTCACCCGCACCTTGTTGTGTCTTGTGCAGATGATGAGAAGCTTGGCAGAGACTTGAGGGAGTCAATACCAGGAGGTACATGGAGGAGATAGGATAATGTGGAGTGTTTTCGAGATGATATTTACCTAACCTTCAGGTAGGATCCTCAGTGGACGATCCAGGAGTTGTTTTCTCTTTTCATTTGTACTTGTACTTTTCAGTTGGGCTTGTATTCCGGCCCTTTTACTTTCAGTACACTTTTTACTCCAACAGTTTACTACATATTTGCTTCTTGTTGTTTTATTGGATTGTGTGTTTATACAGGTTTAAAGGTAATTCCTTCCCATTATAGGGATACTCCTTTTCGGTGCTAGTTGTCAACCCTTGTCCTATGGAAGGCGGGCTTGGGGAAGTCACTGCACAGGCCCTAGGGGATGGGTCGTGACAAAGTGGTATCAGGGGATTCGGTTCTACCAAATAAATAGGACTCTTATCTTTGAATAGAGCAATGGTGTTAAGTGTTTTGAGTGTGGTTTTCAGTTCAAGGAGTCCATTATTGGTTTGGTGGCTGATGTATCCGTACACCAGAACCCTAAATTATGATTTCCGACTCAGTGCATTAAAACAATGATTGTGTGTGTTTTGGAAGTGTTTTATTTTTGATCTCTTTGAGTTAGCTCACCAGGTATAACTTATTGATCATGGCGCACCTGTTTTCTTTCAGGATGCCTCCATGTAGACAGCCAGCTAGGATTCCTGAGAGGGTACACGATGATGGCCCACTGAGCGATGAGGCTTCGGTGTAGGTCCCTCTTACAGTGATAGTACCATCAGGTGGTGTACTAGCATCACCACTACCCATCAGGAAGTTCTTGCCACCAGCCCCACTAATAGATGGTGCATGCCGACTGAGCATGTTGAACGAGTTATAGCAGTAGTGGCCTCAGAGGTTCCAAGGTGAGATGGATCCGCAAGCAGTTGAGGACTGGCTAGAGGTTGTGGCCATAGTTTTTCGCCTGGTTGAGACACCAGCTGACCAGATGGTGATCCTAGCTACCAGTCTTTTCCAGGGAGCAGCAAGGAGATGGTGGAGCCTGACGCTCTAGATACATAATGAGGCGACACTCACCTAGGAAGATTTAGAGGGCCTCTTCGGGGTAGAGTTCGTTCTAGAGACTCTACGCTCTATGCATATACAAGAGCTACTACACTTGCAGCAGGGTAGCTTGATCGTGGCCCAATACTTGGCGAGGTTCACTGACCTCTCACTCTCCTCTACCAACATGGTGCGGGTCCCTTTATTCAGGGCCTGGACCTTCTAGAAGGGACTCCAACGGGATATTAGAGCTTTGATGGTACCTCTCAGCATCCCGACGCATGATGGAGTACTGGAGAGAGCACTCTTGGTGGAGAGATTCCTTACCGAGCAGGCACCGACAGTGAGACCCACCACCAGGAGACACGTAGCAGAGTCATCTATGGCTGGTAGTAGGTAGATGACATAGAGGTCTAAGCAAACCAGACCTTCTAGTGGATGACCCCGGAATGTAGGTTTAGAGTTGCGAGGCTCATGAGGTAGATAATGCCAGTAGAGGATCAAATTGTGCTTCACGTGCGGCGGGTAGGGTTACATGGCTCATGACTGCCCAACCAGCCGCACCGATGACCAGCAGACAGTCGAGGGACCATCGAGGCAGAGGCAAATATTTGAGTGAGGAGGACTGTAGGGCAGTGGGTGTGGTAGAGGAGTTGGCCATGCAGCAGGCGGTGGGATGCGATTTGAGGTTCTACTGCCACCACCTCCAGGTGGTCCATCCTGACCATAGGGAGCAGGTGGACAGGGACAAGAACATCTCTAGGCATTTGAGGCCTACAACCATGGTTCTATAGAGATGATTTGAGGTATTATCTATGTCTACTCCACCTTAGCTGCAGTTCTTATATACACAGGTGTCAATCACTCTTTCATTTTCATGGATCTCATTTAGAGATTGAAGATTCTGGTTGAGCTGTTGGCTCGATCCTTGTGATTAGAGACTCCTATGGGAGAATATTTGATTATTACACACTAGTTATGGTAGTGTGAGCTTACTATAGGAGTTGAGATCTTCAGTTGGGATCTTCTAGTAATGACATCGAGGCCTTATGACGTCATCTTGGGTATGGAATGGTTATCCATAGTCTATGATCAGATTGACTACATTACGCACAAAGTGTGGTGTGTCCATGAGGATGGGATCAGGTTTTCCTTCACCAGCAAGAAGGTACCCTTTTCCGAACAGGATGGACATACTTGGAGGAGGGTGCATCCAATCACACATTAGTTGGATAGACTTACCCTCAAAGCAGTTGATGTTGAGATTTCGAGCTATCCTGTAGTGATAGACTAGTATGCTGATATCTTCCCTAATGATGTTCTAGGACTACCTAATTGTAGATAGGTGGACTTCTGCATTGACATGTACCCTGGGACGGCACCAATATCTACACTAGAAAATCGGATGGCTCCCGTGGAGCTTCATGATTTACGGGTGCAACTAAAGGACTTGTAGAGGAAGGGGTTCATAAGGCCTAGTGTTTCTCTATGGGTATCCCCGATTTTGTTCACCAAGAAGGAAGATGGGAGTTTGAGGATCTGGGTGGATTATTGGTGCCTGAACTAGGTGATCGTGAAGAACAAGTATCCACTTCTGAGGATTGATGATATTTTCAATCAGCTGAAGGGAGTTCGTTGGTTTTTGAAGATAGACCTCAGATCAGGTTATCACCAACTCAGGGTACGAGATGAGGATGTGCAGAAGATAGCCTTTAGATGTCGGTATGGCCACTATCAGTTCTTGGTTATGCCATTCGGCATGACCAATGCCCCTGAAATTTTCATGGGACTCATTAATAGGATCTTTCAGCCATACCTCAATCACTTTATGGTATGACATCTTGATATACTTGGTGTCATAGGAGGATCATGCCTTTCATCTGCAGTTAGTTCTGGATACACTCTGAGAGCACCAGCTTTATGGTAAGATCTCAAAGTGACAGTTCTGGATATGGGAGGTCCAATTTCTGGGACACATTATCTCGGAGGCTAGAGTTGCAATGGATCTGGAAAAGATAGAGGTTGTGCTAGCTTGGGAGCCACCCAGGGGTGTGACTGAGGTACAGAGTTTCCTGGGGTTGGCTGGTTACTACTGGAGATTCATACCTAACTTTTTTAGAGTTTTGGAACCCTTTTTAGTGTTAACAAAGAAGGGATAGCCCTTCGTATAGATAGAGAGATGCCAACAGATTTTTCAAGATCTAAAGTAGAGGCTGAAGAGTGCCCCCATCTTGAGGCTACCAGAAGAGGGTGTTGGGTATGTAGTCTACTGTGACACGTCAGGGACCAGACTTGGATGTGTCATGATGTAGGAGTGAGCAGTGATCGCTTATGGTTCACAATAGCTAAGAAATCATGAGAAGAACTACACTGCCCATGACCTAGTGTTAGCAGCAGTGGTATTCACCTTGAAGATGTTGCAACACTACTTGATGGGTAAACAGTTTACTGTTTTCTCTGATCAAAAGAGTCTTAGGTATATCTTCTCAAAGAAGGACTGAACCTGATATAGATATGTTGGCTAGAGTTCCTCCAGGACTATGACTTTGAGATAGTCTACACTCCTAGGAAGGGAAACATAGTAGCAGACTCACTCAGCAGTAGGTCTGGTCTACAGTTGCTAAGTAAGGCAACAGAGCAGCTAGTCGTGTTTCAGATATCCTTTGTGGATAGAGATGGAGTAGCATACCTCCAGCCTATGACTGTCACTCCTCCACTTCTTCAACGAGTTCAGGAGGCACATCTTGGGGACATTGACTATGAGGCTCGGCGTGCTCATATGTCCTCAGGATAGGCACCTGATGGATTTTCTAAAGGTGGAGAATACGTCATCCTCTTCAGAGGACGCACCCTGGTACCGGTGGCACTACAGGGGGAGGTGTTGAGGTAGTTCCATACATCCCCTCTAGTAGTACATCTTGGTGTGGAAAAGATATACCAGGACCTCAGTAGTCAGCACTGGTGGCCAACGATGAAGAAAGAAGTGCCAGAGTTTGTTTTACAATGCCTCACTTGTCAGCAAGTGAAGACCGAGCATCAAGTTCCAGCAGGATTAGCTCAACCATTAGAGGTACCATAGTGTAAGTGGAATGGTATTTATATGGACTTTGTGATAGGGCTACCACGTACATACAGGGGACATGATTCCATCTGGGTGATCATTGAACAACTCACCAAGTCGGCCCACTTCCTACCCATCCGAGAGAAGGGGTCAGCAGAGGACTTGGGACGCCTCTATGTACAAGAGATTGTATGGCTCCATGGGGTTCCATCGACGATTGTCTCTGATCGTGATGCACATTTTTCATTCTAGTTGTGGAAGGGATTATAGGAGTCATTCAGGACTCAGCTACTTTTGAGCACCACCTTTAATCCACAGACAGATGGTCAGATAGAGCATACTATTTAGACACTGGAGGACATGCTTCATGCTTGCGTCCTAGATTTTGGTCACAATTGGGATGATCACTTGCCCTTGGTGGAGTTTTCATAAAACAGTAGCTATCACTCCACCATAGGTATGTAACCTTTTGAGGTCTTGTACGGTCGACCATGCAGATCACCTCTATGCTGGATAGACCCAGGGGAGTCAACACTTATGGGTCTAGAGTTGGTATAGGCTACCACTGAGATGGTGAAGATCATCCAGGAGTGGATGAAGACTACACAGATTAGACAGAAGTCTTATGATGATAGGATACTGAGACTTTTGGAGTTCGAGGAGGGATACCATGTCTTCCTACGGGTCACACCTCAATGAGGTTTGTGGAGATTTGGTCGGGTTGTCAAGCTATCTCCGAGGTTCATCGGACCCTTTCAGGTCCTCAGTAGATTCTTCAAAGTAGCATATCACCTAGATCTTCCCCTATAGATTCATCGGGTGCATGACGTTTTCCATGTGTCACAGATGAGAAAGTACGTGCATGATCCGTCACACGTTATTGACTGGAGTGAGCTAGAAATTGATGATGGGTCGACATTTATGGAGGTTCCAGTGGAGATTGAGGATCGATAGGATTGGGTCCTTTGTGGAGAATTTATCCCTCTGGTGCACGTTCACTGGCATCACAGGAACCTCCATGAGAGAATATTGGAGCGAGAGGCTCAAATTTGTACTAAGTACCCCCATTTGTTTCCTTAGTCTATGTTGTGGCTTTCGAGGATGAAAATCCCTAAGGTGGGTAGAATGTAAAGAACCGTATTTTCCATTTAATTTTTTAAAAAATATATATATGGAATTATTACGAGTTTTCAAAAACCGACGGCACATGATTCTGATGCCCGGTGTGCCTGGAATGAATTTCTAACCTTTTTTAAGGTACATTCAGTAAACGCACGGGCAGCATTTTCCATATTTTGAACGGGTGCTTGGATTAAAAATCTGAGGGCACAGTTGAATCTGTAGTGATGGGATTTTCTTAAAGGAGGCTTCGACTCGACCGCAGTATGTTGGGTCAAAACGTTAATTTTGCAGAATTTTGAAATATTAATAAAAATAACATGTTTTGTTATTTTATTTCTTTTCCTCTTTTTTTTTTCTTTTCCTCCAATGGAAAAGCGATGGTGGTGATACCAACGACATGTCAAGCCATAAAATGGATTGACTTGCCTTTATTGTTGTAATGGCACCGTTGGAATTTAAAGGTTTATTAATTAAATTAACCGCATTTATTCCACGTGTGTTACTCACCCTTCCTATTTACTATTTATATTGAGCTCGGGGTGGAGTGTTGGCACGGCTTCACCAAGTGATGAAGCTCTGGAAAAGTACCACGACTCCAACCACTTGGAGGATGATACTGGTTTCAGTGAGCGGTGACGAGCGCCATCGAATCATGAACCGATGATAATAACAAAGGAGGTTTCATCGATCGTCGTTAGTGGACATCTAATCCAAGTAGGGTAATTGTTGTAAAGTTCATATTTATGAGATAACTTGTTGACTGCCTGATATAATCCTAATGTGGAGGGCATGGGCCAAACGAACAAGGCCCGGACCCCCCGCTTCTATGGTATTTGTATTGTTATTCTGGAATAGTTTTCCAAACAGAGCTGTTGGATGAAACTAGAGAACACGCAGTAGTGACGGTGACCCAAGAGCCTCGAAGGCATTGAAGACATCAAAAACGGACCACTGGAGCGCATCTGGTGGCCCGTGGAAGAAACCGTAGGTGCGCCATGTTGGTGGCAGTCGGTGGTGGCCAAAGGAGACCTACGGCAACCGGCTATGGGTAGTGGAAAGCGGTGCGCCATGGAGGCCAAGGGCGGCTGGCCCAAGCCAGCCGCGCAGGACAAGGGAGGCACCCTCAGGTGCCGCCGGCGGTAGTAGCCGCGGCAGAAGGAGGGCGGTGTGGCCCCGTGTCACGCCGTGTTGGCGGAAGCCAGTCATCCAAACGGCTGACCATTGAACCCAGTGGGGTACCGCCCCACTGGCTAGACAAAACGGCCCTACAACTGTAGGGCCAGTGGGAGAAAACGGTCCACCTTCTTGAGGACCGGGCCGGATGCGGGCCGGACGCGGGTGGTCTAAGCCCCACCCGATGGGCCGGGCCAACAGCGGCTCAAGCCTGTAAACCAATGGGACAACCCCGATGGGCCGGACCCAGCGAACCGGGCCAATCCTTAACAGGCCGAACCTGGGTGGGGTCAGGTAGACCCTGGGACCCGTTGCTTCGGATCGGTCAGACCGAGTCGGATCGGGCCCAAACCCAACCGGCCCTCGAATAAATAAACGCCTGTAAGTGATGAACCAGGTTTCTGTTTGACACGCCGTTAGTGGCATTGGGACCCCTTTTGGGAAGCGGTCCCTTTTTCATATTCCAGTGGGCCCGACCGAGCTAGGCTGGACCGAGGTGTGATCACCCCCATTTCATAGAAAGGGATGTATCTAACAGACCGGGTGTCTGATCGACACGTCATCTATGGAATAGGGACCCTTGTGACAAGGCAGTCCTTTGGGGATAATCTAAGTGATTTTTGGCTGTGTTTGACGAGTGACTTGGGTTGGATCAGAATTGAATCCAACCGGGCCCTTTTTACAAAAGTGCCCATATCTCACAGACCGGGCGTCTGATTGACGCGTCGTCTGTCACATTGAGACCCCTATGATGGGGCGGTCCCTTGGGTATACCTTTTATGGGACATCATATTGGTTGAAATATGACCAATGGATTGAGGAGCAGTTCTTATAGAATCAAGCATGTTGAGCGGGAATCCTATGGCTGGCTATGACATGAAGAAGAAGAGTGACCAAGGCGGGTCAGCATTAGAAACTCCAGATTTGGATGATCTAGTTGTATGACTAATCATCCTACCTCTGTACTAGTGACCCTATGTGGATCAGCATCATAAGGACCCTATATGGATCAGCATCATAGCGACCCTATGTGGATCAGCATCATAGCGACCTTGTGTGGATCAACAACATAGAGACCCTATGTGGATCAGCATTCTAGCGTTCCTGTGTGGATCAGCATTAGCGTGACCCGATGAGGACCCGTTTTATAGTGGCCTGTCATGGAACAATTAATTACATCCAAGAGTGGATAGATAATAGAACTTCTCCTTTGTGGATCAGTTGTGGGACTTCTAAATGGAATAAGATGATATAGTCTAAGACTAATCATCTATATTCTTGATCTCTAAGTTTTATACCTAGTATGAGTTGACTATTGATTTGTGCTTTGTGATTAAGGTCTTTCTTTGTGGTTTTACTTTTGTGGAACTTTGGGAGACCTTCGGGGGTCTCAGGGTCTCTACTAAGTATTGTCATACTCACCCCTACATGGGCTTCTCCCACACCTTATTGTGCCTTGTGCAGATGACGAGCAGTTGTGCTGAGACTTGAGGGATCTAGGACTGGGCGATACACGGAGGAGACGGGTCGACGTGAAGTGTTGTGGAGATGATCTGTACCTACCCTTCAGGTAGGATCCTCAGTGGATGATTTAGGAATTGTTTTCCCTTTTCAGTTGTACTTTTACTTTTCAGTTGGGCTTGTATTCCAACCCCTTTACTTTCTGTGCTCTTTTTACTCCAGCAGTTTACTTAGTAGTTGCTTCTTGTTGTGTTCTTGGATTGTTTGTTTGTACAAGTTTAAAGGCAATGCCTTCCCGTTATAGGGATACGCCTTTTTGGTGCTAGTATCTAACCTCTGGCCTATGGAAGGCAGGCTTGGGATAGTCACGGTGTGGGCCCCGGGGGACGGGTCGTGATAGATATAAGGTGAGATGATCCAGGTAAATTATTTTTGGCCTAGAAATATGAGATTAGATCCATGTACACAAACACTGATTTGAGCATAGTTGATGTTATTAAATGGGTGATACCTATATGGTGAATGTGGGGTATTCCATAAGAAACATTTCATGTATTGATTTTTTTCATGTTTTAAATATTTCTTGGTGAAATATGTAATAAAAAAAGTAATGGTATTGGTGATAAAGAAACTTATTCAATAAAAATGATGATAAAGTATATTCATAAATTTCTTACAATTTCTTCTCATTAGTATTACTGCTATATTAAATATATATATATATATATATATAAATAGTTTCCTCAATGGAAATTAAATTAATGATGTGTATATGAATGAACCTAAATATTTTATGATTAAAATAGTGTTTCAAATTATTATAAGATACAAATTTCAATTTATAAAATAAATAAATATTCTTAGACATGTAAAATAATTTTTTATGGTAAAATAATATATTTTTTATGCCATCAAGAGGGGATAGGAGTATTTTCCATAGCAATAGCTTTGTATGAGTGAAGTAATAATTCTAATGATTTATATGTATGGAATAAGAGAAATTATAAATTGTAACAACTTGATATTTTAAAATATATTTTCCATTAAATATATACTTTTTTGGTTAGTGTGTATCACATACATCACATCAAAAAAATGAAGTTTGATATATTTTATTAAAGTTAAATATAATCATTAATACATTACAAGAACATAATGTGAAACAACATGATGAATACTAGAATAATAATAAAACCTTAAGTAAATAATAAATAATAAATATTTTATTTTAAAAATTATATTCTAATTTCATAAAATATTATTATTATTTTTAATAAATCATTTATTTATTTTTAATCCCAATGAAATGATAAATAATTAATGGTTAGAAGATATTTTTTTAGACTTTATTAAATCTATTTAATATAAAATTAGATATTTTTTCAAAAGAATTTCATTTAAGTGTTGTTTATTTTTATTATATAGTTAATTCAAAAAAAAATAGAGAAAAATTATAACCATGTTATTTAATATATAATAAAATAAATTAAATATAATTAAATTAGTAATTAATATGAAATATTATTCAGAACACGTAATGTTTTAGAAATCATTTTTATATAAGTATTTTTATGTTTTTTATGTTTTTATTTAAATTTTATGAACATAAATTATAGAGTATGAGATTTAAAAAAATTAAATTCTTTTTTTATTCACAAATACCAAATAAATATCGGTGAAATTTTGGGATTATAATTAAAAGGTTGATTCTTGGGTGATGAAAAAATATAGTTTTTACAAATATTGTTACAGTTATAATTTCATTATGTAATAATCTTGATATAAAAGTTATCTAAAACCTCATTCTAGACCCATAATTAATTAAAGGAGGTAAATAATTAATTTGAAAAATATTATATTTAATTAAGAATCGTATTCTTTGTATTTTAGAACCTAGTTGATATTTTATTGAAATGAAAACTAGTTTTTCTATTTTTCCATTCATTATGATTTCACGTGGTTCTATTCAGTTTTTGCTAGAATTAAAAGACCCAAAAGATTTATTTGATAAATAATAAACCAATAAATTTCATGGGAATCAAAAATATATATTAATTTTATGTAAATTCATTTTTATCATTAAAAATGAATTGTTCTATAAAAAATTTTGGTACATTAAGATTAACATTTTTGAAACATAATTCATGGAATTATTGATATTAAATCCTTTAAATATTTTTACAAATTAGGAATTTGTATATTTGATTTTTGAATGATCTTAAATTTAATTTAGACATGGGAATAAGTTACCATTATAAAATTTAGACACCAAAGTAGAATTTTAAATGCATGATGAGGGGTTAAATTAAGATATAAGGGAAAAAATATGAAAAATAAATTTCTATAATGTATTGAATGAGTCAATTATTTTCCTTCGATGTATTATATATGAAATATCAATAATTTTGATTCAATTAGATAAATTTGACATATCTTGGTTTACAATAAGTAATTAATATTTCAAAAAAATACTCTCATTCATAAATTGAGCTCTCCACCATCCCTTAATTGATACAAAAAAAAAATAGAACAACCCATTGTATTCTGCCATATTTACCTCTATAAAAACATTATCTAAGTCCCTAATTTTATGATCCATAATAGAAGATTGAAACTGGTCATTTCTATGTGGTCCTTCATGATGACATTCAAACTATTAATATAATTGATATATTGATCTGGATTATTATTATATATCATCTTTATATACATCTTCTTGAATCAGATTTATCAATATAGGAATTTTTTTTGAAAACTTTATGTTTTCATAAAAGAAATATTATCACTATGTAATGACATGTTAAGACTCAGTAATCCTTTATAACATGTTCTTATTTTTTTCAATTTTACCTCTTTCATGAATTATGATATAATGTATTTGTCTTGAATAACTTTTAAAACATAAATAATAGTAACAATATGTAATAATAATTAATTTAATATGTTTTAAAAATTCATTAATGGAAATATTAACATGTATATTTATGTATTAATTCAATTCCTTAGTTAATGCATTAATCGTCATAAAAGTGAATCATTAAACATTCCATGAAAATCGTCAACATATGTTTCCTTAAATAGGGAAGGAAATATATAAATATAACATAAACATGTATTAAATTAGTATGAAAAATTATTATATGATGAATCTATTAGCAAATAATAAGTAAATGAATCAGAAAAAATGGGCATGTTCGAGAAACAAAATGGTTAGTACTCAAATATTAATTTTACTAATAAAAAATTAATATATGGGTGATAAGGAATTATAAATGGATATAATAGAGTAAAATAACTATTAATATAGTTCTTAATCAATTTAATAATAAAAAGAAATTCATTATACATGGTGGTTTGAGTTCTTTTAACTAAATGATATTCCATGGTAAGGGGATTCAATTTTCCATAATTGGGATGCATCCTTTCAGGATTAACTATAACATTATATGATTATTCACATTATGAAAATTGTAGTGACCCCTACCTTAATAGATTCCCCTCCTAGGATATTAACAAAGGAAGATATATAATGACCACCATGTTTTCCTTCAGTAGGCCCTAGGTTGGTGTCTAGAATTGAGAGTTTAAAAATATCACATTTAGAATTAATTAACTTCATGTTGTTATTTGGAAATGGGATAAATTTTACTCCACAAAATCAATCACACAAGTAAAAGTGGAAACCAAACCAACCCCCAATTCATGAAATAAATTTAAAAAAAAACATAAGTCTCTAAATAAATAATAAAGACAAGTCTTATAGAAGAGACAAAATAATAAATCATTTTCCCAAGCTATTAATTTCCAGCTACATCTGTAAAATCTTCCTAGAAAGATGAAAAATATTATATATAAAAATAATGGGAAATAACATGTACTCTAGGTAGGATCATACCCATGGTCTCTCGTGAAAATGTGAGAAGACTATACTAATGTAATAGTGATTAAATAGAAAAGGCAACTTGCACCGAAATAGGTCAACTAAAAAATCCCATCCTCACCATAGAATACTCAATAGATAACACATCCAATATAGTAATGTAGTATCAAGAATATTAAATGAAGAAACCTTGTAAATTCTTCCACACTAATATTTTTATCTCACACCGAATGTAAAATGTATTGTTCTCCCATCCATTCCAATAACATCTCTTCACAAATCCATCAAGTAAAAAATATCTCCTCATAACTGTATCTCAAATCATAGTCAGTATGGTGTTATGATCATGAAGTATATCAAATTCATTTCCTCATCATTCTATGAATTTTTCCCACCAAATATCACATTATCATCATCACTACATGATCTCCAATAGTAGCCCATCATCACTGGTGCAATCTGGAACAACATCACATGTCATCATATCTACTACTGAAGGAAGAGTAGGGATAGGGGTAACCATCTATCTGATTCACCACCTGCATGGATGATGAAGGAAAGAACCCATAACCCAAAAAAATAGGAATTGTTAAGATTATCCAACCAATGTTTGGGAACATGTTGATATAATATAAAATACATGATAAATAGAAAACAAAACCAACACACAGTCCACAAAGTCTCCCCTTCCAATTTCTAGTCTAACCATTCACAAAATTAATAATCATTCAACAAATCCATTTATAAATCCATTGCACTTCATATTGACTTAGACCATTAATTTATCATTAATTTAATATAATTCAATAACCACACATATTTCCATCCCATTAATAGTTAAAAAACACCATGATATTTTAATTTCGGAATTTCAAATTCATTACATGGATAAGAAGGCCAATACGACAACCATACAACATAAAATCTCATCAAAACCACATAATCTAATTCCACATAAAAAAAATATGCCTAGCCATCCCCATAACCCAAACATATCACCACAAAAAACTACACAGTAACAACTTTATAAATCAAGTTCTTCACATCATACCTTATCACATCACATGCCAAAAAAAACATAACCTCGCTACCACCATATTCCTCCTAAAAAACAGCCTCTACAATCATCGATAAAATCTCCAGAAGGTCCCCACAAATCACACATGAAAACAAAGAAAGTAAATTGATACATAAGATCATACATTAGCTTCTACATCTGTCATATTTTCAGTTTAAGGGATTTTATAGCATCGTATTTTCATTAGCATAGGTATCAACATACAATTCCAAAACATCATGACAATCCAATAAAATAACAATATATATGATTATAGCCACTTATGGATGGGTTAGTTCATGTAAATAACATAATACGGTCTATACAAACCACATAAATAATAATACATGTAGGTCTCTCATTATTCAAGTTTTTATTAAGTAAAAAAAGAAGTATAACTTCAATGAAATATCACAATGTAAATAAAATAATGTATGAAGTCCCATCACTAATAAATTTTTATTTTTGAAAATTACTTATATTTATAACCTAATTAGTATTATACAAAAATTATGGAAAAAATCATAAAATTTCAATATATGTACATAAAATGGAATGAATAAGGATCCACCTCCCCAAATGATGCTCTAAAACACGCATCAATGAAAACATGGAGAAAAGAATATGATACCTCCACCTAAAATGAAACAAATTACTGTATAAAATAGAGATGGAAAAAATTTCATTAACACACATTTATTCACAAAAAGATATAATCCATGTGGATATAGAAAACTATCCATGATTCAATAATATGTTTCCAGTTTTTTTAGACTCTAAGGAAACAAGAAAATTATCAAATGGAGAATATCGTATAAATTTATGTTTCTAGATATGGGTTTCCAAAAATCAACACATTCAAAATTACTATTTAATTTTAATTTTTTATTTCATTTAAAATAAATGGAATGATCCTTTTTAAAACCATGCATTTTTTGTAATTCAATTCCTATCATTAATCCCTAAAAATCATGTTTTGAAAAAAAATATTTAGATACAAATTCTATATATTATTTTAAAGATATTTTTCACATTAATTTAAAAAATATGGTAATTTTTAAATTCATTTAGGTTTTTCAAATAGTTAGAGTGATCGTGAATGGTTTGACAGTGTTAAGGAATTGTGTGACCATGTTAATAAATTATGACATGAAAAGGGAGGTAACGACTAGAAGAACAAAACAATAACTATGATAATTATTGGTACAACTATGGGAAAAACTAAAACCCTAAAAATAAACATTTTTCATCAAAAGAAAAAAAAATTAGTTTTAAGAACACACCACACACACCTTTAAAACCTTTATGAATTTAAAATTAAAATATTTTCAGTTTTTAAGACTAGTAGAATCATAATAGAAACCTCTCAAACTATTCATAACCATTAGAATCCAAACAGAACCAAGAAGGAACGAGAAGGTAAGTCCAAAACATCATTGATGAGATACCACTCAAGGAATTTACTATAATGATAACAATACCACACATAGGATGAAAAAAACACATATCCATGAAAAATTATCATCCAAGTGATTTGGTTAGACTTATAAAAAGAATAAAGATAAAACACATCATTTTAAACAATGGTAATCTAGTAAACTAACAAAAAAATAGGGTATTAAAAAAAATCAATGAATCATTCTCCAAAGTACTTTCTTCTACTCCATAATTCGTGCACATTTTCAAAACCAAGGGGTTTACACTCCCATGAAGCATCTAATCCTAATGATCCTGGATCTCCATCAACTACTCTACAAACATCGTGTCATTCTTGATGTTTAGTTATCCCCAATCAATTCCACGAGAGTCATCATGAATACAATGATAAACCTCACACATGTGGAAGACGTCTTGAACTATATTGATCCATTATAGGTGAACCAAATGATAATCCACCTCACTATCATGATTAAAAACCTCTAAAGGCCCAAAAAAACTAGAAGAAATCATACTCCCGTGGATAGAACTCTGATCCCCTATATGTATGGAATCCTTCAAGAAAACATCATCTACAACATTAACTATTAAGGGAATCCTCCTCCAATTAGAATAAAACATTTTATGGCCTTTAACTTACTTCATACTCTCACAAACAACTTGGGTATTCTATGTAATTCTTTAAACCACATCATGGCCATAAACCCTTGTATCTCTATCCATGGGCCAATATAATGTAGAATGTAATGAAAATCTATACAATTCCTTATATGGTGTAATTATAATGGATGATTGATAGCTATTACTATAGGAATGTTCTACCATGTGTATGTTCCTAACCCATGGCCCATATAAATATAATATGCACATCCACAACATGTCCTCTAGCGTATGGATGGTTCATTTTGTTTGTCTATCATTACATGGGTGGAATATAGGACTAAGGCATAACTGAATACCAAAACCTTGAAAAAAATCTCCCCAAACTTGTGAGGTAAAACTAGAACACTAATATGAGATGATAAACCATAGAAGTCCATATATCCTTATAACCTCATCCAATAATCTTCTCTAGAAAACATCCATATTGTTCTAATGTTGTATTTCTGCAAAGTGAGTCAACATTATCTATCAATTCATGATTACCTAGATATAATCATATCATCCATAATCCTAGGGTAATCAATTGATGAATTACACTAATATTTAATCTCACATATACCCAATGAAGACTAAAGGCTACAATAGATGAGTATGAACATGATGTTCTTCCTTCATCTACTGGAAAACCAAACACCACACCTTGAACACTTCCACTGCCCACATTATTATGGACCACCATATTTGTATCATAAATCTAATATATATTTTGGATACTCTTGGGTGAACAACTATTGGTTTGATATAAAACACATGATGGACTCCCTCAATCATCTCCATTGGGGAAAAAGTATCCTCGGTAACATCAATTGATATTGGTAATCCACTTACCATTATTCAGTGAATCACCCTGAACAACGATATCTCGCATCACTTCCACCTCTGAGTCTTCTAATGAGACACCCAAAACTTATGTATCCAAGATTAATTATCTATTATTTGATAAAGACAAAATCTTCACCCCATATTTGTATATATCAAGATGCATCACAATGAACTTCTCTATCCCTCTTGAAGTGTTATTGGGATTTCTAACCACATCACCTTAGGACATCTGACTAAGAACATCAGAAAATACAACCCACTTTCCCTAAGAATAATATATCAAAAAAATTCAATACTAGAGAAACCACATACACCCCTACTAGTGAAAATCCAAATCCAATTGATATAAAATATATTTAAGGATATTTTGGTATATGAAACCAACATAATGCTAACTGATGAGGAAGATCTATACTAGTTTCTTTGAAAACACAAAATAATTTCTAATTAAAAATTATGAGTGTTATAGTTATTCTTGTGGGGTAATAACTACCTAAATCCATAACAGATTAGAATCCTATTCTACATCAATATGCATCCCAACGATAGAATGGACATGTCACAAAACACCCCAAACATCACACCCTTATTAGGAAACCAAATAACTTGAGAATTCATTTGATTATAATTTTGGTAGTTAAAATCCACTAGAAACTAATCTATATAGACGAAATCGGTGTCTTTTTTGTCAGACCATTAAATAGGGTCATTTTATGAGAGAAATCAGATACAAATATCTATAAATAGCCTAAAAGGATGAGGAAACAATTACCCTCTTCAATTTTATTGGGTTCTTCCTTAGATGAAACTTTGTTGGTGTTTTACATCTCCAAGACCACACCATGCTGGGAGGCTTTGTTCCAATAGAAATTAACACCTCCCCCCATATCCAAAACATGAAAATTGAAAATTTTCTATATTGAAGATGGTTTTGGTGATACTACAATAAAACTCTAAGATAATGAACATAAACATCCTATATATATGAAAATTTAATTGATGAAACCAACTATAGACAGGTATAAAAACTTAGGGAAAAATTCATTTCCTGATCCCCATGAACACATCTTGTGAATTAATGAAAATGAATGACATGGCCATAAACATAAATTTCTCATACATAAAATTAAGGGTAGTATTTAGGGTATCATTAACATTTACCCTCATATGATTATATCCAAACATTAAATGGATCTTCAAATAATAATTGGCTCCTTTTAGTTGATATAAAATATTATCAAACTATAGTATGAAGTATCAGTTAATGACACTCACCGAAATCATACTATGAAAACCTTCAGAGAACCTTAGAATACCACCTTCCTTCTTAGTGAAAAACACTAGTGAACCCCAAGGATATATAATGGAAATCCCCTGGTAGATGTATAGGATCCATCAGACCTATAATTACATTAAAATGTCTACTAAGGCTGTATTCCCACTGGCCAAAACCCTGACTACCTAGATATCCATGATCTACTACCTGAATCCCCATCGTAATGATTCACCACTAGCCACCCTCTCTAGGCTCACCCATATGTAATTCAACAACTCAATCACCAATAATATGTTATATACCACTAATTATGTGGGAATCATACATAGGTTGATTTAAAATATGATCGATTAATGTAACACCTCATCCAGACACCTCGGTATGGACCCCTTCTCTGTAATGATATTATATGAAATTTTAAGGGGTTTATCAAACAAGAATAAATTATCCAGTACACTTAGTATCACAGGATAATGATAAATCATCTACCACATTTTTAAAGTTATCCCGCTTGAATATATGAACTCCTCTAGGAACACCATCTAGAAATAATCCCAAAAAAATTATACCTCCTTCACTCACTAAGATACAATATCCATCACTAATTTATGGCACCCCTCATCTTACATGTTACTAGAAAGACCAAACAATCAGTCATAGTTTGGAACATAACAAAAAGGTTCACAAGATATTCTACCATGTTATACATCTATATACCAAAGACACTCCAATAATACTTTCCCAGTCTATTCAAGTGAATGTCATGAAAGACCCTCTACCATTTATCATCCTCCAGTATCTAGTCAATCCTATGATGTTCAACTGGATCATCCTGCTAAAAATTTACTATGTGAACTACATGTAGGTTATGACCAGAAATCTTAGTCAAAGACAAAGTCTCCGACCATTTATTAAAATAAATAAAAAGTACAGCAAGAAAGCAACACAATCCATAAAAAACAGCTACATATCATAAAAACCGTAATAATCATCATATCCATGCCTGATTGATTCATCCGCATTGGTAAACTCCCATTCCGAGCTTTCATACTTCTTCAGTAACTTAACATACTTCCTTCTAAGATTTAACTTGTCTAGATATAGATACTCCTTATAAGGCTGGATACCTTTTCCTTTGCTTACAGAGGACCTGGTGGGCATCGGCTGTGGGAAATGCAAATAATCCTTCCTTTTCTTTCGTCTTGGTGGAGCAATCATAACTTCTTCCTTCCCTGATACAACCTTCTTTCCACCCTAAACAATGTCACTATAAGAGGTCCTCACACTGCCTCCAGCATTCTTCTTTTCTCTATCAGTTATATCCCCCCAATTACCAGTGATCTTCACCTCTTTATAACCATCATGCACTCCTTGTTCATGCTCAAAGTGACTATTATCATCAAACGATACTAAAAATTGTGGATGATTCATAAGATCCTTACTACCATCCAACCCCTCCTACAGAGAACCTTCTATAAAAAAACATCATGGGGCTGAGAGTCAAACTGCAAATTGTCAACTTTATTTCTTGCAACTTCATCTCCAACATGAGACACCCTCCCATTCAACAAAACCTAAAAACAGATGCCAGTATCCTGCTCTTGAAATTGCCCATCCCCCCTGTCATGATGGGCACACTTCTTTCCAAGAAATGGGATCCTGATATCATCCATATTAGTAACAACATCAACTGACACCCTTCCATAATACATAGGAGAGGCAACATGAGCAGTCACCAAAGCAGCCCGATTCGGGACCGGTTCCACTTCATCATTCACCAGACCCACAAAACAGTTCCCAAGCTCAATACTGCATGCTTGCTTCTCAAGGTGTGACTTCCGCACACCTAAAACCTTCACCCACCCATCAAAAACATCTGATGAATCACCTACCTACATATCCGTAATAGAATTTTCCCTCACTGTGTCATTATCCCCAACAAGATCAGCTGCTTGATTTACCACATCCACCATTTCTCCTGTGTTTAGAACCTCAAGGGCTAAATCATTATTCCCAATATATTGAACTGCAGCATTCACATTTTCCACCAGAACTCCTGTATTGGACACACCAAGATCACTCTTCAACCTTCCAAACACCACATCCACCATCGGGTTTGAAGGCACCCCCACTGTCCTCACATCATCCGCAGAAACACTACCAGTAGCCCTGCCGGCATTATCCTGAAGTCCTGCCTCATCTCTAGGTGCCACAACCTTCGACCCTGGAGTAAATCCCACCACCCGCTATTTTAGCTTACTAGCCTTACTCCTACCTCCACGCCTACAGTTCACCAGTTCGTTCCCTAGCTTCTTGCAAGAGTCACAGAAACTTACCCATGATTCATATATGGTCGACTGCTTGTATTAGAATTCTTCACCAACATAAATCCAAATAAAATCAACCGGTTTATGTGAGACATCAAATTCAACACATACCCGGGGTGCGACTGGATGACATACCGATCTTGTTTTACTATCTGAGCAGAGAAATATTCCTACCAAGTTTCCTAACATGCAGATAATGGAGGGGTTTTGAAAGGGGAGGGGGAGTTCTAGGAATCTTACCTAGATGGCTATTGCGGGAGAATCCTGCTTCATGTGAAAGTCGTAGTTCCATCGAAGAAGAAACAACTGGAGTCTGTTGAGAAGGCGAGGTGTTGAAGACCAGGCTTAGATCAAATCCTCTTCTGAGGCAAAGAAAACCATAAAGTGATGACTATCCAAGAGCCCCACCGTCACTCGATCATGAAGGTTCCACGACCCGAAAAAAAAAACCTATCAAACTCATCCACCGAGGGGCGACGGTCCTTGAATATCGCAATTAATGTCCATCAAAGAAGAGATGAGGCCTCATTGAACTCCGAAAGAGAAAGGGGGAGCTACGGTCACCCTTGGAAAAGATTAGAAACCTTAGGTACGATCAAAATTCCAGGAAACGATGGGAGAACATCCGAGTTTGAGAAGGGAAGGAATCGATTGCGGATTCCCTTTGAGGACGGCAGGTGCCCCGCCCCCGTCGTGGGGGAGAGGGATCCGGATCAGCCACCACTGACGTCTAGGTTATGAGGGAAGTCCACGCAGAGCGCCCCCACATGTAGGTTATGACCATAATCCAATCATGAATATAAAATTGTATCTCTATGTCTAGTATCATATAATTTTAATCATTTTTTAAATTAAATTCACTCTTAACTTCACAAAATAACCTTTTTCAATCAAAATAAAAAGCAAATATGATGTATGTGCCTCACCTACATCATTACACTACAAGAGGAATGATATAACTTATTCATTGAATAGATTCATATTCCTTTAATTAGATTATAGGGGGAACTATAATATTGTGTCATAACCTCTATCCTTGGAATTTTTCACACATTGATACTATTGATGTCGTTTCCTCACAGAAGCATTTAGTCCTCAAAAGTATATAACCCAAAAATATATCATATCTCTCAAAATAAACCATTTATACTATTATATATTTCCCCTCCCCATACAATGGTATCCCTACTATTTTTTCATTGATGTAAGAGAGATACTGACCCCCAAATTCTCTCCTTCAGTAGGCCCCTAGATGGAGAGTAGCACTAAAAGAAAAAAAATTATCATATGGAATTTATTACCATCAAGAAAAAATATGGATTGGGACATAGGATAAATTAACATCCAATAAACCCCATTTTTTCTCAAAGAGAAAGGGAAACCAAAATCAACCAACAATTCATTAACATAGTTGAAAAATATAAATAAAATATTAAAAATAAATATGAAAGACGTGACCTATGATAGTGACTAAATAGAATCTCAATTACCAAGCTAGTACTATTTATCTTTTCCCCTAAAATCTACCAAAAAAATTGATAAATGTTATATATATATATATAGGGTGATAATAACGTGTACATTAAGTAGGGCCATACCTAAGGTTTCTTACATACATGTTAAAAGGAAGTATTAATATACCAGTAAATAAATAAATGAACCAGCATGAACCTAAAAAGGTTAACTAACTAGTCCCAACCTCACATGTAATGATAAAAATATTATACTTCATTTATAGTAACATAGTATCAATAATATAAAATGAAGGTTCCCTATAATAACAACCCGACTGGTTTTACACTCCATGGCCTAATTTTAAAATCATGTTCTCCTATACATTATATGAATATCTCATCACATATCCATCTATATTTGATGTGGTCTTGGACACATCTCTACCTACCCCACCATCCCAAGATCTATCATGTCATGGACGAATCATTGATCCACATATCACAACCCCCACCTCTTGAACACATCTCATATTGTAAAACCCCAAGATTTCATAGTAATTTATATCATTAAAGTAAGTCAATAGCTTATATTGCACGCAACACTGACTTGTCTTTCATTATATGCAAGATTGAGTTTCTGTGAAACAACACTTTAGTATTATAATTATTCAATGATATATTTATAACATAAAAATTAAATATAGTAATACGAATAGTAACAAATTAATTTTAAATTTAATTTATAATTATATCACATAAATAAACCATATTTATAAGTAAATGTATAAGTTTCATTAAAATATAAGTACTATTTTGATAAAGGAATTACTTCTTAAGTCCTTTTGTGAATAATAATAAATCTAATTTTAGACACTATTATAAATTTAATTTGGTGAAATTGACTTAATTTTTTAATTCATAATATCAATATTAGATTAGGGTGAATGTTTGGTAATTTTATGATATGTTTAATTTTTTAATAAATAGTGAAAAATATCGCATTATAATTCAAAACTACCTTTTCATCCAATTTATTTATATTGTTAGATTTTCCTATTAATTAGTTTTATAACATATATAGATTATATTTTTATCATTTAATATAATGTTGTTAATTAGAAGTAATTTCACATTTAAATTGGATATAAACACATGTTAATCTTTTGATAGTTTTTGCTTCTTAAAACCCCATTTTCTTGTTTTCACAAGAGGAATTAATATTAAATTGACTAATGAAACTTATATGTCATGAATTTGGTAAAATAGAAATCATTTTTAAATCCAAAATATCAAAATTATATTAGGTTTAATTTTTGGTATTTTTCTGAAAACATTCAATTTTTGATGAATAGTGAAAAACACTCATTGTGAATAAAAACTGACAGTTTCATTTAAATAATTATTTTTAATATAAATTTATTTTAATTTAAAAATAGATAAATAATACCTATATTGGTCCAAATTAATTTATTGGAGTCATTTTATAATAATATTAGATATATAAAATTTTATTTAACTTTTTAACGTCTTTTACCCACCTTTAGGCACATTTGCAAATTTGCATAAAATGTAATTTTACCGATTCTGTGAATTGAATTCCAAAAATCTGAGAGACATGGTTGAAATCAGTAATTAAAATTTGTTACAATAGGATGAAAATAATTATTGGTGAATGGTAACTTTTAAATTTTATTTACCACGGTTAAAAGTAAATAATGAAATTAAAGGTAAAACTGATATTATAATTACCCTAACACATGTCCTAGTTCTATTGGATAAGTGTTTTTTGAACAAAATCAACCTTATGAAAAAAAATATGATCCTTTTTTATCCACTTGGATTAGATTAGGACATTTATTATATTTTATTTAAAGAATAGTTAAAAGTGTTAAATTAAAATTTTAATAACTAAAAAATTTTTAATATAGGGTTATAAATAAGATAAATTCAACTATAAATATTCATTATAAATATAAAAAAGATTTCCTACATCATAGTATTTTATTTATAATTTTTATACATTAAATAATTAAATTTATTTATGACACAATGATGATGCAGTAATTACATTATTAATGAAAGGTTAAAATAATTGATATTATTAATATTAAAATAAATGAAAATTTTAACTTTTGATGCCATCCAAAAATTTTCTAGACATGATATGGTTAATTAAATATATTTTTTTTAATAAATCATATTATTTTGACTTTCACAAAAACCAAATACTAAATAGTGTCAAAATTGACATAAATGAGTTTTTAAAACAAATATTATTTTATTAAATTATATAATGGTCTGAAAATTCTAAGGTTTGGCCAAAAGAATTAAATAATGTTAGATATGTCATTAATTAACCACTTTAGGTTCTCTTGGAATTTTATAGTATGTTTATTAACCATATTGTGTAAGAATACAAGAAGACATGGTAAGAGTTAAACTATTTATCTAAGGGTTAAATCTAAAACATGAGGTTAATATGGTGACATAAACTTGTATAAAACCTATTGGTTGAGAGATTTTAGACCCATACCCACATTATACTTTAAATAAATCCATTTTGAGCTATTAAAAACCGAAAATTATTTTATAATAAAATAGTATTTCAATCTCTTCCTAAAGTGCCCCTCACCTCTCTTATAAAAGGGTACTTCCCCTTCTCTTAAATTCACACCTCCAAAGCTATTTTTCTCAGACAAACCCTACTAAAATATCCTACTAAATACTATAACTTCATCCTATAGGTGTTACTTTGATCAAAATGTCAACCTAAGGAGCCCTTTTGTTCAAATCAAAAGGAAGCACCCGAAGAAGAGGTAATTATTTCATCACCTCTGTCAATGTTAGTTTCTACTTCAAATTCCTATTTCTTTGTTGTTTCCATACTAAAATAATAAATAAAGTGCCTTATAAATACTGATATATTGTTATAAATATAGTAAAACCATATTCATTATTCTATCCATCCTATGAATGACAAAGTCATCATACGTGTGTACGTACGGTTTACCGTCTCCACGTCGTGGTGTAGTTTGTTATTCAACACTTCATTATTTTATGGGTATAATAATTAGTATAATTTAATTAAATAATAAATATAACATATTAATGATTCTTTATATATAATATATCATCCAATTACATATGATTTCACCATCAATAGAATGATATTGTCGCTCGTGCATATGTATGGCTTACCGTCTCCACAGAATGTATTAAGATTTTTTGGTTCAACCTCTTTGAGATACTATAAAACTATTCTAAAATTACCCAGTAAATTATGATATGTATAAATGTTGTTTTAGTTTTAACACTAGATAACTACACCTTATGTCATAGTATAATCCACCTTCATCATTTTAGATAGGGATTTCCCATTCCCACCATGGCAGGCACCACAACATAGTATTCCCCGTTTAAATATTCATATGAGAACCACTCTTCCAATTAATCCATTTCAATTTCTTTGGTGCATAAATCTTGAAATTTTACTTTACTCAAAATGGTCACAAATATTTTATCATGGAGTAGTCAATGTCATTTTTGGTTCCCATACAAACACTACAAAAATCTCATTTCTAAGCTAAAATCCTTGTTATTCTCCACTATGGTGTGTTATCTACTACACCAAGACATAGGTAAAACTTATTTTTTATAAAATGACATGAAAAATGACCATTTATTGGGAAGAAAAGATTTTTTACTTCCCATAAGATCAGCATACATGATTTTTATCCAACACCTGATTTCCCTATCAACCCATTCTTCCATCAGTGTGACCCTTTTTTCATCCCATTCTCCATGTGCCTTATCCTTCTCCAACTTGGTGGTACTAAAAATGGTACCTAAAGAGGTTCAATACCTCCTTGATGATATACTCTTCCCAGGTCGGTAGCATACTCTACCAGGGTGCTCGTCTCCCAGCACCTGATGTCAGTGATCATTTGACCCAAAATTGTCAGGTTCCTAGGCATCAAGGTCCTCCAAAGAAGCCTATTACAAATATAAATAGATTATTAAGTTGCAAAATAGATATTAAAATTTGAAATCAACAAATTAAAACTTACAATCTTCTGTTGTTTCGGTTCATTAACCACACTTCCATATTTTTTCTTTCTACCCAAGAAAAGTAGTTTTGCTCGAGGCACACTTCCTTCAATATTAAATACATGTCTCTGCAATGACATTGAATTTAGGAAACCATAATTGAAAATAGGTTACCAATAATCAATTTCACAACTAAAATTATATCAAAACTTTATAAATTGAATAAATTATTGAGGAAACAATATAAAGTGCAAGTCCTAAAGAAAAATTATAAATAACTGTCGTACCTACTTCCTCTCATTATCTAACATCATAATACACCCCAATGTATGGAGGTATTTTTTAGCATAAATATTTTTTTTTAATTTTTTTCAGATGATTCCTAAATAAAATTCAATAATAAAAAAGATAGTATTAATGAAAAACATGAAAATTTTAATGTAAAAACCAAAAATATGATTAATACATTGCACTTGGTAGTCATCCAATGAGTAATCATTTGTCAATACCATTATATAAGACACTCATTCATGATAGGTACTGCCTCTATCTCTGTTCCAACTCTATAATATCATCCAATATACAACTCATGTTTATAGGCTCTCCAAAGCTCACCTAATTCCTTTAGACGTACTGGTCGTGCACCCTCACTATCAGAAAAATTAAACTGAAGCTGACACCAAAATATTAATTAATATAAATAAAAAAATATTATATTAAATCCAAAAGATTTTTTTACCCATATTTGTGCCCAAGCATTATCCTTGACTTCTTTTGGCAACTGTATCCATGATAACGGGTTTACGGGAATGATGTCGGAGTATTTGACAAGCATTTCCAAAAAACTCTGACATTGTTGCCCTATTTTTTCGATCATCTGGTTTTCTTCATTGTAGTCCAGCATCAACTGCGTGCGGTGATTCCACACTACATGCATGCATGTAATCCCCTGCCACCTATTAGTAGATGTATTTATTATGAAATAAAAACAAATATTATATTAATATATGTTATAATGAAAATAAATTGTGGTATGAAAATTTGTTAGGGTTCTAAAATATACCTGTGATAGTCTGATCAATGGGTGCCACTGGATCTGCAGGAACTGAAGGAACATGTCCCTGTACAGGTGGAGTGGGTCCCAATGTAAGCTCTGTAGGCATAGACTAAGTCGAAGAAGAAGTGTAGAAGCTCAGAGAGAAAGAAGTAGATGGTAAAGAAGATGGCATGGATGGCTGGCCAAATTCATAATATGGATGAGGAGTGGGAATCATCATTGAATATGGTAAAGATGGGTGAGGAGGATCAAATATAAAGGTTTTTGGAAATATGGGAGGCCTAAATATCATGTATGTCCCTAACGATACAGTGGGATCAAAATGTGTGGAAGATGGTATGTCAGTGGTAGGGGTAGGGACTAATCGGGTATACTGACTAGAGCGCCTAGCTCTCGTACCCCCTCCCCCGTACCACTAGCTTGAGTAATGGTACTACTACTAGGATTATCGTTGAATAAATGGTGCCTAAGTGGTGGATCCTTTATAAAATTTTAAAACAAAATTAATCACATGACATTATATGTTATTGATGTGTGTGTGTGTGTGAAATGAAATACTCACAATAGGAACTAATGGAGGAATGCCCATCTCAATCATTCGATGATTTTTGTCCATCATTTTTTTTCTTCATCGTTTCTCAATAGGTTTCATTTACTTCATTTGAAAACAAATATTTAAGTAATTAGAAAAGGATAACTAATGTATAACCCAAAAAAATATGATACATGGATTATTTGTCTTAGGTCATTTGGTTAATATTTTTAGTTGTGTAATTTAGATATTTTTTTGGTTAGGCCATTGTTTTTATTTGTTTTGATTTTCATATCAATAAGTTTAATATGTCCAATTCAATTCTTCTTTTTTATTCTAATTTAATTGTTTTAGTTGTGTTTGGTTTTATCGGTTTGAATACAGTTCGATTCAATATAAGAAATTACAAATCAAATAAAAATACAACCAATAAACATTGAAAATAAACATTAAGGTCAAGTAGGATACAAAATATTTGTAAATAATTTTGAATAGTACCAACCTTAACAACCTAAGTCGAGCTAAACTAAAAGATTTGAGAACAAGGATGGATGATTCTATATATTTCCCACCATAACTTCAGGTTCACAATCAACTCTGGAAAATGAGCTATTTGAGTCATCATAAGTAATAAATTGATTGGTTCCAATGGAAGTAGGGATGGTATCAATTCCATCACCACCATCATAAAAAAACATGTCTTGGAATTACTTCAATAATGACATCAAATTTAGGTCAAAGAGGATATTTGACATAAAAAACATGTTTCGTCATTGATGCCTATACATATGGTTTATCAGTAGCAAGAGTGTGAGTCATGTTAATAACTCAAAATCTATAATCATCAATAAAGGTTCCCTACCTCATCATAGAATCAAACCACTGGAATTTCATCATCTTGACTCGACCATGAGAGTAATAATCCAATATTATTATTTTCTCAATGACTCTATAATAAAATATATTTTCAAAAAGAGGTCTATTATCTGATGCACTATCATAATAGTCTATTGTGGGAGTTAGCATAACATCATCATGTTGTGTTCTCATGTTCTTTACTCATTCAGTGATAATAAATCTGTACCTATTGATCACAATTGATTTACATTCACAACTCACGGTATTAGGACAAAAATCTAAAGCTATTATTTCCTCAAAAATAGATTCATTATAAAAACTTGATACCTGAAATATAAACGAATATTAAACTTAATTAAATAATGATTTTATTTATTTATTACAGCAATATTTCTACCTTCAATTTCAACCAAGTAGAAAACTCTTTTCCATGCAAAGTCTTTCTCCTTCTCAAATATAAATAATGATGCTTTCTATTTATCATTTATTTATGTTACCTATAGTTAAAAATAGAAATAGTTTAACAGATATTTAAAATTACAAAAGATGAGATAAGATATACATGTTAAATTTACTTGATGTATTCATCGAACAAATCACAGTTGAACAACACTGTGCGATGTGCCATTTCCCACACTTCAAGGCTTAATGTTGTCAATGTATATGATCCGATAATTTCTCCTATTTGAGTAAGTGATGGAAAACTGGGTTCAATTTTCTTATACTTTTCTTCATTTCTCATTGTTTTGTTCATTCTCATAGTAAGATCAGACAAGTACATTGATTAGAAATCCATACATTCTTGATCCAAGTAACCGTTCACGATAGAACCTTTGGGATGATTCATATTCTAGACATAATATTTTAAGGTTCACATATTTCTTTTAGTTGGATACATCCAACAAAAAGAAACATTCCCTCCAAGAAATATTTTGGTTAGAATATGGACCGTCATATGCAACATGCATGTGAAAAATAATGTAGGAAATATTTTCTCTAAATTACACAAAATTAATGGTGTCTCTATCAACATTTTTTGTAAGAAATACTTGGACAACTTCTTAGCACAAATATCTCTAAACAAATGGCACAACTAAATAACTAACACCCTTACATTATTAGACAAAAGATGACAGATTGCTATTAGAATCAACTCATGTAGAAGGATGTAATAATCATGAGTATTCAAAGATTTCAGATTCAAATATCTCATGTTGACCCATTTTGATATATTTCTTGAATATCCATTAGGAACTTTAATAATCTCTAGTACTTCAAGAAATTGATTTTTTCTATAGGTGTCATCACATAAGAAGCACATGGAACTTGCCATTTCTTTTCACTGATACGCACAGGATGCAATTCTAGTCTGATCCCCCAATCCACCAAGTCACACTAAGATCGTAAATCATCTGTTGTATTTCCATTGACATTTAGAATAATTGAAAGAAACATTTCACATATATTCTTTTCAATTTGTATTAATTCTAAGAAATTATGTAACAAATTGGTTGACTAATAATGAAACTCAAAGAAGATACTTCTCTTCTTCCAATTGTAATGGGTATCATTGGAAAGATTATTCCTCTTTCTAGATTTCATTTGATACTTCCTGAATAAAAAACTAAAATATTTCAATTTATTAAGCACATCAGTTCAAGACATATACTAAGGTGGATCGTCATTCCCAATGGTATTGTCAAATCTTTGAAGATTATTTCTATATGGATTTTCCATTGTCAAGAATCATTGATGTCCCATAAAACTAAAACTATGGTGATATTTCAGTCTTTTGGATCGATTATTCTTTATACAAATAGGACATGACAGTTTTCCCTTCATGCTTCATCCATACATCATTGCATAATCAGGAAAATCATTGATCATCTACATAAGCGCAGCACGCATCTGAAATATGTCTTTTGAACATGCATCGTATGTGCACACACCCATATCCCAAATAAGTTTCAACTATTTTATTAAATGTTGCATGTATACGTCTATATCATTACTAGGATCAGAAGGGCTAAATATGTGTATACTCATGAAAGTGTAAGGTTTTTTCATACACAACCATGGGGGAAGGTTATAAATGTGTATGAAAATTGGCCATGTGATGTGAAAAGTAAGCATATGCTCAAATAGATTAAAACCATCACATAAAAGACCCATCCTCACATTACATACATCAAATTCAAAATCAAGATATTGAGAATCGAATATCTTCCATGAAAATTCATCTGTAGGGTGAACCAACTCTTCATTATTCTTTTTTCTCTCAGTATCATGCCATCTAATTTTTATTGATATTTCATTGGACATGAAAAGATTTTGGAGTTTGGGGATCAATTTAAAGTTTCACATTACTTTCTATGGCACACAAGATGGTGTTTCATCAGCTTTTAGCTTCCATCCGGATGTTCCACATTTTATACAATCGTTTCTTTTAGCAGTTTACTCCTAGAATAAGCTGTTATCATTCAGGAAAGCAATGATTTTGTTTTTTGAAAATCCCAGTTATTCAACTAACTTCCATTCCATATAGTGGTTTGAGGGGATATCTACATCATCTGGAAGTAAGTCCTTCAAGAAGTTATGAATGTAATTGTTGACAGTATTATAAATCTCATACATGGTTTTCCCATGAAATAGTCAGATTAAAAATTCTAGCTTTTTCATTTTACTACATTACCGATATATTAGAGTCGTCGCAGCATCATTCAACTTTTCCAGCCTATCAACATCATCATTTTCATTGGATGCATTATGTGTTCTCGTATCGAAGTATTCTTGGGCCGATGTACTTTCCTTCTTGTGATGAAGAATAAATGGAAACTGGTCATATATCAAATTCTTCAATCCAATCCTCTCATTTAGATCATCATCATTTTGAGATTCTATTTTCTCCCCATTGTGATACTGCACATAGTAGTTTGTTTGAAAACCATATTTGGTTATATGGTAGCTAACTTTTTCATGGCTCAACCAAGGTCTTCCAACATAATTATAACATGGGCAATGTATCTGACCACTATCTGAAGCATTATCAAATGAGAAATCTAAAAATCTCTCCAAATTGATATTAAAATATCTTGAGATCCAATCATTTTTATACATCCAACTTCTATCCATTATGTAAAAATAATGTAATAAATCATTTTGTGAAATCAATTCAATAATATTGACGTTTAATCGAATATATATTTAAGTAAATGAAAATTTTTCACTTTATATAAAACCATAACTGGCACACTACTCTATATGAGAATAATAATATGAAAGACAAAAAAATACTCTATAGATGGGTTTTGTTAAGTAAATGAGAATGGTTCAAATAAGTTCATTTTTTATCATTACTATATAATTTCTTTTAATTTGGTTCACTTTAGTTCAATTCTTTTTATTTTAGTTCAATTTGATGAAATTTAGTGTTGTTCAGGTCTACTCAAGTCTAGTTGGGTCAAATCAAGTCATTTCAATTCAATTCAGTTGGTTTGGTATAGCCTACGAGTTCATTAGTATGAGGTTTGGAGTAGTGTGATATTTTCTACTAGTAATAGTATCATATTGTTGAGATACCTCTTTAGCTTATATCCATTGATAACAAATTTGTATATTTATCCTTTATTAACTATCAAAACAACACTAAATATATAAAAATTAGTGATGGTCAATGGGTCTTCCCCTATGGAATGAATTTCATCATACATTAATTTCAGTCTTGAGTTGTAGATAAATATATTTTCTCTGGGTTGGAGGTCACTTTATTGAATCAACAAGTTATGTGCTACTCTTATTCTCTCCTTATAAATTCTAGATTTTACAAAATATTATCTCTTTGTTTTGGTATGTTCTTGAATATATATTCTTCTTTCATATCCATCCTTTTCTATATCCATATTCATCTCTTTAACTTCCTAATAAGATTTATGTCCTATCTCTACATGCATATGATAAGTATTCTATTTGATAAATTAGTATGCGCTCATTCCATTTGGGGTTTTGTAATCTATTCTATAAACCCAAAAGGTTTCTTCCAGCCTTTTTCTCATATATTTTCTATTTGACTTTACTGTATTTTCCAAGATTCTTTTAATATCACTTTTAAAAAATTCAACTTGTTTATTGGATTTGGATGGTAAGGTGTTGATGTATTGTGGTGAACTCTATACTTCCTCATTAAAGATTCCAATCACCTGTAGAAAAAGTGGGTTCATCAGTCACTGATGAATTCTTGTAGGATTCTAAATAAAAAAGGATAGTATTACTCAAAAAAGTAAAAACAAAACTGGAATCATCAATTTTTTTGGCCTTGGATTCCACACATTTTAAAACATAGTCAACAAATTACAATATGTTTTAATATCCAAATAACTTACGAAATGGTTTTATAAATTCTATACCCCATACATCAAATATTTCACAAAAAATAATTGGTCATTGAAGTATTTATTATCTCTTAGATATATTTCTAATGAATTTTGGTTGCTCATATTTCTTAAAAAACTAAAAAGCATCCTTAAAAAGTTTGGGATAGTATATTATGTATTTAAGGAATTTTCTAAAAGTTAATTGAGGTTCAAAGTAACCCCTACAAGATAAATTATGATAAAATTATAACACATATTATACCTAAAATTTAGGGAAACATATGTTGATCATTATAAAACTTTAATATATATGGATCTTACCAAAAACAAAACTATGATACAATATTTAGTATAAAAAACTGTTGTTGGGTTAGATGTTATAGAACATGAGAGGTAACCAAAAAATTTAACATATAATTATACATTAGTACTTCTCCTTCAAACAAATATTACAAATCTTATGGAATTATTTCATTAATATTTCCTTGTCTAGAATTTCCACCTCGATTGTGTGTTGAATCCTACAAAAGTGGTCTTCCACTTGATTTTTAGCTCCTCTCTTTTCTTTTATTTTCAAATCAAAATTCTATCATTGCAAAAAATTTCTTACCAAACTTAGATTTTATAATGGATTCTTGATCAAAACAGAAAACAAAAAACAACCATGTCTTAAAATCAATACGAATGAAAAAAGTAAAAATAAATGGAGGTAGAACATATAACTCAGTTAGAGATTACCAATTTGAAGTGGAAGAACAAAAAATGACTTGAATATAGATCCCCATTTGGGAAGAATGGTTGCTATGCTGGGAAGGAGAAGGGAGTTTTCCTTTAGGGAAAATCAAAACACAAAACAAAAAATAAATAAATCCAAAACATTAAAACTAAGTTACCACTTACATATTTGAAGTTTTAGAATAAAAAAATGGCTTGAGTCAATATGGATCGACTGGTGGGAAGAAGGCCTGTAGTATGGGGAAGAGAGGAGCTCCGGTTTAGGGAAAAACATGGGTGGAGGGGGAAAGTGGATGGTCACTATGTATTTGGGGTAAAATTTCCCAACGGATTTAAAAAACCATTGGGATAGGTTTGTAAAAAGGACCATATCCCAATGGTTTAGTCAAACTTTTAGAATAGGTTGGCTCTATCCCAACGGATTTTTGAAACCATTGGGAAACCAGCCTCTAAACATGCTTATACCAACGGTTTGTGAAAATTGTTGGTATAGGGGACCTATAACACTAGTTTTCACAAACTGTTGGTATAGGTGTGTTGGTATAGATTGTTTTTACAGTAGTGTTAAAATTGACATTATTAATATTTTAAAATAAATAATATTTTATTAAATGATATAAAATTTCTAAAAAACTCAATTTCATCCAAATAATTGTTATAAGACATAAAATGTCATCAATGACTCATTTATTGGTCTTTTTCATTTTATAATAATTATGTTAACCCTCAAAGTGTAAATTACATGATACCATGGTAAGAGTTAAAAGGGTTAAATAAAAAATGATAAGGATTAAAAAAAATAAAAACTTATCTAATTTTCATTGGATGAATGGATTTTAACCCAAACTTATCCTATATTAGAAATAAATCACTTTGTACCCATTTTAAATAGAAAATTATATTAATTTAATATTTTAAAATTTTCCAAGAGTGTCCCTCCCCTCTCCTATAAAAGGGTTCTCATTATTCTAATTTCAATGCACTTCAAAACCTATTTGGTTTAGCCAAACTCTACCCAAATCCATTCCTAGAATCTATAACCACATCCTAGAGCTCTTAATTTAGTCATAAAACCCTCCTTAGAGGTGTTAAGGTGTTAATCGAAGAAGATCACCCAAAGAAGAGTTATCATTTTTAATTAAGCATTTTTATTTTATTTCTTCTTCCACTTCCTTCAAATCTTCTTCAACATGATGAAACAATAAATCTAGTACCCAAAATATAATGAGATGTTATTACATTAATATCATCATATAAATCCATTTACACTTCTATAAAATGGGAAAAGAATTAATCGTTCGTGTGTATAGTAGACTACCACCTCGCAACCCGGTATAATTCATTTTCCATCATTGTATCTCAAGACTGGTTATAATGATGAAATTAATGTTTATATGTGATATTAATGACATATTTATCATTATTAAATAATAATATATCATTTACTTTCTTACCTTTCCTTGCACATAAAAATGATAATGTTGTTTGTGCGTACATGTGAACCGTCACCTCAACGAAGCGATGTGATTCGTTTTTCATCACCACATCACATGAATAATATATATATTTAAATTTAAATTTTTAATATGATATTAATTATATAATGATAATTATGGAAAGATGAATTAACACTTACCTTCTTTTCATAATTATCATTGAAATTTGGAAATGTTACTCAAACGTATGACGACCTACCGTCTCCATGATTATAACGTTGTTCATTTTTCATAACCATGTATTAATGGTTTGATTTTAAAGTATAATTGAAGTATAAAAATGATTATTATTTCATGAATATTATTCTATAGATGAGGGACTAATGACCACTTTGACTATTGACATCATACCAAAGTCATTTTGGACCCATGTACCAAATATCATCAAAATGTCCAACATGAGCTTAAATAATTTATTAATTGTTATAACATGGTAATAAGTGATATGGAAGAAATAATAAACTTGAGAAAGGTTATAAATCAAGTAAGTAATTAACATAAGTTTATTATTCAAGAAAGTAAAGTACATACGTGATGAATCATACTCAATGTGAGGGACTTCGTATCAATCACTTTTCATTGAGGCATAGTTTGATGTTATACACTCACCTTCTTTTATTAGGTGTATATACAATACATTTTACTTGTCATGTCATTAATTTATTTATTATAATGTTTTTAATGTTTTTTAAAATGTTATTCTTTTATGGGGATTAATATTTAAATGTCCAAAGTGGTACGGTACACCTTGAATGTTTAAAGATTTAATTATCACATCTTTTTCTCCATGTCAATATTCTTGATATTATTTTACATATTTATTTATATGGATATAAAAGGATTATAAAGGAATTTTTATGTCTATTTTTGAATTTCATTCAATGTTTTTCAAAAGTAATATTTTTACATGTTTTATAAGGAACGTTTTGACAAATGATAAAATGAATGTTCTATTCTTAACGTACACAACAACAATGACTTTTTTTCCACCATGGGCATTATTTTATTTTTGGTTTCCTTTACTAGGTTTAATGTTACATTAAGAGAAAAACTCTCTTTATCTTTTGGGTATTTTGTTATTGAAAATGGTTTTTCAAAAGAAAGGTTTATTTTGTGTGTTTGAAAAATAATGGTATTTCAATATCTGGAAGTGATTTGCATATGAGTTTAAAAGTGTTTTTCAAATGATGAAATGTTTTATTACATGTTGTGGTTCTTTGACATTATAAATGATGGGTGCGTCTAGATAGCATCAGGTGAGCCCGTTAGAGCTTAAACGATGGGTGCACCCAGAGAGCGCTTCAATGCATTGGGTACTCCGGAGATGGAAGTTGACGGTATTGTTATTCCAATTGTAAGGGTTTTGTAAGGGTTCCATGTGATGATTTCCCAAGGCACCTACATGGATTTTCTATGTTTTCTAATGAGTTTTATGGGAATCATTTGTTTTCAAAGGTAAAATAAATGATCCCTCTAAAGTAATGATATTTACTTTTATGGATAAAATGTTGTGTTTCCAAGGAAAGTGTTTTTCAAGGGTTTTCATGTTTTTACTAAACAAATGATTTCCTTTCTTTTTATGTCCCTTACTGAGATTTTGTGCTCATCCCAAATTTTGAAATATTTTTCACAGTGTTTAAGAAAGAGTAGGGACAAGGATGAGGTCATGGAGAAAATTGTAAAGATATTTCATGAAAAGAAAGCATGTTTTGTTTTAAAAGGGTTTCCCTTGGTGGGAAAAATGGATACTGAGTATAAGTGTCCACTTGTAAAGTATGAGTTTATTATGTAAGAGTTTTTCCTAATTCTCTAAAACTCTAGAACTAAAAGATCTTTTGAAAAAGAAAGTGATTTCTAGTTTAAAATAACTATAATATGTAATGTTTAAGGTCAAGTCCTTACATTTATTATCTCACTCTCAGGATTTCTAGATTGCCAAAGGTTCATGGTTTCTCTTTGTCTCATGTTGTTGGACGACCTTTAGGTGAGGAAAGGTAATAAGAGTTGTGGTTTGATGAGGCTCGCATGAAGCAATCCTATGCTTGATTCTTTGAGACTTGTTGGGGTTGATGACTCCCCCCCCCCTATTTAAACCTTAAATATAAGGGTAAGACATCTCCTCCTTTCAACTTCCTTAACCGGAAAGAATTTTCTCCCCTTGATGTTCTTTTTAAGTTCTCACTCATACACGGAGTGCTTGTCCCTAATACCAAAAAACCTTTTTTAACTTGTTGTTCTATGGTGACTCACACCTAAACATAGAAATGAGGACCAATCGCACATCCCAACCTATAAAACTCGATTATTGATCCTAACCAACCATCACTATCCATGTCACCCAAAATCAAAACCAAATTAATGTTATGATCCCATCGGACAAGGGTAACTCTAATAAATAGGGAAAACCCTTCATCGATTCAATGAAATACAACGAATATATATTGAAAGCAGGGGAGGAAAATAATAGAATGAGGATATATTATCAAAGTACCTTTAACTTGATAATCACACTGATGAAAAGAATAGGGGAATGGGTCATCAAACCTCTGATCGGGAATCAACTATGGTGCATTGGGGCTCACTGAAGTGGGGAAGGGGTTGTGCTTAGGTTATGTCGCTGCAAGGAAAGGAGCGCTCGTGTTTTTCTTTTTGTTACATATTTCACGGTGATTTTTGAAAACCCACAGCTAAAAAACTGTATTTAATTAACGAAAAAGTTGCAGTGATACTTGTTGGAATCCCGCATTAGAAAGTGGGATGGAGTGGACACCTGTTTATTAGGGGAACGCTTATCATTATTTAAACTGGTAAAGAGATAGAAATCCTGAGCAAGTGCAATCTGGGCCATATATTCGATCAGATGTGATTTGGTGGACGTGATTAAATCTAAAAATGTCATTTCTTTCCAAAATAGGTATCTATCCAATGGAAAAGGGTGGGACAACCTATATAAATTGGCAATTTCTTGCCTATAAAAGTGGGTCTCCATGAAAGTGAAAAAATAGATTACATGCATTCCAAGACTTGATCTCAAATAATGATTCCTTTCAAGTCTTCCACAAGCATGTCCGTGTGCAACAATAATATATATTTTTTCATTATTCTCTTGACTTCAAAACTTATTCAAGGGTTATACTCTCCATCAAGTACACGGATATAGTAATGACGTACCGTTGTATCCTAAAAAGGATTCAATTGCAACTCATTGTACTATGAATTTGGTGGGGGATAATATGGTCTTAAGGTACACAACATTGTAACATGTATCGGTGACCTCCATCTAATAACATCCAATAAATTCTAGTCCATATCTCTACCCACCTATATTAATGTATTTAGTGGAAGTATTTATGCAATTGAAATATTAATGTTTTAAAATGTAATTGAAATATTAATGCAATTGAAAATCTGATTTTGCGTCAAAATAATTAAGTACCCTCTGCAGCGAATAAATTCGACGGCCATGACCAAAAAGAGAGTCAATTAGTCAGCGGTGATTTAATAAATTTCACAGTTGTACAGTGTGGACCACCCCAAATCAATACGGACGCAGACACTTCATGCCGCCGCATTCATGAACCGTACTAACCACTCGTCAAATGAAATTAATGGAATCATTAAATTAAAATCGAATTAAAAATAAAACCGAGATTTTTTTAATAGGTTTTATTTTATTATAAAAAATGGGAGAGTTATAGATTTGGAAAACCGAGTAATGGAGGCTGAGCCCCGTTCAAACTTTCCGCTTTCGCCAAGAAACATGATCATTTATCCTCCTCCATTAAATAATTATTAACTTTATTTTAATATAATTATATATAAGTGTGTTACATTATTTATCATATTTAAATTTATTTAAATATTCAATATATTATTTGATACACACACATATATATTATTTTTGTTGATGAAACTACACAAATTTAATGTTAATAATAATTTTTAAATTATATTAATTATAAATAATTATTATTCTGAGTAATTATGTATAACATCTAATTATTTCAATTTTGGAAAGTTTAATTGCTTATATACTTACCTTATTTTATTATATTTAAAATAACATAAGTTAACAATATTTAATTGGTTATATAAGAAGAAAATTATATTACTTTTGTTAATTAAATTTAACAAGATTTACTATTAATAATATTTTTGAGTAATTATGTATAAAATAATAATATTTTTATTTTGGAAGTTATAGTTGCTTTTATATATATATAATTATATTTTAAAATATTAATAAATATTTTTGAATATATTTAAATGTATATATATAGTAGATCGAAAATTAAATAAATCTACAATATATTATTGGATGCATAGATAAATAAAAGTATTATAGTTAATTATTCTTAAAAAATATATTAGTAATAATCATTACATTCAAACATGTATATTGTAAATTAAATGCAAAAATGCACATCATTGGTGAGATAATATATGTTATCTTATTTGAATATAATATTTGAAAAATATTAGTAATAATCATTACATAAATGTGTGTGTAGATATCTATGTCCACATAAAAATTTTATTATCCCAAACCTCGAGATCCCCTCAATTGCATGTAAGTAACATTATAATAAAAGTGTGTTCGACAAGGGGCGTTGTTCGATGCTGGATTTTTACACCATGACTGAAAGGAGAAAAATGGTTGTTGAAATCTGAGATAATAGAGGATCCAGGAGTTCTTCCCTATGTTTTGATTGGTTTATCAAATAATGATAAACCAATCCATAGAAAAAGTCTTAAGATCCAGTCAGTTATTTAATCATAAATAATTAAAACATGTTAAACATTTGAAGATGTGGTATAAATATATATATAACGTTTTATTAAAAAAATTCTAGATAATCATGTATGCATCAATATACTGTAATGGTGAGGTAATTTATACCGATGAAGGTTTTAGCTATAGTTTTCCACTCGCAAGAGTGAAAAATCTCCATGAATGTGTGGCATTGGATGAAGTTCATAAGAAGATTCATAGTCACTTAAAACCGAAAGATGGTCAAGTAAAAACTTCAATTACATATCGACGTCTTCAATATGTTGATCGTCTATGACAGATTGAGTATCCTCAGCTCGATAATGAGGATTGGGTGGAGACATCATCGTTGTCCAGACAATAGTGCAAAGCAGGTTTAATGGAATTATATGTAGTTATTTTTGTTATTGATAAGGTGCGACCTACAACTACATAACCATGTTATGAGAGATATGTTGAAGTTGGTCCTTCGAAACATTCTCATTCATTGTCATCTCATGTGACTCCAATAACAAAAACTAATTATGAAGAAGAAGATCAGAATATGGAAAGAACTGTAGGGGACATCCCCATCGGTACTCCTGATTTAATGGATGAGACTTTATCTGATGAGGAAGTATCTGATGATGCAACTTGAGATGATATTGATGAGGATGATATAGGGAATGAATATTCTGAGGTTCCTTTGATAGATAAACAACAACCAGTTTTTGGTAATCATCCTATGTTATTAAATTCCTTAGTTGAGGGAATGACGTGTGCACAACATTTTGATTGGGGTGTCATTACACCGACTATTGAATTCTCTGGCATTATAGGTAACACATCTGCATCAACTGATAACACAATTTATGTTGGACAAGAGTTTGAAACTAAAAGTGCATTGAAAAATGCACTACAGCAATACCGCAAAGTGAAAATTTTCATTGGTGCTTAATGAGTCCAAGGAAAAATACCTTATTTGGTGTGAAAAATACGGGTCAAAATGTAAATTTTGAATGCGAACAATATATGATAATTTTTTTGCATGCTAGAATATAACTAAGTTGGAAGGCCCACATACTTGTGTACATCCAAGATTGTCCTGGGATCACTCTTCACTTGATGCAAAGTTTATACCGACTATTATTTTAGAGATGATACAAACATGTTAAGATGCTCTTGTGTCCCCTATCCAGGAATCGATACAATAGTTATTCAAATACAAGATGTCACACGACAAAGCTTGAAATGCAAAACAAAAGATAATTGTGAAATTCTATAGTGGTTGGGATAAATCATATGCAGCATTGTCGAAACTAATGAGATTGTTGCCACTCAACACTCATGTTATTTACTACATGGACACCGTTGAACATGTCTCCCTTGACTATCAAGTTGATCAAACAAAGGAGATGTTCCACAGGTTGTTTTGGGCTTTTAGGTCATGTATCGCTGTTTTTCCTTATTAAAAACAATTCATTCAATTCGATGGAAATTTTCTTTATGATAAGCATACATACGTTCTACTTATTCTTTCCACACATTATAGTAATTGTGCTCATCTCCCACTTGCATTTACCATTTTTAAAAAGAATAATTTTGAATCATGGAGTTGATTTTTGGCCTATATACACATTTATGTTACACAAAACCAAGGAGTATGTCTAATATCTAATCATCATCGAGTGATTATAGAGGCCACTAATAGTGATGACATTTCATAGTGAAAATAGAATCCTAATCATCAATATTGCATCAGACATATTGTCAGCAATTTCTATAATCATTTCAGAGAAGAGGAAATAAAGATGATAATCGTCAATTTGTGTAAGTTTTCTTAAACTTATAATTTTTGGAAACAAATTTAATATACATTGTTGTCTTCTGGTTTCAACATACAAGCCCCAACATTGAAATTTTGATTAGCAACTTAAAGAAATTCGGAGGGCTAATCATGATGTATATGATTATATGATGCATATTTCAAAGGATAAATGGCCATTAACATATGATGGTGGTAGGAGCTATGACCATATGACCACTAATATCATGGAGTGCATAAATGAGGTATTCAAGGGTGTTCGTAAACTATCGATCACATGACTAATACATGATACATTTTATAGATGCGTGAAACACTTTGTTGAACGGTCCCAACAGACCAATCAGAGGATGTAACATAGAATGCATTTTTGGTAAGAATTTCTAAAGATACATTGATAAGATACTGCATGATGAATCATTTTTAATGTTAAAACCTTTGACTAAGTAAGGAGTTACTATGAGGTAATATAGTTCCATGACCCGCCCACAGACAACAGTGGTCGAGTTCTAGTGGTTTTATTGGAAAGTAGGTATCGTGATTACATTTCTTTCTAGACATTAAGATATCCCTATGCACATGCCACTGCAACTTGTGCATCAATGTACTTATCATGGGAACCCTATGTTAACCAGGTGTATCACATGAGCACTCCGGTTGACTGTTATAGTGCACCTTTGACACATGTTGATGATTTTCGTACTTTTACCTTACCTGTTGATCAGTCAACTGTGGTCCCTGATATTACCAGGTTTCACCCTCAGGGATGACCAAAGTCTATTCATATAAAAAATGAGATGGATTGGCCTTGAGAATATGGAGTGAGACTATGATTCAATATTTATCATACAGAAGGACATACTCATAAAAAATGTCCCAAAGTGTGAGCAAGGGGCTCCACTTCATAACATCTTTGATCAAGTTTATGCATTTTATCATTACTGTGTATTTTTTTTCATATTCAGGTTTTTTAATTTATGGATTCTTTCATTTTTGGCTTATTTTCATTTCTGGCTTGTTTCATTTATTACATGTTTCATTTCTAGTTTGAATCAAAAATAATTTTGTGATATTTCAAATATTAAGAAATTAAACACAAAACGGAAATGAATAACAAGAGGTTCAACCTCTAAATGAATTGTCTTTAAATATGTATTTGAAATAACATGAAACGAACTTTTAAAGCTATTATAGAAGGTTACAATTTGTGTGAGAAAATAGAGTATCATTGATTCTTCAAAATAAAGTGTTATCACAAATAATTTCAACTTACCTTATGACATGGTCGACTGAATATATCATGTAGTTTCTTTGACAATGAAAGATTTTCATCACGGTTGATAAATCAATCATATGGTTGCTTCATGATTTAGAAAATTTTCCATAATTCTCTAGAAAACAACCTACTTCTATATATATACAAAATTATTTATAAATATCATAAAAAATATTAGAGTTTATTAAAACAATACATTTATAGACTAATACAACAACATTAGTCACATCTATTTGTTTACCTCATTTTTCATCACAATACATAATTATAAATGCTAATTGTCTACATCGTTTTTCTTCTTTTTGTTTTTTTAAAATATTTTACAAATTTTATTAAATTATCTATAAAAAGTAATGATGATATAAAATTTAGAGATGGTATTCCTTCCATTACTTACATTCCAAGATATACTGTTTCACATCTAGTCATAGATGGACATCAGGTTTCTATTATGAGGGTATGGAGGTTACATCATTTCCATCATGTTTCACCACCTCCTTCCAATGTCACTCATCTTCATCATGATGGGTTCTACGGTGTAGTAATGTGTGACTTCACCTCTGTTGATCATCAACTCATTGTTTTCCTAGTAGATATATGGAGTCCAGAGACACACATACATTTCATTTTATATAGGGAGATATGATTATTGCTCTTGAGGATGTGTCCATTATGTTGGGATTCCCCATCGAGGGTGCGGCTGTGACGGGCCAAGTTGGTACAGATTGGTTTGATTTAGATCATATACTACTAGGCATTAAGGTTCGGGATAATGGAAAGTCCTTCATCGAGATTTTATTATGCATGCCATGGATAGAAAGCACTTCACCCTTCAAGCTAACGATGCTGATGAGATCACCATGTTGAGATTTACACGTGCATACATTCTGAGACTTATTGGAGTTGCAATATTCATCTATCATTCCACTAAATTTTCCCACTTGATGTATTTACTATTACTTGAGGACTTGGTCTAGATAGGGAGGTATAGTTGGGGGTTTACGTGTCTTGCTTTACATACAGAGCACTATGTAGTGCATGCCGCATCGATAAGATTCAAATTACATGATGTCTGAATGCCATTTCTTGCCGATATTTTATGAGAGTCCCTGTGTGAATGATGATATTTGTTTCCTTACTTATTATATGAAAATAAAATGTATAAATTTATATTACAAAATATAAGTATAAAAATGATATCTACAGGTGGAGTCATACACATTGATATTTAGATATCATCCAGGCATATACTATACAGTCTTCAACCAGATGAATACGTGATTATTAATAATATAATTAAATTATTATTGTGTAGATTATATGAATTCATTTATTAAATTTTTATTCATTTTTTGATATTTCAGGTTTCATGGATTCCATATATTTATCCTATCATCTAGAGTTTCCCACCTATTGTACGACAATGCTTGCTTCCAACTCATGTATCACACCCATTGACTCATTTTCATATTTTCGAGTGGCATCATGTTGATATATTTATGAGGCAATTTGGATTCTATCAGCCCATTCCCACACCTCCCAATTACTTTCCTTCACTTCATTCCCCGAAGATGTTAGGGAAGCGAGACTTCTACTGGAGGTGATATCATGCACACTATATTGAGATGTGAGACAAATGTTATGAGTCTCGATTATGAGGGGGATACAAAGTATATATTCATCTATCAGATTAGTTGGATTATGGGTCCTAGTACCGCATGTCTGCAATGATATATCTTACATGAAACAACTGAGGCTATCATCAATTGGTAATAATTATTCCATCTACTTATGATTTTTTATTTACTTTATTTAACTGCATAATTTGTTTTTGCAGGATTCTTGTATCACACACCTCATTCACATGTTTTCTCTTGTAGAGGGAGTCACATTTGACCATGCTTATTTTCACAGAGTACTGGAAGAGTTTCTTATTCCCATGGATGAGATTTATCATGGGATTTTCTATGATGTTCCAGATGATACTGAGGGATATGGGCTTGATACAAATATCTCATAGGGTGATGAGCCTGTTATGGATGCAACACATAATGATGTGGCATAGTAGGAGGATGTTCATCACAATCTGCTAGATGATACTACACTTCCTATTGCATATGATCCACAACCAAAACCACAACCAGAGGCATAAACACATGAATAAGAACAACCACAACCACAATTTATTCATCCAGAGGGCCCCTAGCACATCTCATACTGATTATTATATAATGTTTATTAGTGTGAAAATTTTTGTTTTAGTGATAAAGGCTGACTGGTTTATATTGCAGCCTTCATTTTCCTCTAATCCACAAATACCCACTACAAAACAACCATCTTCTTCACATGTTGGAGAGGGTTCCAGTCATCATCTACTTTCTTTACTTCTAAGATAGGGTATGGGTGATGAGGCTGTAGATCCACTGTCTGTCACACAAGATGACGTGGAGGTAGGTACCTAAGATGTTACATAGGAGGTGCATACTCTAGAGCATAGACATCGACATACATGATGTGGAAGCATTATCTATACACCCGGTTGTGGCATAGAGGAGCACCCAAGGTAGTGACACCGATTGGACTGTTATATGTTATATGTTTTTAAATCATTAGTTGTAAATTATTTAAAAACCTAATAATATATCATATTTTGTTACATAAAACAAAGAAATTGATATAAATATAAATTAATAAAAAAATTATGAACGATCAAGAAACATTAATATTCAAAATGGATCAGGTGCCTAGGTAACTCGACCCCTAAAAATAAATTAAAATATAAAGAGATAATGTTGAAAGAAGGGTTTATATAAACATATATGGGAATCACCTCGTGAATTAGAATCTTCTAATAGAGATATGTGACTTGGAAAAGAAAAGGACCACATCAAGCTAGCTACATGAGTAACTTACTTTGAGAGTGAATCTTCTACTTGATTAGATTCCCTATATGCATGTGTTACATTGATATATATCCCATCAACCATATGAAGAAAACACAACCATTATGGAAAGATCCTCCACAACACATTCCTAGATCTTCACTATAAATCCTTCATGACAAGAGTTGAATCACACTCCACCCATAATTTTTCCACCCAAAGTGATTGGAATATCCGATTGACTTGATGATTTCCCAAAGCTCCACTTAATAAGCAAGACCATTTCCAATGTAATGAAATAAGAAAACTTTAATAAATATGTGACATGTTATGAAGACACCTTTACATCCAAAGATACCCGATGCTCCCATGGATACCCCGTCAACATTCATCTTCACCCATAATGGGATGGGTGGAATCCATCATAAGGATTTCACAATAAGAGGATGCTTACACCTACCAGGAACACTAAGAAAAGAAAAAATATTTAGATCATGTAAACCATTATGCATGGAACCTATTTGAACCTCATAAGCTGCTTTTATGTCCTTGTGTATAAGAGCAGTCATGGCACCAACAATGATCAATTTTCCATATAAAATGCACTATGAAGAGCTGCCCATATAGTAGCAAAAATAGAGGAGGTTTCCACCAACAACATGTTGGAAAAATTCTCACTTCCCTTATAATCAGTCATCATCATCAAAATTGCAGTCAAATATCTTTTTTCCTATAATAGATTGGCACCAAATATCCCCTAGGCATAATTCTAGATTTTCCTTGAAAACCCACACTCGATGAAAATATTCCTCATGCTCTCATCCATCCGTAGAAAAAGGGTGTATACCAAATTGATATGTATCCCAATTTCCTATAGGTGCACATAAATTGGTAGCTTGTTTTTAAAGATTCTCCAAAGTAGAATGAATTTATATGGGACTATATATGGTCTTATGAATTTGGATAGCCATTTTTATGGTACTTAAATCACATTTTGTGTGATACATATCTTTGGTCATGAGACATCCATTGGTACTCAACAACTATACGAGGGTGTCAAAATCAATAAAATTGAACCTTTGAATCTTATTTCATGTTTCAGCATTCAATAAATTAAGATCTCTACCAACATTTTCTATGATAACATACATCAAATGATGTTTTTTTCATTATTCACCATCAAAAATTATTTAATAAGTCTACCTAGCCATGGAATATTCCAATAGTTGAGGGAGGACTACTTATAGAAAATCCATTGGGATAAGTCTATTAACTCAGCATATATGGATTTTAAGGTTGGCCATGTTGAAGAATACATGAATAAGGGATAACTATTCTGCAACTTTGCTATGAATATTTTTTGATAAATTCCAAGGAATCATCAGTGTATGTCGAAATGTTATAGACAAATTTAGAGAGTAATGCATCATTGAATTTTCAAATGTCCTTAATTCCCATATCTTCCATGTCCACCAGTTTAGTGCATTCCTTCCACATAACCATTACATGTTTTCTTTCATGGATGAAACCTATCCATAAAAAAATCCAAATCAAGTTGTGAAGCCTCTTGATAAGACAAGAAATCCATTTTTACATAGAAAAAACATAAGTGAACCTGGATGTAATAAATGAGTTTACAAGGAAAACCCTCCCTACTAAATATATACATTTTCCTTTCCACCTGGCCATTTTCACTATAATATGATGAAAAATATCCTAGAAGTAGAATATTTTCACCTTACCCCAGAATAGAGTTATCCCAAGGTAATTAAAAGGAAAGACGCTTATTTTGACACTAAGGAAGTGAGAACCTCTATTCTACCTCATGATTGACACTCCTTTTCCATACACTATGAAAGATTTCTTCCATATGATGGATTGAAAAACTACTTATTCATAGTGGTTGAAGATGGATTTAATTTCCTCCATTGTTCGCCTAGAAGCCTCTCCAAGTAGAATAATGTTTTTTGAATATAATAAATGTGATGGTGTAAAGATATCTCTTCCAACCTTCATCCTCTTAAAGAGTCCCTAGTGAGAAATATCATTAAAACACCCACTCAGATAATCCTCAGCAACCCTGAACGAAACCCCTAATTACAGTTCTCCTTGTATAACACCTTTGGAGCATCTAATGAAACCTCAGGGAGACCCATTAATGAGCACAAACAGTCATGCAATCTTTAGAATAACATTGATCAACTTAATGAAATTTCTAGAAAAACCATACCTCTTGAGAATCTTCATAATGAAGTTACATCTAATAGTGTAAAAGGCCTTCAAAATATTAATTTTAAGGAAAATTGGTTGTGTCATTCTGTATTATTTAGAGAATTAATAATTAAGAGGCAGCGAACAAGCAGGTTTATATATTCTTTCCTAGAAATAATCCAAATTGATTTGAAGATATAACATCTTTTACAATTTTCCCAAGTCTCATGTCCAGTATTTTGCTAATCACTTTTGAAACAGTATTGTAAGATCTTGGTTTTTTCTTGAGGTAGGGATTATTTTATTTCTAGTTAAACTCTTGTTAAATTCTCTTTTGACTTAGAACCTAATCCAGGCCATGGTCCGATTGGGTAGTTTTTAGAAAGGAAGAGGTAGAAGGGATATAGGCTGGCTGCAAGCCAGTTACATGCTATCACTAGTGAAGAAAATGGGTTTTCAGGTTGTTTTTTCTTTTTAACACTGGCCAGTACATGATGTTATTAAAGGTGATGTTGTAAATAAGTTTTTAATGTTAGTTAAAAAACTGATGTTGTAAATGAATTATTGGATCAGTTTTTCACATCGGTTATATGATAACCGATGCGGAAATCGATTTTTTTAAATAATTTTGTTTTTAATACTCCTCTCCACAATAGATAAGAAGAGAAAACAATCATAAAAATAGCAGAATCCAATAAGAAAACAAGCATAAATAGCAGTAGAACGAAAATAAAAACACATTTACAATTATAACTTTCAAGATTACAATATATAGTATAAATGAACTAAAATTAAATCACACCTATAAAATGATTTTCCCATTCAATTTGTTAGTGTCTCATCTCTTGTAAACTATAAGGTTGAGAGTCATCAAAAATATATAAATTAAAATTAAATAATTTAGCATGTATTCTGAATAAAATGAATCAAATATTAAAGAAAAGCTTATAAAGAAATCTAACATGCTGTAACTTCATAAATGTCATAGTTGAAATTATTTAACACATAAATATTAAATCATAATATCCACATTCCTTTAAAACTTTTTGTTTGTGAAAAAATTTTATAAAGGAGTTTTTTAATTCAAAATAACATTATTAAGTAATATATCAAAAAGTTACTAATTGTAAATAAAAATAAACCTTTTCTTTTACATACTTGATCTTGGCGCTCTTCTTTATTATGGTCTCTCGAAAGAAATTCCATTCACTGTTTAAAAATAATAAGAATAAAATAAATTTAAAAGTCATTATAATATAAATAAGTATTAAAAAATTCAAACTTATGTGTCTAATACATTCTTAAATTTTTTCTCACTTCACCATGGATAGAACATAGCCAGTAAAGTGCCTCCTCCCTTGGAAAAAAACACCTAACATCCAATGGACACTGATATAAAAGAAAATTTAAAGTTAGTGGTTATTATGTTAAGAGATATATAACACATTTTGTGATATATGTTTCATAATATTAAAGATAAGGAAACATCCAACACTAAATAATTGCATTCTTTGGAAATATTTTAGGAATATAAACTGTTATTTCTACATTATCCATTTTCATCACTATAGGTGAAATAAAACGTGGGTTTATAAATCCATATACATTTATCTTTTCATGCTCCTTAAAAATTATATAAAGATACCTAATACAAAACAAACATAAGTATAAATTTTCAATAAATTAAATGTATGGAAATATTTATGTTAAAACTTACATGGAAAAAACTTTCATCGTGTTGATGCCCAACTAATATCTAGTAACAAGATCCATGATATAATTTTTCAAAATAACCATAGACATTGCACACCCAAAAATTCCATCTTCAATTGGAATCTCATAAAAATCTAACAAAAAATTTGAATGTGTTAAAAATCTATCAAGACTACTAGAAATTGTATCTGAAGTCATAACACTTTTTATTTGTTATTTTCTATATAATATTTATTTAACTTTAAAGTATCCTTGTAAAAAATAGGTAAATATATACACTTTAAAATGTTAAAACAAATTTAATACCAAAATGAAATAAAAGATAAAATATACACGTATCTCTATGGTAATATGTCGAACAAGTCTAGATGAAAAAACTAAAAAGTGGAAAAATACTTTTTCCAACTGTACCCACCTTATCTATAGGTAATGGTACTCTTACCGATCTATCTATATTATCATGTACATTGAACCTATGATGCTCAATCTCTATCTATTAACAATGAATGGTATCTCCAATATAAAATATCATCCCATATGAAATAATATGATGATAGGGATCATCAACATATAACTCGCAATAACTGGGAAGTTGTGGAGGAGGGGGTGTAGGAGTAGGATAAGAAGTGGGGTTTGCAGGTGGAGGTGGATGAGTGAGAGCTGTTAGTAGAGGTGGAGGAGTGGGATCAGGAGTCTGAAACTATCTTAGCATGTCTGCAGACATAAACTATACCAAATATCTGATGCTATCCTCTATAATTACATAAATATCCTAAGATTCATATTCCAAAGATTCTATTTTTTTATAAACATTATCTATTGAATAATCTACAGAACATATAGATGATTTTTTCATTGATACACCTACTTGGTATCATCATACGCAACCGAGTTGTTCAGGATTTCCCAATGATGTAGCTAAAATATCCTTCTCGCCCCCAGCTATAAAGACTCCGTATGTGCTCTATTGGTTAATAGAATCCTATATGAAATATTTGAAAAAAATACTCAATGAATCGCAATATATAAAGAAGTGAATTTACTTAAATAAATAAATAAAGTAAACATCTTACAATCCTCTCAGTTACAAGCCTCAGTTCTTCTGTAAGATATTTTCCTTATTTTCTCATTCAAGCCCTCTTCCATTTTTCATGTCTAGTGGGGGGGGGAGAGGAGGGGAAAACTCTGTAGAGCCTGAAGACTTAGCTCTTAGTTTTTGAAAATTTTCATCCATCATTTTTTCTTCCAATAATGTATACCCTCTCCTAGATAAAGTATGAGGGTATACATTTCTATATTGGATCTCTTGATGAGATATTCTTGATTAATTTAAATGAATAATAAATAAATCATAAATAAATCATTAATAATATAATTATATAAAAATAATTTTAAAAGGTAACACTGAACTTACTAAAAACTTTTCTCATCTTATACTTTCAACAAATTGATTCCATGTATCTTTATCTATAAATGGATATATATCACATGGATTGTGATGTTTCCTATACCCAAAAATAAAATCTGATATGAGGGTTGATTGAAAATACATCCATCTCCTAGAATCCAATGATAAACAATTCCTCTTGACTCCTCCAATATCAGGCATATCATATGTTATTTGATAAGAAGGTGGAAAATATATATTACTATAAACATTTCAATATAAGTAAAATAATAACAAAAAATCTTACCAAAATGATACCCCATAAGTGAGATATTGTCATTTTTTCAAAACTTCTCCAATAATCAATAAAAATACAAAATTTTCTTTTATCCAGCTCTTCTATAAAAGTATTGAATTATTTTGAATTTTTACCTCTTAGAATATCATTATCATCAAAGTCTATTGGTATCCTCTGGTCTTGTCAAATGTGTGATGCCATGCTTACTAACCCTTGAACAAGGATAAGTCTCATCAACAAGATCATGTGTACGTTCCTTCCCATAGGTATTAGTAGGATCATATCTAGAATTATTTGGTGGATCAATTGATTGATATATCATTATCCTACAAATCAAAGCAAAAAAAAATTAGTACACAAATATTAAAATTCAACTATTACATACTAATGTATATAAAAAATTAATAATTATCAAACATAAAAGTAAACTAAACTAAACTTAACACATTTTTATTCATATTTTTTATAGTTAACCAAAATTCTAACAAAATTAATAAGATATGAAATGAAATAAAAATGTAAGAAAACAAATCCAAAAATGGTGTGTGAATATTAAAAATGATCTAACAAAATAATTATTTTTTTACACAAAAAAGAATATTTTTTGAATATACTCTTATATTATATTATTGTTTTTATTTAACATATTAGATTTAAACTATTTTTTTCAACTAAATCAATTAATAGATAAGTTACATAAGGGTAAACATGGTAAACTAAACAAAACTAACACTACTAGAAATTTGACTTATAGCCACAATTTATAAAAACTATGGCTATATCCAAGATAAAGCCATGGGCCCATGGCCATACCTCATCCCCTCATTATTAATCCTCCCAACCCATATCCTCTCTCATGATTCCTCTCACCTTCATCGTGATTCATCCCCCTCCCTCGCAATTCCTCATGATTCCTCTCCCTCCCTCCCTCCCTCCCTCACGATTCCTCCTCCCCCTCCTGCCACCATGATTCCTCCCCCTCCCCCTCCTCCCCTCATGAGGAAACCAACCCACCTCCCCACCGACACGACTCCGACGCGACCTCCCCGACTCCCTGCCGGTGCGACCTCCCTGCCTCTCTGCCGACACAGCTCCGACACAGCCAGCCCACCTCCTTGCTGATGTAGCTATGACATAGCCTTCCCACCTCCTTGCTGACACGACCTCCTTGCCTCCCTACTAACACGACTCCATCATATCCAAACCACCTCCTCGTTAACACATTCACACCTCCCTGTCAATGCGGCTCTGATGCCCCCACCCCACCACACCGTGACCCTCCTCCTACGACGTGGCTCACTACTGCTCAATGCAGCTCTAACGCAGAAACACCAACTTCAACAATCCTCCTTCGATGCGACCACCCCACCTCCCTGATTCCCTTCTCCTCCAACATGGCCACCCCAACTCCCTCTGATTTATACCATAGATTAGGGTTTCTTTGATTTCATAATGTTAACCTCTACAATTTTCACTGGGTGAGATTTATTTGTTTCCATTTATTATATTCTTCATTGTCATATTTGTCTTAGATAGGGTTTAGCTATTTTGACTTATTGCATTGGGTATGATTTTTTATTTTTTGTCTTAATTTCATTGGGGTTGATTAACTCATTAGTGTCTAAGATTTAATATGTCAGTAATAGTTGGTTTACCGATATCAGTTTCAGGCCACCCGTAGTCAGGTAAGTTAATCTTCCCCCACCCCATCCATCAATATGCTCATATGATTTTAACGCCTTTATTGTCAATTTTTTTACTTCCCTGAAGTTATTTTCTATCATAGGGATAAACTTATTCATACAAGAACATCATCTCTTCTCATGTAACAATAAATTTTAATTTTGGTTTACCCTATATGTTCACCAAATGAATGAATTAATCATCCAAGAGAATGATAACTTTTTTTTTTGAATTTTTACTCAAACTAAATCCATATAAATTAAATAGTTATATGTGTTTTTTCTTACTATTTGCATGATGTTTAGTATACCTAGAATATTGACTTAATTTCAACTAATAAAAAGGAATGATTAAGGGTTCCTTTGACTTTTGATTTTAAAATCTAAGGCCTTTCCCCCCATTTTTATAACCAAGTCATTAATCCTCCCAATATTTATGAATTGGTTTTATTATGAAATAATTTTCAAGCACCCATGTATCACACATAAGAATTAATTTTGAAAATTATGGATTTTTCTAGATGTAATGACATATAAAATTTTTAGTTTATTTATTTTGTTTCATTTCATGTACTAACGCATTGTAGTAATTCTCAATTAGGTTGGGTCTTTTCATGATTTAATCATATCATCTCTAATAAAATGATATTCTTAATTCCCACAATATTTTTTACGATTCATTTCCCAATTTTAAAGGAATTTTAAACTAAAATTATTTCTTAAAATAAGATAAATTTTACAGAGGTATGTTTGATTGTGCAGCTACTGAAATAACATTAACACACTAACACACATGAATTATATAGAATATATATTCTTTTCCAATTGAATTGAAAAAAATGTATTATCTTTCAATAAAAGTGTACACAATAGAGGCTTATGTATTGTGTTATTCCAGTAGATGGGGTATAATTTCCTTTTAATATTTCATTGACCATGTCATGCTATCACTTGATTGAAAGGGTGTGAAATGGTGATTGTTTCTACTACTTCAAATAAAGAATTCATGATAAATATTCAAATTGAAAAAATAGCTTTACTTGGGGCATTAGTTACTTAGAACATTGAATGAATTTTTCCTTGGTTGTATTATTTTATGTTAATATCTCATTTCACCTATGCGTTCACATGAGACTGTGTTGAAATCAACAAGACATTTTTTCCCCGATGTCTTAATCTTGATGATGATGTTGCATGTTGATGCTGTGCTATCATCATCACCGGTTCTATTATTGACTTTATCTCTAATCACGTTCCTCCTACTTCAATTTTTAGGTTCAATTAATGACGATTCATCATTTTGTTGAAGTTACACCACCCTAATTAATCCTTATTGTAGTTTTGTTCCTTTATCAATATTTTATGATTCGATAGATGGTTTTTGAGAAGATGTAGTGACGATGATTCTACATTTTAGTTTGGTGTGGAAAAAGGTTAGTTGCCTATGATTTTTTATGGTTAATGTTTTCTAAATTTTCTTCAACATTGAATTTGGATTTTCTATGGTTTTTCAATGTTGTTTGGTTTCATAACACAATTTAAATAATAATAAAATATGTTTTTTTGTTTCTATTTGAAATCATGTCATCACATTATTTCATTTTTACCTATATTTCTATGTACTCCAAGGAAAATTTTATCACCTGTTACTTTGTCTTTGAGTTGTCACATTGTGAGTATAACTTCTCGTTAGTCATTTAACATCAATTTGGTGTTTTTTTGTGGTTCTTAATAAAAATTCACTTCTATTATAAATAAAATTTCTTAATAAACTAATGGTGAAATGATTTTAGACAACAATATGGGAGTTTCCATTGAATTTATTTTTCTCCCATCTCTTTTTTAAGGATCCCTTTTATGATCAAATATAGGATGTTTATTATTATTTTTATGATCAAATATATAATTTTTTAGATTTCAGTTTCCTTTATTATTTATAATTTTTTACTAACACTTATTGTAATTATATTCGATATAAAATATATTTTTCCCACTTCTATAGCTTCATTTTTTAGTATTATTTATATGTTTCATTTATTAAGAACATGATTTCAAATTAAACCGGGTAAAGTTCAATGAAAATACAACAACATATTCTCAATATTTCAAATACACTTGCATAGTTTGAATTATAATTGATATTATATAGACTTTAATAACTACCAATTTTATTTTATCAGTACTATTTGACCACTATTATTTTCTTTGCAATGAAATAACATATTTTTTCCCTCAATTTCATTTATGTAGTAATTTTTTCACTACTATTCTGGACTAACTGGATCTTTTAAAACACAATATTTGAGTACTAAAAACAGTGTTCTATTATTCAATTTTCTCATATATATGTGTGAAGTTATGATAATGAATGTTGGTGTTACAAATTATATAAAATGGGCGCAATATTAGTTTTTCAGAATGTGGTGGAAATGAAATTGAAGAAAACTGGGACAAAGTACTGTCTGATAAGACTTATTTCCCTTTATTGTGATACACTTTGCATTTGATCATATATTTCCTGGTTGGGAATATCTTCACAAATGACTGTTTCATCTTCCTAGGTTAAGACTATATTTTTTCCAATAGGAGTGACTCCGAAAGTGTGTGCACAACTTTTGGATACCCTTCCTCTTGAGGTATATCTTCTTGGACATTGATTGTCATGAACCAAATCAGGTTGCCATCCAATCAACACCCAAACTAGTATGCGATAAAAAACGAAGGGCATTCCTAATCCCCACGAGCTGGCACAAGTTCCCAGGTATCAAAAAGTAATGTTGGGAATGTTTTACCCAAATATATAGATATAAAATAACCAAAAATATAAAATGAACCAAAAATATAAGTCACAACCAAGCAAGACTTTAACCAAACCAGAAAAAAGTTACATGTTTAAAAAGAAACCCAACAACAACCACCACTAGGTAGGGTTCCCAAAAACCAATTCAAAAACTTCCACCTGGCATGAGGACACCACCCTCAGGCCATCCCCAAAACACTGTACCAAGAAGTCAACTAGAAACCCAAATCAAAACTTCCAAAAACTTTACCTTTACCTATATCAGACATAACCAAATCTACTTACACCTAAAGGTGTAAGTAGGGTGTGATCTAACTCCTAATAGGATGACACCGAGAAAAGATTCCTTGCATAACTATTAAATGAAAAATATTATTTCAAGTTTAAAAAATGGAAAGAAATAAATGCTTAAACAATTATAACAATTTTTTTTAAGGATAACAAATTTAAAGAAAAAAAATTAAATTAAGACACACACGCACACACTTACTTTTATGATAACCCCAATGTCACACCGTGTGTCGGCGGTGAGCGTAAAGTAAACAAGGAGCACAAAATATGAGAGTGTCTTTATAAGTACTAGTGAGAAGTGGGACCCTAGAACATTGCATCTAGGTGAAAAGTGGTTTAGAAACCACAAAAATAAGCATTATCATGTATTAGACACTAGTAGGGAACACACCCATAACCTATTGGTATCCAATAATCATCCAAAATTTTAGTTAATGTTGTAGTCGTTAATCCAGCTAAGTGAAAATGGGCTGATGCCACTTCTGTGTCACTAGCACACTAGTCCTAGTCTACCCACCTAGTACCCAGGCTTCCCATTTATGCTCAACATGTTCCAAGTCCATGTTACAAGTTAAATTAAAATAAACAAAACAAACAAGGAACTACCTATACCCAACACAATGCTCGCACAACCAAATTCCATTTAGAAAAATTACGCACAATAAAAACCTTCCAAAAAATAATATGTATCACCCACACAACCAATTAAAACAACTGCACAGTCAGAGAAAACATCTTCATAGTCAAACAAACCACTAAAATAATTTATTAAACAATTTCAAAATATGTCGCATGACTTTAAACAAAAACAACACATCCAAATATTCTTTTATGAAAAACACATTTTAACTCTACACCAAAATACAAATCGTATCCCTTGCACACATTAACAAACTGACTGCACATTTTTTCAAACACTAATAAACTGTTCAACATGGGTTTTCAAAGAGAAATTCATTCACATTTCATAAATGTTCTACTAACAAAATTAATTCACATTAAATCTGAAATAAAACCAGATTCGCAACACACAAACTAATAAATAAACATGATAAATTAATGAAACTCACAAATTAATTTGTTAATTAATAGTTATATGTGGAATCACCTACCTCGACATAGAAAACCTCAAAATTTTTGTGCGAAACTCCAGCCGCATGTAAATTGCACCGTAACAGACCTAAGAGAACTATAAAAACAAGGTATTAAATCAATTACATCAAAATCAAACCAACCGAAACCTAAAATCCTAACCTGACAACCTCTAAAATGGAAGAAACAACTAAACGAGGTGAAATGCACCTACGGTGAGGGAGCAGGTGGATGGATGAGAAAAATGGGGACTGCTAGAGGTGGGTCATGCCGACCGAGAACTTGTCGGAAGGAGGTATGACCAAGTAGCTATGCACAACGAGTAGAAGGGGTGGTTTGAAGTGACTCACCAGGACAAGAGGAGGGGCGGCGTGCAGCTATCCGTTGAGAGGGAGGAGGGGTGCCGGTCTGGTTCACTAGAGGAGGAGAGCAAAGGAGGAGCTAGTTTTCATCGCACAAAGGAGGTGCACCGTAGGGTTAGGGGAGGGATACTATGCGTGACGAAAAGAGAGGGGGGGGGGGAGAAGAGAGAAAAAAAAAGAAAAAGAAAAAGAGATAAAATAAAACCTAAAAGGAACATAAATTCAATAATAATAATCATAATTTAATAATTAAACTAATTTAATAATATATTTTCAATAATAATAGTAATAATAATAATTAAAATTATAATAAAAAAATTGACATTAATAAATTTATAATGATGACAACAAATTAATAAAAATGATAACCTAATTAAAATATTAAGAAAGATAATAATAAAAATAATAATATTAATAATAATATTAATCTCATTATTATTATTATTATTAAAATAGTTCTAAAATAATTTATTTTTAGTGGTCACTTTGATGTTTATTCGGTCAACTAATTAATTAACCGTGCACCGGGCCGTCCACACGGTGATCTGGCAAAGCCATACGGCTTCGACTGTGCCCTACCCATGCATCAGACATTTCCAAGAAAAAAACACCCGTTTATCACCAAAAGAACAAAAATTCAAGTCAGTCCCAACCCACACCTCAACAAAACATTTTAAAACTAGATAAAATTATAAAATAAAAAATAAAAAATAAAAAATAAAAAATAAAAAATAAAAAATAAAAAATAAAAAATAAAAAATAAAAAATAAAAAATAAAAAATAAAAAATAAAAAATATTACCGAAGTCTGAAGTATGAAGTTTGAAGTCCAGGTGTGACAATTCTCTTCACAATGAAAACTTTTAAACCTTAGAAATTCAACTCAAAGCCTGATCATAGAATAAAAATAGGTACTCCTAATCGACCCACAACTTCTGATCCCAAGTCTCATGCTCATCATTCACATGCTCTCAAAGGATACGGACTAATGGAATAGACTTCCCATGAAGAACCTTATCTTGGGAATCCATTATCCGTACTGGCCACTCGAACACTGATAAATCGAGCTCTATCTCCAACTCTTCTGAGTTCAGCACATGAGACAGGTCTAGATTTGTAATAACCCGGATCTTTATTTTAGGTATGGATCTTGATTTCGGGTTGTTTTGGGGGAAAAGGAAGAAAAGAGGATTTCCTAAGTACACATCGTGTACTTTTGAGTACATGCCGTGTACCTTTCATGCCGTGTACAAATGTGTACTGGCTGTTTAACGGATGAGTACATAGCCATGTGATGACCTGGAAGACCTCTTATGTCGGGGGCCAGTTAAGGCCACTACACAGTGTGAAAATTTAATGAACATGCCGTGTAGTTTTCTTTTTTATTTGATATATTAGAGTGGGGTCGTGTCTCATATCTAGAACTGACTTCTTCTTATCTTGTTTCATATAGGAGCACTCGAGAATAATAAATGAAGACCGAATCCACAATTCTCTATCCGACCTCCGATTGAGACATCGTTGGGTGCGTTGGAATCTCACTGGTGAGTTATCAATTCCTCTAGATCCTTTCATCTTAATTCCTCCTCTCTTGCGAGTTATTCAAGGTTGTTCTTTTCCACCTTTTTATAAATCTACACCATTCTAGGCCGATTTAAGGGTCGCTATTCAGGAATATCAATCGTACGACATGAAGGTAGGTGGTTTGTGCCTTTCATTGTGTTGTCTTGGATTATATATGCTTATAGTGTCGTGTACCCACATTTGGGGTATTGCATGATTTGGAATTTAACCATGTTTATTACCTTCTGTGATTTTATTAGTTGATTAAGGGTTATTGATTATACTTAAGGCTAAGTACCTTGTTACGGGATACCCCATGGGTGCGTTTCCCTTGTTTGATCATTTATGGTTGTTTGGTCTAAGATTCCTATTAGGCTTGACTTTTTTTCTATGCCTTGTTTTGTTAGGATGGGGTTATTGATTATATGAGATGCTTGTGATATGCATTGTGGAGTTGACCAAGTGGAATTTGACTATGAGATATTTTTGAGGTAGGGTCATTTATGTTTGTTTTAAAGCTATGTTAACCCAGGTGTATTGACTGCGAAAGATACCAGGTGGTCATTGACCTAGGGGTTTAAACTGTGAGAGATTACTAGGTGGTCATTTATAATTTATTGATGCTATGTTGACTAAGGGGTATTGACCGTGATAGATGCCGAGGTGGTCATTTGGAAATGATCAGTGCTAAGTTAGACCAAAGGGGTTAGACTGTGAGATCTTCCCAGAGGGTCGTTATTAAATGAATTGTTGTTATGGTAGACCAGGGGGATTAGACTGTGAGAAATTTCCCTAAGGGTCGTTATTGAATAATTGAATGATTGTGATGAGTCTTCCAAACCAAAGAACAAGTTTGGAATCAGTCTTACTTGATTTTTTTAGATGGTCTTCTAAGATATCTATTTGTTACTATTATATAGGGGGATATAGAGCTTAGAATAGATCCCAAGATTACATGATTCAAAGGATGAATAATAAATGTAAATGAATGTAATTTAAAACTGTAGGATTGTTTACTTTTGAGTACTTCCTAGTTTATTTCTTCATTTTACATATTACATGCTATATATATTCACTGACAGTTAGGAACATATCTTTTGGTGGTTGCCTACTGGGATTCATCTCACACCCTATTTGGGTCATGATTTTGGATGCAAATAGAATATACGGTTGCAGGTATAGATAAGGGAATGATCTCTTCTTTATCAGGTACTTGATTATTGTTGGATATGGAGAGTATGAGACCAAGCTGAGGCTTGTGATGCTGCTAAAGTTTACTTGTTTCTTTTGTACTTTGGTTTCTATATTTCTTTCCAGCATTGTGACTTGTTTTTTTGTTTTCTTAGATACTCATTCCAGGCATCATATATATATATATATTGTGGATTATGTTGGATTTACTTTAGTTTTCCACTGTTTATTTATGTTGTATGGAATTACTGCTTCCTCTATTTTTTACTATTTGTTTCCCGTTGCATATAATCTACCAATGAGGGCATAGTTTCCCCATTATCATACTTTGGCTCTCACTACTAGTCGATATCCTCTGTCGTTTGGGGAAATGCACTTGAGGTCATGTGACCAACCGGGTATGGGGCACCTTTGGGCGGCACCCGGATCCAGGATGTTACAAAGTGGTATCAAAGGAGTTTCTATTTTCTTCTTTGCCTTACTATTTGGATCCTATATACTGGGATAGGAAGGAATATGTAGTTGGTAATAAGCTGTGCCCGGGATTAGCTAACTCGTGTATAGGGAAAATCCAAGTTACCTTGAATATTGCAATTTTTTAGGTTTTGAAATTGTTACAGTTGATTTGATTTCACTATTGGGTGATTCACTTATTTTTTGTTGTTATGATTGATATCATTGTGGTTATATTTTTGTTTCAACCCAATGATATGAGGGTATTCCATCTCACGCATTATATGGGCACTTTCTAGAGATCACATGTCATGCATTCTTGTCATGCCATTTAGGGCGCATTACTGATTGTATGCTATTGTGAGAGATATTATGCTAGATATGCATGCTGTAGTGATAGACGCCATGATAGAAATACCTACTATTTTGATAGGGTATTGGTATATGTAATGTTTCATTTGGATGGATGGAAAGATTTTTTCCCTGAGGTGTTATGGGCCCTCTTGGATCAGAATTTGGTGGATCATGTTTGAAATTTAATTGAATTTTGTTAATATGACCTGATTAAGGATGCCAAAATTTAATTCATGGGGAGTATGGGATATCACGGATTAGAACTTGGAATTCATTGGGAAAATGTTAAGTTTTTAAGGGTTCTAGAGAAGTTTCAAAGGCATACTTTCTGGAAACCCAAACAACACGACATGTGATGTTAGGAACACATGCCATGTGTTCTTTTGTTCTGGAAGAACTGACTTTTCTTAAGTACATTCCGTGTACCATATGTACATGCTGTGTAGTTTTTGATCATGTAAATGACTGTGTGAGAAAAAAACGAGGTTGATTAACGTTTGGTAGAACATTCCATGTACTGGGAGTACACGCCGTGCTGTAAAAGGCCATTTATCTGGACGTGTAACTAACGACATGGGTGGATGAAACATAGGTTGTACACACCGTGTTTAGATTATACACACTGTGTGGTAATCAACCGTGCATCTGGCCGTGTGACTAACGACATAGGTGGATGAAACTTGGGTTGTATATGCTGTGTCTATCTTATACATGTTGTGTAGTAATCGACTGTGTATCTGTCCGTGTGACTAACGACACGGGTGGATGGAACTTATGTGGTACATGTCATGTCTATAGTGTGCACGCCATGTAGTGTTACACCAGAAGAGACCGTGTAGTTATAGACATGTAAAATTACTTGGGAAGGAGGGAATATTCAAGTACACACCGTGTCTCAGGAGGAACACGCTGTGTGTATGGGTGTTACACGACCAGGTTGGAAGAGGTACACACCCATGTTAAAATCTTAAGGGAACACGCTGTGTAGTGGTTATACATTCCAAGTAACCCTGTTTTGTAAAACTTGAATGCTTTTATTTTCATGTTCCATTATTTCACTTATAAGTTAATGCCCTTGATAATTTTGAACTGAGGTGTGCGCTTGACCTTGTTGAGTCATTCCACCAAGAGGTCCTCCGATTATACGCCAGGTACAAGGCGATGATCAGTCAACAAAAATGGTAGATCAGGTACTACCAGTATATCCTCTCGTTGTTCCTGTATTGGAACCAGCTATTATACCATACATAGGTGTTGATACATAGACCTGTAAAGGCTTTATGAGGATGATGTAGACTTTTCAGAGAGCACCACATCCTGTCCCGTTTATGGCAGAGTTGATGAGGGTGTTCCAATTGCAACATCCTCCCAATTTTTCAGGGGATGAAGGACCACATGCTATAGATTCATGGTTAGAGGCCATGCTTTCTATCTTTGAGAATTTAGAGATTCATCCTAAGAGGATGGTGAAGCTCGCGACTTACATATTACGCGATTACTCCAAGAGATGGTGGGATGTTATCTCATAGGTGGGACTTCATCGAGATATGTCATGGGAAGAGTTTTAGAGGAACTTCTACGATTACTTCTACCCTGATACATTGAGGGCCGATCGAGCCCAGAATTTCATGCATTTGGAGTAGGGTTCTCTTTCAGTGATGGATTACTCTTCTCAATTTACAGAGCTTTAGCGCTTCACACCTATTCTGGGTGGGGGGGGGGTGACAAGTTATAAATGGCTTGAAGGTTTGAGGATGGTATCAGGTATGAAATCCTATAATAGGTGACTGTTTTCAGGATAACTTCAGTGACTACTATAGTAAATCAGGCACTAATTACTGAGCACAATCTGAGGGAGTTTGGAGCTGTGAGCCAGGGCTGTTCAGTATCCAAGGTGGATACTCCTTCGACTGATAGAAGGAAATGCTGTAGGTAGCTTTCATGGGATGTTTCTTCAGGTATTATAGTGGTGTGTTATCAGTGTGGGAAGATTGGGAATACGAGACCACATTGACCGAAGGACCCATTCGAGTGCCGATATTGTAGCAGGATGGGCCACATTCAACGTTTTTGCAGGAAGTTCTCACCAGCAGCGAGTGACAGGGGATCTGTTATGACTCCACATTTAGGAGCAAGATCATCAGTTTATCATCAGTCATGAAATTGGGGTTTATCAGGCTGAGGAGGTGGTCATGGACATGGTATCCAGATGATATGTTTTCAATGATGACATGGTGGATCGTATCAGGGTAGCCAGGCTGGGTCGTAGGGCTGCGGTATAGGTCGGACTTTTGTGATGGAATAGACCCAACAAGAGAAAGATCCCTGACCCTCTACGGTTAGAGATACGATTCTATTTGCCTTAGTTTTAGCTTATTCTCTTTTTGATATAAGGGATTCCCATAGTTTTATATCTGTTGTCGTTGTGGAGAGCCTTGGCCTTTGTATCTTTATATCTGATGATGTTATGACACTAGAAACTCTGTTAGAGATTAGGAAGACTAGTGTACGTTAGTGAAAGGAGTGCCCTCTTGAGGTTGGTGGATGTTACTTCTTGTGAGACCTCTATGTATTAGAGATGATAAGATTCGATTTCATTATTAGAATAGACTATTTAGTCTCCTTTCAGGACTTTATTGACTACTATTTCCATTGGGTGAGTTTCACATCACTAGAGGGTAGGTATTTTCTACACAAGGGAAAATGGGATGTCCATGTGAGTAGAGAGATAACTGAGCATGATGGGTGGAGAGGAATTACAGTTCATATTTCTAGTTTATATCTAGATTACCAGGGGACTTCACAAATGTACTTTCCTCCAGTGTTGGATTGTTTTAGAGATGTCTTTCCAAATGAATTTTTAGGTTAAACTCCGGAGCGAGGGGTAGATTTTCCCTATTGAGATTGTGCCAGGAGCATCATCGGTGTCCATTCCTCTATATAGGATGGATAAAATAGAGTTACATGAGCTCAATAATTAGTTATAGAAGTTACAGGAAAAAGGTTTCATCTAACCCGGTACTTCTCCTTGGGGTTCACCTATCCTTTTCATGAAGAAGGCGGATAGTACCCTCAAACTTTGTGTGGATTATCAGAAGATGAACTAGTTAACAGTAAAGAACCAATATCCCTTACCAAGGATGGATGATCTATTTGATCATAATCAAGGATCCTAGGTGTTCTCAAAGATTTACTTGGGATTTAGTTATCATCAGTTTCATGTTAGACCATCAGATATACCTCTTATAACCTTTCAGAGAAGGTATGGTCTATAAGAGTATTTTGTTATTCTGTTTGGTCTAATGAACACACCAGAAGTTTTCATGGAACTGATGAAACAAGTGTTCCATCCTTACTTGGATTATTTTGTGGTAGTATTCGTGGGTGATATCTTGGTGTACTCTCCCACTCGACACGACCATGCCATCCATCTTGAGATCGTATTGAGTACACTGAGAGAGCATCAGTTATATGATAATCTCTCAAAGTGACACTTTTGGATGAACTATATTCATTTCTTAGGTCATGTTATCTTAGAGATAGGAGTATCATTAGACCCATAGAAGGTGAGAGCAGTAGTTTCCCCAGAGTAGCCAAAGAACGTCTTTGAGGTATGGAGTTTTTTGGGGATGGATGGTTACTATAGGCGCTTTATTCAAGACTTTTCACACTTAGCAGCGCCACTGAAGGGCCTGACTAAAAAGGTTGAAAAGTACTTGTGGATATATTCCTATGATTCAACCTTTCAAGATTAGAAAGAGATATTGAATTCAACACTGATACTAATTTTGTAGGATCCGAGAAAGAGTTACACCGTTTACTATGATGCATCAGGTATCAGGCTGTGAGCAGTGTTTATACAGGGGGAAGGAGTCATTGCATACAGGTCTTAGCAGTTGAGGCCACATGAGAGTAACTACCCTACACATGATATCTAGTTGGATGTAGTTGTGCATGACTTGTGCTGTTGGTTACATTATCTTTTGGGAGATCATTTTGTGGTATACAATGACCAAAAAAGCCTAAATTATATCTTTACTCAGTGTGATCTAAATTTTAGACAACGAAGGTGGGTTGAGTACCTTTAGTATTTTAAATTTGATCTCACCTACATGTTTGAGAAAGGCAATGAAGTGGCTGATGCGTTGAGTAGGAGGACTCAAATACAAGCAGTTCATGAGTCCATTAGTGAGTGGAAACTTATGTCTCTGTTCTTTGAGATGCATTTGGAGGTGCACAATAGACAATGATAGATGTTTCTTTCTTCTATACCTATTACCTCTACTCTATTGGACCGAGTGAGAATGAAGAAGCTATTAGATTCTGAAGGCCTAGTCCTACAGGAGAGTGTGTTAGGCGAGTACCCTAATCCTGGGTGGACCATAGGCGAGGATTAGGTTTTGCGTTTTCATGAACGTGTATAGGTGTCAACAAACATACGTGAGGAGATTTTGCAAGATTTTCATGCCTCAGTATGGGCAGTTCATCCAGATGTCACCAAGATGTATCGAGATATACATCATCAGTATTGGTGGCCAGACATGAATAAGGATGTTGCTGGTTTTTTTATGATATGTTCCACATGTTAGCAGGTGAAGGCGGAGCATCAACAACAGGAAGGGATTTTATAGCATTTACCCATTCTTGAGTGGAAGTGGAATGATGTCATGATGGATTTCTTGATGGGTTTACCAAGGTTTCCCCAAGAAAATAACGATGTATGGGTTTTTGTTGATAGACTCATGAAGATAGCACATTTCTTTATGATCAAGGATACCTTATATGTTGATGATATTGGAAAGTTGTACGTTTGGGAGATTGTACTTTTGAATGGGGTTCCACTCTCTATCATTTTAAACAGGGATGCTCAGTTTACTTCTCATATCTGGAAGGGACTATAGAGGGATTTAGGTACATAGGTACTTCTGAGTACAACTTACCATCCCCAGAAAGATGGCTAGTCTGAGTGCACAATTTAGGTTTTAGAGGACATGCTTCGATAATGCATCCTAGATTTCGGGGGATCTTGGTAGAGACACATACCCATGGTGGAGTTTTCCTACAATAATAGTTTTCAAGCTACGATTAAGATGGAACCTTATGAGGATTTGTATGGTAATACATGCCGATCACCCCTATGTTGGCTGGAGACAAGAGAGGTAGATATGCTGGGACCTCATCCTTTCCAAGAGACCACTGAGTAGGTGGAGTTGATTCAGAAGAGGATGGATACTGCATAATCTCACCATAAATCTTATGTGGATCGACAGAGATGAAATTTGGAGTTTGAGGTCAGGGATCGAGTTTTCTTATGTGTCACGCTAAGGTTGGGACACAAGAGGATTAAGAGATAGGGGAAGCTTTCACCAAGATACGTTGGGTTGTTTGAGGTTTTGGAGAAAGTTGGGCTGGTTTCCTATCAGTTGAAGTTACCTCAGAAGTACCAGGATATGCATGAAGTCTTTCATGTTTCTCAGATATGACATTACTTTTCAGACCCGTCTCATTTTTTCAACCCTAGGAGGTTGAGTTGGAGGTGGATGCATCCTTTGAGGAGCACCCTATTCGGATTGTGGATCGCAACATGAAGGTTCTCTATGGTTGTTCTGTTCCTTTGGTATGAGTGCTATGGAAACACGATCAAGTGTAGGATGAGACTTGGGAGAGGGTGACTGACGCATGATCACATTGGCCAGATTTGTTCACAGATTCTTCTTCACCACCCTTGGAAGGGAAATTCGAGGGTGAATTACATTAAGGGGGAAGTTTGTAAGAACCCAGATATTCATTCTAAGTATGGATCTTGATTTTGGGTTGTTTTGGGGAAAAATGAAGAAAATGGAATTTTCTAAGTACACACTGTGTACTTATGAGTACACGTCGTGTACCTTGCATGCTGGGTATAGCCGTGTACTGGCCGAGTACATGGCCGTGTGATGACCTGGTGGACCGTTTAAGTCAGGGTCCAATTAAGGCTACTACATGACATGTACATTTAATGAACACACTGTGTAATTTTGTTTTTATTTGATATATCAGAGCAAGGTCACATATCATGTCTAGAACTTAATTATTCTTCCTATGTTTTGTATAGGAGCACTTGAGAACGATGAATGAAGATCAAACCCCCAATTCTCTATCTGACCTCCGATTGAGATGCCATCTGGTGCATTAGAATCCCACTGGTGAGTTCTCAATTCCTCTAGAGACTTTCTTCCTGATTCATCATCTATCATGAGTTATTCAAGGTTGGTAATTTTCACCTTTTTGTAGATCTACTCCGTTTTAGGCCGATTCATGGGCCGATGTTCAGGAATATCAATCGTACAACATCGAGGTAGGTGGTTTGTGCCTTTCGTTATGTTGTCTTGGATTATATATGCTTAAAGTGATGCATACCCACATTTTATGTATTATGTGATTTATAATTTTACCCTATTTATTACCTGCTATGATTTGATTGGTTGATTAAGGGTTTTTGATTATGTGTAAGGTTAGGTACCTTGTTACAGGACACCCCATGGATGCATTTCCCTTGTCTGATCATTTATGGTCATTTGGTCTTGGATACCTTTTAGGCTTTCCTTGTTTTCCATGCCTTGTTTTGTTAGGATGGATTTACTAATTATATGAGATGCATGTGATATGCATTGTGGAAGTTGACCAAGGGGAATTTGACTATGAGAGCTTCCCAAGGTAGGGTCATTTATAGATGTTTTACTATTATGTTGACTTAGGGGTATTGATTGTGAGAGATTCCAGGTGGTCATAGACCTGAGGGTTTATACCATGAGAGCTTCCCAGGTGGGTGTTTATAATTTATTGATACTATGTTGACCAAGGGTTATTGACCGTGAGAGCTACTTAGGTGATCGTTTGTAAATGATTAGTGCTAAGTTAGACCAAAGGGGTTAGACCATGATAGCTTCCTAAATTGTTGTTATTAAATAAATTGTTGTTATGGTATACCAGGGAGATTATACTGTGAGAACTTTCCCTAAGGGTCGTTATTGAATAATTGATTGATTGTGATGAGTCTGCCAAGCCAAAGCACAAGTTTGGACTTGGTCTTACTTTATTTGTTTAGATGGTCTTCTGAGACATCTGTTTTGTTACTATTACACAGGGGGGATATATATCTTAGGCTAGATCCTAAGATTACATGATTCAAAGTATGAATACTAAATGTAAATGAATGTAATTGAAAACTGTAGGATTGTTTACTTTTGAGTACTTCCTAGTTCATTGCTTCATTTTACATATTACCTACTATATATATTCACTAATAGTTAGGCACAAATCTTTTGGTGGTTTCCTACTAGGATTCGTCTCACACACTATTTGGGTCATGATTTTGTACCCAAACAGATTATATGGTTGTAGGTATAGATAAGAGAAATCACCCTTCTTCATCAGGTACTTGATTGCTATTGGGGCTGGAGAGAACAAGACCAAACTGAGGCTTGCGATGATACTGGACTTTACTTGTTTCTTTTGTAATTTTGTTTCTATATTGATTTACAACATTATGACTTGTTAGGATATTTTCTTAAATACACATGTCATGCATCATATATATATATATTATGGCTTCTGTTGAATTTACTTTAGTCTTCTGTTGTTTATTTCTGTTGTATGGTATTACTGCTTCCTCTATTCTTTACTATTTTTTTTCTATGTATACTCTTCCAATGAGGGAAACGTTTCCCCATTGTCAGACCTTGTCCCTCTTTTCTAGTCAGAATCCTCTAGTGTTTGGGTAAATACGCTTGAGGTCATGTTACCAACTAGGTACGGGGTACCTTTGGGCGGAACCCGAATCCGAGACATTACAGGATTATATTTCTTCAACTGGGAGACATGAAATACATCATGAATCAATGTAAACTGAGAATGTAAATCTAGCATATATGCCACCTTGACAATCCGCTCTGTGATATCGAAATGCCTGATATACCTCGGTTTCAGCTTTCCCTGCTTTCCCAAATGAAGGTGACCCAAGAAAAGGGAACCTTCAGGAACACCTGATCCAAAAAAACTCAAGATCCTGATGCCTTTTATCAATATAAGATTTGTGGTGAATCTGAGCTGTCAATAACCATTTTTTGATCTACTTTAATTTCTCAGATGTCTCTTTCACAAGGCTCGATCCCATAAGTGAGGTCTCGCCTACCTTATCCGAACATAAAGGTGACCAACATGGATGACCATAGAGTTACTCAGAGGGTACCATTCAAATAAAGGATTGATAACTATTATTATAACCAAAATCGACCAATACCAAATGGTTATCCTATGATCCTCTGAAATCCAACACACATGCAAGAATCATGTCATCCAGAATCTAATTTTCCTGCTCTGTTTGACCATTCATTTGGGGATGGTATGTCATGATCATTTTGATCTGCGATCCCAATTCCCTTTGAAGGCCTTCCCAAAACTGAGAGGTAAAGTGGGAGTCTCTATCAGAAACAACTGCTGACGGAACACCATGAAGTCTGACCAGATCTTGAATATACAGTCGGCCCAGGTCATCCACCTTAACTATATCTATAATTAGAATAAACTGATCTGATTTAAAAAAATAGTCAATCACTACCCAAATAACATTACTTCCCTGAGGTGTATGAGGCAATCCAATAATGAAGTCCACGGTGACCTTGTCCGACTTCCAGGTATGAATGGGTAATGGATGAAGCAAACCAGATGGTCTCTGATACTCTGCTTTCACCTGCTGAAAAGTATAATATCTTGATACGAAGTCATCTATGTCTTGTCTCATACCCGAACACCTGAACCAGCTACAAACATCTTAATACATCTTGGTAGTACTAGGATGGACGACCCATTGATATTGGTGTCTATCCTGCATCACCACCTTCTGCAGAGACAACAGAATCACTGCTTAGCCATTGAAACATAATATCCCCTCAGAATACAAAGTCCAATAAGTAGAAGTCTCCCCACCATGTAGAAACTACATAGACCACTGACATATCTCATCATCGGGTTTCTCCCGCTTAATCAACTCTAGAAGAGTAGGAGTCAACTGAATACTTTCCAAGAATGTATCTCTACTGTGCTCCTTGGTCTCCAAGTGCATCTGGGAAAAGATCCCCATCAAATTCTACTCATCATTGGACTTCCTAAAATCCTAAAATGGCACTTTCCTTCTCAAGGTGTCAGCCACCACATTACCCTTTCCTAGGGTATAGATGATATCAAAGTCAAACCCCTACAGCTACTTGATATAACGACACTACATCATATTAAGATCCTTCTGTGAGAATATGTAGGCTATGTTGTTATAGTCAGAATATAACAAAAATTTCTCCCCAAAGAGGTAGTGACACCAAGTCTTTAGGGCATGCATCACCACTGCCAACTCCAAGTTGCGAGTCGGGTAATGCTTCTCATGTAGTCGGAGTTGGTGAGAACCATAATACACTGCATGATTATCTTGCATGATTATGAACCTAAGACCCATATCTAAAGCATCATAATAAACCATGTATCCCTTTCCATACTCTGGAAATATCAACACAGGTGCGGTAGTCAAACTCCTCTTTAGCTCCTCTAAGGATTCCTGGCACTATGGGCTCCATTAAAACTTCACCCATTTCTAGGTGAGTGCGGTCATAGAGGAAGAAATCCGTGAGAAATCCCAAAAAAAATTCCTATAAAAACCTACCAGTCCAAGAAAACTCCTGATCTCAAACACATTTATCAGCTATTCCCACAAAATGAATGCACTGATCTTCTCAGGATCCACTAAAACCCCTTGCTCTGAAATGATGTGGCCCATAAACTCCACTTTTATAATCCAGAATATGAACTTCTAAAGATTCATATAAAGGTAATGATCCCAAAAAGTGCCTAAAATGATCCAAAAATGATGCTCATGATCTTCCTCTGATCCAGAGTAAACCAATATGTCATCCACAAATACCATGAAAAATGGGTCGAGATACTGGTGGAACACCCTATTCACGAGTTCCATAAAAATCACAGAAGCATTTTTCAATCCAAAAGGTATGACCAAATACTCAAAGTGGGGATTCCTGTTTCGAAAATCCATCTTCAGAATGTCTGTTTTTCTCACCTTGAGTTGGTGGTAACCTGAACACAAGTCTATTTTTTGAGAACCACTTTCCCCTCTTCAGCTGGTTGATCAAATCATCAATTTAGGGAAAAGTGTATTTATTTTTGATGGTTACCTTATTCAACTTCCTGTAATTGATGCACAACTAGAGAGATTCATCAACCTTTTTTTGTGAATAAGACAGGGGTGTCCCAAGGAGATACACTCATGCGAATGAACCCTTTGGATTCCAAATCATCCATTTGTATCTTTAATTCCCTCAATTCAGTAGGGCCCATGCGATATGAGGGAAGAGATATAGGCTGTGTTTCCAAAACCAATTCAATTGATAACTCCACACACCGCTTTGAGGGTAAGCCCAAAAAATCATCTAGAAATACCTCTGGGAACTCATCCATGATAGGGGGTAATTCACCCCGAGGAGCACCACCATCATCCTCAACCACGAGTGAAAAAAACTGATAAGCAATATTTCCCAATTCTGGAAGTGGAGGTCCTATGCAACCTGATAGAGGATCCCATTCCATTGAAATACCTGAGGACTCCCATAAAGTTCCATAAAACTAAATCACCACTGATAGTAGTCAATATGCGCTTGAAACCACACTATCCAATCCATTCCATGGATTACGTCGAAAAAGTCCATATCCAAGACCAAAAAATCCCACTCTATCTCAACTCCTGACATGAAAAGCACACATAATGGATACCTAAGGCCTCATTCCTTCTTCTTACCCAATGTTGTTAACAACTCCATTGAAAAAGATAACAGATCAGTTGGTAGGTTTAGAATATTCACAAGATGGGTAGATATAAAAGATACAGATGCACTAATATCAAATAAAATTGTAGCTATAGAAGATGTAATCAGAATAGTACCTCAAACAATCGAAGGTCTTGCATCAGATCCTGTTGGTTCCTGATACAAAATATGTGAATTCCTAGTCCCTTCCTGAGAATGACCACTCTCCTGTGGATCTTCTCTGATCTGGCTCTACCCAGAAGATGATACGTTCCTACCTTCACACCCACCAAACTGAGATCCCATCTTCTTGGTTAGATTCGACTGGACTTGCACTCCCCTAGAAGCCACAGATCATTCCCCACTCTGATAAGGACATGTCACCCTAAAAAATCACTACACGTGTCCCATAACTCCACATCGATAATAAGGCATGGGAGGGGAGGGACATGCAATATGGATGTGTCCAACCTTCCCACACTGATGGCACACCAAATACCCTACACCATAAGCCACAGATGAAGTATATCTGGGAGGATGGCCTAAGCTACCACCACCCTTATTCCCTTGCTCACCACTCCTCCTCTTCTTCTCAGATGAATTATCGCTACCAAACACTAACATATCCCAAAAATAACCAAACCTACCCTTGCAATCAATCTACACCATGCAAGCTCGGTCAACCACTTCAGAATAAATCTTTATCTTGAACAAGAATACACAAGATTATATCTCTAGTCAAAAACCCTTTTCAAACCTTTGAGACTTCATCTATCCATTGGAGACTATTTTAGGTACATATCATACAAGCTCGACGAAGCGGTTGGAATACTACATTACTGATTGGTCTCCATGAACAAGATCCATGAATTCTCAAGATCTACCATATGCCAAGACTTCAGGGTAATATTGATCATTGAATACCACCTTTAAGTACTTCCAGTTTATCCACCCATGCTTTCCAGCTTGGACCACTGAGTCCCACAACCTTCGACTGGGACCTTCTAGAAGAAACAAAGCGCATTTCACTCTCACATCTTTAGGAGTGTCCAAGAATTAGAACATGTTCTATATATTCTCAATTCATTATTCCACTACCTGAGGTTCTGTGCTACCTCATAATGAAGGGGGTTTGTTCTTGAGAAATTCTAGGGCTTTGACCTTTTTTGGACCAGATTCCTCTTATCTAACTAGAGCAGGAGCAAGAGCAGGATTTGCTCCTTGTCCGAGAGTCTGAACGACCTGGACTATAGCTTCCAAAAATCTCTGATCAAGTGGTGAGGGAGAACTCTCTCCGACTTCTTTCTATGGGTGCAAGGGATCTCTCCAGTGAGGCATTCTACTACAAGAAGAAACAGTCCCAAAAAGAACATCATTAATACATTAGGTCTGAAGAAAATTAAAATTTCATAAAGAAAAATATTCATCAGTAAACCAAACATGCTGAAGCAACATAATGACCAAACCACTTTTCCCCCATCCGATTTCCATGCACAGTCTACAACCTGCACATCCCACCTAGAGGAGAAGTCAAACAAGCATCCCGATATCCCATGGTGACTCGAGGTACGTCACGAGGTGTGTTGTCCAGGCACCCTACTCACAACCAGAATTCTGAGTTCCGATAGTCTGAGATCCTATCTAACTAGACTCATCCCAAATAAAATAACCCAAAGAGCATAACCTGCCTCTAATACCATTTTTTCATGAACCAAATTGGGCCTCCATCCAATCAACATCTGACCCGGTCCGCGGAAAGGCCTGAAGGGTGTTCCCAATCCCCACGGGCTAGAACAAGTGCATGAGTATCAAAAAGTAAAGTTGGGAATTGTTCACCTGAATATATAGATATAAAACAACCAAAAATATAAAATTAACCAAAACTAGAAGTCATAACCAAACAATCCTTTAACCAAACCAAAAAAAGAGTTACATGTCTAAAAAGAAACCCAACAATAACTACCACTAGGTTGGGTGCCCAAAAACCAATTCAAAAACTACCACCTAGAAAGAGGACACCACCCTCAAGCCATCCCCACAACGCTGCACTAAGAAGTCAGCTAGAAACTTTAATCATCACTTCAAATAACTTTACCTTTACCTGTATCATATATAACCAAATCTACTTACACCCAAAGGTGTAAGTAGGGTGTGAGATAATGCCCAATTGGATGTCACTGAGAAAAGATTCCATACATAACTATTAAATGAAAAATATAGTTGCAAGTTTTACAAATGAAAAAAATAAATTCTTAAACAATTTTAATGAAAATATTTTTAAAGATAACAACTTTAAAGAAAACAACTTAAATTAAAACACACACACACACACACACTTACTTTTAAGATAATCCCAATGTCATACTGTATGATGATGGTGAGCGTAAAGTAAACAAGGAGCACAAAATTTGAGAGAGGACCTATAGGTACTAGAGAGAAGTGGGACCCTAGAATATCATGTCTTATTGAAAAGTGGTGTAGGAATCACAACAACACGCATTATCATGCACAGTACACTAGTAGGTAACATGCCCATAACCTGGTGGTCTCTAATCATGTCACGAACCGAATCGGGTTGCCATCCAATCAATGCCCGATCCGGTCCACGGTAAGGCCCGAAGGGAATTCTCAATCTCAACGGGATGGCACAAGTGCCCAAGTATCAAAAAATAAAGTTGGAAATAGTTTACCTGAATATATAGTTTTTTAAAAAAAAAAATACAAATTGAACCAAAACTGGAAGTCACAACCAAACAAGCCTTTAACCGAACCAAAAAAATATTTACATGTTTAAAAAGAAACCCAAAAAAACTACCAGTAGGTAGGGTGACCAAAAACCAATTCAAAAACTGCCACCTCACAAGAGGACACCACCCTCAGGTCATCCCCACAACACAACACCAAGAAGTCAGCTATCACCTAGATCACCACTTCTAAAAACATTACCTTTACCTGTATCAGACATAACCAAATATACTTACACATAAAGGTGTAAGTAGGGTGTGAGATAATGCCCAATAGGATGCCACTGAGAAAATATTCCACGCATAACTATTAATTGAAAAATATAGTTTCAAGTTTAACAAATAGAAACAAATAAATTATTCAACAATTTTAACGAAAACAATTTCAAGGATACCAAATTTAAATAAAAAAACTTAAATTAAAACACACACACACATACACACACTTACTTTTATGATAACCTCAAAGTCACACCATATGTCGTTGGTGAGCATAAAGTAAACATGGAGCACAAAATATGGGAGAGGCCCTATAGGTACTAGCGAGAAGTGGAACCCTAGAACATCGTGTCTCGATAAAAATTGGTGTAGGAACCACAACAAAATGCGTTCTTGTGCACAAGACACTAGTAGGGAACACACCCATAACCTAGTGGTCTCAAATAATCATCCAAAAGTTTAGTTAATGTTGTATTCATCAATCCAGCTAAGTGAAACCGGGTCGATGCTACTTCTGTGTCACCAATTCACTAGTCCCTGTTATCCCACCTAGTACCCAGGATTCACATTCGTGCTTCACAAGTTCCAAGTCTATGTCTCATGTCAAATTCAAATAAACAAAACAAACAAGGAACTACCTTTACCCAAAACCACACTTTCACACCCAAATTCTATTTAGAAACATTACACACACCAAAAACCTTCCAAAACCTAATCTGCACCACCCACACAACTAATTAAAACAACTACACAGTCAAAGAAAACATTTTCCTAGTAAATAAAAACTAATAAAATAATTTATTAAACAATTTCAAAATATGTATCATGAATTTAAACACTAAAACCCCACCCAAATATTATTTTATGACAAACACATTTTAACGCTACACCAAAATACATACCACAACCCTTGCACACTTTAAAAACTAACAACACAATTTTTCAATGACTAATAAATAGTTCAACATGGATTTTCATAGAGAAATTCATTCATATTTCATAAATGTGATACTAACAAAAATAACACACATTAAATATCAAATAAAACTAGATTCACAGTACGCAAACTAATAAATAAACATGATAAATTAATTAAACTCACAAATTAATTCATCAATTAATTGTTATATGTGGAATCACCTACCTCAGCATAGAAAACCTAAAATTTTTGGCACGAAACTCCCGTCTCGCATCAATCGCACCACAAGGGACCTAAGAGAATCCTAAAAACAAGGCATCAAATCAATTTCATCAAAATAGAACCAACCACAACCCAAAACCCTAACCTAAAAACCTCCAAAATGGAAGAAATAACTAACCAAGGTGAAATGCACATGCGGTGAGGGTGCGGGAGGATATCCGAAAAAATGGGGGCTACTGAAGGTGGGTTGTGCTAGTTGGGAACTTTCCAGAAGAAGGTACAACTAAGTATCTATGCGTAGAGGGTAGCAAGGGTGGCGTGAAGAGACTCGCTGGGATGGGAGGAGGGGCGGCACGTGACTGTATGTTGAGAGGGAGGATGGGGTGCTGGTCTGGTTCGCCGAAGGAGGAGAGAAAGGAAGGAGTTGGTTTGCAGTGCACAAGGGAGGCATGTCGTAGGGTTAGGGGAGGGCTACTGTGCATGATAGAAAGAAATAGGGGGAGGAAGAAGAGAGAAAAAAAGAAAGAAAAAAAAGAAAAAAAAGAGATAAAATAAAATCTAAAAAAACTTATATTAAATAATACTAATAATAATTTAACAATTATAATAATTTAATAATATATTTTAAATAATAATAGTAATAATAATAATAATCAATTATAATAAAAACATTGACGTTAATAAATTTATAATGAAAACAATGACTTCATAAAAATGACAACCTAATTAAATTATTAACAAAGATAATAATAATAATCTTAATCTAATTATTACTATTATTATTAAAAAAGTTCCAAAATAATTTATTTTTAGTGTTCACTTTGATGTTTATTTGGTCAACTAATTAACTAATCACGCATCGGGCAGGCCACACGGTGATTTGGTGAAGCCACATAGCTTTGACCATGCCATGCCTGTGTGTCGGACATTGCCAATCCAAAAATACCCATTTATCAGCAGAAGAGGAAAAATTCAAGTCAGGCCAGGCCCGAACCTAAAAAAAATATTTAAAAACTAGATAAAATTATAAAAATAAAATAAAAAATATTACCTAAGTCTGAAGTCTGAAGTCCGAAGTCCGATGTTTGGGAGTGACAATTCTCCCAACCATGAAAACTTTCCACCCTCATAAAGTCAACTCGAAGCCAGACCATGAGGTCATGCAATCATCTCTGCACGACACAACTACCTTTTTACCATAATAACTGATTTTTCATGCAGCATGGCTAAATTGCGGTTTGATCAATGTCATCTCAGCGCAATTTTATTTCCTCACAATGAAACCTTATGTACTAAACCAAACAAAAAGAACTCAAAATTTCATGGACAAACCACTGCAAAATGATCTCTATGTCATGAAGGACTGACTCAAGAATCTTCACATTTCAGAACCAAATCACGGTATGACCGTATGCATTGTGGCATGATATGTTCTGACTTCACTAAAATTTAATCTTACGTAGAACTATCATGACTTGATGAATACCCTTGTGACGTGATTGTCTCTTCAACACCAAAAATTCTTCAAAACATCACCCTTTAGCTCCAATATTATTTATATATATTCCAAACATCTAAATGGTCTTCACCACTTTAAAATGATCCAATTCCACTTGAGTTTAAATATGATTCATATATTGACTGTTGTGTTGACAACAAAAGACAATACCAAATTCATAAATCATACCTACTTGACTATCAACTAAAAATATTCCCTTATGACACAAACGCCTTCAAGGGAACCTTCAACATAAAACAATTTATTGGTCATAACACATGTATTAGTATGTAATAATGGTTTCACATTTATATTTATGTCAACAAGTTCTACATTTCTTTTTAGAAGACTATATAAAAAAAATGAACAATTGAATGTGTTTTTATTAGAACAATAAGATTAGTGAGCTCATTTGAATCTTTCTTAGGAAGTGTGAATGTATATAAAACATTGTGAAAAAACGTGTTAGTTCATAAAGATAATCATTATTCTAATAAGTAACCTCAACATATCATAGTTCATGGTCAGCTGGTAAGATTTCCAAGGTGTTATGGAGGTCCTTAGGGTGACCTCCTTTGAGGTTTTCTTAGGAAGTGTGTGTGTGAACAAAACACACTGAAATAATATGTATTGATTTGTGAGGATATTAATTGTTCTAATAAGTTAGATCTAAAATATAATAGTTTGTGGTCATCTGGTTAATCAAATCCCAAGAAAAGTGGTCATAATTTTTAAAAACTATATTTTTTTACCCATATTAATATGATTTTCAAGTATTTCTCAAAATATATTTTACCATTTTGTAATTTTAATTTGATTTGCTGCTCTTAAAATAAATCTCCAACATTATTTTTGAATACTGCATATGTATTGAAGTTTTTTTCAGACATTCTATGTAATTAGGAAGTTGATGTACACTCTATTTATGAAGATGAAACTCTCACAACCAAAGAAGAAAGGAAAAATGAATGAGCATCTTTATAGCGTGACAGCGATCTACCACTTGCGGTACTACTTGAATGTTATGCTACAAAGGAAGGCGATTTTACATTATTTTACTTGAATTGACACATCCACCAAAATTTGGCATTGTTTTATTTGTTTGTTGATATTCTTTTTGTATCACTATGAGGTTCTTATATATATATATATATATTTAATATCAAATTGAGTTTCTTACCATTGATTAATTTCTAAATTGCTTATGGTTCCTTTTTCTATTTTCTCCATTTTCCTCTTTCCATTTGTACAAGAGAACCTTGTTGTGACTAGTAAAATTATAATTTAATTAAAGTTATGAATTGCATAAAAAACTTAACTGATGAAATAATGGGGTAGTACTATAAATGACCCTCTCTCAACTTTGCAAGCCAAGAATACATGTAGTTGGATCCACCTTTTCCTCCTTTTTTTTGTGGGTGTCTTGATTTAAAACCTTAATTTTTGATATCTCTGTTTCCCTCCACACAACAAGACCTTTCATTTTATTGCATAAAATTAATATTTGAAATGATATGAGAATATTTAGTTTGCAGAGAAAGTAGTCTCGCATTTCATCAAGATACAACCAGTCCACTATACTCATTTTTTTTCTTTCCACTGCAAATATTTCCACTTTGATGGCTAGAAGTTGCCAGAAACTTTATACTTCTTTTTCATAAGATCTCTTCGTTTACTTCATTTTGGGACTCCCATCATGTATTTTATCATTCCTTATTTTTTTTCATGTAATTTTTATATTGTAGTATACAATTATCTTTCATAAATCATTGAATGTATGCAATTTGTTCCAACATCTTTTCATAATTCTCATGAATGATCAAGTTTTCAATTGTGTATGTAGAGGCACTGTCTGTAGCCCAGGGAAGGTTCGGTTTTATTTAATTTGAAATGTGAAACCAAAACATGTTCATAGTTAAGCCAGTAAACGATAAAAATTAAGCTCTATTATTGATTCTTCTATAATTTTGTGAAATTTAAAACATGAAGTTTGATTCTTTATTATTCTATAATTTTGCGAATATGAAAATATGTAGCCAAATAGTGATGAAATCATTGTAATTTTAATGAAAATAAGCCTAAAATCATCTTATTTTTTAGAATTGGTCCTTTAAACTCTTCAATAGCATAAATTTAATGTTCAACGCTACGATTCTTGATTCCCGTTGCATGTTTGATGATTAGTGGAGTTGTCATGAATATGTCTTTCACATCCTATTGAATCTCCTGATATATTTTATTAAAATTGAGATATGAAAATTCTTTATTAAAATTTCCTAAGGTTATCAGAGCATACAACATCCAAGAATAATGGAAAAATTAAGAAAATGATTTTGTCACTTCATCAAACTATGTCTTACTCTCTTTTTTGTAAAAAAATTCAATCTAATAAAGGATTTGTATTAGTTAGCTCCAGGGTGGGCATTATAATTATTTTTTTTACAATGTGTGTTTAGTGAATATGTACTTGTCCTATTTTGTTCCTCACATTTACTTCTTGGGGTCTATTTTCAAATTCACTACATTATTTCAAACTGATTCGTCTTTTATACTGATAAAAATGGAAAATAACTTTTGATTCAAAATAACGTGTTCAATTTCTGGTCTTTGTTTTATGCTCTAATTTATCTATTATAAATGCTTATTTTATCCACTTTTGAAGTTACCTTTACCATCTCACCACTTCATACTTCTATTAGCATCTTTTTATGTTCCACTACCCATTTATTTTGGTATGGATAGTTTGATTCATTTTATTTGAATTTTATTTAATAAGATACCAATATTTCATTCCCTACCTAAAGTGGGTCTATTTTATGGTTTTATTTTTTTACATGGATTTGTCTCATATAAAATTTTTGGAAATGATTTTTGTGCATCTATTATTGAAATGGAGAAATGTTATGACATAAATACATGTTTCATGAGATATAAATTCTTGACTGATGGATAATTGTACTTATGTTTGTTGATGCACTCTATTTCATGGTTTTTTAGTCCTTACTTATGACATAATTGTTGTTTTTCCTACTTAGGACCTGAGGATTATCATTCCTTCACAAAATATAACACCTTCTCAAGATGATGGTGGATTAAATTTTGTAGTTGGGCCTAACATGCCCAACCTTTTCAACCTTGTCTTGGATGGTTAACCATTTTCTTATAATCTCCTTAGAAGGAAATTGCCAGCTACTTTTGGATCTTTAGGTGTTTCAAGCTCCTCACCCATATAAGTTTATTGTACATAACACTATGTTTTCACAAGGGTTTGTGCCTTCATATGATTTATATTTAGGATTGTCTGTATATATTTTTGGGTATAAGTTGGCTAATTATTTATGAAATCTAGCAGCCTGTTCTGATAAGTAGGGAGAGTTAGCGCACAATTTTATTTTTTAAACTAATATAAGTTAACCTTGTTTCCTTAAATATTTTTATTAGTTATGTTTCATTTTCAGTTTTACTTTTCATATCTTCAAGAATGTTTTACTTCTGAATAACTATTTATACCTACAAGGCTTCATTATACTTAGGTGGTTTCACACATTATATGACAAACTTTCTTCAGTACTTATTTATATTTAACGTTGTGCCTTGATCAACAAAATTTTAGGATGATGAGGTATCATCATAATAGGATGAAAAAAAGATGGGGGGGGGGAGAGTGAGAGGAAAAATTGGCAGGGGGAACCCGAGGGAAAAATGGTAAGGGGGGAACTGGTAGGGGGCAGAGCCAGAGGGAAAACTTTTAGGGGGGAGGAAAAACTGGTAGGGGGGCCTGTAGTGTTTTTTTTGAAAATTTAAGCTATAGACACGGTTGATAACCATGGATATAGGGTTTGATTGATTTTTTATTGGAAATTTAATATATAGTTGTGGTTTATAACTGTTTCTATAGCCCTATATCCATGGTTTGAACCATGGATACAACCTTATATCCATGATTACAAACCATGGATATAGTATTTTCACTATAGCCACACCACTAGGATCCACGGTCAGTGAAACCATGGATATAACCTATATCCATGGTTTTTATGTCTATATCCATGGTTATAAACCATGGATATAGCCTATTTTTCTAGTAGTGTAAATTAATATAAAAAAAGAATTCAACTTATTAGTTATAATACATGTTTTAATAATGAAAATAAAATTAAAATATCTAACATTTTATGAAAATTTAAAAAGTTAATGAGAAATAAACATATGTAACCTGTAATATTAGGAATGAACTAAAGGATTGTTTTTTCAATTTCATTCATCATGATCATTCCGTATGGAACAAACCATGTGTATGATGTGCCCATAAATATTATCTATTCATATTTACATGGAAGTAGTGATCTCACATAAATCAACATATTTTTCAAGTTTATCATCACCGAAATACTTTTTTTCCTTATAAACAATTGTTCACTGCATATCATATTGATCAAGAACATAGAAAATTTGTTTTTCATGCATTTCCATTATAAAAGGATCAATTGTGTATTCCAATCTATTCAGATTTACTAGTGTCATTCCAAATTCATCATGTATGACACTGTTGTTACCAATAAACCATTTATAGTTAAACACCAGAACTTGAAATTTTATTTAATCAACCTCCCATATTTCTTCAATGAAACCATAATATGAACTTGATTCATAGATTGGATTTTTATCTTTGGTACTCAAAAAATGCATTGCTTCTGTGAACACCAATACACTACTATTCTGAACCGCACTTCTGTTGTCCTGATCTTTCATATGAAATGTATAGCCATTAATGTCATACCCGGACCATGTTATCAAATTTAAACTTAGACCACTCACTAAAAATATCAATCTTTCTAATGCATCTAATCTAACAAGAACGATCTCTTTAAACCATAGAAAAAAGTTTTGTTATGATCATTCAAAATCCATATATCTTTCTTCTTTGGATAACATTGTTTCAACACATTAATATGAAAAGTTTTATATGGATGAGAATCATCTATGTTATTAAATATATATAAATTTACCTTCTTTATCTAATCACCCATCAATTATTTTACTTTAAATCCATGAATCCCCTTTCCCCCATAATTAACTCATTCATAGAGAGATGTTGGAAAACCAATGTTCTCCACTATAGATAAGTAGCCAGTAAAAAAATCTAAAACCTCCTTAGAAATATAATTCTCAATAATGGAGGCTTTAGGTTGATATGGATTCAAAACACACCCATTCAATATCTTCACATACCTTTCAAAAGGATAAATGGAACATATATATACCGGTCCACAAAGATTTATTTCTCACTCTAAATGAACCATTAAATTAACCATGATATCAAAAAAGATAGAGGAAAATATAGTTCCAATTGAAAAATTATATAAACCACAAATTCTCCAAATTGTTCAAATAATTCATACCAATCACCTTATTAAAAATTGAATTAAAAAAATAACACACCTTCATGATAATTATTCTAACATGGATGAGAAATATTCCATGCAATACAACTGATAGGAGTTGTTTCATCATGATGTGACAATCATGATATTTCATACCTATCAACTTCAAATCCTTTAAAGACACAATTTTTTTTACATTTGAAAAATAACCCTGAAACAATTTGATAACATGAATACACTAACAAATACTAATTTTATCCTTCTTAGATAATGTATGACTACCCAAGGGCAGACATGTTTTACTTTTGTCAGAAGTGGGAGATAACTCAAAATGTATTCCAATTGAGAGTAAGTCAAATATTTCATTCAACCCATATTTAGTATTTTATTTAATATCTAACAATGTTTCAATCATTCCGTCACAAATATTCTTCTCCACATGCATGAAATCAATTTTATGTTTGACGTCATGATATCTAAAACATGGTAGCTTAAAAAATATTGACCATTTCTTCCAAATATTTCTATAATTACCATATTTATGTGTCTTTTTGAATGTCACATCAATGTTTTTCACCCTCTAAAAATATTGATCAGTGGATAAAGGTTTCATAGAAATATCAAATTCTTATGATCCATTGAATACCTTTTTAAATATTCTATTAGAGTGATCCATAAACAAAAACTTTCGATGATCCATGTATACTATTTTTATCCCATGATGCATTTGATAATATGAAGTATATTGTTCACAAATTAGACATGATTTATTCCCCTTAACACCGTATCCCGACAAATTTCCATATGATGGGAGGTTATTTATAGTGAACATAATCATTTCATGTAGTTGAAAATATTCCATTTTATAATAATCATACAACCTAATACGATCCTCCCATAAAAGTTTGAAATCATCAATTAATGGTGACAAGAAAACATCAATATTATTTTTGGTCTGTTTTGGTCCAGAGATCATTAAACTCAACATGACATGCTTTCAATTCATAAAATATTCAGGAGATAAGTTTTAAATTACCAATAAAACATTCCATGAACTATTTGTGCTACTAAATATTGGATATGGATTAATTCCATTTGTGCACAGTCCAAGTCTAATATTTCTAACTTCATTTCCATATATAGGAAACTACTGATCAATTTTATTCCATTGTGAACAATCAGTTGGATGCCATAATTTTTCATTATATATTCACTCATTTTCATGAAATCTTATCCTTTTTTCATCACTTGAATTTGAAAATAAACATTTCAAACAAGGAATTACAGGGAGATACCAAAATTCCTTGGTAGGGGTCTCCATAACTAGTAAATCATCCTGTGATTTTTCTTTCAACTTATATCATGATGTCTTACATTTAGGAAACCTTGATAAAAACTTGTATTTCTTCTTATATAGCACACAATTATTTATGAAGTCATGTATTTTTTACCCTAATTCCACTAGGCATAGTATTTTATTCACTTTATAATGTGAATCTGGAATATCATTGTCTTTAGTAAGGACATCTTTCAATAATTATAGAACCATTATAAAACTCTTGTTACTCTATCCATGTTTCTCCTTCAAGTTAATCAATCTTAACACCATTGATAAAACTGTAAATTCCATACAACCTAGATATAATGGGTTTTTAGCATCACCATATAGATGATAATTTTTTGGTTCTTTCTCAATTTTTTCTACATCAATATCATGAATCATTTCTTTAATTTAATCAGTGATATCATCTTGCAAATAATTATCTTTAATAGATCCAAAATTCTTCCAAGTTTCACCATACGGAATCCAAGGGTTGTAACTCAGATTAAAATCATGAAAAATTAAATGATCTTTGATCTCTCTACTTTTCAACTTCTTCGTATTTAAACATTTCAGACATCGACAGAAAAATATGTTGTTGTTTGGAACATTTAATTTAGAAAATTCCAGAAAAGCATCAGCACCTTACCCATATTCACCACTTATTTGAAGTTCCATAATCCAATTTTGAATAATTATTATCTATAATAAACATAAAAAATAAATATGTTGTCTAAAGAATATAACGGTGATAAAAGTGAGTAAGAGGTTCTATGATTTTCAATAATAGTGAATATAATTTTAAAAATGTTAATAAAATTGGAGATGAAATTTAATGTTAATTGGAATAATTATAAAACAATAAAATAGAAAATAAAGTAAATTTATATCAAAGATTTTATAATTTGGAAGTACATTTTTTTAAATTTTAAAAAACATTATGCGTATTTGAAAAGTATAATTATAAATTCTTGAAAATAATGGAATATAAGTTTAAATATTATTTGTAAATCATAAAAATAAATGCATGGAAGTAATTTAAAAAATAAAATATAGTTAGACCATTCTCTCATTTTTCATTTTCTTCTGAATGAAATTAGTTGAAACTTTAAATTGAATATTATTTACTCAAATCCACTTAGATAGCTTGGAGAAGGGACCCACTTCCCCAAGTTGTTTTCCATTACATGAGTAGAATTTAATTTTTCCAGTCAAAAAATAGTTACTTCATCAAGTGGTCCATAGAAAGTTATATTATCACTGGTGATTTGGTTGAGTGAGTAATTATTTTTATTTTTTTAATTTTCAATGAAGCGATCATTTGTTTCAATATTAAATGGGTAGAGGTACCTAATGTTATTTAAATTGGGACATTGAATCATGGAATATTTTCTTCTATCAACCCTCTATGTTGTAGTTCTTTGGTATAATGTCTGTAGTGTCTGTTAGTTCGAATCCTAAGTGATGGTACAATTTTTTTTTGGAATCAATTTTTTGTGTTCGTCTTTAGAATATGAGGGTTGATTTTTCCTATAGCATAAGTGAATTTATTTATGGATTTTAATCAATTAATCAATATTATATATAATACCGTGAAGTCAATTTTTCAAATTTCATGGCCTATGATAACCTTGAACCTTACAAATTACTCCTAAAATTAGTGTATAATTCAAAAAACTATTTAGATAAGAATCTAAAGGTTTAGACTTTAACCCAAATATCAACTAGGATGCTAATCATAATCTGATCTCATTCATAAAAGACATAGTAATTCATGAATAATTGTGTAATTGGTTCCAATAATACATGTATTCCACATAAGTTTCTATATATTTCACTAACCCATGAAATATCTAATTATGTTATACAATGTTATTTTTTGAAAACTTGATTCAGGTAAAGCTCAGATTCACCATTAATTCTCATTCTATCATAATATAAAAAAGACATGTTAAGAAACTAATTGAAAGTTCTTATTGTGTATTTACCAATAATTTCAACATTATATTGATAGTAACTCATAATATATAGACTACATATTTAATATATTATTTTTTCAAGATAAGAATATGTTCATATCACAAGAAAAGTGTTGATATTCATATAAAATACTTATATGATATTGTATATTGGACTGTATGAAAATTGAAATGTATGTATATATATTACATTTTAATATTACTAAGTCACTAATAAATGCATAAAACTAATTAAAATTTCTCCATATACATGGTAGTGTATTCATAAAAAATGAATGATACAAAAACATCATCCAAATAAGAAACATTTAGAGATTCAATGCAGAAATTTAAGATGTGATGTGGTATAAAAATATATGAAACAATTCAGTGAAAAAAAATTTATATATAGTATAAACACCAAAACATTAATATATAGTGAGGAAATTTATAATATAACATAGAACATTAGGATATAACGCATTCCAAAAAAATTTATACTTAAATTAATGCATACCTAAGGTAAATGAAGATGGTAATGTGATATTTGAGATGAGAATATTTATATTTTAACATTCAATGATGAGGTAAACAAAACATGTGGGTTAATAAAGATGGTAATGTGAAATTTGAGACCTCAGAATTGAAAAAAATTGAGAGTTAGGGATTACTTTCTATTGAATAACTGAAAGTGAGTTTCAATGTGTGAGGATTACTTGAGAGATGATTATATCGAATGCATAATAATTAGATGATGAAAAATGAGGATGTATAAAGATAGAAATATGAGATTGGATTCCATGGTATCAAAGAAAAGTGGGTTAGGGCTTCCACATGAGAGAAATGAGTCTACGTTCACGAGAATTAATAACCAAAAAATGACTAAAAGAGATGATTCATAAAATTTTAAATGGTATATAACGTTGGTTATATAATAACCAATATTAAAAATAAGTCTTTTGATGTCATTTAGTTGACAACCGAGGTTAAAAAGTAGTTTTCAGTAATTTACCATGCCAGTTTTTTTATAACTAACATGAAAAAGCCTCCTTATCACTTCAGTTATTATATAACCGACTTGGTAAAGAGACATATCCAAATTATTCACATTGGTTATATAATAAAAAATGTGATAAATTAATAAACACATATTTTTCATATTGGTTATAAAAAACTGATGAGAACAATCCAACATGATAAATAATTTTTGTACTAGTGTGTTTAATTAGAATACATGATGTGTATTTAATACATAATGTGTAATTTCTTGGGCAGGCTAGTTCACATTGTGTAAAGGGTTTTACCCAGGGTGGAAGACCCCAATATTTACATGAAGTGTAACTCATTTAAACGCCGTGTAAATTCCTAAGGAAAGTTTTTAAAAAATAAGAGGCAAGACCTCTATTTGTTTCAGAAAAAACCCTCAACCTCCCTTTCCTCACACATAGGAATCCCCTTTGAAACTTAAACCTAGGCTTGGATCCCAATTTGAGATCCAAACACTGTTTATTCAATCATCGGTCTCATTGGATCTATTCTATTAAGTTATATATTCCTCTTGAACTATTATTCATTTGTCTTGGTATCAGTTGTGAAATTTTGGTGTGATCTAATCTTCCCTATTTCCAAGTTCTTCACGCATTCTTCATTTTTTTCTTATCTGGATTGATGTAGAAGCTGATACTAGATGAGTTCTCTACTGCGAAGCTACAGTAGGTGTCCTATACCTTTCCCTCAGGTTTTGGAATTTTATTAGCATAGTTTCCATGTGCCAGCATGTCTGAATTTATAGCTATGCCCTGTAAATTAATTGAATGATTTATTTTAATGAATTAAAACTTATTAGGGATTCCCACATGTTCTTTTGTGTTTGTTTGAGGCTGTTTCCCCAAATAAGGCCACCCATGTGGTGTAACCTTGTAATTTTCTATTTTTATACTATATATAGGGTGTGTGCGAGATTTCCTAGTTAGAGGAAGCCATTTATAATTGATTAAATCGAATTTAATTGATAGGTGAGAGTTGATTCCTCCTTTTACATGTGATATCATGATGTGAAAATTTTAAACTATTTAAATGGAAATTTTTGATATGAGTTGAATACAATCATGCAATATAATTGAATGTGAAATGATGATTGAAATGAATGATATGATTTGAAATTTTAGTGGATGATTTGGTTGGTATACCTTGGATCCTAATTTAATTAGATACCATGTAAGTTTCTCCCATGGATCTTATTTGTGGTAGTGGACACCTTGGACCTATTTTCTCCTTGGTTCTTGATTCCATATGATGCATTGGGCCTTGATATCCTTAAGATCCGAACTTTTTGGACTCGCATTGGACATGTTTCATTGAAATGCTCCTTAGAATCCACCCAAGACTTTACCGAGTTTCCATTGAGATGCTCTTGGGACTCGATGAAGATTCCTTGGTCTTATTTACCTTGGATTTGGCCTTTAAGGGTCTAAAATTTCTGATTACATGGTGAGGCTATTGTGGGTGACTTGATTATACAAAAAGGTCATGATGAATGTTTGTACTGGATTATACATCATGTCCATGGTAGTGTTTTTACACTTAGTTGTGCGTCATGTCTGCGGTGGATCTTTTTGGCATGTTTTACAGATATCCCTAGTATAGGTAATTGACTTCAGTGGATAGAATAGACGGTTTTATACTTGTTTGTTTCTTTTACCACAAAACTTGTTTTGGGAGACTGAATATAATTTTTTGGGATCCTTATTTTGATATAAAATATTACACATTTATTGGGAACTTTACTTTTAGTAAATTTTACCTATGATATATTTCACAATGATTTTGTTTATATCACCCAGAATAGTTTTTTTATAGACACCATTGGTGATGGACTACTGAGTTTTATCTCACACCCTACTTGGGACACTTTTGGGTACCCAGATAGACTTCATGGATGTAGGTAGGGACTGGGAAAAGAACCATCAAGACAATGCTTGATTTTTTCTATTCTTAGGAGAAGGGGAGAACATGATAGATCTGAGGATTGTGATGCTAGCTGGGCTAGTTCTTTTTTGTATTTTTGGTATTTTGATACATGTATTGTATTAATTTATAGTATACTTGTTTTATATCTTTGTAGATACATGACATGACACATCATTTTTGTATATGATATATGTTTTGGCTTTGTAATATAATCTTGCCTTGGATGTTTACCCTATGTATGGTTATTTATCTGCTTCCAATATTGATTTTTAATATTTCTACCACTATGTTACACTTTTACATGAGGATATAATATCCCCATTGACACACCCCAGGACCTCTCAACTAGTCAAAAACCTCTAGTGTTAAGGGAGATACACTTGAGGCCATGTGACCCACCAGATTAGGGCACCATTTAGTGGAATCCTTGTCGGGGCAGTACAAAGTGGTATCAGAGGTGTTTCTTTTATTGAATTACTATTTTGTGAAAATATAAAGGGGATTAAGAAGGAATTGGAATTTGTTAATGAGATATTCCTAGGATTAGCTAACCCACATACAAGAAAATACAAATTTCCTATAATGTAAATTGTTTTTTTAGATTTTTCCTATTACAGTTGATTTGATACCACCGTTGGGTGACACACTTGTGGTTTGATATTGATTATGATTCTAGATTTTTCTATTTTCTAATGAGATAAGGGTATAAATATCATGTATCATTTTAGTCACTTTACAGGTTTCACATGCCATGAATTATGCCATTCCATATAGAATGCATTTCTTTACTATATGACTTTGTGATATGTTCCTTATGTGATATACTTGTTATTTGATAAATTATTTGTGTATGAGACTGAGAAAAATGGTTGGTACTTAGAGTGACTTCCATAACCTATATATTGTTTTCCTAATTAGGCTAAATTAGACACCCTAAATAGTCAACTATGACGTGTTGAGTCATGGAACATTGGTCGCACAGATTGTAACTTATTATGGTGTGGATTGAATGGATGAAATATTTCGCTTCAAGAGATGTATGGTCCCTTATGGATGAGAAGTTGTTAACCATTTGGTTCAACCATTTAAATAGAAATGTGAAATGAATATAAATTCAAATGGAAATTTATACTGTGAAAAAGATAACTCGACCTTCACCTGACTTTATAGTCGGCATTATGCTATATATATAGTGATGTGACGACACCGAGTCCTGGATTTAGTAGTAGGAAGAGGGTTGTGACCAGATTATAGGAAGGCTTTGATCTGTCCATTGATTTTAGCTATGTAATTATGGTTATCAATATTTTCATAGGTGTTTATTCAGCATTCTAGAGACATTCCACCATGGCGACCTCCAGTTGTACGCCAGGAGTGTGGTGATGTCCATTCCCTAGAGGTGGTGATCCATGGGATACTGGTGGGTCCTCCTATAGTGTCAGCTGTGACCCTGGCTATTTTACCAGACATAGGTGCTGAGGAAGAGTTCCTTGAGGGATTTTTACATTATATTAATACTTTTTAGGGAGCATTGAAGCTTTTCCCATCTATGGATGAATTAAAAAATGAGTTTCAACAGTAGTATATTCCCATGTTTTTGGGGGATGGAGGTCTACAGGCTACTGATCTGTGGCTTGAGACCACTTTTTCTATATTCGAGCATGTGGATAAACCTCCTGAGAATAGAGTGAAGATTGGTACTTATATGTTTCGAGGAGTATCAAAAAACTGGTGGGATGTTTTAAACTAGGTTGATAGGATGCAAGATATGGTTTGAGGTAATTTCCAAACTAGGTTTTACGCCTAATTTTCCCCTGAGACTCTGAGAGCAGAGCGAGCTAGTGATTTTATGTGTTTGGAGGATGGTGTAATGAGGATTTTGGAGTATTAATAATTATTTATAGATTAGCGGTATCTTGTGAAGATATACCTTACTGGTGGATATTGAGGATGAGACACTTTGAGGAAGGTCTTAGACATGTCATTTGATCTCAGGTCAATGTGTTCAGGTTGGTGATTATTATTGAAATAGTTAATTAGAAGATGATTACAAAGTGAAACTTGAGGGAAGATGGGGGTGCAGAGTAGGGAAATATAGGATCTTGACCTAGTGGTCCATCTTCTAGTAGCAGGAAGTGATGCTTTAAGGATTCCCATGAGACGAGTACCAACAAGGATATTAGTGATGGTAGTGCAGTTTTTTTGTCATCAGCATGGATGATGGGGACATATAAGGAATCAGTGTGATTAAGACCCACTCGAGTTCCAAGTTTGCAGTAGTATTGGCCACATGATTTTTTTTGCAGGACCTTTCCTCTAGAAGTTAGTAGAAGGGGGTGATCATCGAATCTAGGTTCAGAATAAAGTTTCACAACTCCGCATTAGACTGGAAGCTGGAGTGGTACTAGTTTGTCAAGCCGAGGTGGTGGTCATGGCTAAGGAATCCATGCACCGGTTGTACCAAGAAAAAAGAGTGGGCCTACTATAGGTAGTGAGGTTGTGTCACAGGGCCACAATTTAGGACATATATATTATATACAACCAACCTATGAGAAGCATAACATCTATCTATCTATGATGAGAGGTATGATCTTAGTAGCCTATATGCTAGCATCTGATCTTTTTGATAGAGGTGAATATTATAGTTTCATATCTATACATGTGGTAGAGATCCTTGGGCTCATGGTTCTATTTTCTGAGGGCTTATGAACCATGATACTTCTTTAAGGATCAGAATAAAGGATGTACGTTAGTGCAGGGAGTACCCCCTTAAGATAGGTGGTTGTCACTTCATATGGAATCTTTTTTTCCTCGAGATGACAGGGTTTGAATTTATACTCAGGATATACTGGCTAGTTTTATATCGAGACTAAATTGATTTCTATCACCAAATGGTGACTTTCACATCACTAGATGGTGGAGTTTTTATTCACATGGGTGAATGGGATGTCTAGGTGAGATGAGTGGACCAGAGCATAATGGGATAGGCGGGATGACAAACTAGGCTACTAGTTTATATTAGCAATGCGAAATGGATGGGGCGTGTCGGGGAGGGCTTGAGCCCGTGCGGGCTAGATTCACAAAATCCCGCATAAAAACGGTTGGATTTATCAAGCCCGCCCCGCCCCACAGCGGATGCGGGCAAGCCCGCAGGCAACCCACATTCAATATTATTTTTTTTATAATTTTTTAAATTTCACGGCGGAGGAGGTCGGGCCGGGGGTAGCGGCAAAGGAGGCCGGGGCCGGGGGGGGGGGTAGCGGGGGGTAGGGACGAAGGAGGCTGGGGTAGCGGGGGTCGCAGCGAAGGAGGCCGGGGTCGGGGGTAGCAGCGGTGGAGGAGGTCGGGGGTAGTGGAAGAGTAGGCTGGGGGGTAGCGGCGGAGAACACCAGGGCCGGAGGGTAGCGGTGGAGGATGCCAGGGTGGGGGGGGGGGGGGGGGGTTAGCGGGGGTCGCGATGGGGGAGGCCGGGGATGGGGGGTTGTGGCGGAGGAGGCCGTGGCCGGGGGGTAGCGGGGGTCACGGCGGGACAGAGGAGGCCGAGGTCGGGAGGTAGCGGGGGTCTCGGAGCGCCCGAGGATACCGGGGCTGGGGGTAGCGGAGGAGGAGGTCGGGGGGTAGCAGGGGTCACAAAAGAGGAGGTTGGGGCCAGGGGTAGCAGCAAAAGAGGAGGCCAGTGGGTAGCGGTGGAGTAGGTCGGGGTGTAGCGGCGGAGGACGCTGGGGCTAGGGGTAGTGGCGGAGGCCGGTGCCGGTGGGTAGCGGCGGGGGAGGCTGGGGCCGGGGGGGGGGGGTGGGTAGCGGAGGAGGAGTCGATGTGCAGTGCATCAGGTGAGTGTGAATGAGGGGTAGGGGAATATGTGAGGATAAATAAAATAAATATAAATGGATAAATGGAGGCAGGCATGCGCCAGCAACATTGGGAAATGAAGGGAAATGGAGGAAGCAGGACAAGAGGCATGCATGCAGCATTGGGAAATGAAGGGCCTCAAAACTTTAAAGTTAGTATAATTATTAAAAAAAAATTACACCATTAACCCGCGGGCCAACCCGTATCTGTGCAGGTAAACCCGCATGGGTTGGATGTCCGTGCGGGCTGCCCATATAAGCCCGTTTCAAATGTGGGATATTTTTAATAAACCCGCCCCACACCAAACCCGCCCCAAGCCCGCTTAACCCGTAGGCCCGCAGCTCGTTTTTCACCGCTAGTTTATATCTGGATGATTATGGATCGTGTTAGGAAGATTTCCCTTTAGTGGTTGATTGTTTAAAAAAAAAATTCTTAGACAAATTTTATAGTTTACCTCCTGAGTGATAAGTGGAGTTCTCTATTGAGCTAGTACCAGGAGCTGCACCAGTATCCATCCCTCCCTATAGGATAGCTACTATGGAGTTATAGAAGATCAATATGGAACTAGTTGAATTGGAAGAAAAGAGGTTTATATGAACTGGTAGTTCTCCATGGGGTATGCTGGTCCTTTTTGTGAAAAAGTCTGATGGTAACCTTAGTATATGTGTGGATTATCAGAAATTGAACCATATGATGTTTAAGAACTGGTATCCCTTTTCATGGATAGATGAACTTTTTTATTATCTCCTAGGATCTTGGGTTTTCTAAAAAATTTATTTGAGATCTGGATATCATCAGGTGAAAATTTGAACTGAAAATGTACCTCATACAACTTTTTGTAGCAGGTATGGTCTATATGAGTATCTTGTTATGTCGTTTGGTATCATGAATGCACCAATATTTTTCATGGTGCTGATAAAAAAACATTTTAATCCTTATCTAGATTCTTTTGTTGTGGTATTCATGGATGATATCTTGATGTATTCTCAAAATCAACATGACCATGACAAACATCTTGAGATCATTTAGGATACAATAAGAGAGCATCAGATATATACTAATCTCACAAAGTTCCACTTTTGGATGGATAAGATTCATTTCATGGGTAATATTATCTCAAAGATAGGAGTATCAGTTTACCCAGAGAAAGTGTGAAATGTAGTTTCCTAAGAGAAACCCAAGAACATCTATGATATATGAATTTTCTTGGGGATAGATAGTCCTTACATGAATTTTATAGATGAATTCTCACTCTCATAACCTACTTTAAAAGGCTTTAATAATAAAGGGTATGAAGTTTTTATGGTCAGATACCTATGAGACATCCTTTCAGGAGTTGAAAGGGAGACTGGATGTAGCATCGATTCTGATTTTTCCAGAGATAGACAGGAGCTACACTGTGTATTGCAATGAATCAGGTATCAAGCTAGGAGAAGCTCTGATGTAGGGGGATATAGTCATAGAATATGAGTCTTGGAAGCTGATTCCACATGAGAGGAATTACCCAAAACATGATCTCAAGTTAGTTGTAGTTGTTCATGCTTTGCACTGTTGGAGGCACTATTTACTAGGAGATCATTTTGTTATGTACACAGACCACAAAATCTTCAAGTGTATATTTATATAGCATGATAAAAATTTGAGGTAGCGAAGGTGGATTTAGTACCTATAGTCTTTTGATTTTGATATTTCCTATATGCATGGTAAAGGAAATGATATTACCAATGCACTGAGCAGGAGGACTTAGATACATGCAGTTAAGGAGTCTAGTAGTGGGTGGAAGCTTATGGATTTGTTTTCTGAGATGGGCTTGGAGGTGTAGGATAATTGTGTCTATAATTTTATTTTATCCTTAGTTGTGACCTGTACCCTTATGGATAGAGTGACGCTAATGTATCTATAATATTCTTATGTCCTAGTACTATGGGAGAGTGTGGTAGGTGAGGACCCACCTCCTAGTTGGACTATAGGTGAGGATGAAATACTATATATACATGGTTGTGTATGGGTTCCATCATAAATATGCGAGGAGATGATGTGGGAGTTTCATGCCTCAGTTTGGGCAGTGCATCTCAGTGTTACAAAGATGTATCTTTATTTACTTTGCCAGTATTGGTGGATGGGGATGAAATGTGAAGTAGTTGGTTTTGTCATGAGGTGTTCCACCTATCAGCAGTTGAAGGAAGAACAGTAGTGACTAACTCTAATTTTATAGTAGTTACCCTTTCTTAAATGGAAGTGGGAGAATGTTGTGATGGATTTTGTGACCAATATATCATGGTCGCCTCAAGGTAGTGATTCTATTTGGGTTTTTGTGGAGTGGATGACGAAGGTTGATCATTTTTTATAGATCATTGAGACTTTATTAGTGGATGATATTGGTAGGTTGTATATTCATGATATAATATGAATTCAAGGGGTTTCTAAGACTATTGTATTAGACAGGGATGCCCATTTTACATCTCATTTATGGTAGAGTTTGCAGAGGTCCTTGGGTATATAGGTGCTTTTGAGCATAGAATACCACCCTCAGACTAATGGCCAGTCAGAGTGTATGATTTAGGTGCTTGAGGTCATACTGTGAGAATTCATCTTAGATTTTGGGGGTTCTTGGGAGAGGAATATCCCCCTTGTTTAGTTCACATAAAAAAATAGTTATTATGCGACTATATAGATGATGCCTTATGAGGATTTGTATGATAAGCCATGATGATCACCATTGTATTGATTAGAGGTAGGCCAGGTGGCTTTACTAGGACCATGTATCATGTCGGAGACTTCATAGTAGGTCCATTTGATCCAAAAATGGATGGATACTGCATATTAATGATATAAATCTTATGTCGATTGCTGTAGAAAACCTATAAAGTTTGAGTTCAGGGATAGAGTCATTTTATGTATTCTACTGAGGCTGGGATAGAGGAATATTAGAAGATAGGGTAAACTCTTACCGAGATATATTGGTCCATTCAAGATCCTGGAGAGTTTTGGGTTGGTATCCTATCAGTTTCAGTAACCTTGGAGGTATCTATCTATGAATTAAATCTTCCATGTATATTAGCTACACCTTTATCACTCAGATCCATCTCATACTCTACAGCCTGAGGGGGTGGAGTTACATATGGATGCGTCCTTTGAGGAGCATCCTATTCGTATCATTGATAGAAGAACAAAGGTTCAATGAGGTTGTTCAGTTCCTCTAGTATGGGTGTTATAGCAGCACGACCATTTATAGGACAAGACTTGGTAGTGGGAGGATGACATACATGCTTAGTGGCCATAGTTATTCTCAGGAATTTATTGACCACACTTATAAGGGAAATTCAAGGATGAATTGCTTTAATGGGAGAATATTGTAAGATCCTGGGTTTTTATAGATGTACGGATTCTTTTATTTCTTGTTAAACTCTTGTTAAATTCTCTTTTTAGATTAGAACCTAAGCTGAGACATGGGTAAGTTGGGTAGTTTTTGGAAAGGATGAGGCGGGAGGGATGTAGGCTAGCTGTAAGCCAGTTACACGCTGTGAAATTAGAATACATGATGTAAAATGTCTTGGGAAGGCTAGTTCACATTCTTATAAAGGGTTTTACATAGGGAGGAATACCTTGAGATTTTCATGATGTGTAACCCATTTAAATTCTATGTAAATTCATAAGGATAGTTTAGAAAAATAAGAGGCATGACCTCTATTTTTTTCATACAGAACCCTCACCCTCCACTATCTCACATGCAGGAAGCCCCTTTGAATCCTAAACCTAGGATTGGATCCCAATATTCAATTTGGACTCCATTTCTTCTGATTTCAGTCTTTTTGGATCCACAATGGTATTTTATCCATTCTTATTATTCTGTTCTTCATTTTTCTTGGTATTGGCTGCGCTATTTTGGTGTGAGCTAATATGTCCTATTTCTAGGTTATTTTTTTGTTATTCTTTTTTATTCCGATCTGGATCAAATCAAAATTTGATACTGGAAAAGTGATCTACTACAGACCTACGATATGTGGTCTATACCTTTCTCTCTAGGTTAGGTGTTTTATAATAATTGTTTCCATGTGACGACATGATAGAATTTCTAGCAGTTCCCTACAAATTAATTTAACTATTGATTTGAATAAATTGAAACCTGTTAGGGATTCCCACTAGTTCATTTGAGTTTTTTAGAGGGTTTTTACCTAACCTAGGCCACCCATGGGGTGAAAATTTGTAATTTACTATTGTTATATCACCCATGGGGTTTGTGTGATCTTTCCTAGTTAGAGTAAGCCCTTTATATTTGATTGAATTGTATTTAATTTATAAGAGAGCTCTGATGCCTCCTTTTCCATGTGATATTATGATGTGAATTGTTTAAACAATTTAAATATAAATTTTTTATATGAGTTAGATGAACTCATGGAATATAATTTAATGTGAAATTATGTTTGAAATGAATGATATGATTTGAAATGGTAGTGGATTTCTTAGTTGGTATACCTTAGATCCAAATTCCATTAGATTCCATGGATGGTTTCTCCCATAGATTTTGTTTGAGGTAGTGGATGACTTGGACCTATTTTATCCTTGGGTATTGATTCCATAAGATTCCTTGGGCATTGATTCCCCTCGAATCCATATTTCTTGGACTCGAATTGGAAATGTGCTATTGACATGCTCCTTGGACTCCACCCAAGTCTTTAACAAGTATCAATTGAGATGCTCCAGGGACTCGATGAGAATGAATTGGTATTCTATACCTTGAATCCAACCATTTGTGTTCGGACACTTCTGATTACATAATGACGTCGTTGTGTGCGACCTGAATATATGGAAAGGCTGTGATGAATGTTTGTACTGGATTATACGACATGGACATGGTAGTGGGTTTACACCTATTTGTATGGCGTGTCCATGGTGGTTCATTTTTGAATGTTTTACGGATGAACATAGTATGGGTAATTGACTATAGTGGGTAGAATGGATAGTTTTATAATTGTGTGTTTCTTTTACTAATGCCCTTGTTTTTGGAGCCTGACTATTGTTTGAAGGGATCCTTGTTTGAATGAACAGTATTACATATGCCTTGGGAACTTTACTTCTAGTAATTTTTACCCGTGATATATTACACACTTATTTTTTTTATATCACATAGACTGGATTTTTTAGTGACACCATTGGTGGTGGCCTATTAAGTGTTATCTCAAAACTTGTTCAAGCTGCTATTGGGTACCCAAAAAGACTTCATGGATACAGGTAGGGATCGAGGCAAGCACCCATAGTAAGATACTTTATTTGTACTATGCTTAAGAGTAGGGGATCATAGGACTGAGCTAAGGATCATGATGCTATATGAGATAGTTCTTTTTGGTATTTTTGGTATTTTGATATTGGTATTGTATTGATTTACTATATACTTGTTTTCTATCTTTTTAGTGACATGACATGAAACATCATTTTTGTGTATGAGATTACTTTTTAAATTGTTACATAATCCTATCTTGGTTGTTTACCTTATGTGTGGTTATTTATATTATTCCACTATTGATATGTATGATTTTTAACACTATGTTATTCTCTGAAATGAGGGTATAGTCTCCCCAATGACACACCCTAGGACCTAAATACTAATTGGCAGCCTCTAGCATTAGGGGAGATATACTTGAGACCATGTGACCCACTGGTTGATGGAACCATTTACTGGCATCTGGCTAGATACATTACAAGTATTTCCCATAGAAATAGGATGATAATATTTAATATCAATACCATGATCAGTCTTCAATGACATCATAATAAAAAAAGTCCATTCCCCAATGCATTGAAGCACCCATGAAGAATTATTTTATTGGATTAACAAAGTATTCACGAAGGATATCCCAGTAGTACATAAAGAACTTTTTACTAAATCCATCTGGGCTAACAAAACTATCCAGGTTCATATAAACAAGTGATTTTTTAAATTTAGTTCCATAGGAACCTCAGTTAATGCTTGGTTCTAGTCATCAGTAATGTAGCAAGGGATGTTATCAAATAAGTGAAATCCAGCTATCAAATCCTAATCATAATATAGGTTCTAAAAGTACAAAAAAACTACTTGAGAAATATCTAAATCAAAAGTAAATAGATATTCATTGATACAGATTGCATTTATCACCCTTTTGACCTTCTTTTCCCGATGCAGGCACTGTATAATTTTTTTTACAGGAGGTGTGAATGTGTTTCAAACCTCCTTTCAGGCCTCAAGAAGTATAAACTCTATTCATGCTTCCAATATTAATAGAGAAACATTAATGAAATTTAAACTTCTTCAAAACCCTTTTTATAAATATATAAAACCCTATCCATCTTTTATTTTTTTTAAAAACCCAATAAAAATCATTCCACATAAAAATAAACATGGTGACTAGAACAAGATATGAAACTTTAATCCCAAGAATGAAAAATAAGCTAATTAATTAACAAGATTTTGGTTTAAAATATTGGAGGGGTTTAATATTTCAAATTATATTTTTATATAAGTTTTAATTTTTTAATAAAATATGAATTTTTTTATTGAAAATTATTACAATATTTTTATATATAAATTTTATTTTTGAAATTATTAATTTTTAATAAAAAAAATCTCTATTTAATAAGCTTTGATAGTTTTTATTTTCTTTTTTTAAAAACTAATTCTCAAAAAAAAAAATCTCCCATTTTATTAATTAAATGATTTTTTTCATTTCACATTTTATTTCTCTCTCCTAATAATTTTATATTATTATCATAAATACCACTTAAGATTTAAGTGGTAACCCATACAACACTAACAACAAAACCTAGAATACCACCACAAGATCTAACTGGACAATAATTATAAATTAAAATTTTAAAAAATGGGTGAGTTAGCAGGAAAACTTATCAATTCACACCACTGATTTTATCGACACGATATATATTCACTGGCCATTTCTGTGAGCCCGTTTTCATCTATCTTGATCCCCACATATCCCACCACCACATTTTTCATTACCTCAAAGAACACCATCATTGGTCTCCACCACACCGATGAGCCACCAAGTTATGAAAAATCAAGAAAAAACAAGATAAACATGAAGAACCCCACCATAATCCACTGCAAAGGGATCAACCATCATAAAAACCACCATGAAAATAGAAGACAACACAAACACAACCAAATATGAAACATAAACACTTGTATCACACATTAGTCATTAGAGCATTGCACCCCAGTCCCATCATTCCATCACACAACATAAACTCCACTAGATGTCACCACCATGTTATCCACATGAAACCTATATAAATATGACAACCATGACTTAATCCTGAGAAACTACCCTAAAATTAGATCAAATAGGTAAGAACAAAGAGGCCGTATAAAGGGATATAAAGAATATGAGAGACCAATGTCATCTCCATAAGTTTGGAATGTGGATAAGAAATCGAAAGGGAGTTTTACCAAAAAACAGAGGAACATAACATGATCACATACCCTAGAAATAAAATCAAAGAAAGACCAAATAAAATGGACCCCTATAAGAAAAACCTCACCCTCTACTGCTAGAAACAACACTTATTGAAACAACCAATGACCTATGAGCAAGAAAAACAGTTTAGTGACACTTAGGGATGAAGGGAATCCACCGATGTAACACCCCAAGATTTTCTAATATATTTATTTTAAATAAATTTAATCTCTTATATAGATTTTTTTACACTCAAGACATAGATTTTAAAATAATAACATTATGTTAGATAGCGTATACAACACACAATACCGATCTTAAATAACCCGTGAAATATTTTATTTAAATACGATAATTATAACCTAAAAATTGAATTAGAAGGTATTAATAAGATTAAATGAATTGTGAAATATATATAGGTATTAATAAATACAAATTTATTGATAAATTATTATTAAATAATCACTCAAATCTTTAGTAAAATCATTTTATGCTTCAAAATACATTTTCTTCAAAAATCGTTTTATTTTAAATTTTATGTTTGGGAATTATTATTAATTTATATAAATTTTAGAAATTTAATTTCATAAAAATAATGTAATTTTTTAAATTATCATATCAAAATTTTCTTAGGGTAAAATTTTGGTATTTTTATGAGAAGAGAGGTTTTATCAGTGAATAGTAGAAATACCGATTTCTCAAATACTATTTTTTATTTTCATTAAATTAAGTAATTTTAAAGTAAAATTATTATTTTAATTTTATTTAAAATTAACACAATTATTATTTATTTATATTTAAAATAATTAATTAAATTTTAATCATATTTATACCCAATTTTTATATAAGTTTATTTTTACGCTTTAAAACACAATTTTTTGAAAATGGTTTCTAAATGCATAATGTTACTCAATTTTAATTAATTAAAATAATATTTAATGAATAATGATTTAAATTTATAGTTTATATATCTAAATATATGAATTTAAATCCATATAATTATGATTATTAGTCCTATAGTTAATATAAGATCATCTTATGCATGAAAAAAGCAGTTCTTGAAAACCCATTTTTCGGCACATTTTGTGGATTTATATTTAAATTAAAATTTTCTACTTCCATGAATTGAATTTGGTAAAATGGATTCAATATTTTGAATCAGAATAATTAATATTTTATAATAATTTCAACTAATTTTTTTTCATAATGATTTATAAAACAATAAAAATTAATTACCGTGGTTATGGTTAAAATGAGTTTACTGGTGGATTAAACTGAGAAGATAAGTGTTAAAATGTACTAAAAACTAATATAAATACTATTTTATGACCATATTTATACATTATCACATATAAGGTTTGATAATTATCTATTTCTCTCCTTGTGGCATGTGAAAAATCATGGGTATGATTTATTCTTTTAAAAAATTCCATTTGTTTCCTCTTACTCAATTATAAAAGGGAACCCATACCCTAACTTATTCACATATATAAATCCATTAATATTGACCAAAACATGAAAAAATATCCCAAAAAAATCCTTATTTACATTATAGAGGTTATGGTCTTCCCAAAAGACCAACCCCAGGGTTCTTAATAAGAGACCCAAACAAGGTTTTTTAAGCGAAGGTAATTATCTTCACTAAGATATTTCTTTTAAATTATTCCTTTTCCACATTAAAATTTGTAATACAGCATAAAATATAATAGAAAAAATATATACCATATAAGGATATGATATTATGTTTATGGAATAATATTTATCCATCCTCTTCTCCATTAAATGGGAAACAAAGCCATCATTGGTGTGTACGTCAGACAACCTTCTCGCGAACCAATGTAATTTTTTTCCATAACCAAATCACATGGATTATCATAATGATGGATATAATGAATATATATAATAAATATTACATGATATTAATTCCTTAAACTTAATATACCATTAACTTCCATACCATTTTACCCATTAATGGAATGACATCGTCGCTCATGTGTACGTATGACCCACCATCTCCATGTAGCGATGCAACTCATTTTCCATGTCCAACTTTCAGGGATGGTTTTAAAAATTAATAAAATAATTAAATTTATATTTATAACATTAATATAATTCTATATATTATGTAACTATATACTGTATATAATAACTAAAACTTTCATGACAAAACACGCATGAGAAAGCAAGACAATTTACACCCGAAACAATAATAATAAAAAAAGATTATTAATGAATGGGTGGTAATATGTTATAAGAGGATAATATATGATTTTATAAACATGAATATAGTTATTTTATAAATTAATAACATTCTTAAAACCATTATACATGAGGTTAAATCACGTTCATCCAAAAGAAATAATGAAGTAAGGGATTTTGTCTCAATTTCATTTCATTGAAGAATATTGTAATGTTATGCACAAAATTTATTTATATGGTGTATATAGAACCCATTTTAAATATAATATCATTAATTATTAATAATTCATGTTATTTTAAATTTTAATATTAATTATTTCATCAAAGGGTATTTGACTTGAAAATTACCAAGTGGTAAAGAATTTCATAACTCAATTTATTTACATTAGGTTAAATTACTTCTTCATTATCTTTGATATTATAAGATTATTTGTATAATTAATTTTTATTATATTATGTTTTATTTAAATTTTTTTATTTATATTTATATTCTATATACATATTTTATTCATTAATTAAGTCTCACTTCAATGTTATGATCATTGTAATGGTTGCTCGTATCAAATTTTTTTCTTTGGGACATATGTCATGTTATACACCTATCTTATTTTATGAGGTGTATCTACTGACCCTATGATATTTTATATCAAATATATATTTATATTCATAACATTTAATGTTTTTTTGTATTTTATTCCTTTGATGTGGCTTATGATTTAAAAGCTACCAAAGTGCTAAGAGATTTATGTTTCGATCTAATTTTAATCAAGATTGTTTATACTTGAATTTCCATTGAAAGATATTATGTGATAATTGTATAATAAAATAATTTTATTTTATTCTCCTCTAGTCATTCATGGAGTTTTCAATTCATAGAACCATTGTCCTCTCCTTGTTACATAAAATTATTGAGATTTTTTTAGTAAAATACAACTTCATTTCTCTCTTTGATCAAAAATTCTTTTTTTATTTCAAATCCATGTTTTTATTTTTTTTTAAAAAATGTATTACTATAATTTATTAAAGTAATTTTTACCACTAATTTTTTTTAAAATGTTTTAAAATGAATCTTCCTATCATTTTCTAAACAAGATACTTTTAACTTTTCTTATAAAGTTGTGAAAAAAATATTTGTTTTTAATGTAATTGGAATGGATGGAAACTTTATACCACCATAAACTCTCATTTATTTGAGTATTAATTTAAAAATTTAAAAGGTTATTTTCAAATAATTTCTTACTAATATTCTATATATTTATATTTTTTAAAAGTTATTTTTAAAGTAAAAAGTGTATTTTTCTCAAAATTTTAATGATATTTTTCATGGTATTTATGTTTTCTAATGAAATCAAACCTTTATTATAATTATACACCACAAGGAATATGTTATAATGATACCATACTTATCCTTTCTATGGATGTTTTATGATCAGTTTGATTAGAGAGAGTATTGAAATTTAATTTCTTGATTAGTTTTGTATTCATTAACATTTGCTTGAAATATTAAATTTCTTATGATAATTGTAAATTATATTTCCACTAAATATATATATTATTTATCATGGATATGATTATTTCTTAAACCATAAAGTCATTTTAATGACTGAGGAAATATTGAAATTTCATATTTTTTATTCAATACGGACATTTACTAATAAGTCATATTGTTCATGAATTAAATCGACCATTTGATAGATCAGGAATGTGTTGGAAATGTAGTGATTTGGGGCCCCCAAAATTATATATCTCCTTGATGAATTAATAGTATCATGAGGAAAATAAATAAGATAACATTTAATGGGGGTTTACCGATTGTTTTAAACCGTCTTATGAAAGGTCTTGACAATATAGATATAACAATTTCAAATATCTTTACATCCAATATTATGTATTTATTTCTTTAGTAATTCATCTATTATTCTACATGATATTATTGCATTGATATTATCCATGGATACATTTTGTGCTCAAGTTTTTGATTAAATTGAATGTGTGTTCAATTATTTACCTTACCATATTGATTATACCTTATTTAATAATTATAGTTAATTTACTGATTAAATGTAACGTGTGTTTATATATTTGCCTTTTAATATTGATTATGATTTATTTATTAATGATATATTTGACATTACATAACTCTTACCGAGTATCTAAGCTCACCCTTATTTTGTTTTCTTTCCCAAAGATATGAAAAATTAATCTTTAAATGAGTTCAAGGATTCATGATTTTTACTTTAACTATGTTGTATTTCATGTTTTCAAATGTAATTTTAAAATAAAGTATGTATATAGTTTACCAAATCTACTAAACTATTATGTCCTTTATGATGAAATCACTTGTTTTCTAGCACCAATGTCATAAATTAACCATTGACTCTGGGTTACTGGGGTTGAGGTCTTTATAGTTGGTATTAGATAATGTTTAGTAGAAACCTTGGGACTATATTTAGGAAATAATAAATTAGGGAACATAACCCTATGATTGACTTTGAGGATAAGTATAAAATAACATCCTAAAGTTTTGTTAAAGAACATGTTTTGTGGTTTTACCTAGAAATACATACCTATTTGGATATTACAAGTGGATGTGGTTCTAGAAACGTTATACCTAGGGGTGATAACTATGAAATGGGTGCATTTTAATTTGAATCTATCATTACATGGTGCTTGAAAATGAGCCTCACTGCACACCTTTTTTTACAATCCCAAGGGATATGCTTTGGATAATTCATATTTTCCTTATAAACCATTATTAAAGACTTTAATAGATAACGAAAATGAATGACCTAGGTTAAACCTAAGGTATATTAGATTAAAAATAAGGTGACATGATTTAGACATTTTATAAATGATTATATGGTTTCCCCACTATGATTATTATTTCTTATAGTATGATTTTTGGTTTTAGTCAATGAATGAAACCTGAAGAAATAATGTTAACATTGAATGCGATGAAAAACATAGTGATTATGAGCAACCAAATGGGATGATGATTATAGTAAAAGATATAGAGATTATTCCTAATTAGTTATCATGATATATTATTAACAATCTATACCTCAACCAACTCTCAGACTCACAAAAGAAGAGATAGATGGAGTCCATTAATAGATTGAATGGTAGAAATCATGGAGGAAAAGGGATTTATTTCCTTCATGTCAGAAATATAGAAACATAAACCTAGGATAATGTATTAAAGGAATATGAAAATGTTTTATGCATGGAAATTAAGGGATCATGATAAAAAATTAGTGTTGAAAATTGAGGAGTTCATTAGAGAGAAATAAATTTCATCCTAGGAATTCATTTATAGTTCGTTGTCTTTAATGTGGGGAACCTAGGAATTATCTGAGTCAATTACCTATTTTAAAGGTTAACTACTTGACCAAGGAAGTACATATGTTAAAGTAAAAGGGTTGATGTATTTATGTATTGGGATTAAATAATTAAATTGTAGAAGTATTTTTATCAATGGTATTTTGGTTATAAGAATCATTAAACATCTCATAATTGTGTCAATTTTTGGAATCATATATTTCTTCATCTAATATTAACTCTAAAGTTATGGATAACATCACGTGTTTATGATTTTAAGGTTGATAATATGTTAAATGTCTTAAACACCCATTTTTTGAAGTTTATGTGATAAGAGTTTATCAATATTAAGGATCTTTTTAAATACATTTATGGAGATAAAACCCACTGGTTTAGTATAAGAAAAAGTTATTTAAGGAAGTACACCTTTATATCTTGTGGAAATAATATTAAAGGTATTGGTAACATTTAAGGTTTATCTTATCTTTTATTTTGTGGAAATTATAGGTAATCACAATTTTTTAATGTTATATGAATTATATTAATATAGTTTTGGAAAAATAAAACCTTATATGATAGTTGAAAACCCATCACATCTATCAAGGCCATGGGGATTGAACCCACAATTGAAGGGTGATAAGGGTGAAACACCTACCACTGACCTATGTGATGTACTCGTTAATATGGAATTGGTTTTACTTAAAAAATTTGACAGATAAATATTAAGTTGAACTTTGGGTGTTATTTTTTAGGTTTAAAGATTAATGTATTATATTAACTTCTACTAACCATTATGGTTTTAGTAAATATTTAGAAATAGATGGAATGAATTGTCACTCATTTATGAATATTATGATCTGTGAAAAATAAATTTTAGTGCTTCAGGAATAAAAATTAATTTTTTATTTTCATTTATTAGAGTAATATATGAAGTGGAAATTAATTTAAGCACAACCAAAGGATGAAATTAAACTCATAAAATATAAATATATAAAGTGAATATATTTCTTTATATTTTTAGAATGTAAAAGAATTCATTAAATTTAGAAAAAAGATATTGAAAAAAATATTATCCTATTAACTTCATATCTGATGAATCAAATGATATTTTAACTCAACACAAATTTATGGTTTTGTGGTTGTTAACTTTCTCTTGGTCATTCACATTATTGTGATCTATAATTCTATCAATATCCATAATTATTTATGATTTTATTCCATGCCCACATTTTAACTTCCCACCAATGTTCTCCTACTTAGAAACCTAGTTATGTATTATTTTTATATGACCTTCACACCTCCCTTTCTCTCCTATCAATATAATGTTTTTAAAACCTTTTTATGATGTGGGTTTTCAACAATAGAATTTATAAATTTCAAACTATTGATTTCCAAGTGAGAGTTCAAATTACAAGGATGAAATTTATTGAAGGTTGGGAGAATGTAACAACCTGATATTTTATAGTATATTTATTTTTAATAAATTTAATCTCTTAAATAGATTGCGGTACATGAAAGAACAATATTTTAAAATAAGAACATTATGTTCAGCAGTGTATACGACAGAGACCATTGAGTTTAAACGACCCATGAAATATAATATTTAAATATGATTGTTATAACTAACCATTGAATTAGAGAGTATTAATAGGTTTAAGTGAATTATTAAATAAGTATATATATATATATAGTTATTAATAAATAATAATTTAATGATAAATTCATAGTAAATAATCACTCAGTTTTTTAGTAAAGTCATTTTATGTTTCAAAATACATTTTTCTTCAAAAATGGTTTTATTTTTCATTTTATGTTTTTGAATTATAATTAATTTATAAAAATATAAGTAATTTTATGTTAAAAAATAATACAATTTTTTAAATCATCATACCAAAATTTTCTTAGTGTAAAATCTTGCGATTTTTCTAAAAAAGTTTTTTTCAATGAATAGTGAAAAATAATAATTTTTCAAATACTATTATTTATTTTCATTAAATTAAGTAAATTTAAATTAAAATTTGATTTAAATTTTATTTAATATTAATATAAGTATTATTTATTTTTATTTAAAATAATTAATTATATTTTAATCATCTTCTTACCTGATTTTGATATAAGTTTTTTTAGGTTTAAAAACACAATTTTCAGAAAACTGTTTTAAGTGCATATTATTCCTCAATTTTATTTAATTAAAAAAATATTTAATTATGAATGATTTAAATTTATAGATTATATATCTAACTATATGAATTTAAATCCATATCATGATTATTACTTGTCATATATTTAATATTAGATAATCTTTTGCATGAAAAATGCTTTTCTTGAAAACCTATTTTTCATCACGTTTTATGTGGTTATATTAAAATTAAAATTTTACTCTTCTATAAATTTAATTTAGTAAAATGGATTCCATATTTTTAATTATTATAATTAATATTATATAATATGTTCAACTTTTTTTTCATAATGAATATTAAAATTAGTAAAAATTAATTACCGTGGTTAAGGTTAAAATGAGTTTACCAAGGGTTATACTAAGAAGATAAGGGTTATAATGGAGTAAAACTTGTCTAAATACTATTTTATGGACATATTATAAATTATAATATATAAGGTTCTATAATAAGACATTTTGGATCCTGGTGACATGTGAAAAATAGGGGTATGATTTATTATTTTCAAAAATTCAATGTGTGCCCTCTTCAATTATAAAATGGAACTCCCTCCCATCACTTGTTCACACCTATTAAGCCATTTTTATCAACAAAAAAATAAAAAATTATATCTATAAAATCATTAGGAATATTCTACAGGTTCTGGTATTCTCAAAAGTATAACCTTATGGTCCTCAATAAGAGAACCAAAAGAGGTTCTTTTAATCGAATGTAATTGTATTCACTATGATCTTTCTTTTTTATTCTTCTTTTTCCTCAATAAATTATGTATTAACACTTAAAATTTAATAACAAAATTATATAACATATAATGAGATATTATTATGTTGATTTCATAATATTTATCTATCTCATCCTTCATCAAATGGTAAACAAATCCACTGCCTTTGTGTACGACGAATTACCGCCTCACGAACCAATGTAATTTTTTTTCCATCACTGATCCACATTAATAGTAATAATGATAGAAATAATGATTATATATAATAAATATTACTTGATATTAATTATATAAAATTAATATACCATCAACTTCCTCAACCTTTGACCCATTAAGGAAATGATATCATCACTTGTGCGTACGTGTGACCTACCATCTCCATGAAGCGATGTGACTCATTTTCCATGTACCACTTTTAGGAAATGTTTCAAAAATGAATTCAATAAGTATTATATATATAAAATTAATATAATTCTCTAAATTATTAATCTATATCCTATACACAATAACTGTAACTTTCATGAGAAAACACACAAGAGAAAACAAGATAATTAACACCCAAAGCAATAATAATAATAAAAGTTTGTTAACAAATGAGTAATAATATGATATAATAGGATCATATATGATATTATAAACATGAATAAACTTATATTATAATTTATTAACATTCTTAAAAACATTATAAAGGAAGTTAAATCATGTTCAACCAAAAGGAAGCATGAGGTAAGGGATTTGTCTCAGTTTCCTTTCATTGAGACATATTGCAATTTCATGCACCCAATTTATTCATATGGTATATATAATACCAATTTTACATATAATATAATGAATAATGAATAATTAATGGTATTTTAATTTTTAATTTTAATTTTTTTACCCAAGGGGATTTGACTTGAAAATCGCCAAGTGATAAAGAATTTCATAACTCAATTTTATTTCATTGTGTTATATTACTTCCTAATTGTATTTTATATTCCAAGATAATGTGTGAAATGATTTTTTATTATATTAGGTTTTATTTCCAATTTTTTTATGTGGATTTATTTTTTATATAGATAATCTATTCATTTATTAATTCTCATTTCAACATTGTGATCATTGTAAGGGTTGATCATGTCAAATTGTCTTCTTTGGGACATATGTCATATTATAAACCTATCTTATTTTATGAAGTGTATATACTTATCCTTTTATATTTTATATAATTAATCTCTTTATATTCATGGTGTTTAATTTTTCATTTAATTTTATTCCTTTCATGGGGATTATGATTCAAATGTTACCAAAGTGATAAGATATTTATGTTTCAATCTCATTTTAATCAGGATTGTTTGTACTTAAATTTCCATTAAAGGAAATTAATTATTCATTTTATAATGAAACCCATTAATTTTATCCACTTATAACTATTCATGAATTTTTAAGTAACATTAACATTTTCTTCTCTTTGGTATTTAAAACGATTGATAAAATGTTTTTAATAAAATATAACTTCATTTATCCCTTCAATCAAAAATTATTTTTCTTCCAAATACATATTTTATAAAAATGTTTTCAAAAAAGTTTTTCAATTATTTTTAAATAATATTTTCCCATAATTGTCTTTTTACAAAATGTTTTTAAAAGCAATATTCTTGTCATTTTACAAACAAGGTAATTTTGAATTTTATTACAAATATGTGAAAGGAATATTTGTTTTTAACATACATAAAATAAATATAACCCTTACAATGTAATGAATAATCATTAATTTGATTTTTTTTACAATTTTAAAAGGTTCTTTCAGAGATTTTTTCCTTAATATTCTAGAAATTTATATTTTTAAAATTTATTTTCAAAGTGAAAATGGTATTTTTCTAAAAAATGTTTTTAATGACCTTTTTATGGTATTTATATTCATAAAAAGACAACCCTTTATTATAATTATACTCCACGAGGGATATGTTATAATTATTCCACCCATATCTATTCTTTGGATGGTTTATGATCGGTTTGACCAAGGAGAGTATTTTCATTTAGTTTTTTGATTAATTTTGTATTTCTTAAATTTTCATTGAAATATTCACTTTATTTTGATCATTGGAAATTACATTTCCCCCTAAATATCCATAATATTTATCATGGATATTCCTATTGCTTAAAAAATATATAATTTCTATATAAAATATTTTTCTTTGAAAGTTATTTGATTGAATGGGGAAATATTGATATTCCATATTTTTTATTCAATACATATATTTATTGATAAGGAATATTTTTCATGAATTAATTCAATCATTAAATATATAAGGAATGCATTGGATATACAGTGATGGGTGGGGCCTAGAATTATACAGTCCCTCGATGCATTGATAGTATAATGAGGAAAATTAGAAATCTATCATTAAATGAGTTTTTACCCATAGTCTTAAACTGCCTTTTAAAAGGTCTTGACAATATAGATAGAATGATATTTGAGATCATGACATCCAATATTAATAATTTCCTTCATCGAGAATTCAATTAATATAATCCATGAAATTATTACATTGATATTATCCATAGATTCATTCTGTGCTCAAGTTATTGATTAAATGGAATGTGTGTTCAGTTATTTACCTATATATATTGATTATAAATTATATAATAATGATAGTTAATTTATTGATTAAATATAATATGTGTTTATATATTTACCTTTCTATATTGATTACTACTTATTGATTATGTTTTATTTATTCATGATAGATTCTGCATTTTTTAACTCTTACTGATCATCGGTGCTCACTCTTAGTTTGTTTCCTTTCCTCAATATATGAATAAGGAATATTTGAATGAGTTCAACAATGCATAATTTTTTAATTTCACTACATTGTATTTCATGTTTTCAATTATAATGAAAAATTCCAGTATGTATCTAGTTTACCAAGACTACTAAACTATTCGGTCTTTTGGGATGTGATTTCTCGTACTTAGAACCAATGTAATAATGTAACCAATGAATATGGGATATTGGGGTCAGGGTCTTTACAACCAATCCCTAAGGGGACCCATGAGGATAAACCCTAAGAAAAACCATCATGATATCCACCACCACTTTATTTCCACTAAATGAATAAGAGAAACTAGTAAAATGTAAATTGGTGGTGTATGAAACAATAAGAGCTCAGAAAACTAGGAAGGAAAGATAAATAACATCTAGGAAGATAGGAAAAGGGGAAAGGGGGGAGAACCATGGGGAAGCCAAAACCAAACAAAGAAAAAAATAAATAAATCTTCAAACATCACAAGGATAGGAGTTTAGCATCATCAGAAGTGAGAAAGGGGTAAACCAGAATCCAAAAGAGGGCCACACACCCGCAAAGGGTCAAAATCTTAGTGAGTATAAGAGTGAAATTGAGAGAGAGTTCTAAGTGAAAATAGAACCATACCTTTAGATAGTTTTCCAAATTTTATTTTTTTTTATTTTGAGACAATAATACTTCAACACCCAGACAAGATTTCTCCTAACACACCAAAGAAGGTTCACCTAAAAATTAACTAGTTGAAGGCTCATGTGACCATAATTTCTTTATCTACCAAGCTATAAGAACACATGGATGGATCTAAAAAAAGTTTCTAAAAATAAGGGATTTCATACTTTCATTATAATTAATATCACTTTCCAGGTGTGTATCATTTTTTTAGAATTTTGAATTGAAATATATAAAATTTCAATTTTCTAGGAAAATATACCATTTGAGTGCAGTATTATAATTCATACTTCGAAAATTACATTAAACACTGTTTAAAGGAAAAAATGAAATGCATGGTTAGTGAACTATTCTACTAACTGTGAATTAGCCACAATTTAGAGGAAAAATTAAAATTCATAATTAGAAAACTATAGTGCTAACACTATCACAAAATCTTGAATAATAGTAAGATACCTTTTTCGGTGCTTACAAAAAACACTGAGAAAGGTCACTCTCTATTAATGATAAACTATCATTGATAAATGATTGTCTTTCTCAATGTTTTTAATACTATGAATAATTAAAAATATTTTTTAAAATTAAATATTATATATATATATATATATTGATAGAAATAATACACACACATACACATGTGATTAAATATTACAAACTGTCTAGGGATAGGGGGAAATACAAAGAAAATACACAAGACACACATGTAGGAAGATGAGGAGAATCCAATTCAAGACCTCCCTGACAACCCATGGGGTCTTTATCACTGATACATGCCTCGGGGGTATGCACACATGATTAAATATGATTTATATAATAATAAATATTTATATTTAAATAAATTGTGTCTATGTAATTATAATTTCATATAAAAAATATATGAAGTATTTATAATTAAATATATAAATATATTTTCATATAAAATTTATATATTTAATTATATATATCACAATAGAATAAATATATATTATAAATTTAATTTACATAATTTAAACATATTATTATTAAATTTACACTAATAAGTGTGTGTATATATATATTAAAATATTTATATATTTATATGTACTTCATGAATATTTTTTTTCATATTATATAATTTACAATATACATATATAATTACAATTTTACACTCACTCACTCACATACACACAAAGACATAAAAGTTAACACATAATTATGCATGAAAATATCACTACTAGAAAATACACTTTTATTAGTTCTCAAAATAGTCACCATAAATGCTAAAAAATCACTGATAGACTAAGCGTCCTTAAAAAACCATGACCTTTATCAATGCTAACAAAGGAGATAATAATGGCCAACTTTATCAATGCTAAAAAAAGTACTGATAAAATTCAGATATATATATTTTAAAATATTTCATTCCACCCACAACTTTTATCAGTGCCCCAATCCCTCCTTTATCAGCACTTCCGTGCACCCCCACCCCATATACCAAAACCTTGACCCCCAAATGCCTACCATTTAACAACACTTTCCACCCCCTTTGTTAGTTATTTTTGCGTAACATTCAGCCTTTCCCCCTTGCTCGTTCCTAGATTCGAGCTCGAGACTTCTTTCTTCATTGTCCAACAATTTTACCACCACTCCATCTAGATTTTTTTTAATATTTTATGATATATCTATTCATTTATACACACACAAACAATTCATTTTTATTTATATATTTATTCATATAATTATATATATTTTCATAATTATTTTTAAATATATTTTAAAAAAATGTATATATATTTTATATTTAGATAAAAAATATATACATATTTATATTTATATATATATTTATATGTTTATATATTTATATATATATTTATACATATTTACATATAATTATATATTTAGATATAATTTTTTTATAATGTATTTATAAATAATTATTGAAAATATGTTTATATATTATATGTAATGATAATAAAATATTTATAAAAATAAATTTATATATGATGTATGTACATAATATTGACACACACATACATGAACATATTTACACACACAAGTACATATTTATATTTCACACAAATATGTAAAAATATTTTCATATATGTATATATTTTCATATAATATAATATACAAAGAAATATATATTTGTTTATTGATACACACATATTTATATTTAAACATTACTTGTATAGGTGTATATATATATTAATTAATTTTTGTAAGGTAAATAAAAATATTTTTTTATTTTAAATTAAATGAAAAATAAATATTTATTTCTATATGGTATATAAATTTAAAAATACATTTTTTATGTAAACATGTTTAAATATTTATTTGTATAATTGATTTATTATATGTAAATATTTGAAAATATGTATATATTTACTTATAAATAACACTACAATATGAAAAATGAAAAAATTTGAACACCATAATATCCACATGAAAGTAATTCCTAGTAATGAATTTTTTCTCCATCGAAAAAAGACAAGAAGATCCCCTTAAAAGAGGCTCAAATTCCATCAAATGTTAAAAAATAGGGGCACCCCTAAAAAGACATAGTTTTGGAGGCATTCTAAACCTTTTCTAACATCAAGAAAAAATTAAATGGGGCTCCCCCAAACACCATGTCATAGATCTTTTTTCAATATTCGATTTGATATGTGGTAGAGCCCAAACAGTCACCCAGATAAAAATTTATGACCACTCGAATTTTAAGTTATGTTTTCAGATTATTTTAGACCATTCATTAATTTATTAAATTTTTATATCATTATATTGTTATTAAATTAATATTAATCAATAAAAAATACAATTTTATTAATTAATATTTTTTTATAATTCATTTTCACTGAATATCTTATATATTAAATGAAAATACATATTTTGTATTATATAAATTATATTTAATAAAATATATTATATTAATATTAATATAAATATATTTTTATATTAATATATAATTCTCAATGATATATAATTTTTTTTATAAAATATACCTTTTATTAGCACTAATGAAGACCACCATTTATCAACACTAAAAAAAGAACCAAAAATCAACCTTTATCATCGCTAAAAAAATTCCCAATAAAGGGGGTTCTTTTATCAATTTTTTTTATTAACAACAAAGTAACCTTTATCAACACTTTTGGCTAGTTATGATAATTATTCCCCCTTTATCAGTGCCTTTTTCTAGCACTGAGTATACCAAAAGCTATAGTAGTATATAAAAATAAATACACAGACATATATAAAGTAAATTTATATATAGGTAATTAAATGAAAAAAACAAAAATAAATAAATAAACACAAAACAGACACACACATAAAGAATAATAAACTAGACGACTTTCAATCACTTTAACATGAGGCACAAGGCATGGATTCAAATATTTTCCCACAAAAAATAAAAAAAATTAGCTGTGTTAGTTTGGAGGGGATTTCATTGGGTGCCTCTAGGGGGGACTGGAATGGACTACTATTATATTAAATAGAACATATACCTTTTTATTACTAAAAATTAGCATTGAGAAAAACTAAATTTCCTTAGTGTTTTTTAGCAATGAGAATGGTATAGAGTTTTCTTAGTGTTGTAAGCCTCAGTTCTTTAAAGACACCGAGGAAAATAATTTTTAAAATCAAGAAAAGATAGATTTATAATATTATAACAATTCAAAAATGACCATCTGGGGTAGAAAATCAAAATCTATAGTTAAAAAAATATGCACCTGGTTATGTATATTAATCATGAAATCATTAAAATATGAGTAATATTTATTCTTTTAATTGATTTTCCACTTTAATTCCTCATTTTTCCTTCATACAACAAGAAAAAATAGTGGGTTGGGGTAGGAGGGGGGATTTGTGACCCTCCTTTCCATCTTTAACCTCTTTCTCCTTCGTTTCTCAGTAAATCATGTGACAACTCAGAATTTTAATATACATGTTATAAAATTATATCTATTCTAGAAAAGTTTATTTTAAAATATAAATATAATTATTTGTTCTCATTGTTTATTATTATGTGTGTGCAATTATTTTATTAATTATTTTTGTTTTAATAATATTTTTCTTTTATTTATTTATTTATTAGAGTTTCACAAATAGAATTATTATTCTATGTTTCTCATATTTTATGTTGAAGAAAATTTCAAAAGAACAAGATTTTACATATTCCATGGAATTTGGAAAGTACCTTTACGTATTAGATATTTCTCAACGGGGTGACCCTTATGTATTACTGTAATGAATATATTTTTATTGGATTATCCTTTGAATATTTCTATGTTTATATCTTGATTTATCCATAGACTCATCACTATATTTTCATGTCTTGGAATCACATAACTAATATATTAAAAATATTAATATATTTTTTTGAATGCATACACATCATTTATATTAAATTGGTTTTATTATTTTTTAGGATCTTGGATGAGAAATGAAATACTATTGTTGATTCCAAAATGTGGGGTTTACCCTAGGTACTACATAAGGTTGGTCGATATCAGACATTCCGAGGGAGGTGGCTGTTGGTGGGTGTGTTTAATTAAAATAAATAAATAAATAATTTATTTTATTTTAAATGAACTAAATCAAATACTATATAAATAGCCCACAATAGAAAATATATAAGGTTAGTTGCATAACCTTGGGAGGATTTGAGAGGAGGATAACGATCTTTCTTCATTGGTGGATCGAGACCAGACGACGAATAATGACCAGATTGAGGTAGATCGAGTGACAATGAATGCAATAAATCTTATTCATCACTAGAGAACACATTCTTCAACAATGATTGATCCTAAATTAAGGTATGATGTGTTATTTTTTGGATTTAATACATTTTGATTTAATCAAGAATGATTAATTTATTTAATTTTATTTATGGGGTTTCCTAATATTCACATGAGCCCAACCACAATTCAATTTTTATGTTTCGATTTTCTCCCCTCGTCACACCTAATATCAACCCTAGATATCCCCTTTTATGTGACTATTTTCCCATAAATATTGGAAAATGAAGTATTTACTCCATTATTGTTCATTTCTACCCACTATTCTTCACATTTTTTATCGTTGGCCTACAGGGTTGCGATTTGACATTTTCGGGGTAGGATCAAGTGTGATCAAACCCCCAGATTCATAGTAGTTGTGAAAACAATGAATAGGACTATTATTTTCAGACAAATTAGTTTGGAATGTGGGTGATGCTTCATGGATCTAAGATCCAGAGCAGTGATGGGTGATGGGGGCACATGGGACGCTTGGTGTCTCATCAACAGTTTACCAAATTCTGATTTTTGGACACCAAAGGTCAAGTATCGATGGCTTTAGGTGTTACCCTTCATTTTCAAGTGGCCAAAAAGATGATTTCATAGTGGTGAAGTAATATTTGGATCCATGGGATGAAACTGATTTTTCTAAAAAAAATCTAATATACGGAGTGTAATGTGAAGAAAAAACATCATGTAATACTATGGTTACGACAGTTATGGTTTTGGTCAAAGAAAAATATCACATTCCATGTGGACCCACCACACATCGTGTGACCCTTTGCTGGCAGCTCAATTTATACTCTAAGAGTATATGGTCATGGACATAGCCAGACACATGGGCATGACTAGAGTACACGACCATGGCCATGAACTTGGACATGACCAGGATACCCAGACATGATCATATAGAGAGAAATAGATTGATATATAGGGGCATGATCAAAAGATCATGAGTAAGAACCGGGTGGCTGAGACATGTTGTGTGCAATCAGTACATGTGGGTAGTGTGACATTGATTCTCAATCCATGTCTTGGGGGGAACATGGCTTGGTGGTGAGGCAAGGTCACATGCCATGTGGACCCCCATACACACCATGTATTTCCCCTAGAAAATTTAACCTCTCGTACAACCTTCTTCTGGACTCAGATTTGGGCCCGTGAGTAGCCTATCTTGAGTGTTGTTCCATGTATAAAGTGATGGAGGCCTTCATTATGTAACATGAGATACAATGTGTGGTATTCTAAGCACGATGCTTCATCCAGAGATGATTGATGATGACAGTGTTCAGGGAAGGATCATCAGATTGATGCTGTGGTCGGTACACCCATGGTACACCAAAGCGTAGTTACCCTATACACTTTACATAGGTAGTGTTAGTAATCCCCCATAGTAGGGTTAAATTCCTCTATTTATAGAGTGTTACTCCCCCATATTTGATCTTATGTGGAGAGTGGGTCTTCCAAAAGAGTTGAGGATCCCTCGATGTGGAGCGTACTGATGAGGGGTAGACTCCTCCACATAGATTCTATCAAGATTTAACTATTAATGAAATATGGACCTATAGCATGCGAGATTTGTGGATATGGGGTGAGAAAAGCCTAAAAATTTTGACTGTTAAGAGCTTGGGTCGATGCAAGTTGAGCTCACGTGGGTTCGGGTAAAGGCAGGTTGAGCCCAAGCGGGTCTGGGCTTACCAACATGCCTGATTTAAAAAGAATGATTATTTTTACAGTATTTGATTCTTTAAAATTTTAGTTTTAAAAAAAAACTATGATTAAACCATGACATTTTATTTCTCACTGTAATGTTCATACTAATTCACCATGCATTAACATGTGAATTTTAAATAGGTTTACATTTATTGTTTTAATATGATAGTATAATATTTATAATGTAATTATTAACTGTATTCACATGGTGCTTCATCCTACCTTTTGAAAAATGGAACCCATATCCCTTGCACATGTTTTCAATACTGAAAGTGTTATTATAATCATAATATATTTTGGGTTGATTTATTATTGTTATCATTTAATTTTATTTTTTTATTAAGAAAATAAGAAAGGAACTCATGGGAACCCTAATAGAATCCTCTAAAACAAGTCGTTACCTAACGATTCATTCACTCATAGGTTCAGTCATTCACATCACTACAAAACCAACATCATCATTCATTTCCCCTCATTGATCACTCGCCTACTTTTCATCACAACAGTTCACCACCACATCAGCATCAATGGATGCCACCATTGAACCATCAATTTTTTCTATTCACATCCCTTAAAACTCTATCTATTTTTTATATTTAATTCTCCCAACAACTAACATTAACAATGATAAAAAAATATAATATTTAAATTATTACAAATAGCATACTTTTTTAAATGCATGAAATCCCATGGGCTACCCATAGGCATATACGAGGCGAGGAGGGATTGAAATTTTTTGTTTGTATTATATATGGGATTTTTCTGAAAAACCTACATAGGGATAAATCCACATGGGATTGGACCACCCTACCTTGGCTCTCCCGTTTTTCATTACTAGATTTTGTGTGATGCAGGCATCAAAGATATACTTTTGGATTTGTAGATAGACTCATCATCTTATGTTAGGCTATGAGATGAAGATCCCCTTTCTCACTCTATGGGGTTTCTTTATGAGCATATATATGTATTGGGGTTTTCTCCCACTTACTATGAGTTGTGGTGACCTATGTTGTATATTTCTATTTTTAACTTTGTGGTTTTTAGGTAATCCTACTAGGTATGTATATACTCACCCCTACATGAGATTTTCTAGAATGTGTCATGTCTTATATAGATGAAATGTAGTTCTATGGTGAAATTAGTGGAGCATAGTGATTCTTGGGTACACTGATCATGTATTGTGGTCGGACATGGAGATCAAGAGCCAGGTTCTTCCAATTATACTCTTTTCGAGTTGTTATTAGGTTCAGAATTCATTTCTGGTTGGGTGGGTATTTTTACCATAAATACTTTAGTTTATACCATGGTACTCTGATGTATTCACTATAGGTTATTTCATGCATGTTTTTACTCTAGATTTTATAATATTTTATTTATATTTTGTCAAAATTTTCATGGAGATGGCTGTGTGTGCATGTAAAGGTACCATAGGTAAATGCCTCCCATTTTAGTTATTCCTTCTCTTCACTTGTCTCCAGCCCCTTTCTTATTGGAGGCAGACTTGGGGTTATCACACCAGACCTTGCGCTATCCAAATGGGCCCTGATGGGTTGGGTCATAACAAAGTGGTGTCAAAGCAGTTCATTCCTTGATATAGTGTTGTTAGATTTATCCTTTATAAGGATTGGTTGGGACTTAGGGAGATGATGTTGGAGTGTCTCTAGTTTTTCTTTCAGGCCAGGAAAACCAGTGTTGGTACGATGAATGATCTTTCCATTCAATAGGACTCTAAATACCTACCTATCAACTCAACATACTGAGTCATTTTGTCATAGGGAATAATGATATATTCATCACATTGGATCGAGTCCTTTGAGTGTACTTTAGTAAATTCCCCATATATATATATGCTCATCTAACTATGGTATGTCTTGATCACTTTTAGGATGCCTCCACATAGATAGATAGCCAGGTTACTGATACCGAATCATGATGATGGTACATAGAGTGAGGAGGCCTCAGTTGATGGTCCATCTCATGAGGTTTTTCCTCCAGGTGGGTAGGAAGATGCACCCCCACTTGTCAAGCACCAGCTAGTACTAGCTGGGTAGGATAAGGTTTCATACAGACTTAGCATGCTATGCAAGTTCCAGCATCAGAGACCACCGAGGTTTCATGGAGATCTAGATCCCTAGACGGAGGAGGATTGGATTGAGTTGGTGATCTAAGTCTCCAAGCTTGTTCATGCCCTGACCGATTAGATGATTATGATGGCAGCCGGTCTTTTACATGGAGTAGTAGGGAGATGTTAGAGTTTGATGATCCATACCCATGATGAGACGAAACTCTCAAAGTCATATTTCTAGAAGTTGTTGCATGATGATTACTACCCCATACTTAAGCTCTGTGAAAATTCAGGAGCTTCTTGAGTAGTATCAGGGTGACATGTCAGTTTTAGAGTATGCTGTGAAGTTCGCTGACCCCACACATTAATACCTAGATATGGTGAGTGATGGTTTATTCTAGGAATAAAAGTTTGAGTAGGGTATTAATAGAGACGTACGTATCGACATAGTCTCCATGGACCATATGACCTATGATGAACTTCTAGAGAAGGCTCTGGTGATTGTGAGATTCTTAGTAGATGGATGATGGGTAGTTGGAATCAGTGTTGGGAGTCGTGTGACTGAGTCATCTACCATATCTACCTGGCATCAGACATTGAGGTCTCTGCAGAGGAGGCATTCTCACTCTCAGATTAAGACACATGGATCTATGGATCATGGATCATGTAGAGGATCTGGCTATCCATGATAGGGTCAATGCTATGCTTGTGATGGGAGCGGTCGCATGACACATGATTTTCCAACCTATTGTGATGACTAGGATAGAAAGATGGTGGATGGACCACCATGGTATTGGAAACGCTGTGATAAGGGATCTCCTATGTATGGTCAGAGAATCTCCTAGGAAAGTAGTGTGGACATAGGAGAAGGTGAAGCACCAAAGGGAGGAGCTTCTGGTGGAGTCCAACACTATGATATGATTCCACCACCACCACTAGGTGGGACATGTCAGGCTTAGAGAGCTATCGGTCGAATAAATGGTTTGATGCAGACAATGTAGGGCTATGACCAGGATATTGATGAGATTATTCGAGGTATGATTTATTTATTTTCTTCTCTTTCAAAAAATCTAGTTTACACATGAATGATTCATTACTTTAACTTCTTATCTGTTGTGTGAGAGATGGAGCTTCTAGTTGAGACTTTACCTCAATAGCTACAACCAATGGTTCCTACATGGATAAATTAGTTTATATCACATATCTGTTGGTAGTGAGAGTTGGAATTCATTAGAGTGGATTTCTTGTGGGACCTCTTGGTCATCATAATGAAACCTTTGGACACATGTTGGGTATGGACTATTTTTCCACAGTACAAGCCCAAATTGACTATCATCGCAGATGAGTGAGATGTATTTGGGTATAGGGGATTATATTATCCTTCACAGGTGAGGGAGATCTCATGGATGAGTGAGTGGGTCTTGGGGGAAAGAAGCTATATCCAATCACCCATTATTTTGTGATTTTATCCCTTGGTGCAGTGGGATATTCAAGCATCTGAATTTCTTCAGTAGTGGAGGATTTTATAGATTTATTCCCCAAGGATATTCTAGGAATACCTTTGAGGCGATAAATGAACTTCTATGTTTACTTTAACCATATGACCAAACCAATATATTCTACTTCATATTGATGGTTCCTACCGAGCTCCAGGAGTTGAGGGTGTTGTTAGAGGTCCTTCAAGATAAGGGTTTCATTAGACCCAGTGTGTACCCTAGGTATCTTCAGTACTGTTCATGAAAAAGGCCGATAAGAGATTGATGATATGTATTTTTTATCATTGCTTGAATCATGTAACTATAAATAACAAGTACCCATTGCTGAGTACTGATGAACTCTTTGACCAGTTGATTAGCATGAGTTGGTTCTTGAAGATCGATCGCAGGTTCAGATACCACTAGTTGAGGGTTCACAAGGATAATATGCCAAATATTACATTCTGATGTTTCTATAGACACTATGAGTTCATGGTGACACTTTTTAGTGTGAAAAATTCCCTTGATGTGTTTATGGATATTATGAATCAGATATTCTATCCATTATTGGACCAATTTTTGGTTGTCTTCATTGATGACATACTCATTTACTCTGCATTATAGGAGGAGCTTAGAGAGCATCCCAAGATGGTCCTAGATTGAATCTGAGGGTACCAGATTTATGATAACCTCTCAAAGTGAAAGTTCTGGATATGTAAGATTTAATTTTTTGAGAATTTCATTTATGAGAATGGTTTAGCTGTAGACCTAGTAAATATTGATACAGTTTTTTCTTGAGATCCACCAAAGAGAGTTTCATAGGTGTAGAGTTTTCTTAGGTTGAAAGGGTATTATATAAGGTTTGTGTCAAAATTATCCAAGATTAAAGCCCTTTTGACCACCATAATGTATAAAGGGAATCCATTTTCTGGACCGAGAAGTGCCATAGAACCTTTAAGGATATGAGGTTAAGGATGAACATTGCTTCTATATCGAGGGCACCAAAGGATGGAATGAAGTACATAGTGTTTTGAAATGCCTCTAGAGCTGGGATCGATTGCGTGTTTATGTAGAGGAAAGAAGTGATCATATATGGGTTAAGGTAGTTGAGACCTCATAAGCACTACACAACTCATGAACTAGATTTTTAAGTGGTTGGTTTCACCTTGAATATGTAGAGGAATTATATTTTGGGAAATCACTTTTTTGTGTACTCAGAACACCAGAGCCTTAGGTATATATTCTCTCAAAGAGATCTGAACCTAAGATAGAGGCGTTTGTTGGAGTTCTTGTAGGACTATGAATTTGAGATATTTTATAGTCATGTGAAGGGAAACATGGTGGTAGATGTTCTTAGTATGAAGTCCCATTCTCATTTATTGGGAAGTGATTATAAATAGTTGGCTTCATTGTAGATGACCCTGGTGGAGGAGAGGGGTGCATTTTTTCTTTAGTCAATGGCGGTGACTTCTCTATTTCTTTAGTGTGTGTGAGAGGCTCAGTTGGGGACATAGATTTTGAGGTTCTACATGAATAGATATCCTTATAAGATGCACCATATGTATTTTTTGAAGGATGGGATCACTTTATACATTTCTAGGGATGGATTTTGGTTTTGGTCACATTGAGTGAGAAGGTGATAAGGGAGTTTCATACTTCTCCCTTGGATGTACATCTTGGTGTGGTGTAGATGTAAAAGGACCTTTAGCAGTAGTTTTGGTGGGATGACATGAGGTGGATAATTGCTGATTTCATCTCCCAATGTCTCACATGTCAGCAGGTAAAGGATGTGAACCATGTTCTGGTAGTTTTGACATAACCTCTTGAGATCTCGATGTGAATATGGGATGGCATATCCATAATATTTTTGATAGTTATTCTGTAGACAATGAGAGGCCACATTGCTATCTAGGTGATTTTTGATCAACTCACCAAGTCGGCACAATTTCTTTATATCAATGAGTATAGTTCATTTGAGATTTTGGGGAGATTGTATATGTAGAAGATCGTATGACTTCATGGGGTATCATCGATGATTTTATCCAAACATGATGATCATTTTACACCATAGTAATGGAGAGGCTCGCAAGAGGCCTTTAGGAACTATTTTAGGATGAGTACAACATTTTAACCTCAGAATGATGGATTTTCTGAGTGGACTATCTAGGTGTTGGAGGATATACTGGGAGTCTACATCTTATAATGAGTCCAGACCTGGGAGGATCACTTTCCACTGGTAGAGTTTGTTTATAATAACAAGTATCACTTTACTATTGGCATGACACCTTCCAAGGACCTGTATGTAATACCCTATAGGACACCATTATGATGGATTTAGATTATAGAGACACCTCTTATTGGAAAATGGATGGTGTTTGAAATGATAGATAAGATTATGTGATCCATGAGCATATAAAGACATCCTAGAGAAGACAAAAATATTTCATAGATTAACATCATATACCCTTAGAGTTCTAGTAGGGAGACCATGTTATCCTAAGATTCTACCCACAATGATAATTTCAGAGTTTTTTCCAAGGAGGAAAGATACCCCCAAGGTTTATTGGGTTGTTTGAGATCCTACATAGGGTTGGAGAAGTTTCTTACCACCTACCCTTTCCCCCATAGTTGGATCACGTTCATGAAATCTTCCATGTATTGAAACTGAGGATATACATGAACGATCCTACACACGTTATTGAATGGGGTGATATGGACATCAAGGATGGGTCCACCATCATTGAGTACTCATTGGTGAATGAGGATTGGTAGAGAGGATCCTGTGAGGTCATATCATTTTATTTTCGTGTGCTGTGGTAGTAAAGGAGTGCGTATGAGATCTCTTGGGAGTGTGAGATCTAGATGCGGGCTTAGTTCCCCACCTTTTTATTTATCTTGTTCTTTTTAGGGGGAAAAATCCTTGAATGAGGGGAGAATGTAATGACTCTAGTTTTTTTTGGAGTTTTCATTTGAATATTTATATATATATATATATCTAGATTTATCCATAGATTCGGAACAATCTTTGAACATATTGGGACCTCATAATTAATATATTAAAAATATTAATATATTTTATTGCATTAATGTTCATAGTTTTATTTTAATTGGTTTATGATTTTTTAAGACTATATATGGGAAATATGACACCACATTTTATTCTAGAATGCGAGTTTTACCCTAGGCATGACCTAAGGTCGATCGGTGTTGGACATTCTGAGGTTGCTGGTCGTTGGTGGGTGCGTTTAATTAAAATAAATAAATAAATAATTTATTTTATTTTAAATGACTTAAATCTAATCCTCTCTAAATATCCTATTATATAAAATCAGCAGGGTTAGATGTATAACCCTAGGTGGATTTGAGAGGAGAAAATGGGCTTTATTCATTGGCCGATTGGGATTGGATGATGAATGAAGATCTGGTCGAGGTGGATTGAGAGGAAGAAAACACAAATGATCTTTTTCATCAATGGAGAAAAAAAATTTCACCAATGAAAAGTCCTAAATTAGGTTGGGTAATGCTATTTTTTGGATTTCTACCTATTTTATTTAACCAATCATGGATTAATTTAGCTTATTTGATTTATAGTTTTTTCCAATCTTCGAATTAGCCATCCTGTAATTCAATTTTATTGTTTCTATTTTATTCCCTCAATTCACCTTCTACCACTACTATATAGCCTAGTTTATATGATCATTGGGCTATAAAACTTGTCCAAGAAAGGATTTAATTCTTTCTTGTGAATTTTTACCCATTGTTCTTTGAATTATTTATTTTTGGCCTGAGAGGTCATGGTTTGACATTGACGGGGTGGGTTCAAGTGTGATCGAATCCCCAAATTCATGGTTGTTTTGTGATCAATGAATGAGATGGTGATTTTTGAAGGATCAGGATGAAATGTGGGCAATTCTTCCTGGATCTAGGATCCAGAGTGATGAAGCGTGATTTGAGGTGCATTAGACGCGCGATGACTCATTGACGGTTGAATTAATTATGATTTCCGGCCATCAAAGGCTGGGAATCGATGGCCAGAAGCATTACCCTTTGATTTCATGTTGTCAAATAGAATATTTCCTAGCATCAAAGGTAGTTCTGGATCCCTATGAAGAAACTGGGGTTTCTATGAAAAATTCAACTATACCATTTGTACTATGAAGAACACACACCATGTAGTACCCTTACTATAATAGCTAAGGTTTAGGGAGAAGAAAAATATCATACACTGTGTGGACCTGTCACATGCCTTATTAACTTGTTCTGGTGAATTAGTGTGTACTTCGGGAGTACACAGGCATAAAAACAACCAGACACACAGGCACAACCAAATTATATAGGCATGACCAGAGTATATGGGAATGGCCATGTACTCAGATGTTACTAGGATACCTAAACATGGCCATGTACATAGGAACGAGCTAATGTACATGGGCACTACCGAAAGAGCATGGGAAAGCCTTGGGTGGTTGGGACACACCATTCACAATTAGTATATTTTGTGTAGTGTGACATGAATTCCCAATATCTATATAGGGGAGAACACGACTGAGTGGTGATGTGGGGTTACACACCATGTGGAATCCCATACACTCCTTGTATTTCACCTATAAACTTATTCATATCATCTCCTTATTTGGGACTCAGAATTGTTTACACAAGTAGCCTATCTAGATTATTTTCCACATAAAACATGATGGTGTACTTTGTGGCATATAAGATATGATGTGAGTTATTCTGAGTGTGATGATTCTTTAAGAAATTCTTGATGGGTTTTGTGATTAGGACAAGATCCTCAGAGTGATTATAAGGTCAGTACTCCTCAATTTCACCAGGGTGTGGCTCCCCCATACACTTTACATTGGTTGAATAGGTACTAACCCACATTAGGGCGCAAATCCTTTATCTATAAAGTGGAGCTACCTTGTCTTTGAGATCTGTTGGGGAGTGGGTCCTCCACTAGAATTGTTGATCCCTTGGCTATGGAGTGCAACAAAAATGGGTGGGCCCCTCCACATAGATTATTGTGAGATTTCATGTGATGTTGGGAATTAAAGACCGACTTTTGAAGCTGCAGTCAGACTCATCAAATTATGTTGTCCTATGAGATGGAGATCCCATTTCTTTCTCTACTGGGTTTCTTTATGAGTATATATATATATATGTATTGGGTTTTTTGCTTACCTCTTACAAGGGGTTTATATGACCTATATTTTAACTTTCTATTTCCCCATTTTTGGTTTTCTAGGTGTCCTATTAGGTACCATATACTCAACCCTGTATAAGATTTTTCCACACCTATCATGTCTTTTACAGATGAATTTTAATTTAGTGGTGACATCGGTGGATCATAGTTATTGTTGGGTTCACTGACTATGTACGGTTCTCATACTTGAAGATCAAGAGACAATATCTCCCAATTATCCTCTTTTCCATTCGTTTTTTAGTTTGGGACATAATTTCTAGTTGGGAATTAATTTTAGGTGCCTTTGGAAAATCATCTCATTTTAGTTATGCCTTCTCGACGCTGGTCGCTAGCCCCTTGCCTATTGGAGGTGGGATTTATGTTGTCTCACTCGAACTTCTACCGGTTAGGTAGGCCTCAGTGGTTTGGGTCCTGGAAATTATGATATTAATTGTATTTATGTAGTAATAAGTGAATTTAACTCTTATATATATTGAAAATTTAGATAAGTAATAAACATTACACTTGAAGTGGAGATTGGAATAATCTTATGTATAGTTTTTTTTCTAAGTTAAATATTGTAAACATTAGTTATTTTATTAAAGTAAATATATAATGTATTGATTTTTTTGATAAAGTAATCCTACAATTAAGGGAATTATATTATGTTTGAAAGAATTTTCTTATGTATTCAGTGAAGTTAGAAATGATTCCTAGATAGAAATAGGTTCACTCTTATGTAGTGAGTTCTTTTTTAAGAATGATTCTTACACCCCACAATTATTTTCCACGTTTATTATGTCATATTCACTAAACTAGTCATAATGATTGTTTCATCAGATCATGTCAACGTTGGTTTATAATCTCTTTCATTGAGTCATCATTCATGGTTCATCATCTTTATCCTTTAATAATAATCAGTCCTAGAACTTTGGGTATTATTTCATAGAGATCGATCATCCTCCCATGTATAAAGGATCTCACAAATGCAAGAAGACATATCACAGTGATATATGATTTCATTGAGTTATCTTCTAGAGTGAATTAACCTCATGAAATTTAATCCGACATGAGATACTCACACAAAAGTTTGAATTACACTCTATGTGAGTGCTGCAAAGATATTCATATGTGAGTGAAAAATTAATCTCATGTGAAGTTAATGATAAATATAATGTAGTATGCATCCCTATTGATTAATTTTATGAAAACACATATGTTATCTGATGAAAGCATATATTTAATACAATGAAACCATAGTTTTTATCTAATGTGAAATTAATTATACCTGAGCATTTGTTTAATCCAACGCAGGTAGGTTTCATTTTCATGTGGGAGATCTGATGCAACTTAATTTTATTCACATGCGAGAATCTAGTTATTTGCACGTGAGACAACTATTCCATCTTATTCATACATAGGTTAGTTTCTAACCCAATGATTTCTACATAATCTTTTAAAACCAATATTTATTTTTATTAAACTATAAATTTCTTATTATGATGCATATGCATTACTTTTTCCATCATTCTTATATAATTCAATGCATTTCAAGCTATTAATTTATTCTGACACAGAAAAAAATTCCCTCAAATATTATTCTTACATAAAAAGGCCTCTGATCAGATTATAGATACATGACCCGAGGCTTTTTTATTCCTACATAAGACAAATTTTTTGAATTTATTTTAAATTTAACTTTAGAAATTACTCAAAATTCTTAATTAATTTTTTCTTGCATTTTAATGATAAAAATTAATTAAAATTATGAAAAAATAAATATTATAATTAATAAAGAAAAAATAATTTAAATTTATAAATATACTTTTATTTCTTGTTGATATATTATGATGATATTAAATGAATTATATATCTGAATAGATATATAGGAGAATCCAAATAAAATAAGTAAAGATATGTATTGTTTTAAATGTTATAATAGCGTGGTCAAATTAATTTTTTTTTAAATATGATTAAGGAACTGTATAAGGTTACATATATTATATTTTATTGAAAACCATAGGGTTCACATTCAATGAGATGTTATTTTTTAATTGATAAGATCTTATGATGTTTGAAGATAAGGGTTTCTAACCTAACAATGCTTAATATATATGACCAACTTGATATATTTTCAAATTTATTATTTAAACCTCATGACATAACAGTATAAAAAAATAGCAATTAGAAATGTTTTTTAGTTTTGTTTTATTAAAAATGTGGTTAATTATTAATTTAGCTGCATTTTCATAAAAACATGGCTAATTTAGACACGTTTTTATTCATGTTTTAAAACATGGATATTTTTTATTTTTTTCACGTTTTCTAAAAAAATTGGATAATTCAGCCATGTTTTTTCAGCCACATTTTAAAATGTTTCTAATTTTTAATTTAGACATGTTTTCATAAAAATGTAGCTAATTAAGCCGTGTGTTTTAGGATGTGTTTTAAAGTGTCGATAATTTATATTTAACCAAAATTTTAAAACATGAGTAAATTAAATAAGAAATTAAAAGGTATTTATTACACACACATAAATATGCACGCACACACATATACATACATACATACATTCATACTGAGATATAATCACATGCACATTCCCCCACACACTAGTTATAACTAATTAATAATATCTAAATAAATAATCATTATTATAACACAAAAATACATATATATATATATATATATTAATTTATATATAAATTAATGTATGGATATATAATTTTATAATTATATTTGTATAAGTATATAAATAGACATATTAATAAAATTATATATATAATTGTATTATATAGAAATAAAAATAACTTTTATTTATATAAAATTAATATACACATACATATATACATACATACATACATACATACATATAAACATACTACTACAAAAGTTAAAACATAATAATAATAAATTAATAATAATTTAATAAATGATTAATAATATAGATAAATATATTTTAATTAATTTATATATTAATTTTTGACTGTGGTTTAAGGCCAATAAAAACTACAGGGATCGTGTTGATGAAATTGGGGTAGAAGATATAGCAAAATCGGGGGACCAAGGTTGGCAGTATAGTAAAACTGGGGTGGCCAAGGTTGGGATTGAGAAAGTAAATGAAAGAATGAAAAAAATTGTGGGGGAAAAATAAAAAATAGGCAGGTTGATAGTGAATATAAAAAAACCCAAAAATCACACACCTATATTTCAATAAATATTTGGATGATTTTACGACATTTTAAAATGTGACTAATTTAGTCACTCCTTGTTTCCTGAGTTTTTTACATAACATGAATAATTAATTTAGAGATGTTTATAAACATGGATAAAGTCAAATATAAATGATGCTAAATGATATTTTTAGTGAAAACTGATATGGGATGGCCAAATCAACTCCCTTCATGTCTTCTATGATCAACTTACTATTAGTAAAACTCATGCCTAAGCATTATTAAATATTTATTAACAAAAATTACATTATGCATGTATATAAAATGGAAATTAGTCTAACCTTTTTCCAAACATCCAAAGTTTGGTTTTCTATCTATATTATACTAATATTACTTATTCTATAATCTATAAACTCATCTATTAGATTTTGGATGCAAGAAGGAGTTCTTATGGTTTTGTTACAAAGTCGATCCTTAAGTTAATATTTGATTCTAAAAAAAAAGTAGAGAACATATGAGGAAAATTAAGACTCGAGGTAAATGGTTTTATTTTAAACATTTACTTTAATTATTTTGAATTATTTCTCTCAAAACCATATTTAATGTTTTTAATAGTTTTCTTTCTTATATTCTTATTTATATTTATAAATATTCTATGATTCATTTTAATTTTCCTCTCAATAGGTAATTGGATAACCCATTATTTTAAAATAATTTAATTTTTATGGGTAAACTAAGAATTATTATGTTTATAGTTTGAATTGTAAGTTTTTATGAGTTTTATTCATGATATGAAAAAACAAAATATCCTAAGTGTTATATTCATGTTATGGTTCTTGGACACTATAAATGATAACAGGTAGGACCAAAATTATATAAGCCCTCTAATCGATTGGGTTATTATTAATATCTCATGAGATCATAAAATGTGGTCTCAATGAAGTAATACTCATCCATAAGGTAATGAATGGGATATTTGTTTTTAGCCTCCTCCATAATGTAATGCTTAGTATAGGTGTTTTTAGCCTCATTAATAATGATTATGATGTCCCAAGAATCCTTCATGGATCCTTTATTAATTTTTAGTTTGTTTTTTTTGAAATTTTCCAAGAAAATATATTTTATTTAAGATCAAAAGAAAGTTTTTGTTATTTTATAAGATCATTGGATATTATTTAAAGGAAGAAATTTTCATGGAACATAAAGTTTTTCAATAGATTAATGGGTTGTCTCTTTATTATTATACCCATTGTTGAGATTTATATGCTCATCCCACATTTTCAAATGATCTTTTCATAGGTATTGAGGATGAATAAGAAAAATTATGAATTCAAAGTTATGACTGTAAGGTTTTAGATTTTAATGAAATACTTTTATCATTCTAAGAGTTTCGTTTAGTGTTAAAACATCCATTTGGTTAAAAAACATGGGTTTTGTTATGTAAGGGTGTTGATTCCTGCCAAAGGAGCATCGAAAAATTAAAAAAAGGATAAAATACCTATGTATGGGTATTATCTTTCCCAAAAAATTAAGGAATAAAAAGGTGGGAAAAGACTCATGGATTGTGTAAGCCTCTAATAGGAACATGATCATGTGACCATCATAAGGTCACATGAGGGATCCATGAGAACTGCAGAGCCCGCAGAAGGCCCCATGAATTCCTTTTGAAAATTCTTTTCACTCTTGTGAAAGCTCCTTATACATCCAGTGATCATGCGGTGGAATCCAGATAAACTCCCCCATGTTACACCTCTTTTCAACTAACGGGTTCCCGATGAACCATCCAAAAGTCTTTCAAAAATAGGAGGAAAATATCAAAAAGGTTGGAGCCTATTGCGGTCATAAAACTCATGTGACATATCACCGATGGGAAGAATTATTTTCCTTGACTACATTCATGAAAACTCAAAATATCCCCAGCCTTTATAAAATATCAAAAAAAATAAAAGGGGAGGAGGTGAGATCCTCTCGCAGTTATAAACATCACGTGACGTTCCCCTAACAATTCTGAATACACCACAAGAACCCAGTGACATGTCTAACTTATCTCTTCATTAGCATTTCATGTCCTTCATGTGAAGGGCCTCAGGTATGTACAAGATACCTTACGCTCCCCCTTTGTCTCCATAAGGAAAAATAGATGGAATTTTACATGAAATGATCACTCATCTCCATAGGAAATTCTTTATTCACACGTCACATCACCACGAGGTAAAGTGATTATCCTTGAAAACACCCAAAAAACCTCATGAAATACCCATACTTTTTAAAATAAAAAAAGGAAATAAAAATAGATGATAATGTAGCCTCTCGTAGTTATAAAAATTACATGACACACATAGGATATCCATAGCATGGTCTCACAAGACCCCTCAACAAGCCAATATGATCCTGTGAAGGCCCCTTGACAAGCTATCATTGTCTTGTGAAAAGTCCCAAATAAGTCAACTAAGATCACACGAAGGTGTTTCAACAGGAATCCTAATCTCACAATGGCCCCTTGACAATCTATATTTGTCTTGGAGGAAGTCCCAGACAAGTCACTTGAGATCACCTGGAGGCCTTCCAAAAGGCAACCTAATCTTGTAAAGGCACTTGGACATTTCAAGCTAACAATATAAAATTCCCTTGACATGACTACTTTATTAAACATGACCCCATTAATTAGAAATATCCAATAAAGGAGGATTTTATGGCATGGTATTTCGGTCACTGAAAGACATGTGACACCTATCCCACCCTTGAGAGATTCACGGCTAGACCTTGTGAAGATGAGTGATTCCAAGTCTCTCTTCCAATTCTATCCTAGATTCGTGAAATATGCACCACTTATAGTAGTGAACAACTAGGGTGGTGAGGCCTATAAATCCCCACCCTATCCTCAAATAATAAGTTCATTTTTTTTGTATCAAGACGCACCAGTTCACTCAAGAACTAGAGTTGATTTCTCAAAGCAACTAATCTCATGAACGAAAAAGCTTCCCGTTAGGTATGATTTAGGTAAAAACTAGAGAAACCATGAAAAATTCATAAAAACTTCATGTGATCATTTATATATTATGCAAATAAATTCTATAGGGACAAGTGAAAGACATCCCGTATATGTGAAAGGTCACGCGAGCCTCAAAATTAGCTAACACTGAATAAATATAAGAAATTCATAATAAAAGTCTAGAAAAAAGACTAAAGGATGGAAGACTTAAGAAAATATCATAAATGATGATCCTCAAACACTTCACATGAACCACCCAGGATATACGACAACACTAGTAAATTTCACCTAGATCTCACGATGTTGCTTTGGTATACTATTTGTATCATGAGAAGTCCTAGAGAAATGTCAAAATAAAGTCACATACACCCCTTAGGTGTTCCACCGATGTATTATGAAGCCCACTAGGATCTACATCCAAACCTTATGATGTCCTTCAGACATGTTTCCTGACTCATATAACGGAACCATCACATGTTATATGGGTCTTGCGATAGTGCTCGAGCATGTCAAATGACTCTTGCGATTCCCTTCGGGCATTCCATCCAAGTATTTCAATGAACCCCAGACATTTCAAACTCGATCATGAATCACCCTCAAAGATGTGTCGCATTGACTCTTGCGATTCCCTGACATGTCATATAGGTTTTGTGATGACACCCAGGAAAGTAAGATAAATCATGCAATGCCATCTAGACATGTCATCCGGGGCCATGCGATGGCTTCCAGGACAAGTCGATTGGGTCTCGCGATGTCCTCAAGAAAAGTTATCCTTGATCATGAGACAACCTTTAGATATTCCATCCAGATTATGTTATGTCCTTTGGACAAGTCAAATGGATCATGTGATTGTCTTTTGACATTAAAGGAAGACATTCTCTGACATGTCAAGAAGACAACCAAGGCCTGATGAGTGGACAATCAATGCATGTTAGGAAGACAAGAAGGCCATGCCAGAAGTTCATCCTTGTACTTTATAAACTTATTCATCCTCAATGTGTAAGTCTTAATTATAAGGGAAATTCCAGTGTTTAATCCCCAATCAAATGAACTATGAGAACTCTAATTTCTGCCATAACCAGGATACATATGATACCTTCCTAAGCCAAAGATCCATATCAAACATCTCCATGACTATCCCAGTATGTAAGTTTTGCATCTATAAGAAATGATACTAATTATTTTCCTCCATTTGTTTCTCACACCAATCATCGCTCATGTGGGATTAAGGAGTTGTAATTATCATATTATTCATGTCATAAGTCTTCATAAATAAAAGGGAAATATCAGGGTGTAAGACCCGAAGAATTGAACTATGGAGACTCTGATTCATGCATAACCAGGATAAATAGTATATATTCCTAAGGCCTATGCCCAAAATCAAATGGGAATCCACATCAGTGTAAGTCCCTCCATGTCTATGACATTTCAACCATCAGGACCCAATCATTCCCATGGGATGATCATTTTATCTCATCCATGAGAAAACTGAGAAATTAATTGAACTATGAGGACTCTAATTCCTACTATAACCAGGATACATATGACACCTCCATAAGGTTCGAGTGCCATGTTAAAATTTCTTAAGGGATATCCTAGTACATAAGTCCCATACCCATATGCAATGTAAATAATCACTTGCTATCCCTTGTTTCTCATACCAAGCATGGATCACACGATCTCAAGGAGTTTCAATGAAAAAATCATTAGTATCATGAATCTCCACAAACTATGGAAATATAAGTATATAATCCCTAATGAGTGGCATGATATAAAAATCCCCCATATGAGGGAATATACCTTAGGGCCAGTCCCAAGGGCGTGATTGAACTATGGTAACTCTGATTCCTGCTATAACCAGGATATATATGACATAACTCTGATACTCAAGATCAAATATATGGTGCCTCAGTGACCTCACATATATCCTCTAAGCATGATGTTAAAATTCATGGGTTTAACATACTACATTGATTTTGATTACTGCAATAAAAAAGATACACATGACGCCTTATAATGGCTCAACCAATTCCTCAGAATACTCAACACCTCCCTAAATAACAAAAAATTCTTAAGTGCCTAATTATATGGCTTCAACATATAAGTAAATATCCATCAATGAGAAATGGATGAAGAACCTAATATATATATAGATGGATTAATCGGCAAGATCCCCCTTTAATTTTTATAGAGAGAGACTTAACCCATAATAAGTTTTAGGGTAATAGGTCCTATGACAGGATTAGGGATAGATTCTTGAAAAAATATTAATTCAATAAGAGAGTCCCAGATTAGGCAATAATTCCCCCAAAAGGGTGCAATGAGCCTGAGCTCCCATCCTCTTGACCAATGTGAGTCCATAAGTGTAATTGGGTCTAAACCCCCAACTAACCATATATCTTTGGAAATTAGGGTTGTACCCAATTATAGATGAGGGAACCATTTGGAGTTTCTATTAAGAATGAAAATGGTGACCTGATGTTAATGAATGTGCGAGAAATGAACCCATGATAATAAACCATCAGGACAAACCAAATGCACCTCAATGAGGGTTACTATTCATCGCTTCTCTATAAAAAAATGGCGAACCAAATGAGAATCTATCAAATAAAAAAAATTATTGGGTTATTATCCATTGGTCCATTTTATTTACACACTATATGAAAAAAAATTGGTGAACCTGATATGAATATCAAATAAAAAATGATTGGGTTATTACCCATCATGCCATTTTGTTTTCATACTATACACAAACAAAAATGGTGAAAATGATGTGATTCTATCAAATAAAAGAATGATCAATTGATCATGTGTTAGGCCACTTTGTTGGAATATCAAACAAATACGATAATCCTGAAATAAATCTTACAGTTGATCCTATGTAACTAGGGTTCCTATGAAATAATTCCATCCTTGCATTGACAATTCATTGAGAACATAATGGATGGATCTAGAATAAAAGGGAAATCCTATCAACCATACATATCAGATCGATCACATCATACCTACGATATTGCACCAATTGATAACCTTACCCCAATTTTTATGTATGAATACATATACTGATCTTATCAAAAAATCTCAATATGAAATAATGTCATCATCCAACAACTGTTCTAGAAAGTCATCTATGGATGCAACCCCCGTGGGTCGCAAAATATTCTCACTTGCTTGACAAATTTAATTTCATGTGGAGAACATGATGGTCTACGAGTACTATCTATGTGGTATGATCCTGACCCTCAATAATTCTCATGAGGGTATCCAAGAACTAAAGCTGATGAGTTCTCATTGTTTAGGGAAAGAAATAGCCAATCCATTGGACCTCATTTCCACAGACAATCGCTTCAAGATATTATACCTAGAGAATGAAAACCACCACCTTCAGTCTCCAATGAAGGTGAAATAGGGTGTGAAATATGGTTCCCTTTCGATTCAGGGGCCTCTAAGGAGGGCTCTTTTCACCTTCTATCATTATAACCATAACACCGGTACCAACCAGTCATCTGCTGAGGGTACCACCCAACACACTGCCACCTTTGACTCCCATGCATGGGTAGTAAGGAAGAAAAATTGGGCAGGGAAGGTTCTAGATAACTGTGAGTGGGCTCATATCCCCACTCCCTCTAACGATGTCTACCAGCATATTCTGGTAGCAAAAAGTGAGCATGATCATATCCCTACTCACTCAAAGCAAATTTTTGGGCATATTCCTACTATAGTCATGGGGGAGGTGTATATCTCTACCATTATGCATGAAGTCAATCATCATATTCTGGTGGTGAAAGGTGAATAGAATAGGGATCATATCCCCACTTCAATCAAATATATCTTCTAGTATATAGTGGAGATTGAAAATGTGCAGGCATATATCCATGTGCACACTTTTCTAAAATGCCAATACATCTTAGCAACAACTGAAGAACTCTATCATAATATTCCAACACTGGTACAAATATAGTGATAGATTCATATTCTTATCCTACAGCCATAGAAGCTCAAAACATTGATCATTATGAAAAAGTAGTTGCTCTGGAGCAAGCACACATTATTGCTCTTGTACCAAAGGATTATCAGCATATTCTGGTAAAGGAAGAGGTTTCATAACTAGTATTTATTCCCATTACAACTAGGGATTACCAGGTGAGAGTGGTACATGCCTCAGGACAAAGTCAAATTCCTATATAAAAACTATGACAACATATTTAAAAGGCCCAGGATAGAGCTCATACCACCGTTCTGATAAGGGCTCACTAACTGAGAGGGGAACATACCTCAGGACATGATCATGTTCCCATTATAGAAGACCAGGAATATACTAAAAATTCCCAGGACCGGGCTTATATCTACATTATGGTTGAGGATAACCATGTAATAATGGAACATACCTCGAGACAAGATCATATTTCTCTTAGTGAATATTCTTGGCATATTTTAGAAAATCACAAAAGCTAGGTGCATATTCATACTTCCATCAAAGAATGACTACACTATAATCATTTAAAGGAAACACAAGAGGAGGTTCATATACATTCTACCATTTTAGAGGTCCATCAGTATATTCTATAAGGGAATTAATATTCATACTAGACTCATATTCCTTCTCTAACCGGGGCTCACCAAGTGAGAGAGAAAAATACCTCGGGGTAGGATCATATTCCTACCAAGAAAGACCATCAGGATATTTTAAAGGATTAGGATCATACTTATACCCCAATTATGATCGATGCTCACCAAGTGAGAATGGAACATGCCTCAGGGCAGATGCATATTCCTATCAATGATGGGGAAGACCATTGGAATATTCTAGCAGGTTTTCAGAAGTGGACTCATACTCTCACAACACCATATGTTTATAATTTTTTTTGAAAACCTTAATACAAAATTCTCATATACTTGAAAAATTCCAAAAGGTAAGTCAACAAATTTCAACCATAATGAAAAACGTGACCCATATTCTTAATATGATCAATGCCAGTTTCCTTGAGGTTGTTTGAGAAATATTCTCAACCCAAAAGGGTATGTTAACTCTTCAATCAAAGTGGAATATGATCATTACCATGATAGTCATCCTCATGGTAGTGTGGATATGGATCACAGGGAATCTAATCCAAACATCCACTGTGATCAAACTCCCCATGAAGATATATCCCACGGACAAGGAAATCCTCCCCTATTCGAAACACCTCCATATAGAGAGGTGTTCAAAACTCAGACGCCTTCATATAGAGAGGTGCTCGAAACATCAGGGTCAGTTTCATATAGTTCCCCATCAACTTCTAGCAACACCCCACTCTAGTCAGTAGGCGACCCTCAGAATCATCTTCTATGATCTAACCAGATGGAGGCGTTTATGTTTGATTAAGAGGAGGCCAACATTGACATATGGACAAAGTTATCTAGAAACAACCTCCCCATCATGTTCTTCCCACTTTTCAATTCCGACTATGAGGTACCAAATGAGATAAAAAAGGAGTGCATTCTTTATCTACAACAAAATATGTGTGCTAATCATCAGTAACTAAAGGCTAGACATATCCCCTATCTATGATATGAGTATCACCTTCAGCTGATAAATATACTCTTTTGTCAGCTAGATATGGATTCCTTTTCCATATCCCAGAACCCAGGAGTGGAAGAGCCTGAAAACACATATGTATTGTTTTTCACCAAGTCAAAAAAACCATCCACCGACTGATTTCCCGAGCATATCTAGATATAAATTTCCATGGATGGGAGAAATATGGATCATTACACTTCACTATGTCCCTATAACAGCCGAACCCTTTAGAAATACTGTAATATTATGTCATAGCCTCCAGTGAAATTAGGATAATAGGTAATGATTGAGCCAATTAGTCACTATAATAGAATTCCCCCACTTCAACAATGCTCATATATCACAAAAAGAGGGAGATAATAGCCATTATACCTTTGAAATGGCCCCCTCAAAGCAATAATAATTCATTTCCAACACAGAATCTGAAGTTTCAATTGATCATAAAATATTTTTGTAAAGAATGATTCCCATCATAGGCTACCATTGAACTCATCTCCTATGCGAGTATAGATGCACTACTTCAAACGAGTCACACTAGAAGCTACCATATTATCCATCCAAGAGAAGACCCTACCCACCGGGATGAGAAAATATCTACAACCACCTCCACCTCTCATATCGTCAATACCTGGGAGTATTCAGGATATATCAGCAATATCTATAAAAAAAACTCAACCCATTTGATGGGGGGATTTATATCTCAATCACCATCACTGGGTTTATCATCCCCTAAGAGGGTCTTGGGATATCAATAGTGATTCTGAATCAATCCCATCTCTCTGTGTTGGGTGAATTTATATCTCAATATACATCATGGGAGTCATCAAAACCTCAACTAGAATAATTGGATCCTCAAAAATAGGATCAAGAATCGCCAATTGATGCCCTAAATAACCCACATCCTATAGGACTGGGGCCATTTTCATCATCATCACCACCACAGAGAGAATCAGTCTTCTCTAGGCTGGGAGATAAATATTAACAATTGGCATCCCATCCATTCCTCCCGCAATAGAAAAAACCTCTTCTATTTGGATCCTGTTTAGTAAAAATGACCATACTCACTAAAGGTCACTATTCATAGACTAATAAAGGATGAATATAAAATGAAGGTGATCAAACCCCACAGATGTCACAAGAAAAAATGGGCCTATAAGGCCAATGGTTCAGATAACAAACCTAATTAAGGTAGTGATGAATCATCATATTATATTGAAAGTAATGGTACAACCACCATTTCTCAATATTCCTCTATGAATATTGTCACTGGAAACAAAATAGATATAGTGTATCAAGATGCAAATGCATAGGGCTACAACACAAAGAACCTTTCCTAAGAGGAGGGTGATCTGGATGCACCAACCGAGGCTGCACGCACCCAGAATTAGAGGTGTATCCAAAACCTAGAACCTATGAATACTGAATTTCCACCTATACAGTGGAGCAATACCAAATAAGAAGGTAAGAGTGTGGATACATCCCAATCACCACCCCTAATAATCGACGTTCCTTCCACATTGGAATAGTTATCTCAATACAAGAGTGAGATACAAACTCTCAGAAAACTCAATGAGGAGCTACATAGGGGAAATATTCTGTATGTGTATCATCTTTAAGAAGAGATGAATATTCTCCCTCCCATAGCTTCTCCTCTAGAAAAAGTGGTATCTGAGTGTCAGACTAGCTCTAGATCTAGGAATCCAGTCTACATGAATGGGGAATTAAAAAATGATCATGAATTACCTCCATTGAGGTGAATGCCTCTCCCTTTATAGGGTGATCATTAAATCTTAAGATGAATTGATAATTAGTAGTAGATATAGGTGGGGAAACCTTATTGACCCCTACCTGATCCCTTCAGAAGATTGAAATCTCATACAAAAGTTCCCCTAAGATGCTTAACATCATCGAGTCCCTGACTAATTGAATCAAATCCATGGAATGGAAACACAGACTTGTGTATCCTGAGAGGAAACCATATCCTGAATGGGTGGATGACACATTGCCTCCATATAATTTCTAAAATCCTATCTTATCCACCTTTGTTGGTGTAGTTGACCTCGAAAAACATCTAACATACTTTGTATTATGATGTGGGTCAATGATGGGACCTCAAGATCAATAAGAGGGAACAAATATGAGGTTTTTTGTATAGACTCTAATATGGATAGCATTTTTTGTTACAACAATCTACCAATAGGATCCATTGTAGTATATAAAGACCTTTATCGCTAGTTTCCTTATCAATTCATCTACACTCCGAGGAAAATGATAATTTTTGACCTGATGAACTGCAAGAAACGTGAAAATGAGAGGGTGTCTGACTTCATAGAAAGGTGGAAAGGTTTAACCTATTCTATTTGCATCCCACTCTCATAGAATAAATTATTGAAACTCTATTTTGAAAATATCTAGGATGAGCAGTAGAGACCAATGATCCCAATTAATTATCCAGGTGGGTTCTATGAGTTTTCATAAATGGTACTACATCTCAAGGATACCATTTAGAAAACCTGATCTAAATCTTGACTCATGCTCTCAGCACAAGGGAAAAGTATAGGCAAAGTAAAACCTGTAATTGTCACACTCAAGTCAACAGCAATGCCCATCCAATCATATAGGCATGTCTTGAAATCCCCAACACCTTCTTTAGAACAATGAAAACCACAAAATCACTCTTATATAGAAGCATAGAGAAATCAGGGTCACCAGATATTTGAGGAGTGAATGAATAAATCATACTCCTTCCAAAATGAAAGGTCCCTGGTTATTTTTAAGCATCCATGTAAAAAATCCTTCTCAAGATACTAGAGCTTAGGAAGCCTGATGAGTTGAACCTCATCGACCGTATTGAATTCTAACCTTTTCATAGAAGGATGGTTTATAATATTCTGAACTTCTTCTTCTTCTTCTTTAAATATTTCCTTCAAGGAATGGTCGATTCTGGACAAGTGGATTTAGAAAACTCCTTAGAGAAGGTGGCCTACATAACCATTTCCCATTCATAAGAAGAGGGTGATTGGTATAAAGTTATATCCAGATATGAGTGGAAGTTCAATAACTATATGACTCAAAATATAGTTTACTGAGCTCATTCCACCCTAAGAGAACAACTGCATAGACCCACAATAGCACCACCACCTAAGGAGGTGACATGAGATATGCCTCCCAAAAGTGGGTGAGACCACTAGAAGAAGAAGGAAATAAAAGATGAGGAATCATTTTCTACTCTAATTCAAGATCCAACTATAGAATATTTCTTCCCAGCAATATCCGATGCATGGGAACTGCCCCATTAAACGAAACCCTCATTGTATGAAGAGATTATATTTGGACTGAACATTAATTTTTTTATTATTAAAACACTTTTAATGAAAAACTGAGAAACCGTACATGACTACAAAGACAAAAAAAATCAAAGTACCACAATACAAAAGTTTAAGAACAAACAACTCGTTAAAGCCTACACAGAAGAGCTCCACCCAACATCATAAACATTAAATCAGTTTCTCCTACTTATCACTTCATGGAAAATAGTCCCATGCATGACTTCACGGGCATGGAACCAATGGAAAATCCATACACTCTCAAACATCCAAATCCAAAATCAACAACCAGGAGAAAAATGCTTCCCCAAACCCCATCTGAAGCCATTTCTGTGAGCAAATATAGTTGTGTTGACTCTCAAACCTCAAACCGCATGCCACCAAAAAAACCATCCTTGAACCAAAAAACTCCATCCATATAGAAAATCACACAATAAGAACCAACACACCCCATAATGAATCACTTCACCAAACCCAATAATAGAAATCAGCAGCATAGAAGAAACTATCTACTTGAACAATAATCATAACCAATCTCAATCGGCATAAAAAGATCCACCGAGCAAAGTCGACCGATAGAAAAATAAAATCCAAAAACTGCAAATGAGGAGAAATAATCACGAACCAACACCTAAGGGCCTCCCAAAATCACACCGGAAGAAGGCCTTGCTGAAGCCATAGAAATATATCCTTCCACTGCCTTCAAACACGCACACATAGAACATCCCCTCCAGCACACCCACAGTGGACCCGAAGAGCGACGACAACCCCCGAGCTACAACAACTTAAGAACGATCTCCGGACCCACACTGCTCCTCTATAAAAACCCTAACCAGATCAATGGAAGGTCAAGAAGGAGGCAGAAAATGATGGTAAGAGTTGCGAACCTGCACGATGCCGTAACAGGAAGGGGATGCACGCCTTGCAAAGGGAACATAGAGGCATGGTCGGATGAAATATTGTGGTCATGTCCCCAAAAAGGGCATATTTATAGATGATACCCATGTATATACACTCCAGTAGGCCTAAAAATACATTGAGGTTTCCCAGAACCCTTCAGTAGTAGCCCATTCCTTTTTGTCTTTCATGAACACCTAGTGGGGGTTTGATTATCTGATCATACCAAACAAAGAGGAAGGTAGGTATGACCCACGCCACTGGTATAATATGCTCAATAAAATTTTGAATAAGAGACAAGAACATCCACCTAAAATACCTCAACTCCTGAGCCATATATTAAAGAGAAACCCTATACTAGGAAGCGCCAACCTCTAGCACAAAAGCACGACATTCTGAAATAGATGGCAGTTATCTCATCCAAGTTCCCAATCATGGACACACTCCATCATTCAAAATAACTTAGGAAGGAACTCGTTGAATCACTTTAGAGCCCATAGGTGTTCGATATAGAATCCATTGTATCCAAGGTATATCGAGTGGAGAACATGCCATCAGAATTCCATGTCTCCATCTAGTTCACTGAACAAGATTAGGATGATGTCATCCAAGATAACATCATACCCATATATGTTTCAGGTAAGATAAATAATGTCTAAATCCATAGGGATCTTATTAATAATGGTTTTGGGATCAACTTAATCCTAGTTCATACCCTCAGACATTTGGGATATATCCATGTGAACCAATCTCTAATGAAGCTGACCATTCAAGGGTATGATAAGCGTGAGAAAAGACCTCTTGGAAAGATCAAAATCAAAGCTCAATTTGGGGATCTTAGGTATGATGATAATTTTATGGTTATCCTGCAAGACACCGCATAAAATTTCATGCTTGGAAGGCCCTAGCTCCATATGCACTTGGAGACACCTTCAACATTCCATCACTGTCTTAAATACCCCATCAATGGAAAGGTTGGAATACTGCATGGTGACAACGCCCCCTTAGAGACTTGAAGAGCCTCATATGTTGAAGAAAATTTTTACAAAATGGGGGGAAAATAACCAATAGTGGATGATGATATGAAGGTTGTATCCCTAAATGACTTGGGGATTACCCCTACGAATCCTTGGATTATTCTTGACAACGACTATGTGGTCCCAATAAATTTAGCCGAGGTGATAGACTTAAACCCAGATGTCTAGGATCCTTCTTTTCCTAGTGATAGTGTAAAAGAAAATTATCTCAGGAATCTATCTATAATGACTCATGTAGTAGGGGGTGATAATATTTCTTCTCATGGCCTATCTAACCCCGATAGTGACATAGAAGCCCCTAGTTTTCCAATTTCACCTATAAATGTCTCCATAGACTCATAGGTTGAAGAACATGAGGATGACCATAGAAAATCACCTCCTGCACTCAAGGAAGGCATCTCCACCACCCTTAATGAGATCAAGAAGGTAAATCTAGTAATATAAGAAGAATTATAGCCTACATTGATTAGTTCCTCTATTCCCCTAGAAGAGAAAGAGACTTATTTTGAATTTCTGAAGTATCACTGATATTTGTTCACTTGGAACTATATAGAAATGACCAGATTGAATGTAGATGTGGCTACAAACTATCTTGATTAACCCGATGAGTATCAAGGCTTCAAGTATGCAACCTAGAAGATTCAACCCTCTCATTCCACCAATGTTGATATGGAATTTGACAAATTTATCAAATGAAACTTTTTCTGAGAAGTGAAATAACCAAGATGGATTTACAACATCATCCTTTTCAAGAAAACTAATGGGTATATTAGGGTCTATATTCATTTTAGAGACCTTAATTGACACTGCCCGAAAGACCATTTCCCATTACTGATCACAAAAATCTTGATCGATTCAACTACTAGATTCCAATACCATTGCTTCATGGATGAGTAAATAGGGTATAATCAGATAAAGATGGCACCTAAAGATGAAGAATCCACTACCTTCAGAGTTCCTCAAGGGATCTTTTTTTATCAAGTCATACCCTTTTTTCTTAAAGAATTCCGGCATGACTTATCAATGCACCATGCATCATATATTTAATCCATTATTTGTAATAATAGATTAATGTTATGTCAATGACTTGGTGGTCAAATAATAATAGTGATGTGATCACTTCAAGGATATCCAAACAGTCTTCGACAAGTTGCAACAACATAATCTAAAGATGAATCCACTAAAATACACCTTCAGGGTAAGATCAGGAATGTTACTTAGATTTTTGGTATGCAAATGCAACATCGAGGTTTACCTAGAGAAGAATAGTGCTATTTTATCAATGTCACCCCCATAAATCTCAAAGAACTGAGGCGGATCTAGGGGAACCTCTTCTACATTCGGTGACTCATAGCCAACCTGGATGACAATGCTCTCCCCTTTACCAAACTAATGAAGAAGGGAATCACCTATCAATGAGATGATGACTGTCAGGAAGCCTTTGAAAGTCACAAGTATTAGTTACATCACCCACCAGTCCTGATGCATATGGTGGAGGGGAGGACACTCATCTTGTATGTGGCTTCCATGGAATGATCACTGGGCACCCTCCTCTCATAAAAAATTATTTGAGGAGTGAAAACCGTCTATACCACCTTAGTAAAAAATGATAGGTATTGATACCCAATTCTTTAATGTCAATAAGTACTGCCTTGTACTTATCTTTACAGTGAAATAGTCGAGGCATTACTTGCAGAACCACAAATTCCATATGGTCTCTCGTATTTTCCTTCTCAAGTACATAAATGACCATGCTATGTTGACTCAGTTCTTGGCTCGATGGGCAGTTATTCTGAAACAATATGACATCTAGTTCATGTCTTAGAAATTAGTGAAAGGGAAAGCCCTAGATAATTTTCTCAAAGAACATCCTTCCCTTGAGAATACACCTATAGACACCGAGCTTCTAGATGGAGAGTTTTCTATACCCATGAAACTCCCCAAACATGGGATATATATTTTGATGGTGCCTCCCAGAGTCCCATATATAAGATAATGGAGAATATGAAGCTCAACTAGTTTGGCTTAGGGATTGTATCCATCTCTCCAAAAAAATCATTTTTTCTATACTATTTCTCACTATCTAAAGGCTGCATGAATAATGAGGAAGAGTAAGAAGCCCTCATCGTTTGGTTGGTATTATCCCTATAAGTTCAAATATCCTACCTAAATATCAAAGGGGATTCATAGACAGTGATAAAGAAAATCAATGGAAAATATTCCATCAAAAAAGAAGAACATGCCCCCCCTCACTAGCTACGTCATGAGAGTGATAAAAACATTCCCTTTTGCGCCCATGATTCATCATGTTCCCTAATCATAGAATGCTCACGCCAAAGAATTGGCTAATGTAGCCACCATACCATATAACCTTGTCCAGGAGGAATAAATATTTGGTACCACACACCAATGAATGGTCTCATCAATCATCATCTGTGATATGGATGAAATTAATTAGGTCAACACCACCCTGGAGCATGATGAACCAGTATCCACCCCTGTAAGGATAGAACCCATAATCTACTATCTTCAAAATGAGACTCTCTGATATATAAAGTTGTAAGGGAAAATATTTGCTGATGTGTAATGAATTTTACCCCATAGGATGGTCCAAATGAACAAAAATACATCTATAATCAAAGATTTGATGGAATCCTCCTTAGATTCATAGTAGAAATAGATTCCCACCATTATGGAATAATTCATGTAGGATCTTGTGGTTCTCATTAGTCAAAGACCAGACTCTCCCAGAAAATTAGGTGGTTGTGTTATTACTTGAAAACCATGATAAATGATTGTGTGGAAATCACCAAGGAATTTCATGCCTGCTAGGTCCATGAAAACTTCATCCATCAAAACCCAGAATTACTTCACATAGATAAATATTCCCAGCTATTTTCTATTAGTGGAATGAATGTTGTGGGGACATATCCCCCATCCACAACTAAGAAGTTCAAGTAAATCCTTACTACTACTAACTTCTTTTTCAAATGGGCTGAAAAAATACCCCTCAAAGAAGTCAAGATGAATAATGTCATCAACTTAATAAAGTCCCATATCATCACTATGCCCAAAGTTCCTCACATAATATTGATGGAAAATGACACTAAATTCTATTCTATAGAGTCAAAGAAACTATAGAAGGAGTACAATATCGATTCCAATCACTCATCTCACTATGATTCACGAAAAAATGGATAGATTGAGGCCTTCAATAAGACTCTGTCAAATATACTCCAAAATATGATGAATAAGGATAAGACGTCCTGGCCAAACATACTCCTCTATGATTTATGGGCCTAATGTATAGCCACACGTACTAATACATAATAAAAATCATACTCATTGGAGTATGGGAATGAAGTAGTGTTACCCATATAAATATAGCTGTCTATGCTTAGAATATCCATTTACAGATAGCTCTCAGATGATGAGAAATCACAAAAACAACTAGATGAAGTAAAGTGGATCGATGAGAACAGGTTGCATACATTGAAAAACCTTGAAGTCCATCAAAATTGGATCACATTAGCCTTTAATAATAACTTTCATCTCCATTAATTCCTCTAAGGAAATTTTTATTGGCTCTAAGAACCCCAATGACACCAGGAGTGAAGCCTTCGAAGCTATAACCCAAATGGGAAGGGTCATAAATCATACATAAGTTTTATCAAAACAGAGCTTAATAATTGGCCATAATTTATGGGGAGTGTGCCACACACTCACCAATGAAATATGTCTCAAGAAATAAATTTCATAGTTGTCTTCAAGAACCTCTCATCTCAGAAGCAATACGTTAAATTGAACAACTCCTCAAGTCCTGACAATAAGAATTTAAACTGCATGATATCCCACATCCTGACCACATGAAATTAAAATGTATAGAGGAATCCTGGTTGAATGATGCTAATCTTCACAAATTCATCCTGAACACATGATGTTAAACTATACAGAGAAGTCTTGGCAGCAAGACTTTTAACTACATGGTATCCCTCATCATGAGCACATGATGATAAACTATATGAAGTTGTCCTAGAGGAAATAAGCAAAACTGCACAACATTTGAAGTCCTCACCGCATGAAATTAAACTACATGGGAGGAACCATCTCACTAATGAATCCCCAAAAATGATCTTGATATATGGGTAGAAAGGATGAAATTCCCCTGCCCTCATGTGAGAGTTATATCCACATAGGGAATCTCTTCATCCAAGAACTATGTGTGGCTTGATTCCTACCATTATAGGATATGTAGTGATTCCCTAACCTCTATTATTGTGTTCAGAAACAATATTCCTTTTCTTTCACATTGGGTGATCCAAATATTTAATGAATTATATTAACTTTTATGACATATGTCCTTACCGCATGATGTTAAACTGCACAAAATATGTCTTTACTACATGACGTTAAACTGCACGATATATTTTATTTCCGCATGACATTAAACTGCACAATTTTTTTGGAAATAATTATGGATTTATTCAAATTTTTAATTATATACATAGGTATTCCTCGATCCTTTATCTTTGTCCATCCAACACATGATTTAAAATACCCCTAAAATATCCTTAATTGCCTCTGTATGATAAGAGGAATCCTTGCCATTCCTTGTTTACCACACTAAGCCTAGATCACATGGGATTAGGAATTTCAGTAAGGGTTTATTCCACATGAGAAAGGAATATCATCTCATGACATGGTTATCATGGTCCTAAATGAAAGACCTTAAAAGTCATGCCATGAGTCCTCACCACATGATGTTAAACTGCACGGTTGATGTCCCTTGCATGACATAAAACTATACACTCCTATAGACCTCACCTTAGAGGACCACTATTATTGGTGTTGATCTCCTACCACAACTTCATTAAATAACTACATGTAGATATATTTCTGACATCATAGGATTTGTAGTGATGCTCAGATCTTCAATCCTGGGTCCAATCACAAAAAATATAAAAATGTACCCTCTTTGTGTGTAGTCCAAGCTTGTGTGGGAATGTCCTTCCTCAAGTACTATATATAGATTGATTCCTACTATGGTAGGATATATAGTAATGCCCAAATTTCCATACTTGGGTCCATCCACTATACCCATTTTCACATTGGGAATCCAACATGCTTGTCGTGTGATGTTAAACAACACAGTTATTAAATAACTACATGTGGCTTAATTCCTGTCATCACAAGATACATAGTGACACCCAAATCTCCAATACTAGGCCCATATACAACAATCAATTGAAATAATTACCACCTCTATATATGGGTCAGAACCTTGTAGAGATGTTATCATTCAAGAACTATGTGTGTCTTGATTTCCATCATAATAGGATACATAGTGTCTCCCATATCCATAATCTAGGGCCCAACTATAATAAACGATAAAAAATACAACCCAAATGGATTGGGGCTGAGCCACCCAAGAAATTTTTTCCTATGTACAGGTCAGATCTACGTACGACCTTATTATGCATGTAATACATCTTTCACAGTTTTTCATTTTAGTTCCCACATCCTTACCATTTGAAGATAAACTCCAAGGAAAACTTCTTGGTTACATGACATCAAAACTTCACATAAAAAAAACTTCCTTACTGCATGGCATTAAACTGTAAGGAAAATCTTTATCACATGATGTTAAAACTGCATGAAGGAAATTATGTGCCTACTACATGATTTTAAACTCTATATTCCATCACCCATTTATCATCATCATTTGTTAAACGGACATAGGAGCCTTACCCCGGTCAACTAGAGTACCAGGTGATTCCATTATATTTTAAAGCACCTCAATCCATAAATCACACTTCATGTCTTGAGTGCCTCAGGTTTCCAAAAACCCTCCATGGTCCTTGGAAAAGATAACTAACTTCAAGGGATCCTTTTTTTGACTATGCATGTATGCTTATGGATCTAGAATATGCGCCTATGGTTGTCAACCAAATGCATCACTCTATAAAAGGGCTTTCCAATTCTCTTAATCCCAAACATCACTGTGGTAGAACCAAGAACATCAGTGTGTTTTGGGTCATTCTTGGTATTATTGTCCCATATCATTACTCATCACCTAAGAACTTAGACCCATGATTTAAATTTTTTTTATCTCTCTTAGAAGGATATTGGGGTACTCTTGACCCCAGGTATAATAATTGGTTTCTTATGTATCATCCTCCATATTAGGTCCATGTTTGTCATGACCTTAAACTACCTTTCCTCTGGTCAAAGCTTTATAACTTTAAACTCTAGCCTATAATGGTCCAAATCAAAAGTCATTAAACTTCTAGAAAAAGAGACCCAAATATTATTAGGTTGAAAACCCATAAAGGGAGCCTGAGAAAATTCAAGTATTCTCTCTCTAAACTCTTCATCTATAGATTTTAAGAAAAAATTAGGACATAAATAAATAAGACACAAAGCTCATAGGTACTACTCTATATCCCTAGTAAAATCCAATATATGCTCGCTGGACCACCTAGTTTCGGGAAAAGAAAGAGTAATGATTTTTCACATCTCCAAAATGTAAGAATATGTTCCCTAGGTCGTGACACAACTTTTAGGGTTATCGTACCCTTCTTGGATATTACACTTTCCATAAATAAAACATCATTTTTGGGAACCTCAGATCATAATAAACTTCCATGGACCTTGTAAAAGGATAACCACATTTAAGGGACCCTTTTCTTGACTATGAATGTATGCTTATGGCTCCTACATATGTGCCTATGGTCATCAACCAAATGCATCACTCTGAAAAAAGGGATTTCCAATCCTTGTGATCCCTGACATCAATGTGGAAGAACTCATAACCTTAGTGTGTTGTGGTTCATTCCTGACATGATTGTCCTATATCATCCCCCTCACCCAAGATCTTTACACCATGATTTAAAATTTATGTAATAAAATATCAAAGTTGATTTGACATCCTAAATTTTACATCATCGTGTTCTGTACCCTTTCTCAATGCAGGAATGCAACACTCCATTATAGAACCTTTTATGGATGACACCTCATGACTTGAAACCACAGGGCATAAGACTCAAGATTTACTATTTAACATCTGAACTACCCTAGGGTGATAGAACCCTTCTTGGATAACATTCCTTCCATACCCAACCTCATCATCTAGACATTTGAGTCTTCATAAATCTTCCATGGCCCTCAAAAAGGAGTAGAGATCATATTTTCATGACCATGATATTGACACATAAGGGACTTAACCTACTAACTAAATACATATCCTCCTCACCAAAAAAGAGCTCCAATCATTTTAATCCCTAGAAACACCATAGAAGAACCTAAAACATTAGGGTGTTATGGGTCATCCCTGCCATGTCTTCCCCACTCCATTTTCATAGACTCAAAATTTTGGGTTATGAATTATATCACCCATATTCCAACTATCTATGCAGTCCAAGTATCCCAAGTATTTATTCCTTAATGAATATTACTCCCATAAACTATCTATGACCCTTGGAAAAGAGTGGAGACACCTATGTTTTTAAATTCTACCCACACATAAGGGCTCTGACCTATCAGCCATATGAATATCCTCCTTATATTAAAGGAGATATAATCTTCATGATCCTTGGAAACACTATAATAGAACTCAACATGTTAGTATGTTTTGGGTCATTCATAGCATGTTTGAATCATATTACATGATGAACAATTAGTTTTGATCTAAATGACTCAAAACTATAGTAGTAGAAAATCCGAGCTGTTGGAAATAATATTGTTCGAACATATCTTCATGTAATGTGTTTTGATGAGTCAAAAAATCCCTACTTTTATTATAAAATGTTTTATCTCAAGTACTTCAGATCATGTTTATCTTAGTCTGTGTGTGAAAGTATATATTATACAATATGAATGCATTTTATATTATGATAATTTAATAATATCATAAGTTTCTTCAAATTAAAAAGTTTCACGTAAGACTTTATCTTATGAAGGTTGACCAAGTTTCTCAAGATAGATGCTCTAGTCAAAATGAGATTATCAAAGGAATTTATCTTCTAAAAAGAATATTCACTACCAAAAGAAGTTGAAGAAGCTAAGTGTTATATCATATTAAAACTTTATATTACACTGTAGAATTATCTTAAGCTATGTTGATGTTAGTTTATCTTATGAGGATGATCCACTTTATCTTATTAAAGTTATCTTATGATGAAAAGTGAATTCAATATATATCTTATGAAGATTCAGTATTTCATAATGTCATGATGATTTTTCTAATCTCTCAATAAGACACTTCATTCCATTACTGATCATAAAATTGAGATTATCTATTTAATGAAATTTTGGTCTTCCCAAGACTTTCCAAAATAAGACAATCCAAAGAAAAATAATATTTCTACCACAAAAGAAATTACTATATTTAGAAAGATCAGATTCATATATTTAATATCCTATCACATCAGGATCACTATATAATCCTTTCTCGACTATTAGAGTTATCTTGTGTTTAATTTTAAATAACATATAAAAAGATCATTTAGCCACTACAAAGAAAAGAGAGGAAGAACGATAGATGATCACCTTTGAACATCATAAAGAAAAACACTGGAGAAAACAAATCATTTGTGCTATGATTATCAATTATATTATTCACATAGAAGATCTTCTTGAGCTACACTTTTAATTTTATCATTATCTTAGGAAAAATATTCATATACTATCTGTTTCTTCTTGAAATTGTGTGGTGAAAACGTTTCTCTCAAAGTTTCTATTTATTCTATTACATTTTCACTCAGTGTGAGCGTGTTATTAAAAACATGTATAGGTATTGTAAAGCGAGAGCTTGGATGAGAGATCTTGGAACTTTGTATTAAGTGACATCTACTTTTAATCATCCAGGAGCCCCCCCAGTAAAAGGGTTTTTATAGTGAAAATCCCTAAACTCATGGAGAAGAGTGTTGGTAGAGAGGACTAGGGGATTTATATTCTCCTAACCACTATAAAAATTTGTGTTCATTTTATTATCCACATGTTTTTATATTTCCATTTCATATAATCTTAAATAAAAAATTAAACTTGTATACCTTGAAGAGGTTGTCCTAATATTCAATAAAATTTTAATAACTAAATTCACCCACTATTGATTTATTTAGTCAATCATTATCTGGGAAAACAATTGGTATTAGAACCTATGACTCTTGAGTTCACAACTTCCAAAGGTTGAAGTCCAAAGAGCCATCTTTGAATGTCTACAATGTTTGATAAATGAGAATGTATTTCAATGGTTAAATATATATACTTCAATGGTGAGAACTTTTGTTATTGGAAAGTTTGTATGATCATTTATATGAAAAATTTTGGTATGAAATTCTATTTCAAAGTTGTTAAGACCTATGAAATTACTGAGCTAGAACCTGAAATTTAGGATACTACAACTAAAGTAAATTATGACCTAAAATCCAAATCTATGAATGATATCATCTATGGGTTAGGACTAGACGAGTTTAACATAATTTGTCAAGGTCAAACAATAGATGAAATGTGGACCACTATAACAGTTTCATATGAAGACACTGACAACATGAAATCTCTTAGATATGATATAGCTAGGCTTAAGTTTGATAAATTCAAAATTAATGTATGAGATAGCATTACCCAACTAAATATAAGACTCACTGAGATTTTGAACAACATTGCTACCCTAGGAATTCTTATCAGTGAGTCTAAATAGGAATTTAAAGTTATTAGAGTATTACAACCTAATTAGAGTGGAATATCATCCACTATCAGACAATATATAGACGTAAAAATGTTTAAAATAAAATATATAATTAGGACTCTAATAATGTATGAATCTTAAATCGAAACAGGAAGTTAAAAGCATAAAATGATCAATAAGGAAAATGCTTCCTTGAAATTTTATACTTCTAAAGATGATGGAAAGAGAAAAATCATAAAAATATTTGAATCATCTGAAGAAGAAGACTTCTTAAGAAAATATGAATCAAATGATGATCTCTACAATTTTTCATAGAAGTTCAAAAATTTATATAAAAAGAGGTGAGGTTTCTGAAGATCTTTCAATAAACATAGAAAGTTTGGTGACAACTCTAAATAGTTGAGATGCTATGAGTGAAAAAAGTTGGGACACATTAAGCCTAAATATACAAAAATTAAATAAAATAAGAAGATAGAAAATAAATACTTCAAGAAGATGGGATATAGGAAACCTAATAATGTTATGAAGGCAACATGAAGTGATTTTGATGATTCTAGAGAATAAATTTCAACAAAATCAGAAATTGGAGCTACAAATCATAAGGCCAACATATGTTTCTGTTGGATCGAATATGTAGATGTATATGTATATTAGATGGAAAAATACAAGAGGGGGGTGAATTGTAGGTTTAAAAACCTTTGAGTTTTAGCACTTAAGATATTAGTTTAAAAGGTCTTAAACTAATACAAATACAAACACCCACAATTGTATTGAATATAAAAGGTATGATGTAATGTAATACTAATGAAATGTAAAACAATTGTTTTATCAAGATGAACACAATAATCAGAGTAATATAAAGATGAATGATTCTACCTTAAATCGTATAGAATCAATCAATACAATATGTAATAGAATGATTATAATTGAAACAATTACAATTGAATATGTAAAGAAGAACGAAAGCAATACAAATTCCTTTCTAATACAAGCAGCAGCAGAAAAGTAAAAGTATTACAATTATTTTGACCCAAAGATAAGGGTTATCCTTTCACCTAGGATAAAAGGTCAGTCTCACCAACACCTTGGTAAGCCCTCGATACGATGATCGGTTCGTTTGTCTGCCTATCCCCGGCAGCCCTCGATACGATGATCAGTTCGTCTGTCTGCCTATCCCCGAAAACCCTCGATACGATGATCAGACCGTCTGTCTGCCTATCCCCGGAAGCCCTCGATACGATGATCGGACCGTCTGTCTGCCTATCCCTAACAACCCTCTATTTTTTAGGTAATCGACACCTCTGTCTTTCAATCACTTGAAATCCCTCGATACGATGATCAGACGCACAAAGCACAAAGCATGAGAGAAGTCACAACATCTCTCTCTAGAACTTGATAGAAGCAAAGTATCACAGTTGTATCACGCTTGTTCTTAGTTGTCTGTTGTTGTATCAGATTCAAATGACCTCCTATTTATAGGCCTCGGGTTCCAACGGTCACATCTCCTCCAACGGTCACATTTTTTCGAAAAACTCGGAAGGACTTGGACACCTAGCATCATAACGGTCTTATTGAAATAGAAAGCATGACATCATTTTGATTAGTTTGTAACTAACTCAACAACATCGTATTGCTTAAAACAAGATATATGAACAAGATAATCATGAGTATGATTTATATGAAACATGTGTTTTTGAAAAAGTACCAAAACAAGTATGTAATGAAAGATATGAGAAGCAGAGTCAATGAAATTTGCATATCCAGTACGATCAATATTGTACGATTGGCATGATCAGTACGATCAGTAAGATCAGTACGATACGCATGGTTAGTACGATCAACATGATCAGTACGATCATCATGGTCAGTACAATCAGTATGATCGGTACGATTATTATGGTCAGTACTATCAGCATGATCAGTATGATCATTATGGTCAGTACGATGAGCATGATCAGTACGATACGATAGACAAGGTTAGTACGATTAAAAAGACATTTGTGATTTCCAAAACAAAACATAGAAGTAAAAAAGATGACTTTTGACTCAACAATCTCCCCCTTTTTGGAAAGCACAAATCACAAAATAAAAACTAAGAGAAATAATTATCTCACCCTGAGTTATTGGAAACTCTTCTGAATAAGAAATTGAATACAAATAACTCCCCCTTAGGTATGGACTTTCCTAAGGATTGTATTCGTAGATTTTACTTAAGAGTATTGTAAAGTATTCTCCCCCTTTATAAAACATTCTCACCCTTTATAAACATTCTCCCCCTTTATAAACATTCTCCCCCTTTGTGATTTACAAAAAGGAAGGGGTAAACTTGAATTGTCTGAAAGAGTTAGAAAATAAACACAAGACAATGGATAAAAGAAATTTCATTACGATAACAATCAACACTAAACTTGAGAACAAAAAAAAGTCACTTGTTTTCTCTTTCCTTCTCCTTTTTGATCAACTCATGAAAGACCGCATTCATCTTTTTGATCCCCTTCTTGTCTTTATAAATAGAATCACCCTGAGATTTGAGAAGGTCTTGTTGATCAGCAAAGAGTTGATCTTGATTTCTGATTGTCTCTTCCTGAACTCTGATTACTTCTTCAAGAGTATCAATTCTGTCTTTAAAATTCTTGTTATCTTTGGATAAACCAGAGTTTTGTTTCTTCTAGAGAACTATTTCATCTTTGAAAGATGAAATCTTCGAAAACTCAGCCTGAAAGGCATTCATTCTCTCCTGCAAGTCTTTTACTGAAGGAACATCAGCTCGTTGGGAAGACAAAAGATTCAACCTTTCAACCGTTTCTCTGTCAAGATTATTGAAATAAATTGCAAGCTCATTTTACAACCTTCTTATATCTTCAATTTCTATCTCATGATCATTGACCAAGCTCTCTATTTTATACGACCACTTGGTCATCTTGTTGCAGGCTTTCTTATAGGCAGCCGAACTTTCTGAAAGAACTTTCAAATCGGCTTCCACTGACAAAACTTTCTATCTTAATTCTTTTACAGAACCAAACTTCTTTTTCTGATTGTCAGTAATAAAATCAATCTTCCCTTCCAGCCTAGGGAAATATGGAATGGTCTTCTAAACCCTTCTCAAAACATGGACAATGTAATCACTCTTCTTGAGAGAGATTGTGTGTTCTGAATCAGTATCTTCATCGTACGAAGCCAGTTCATTCGATCGGCTTGAGTCAACAACTGGCTGTTTTCCTTTTGCTTTTTCTTTTTGCTTTCTTTCTTCTTCCACTTTATCACTAATGAAAATAATTTTATCAGTGTGAGAGGATTTATCACCTTCATTTACTTGAGACGAAATTCTATCCAGAGTTTCAGAAGATTGAAAAAGTACTTGATCGACACGAGGAACTTGTTGAACACCTTCACTATGCTTTTGAACCGATTCCTCCCTACTCTTCTTCAAAGTTTGAAGGAATTCTAAAAGAAAATCTCCTTCCTCGTATTCCACTTCTTCTATCTCTTCTAAAATTTGTTTTCCTTTTTCTTTTTCAGGAAGACTCTGTACGATGGGTTCTTGATGCACTTCTTCCGTTAGTTGAGCACTTGCATCCTCAACCATTTTCAAAACTTTAGAGACATCAAATTCCTGTTCTTTTCTTTTCAAAAGAACCTTCGTCTTCTTTTCAGCCTGAAGGGTATCCTCAACCCTTAGTCTTTCTGCAAAAGCCTCAACTGGGTCAAGGACAAACTTTGGATCACCTTCCTTTCTTTGTTGCTTATCCTTTCTCCATTTGGATAATACTTATTTACTGTACTTTGGATTCTTCTTAGGCTTTGAGCTGGTTTGCGGATCAGAATTTTGAGTAATACCAGCAGATTGAAAGTGTTTGGCTGGTATAGGTGCCGATTGATTCTGAGGATATTCAACTTCTACATCCTTAACAAAAAGTTTTGAATTTGGATCAAAACAGACATTCATCTTTTTCAAAGTAATCTTACTAATCCAAGATGGATTCAGATCTATCAGCTTTCCTTTCAAAGGAATGTTGAAAAACTTCATGCTCACAAGAATAAACTTTGTAAGGATGGATGGATACATAATCAAATGAGATTTGATTTCCCCTGACTTTACATTCTTAATTGTTTCAAAAACATATCCCATGAGATTCACTTTTATCATGTTGACAAGATAGTCCAACATGAAGATATCAGAAAATTTCAGAGTTTCTCTATCCCCTTTTCTTGGAATAAGAAAACCTTGCATCCATAAAGCCACAAATCTATTGTCCGGAGAAAGATGATCCACTTTCCTCTTCTCTTCATTTATAACAAACAAAGACTTTTCATCACTTTCTCTATTAAATGTACTGAATTCCTCTGGTAGTTTATGAGATGGACAGAAAGAATCCCCTTCTGTTGGGACATTAAGAAAATGTGCCGCTTTTTCACAGACATAGATAGATTTATATCATACACAACAAAATTAATAGTCATGTCTTTGTCAAAAGATACAGTTTTATAAAACTGACAGACTTCATCAAAGAGAACCGGATCTTGAGAAACAGGCCTTTCAACACAAAAATGTTCCAATCCTTGAAACAGAATAATCCTCTTGATAGTAGAATCATATGAATCATAGAATTCTTGGGAAACTAACCTTTCCCTTAAAAGGTCTTTTTCTGAGAAGGCCTTTGAAGACATATCGGCAGGAGTGTTGGCCGAAGACTGAGACATAGGGATGCTGCTGAAGAAAGATCGTACGATGATTTAAAAACAGTGGAGCAGTGCTTCGCCTCAAAACTTGAAAAACCAATGTGGGTTTGGGGACGGAGGGGCTATTTATAGGCGATATAGGAGTGACTGTTGATCTTATACGGTCAAGATTAGAGAAAAAAACAATGGTTAGGATTAAAACGAAAAAAGATTTAAAAAAATGGAAAGTACCTGCCGGAGAATGTAAGGTTATTGTTGGTTTTAGTAGAGCTAAGAAGGAAAAACAATTGTATGGGGAAAAAAATCGTCATACCGATGGAAAACAAAGTCGTTACCATGAACTGACAATACGATGGAAAACAATCTCATTACCATGAACTGACAATACGATGGAAACCAATCTCATTACCATGAACTGACAATACGATGGAAAACAATCTCGTTACCATAATCAGTCAGTACGATGGAAAAGAAAATCATTACCATAATCGGTCGATACGATGGAAAATAAATTCATTACCATCATCAGACAGTACGATGGAAAAGAAAAACATTACCATCATCGGTCGATACGATGGAAAACAAAATCATTACCATCATCGGTCGATACGATAAACAAAAGAGTAAATGATACGATAAAACTGTCAATACGATAAACAGAAAAACAAAAACACATACTAGGAGAGTAAATAACTAAAGATCATAAGATAAAAAGAAATATAATAAAAAAACATAGTAAGAAATGTCCTCCCCATTTCAATGGGAGTTATTTAATGTTAGGATAATTGTAAAACATGAAGTAGATATGAATGATTATTTTAATTTAATCATTCCTAGCTTCTATTTAATAAACTCAAACCTATCGGAAGATAATGGTTTTGTAAAAATGTCAGCAAGCTGTTCTTGCATTCTGATAAATTGTAGAATAATATCTCCTTTTTATGTGTGATCCTTAAGAAAGTGATGCCTAACATCTATGTGTTTTGTATGAGAGTGGTGTGCTGGGTTCTTACTGAGAGCTATGGCACTAGTATTATCACAAAGAATTTGAGTTTTGGAGAAACTCAATCCATAGTCAGTGAGTGTGTGCTGCATCCACAATACTTGAGCACAAAAACTTCCAGCTGCTACATATTCAGCTTCAGTAGTGGATAATGCTACTGAGTGTTGTTTCTTGTAGGACCAAGAAACCAGAGAATCTCCTAAGAAATGACATGTTCCAGATGTAATTTTTCTATCCATTCTACAACCTCCAAAGTCTGCATCTGAAAAACTTTTTAAAACAAAATCATTACCATAAGAGTAAAAAAGACCTAAATCCATAGTGCCTTTTAAATACCGAAAGATTCTCTTTATGACTTTTGAATGAGACTCTTTTGGATTAGATTGATATCTTGTGCATAAGAATATAGAAAACATTAAGTCTGGTCAACTAGCTGTCAAGTATAACAGACTTTCTATCATACCTCTAAAGATTTTTTGATCAACTGGTTTCCCAGTTTCATCAAGATCAAGTTTATTTGAGGTACCGATTGGAGTGCTAATACTTTTAGTATTGTCATAACCATACTTTTTGAGTAAATATTTTATATACTTGTGTTGAGATATATATGTTCCTTCTGGTTTTTGAGAAATTTGAAAACCTAAAAGGAATGTTAACTCACCCATCATACTCATTTAAAACTCAAATTTCATTAAATTTGCAAAAGAATCAGTTAAAGATTTCTGAGTTTATCCGAATATGATGTCATCAACATATATTTGAACAATCAAAACATTTTTATTTTCCATTTTTATAAAAAGGGTTGGATCTGCTGTACCTTTTGTATAATTTTTTTTGTAAAATAAATCCTGTAAGTCTATCATACCATGCTCTAGGAGCTTGTTTAAGACCATATAGAGACTTGGTAAGTTTAAAAACATGATCAGGATGTTTTGGGTCTAGAAAACCAGGAGGTTGTTTGACAAAAACTTCTTCTTGAACAAAACCATTTAGAAAAGAACATTTTACATCCATTTTAAATAGTTTGAAATTAAAGTATGATGCAAAGGCTAATAGAATATGAATAGATTCAAGTCTAGCTACAGGAGTATATGTTTCTTCATAGTCTATTCCCTCTTGTTGATTATAGTACTTAGCAACAAGTCTTGCTTTATTTCTTATAATGATTCCATTTTCATCACATTTGTTTCTGAAAACCCATTTTACACCAATTAAAGTTGTTTCTTCAGGTCTATCAACTAAAGTACATACTTGATTCCTCTCAAATTCATTTAGTTCATCTTGCATTGATTTGATCCAATCATCATCACCTAAGGCCTCACTTGGACTTTTAGGTTCAAATTGGGAAAAAAAGCAAGATGTTCTATTTCATTTCTTAAGGAATTTATGGTCCTTACAGGTTGATTTACGTCACCAATGATGTTATCACTAGGATGATTCCTAAGAAACAATCGATTTGGGTTTTGTAAAGCCTTTTCACCAATATATGGTAGAAAATATTCCGTGGTAAATGTTTCAGAAGTATCTTCTTGAATATTTTCCTTATCAGAAGGATCTTCTATCAAAGGTTGATAATCAGTTTTTGAAAACACATCTGAGGATATAGGTTGGGATAATTTGAAACCAAAGGGATCAGTTTCATCAAATTTCACATGTACTATTTCCTCAACAGTACAAGTATTTTTGTTGAAAACTCTATAAGCCTTAGAAGTTGTAGAGTAACCTAGAAATATTCCTTCATCAGATTTTGGTGCAAATTTGTGAAGATTATCTTTTGTATTCAGAATGAATACTTTGCATCCAAAAACTTTGAAGTATGAAACTTTAGGTTTTCGACCAGTCCATAACTCATAAGGGGTTTTATTAAGAAATGGTCTAGTTAAAACACGATTTATAGTATAACAGGCAGTACTAACAACTTCAGCCCAGAAGTGCTTAGGAATTGAGTATTCACTCAACATGGTTCGAGTCATTTTCTGAAGAATACGCTTTCTTCTTTCAACAACACCATTTTTATGAGGAGTTCTTGGAGCTGAGAAATTGTGAGTAATACCTTTCTTACTACAAAAAGTTTCAAAATATGAATTTTGAAATTCACCACCATGATCACTATGAATAGTTATCAATGGTAGGTTTTTCTCATTTTTAACTTGGGATCTAAAAGTTTTGAAATAGGAAATGGCTTCAGATTTCTTTGTGAGAAAGTAGACCCATGTAAATCTAGTAAAGTCATCAACTAAAAAAAATACATAGTATTTTTCTCCAATGCTTCCAGATTGTGTAGGACCAAAAAGATCCATGTGCACTAACTGTAATGCATTAGAAGTTAAAACTTCACTAATTGATTTAAAGCTAGTTTTATGTTGCTTTCCAAATTGACAAGGATCATAGACTTTTGAATAATCATATCTAAGATCTGGTAGTCCCTTCACAAGTCGTTTCTTTGAGATTTTACTAAGGTTTCTCAGATTACAGTGTCCTAATCTTCTATTCCATATCCATGATTGGTCTTCTATTGCACTTAAGCAGGGTAAGTTTTGGATCTTAAGGTCTTCTAAGTTAATAGTGTAAACATTCTCTTGCCTATGGGCAGATAGAATGAATTCATCCTTGGAATTGTGAACTAGACACTTATCATTTCTAAAATTCACAAGGTAACCTTCATCATACAATTGACTTATGCTGATGAGATTGTGCCTAAGACCTTTAACAAACAAAACATTTGAGATAAGTACTTTTCCAAGAAAAATTATATTACCTATACCAACAATATTTCCTTGAGAATTATCTCCGAAGGTAACTTTTCCACCTTTTGTTTTGATAAACTTTTCAAAGAGATCTTTGTTTCTGGTCATGTGTCGAGAATAACCACTATCAATGTACCAAATATTCTTATCGGTACACTTCTCATTTTCCTGAAAAAGAAACAATTAGTTTTTCGGAATCCAAACTTGTTTGGATCCAGAAGGGTTTGATAAAATAATTTTTGGAATCCACATTTGTTTTGCAAAATGAGCTTTATGAAATCCTAAAGATTGAGTTCTATTAAGAGAAAAATCTCTTCTCCAGTGTCCTCCACATTGACACTTAGAACAAAAAGATGTTTTTTTGAGGAAAAAAATATTTATTACTAAAAACAGGTTTGGAATGAGTATAACCAAGACCAGAACGATTTCTCAAAGGTCTAATTTGAGAATACATATTTTCAAAGTTTTCCTTTCCATGATTACATTTTTTCAAGGAAAAAATTTCTGACTTTAATTTTAAAACTATATTTTTATTTTACAAAACATTTGAATTTGAACTAGAGTTAGGCTCTAAAATATTTTTCTTTGAAAACACAGTTTCTAGGTCCTTATAAAGTTTATCCTTTTCAGATTTTATTTTCTCAAGGGTTTTTAAAATACTTTCAAAATCAGAAGTTTTCACATCAAGATCCTTAGAAATATCTGATACTTCTTTAGTCAAGATTGAAATTCTAGAATTTGATTTCTCAAGCTTCTTCTTGAGTTTAGAATTTTCATTTTCAAGTAATTTGTCAAATCTAGATACTTCTTCAAAAGAAGGTAATGTATCATCTTCTGATGATGAAGATTCATTATTTGAAGATTCATAATATCTATTATCAGTATAATTTTCATTCAAAGAGACATTTGTAATAGCTTCAGCATTATGTACCTTAGCCATGAGACAATGATCTTCAATTGGTAATCTAGCTAAAAGTCCAATATTCCCCTGTCCTGAGGACTCATATTCTGAAGAATCATCTGAAGAATCACTCTCACTTACACTCCAGGTATCATTTTCCTTTAAGACTTTCTTTGTATTATAAAACCTTTTCTTGTTTCTTTGAGAGTGTTTCTCCTTTATGTCTTTCCTCTTTAGTAAAGGAAAATCAAGCCTTATATGTCCTGCTTTCTTACATTCATAACAAGTTACCTCTGAATCTTTCTTATCCTTACTATCTTTCTTTTTGAATCTATATTGGAAGTCTTTCTTTCCCACAATCTTGTTAATCCTTCAAGCAAGATTGGCTAGCTCATTACCTGAAAGATCACAATCACTTGAATCAGATATAACTTTCTTGGATTTGGATCTTGTAAGCCTTTCAGGTGTTTTAGATTTAGATGCAAAGGCTACACTTCCATTCCCATTCTTCTTCTTGTTGAAATCAGAATCTCTCTTCATTCTTGTCTCATGCTGTAGAAGAGTTCCAAAGAGTTCATCTAGACAAATCTAGGAAACTTTTCCATTTTCATCAATAGCTGTCCTTTTTGACTCCCATTCATTTGGCATTATATCTGTAATATTATCTACTAGAGCTTCATCATCAAGTCCTTTTTCACCCATACATTGTAAGCTATTTACAATTGTCATAAATCTTTGTTGCACTTTACATATTGGCTCTCCATAAGGAAAAAAAAACCATGATACTCTGCTCGAAGCATTGCTCTTCTTGTTTCTATAACCTTGGATGTACCAAAATGAGTGACTTCTAATTTCTTCCAAATACAGTTGGCAACTTCACATGAAGATATCTGGCTGTATATATTCCTGGTCATAGAGCATAATAAAGTATTGTGTACCTTGTAATTTAGTTGATATTATTGCTTCTCTTGGTTAGTGAAAGTACTGACTTCTTTGTCAGGAATTTTGTAACCTCCAGTAAGCATAATAAAATTGTCTACACCAGTATTGATAACGAACGTCTTCATACGATCTCTCCAATACTCATAGTCATTCCCATCAAAGATAGGTGGTATAAAAGGATTCAGATTATCTATTGACCCGATATTCATTCCTGTCATCTGATAAAACAAAAACTTTTCCACTCCACACGTTAGTGTAGTCAGTAATTAAAAATAGTAATATGAAAAAAAAATAAATCTAGTAATACAAATCAGTGGAAACCACCTTTGATACCAATTGTTGGATTGAATATGTAGATGTATATGTATATTAGATGGAACAATACAAGAGGGGGGGTGAATTTTAGGTTTAAAAACCTTTGAGTTTTATCACTTAAGAGATTAGTTTAAAAGGTATTAAACTAATACAAATACAAACACCCACAATTGTATTGAATATAAAAGGTATGATGTAATGTAATACTAATGAAATGTAAAACAATTGTATTCAAGATGAACACAATAATCAGAGTAATATAAAGATGAATTATTCTACCTTAAAGCGTATAGAATCAATCAATACAATATGTAATAGAATGATTGTAATTGAAACAATTACAATTGAATATGTAAAGAAGAAAGGAAACAATACAAATTCCTTTCTAATACAAGAAGCAACGAAAAAGTAAAAGTATTACAATTCTTTTGACCCAAAGAGAAGGGTTATCCTTTCACCTAGGATAAAAGGTCTGTCTCATCAACACCTTGGTAAGCCCTCGATACGATGATCGGTTCGTCTGTCTGCTTATCCCCGACAGCCCTCGATACGATGATCAGTTTGTCCGTCTGCCTATCCCCGGCAGCCCTCGATACGATGAACGGACCGTCTGTCTGCCTATCCCCGGCAGCCCTCGATACGATGATCAGACCGTCTATCTGCCTATCCCCGACATCCTTCGATTTTGTAGGTAATCGGCACCTCTGTCTTTCAATCACTTGAAAGCCCTCGATATGATGATCGGACGCACAAAGCACAAAGCATGAGAGAAGTCACAACATGTCTCTCCAGAACATGATAAAATCAAAGTATCACAGTTGTATCACGCTTGTTCTTAGTTGTCTGTTGTTGTCTCAACTTCAAATTACCTCCTATTTATAGGCCTCGGGTTCCAACAGTCACATCTCCTCCAACGGTCATATTTTTCCGAAAAACTCAGAGGGACTTGGACACCTGGCATCATAACGGTCATATTGAAACAGAAAGCACGACATCGTTTTGATTAGTTTGTAACTAACTCAACGACATCGTATTGGTTAAAACAAGATATATGAACAAGATAATCATGAGTACAATTTATATGAAACATGTGTTTTTGAAAAAGTACCAAAAAAAGTATGTAATGAAAGATATGAGAAGCAGAGTCAATGCAATTTGCATATCCAGTACGATCAATATTGTACGATTGGCATGATCAGTACGATCAGTAAGATCAATACGATACGCATGGTCAGTACGATCAACATGATCAGTACGATCAACATGGTCAGTACAATCAGCATGATCAGTACGATTATTATGGTCAGTACGATCAGCATGATCAGTACGATCATTATGGTCAGTACGATCAGCATGATTAGTACGATACGATAGACAAGGTTAGTACGATTAACAAGACATTTGTGATTTCCAAAACAAAATATAGAAGTCAAAAGAGGGCTTTTGACTCAACAGTTTCGTGGGACAATCAGATGAGGTACATTCTTATTACTCTCTTAATCATGAACATGAATCATAAAATGAAAATTTCTCATATAAATTATTTAAAGAGTAACACACCATTATGGAAATAAAGTATGAAAGTCTGAAAAAGAAAAATTAAGCCATTTGAAATTCTTAACATAAAATTTTTGGTGAAGAAGAAAATACGAACAATGAGATTTTAGAGTTAAAAATTCAGTTAGAAAAATATACAATCTAAAATACTAAACAATCCAAATCAATTGATAACCTTCGTACAGAGGTTTAAAATTTAAAAGTTTCTATAAGTATCTTTACAAAAGGGGAAGATTATTTAAAAAATAATCTTGGTCAAAATCAACTTAGAAATGAAAAACTCAGAATTGGAAGCCAAGGTGAAAGGTCTAAACTTTATGGAAAATCATTTCGGCCTTGTTCTAAGAATAACAACCTTCCCAAAGTTACTTGTTTTTATTGTGGTGAAATAGAATATTTTTCAAATATTTTTGATTTAAAAAATACTCATGTTTATGGAATTAAACATGTTTTTACTTAAAAATATTTTTCAAAACAAGATTTAAAGTTATCTGGGAAATAGAAGAAAGTCTGAATGCCTAGACCTCTTATTGATAACATTTCCAGAACCAAAATAATTTGGGCACCAAAGAACTTTATTGTTTGATTTGTCATTGTAGGGAACTAACTGTATGAACAAAAAGATAAAATGGTTTATGGATAGTGGTTGTTCAAGGCATATGAGTGGAGTTTACTCCAACTATCACTCTCTATCCAAATTAGATGGAGGATATGTCATGTTTTCTAACAATGAAAAAGGAAAGATAGTTGGCATTGGATCAGTTGGAAATACTTAGTCTATTATCATCAACAAATTACTTTATGTTGAAGGTTTTAAGTAAAAAATAATAAATATTTCTCAAATTTTTGATGATGGATATTCTATTGATTTTTCAAAAAATGACTTCTTAGTTTTTAAAGATAAATATCTCAAGTTTAAAGCACCCATAATAGACAATGTCTACACACTAGACCAGAATTCCTTATGTAGACATAATGTAAACTGTTTAAATGAAAAAATTGATCAATCATGGTTTTGGAATAGAAGACTTGGACACTATAATGTTCATTCCTTAATAAAGTTTTATAAAATACATTTGATTTATGAATTTCCAAATATTAAATTGGAAAAAAATGAAGCTCTATGATGCATTCCAAATGGGAAATAAACATAGTCATCTTTCACACCAATTAAAGAATTTATACTTCTAGACCACTTGAGTTTATCCATATAGATCTATTCAGACCCACTAGAATTTCAAGTCTCTCTAGAAATTCATTTTTTTGTGTTTTACTTGACGATTTTTCAATATTTACATGGGTTTAATTTTTAAGACTCAAAAGTCAAACATGTTCCATTTTTATAGATTTTTGTAAAATTGTGCAAAATGAAATGGATGCCAAAATCATGTCTTTAAAAAGTGATCATGGAGGTGAATTTTAGAATCATGACTTTAATTATGATTGATATTAGAAGAAAATTAAACATACATTCTATTCCCCCAGGACACCACAACAAAATGGTGTCGTCGAAAGGCTGAATAAGAGTTTGAAAGAAATTTCTAGGACTATGTTATGTGAATGTAACAGGGCCACTCATTTTTTGGACAATTATGTTAACATATTGTGTTATATCATTAACAGAGTACTAAAAAGTCCTATATTAAATAAAACAACCTATGAGTTATAGAATAATATAAAAACCAATGTCAGATACTTCAAAGTATTTGGATTTAAGGTTTATATCTTGAACATAAAGTTTAATATTGGAATGTTTGATCCAAAGGATGATGAAGGTATATTCCTAGGTTATAATACTAATTCAAAATATTATATAGTTTTTAATAATGTTAAAGGATTTTTGAAGAATCAGTTCATGTGAAATTTGATGAAAGATATCCTTTCAATCAAAAAATAACCCAAATTAATGATCAAAATGATTCAGTCAAAAATATGAGACCTGAACCTCACTTTAGTAACAACAAGGATGGCGATTTGAAACATTATTACTTTAAATAAAATCGAATAAGGGTAGACACTAGTGAAAAAAATATGATTTGTTCGGAACTATTAAAAACCATAAATAATATCCTTTAGAAAAAATTATAGGAAACCTATATGAAGGAGTAAGGACTAGAAGAAACATATAAAATCTAGTAGAGTTCTCTAAATTTATATCTAAATTAGAACCTAAATCTGTATAAGAAGCCTTATCTGATGAATGTTGGTTCTTAGAAATTCAAGAATAGATAAATAAATTCAAAAGAAATATTGTATGGGAAATAGTTAAAATACCCTCAAAATATCATATAATTGGAACCAAATGAGTCTTCAGAAACAAGAAAGATGATCATGGTGTAATTACTATAAATAAAGCTAGAATAGTTTCCAATGGATATAATCAAGAATAAGGGATAGATTGTGAAGGAACCATTTCTCCTGTAGCTCGATTAGAATCCATTATAATCCTTATAAAATATGCATTGTATATGAATTTCAAATTATATCATATAGAAATTAAATCTACCCTTTTAAATTATTTTTAATGGAATAAATTTACATAGAACAACCTACTAATTTTGAAGATCCTCATTTTCAATATTCCATGTTTAAACTTATCAAATCTCTATATGGACTTAAACAAGCACCAAGATCATGGTTTGAAAGATTAAGTTATTTTATTTTATTAAATAGTTTTATAGTATAAATAGAATATCCTAAAATATTTAATAAAACTTCTTACTCCGATATTTTGTTATTACAAATATTTGTTGATGATGTTATTTTCTGATCAACAAACGAAAAATTGTGCAATGAATTTTCAAAACTTATGAAAAAAGAATTTGAAATGAGTATGATGGGTTATATAAATTTTTTTATGAGATTTAAATTTTATCAAAAATATTTTGGAAACATTTTAAATCAAAGAAAATATATACTTTATTTACTTAAGAATTTTGGACTTTAAAATAATAAGACCTACTGAACTCCTACTCATTACAATATGAAACTTGAATCAGATAAAACTTGAAAACCAGTTGACACCAAGGTGTATAGAAGAATCATTGGATGCTTTTTATACCTTCATGCAAGTAGAAAATAAATTATTTTTTTAGTATGCCTTTGTGCGAAATTTCAATATAATACAAAATATTCACATTTGAATGCTAAAAAAATAATTTTAAGATATCTAAAAGAGACTATATCTCTTTATCTTTTTTTACAAAAGCCTATGATTTTAATTTAATTTCATATTTATATGCTAATTTTTCTAGATATAGATTAGATAGGACAAAAACCTCAGGAACCTATCATTTTGTTATTAAATCCCTAGTGTCTTGGTTGAGTAAGAAGCTACACTCTGTTGCACTATCAACTAATGAAACTGAATATATTTCCACATGAAGTTGTTGTTCATTGGTGCTGTAGATGAATCACACCTTATTGGATTATGGATTTAATTTTAATTGTTTTCCAATCATATGTGATAACACGGGTGCTATCAACATATCAAAGAATCCAGTAACACATTTGGTAATGAAGTACATTGATTTAGGACATCATTTCTTGAGAGATCATGCATAGAAAAATGATATCTCTTTAGAATTCTTTTAATAGAAAAAATATTAGTAATTTTTTTTACTAAATATTTTCCGGATGATAGATTCGAATTGATTAAGTTGGAGTTAGGTATGTTTAATTTTACTAAATAATATTTTACAACATATTTATCATATTTAAAGTAAATGTGTTATTTAATTTATTTAAATTTATTTTTTTTCCACCATTTTGAGTACTATTCATATCCAATAGGCCACAATTCTGACTATTAGTAATAGTTACCTTGTACATCACTGAACAACCCCTCAATTACCATGAACGAAAAATATTGTGTATCAACTCTACACATGAAATGGCTTAAAATCTTTGAACCATATTTCTATTTTTCTCAAACCCTTGTTACCCTAAATTTCCAACCCTATAACCCTTAAAACACTCTTTAAATGAAAAAAAAAGAACTGATGGTGCTTCATATACTATGATGAAATGAAAAATTATTTCAAGGAAACTATTAAGTGGATGAGTTATTGATTTTAAATGGTTGGACAATACAAACATGATGATGAATAAATTCATAAATAATAATGGTTGAGAATAAATTTTTGATGTTTATCGAACCATGTTTTTCTTCAAAAATAAAGTTCATGTATTTTATGATTTGGAAGTCTTTCAATTTAGTAATGATGAAGACATGGTTTCTGTAACTATTTACCAGAAGAATATGTTGATAACCTCAGTCAAGTTAGATAAAGCACTAAAATATCACCATGAAGTTTATAAATTATTCATAAACTCTTTATCTACCATGGATGGAGTCACCCCTATAGAAATAATGAAGTCGATGTTTGGAACCACTGTCGTAGAGAAAAATCAAGTCAATGATTGGTAGCTTGAAAGAAAAGTTTTAACCAAATTCATCTTGTAGAGAATCACTCAATGAAATGGTGATTTATAAAAGATTATTTTTCAAGATATTACCCTACTTTATTTTTTTATTCTATAAAATACCGTGAATTTAGCATGATATATTCTACGTTATACGTGTCATGTTAAAAAATTTACTAAACTATTATCCTTTTGAAAAAATATCAACCCTCATTTTTTGAGAGTATTGGAGTTGATTTGGATGATAAAAATACAACTAATTTTCATGGGATGAAAAACATAAATGTGAGTGTATTAAGAATTTTTTTTTTCATTAGGACTTTTCATTTATAAAATTCATACCCTTTTCCTCAATTGTTGAAGTAGCACCAACCTCAACTCAGGGGGAGTCATCTTGTTCACACGAGACACCAGTGATAGTACAAGAATCATCTCATAGCACTGAGATTGGAGATAGTCATGATGATGAAGAAATTAATCAAAATTGGTGAATATGAGTAAGGATTATAATTTCATCAGACCAACATACTGGCTATCAGGAGAGAACCCCTCTTTTTCTAGCCTCTATACCTATCCATGTTCCGAAAGAATGGATGGCCTCAGCTATCACTTAGATATTTTTAGATGGTCAACACAATAAAATTTATGTAAGATAGAGAATTTCACCTCTCATGATTTAGTATCATTCCCAAGAGTTGGAAATAATGGATGAAAGGAGAATCAGTAGGAAAAAATCACAAGAATTGCATCATTAGGATGAATTACCTAGAATTGCTGAAAATAAATCAATTCAAGAGGAAATAATTGAAGTTAATCAGGAAAAGGTTTCACCTATTTTTCAAGATATAGGAAATAAAGAAATACCATAATTTGATAAAAGTATTTATGAAAAACCTAAATATATAAATTCAATGTTATTTTCTGAAGTCAAATCTATAAAAGTTTAAGTCGTTGAATCCAATTAATAAGTAAAAGTTATTCCTGATGAGATGGAATCAAAATTTGATGGTCAAAAAGTGAAACTGTTGGTTCAATATATTATGGAAAGGTGTTTAGAATAACCATTTGTCAGAAATTTTCCTGTCTCTGAAGTTCAGTTGAAGATTCTAAAATTATCTCAAACTATCGATATAGTATTTGAAGCTATTGAGTTTTTGTAATGCAAACTCATTTCAAAACTTTCAGAGAACTATTTTTGATGAAGTTATAAGGATACCAAGTCCTATAAAGGATATTTTTGAATCCGTTAATAAATAAACAAAGTAGATGGATTCTATACTGCCACAACAGTTCCTAGAAGTTCAAGAAAATTCAATTCAAGTAAATAAGAATATAAGTTTCATCATCATAAGACTACAATTTTTTTTTGGATATCTAGCAAATTATTTTTAAGTTATAGATAAGAAAGTGGAATAGTTTCATCAAGTGTTAGTTAATAGTTTTAAACCAAACTAATCAGATGATGATGAGGTCGAGGGTGATGCCTTTGTAGAATCTTTAGACAGTCATGTTCCCTCAAAATAAAAAAGAAATTATTTCTATCATTGGTACTGCGGAGAATCAGTTAGAATCCTTGAAAATTTTGATATAAAATTGTGAAAAGAAGGTATACTTAGAGAAATTTGTTGTAGATTTTTATCAATGTGCGTGGAAGTATTTTACAACTCTTCTTGACTATTTCAAAAATGATATGGTGAAGTGAATTTATGATTGTGCTGATGTGACTTTTCAAATTGATGGAAGATTTCTACCTAGACCTCAAATTGTTGAATTTCACTTATCTAAATCTCAACACGTTAAAGAAATATTTGTTCCATCTGAGGTTCATCAAAGGGAAAATCTAATGTTTTATAAAGAAGCATATTTATCCTTACCTGAACTATCCACTAAATTTACCTTTACCCATGTGGGTAACTTTGAATTTGTGAGGTAAAAGAAAGTATCTCTCAACATTGAGTCCACACGAGTACATTTTGATCATGAAGATCACACTGTTCTTGTAGAATTCTTACTTAAATTGGGTGATGTTTTTAGTGAAATAGTTGACACTCCTCTACCTACATACACATTATCTCATGATCAACCCTTATCCTAAATCTACCCCCAAACATTCTTTTTCTGAAAAGAAGTTGATAGAACACCTTTCAAGCTTATAGAATGGTTGAACAGTGGTTGGGAATTCTCAAAATAATTTAAATTAATCCACTTTTATGTCACTAAAATAATTGAATATATTTACTTTAACTTATCTTTTGAATGATCATAATTTTTTATTTTTCTAAAATATTTAATTTTGATACACCCTTTTATTTGAATGATCTTAATGCTTTAAAACCATTACTAATATTTTTATCATGTTTACTTCTACTATGATCTTATTTTATTATTTATTTTTAATATATTGCTCTATCATTTCTTATGATATACTATTTTAATGTTTCATTATCACTTCTATTTAATGGAAAATCTAGTTTATCAGCAATAACAATAACCGATTACTACCATTCTTGTTCAACAATAGCTCTATTCCTTATTATAATTATTTTTGATTTAACAAAAGAGGTAGAATAAAATAAAAATAAAAAAAACAATCTTTTTCATATTTAAAAAAGCGGAGAATGAAAGAAATTTTTTTGGAAGAAGAAAAGGAAAAGGAGAACAAGAAAAGAAAACTTTCTTATTTCATAAAGTTTAATGTTCAGTGTATGAAATTATTGTTTTTACATTTCATGGGTTTTGTGATCATAAAAATGGGGGAGATTTTTGGAAAGATTTTTGTCACAACATGTCTTCCTATTATGTGTTTTTATGATTCACAAAAATGCCTTCTTTTATTCAAACAAGTATTATCTCAAGTGTTTCAGATCATGTTTATCTTACTCTGTGTGTGTATGTATTTATTTTATGATATGCATGAATTTTATCTTATGTGAATTGAAGAATATGTTCAGTTGGTCAGAATCAAAAAGTGTCATGTAAGACATAATTTTATGAAGGTCAACCAATTTTCTCAAGAAAAATACTCATGTCAAAATGAGATTATAAAAGGAATTTATCTTCTAAAAGGAATATTCATATCCAGAATAAGTTGAAGAAGCTAAGTGTTATATCGTAGTTACACTTTATCTTAAACTGGAGAATTATCTTATACTGTGTTAAAGTCAGTTTATCTTACAAGGATGTGCCCCTTTATCTTACAAAAGTTATATTACGATGAACAATGATTTCAATCAATATCTTACAAAGATCTAGTATTGCAGAACATCATGATTTTTTTGATAATCTCTTGAAAAGTCACTTCATTCATTTAGAGCACATCAAAATGAGATTATACATTTAAGGAATGATTGGTTTGCATAATTATTTCCTAAATAGGAAAATACAAAGAATGAGAAGATTTCTACCATAAAATAAATTACTATATTTGGAAAGTTCGGCTGCATATCTTCAATAGACTATCTCATCAAGATCACTGTATAATCCTTGATCAACTATTAGAGTTATCTCATGTTCATGTTTAAATAACATATCAAATGATTTGTATTCCACTAAAAATACAAGTGAGGAGGAATGATAGCTGATCTCCGTTGAAAATCATAAATAAAAACACCAGAGGCATATACATTGTTAAGAAAACAAATCGTTTGTATTTTACTTATCAGTTCCATCAGTCTCTCAAAATATTATCCTGAGATACACTTTTAAATCTATCATTCTTGTAGGAAAAATATTAATCTACTGTCAGATGCTTCTTGAAACTGTGTGCTTCAAATGTTTTTCTCAAAGTTTCTATTTATTCTATCATGTTTTCACTCAGTGTGAGAGTTTTATTAAGACCGCTGATAGGTCTTGTAAAGGGAGATCCTGGTTGAAATATCATGGAACTTTGTATTAAGTGATAATTGCTTTTAATCAGTTGGGATCCCTCAGTAAAAGGGATATTATAGTGAAATTAAAGAATCTCTTATATAAGAGTGTTGGTTGACTGGAATAGGGGATTTCTATTTCCCGAACCATTATAAATCTCTTTGTTCAATTTATTTTCCGCATGATTTTATATTTCCACTACATATAATCTTAAGAAATGAATTGAACTTGCATACTTCAAAGAGGGTGGACTAATATTAAAGTAAATTTTAAGAACTCAATTCACCTCCCTCTTGTGTTATTCTGTTAGTTATTATTTGGGAAACATGATCTAAAATACCCTAAACTATATAAATAGAAGGTCTGAGATAAAATAACCTAAACTACAATGATAAAAGACTCGAACTGAAAGAGCCTAAAATATAGTGATAGAAGGTCTAAGATTAAAAACACTAAACTAAAGTTATAGAAGGTTAGATATAAAATAACCTAAACTAAAGTAATATAATGTTTGAGATAAAACAACCTGAACTACAATGATAGATGGTATGAACTAAAAGTTCCTAAACTAAAGTGATAGAAGTTCTGAGAAAAAATACCCTAAACTACAACAATAGAAGGTCTAATCTAAAAGACCCTAAACTATAGTGATATAAGCTCTATGCTAAAAAAACCTAAACTACAATGATAGAAGGTCCAAGCTAAAAGACTCTAAACTATTATGATAGAAGGTACGAGCTAAAATACAGTAAACTAAAGCGATAAAAGGTCCAAGGTAAAAGACCCTAAACTAAATCACTAGAAGGTCCATGATAAAAGACTCAAGATTACAGTGATATAAGGTCCAAGCTAAAAGAACCTAAACTAAAGTGATAGAAGGAAAGAGATAAAAGACCCTAAACTAAAGTGATAGAAGGTCCAAGCTAAAAGACCCTAAATTAAATCGATATAAGGTCTGACCTAAAATAACCTAAACTATAACAATTGAAGGTTTGAGCTAAAAGAACATAAACTAAAGTGATATAAGATCTAAGATAAAAGACCCTAAAATACAATAATAGATGGTTTGAGCTAAAATACCCTAAAATATAGCAATGGAAGGTATGAGCTAAAAGTCACTAAACTGCAACGATAAAAGGCCCGAGCTAAAATAACCTAAACTATAGTGATAGGAAGTATGAGCTAAAAGACCCTAAACTACAACACAACAACAATTCAGTATTCAAGAATGAAAAACCTTGTAAGGATCACCATACTTCCTTACAAAAAAATTTTGCTATGCTCACCAAGCCTATCGACTTCGGTAAAAGAAAGAGTGATCTCCCTAAGGGATATATATTCTACCCAATTATCCTTCTACCAATCTGGTGATCTCAAGATAACTATTTTAGTTATATAAGTAAGGAATCTCATGATTGGTGGGAATTAATGAATAATTTTTGAAAAGAATCTATTGTTATTTAAATATTCAAATCCATACATTCATGTTTACTTGATATTATGAAAAGGAGGGGTATCATTGATGGTTCATTTAAAAATTATATCAACAAAATTTCATGCACATCATGAATAGAAGAAAACTAGACAAAAACGTATAAATTTCAATAGATCTATTCACTGATAGCATATAAGAGGAGGAATATCCACATATTGGAGCCTCTACCATGGACATATAAGCCAAGTCAAGGTATAACAATTATAACTTCATCACATCATGTGCTCATATGAATCTTTGAACTCTAAAAGTCTTTTCTCTAGAGAGGGAATGGATTGGCACAACTGGTCAACATAATCAATTTACACTTCTGAAACCCACTAAAACTCCTCCACCCTAAAAATAGATTAAATCCCCTCATTCTCTAACACATTAAGAAGTCTCTATTTTTCTATCACAATATTCTATAATATTTGGAGTGCATGTTGAAATTGGAATAACTATGCTTGATGACAGATGATCTCAGATAGAAGATGATCTGGTCACAGATTGGAGATGGTAAATTTCAACCATCTCAGTGTTGACCACATCCTAGTGAGATTCCACATCAATCACACACCAGTATGATTCATTTACATCCTCATCATAGTCCCACTTCATTGAAGAGGATGCATCAACATCTAGCACCCTGAATTCGAGGGCCCTCTTCTGGTCCCTCATAGAGATCACCTCATTCACCTGGGAATTAAGGACGGTATAAAAAATTCTTCATAACCAAGTATAAGAAATAAAAACTGAAGGTGGCCCAATCGACCCTTCAACTCATCTAAGGGCTATCTGAAAATAAGGCAAAAATCTCCCTCCACACGTGTCACCACATCGACTGATATAATTACACAAACCCCAGGCCTTGATATAAGCTCATCCTAGGAACAAGAACATATTCCAAAACTAGGTCACTCATAGAGAGAGTCATGATCAAAGTCTTTTTCGATGAAGGAATAGATACGACCTCTACATTGGTTGATCCAGTCAGAGGAACCCTAAAGGAAACTAGGACTAGAGCCTCCAAACTTTGGGGTGAAGGCACTAAAAAAAGGGAACATGGTTTTATTAGTCATAAGATAAATTATATTATATCACCAGGTAATCAATAAAAATTAATGATGTTAGAAACATACCTTTCATGGTCACGTTATGGGTGACATATACCCCCCAACCCCATCCTTGGGTGAAGAACTGAATCTTTCTTATGATGAGAGGCTCCATGGAACTTTTGGTGATTTTCCTGAAGAAATGATTCACTCACCGACCTTGAGGACTAAAGGAATATAAGATAATATCAGGTGATATGGCACAAATAGATGAATTGTCCAGTCTTGAATAAGTACTCACCTTATCCAAAATAATAAAGGAGGTGAAGTTCCAAACTTACTTGAGGATTTTGGAGGAGAATAACCTGACAAAAAAACTCAATTCCTTTTCCTCTTCCCTTATATGAAAGGCTCTCTCAGATGAACTGAATTCAAATTTTTTGTTCTAGAAGTGGCAATCACATCCCACATCTGGGCCAATCAACCTAGGGATTTTTCATAATTTGTCTCACGGTCACTACCAAACTCCTCTCCCATAACTGCAAAAATGGGAGAATATTCAGGGGATTGAATGACTGAACAGTCTTTAGTAGCCCCCCCTATATCAATAAAAATAGAAAAATGTCGGTAAAATTCTAATGGAACCATGAACCTTTAAACATAACAGTAAGACCAGTCTTACCACTGCTTCTATGGGATATCCAAACTCATTCATAGCCATTTATAGTGTACTACACACCACTTTAAGGTGAATCAAAGGTAAATAGAAAACCTGAACCTAATTCTTTCTAGCATTAATTCAATGTCTCCGAAAAGGCGATGACTTCCCCAGGCATGTTTTTGAAGTTAATACCCATCGAGATGATGTCATGAGAAAAACCCTCCAAATGGAAACTCTGATTGATGTATGCTACCCAAATATTATCCTATGAGTTATGAATCCACTAATTCATCATCTATTGAGATGCAATAGGAAATAATAAATTTTATATGGCCTCACCCTCTGGTGCCACACTCACTACTTCCACATTAATGGACACTTCCATTGGCAAAGAAGATGATGAAGAATGCCTTATCTCCATACTAGGTTATTTCGAAGCGATTGACCTATAGAAACTAGTTTATTTATAGGATTGGGATTGTTATCATCATCTGATGGTTGGGAATCCTCGATTACCAATTTGGATAATTTCCCATCGGTATATGAGTGAATCAAAACCTCAGTATAATTCCAGGATAAACATATTCCTGAATCACCGGGAGGAAGTTTTATCCAAGAATGAGTATCCTCCCTAGTAAAAATCAACCAAAATTGGTGATCCACCATCATATTATTCTAATATAGAACATAAATTGAGTAAGGAAATATTGACTAGGCACACAAGAATTTGTGAATGAATCGGTAGGGTGCGTACCATTCATAGATGAGGTCCCCGTCAATATGGATGGAAATAACACCCTTGTGAAGTGAAATAATATAAGACCGTTCCTCAAGACTGGCCTCACTAGTATCAAAAATATCACCCATTGGAACTGGGCAGTAAGTTTTGAAATAGAAATGATCACAACAACTCATATAAGCCTGAACATCCTGATCTATCAGTGTAACATGTCTTAACGCACTAATACATTATAGGTATGGTATAAAGAGTAAATCAGAGATACCCTAGATGCTAATATAGTAATGGAATCCTAGGGGAGATAATATCCATCCCCATAATACTTTTAAGGGTCCCATGATACTGTAAGTTCATTTCCCTTGTAAACATGGTGCATAAGATGATAAAGTTTGGACACACAGGTACGACTAGCCTGATACACTTCCTATTGACATGGAAATATCCATCTTGAAAGTGGAAACTCAAACTCCTACTTATTTATTCATGATAAGTAAGTACTCAATTAGAAACATGGTGAGAAAACCGGCTAGTTGAATATCTTGGTCAACACTGAGGACAACCTCCCATGCCCATTATTTAAATTTCCATTACTCAACCATAGTTCAGTAAGTTCCTTGTGCACTACGAGAGTCCTTCATAAGCCAAGACTTATAATTCATAGATTCCAGCTTATAAAATTCCTTATTTATGAAGTATCCTACCCATGTATTGGATGGAATATCTTTTATAGGAAGTGTATCCTTATGGAGGGCCTTTTCAGCCAGCCTGATTAGTTATCATGTGAGAGGGGTATTCCTCATTACGTTGTCCTAGGTGGACCATGGGGGAAAGAAATCATCATAAATTCCACCTAATTTAGGTTCACCACATATATTCTTCACATCCCAAAGGCTGATTCCCACCTTTCCATGCATGAGGTATAAAGTGTTCATGTCCGGACTCCAACAACTGAACAGTTCCATTATTAGACCCTTATTACAGTAGGCATATGTTTTCAATATCCAAATAGCCTCATACATTCCAATTTTGTTAAAATCCTTAACAAATTCATAAGTAATATATTCTACCTAGGAGGGCCACCGTGTTCATTCCACAACTACCTCTTAATTAGAAGTCCCAGTTGGAAAGCCACCGTAACATCTAATTGGAGGTGGACTTCCACATTATTATACAGTACATATGAACATAATAATCATGTTCACGATCAGACACATCAAAGTATGTGAGAATAAATGTCATCATATTCTCATATTCATAGTCTCCCTTGGAAAAAAGTACCCCCCTAGGATATATTTTCCTGAAAAGTGTTGTGGGGTTTTCAAACCCAAGAAGAGGGTATAAATGATTAACGTGATAGAGGAATGAGATCATCATCAGTAAGACCAAACCTGTAAAGGTTTAGAAATTTTGAAAGGGGATACTCCTTGAGTTTTTATCCCTTTAGTGTTATCAGAGTCTATTGAAGTGGCCTAATATCACAATGGAAATTAGGATCTGCACTTTCCATAATAACATTGCAATGGGCGATCACTACTATTTCCTACCTCTTAGAAGGTTTGTGAGAAGCACGATGAGAACCAAATTACATATGAAAAAAGTATTTGGAATATTTCAGATACATAAAATAAAATATTATAAATAAAAATACATAAAATTGGAATCATCATACATCACATGAATCAATAAAGTCATTCACGAACCACCAAAATATATTGTGAATCGCCCAACTCATGAATATCTCATGGGTCACATAAACCTTCAAAGCATTGTGAAACCACATGAATCCTAATATGGATCTAAATTTCATGACCTTAACATGGTCACAAAATCTGAAAAATATTAAAAGGATCATATGATCAAGATAGAAGGTCCCATGGACCCCTTAAGATGACCGAGCATCCCCATGACCAAAGTTCAAGCAACTACCGAAGGAAAATTCATGATTTGTTTGAGTGAGCACTTGGAAAAAAGTATTATTACAATGCCATTATCATAAAATGGTCTCATGGAGAGGTCTCATGATTAGGTATAGCAATAAGGTCATGTGACAAGGAAACTTGATGGATGTAGGGCACAATAGATCTAGTGAATTTAGTAGTCAGTGAATGAATACAATCTCTATTCCCCTATGTATAGGGAATCCCGTGGAATACCAATATTCACCTGATAGACCAATTGTCTCCTAATACACCAATTAGAGATAGTGTGAAATACTTAATTAGTCATTTACTTTTCCTAGAAACTATCACTTGTCCCTGTGGACATCACTCCTCAGGGGGGGGGGGGATTTATTGATGCCCACCAAATGAGCATTGAAAAATTAAAAAAGGAAGAAATTAAAGAATATTGGCATCATCATTCCCACAAAACAAATGAATAATACAGTGGCCAAATAATCATGGATTTCATAAGCCTCTAAGAGACACATGATTGCATGACAATAAAAAGGGCACACAAAGAAGCCATAGAATGTGCATAGCCTACAGAATGCCTCATGAAGTCCCTTCTACAAGTCCTTATGTTCTAGTGAAATTACCCTAGACAACTAGTGATCACATAGAGGCAACCATATAATCTACCCTAGGTCATGAGACTTTTAAACTAGTGAGCAACCAATAAACCATCCAAAATTCATTTGAAAAGAGGATGAAAATATCTAAAAGTCGTTAGCCTCTTGCAATCATAAAACTCAATGGATGCATTATCGATGGGGATAATCAGTTTTCTCGAAAACATTCAAGAAAACTCACAAGATAAACATAATTTATAAAATAAAAAAAAGGAAATAAAAGGTAAGGATGTGAGAGCCTATCGTGGTTACAAAAATCAAATGATGCGCCCTTGGTGATTCACAAGGTGCCACAGGCACCTGGAAACTTGTCCGCATCATCTCTTGAAAGCTAGATAACAAGTCATCCCCATCACACGAAGGGACTCAGGTATATCTAGGAGACCTTGATTTACCACTTTGGATCCATACGAAAAAATAGATGTAATTGTCCATGAAATTATGACACATCCCCATAGGATCTTTTCTGGTTGCACAACGCATTTCCAAGATGTAAATTGGTTGTCCTAAAATACACACAAACAACCTCGAAAAGTCCACAACAATTGTAAAATAAACAAAGGAAATAAAATTGGAGGAGGAAGCCTCCCACAGTCAAAAAAATCACATGAAATTACTTGGATGTCCACATAATAGTCTCGCAAGACCCCCGACAAGCTAGTATGATCTCATGAAGGCCCCTTGACAAGACATCATTGTCTCATGGAAAGTTCCAGAAAATTCAACTGAGATCACATGAAGGCCTTTCAATAGGCATCCTAATATCACGAAGACCCCGTGAAATCCATCATTGTCTCGTAGAAAGTCCCAGACAAATCACCTGAGATCACACGAAGGCCTTTCAGTAGGCATCCTTATCTCGTGAAGGCACCAAGACATGTCAACCTAACAATATGAATGTAACTTGGCATGTATTCATGATTAAAAAAACCACATTTATTAGAAATAATCCAATAAATGATTCATTAATGGTATGGTCTTATGATCTTTGAAAGACATGTGATTCCCTTAGAGAGATTTATAGCTAGACCTCACGAAGTCATGTGATGCTAAGGCCCTCTGATGATTCCATACTGTATTCGCACGATACGTGCCACACAAAGCGGAGAACAATTAGGGTGATTGAGCCTATAAACCCCCACCCTAGCCTCAAAGAAGATGTTGGAATTTTTTGCATCCAGATGCACGAGTTAACCCAATCACCAAAGAGGATTTATCAGTGCGGATGATCTCACAACCAAAAAAGCTTTCCGTTAGGTAAGATCTAGAGAACAACCGGAGTGGCCATTCAATATGCATAAGCACTTCATATGATCATTCATAGATCAAAAAAATGTATTCTGGAAAGACATGTGAAAGGAACCCAATATATTTTCTAGAGCACGTGAGACTCAAAATAATCTAACACTGAATAAATCTAAGATATTTACAATAAAATGTTGGAATAAAGACTAAAGGGTGATAGACTTAAGAAAAGAACATATACGTTGATCCTCATGCACTTCACCTGAACCACCCAAGACACACAAAAAGACCAAGACATGGCACCCAGATCTTGTGATATTCCTCTGGTATACTATTGGATCATACAAAGTCTCCTATACTTGTAAAAATCATGTCACATGGCACCCATCGGGCGTTCCACCCAAGTATCACGAAACCCTTCGGGATCTCCATCCAAACTTTGATATATACTTCAGACATGAAACCTAACCCATATAATGATACTAGAACATGTTATATGGGTCTCACAATAGTTCCCAGGCATGTCAAATAGCTCTTGAGACACCCTCTAGGAATTCCATCTAGGTCTCTTGATGACCCCCAAACATGTCAGTCTAGATTAGGCGTCACCCTTCGAGACATGTCGAATTGAATATCATGACGCCCTAATGTGTCAGTCATCTTTCATGATGAAAATCAGGAAGGTAAGATGGATCATGTGACACCCTTTAGAAATGTTATCCAAGGTCATGTAATGGCTTATAGGATAATCTATATGGGTCTCGTGATGTCTTTCAGACAATCCAGCCTCGATCATACGACGACCTTCATACATTCCATTCATATTATGTGATGTACCTTATAAAATTCAACTTGATCATGCAATTTTATTTGTACATGTCATGCAGAAATTCTCTATCATGTCAAGCAGTCAACCAAGGCATGACAAGCAGACAATAAACACATGTCAGGCAGACAAGTAATCCAGACCATAAGGGAATCCTAGGACTTGATAACCTTGTTCATCCTTAGTGTGTAATCCTCAATTTTAAGGGAAATGTCAATGTGTAAGACCCAATAAAATGAACTATGAGAACTATGATTCCTTCCATAACCAGGATACATAGGATACCTTACTAATACCTGAGATCCATATCAAACATCTCCCAGGATTTCCTAGTACATAATCCTCACATCAATAAGAAATGAGACTGATTATTTTTCATCCCTTGTTTCTCAAACTGAGAATATCTCACGTGGTATTAGGGAGTTGCAATGACCATATAATTAATTTCATAAGTCTTCAAAAAGATAATGTAAATATTAGTGCATAATCCCAACCATTTGAACTATGAGGACTCTGATTCCTACCATAACCAAGATACATAGGATTCCTTCCTAATGCCCAAGCCTTAACTCAAATGGGAATCCACATATGAGTATGTCCCATAATATCTTTGAAATTTTAACCATCGAGACCCAATCATTCCCATTGGATGATCATTTTACATCATCCATTAGTGAATTGATAAACTAACTGAACTATGAGGAATATGATTCCTTCCATAACTCAGATATGTAGGACGCCTCCTTGAGGTATGAGAACCATGTTAAAACATCTCAAGGTCTATCCTAGTATATAATTCCCACAATCATATGAAATGAGGCTAATAAATTTCTATCAATTTCTTCTACTACCAAGAATGGATCACATGGTCTTAATGAGTTTCAATGAACACATCTTTGTCATCATGAACCTCCACCGGTGAGGGAAATATTAGTATATAAGCCCCGATTAGTGTCATGATTTAAACACCACCCATATTAGGGAATATACATTAGTGTTAGTCCCAAGGGCATGATCAAACTATGGTTACTATAATTCATGCTATAATTAGGATATGTATGATATCTCATCGAGACTTGAGGTTAAATATCTAGTGCCTTAGTGCCCACACAGATGTCCTCTCCACATGATCTTAAACAATATGGGTTTAACGAACAATGTAGATTTTGATTCCTACAACAAATAGAATACATAGTATTCCTCATAATTGATTAATCCAATCCTTGGAATATTAACCACCTCCATACAAGGAAATAAATTATGAAGTGCCTAGTTATACAGCTTCATCATATAAGAATATATCCATCACTAGGAAATGGATGAAGAACTTTATATACATACAGATGGATTCACCAAAAAGATCCCCCTTTCCTTTGGGCAGATAGAGACTTAACCCATAATCATTTTAGGGTAACCGATACTATATCAGTATTAGGGATAGATTCTCAAACAAATATTAAATTTATAATAGAGTCCCTAAGTAGGAAATAATTCTCCCCAAAAGGGTGTGATGAGCCTAAAATTCCATCCTATTAACCATTTCGAGTCCCTAAGTGTCATTGGATATGAACCCCCAAATAACCACCTACCTTTGGAAAGTAGGTATATACATAGTTATGGTTGAGGGAACTATTGTGAGTTTTATTTAAGAATAACAATGGTGACCCAAATTTAATTATTATGCAAGAAACGAACCCCTCACAATCAACCACCAGGCCAAACCAAATACACATCAATGAGGGTTTCCAGTCGTCTTTCCCCCATCAAAATAAATGTTTAATCCTAATTCTTTTAAACTCTAAACTAAAATGTCTTGGAAATGTAAGTGATGTAATATTTTCTATAAATCATGTAAATATGGTATGGTTATGTTTAGTCTATTATAGTTTTTATTAGAGAAGGGTTTAGATAACTTTAGAGGTTAAGATATTATTAGTTGAGGATAATTTAAGAGTTGAATATATTATCATGGGTTAATATATATAAGGGTGATCATAAATTTAAAGTCATGAATACACTTTTTAGGTCTTATTAGATTGTATTTTAAGGTGTTTAATGATATTACAAGATATATATATATATATATATATATATATATTAGGTTTTAGTAATAATAAATGATTGAGGCATGTCTAATGATTAGGTTTGTCATGTGATTTGATATTTGGGTAATTATGGATATTTAAGATAAGGGTTTATTTGATTTTGTGAATATAAGTTGAGTAATATAGAAAAAATTGGGTATTTAAAAGTGATTTAGCGAAAAGGTGATTAATATTATTTTGAGAAAATATTATTATATTTTTAGGGTATATCTGATTACTATATATATTGATTTGTATGTGATTTTATGGGTGATTAATGTCATTTAAGGAGTAAGGTTAAGTTGATTTTGGGGGAATATATGATCAATGTTTTCAGTATTTTTAGGTTTTGATTTTGGTGAGAAAAAATTTAGATAATTTTTAGGTTTTAATTATTTGTGGGAATTAGCAGAAGTTTTAATCAACCGTGTTTTGAAATATTCCACTCAGATCATGACTGAAGGTTTTATGGAAAACAAGTTTGAAATGATATTTTAAAACTATATGTAAAAATTACACAATTAAATAAAACTAACTATTAGTTATCACTTTCATTTCAAATAATTTGTCAATTATGTGTATGGGTATATGAATTTAGAGAATTTAAAAACCTTATGATGTATTTTGTCAACACATGGACCCAACCCGATGCACCCATGAGCATAAAAAATCAACAATGAAATTGGAGTGCCTGGTGACATTTATTCTAAAAGGTATGTACAAGCTTATTTTTTTATAATTATTTGTTAAAAATTATGAGGGAAAAACCTCTTGGGGGGGGGGGGTATGTGAAAAGATATGTGTTTAATATACATTTTTTAAATTTTATTTATTCAAGTAATGTTTATTTAAAAATATAAATATGATTATTTGTTATTATGTATGAATAATTATTTCATTAATTATTTGTGTTTTAATTAATTTATTTATTTTTTACCTATTTGTTTATAAGATTTTATCAAGTGGAATTATTATTTTGGAATTATTATTATGAGTTTCTCATAATTTATGCTGATGAAAATTTCTTAAGTTCAGACATTTAAATATTCTATGGAATTTGGAATTTATTTTACATATTGGATATTTCTTAATGGTAGGACCCTTCTATATAAGATATTACCTATATATATAGTAATAAGTTAAATAAATATTATGTATTAGAAATTTATCCAAGTGAAAACCTTGCGTTTGAAGTAGATATTGGAAGAATCTTATATATTATTTTTTATCTAAGTTAAATAACTTACATTTTGGATATTTTGTTAAATGAAATATATTACATATTGATTTTTTTTGAAAATTTAAATAATACTATGATTAAAGGAATTATATTACATATAAAGGTAATTTCGTACATATATAGTGAATTTAGAAATTATTCGTACACCTAACCATGCTCACTTCTATTTAGCGAGTTCTGTTTGAAGAATGATTCTTATTATAAAGACCTGACCTTAAAAAAATTCATAATATTTAGTTTTAAATCAATAATTCATTTTACTTCATTATTGAATATATATTTAGGTTTATATTTTTAGATAATTATATCATAACTCTTATGTGACAAACATAAATATTTCAAGTTGTACACTTCCACTCAGTATCCATTTTCCCCATAATATAAAACTTTAAAACATGTTTTCCTTTCTTTTCAAATATTTATGACTTTCAAAATCACTTATTATTTTTTATTATTCATTCTTATACCCTATGATTTTTTAAAACATGTTATGAGATCAAAAATATCAATAAAGGACATAAAAAGAATAAAAAACCCATAATTCAATTTTAAAACCATGAGATTGAATGGGATTTTTTCCTTTAACTTAATAAAATTTGAGGACAAATAATCATTTTACTTGTACATGAAAACAACTACACTACCCAAAGTTTTTTCATAAATCATTTTATAAGAAAACATAAAGGTGAAATCATAATAATTAGAGTTTATTAAAATTCATGAGAACCTATTACAAAATTTATCTTAAAAACATCCATTTTTACCCTAAAAGGGTATAATCATTCCTTTAAATAAAATATCATCATATTACTTTGTGAAAATAAAAAATTTCTATAAAAACACATTACAAGAATATATAAATCATATAGGTAAATTGGGACATTATTTTTATATCACTCTTATAAATAGAATAACCTACCTAGTAAATTCTAATAATCTATTAGGATAAACCTAACTCGTTAACTCCATCCCTTTACCCAATGCATTGTAGAGCTATATCGGGATCACCTGTTCTTGGTTTATAATGGAGCCACCCATACTTGAATTATAATGTAATCACCCATCCTTAGTTTATAGTGGAAGCAATAATAAGCACAAACAATTTCCAAGAACCATATATAATCTTAAAACATAAAATATTTCATTTCCATCAAAATATTATTTTCACCCATAGAAAAAACATTTCTAGATATCAAAATATCCATTCCATTTAAAACCCTTTTTGAAACTACCTAAAACACAGAGAAGGAGAGTTTTTATTTAAATAAAACATGAAATATTTTTAATAAATCAAAACATCAAATAATTGTTAAAATGATGGTAAAAACCATTTAATTTATATATGTTAAAATAGAACATTCCCTTTTTCTTTTTATCAAAACGTTTCATATAAAACACATAAAATAATTCCTTTTGAAAACCTTTTAAATAAAGTAAAAAGATACATTAAATGTCATTTATAATTCATTTTATGTCCATATAAATACATACATAAAATAATTTTAATAATATGGATATGGAAGAAAAATATTTAGAAAATAGATCTTGAGAACATGTAAAACGCGGTTTTAAAGGTAAAGTGTCCATTACCCCAAGTTTGACTTGTCACATATGTCATTTATCTTCCCGAATAATAAAGTTATGTTAATTATTTAATTTATTAAGAACCTTTTTCATATTTATTATTCACTTTATTTTATTTATTACCATGTTATATTCAATTACTTAAACAATTAAGTTCACATCGGATGTTTTGATGATATTCTACAAATATGTCCCAAATGACTTCAGTATGATGACTATGGTGAAATAGGTCATTATTCCATCATATATATAATAATAATAACTAAATAATTATAATTTTTATATATCAATTAAAATTTTAAAACCTACCATCGAATATAGTTATGAAAAATTAATTACGTTATAATCATGGAGACAGTAGGCCATACATACGCATTAGTAACATTTCCATTTTCTAATAACATAAAGGAAAGAAGGTAGGTAATATTTTATATTAAAATAATTATATTAATATAATAAATATCATATTATCTCACTAGATACACTTATATATACCATCCATGTGATGCGGTGGTGAAAAATGAATCACATTGCTTTGTGGTGGTGGTAATTCACACGTACACGAGAATGATGTTATCATTTTCCAATGGATAGAAAGGTAAGAAAAAATATGATATATTATCTTTAAATAGTGATAATTATGTAATTAAAATAATATATATACATTAAATATATAATTATAACTGGTCGTGAGATGCGGTGATGGAAAACGAATTACATCGGTTCACAAGACAGTAGTCCGCTGTACACACGAACAATGGTTTCATATCCCATTTGATGGAATTTAAGATGGATATAGGTTAAGAAATTAGAATAATAACATACAATTATATGGAATATAATGATTTTATTATATCACAATGGTTGGAATAGTTTTTAAGGAGGACGAAGAAGAATAAATAAAACTAAAACATTCAGTTAAAAGCTATACATCTTCCTTAAACAAACTCCTTTTCTTTATACATTAAGCCCGATAAAGTTGATATTATGACCAAAATAAGACATATAATATGTGGTGAGGGATTTTTGGAAGGTATTTTGGAAATTATTTTTTTAAATAGAATGATAAAAATGTGTGAGGAAGAGTGGAGAGGCGGTTCCCTTTTATAAGCGAGGAGAGGGACACTCTTGGAATTACTTGAAGTGTTAAATTAATATAAAATAATTTTAATAGAAAATGCGGAACAAAATATATTTCAAACATAGGATGAGTATTAGTATAAATACTCTTATCCAATAAAATTTGGAGAAGTTGAGTTTATTATTTCACCCATATCTCTTTTTTAACCCCCTATTAACCCTTTCGATGATTACTGCAATAATAATGTTTTTTAATCTTTAGGGGTCAATAAATTTACTATAAAAGAAAAAGTGACCATAAATTAACCATGGTTGATATTTTAAACTATATTAAATTAAAATTTATGAATATAGTATTTTTATGAATTTTAAATCATTTAATTAAATATTCTTTATTAGAAAATATCATTATTGTCATTTTTAAAACTATTCTTTTAATTTGACTTTAAAGTCATCATGATAAAAATTTAATTAGAATAAAAAGAATTGAAACAAATATAAAATGTTACATATATCTAAAAAATTCATTTGAAACTATAAATTACACAAAAAAATATTACTTTCATAGTTTTTAAAACCATTTACTTGATTTTTCTACCGCTTTCACAAGCATTGAGTTGGCGTTGCGTAAGCATTTAAGGAAATTATATCATAATTAAAATTTAAAAATAAAATACCTTCATAATAATAAATAGATTAATTTTATTTTAATGTTTTATATTAGTTATATATATATATAATCACATATATGTCGTGGAAACTTATTTAATATTTTATTTTGACTTTTCTAGCCTTGCTCAAGCATTGTATAAACATTTGAATAATCTCCTTATAATATAAATCAAAAATTAATATATATAAATAAAAATAATAAAAAATACTTCTAATTTATTTATAAAGTTTTTAAAAATACTTTTTCCTTTTACAATATTATCTTTAAGACACCAAATTCGACTTTTCCAATGTTGTGCAAGCACTACGTCGACACTGAAAATGATTTTAATATTTATCATGAAATAAATTATAATTTATGTATTTTAAATTATTTTTAATTTATATTTGTATTAAAATATCTTGAATCATTTTTTCCATAATTTTAATAAAGTTTTATATCGTATTTATGTCTTGGTGATATTATAAAAGATACTATATTTTATAAAAATTATATTTTTCTACCATTCACCAAAAATTTAAGTCCTTCATAAAAATATAAGAAATTCATAATAGGATAAATTTGAGTTTATGAAACCAAAAATGTATTAAATTTAATAATATATAATTAATATAATTGAAATAAATTACTTTTAATATGAATTTATAAAATGAAACACAAAATAGTTTTTAGAAAATGTGTTTGTAAGCCCAAAAATAAACTTATATCAAAATCAAGTATAATGATGATTACTATATAATTAATTATATTATTTAAAATTAAATTATAAATATCTTAATTTAATATCAAATTAAAAAAATAATGATACTTTTCAGTGAAATGAAATGACAATTTTAAAAAAATCTATATTTTTTTATTATTCACTTAAAAATCAATATTTTCTAAAAAATATAAAAATTTCACCCAATGAAAATTTCGATATGTTGATTTCAAAAGTTATATCCATTTTGTAATTTTTTTTTCTAATAGTGAAAGAAATTGATTATAATATTATCTCATAAAAATCAATAAAAACTATTTTTGATGAGAACATATTTATGAAGAATACAATGCCTTTATTAAAAATCATGTAATTATTTACAAAGTATTAATTAATACATTTGTATTGAGTAGGAAATTTATATATAATTCATGACATGGTTAATACTATTCAAACCTTCCAATTAAATTTCTATGTTATAACTGTTACATTTAAATTAAAATATATCATTGTTTTTTTAAGCTCAATGTTGCATGTTGTATACAGTATTGAACATAGTATTCAATTAAAATATTGGGGTGTTACACTTATAGAAAACTATTATTTTCCATGATTCTTTCACCTTATTCATGAAACTAGGTATGGTGAAATCTTCTTCAGATCATGTTTTCACCGGTTTATTATCTCTTTTAAGGCATCACCTTTCACTATTCATCATCATCATCTTCCTTTGATAAAACTCATCACTAGCACTTTGGTTATTATTTCATGAAGCTTGATCATATTACCATGAATTAAGGGGATCAAAAATGAAATAATACATATAATAATGATATAGGTTTTCTTTGAGTTATCTTCTATAATGAATTACCCTCATGTGATTTAATCTGACATGATTTATTCACACATAAGCATGGGATTCATCCTATGAGAGTGCTATAAAGATATTCATATGAGAGTGAAAAATTGGTCTCACGAAAAGTTCATGATGAAGTTGATGTAGGATGTATCCCTACATATTAATCTAATAAAAACAAATATGTAATCTAAAGTGAGTTTAGTTTTAATAACACACAACCACAATTTTCATCTAATGTTAAGTTAATCCTATATGATCATTGATTTAATCTGTCATGGGTAAATTTAATTCACACATGGTAGATCTAATACAACTCAGTTTTATTCACATGTAAGAATATTTTTAATCATAGGCTATCCAATCACACCCTCTTATTCATACACATGTTAGTTTCAAACCCAATGACTCCTATTTGATCTTTTAAAACCCACATTTCTCCTTATGTGGCTTCAACACTATTATTATAACATAGTCAAGTTCCATGTTGTATTATTTCTATAGATGCCCATAATTTTCATCTTATGTAGATATTAATTTATTTTGATATAACTAAAAACTTCCACATATCATATTATTATATAGAGAATCCTCTAATCACTAGTATAGAAATCAGCCACTATATGGAACCCTCATGGTGTCATGTGTACATGAAACAAAACATCATCTATCCCTCAAGAGGACCTTGTCACCTGGTGTCCTATAGATCAAAAATATCAAGTACTCACATAAACCAATTTACCAATTAGTTAATGTTACATAAAAAATAAAGGCGAACTCAAGTGAATACACAACACATAACCATGGATACCTCATACCTTTACCCTTTACTTAGGTCCCTCATCACCGTCGATGAAAAATAGCACAATCCCACTCTAAGGGATAAATATGTCACACGAGTAATCTATCTCAAGTACCACTAACATCCACCAAGGCATGGTATCACACTTACATGGTGAGAAAATAAACAGGCATAACATATCATCATGATAATATAGTGCATACATAACATCATGTGATACAAATATAACATGAAAAAATATACACTAGTATCACTCATGGAATTGATATCACAACAGGTCTCATGGGCCACACACACACCCACTTGTGATTATAATAAAGCATGATCATCAAATACCAAAAAATATAATCATTATAGAAACAAGTGTAAATGATAGCCAAAGTAGGTAAGAAACATCCTACCACAAGGTGTCAATATAGATGTTAAATATTCTCAAGTTTGTCATTACCCAAACCACACTTGCACACGAACCGTAATATAATCATACACCGAGATCTAATTGAACTGGTCCAATCAAACATGTCATGGGTTCCAGAGCAAGGCAAGGATGAAACAAATTCAAATTGGTTTAATTAAATTACCTTAAGTCAATAGCCATCAAAATTAATCCATAAGGTCTGTAAAATAAAGGAGGAGGAGATATCTATAAAAAATTGGTTGTCTCTATAGCATAAGGTGGTGGTTGTGGGATGGAGAGTGTGTTAGATAGACACCATGGAGCTGGGTGTAACACCATGGTACCAAGGGGTGCTGAAAGGAGTCCTCCACCATGCAGAGCATATGGTTGTGGTGTGGAACCACTATGCAAGTCTCTACTATATTGTTAGGAGTGGGAACTATGGTATAGAGAAACTCTACACCTCAGCCCACAATGGTGTAGGGAAAGGAATTATGAATCCCTAAAACTTTTATTCCTTAATGAAAGGATTGTTTCTAGAGATATCTCCTCCTAATTTATTAGTCCAATCTTGTGAATCCATTTTGATGACTATCGACTCGGGTTAAGTTGGTTTGACCACTTTGATAATTTCCCCCCTTTACCTTTTTCTAAAACACCCCATGCTACAGTACCTTCCCTACACCATAGAAGAATAAGGAATTGATCTTCTCCATGCTGCAGTTCCCCCTCCCTGCACCACGGTAGATCATTGTAAGTTAGTTCAAAACTATACCCATACACCCTTCACCATGGAGGACTCCTTTCAGCATCCATTTGTGCCATTGTGATACACCTTGTGTTGTGGAATCTATCAAGTACACTATCTATGTTGTAGCCTCATCCTTGTATGTTGTAGAAACCCTTTTTTCTTGAGAGTTATCCTCCTCCTTTCTTGGAGTAACCCTATTGATCCATTTTGAAGGATATAAACCTAGGGTATGTTGGTTTGACCCCTTTGATCTTATTTCCTCCTTGACTTATTCCAGAACATGTGACATGTACTACTGGACTGGTTATAGAGGATCTTGAAGTATGATCATATTACAGTTGGTGTGCGAGTGTAGTTCGAGTAAAGACACCCTTGATAATCCATGACATTAACACCTTGTGGTAGGAGGTTCCTTACCTTCTTGGGCTTTCATGTACAATTTTTTCCATACTAATTATATTTATTGTCATTTTATGAATATTCTTGATTGTGATCATATATGTATGTGTATAGTCCATGAAACCTATTGTGATGTTGATTCCATGAGTGATACTATTACAGATTTTTCCATGTTTGATTTTGATCACATGATGTTATGTATGCTGCTATATTCTCATGATGTTATGTTTTAACTTCTTATGTTCTCACCCTATATACATGTTAGCATGCCTTGGTGGTTTTTAGTGGTACTTAAGATAGTTTAACATCATTAAATATTTACACCTTAGAGGGAGAGTGTGTTGTTTCTTGTCGATGGCGATGGGGGACTTGAGTACAGGGTGGAGGTATGAGGTATCCATGGTGCCATATTGTGGATGTAGTCAAGGAAGATTTTATTTTCCAAGTTCCATTCACTACATGGTTTCCTGGTTGATGTGATTAATTGATATTCTCGATCTAGAGGATGTCGTGTGACATGGTCCTCTTGAGGGATAAAAGACACCAGGTTATATATAAAAACAAAATCTTGAGGATACCATACTTGGGCTAGTTTGGATACTACCAAAATATTCTATTATCTTCAGTAAGGATTCAGGGAAGGTATGGCTGTGGGTTTTTGTTAGATTGGCTAGAACACAACCAGTCAGTTTTGGATTATATTTTTATGACTATTACACGTTTATTATTATTATTATGGAATTCACTTGTTATACTTGATTACACTAGGTTGAGAACACATTGTTGGTGTCAAAATAAGTCTTTTACTCATACCCTACTCAAGAAATTTCAATTTGTAAATTTCATGAGCGATCTAGTGAAGGGAAAGGGCCTTATGGAAGAATTCCATGTAAAAAAGGATGGATCTAGTAGTGGACTTCGATAGACCATAGTTATTTTTTTATTATTAATATTCTTTTACTTATCTGGAAATTCTAGAAACATCAAGGACTATTTTTATTTATATAACATGTATGCCATTTATTTAGTTCCACATGATTAATATAATGATTTATTATTGTAACATGCCAGGTAAATAAAGAATATAAAATTTTCATATTTATTAATATTCATGAATTAAATATTAATTTTACTTTAAAGGGGATTCTATGTTTGATGGTGTACCCAATACACAATGATGAGTATCTTTGAAATCTTACGTTGCACACAATGTTGAGTTATACTGAAAAATAATAAAACAATATTATTATATTTAATAGTAGTTAACTCCTAAACGTTGTATAGGAAAGAATGAAAAAAACCTACCACATTATGATTAAACATGTTTGTTAATTGTTTTTACATTTATCCAATAAAATTTAGAGGCTTAAAATGTGAATGAATCAAATTTTAAGTATAAACACTGTAATATTCTTTAAAAGGTCGATTTATTGCCTTTTGATGGAGAACCCTTTTTAAATTTAGTTTTTGTCACTTTTATATATTCTACTTGAAAAAATAATATTTTTCTGTAGAATTGGGATATCAAAATTTACTTTTGGTAAATTTTTGGTATTTTTATGAAAAAGTTCATTCTTTTATGAATAGTGAAAAATACTGCATTTTATGTCAAAACTGTCTTTTCATATGATTTATTTATATGGTTAGATTATATTTTTAAATGGTTTTAAAGTGTTATTGGATTATATTTTTACCATTTAGTTCAATTTTGGTCATTGTAATAAATTTCACTTTTAAATTTGACATAAATACATATAAATATATTTGTAGTTTTTACTTATTAAAAACACATTTTTTGGTTTTGACAATGAAAATTAATTCTAAATTAATTAATGAAATATCTATGTTTTGAATTTGGTAAAATAGGCATCATTTTTGAATTCAGAATATCAAAATTATCTTAGGGATAATTTTTTATATTTTTCTAAAAACTTTCGATTTTTGATGAATTGTAAAAAACACTGCATAATAGTTAAACAACCGACTTTTTCATTTAAATGAGATTTTATAGCTTCTATGAATTGAATTTTAAAAATACAAAATACATGGTAGTCATAAGTAAGTAAAATATAGTTCATTAAGATGAAATTAATTTTTAGTGAATAGTAACTTTTGATTTTTATTTACCACGGTTAAAGGTAAATAGGGTAATTCAATGTAAAAATTATATTATAATAATATAAAATTACCTTAACACTTGTACTAACCTTATTGGATGAGTCATAGAAGACCAATAAAATCCTTGGGTGATACTTTTATCCTTTTAAATCCATTTTGGTAATATAATGACATTAATAACTTTTTATTTAAAGTAAAAATAAAAATATCATAAACATGTAATGTTTTTATAAACCAATTTTAATGTGGGATTATATAATTGATATTTTGACTGAAAATATTCATTATAAAGATAAAAATATTTCCTTCATCATGGTATTTTATTTATAATTTTTAGACATCATATCAATAAATTTATTTACGACACAATGATGATGTAATGATTACCTCATTAATGAATGTTTTAAATAAATGAGATTATAAATATTAATATAAATTTATTTTGAAGCTTTTTATGACATCAACGAATTTTCAAGATACATATGAATTGTTATATTTGAATTAAGGAATGTTTTTTGAATGAATCAAGTTGTTTTGGTTTTTTTAAAAAGTCAAGATATGAATAATATTTAAATTGACATAAATGAGTGATTAAAACAAATATTATTTTATTAAATGATATAATAATCCTAAAAATCTAATATTTAACCAAATGACATAGATAAAGTTGAAAATTTTATTAATGAACCACTAGTGATTCTTTTGTAATTTTATGGTAACTACATTAACCATATAGTGTGAATACATAAGAAGACATGGTAAGAGTCAAATTAGTTAACTAAGGGTTAAAGCTAAATGATAAGGTTAAATTTGAAACCAGAACTTGTCTAAAACTTATTGGTTGAGAGGATTTAGAATAATAGTAATATTATGTCCTAATTTAATGATTTTTTGACCTTTTAAAACCGAAATTTAGTTTATAATAAATAATATTTCAAGCATTCCTAAAGAGCCCCTCCCCCTTATAAAAAGCCATCACCTCCAACCCTTACTCACACCTCTCAAGCCCCTTGGATCGTCCAAAATCTACCCAAATAAGATCCCGAAATCCCTCTCTCCTCCCTAGAAGACTTAAATTAGGCATAAATCACTTCAATAAATCCTTTTTATTCAAACCAAAGGGAGTTACCCGATTTAAAGGTAACATCTTCCCTCAAGTTCTCTTCTTTTATTTTACTTCTTCACTCCCTATGCTCTTCTTATTATTTGTTTATGTAACAACAAGAGTATCCTAAATATACTAGGTTGTTTTTATGATAATTATTCTAACCACACTTACACACACCTTCATCTAATGTGTATAGAACATACTATTTCTGTGGACGCCGAACTTCTTCCTCACGAAATGATTATTATTCAAACTTCTCCTACCACCACTTACGGTGGACATTATACTGGAACTGTAATTATATATGATATTTATGATATTTATTTTATCTCTTTGCTTATTTAATTATCATTTATAACATACCTTTATGTGTTTCAGGATATATATATACGATAATTTCATTTGAGGAAGTGCTGACTATCGCCCCCTCAAAGTGATATGACTTATTCATGCCATACATGGAGCGTATAAAGGATGGATTTAATTAACTTATGTAAAATATAAATTTTTTTTATTATAATATAATTATAATATAACTATGTATCATTAAGTTTTTATTCCTTTAAATATGAAATAGAAATGGAAGTAGCGTTCATGCATACGTACGACTTACCGTCTCCATGAACGGTGCATTTCATTTATTATCTCCAAATGACATGGACTATTAAAAATAAATACACACTAGATATATTTTATATAAATGAAATTTAAATCATGAATTTAATTATATATATAATGGACTTTTGAACTCATGGACAACTTATAATTATAACAAGTTTATTTTTTACCCAAGTTCCGAACATCGAAAAAATGTACGATATGAAATCAAATAATTAACCGATTTTTATAGTAAGGTAATAAGTGATATAAAAGGAATAATAAAAATTAAAAAGGTTCTTAAGAAAGTAGATATTAACTTAATTTTATTATTCAGGAAGAAAAAGGAACAAACTAGTCAAGTCGGACATGAGGTAAGGGGTTTTCATCTCACTTTTTATTCCCGTGGGATTCATGCTATATTTTCCACTATTTCATTTTGTGTGGTGTATGTACTATCCATGATTGTATTATTTGTGTAATAGAATTTAATTTAAGGGTATTTAAATCTTCATTTTATGATCCTTTTTTCATGGGTTTTATGTTTTGTAATTTACCAAATCGGCAAGGGAAATTTTTTCCCTCCTTTTTTATCTAAGGCTTATTTTTTGTTATGTCTTTGAATTTATATTATATTATGTTGGGATATGTTATTATATATCCTTATTTATGTACATTTTATGTACATGTTATTATAGACAATTTTATCTCTCATCAATTCATTTTATGTATTTTTATGTGATGTTGTTAGGCTTTTGAATTTTCGTAAGGGAATTTCTAAACTCAATTTCCACTCTTTGGGTTTTACACACACTTCATTGATTATATTATATCAAGATTATGTGTGTAATAAACATTTATTTAATTATTTTATAATTTATACTTTCCTTTGTGTGGATATACTTTTTCATCACATAATCACCCCATTGGTAAATTCTTACGTCATTTATACGATCTTTGAAAGGAATTTTGTCTCAATTTACATCCCATTGAGACTTATTCGTTATTATACACCAATTCACTTTTATATGGTGTATATAATGCCATTTGAAATATTATATCCTGAATATATTTATTCTCATGATATTATAAGTTTTTTTTAATGTTTTTTTAATTATTTTTATTTAAGTATTTTCTCAAGTGTTACGAGACTCTTTAAGTAACACATTGTTTTAAATGTTTTAAAGATTTAATTTTCTAAAACTTTATAATTAATGTCAATGTTTTCAAAATGGTTTTTTAGGATTTATTTATATGGAAATTAATGTTTTAAAATTTTAATTCCATTAAAAGTTTCAAAGTGGTATGGTACACTGTGATTCAAAAATCTCTTATTAAATGCTTTAAATGTTTTTGATAAAGCATTGATTATTTCAATATCTTGAAATTATATATTGTGATTGAAATGTTGAAATGTTATATTTCTTTCATTCTTGTTTTATGTGTTATTATTATGTTATAGTTCTTGGGAATTTTTTACATATATGGGTGGTTCCATGATAAACCTAGGGCAGGTGAGCCCGAGATAGATCTCCAAAGCATTGAGTAACGTGATGGAGGTTAACGTTAATGTTTCTCCTAAGAGATATAGGGAATATTCTATGATGGGTATTACAAATGTAACTCCCTACATAGCGGTGAAAGCTACAATGTAATTATGTTATGTATTCCATAAGTTACCTTTATGATTTATGATTTCTGTGTGTTATTCATAAATCTATGATTTCATGTGGTATTTTATGATTGAAAAGTATGGTTTCATTGATTTGTATTTATTGACGGGATAATGTTTTTTTTTATTTTATGACAATTACTGATATTTTTATTCTCATCCCAAGTTTTGAAATTTTTTTCACAAGACATAAAGATGAATAGGGTCAAGGATGGGATCAAAGAAAAGTCATGTTGTCTAAAACATTGAACTAGAGATGTTTCTTTTTTTAAGAGTTTTTATTTTATGAAAAAAATGGAAACTGAGTAGAAGTGTATACTTTGTAATTTTTGAGATGTAATGTAATAGTTATGGAATAATTCTATAAAACTCTAAACTTGAAAAGATCCTCAATGTGAATTCTTGACTTACCTCAAGATTATGTAATGTTTAAGGTCGTGTCCTTATAGTTGGTATCAGAGGTCGGTTTAAATAACTTTAGAGGTTAGGGTATTATTTTAGAATAAGTGACATAACCATAATGGTTATCATATTAGAAAGATTTATAGTTATTTTATATAAATTTAATGTGTAAAAAGTCTACATATAATATATTCAAGAGTTATAGTACATTTTTGGAGAATGAAATGCTTAAAAGTGTTAAGGCTCTTTTGATGATGGGATTACTTGGAAGAATTTTTCTAATATGTTTAACCATGAAGTATGATATGTTAAAATTTTATTCAAGGAATAATTATATTTTCTTTTGGGGATATATTTATAAAGAACCATTTGGGTTTATATGATCCTTGAATTTGAGGCAATTATAGGTTATTACTTTTTGGGATGAAAATCCGAGGTATGAGATAAAATTTGTGGTTAAAATATGTTATAGTTATTTTTGAGGAGTTTATCACATTTTTCAGAATGGTATAAAATTATATAGTTTTTGAAAAAGGAAAAAGCACAGACTGTGTGACAACCCGTCACATCAAACAAAGCTATGGGAATCAAACCCACAACCAAAGTGCGATTGTGATTTATCGCCTACCACTAGACTCCGTGAAGTCCCTGGTTAGTATGACTAATTCTTCTTAGTTAAAAGATTTTGTGGATCCAGAATAAGTCTATTTTGGGAAATTATGTTTTATCAAATGGATATACTTTTTATTGAAAATTATTTGGTGATTAAGTGATAAAGGTTATTTTGGAAGACGTTCTATCTTTTAGGGAAACACTATATGCCTAAGGAAAATAGAATACTATGAGATTTCATTTGAGGAGAAATGGTAGAATTTTATTTTAGAAGAATATATTTTTTATTTTGGGTGTATAACTATTCAGGTTATTAATGAAAATGATTAACCTATCATAGAGAATATGTGATTTGGTTATTTTCACTTCAGATTGAGACTTTAAGAGTTGCCGATGTTATTTGGAGATAAATTTTAAGATTTTTGTGGATGACTATGTGATTAAATTATTATGAGTTTTGGGTTTCAATATTAGTTTGGATTATATTGAATTATTTTAAGGACAATTTTGTATTGAATGGTATTTTCAGAACTTTGGGTATTGTTTGTTGAATTTTGGAGATTAAGAGTAGTATTTATTTCTTTAAAGGATTATCCTTTTTGGGGATTATCTAATATTGTACTAACCTTTTTGGTTTTGGTTAATGTCTAAAGACAAGGGAAATATATGGTTCATCTTTTTTGGATCATGTTATTCTCTAGAGTTTGATTCTATCGCTTTTTTGTGACCAAGTATTTTTTTATACTCATCGTTTGGATAAAAGATGAGTTTGTGGTAGAAATTTAGTAAATGAAGAAAGTCTACATGAAAAGTAAGTATGTTTCCTTATGTTCTTAGTCAAGATCATAAAAAAATTCCTCAAAATTATGAAAAGTAACTTAAAACAAAAATTTTGTCGGTTTACATTTCCTACTGGGTAATCAATGAATGTTTAACACATCACAATTTTGTGATTTTCTGGTGGTTAACTTTCTCCTAATCATATTTTCTATCACTCTCCATCAGAACTTAATGGTTTGTTTTCTCTTCCATATCCATGTTTTCATACATGGAATCCTAGTATGGGTTATCTCCGGTGACCTTTTTACTTCTCTTTATTTATTTTAAAGTGATATTTTTAGTGACTCTTTTTCCAATGTGAGACTTTCAATGAAGTTTCCAAGACCAGTTTTTAAAATTACGAGGACACAATTCCCAAAAAGGGGGGAAGGGTGTAACATCTCAGGTAAATAAAGAATATAAAATTTTCATATTTATTAATATTTTTGAATTAAATATAAATTTTACTTTAAATGGGATTCCATTTTCGATGGTGTACTCGATACGCAACAACGAGTTTCTTTGAAATCTTACGTTGCACACAACGTTGAGTTATACTGAAAAATAGTAATATAATATTATTATTTTAAATAGTAGATAAATCCGAGCCATTTTATTGGAGGGAATGAAAAAAACTAACCATATTATGATTAAACATGTTTGTTAAATGTTTTTACACTTATCCAATAAAATTTAGAGGCTTAAAATGTGAATGAATCCAATTTTAAGTATAAACACTCTAATATTCTTTAAAAGGTTGATTTACCACCTTTTGATGGAGAACCATTTTTTAAATATAGTTTTTATCACTTTTATATGTTCTACTTGACAAAATAATATTATTATTTAGAATTGGGATATAAAAATTTACTTTGGGTAAATTTTTGGTATTTTTCTGATTAATTTCATTTTTATTATGAATAGTAAAAAATACTGCATCTTATGTCAAAAATGTATTTTCATATGATTTATTTATATGGATAGATTATATTTTTAAATGATTTTAAAGTGTTATTGGATTATATTTTTACCATTTAATCCAATGTTGGTCATTGAAAGCAATTTCACTTTTAAATTGGACACAAATACATGTCAATTTGTTTTTGTTTTTACTTCTTAAAAACACGCTTTCTTGTTTTGACAAAGAGAATTAATTTTAAATTAATTATTGAAATTTATATGTTTTGAATTTGGTAAAATAGACATAATTTTTGAATTCATAATATCAAAATTATCTTAAGGTAATTTTTTGGTAATTTTTTTGAAAACTTTCATTTTTTGATGAAGAACGAAAAACACTGCATAATAGTTAAAAACCGACTTTTCATTTAAATGAAATTTTACCACTTCTATGAATTTAATTTCAAAAATATGACATAAATTATAGTCATACGTAATTAAAATGTGGTTCAATAAGATGAAAATATTTTTTTTTGAATAGTAACTTTTGATTTTTATTCACCGCGGCTAAAAGTCATTAGGGAAATTCAAGGTAAAAATAATATTATAATAATATAAAATTACCTTAAAACTTGTACTAAACTTATTGTATGATTCATATCTGACCAATAAAATCCTTGGGTGATACTTTTGGACTTTTAAATCCATTTGGGTATGATAATGTCATTAATAACTTTTTATTTAAAATAAAAATAAAAATATCATAAACATGTATTATTTTTTAAACCAATTTTAATGTGGGGTTATATAATTGATATTTTGACTATAAATATTTATTATAAATATAAAATTATTTCCTTGATTATGATATTTTATTTATAATTTTTAGGCATCATATAAATAAATTTATTTATGACACAATGATGATGTAATGATTACCTCATTAATGAATGTTTTAAATAAATGAGATTATAAATATTAAAATAAATTTATTTTGAAACTTTTTATGACATAATTGTTTTTGAGACTATGATGAATTGTTATATTTGAATTAATTAAGGTTTTTTAAGGAATCAAGTAGTTTTAGATTTTTTAAAATGTCATGATAAGAATAGTATTTAAATTGACATAAATGAGTTTTTATAACAAATATTATTTTATTAAATGATATAATAATCCTAAAAATATTAGATTCGTCCAAATGACTTATATAATGTTTAAAATGTCATTAATGAACCACTTGTGGTTTTATTGGAATTTTACGGTAACTATATTAACCATATAGAGTGAATACACAAGAAGACATGGTAGGAGTCAAATTAGTTAACTAAGGGTTAAAGTTAAATGATAAGGTTAAATTTGAAACCATAACTTGTATAAAACCTATTTTTTTAGAGGATTTAGAATAATAGTAATCATATGTTTTAATTTAATGATTTTGGGACCTTTGAAACCGAAATTTAGTTTATAATAAAATAATATTTTCAAGCATTCCTAAAGAGCCCCTCCCCCCTTATAAAAAGCCATCACCTCTAACCCTTAATCACACCTCTAAATCCCCCTTTCTCGCCCATAATCTACCCAAATAATCCCCAAATAATACCTATATTACTCCTATATTCATTACCTTAGGCATAAGGCACTTTAAGAAATCTTTTTGATTCAAACCAAAGGGAGTTACCCGATTTAAAGGCAATATTTTCCCTCAAGTTCTCTTCTTTTATTTTACTTATTCACCCCCTATGCTCTTCTTATTATTTGTTTATGTAACAACACTAGTATCCTAAATATACTATGTTTTTTTAAGGTGATGTATTCTAACTAAACTTATACACAAGTCCGTCTAATGGGTATAGAGCATACCATTTCTGTGGACGACAGACTACTGCCTCACGAAACGATGATTGTTCAAACTTCTCCTACCACCTATTACGGGGGAAATTTTGATGGAACTGTAATTATTTATGATATTTATTTTATCTATATTCTTCTTTAATTATCATTTATAACATATCATTATTCCTTTCCTGATGTACAAATACGATAATTTCATTTGAGGAAGTGCATATTACCGCCCCCTCAAAGTGATATGACTCGTTCATGACATACATGGAATGTATAAGGGATGTATTTAATGAACTTATGTAGCATATATAAAATACTTTATTATAATTTAATTATAATATACCTAAGTATCATTATGTTTTTATTCCTTTAAATATGAAATATAAATGAAAGTAGCCTTCATGCGTACGTACGACTTACCGTCTCCATGAACGATGCGTTTAATTTATTATATCCAAATGATATGGAATATTATAAATACATATACAGTGGATATATTTTTTATATATTATATTTAAATAATTAATATCATTCTGGGGATAATTTACTTTTGACCACATGGACAACTTCTAATTATAACCAGTTTATTTTTACTCAAGTTCTGAACATCGACAAAATGTACGATATGAACTCAAATAATTAAATAATTGTTATAGAAAGTTAATAAGTGATATAAATGGAATAATAAAAATAAAAAAGGTTCTTAATAAATTATAAATTATCTTAATTTTTATATTCAGTAATAACAAGGAACAAACGAGTCAAGTCAGACACGAGGTAAGAGGTTTTCATCTCACTCTTTATTCTCATGAGATTCATGCTATTTTACACTATTTCCTTTTGTGTGGTGTATGTACTACCCATGATTGTATTCTTTGTGTAATATAATTTAATTTAATGGTACTTAAATCTTCATTTTATGATCCTTTTTTCATGGGGTGTATGTTTTGTAAGTTACCAAATCGATAAGGGAACCTTTTACCCTCCTTTTTTAGTAAAAGACTTATTTTATGTTATGTCTTTGAATTTACATTCTCTTATGTTGGGATATTTTATTCTATATCCTTATTGCTGTAAATTTTAGGTCCATGTGATAACATACACTTTTATCTCTCATAAATTTATTTTCTTAATTTTTATGTGACGCCGTTAGGCTGTCGAATTTTTGTAAGGGAATTTCTAAACTCAATTTCCACTCTTTAGGTTTTAAACATACTTCATTGATTATATTATGTAAATATTATGTGTGTAATAACTATTTATTTTTTATGTTGTATTATCTACTTTTCTTTGTGTGTATATACTTTTGCAACAAATAATCACCCCATTTATAAATTATTATGTAATTTATATGATCATTGAAAGGGATTTTGTCTCAATTTACATCCCACTGAAAATTATTCGTTATTATACACCAATTCACTTTTATATGGTGTATATAGTACCATTTGACATATTATATCATGAATATACTTATTATCTTGATATTATAATCTTTGTTTAATTTTTTTTGGTAAGTATTTTTATTCAAGTATTTTCTCAAGTGTTACGAGACTCTTTAACTCAAACATTGTTTTAAATGTTTTAAAGATTTAATTTTCCAAATCTTTCTAATTAATGTCCATGTTTTCAAAATGATTTTTAAGTATTTATTTATATGGACATTAATGTTTTAAAATGTTAATTCCTTTAAAAGTTTCATAGTGGTATGGGAAATTTTGATTCAAAAATATCTTTATTAAATGTTTTAAATGTTCATGATAAAGCATTGATTATGTCTATATCTTGAAATGATATATTGTGATTTCAATGTGAAGATGTTATCTTTAATTCATGATTGTTTTATGTGTTATTATTATGTTATGATTCTTGGGAATTTCTTATGTATATGGATGCTTCCGTGATAAACCCAGGGTGGGTGAGCTCGGGATAGCTCTCCAATGCATTGGGTAACATGATAGAGGTAAATGATAATGTATATTCTAAGAGATTTAGGGAATATACTATAATGGGAAATCCAAACATAACTCCCTACATAGCTGTGAAAGCTACAATGTAAGTATGTTATGTATGCCATAAGTTATCTTTATGATTTACGATTTCTGCATGTTATTCATAAATCTATGATTTCATGAGGTATGTTATGATTGAAAAGTATGGTTTCATTGATTTGTATTTATTGATGGGCTAATGTTTTCTTTCCTTATTTTATAACTCTTACTAAGATTTTTATGCTCATACCAAGTTTTGAAATGTTTTTCATAGTACTTAAATATGAATAAGGTCAATGATGGGATCAAGGAAAAATCATGCTGTCTAAAACATAGAACTAGACATGTTTCTTTTTTTAAGAGTTTTTATGAAAAAAATTTAAATTGAGTAGAAGTGTATACTTTGTAATTTTTGATATGTAATGTAATATTTATGGCCTAATTCTCTATAACTCTAAACCTGAAAAGATCTTCAATGTGAATTCTAGACGTAACTCAAGATTATGTAATGTTTATGGCTGGGTCCTTATAATTATTTTATTTATTTTTACTATATATCCTATGACATGATATAGAGGGTATATTATCCTCATTGATGGAAATAGACCCTCGACACAGGTCAAAAAGATATTGTGTATGGGGAGGCATTCATGAGGTCATGTGGAACTCTATCTCGGGCCGAGTTATTTAGGTCAGGATGTTTCATACTGAACAATAAATACCACACTAATAGGTCAATTTGAAACTCATAATCCTTTCATAATAGTCTGATCATCCTTAAGGAATTTCTAAATGGGAAAATTACAACTAGACACCCTCATTATGAGGGAAAATATCATATAGGAATCCATTGGAAGTTTCAAGAGGGAAAATAATATATATACATCCTCAATATGATGGAAAATGACCATATGAATATCCTTAATAAGATAGAAAATAACCACGGTACCCCTATAACCATAAATATATCACTACCCATATCAGACCATAACAAATAATGAATTATCCAGATAAAAATTCATAGTAAATATATTAAGCGATAACATATAACACATTTTAAGGATACATTTTTAATAACTAACCCATATATATTATATTATAAAGAAAAAATAAATAATAAAATAAATATTTTAATATGGGATTATATAATGTTTGAGTCAATTTATCAAATTATAAACCAACTTACCTCATATTATAAATAAATTACTATTCCAATCCCACTCAAATTATAAACAAACTACTACCACCAAGTAAAACACACACACACTACAAGAATAAAATTACACCATTAATACTTCTATCTCTTTGTATTTATACCGTGAAAACATTTCACTTCTCAATAACTTAAATGATCACTAATTCTATTCCCTAATCATAAATACATCCAAAAAAACATATACCACATTAACACCAACCTTGGATGTGTTTTCCAATAAAGTAAACCCAACAAGACCCCTAAAATAATTTTATCTATATAAAACGCATGAGACCAAAGGTTTATAATAGATAGTCAATGAGGTCTAATGAAATAATAAATAGTATAAGGAACAAAAGAGATGATAAAAGATAAATGAAAGAAACCAACTGAATAAGTAACAATACATCTTTTCCTTTTTACTCCCTTTATAAGAATCACATTATTTGATCATCTCAAACTCAATACCCAAGACCAAGATACCAAGTCCTTAATCATCTTAGTTATCCAAAATAATCATACTCTAGACTACACACATATAAGTTGTTACTCTAGTTACCCATTTCCAGAGATAAATAAAATATATAGCATAGTTTCAATTAGATTTTTCCATTTCCCATTGACATAACCCAACCATCAAATTTCTAATGATGTAACCTCCTAATAGAAGGTAAAATTTCATTCATTGAATTATAATTTAATTAGGTTATTTATAGAAATACAGATTTACCCTTTCATAGTGCCCAGGTCCGGTGATATTGTAGAGAGGGGGAGGATGTGAATTAGTGATCCCTTTTATTTTTATGATTTTTTAATTTTAAAACAACCTCTATTACTAGTTAAAGTCTAAACCAATAAATATTACGTCTCTTTGCCTTACTTGAGTGTTACAGAAAATAAATGTAAAAACAAAAGTGTTTTAAAAGGTTTATCATTTAAATCTTACTCCTTTTTAAGCCTGGGTTAGGTTCTGATACCTGATTTCTCAACTATAAAACTATGAGTACAAATAAAATATATCTCCCTAAAACCCTAAAAAAAATCTCCTAAAATTATTGGTTTCTGTGGAATACAATAACCACATCTCGATGAGCTTTTTATAGTAGAATATATCTAGTTGAATCTATCTGAAAAAAAGACTCTGGTCATCTCCCAACAAGTTATTTATACCACCTCTCAATGCAGTATTCATGTTTTCCTTTTCCTTCTTCAATTCCACATGTACACCCTTATTACTTTAGCTTGGATCACTTGGAATTACTCACCTCAGTGTTTCAGTTGTTGTGCTGGTCATATCCTCAAATTAATCATTTACCAAGAACTCTTGTATGCAATAAACTCCATCCTATTCTTATTCAATGCACATGTGTTCCCTATATATTCTATCTCTCATTTTTATTCGATGCACAAGGAATTTTTGATTTCATTCATATCTTATACTTTGATACCGGAAAATATTATTGGTAGTAAGATTATCAGATCTCTCTCAATGCCTCAAAACTTCCTTGTTCCTTACCTAATTGTTTTATATTCGCAAAATATTTCATGAATATTGTTCACATAATATTTTTATATCCAATATTGAAACTACAATAAATTGTTACTGGATCATCTCTTTGAATTATCATTCAAGCCTCTCATATAAATCAATTCAAGGCTTACATTTACATCTCCTTTATACCTAGCTTTTATTCTTTATGCAATTTGAAATATCATAACATCTTTTAATCTCCTAAAAATCCATAGTTTAAATTCTTTGAAAAATATCCATGTATGCATAGAAAATTTATGTGGAATTTCCTCTTGCATCATGGATCTATTCTATTATTTATTAGATAAAAAATATCTCCAAATTATTTATGATTTAAAATTCATTAAAGATCAGTGCTTGAGTATCATTTGAATTATATTCACAATTTATTAGAATATTTATTATGATATTAATTCTAAAATTACATATTGAAAATCTTATATTTCACATTTTTATAATCCCACTTCTGTATATAGTTCTTTAGCTGCACCATATGATGTCTAGTTTCACTATTTTTATAGGGTAGAATGTATTCTCATACTATTTAAAGATTTCATTTGAACCCTACAGAGTTTCACCTTAGAAAGGTAAGTTATTACTTATGATGGCATCATGATGTACCTTATGAAGTCACACTACATAGTATGTACCATAGAAAGGTTTCAATACCAACCTTATGAGAAGATTTTATGAACCTTACGAGTTGATTGAATGAACCTTATAAGTAGCTTGTATGAACCTTACAAGAAACACTACCTCAACCTCACATAATACAAAAATCACTCAAATATTTGAAGGAATTTTTAAAGTCACATAAATGGATTATCAATGAAAAGTACTATCATAGGTGCTCTCAAATGAAGTTTAATTTTTAACTTCTTTGGTGTAATAGAGTGGATGACCAAGGTTGTTTCTCAAAGGAGGAAGTAATTAAAGAAACACATCAAAGGTATTTTTGGAAGTAAAATAAAATAAAATAAACACACTAATTAAAAGGATGGGGGGTGATTTATGTTTTTAAATCTTGAATATGTATGATTTAAGAAGATTTTATTTATTTCTTATTGTTTTTGAAATGAGATTGAGAAAACACAACGATAAGATATTTTTTCAAAAACTATTTTTAAAAGGAGTAATCGATCTAAATCGACCTCGTCACTTACTTATTAATAATTATCTTTTAAATTAACATCCACTTAATTACGATCCCATAATTTTTTGACCCCTAAATTCTATGAGAATTAACTAAACCACAAAGATGAAATGAATTAAACAATAAAATAGATTTTGGAACATGAAATCATAGCACCTTACTTTGATTTATGTTCTAAGGATAGATTATAGACAGTGGTAAATTAAAGAACATATATATACTATAAATGAGGGTGAATTGATTTTAGGGATTATATTTGAACTATACACACTAATCCCTTGTTATTTTGTTTAACTGATTAAGACCACACTCTCACAATACACACATCACTTGACCTCATGTGTTTTATGTTAATTGTTTAATTTCTGGATTAGTTTATTCAAAGTTAAAAGTTAAATTAATAGATTATATTTTGTGAATTAAAATATATCATTTATTTAAAATAATTAAATGAATAAGGTGAGAGATAGTTTTATTACTAAGAAAGACTACTCTTCTATGGGTGGTGTAGTTATCATAGAAATGTTTTTCATTCAAAAATATCATGGAAAGGGTATAAACTAACAAAGTTTATAATATTGTTTTCTAGACCAAATAGGATGAGTATAGAAGATGAAAATTGAATAAAATAGAATAAATAGAAGTGGAACTATGAATTTTATTACAAGAATAAAAACATTGCATCAAATGATAGTAAAAGAAGATAATTTTTGGAGGAGATCCTAGATTCAGTGATTCACTCCTCCAATGGTGTATTGAAATGGAAAGGAACCAATTATATTATTTTTCCAATCTTCTATGGCATGACACACCCCTTATAAATGAGAAAAAACACATTTATAGAGTGAAGGGGAGACTAGGGTTTTAAGAATTTTCAAGTGTGAATGGGAATTTTGGTTAAACATTTTAATCCGACTTGCACGAAATGTTTGACCTCTAAAATGCATGAAAAAACTGTCATTATAGAATAATTAATTTTTAGAAATTGGGTATTATATATTTTTTCAAATTTGGGGCAAATACAAGCACAAATAAAGAAGTTATGGTCCAAATACTGAAGTGGTGTCCAATCTGGAGAGTACAACCCACATTTGACTTCATGACCCATTTACTCTAATCCAATGCATGATCCAACTTATATGTTCTAAATAAAAGTTGTATCCAATTGAGTTAGTAACACTATTAAAAAAGTTTGAGTTCAAATAACTAACTGAAAAATGTTTATGTCCAAAATACTACAGTGAACTTTAAAGGGGAAAAATGGTATTTCCATTAAATTTTCAAATGAATGATATAATCCCAAATATTACATAAATGAATATATTTAACACATTTTGAGGAAATTATGTCTTTTATTGTTATTAAAATATCTAATAAAAAGGTGTTTTATCAACTCCCCCATAATCACCATTTTTCACACCTAGGAAAAGCCTTATTTCTTGTAATCCAGAAAATTATGACATGATATGCATATTGATATTTCCCAATCCAAAGTGGAAATATAGGTGAATTTAGAATATCATAAAGAGTCAATCTCCATAAATTTGAAATTCATTATCTCATAAATTGTAAAAACAAAATCTAGTGAGATTAATGACTCTAATCATAGAGAAACAAGTTATAGGTCTATCATGCCATTAATTTACCCTGTGTGTGTGCTAACCATTTCAAGCTCGTATCTCCACTCTTTACTCAGTATATCCAGGTTAAGTAAAAAAATTATTCTTACCTATTTTAATTCACGAAACTTGTTCTTAATTCTTTTACAATAAAATTTCAAGACCCAATAACTTAAGAATTCATAAAAGTCAAACCTTAAGCTCCCGACCTAGATATCCCCACGTGTTTTATATTTCATCATTCCCCTCTTGACTACGATAATATATATATATATATATATATATATAATGTTTTTTTAATTTTTTTTAATTTTTTTGAGGGTGTAGAGCTGTCAGATATTAGGTATACAGACATGGGTCTATTAGGTCGAGTAATGAAACTAATCGGAAGAGAAATAAATTTTTGGATCAACCATTGATTTAAGATGAATTTTTTTACCTAGATTGTATATACCTTCAATTTAGTAGGAAAAATTTCACAATACAAGGTTTCAAGAAAATTTATGTGGGGAAATCATTGAAAAATTTAACCATGAAGAAATATCATAAATAATGTTGTGAAAATATAAAAGGTTTTATAATGAAAAAATCCATCATATCATCGAAAACTTCTATTTTAATAAAATTAACCCTTGATGATGAAATATTTCTCATGCTTATCATACTACCAACTAATTTTGATAACATTCATTTTTTATATGTTACACATTTAAATGATCATTCTAAAATATATATTTTTTCTATTATTTTATTCTATTTTTTTTAAATTTAACATAAAAACTAAATGAAAACACACACAAAACACATAAATGAAAATCCTAAATAGCTAACCCAAAATGTTTTCCCCTACCTCACACTTGAAATAATGCATTGTCCTCAATGTGAACCACTGGTAAGATATGTTCAAATGAAATTTATAATATTAAATTAGAAAATAATATAAAAGTAAAATGGTTAGGAATAGATTGATATTCTCCAGGGATGATGGGGTCATGCAGTGTTATGAAATCAACTACATGGGTGGAAAGTCCCTCAATGTATTGCTTCAAATATTTCCCATTAACTGTAAATATCTTTCTTGTGTCATCTTATGTGATCTCCATGACACCATAAGGAAAAAAGTAGATACAACATAAGTACCAAACCATCTGGAATGAAACTTACTAGGAATCAGCTTCAGTTGTGAACTGCAGAGTAGGACTTTATCCCCTATATGAAACTCTCTTATTTGGAACATTCTATCGTGATCCTCTTTTAATATTTCCTTGTAGATCATTGAGTTCTCATATTATGATAATCAAATCTCCTTAAGATATTGAATTTTCCACGTCCTTTGATCTCCATCTTGGGATAAATACATGTTGTATTTCAATATAGCCCAATATGTGCGATGCTCGATTTACATGGGGAGATGACGTGATTTCCCAAAAAAAAAATCTGAAATATGGACATACTGATGGGAGTCTTTCATTCCATCCTATAATACCACATGGAATCATCCAAGTTATTACTCTAATCCATTCTATTTAGCTACACTATTTTCTCCAAAATTTCTTTTAACTCCCAATTTGAAACCTCATCCCAGAAATTTATTTGGGGATGGTACAGAGTAGAAGTTTTATACATCACCCTATACTTTTGAAAGAGGTAATAAAAATTATGATTATATAAGTGTTTCCATTGGTCACTGATGATTGAATTTTGTACTCCTGACCTGCAGAAAATTTGATCCTTGAAAAAATCCACTACAACATGAGAATCAGAAGTCCTGATGTCCTCGACCTCCACCCATTAGCTAACATAATCAAAAAAAGACCAAAATGTAAAAAAAACCAAATGAACTTGGAAAATTACCCATAAAATCAATTATGGAAACATAAAAAATATCATAGAATAATATGGGTTGTTAGGGCATCTCATGTATCCTCAAAATGTTTTTAATGTGTTGGTAATGTGATCAAAAATTACAGAACACATGATAATCATAGAACAAGTTAGGCCAATATAATCAAGAGACTAATATTTTTCTAGCTATAAATTGGGGTCCAAAGTGTCCACCATAATAAAGGGTATGAAAAAAATGGAAAATAGACTCAAAATCATGATCATGAACACATATTTTAATGAATTGGCCACTACACATGCACCATATAAAGGGATTATCACACACATAAAACCTATACTCACCCTTTAATTTATGGACTTGATGTTTTGTAACACCCCGAGATTTTATGAAAAATATTATTTTTAATTTCACTAATGTCTTGTGTTGTACGCTACACCAAAAGGTGCTTCCACAACATGCATCCTTGATTTTCCTTGCATTACACACAATCGCGACCTTCCTCGATAGCGTGTGTAGTACGCAATAACGAGTTTCACGAAACAACGATATGCTATTAAAATATTATTAAAAATAGCCGTTATGAATAGTAATAACCACTTTTTAAAATTTTAGAAATTTTAGCTCTCACAATGGACTTCATTTTTGGATTCGGAGTATCGAATTTAGCCTAAGGTGATATTTTGGTACTTTTCGGATAACTTTCATATTCTGATGAATAGTGAAAATTACTAAATTTTAGTTAAAAACAACTTTTTCAATAGAAATAATTAATAGTGATAAATTATTAATTTGAGTGTTTTTAAAGTATATTTAGAATATATTTTTACAATTTAATACAATGTTGGTCATTGGATGTAATTTCACATTTAAACCAGACATAAACAAGTGTCAATCTTTTGATAGATATTGTTTCTTAAAAACACGCTATTTGTTTTAACAGCGGGATTTAATTATAAAATTAATTAATGCAACTTATATGTTATGAATTTGGTAAAATAGACTTCATTTTTGAATTCGGAATATGAAATATAGCTTAGAATGAAATTTTGACATTGTTCAGAAAAACATCAATTTTTGATGAATAGTGAAACTACTAAGTGGTAGTTAAAAAAACTGAACTTTTCATAAAACTTAATTTTACCGCTTATGTGAATGGAATTTCAAAAATCCGAGAGACACGGTTGATGTCAGTAAGTAAAATGTGATTCAATGAGATGAAAATAATATTTGGTGAATAGTAACTTTTTACTTTTATTTACCACGGTTAATAGTAAATAGGGTAACTAAGGGTAAATATGATATTACTATTACCATAACACATGTCCTAATTCTATTGGATAAGTGTAATTCGACCAAAAAAAACCTTATGAATATAATATGACCATTTAGGTCCACTTGGATTAGATTATGACATTTAATATTATTTTATTTAATGAATAGTTAAAATAGTTAAAATCAAAGTTTAATAACTAAAACATTTTTAATATGGGGTTATACATAAGATAAATTCGACTATAAATATTCATTAGAAATATAAAAAGATTTCCTACATAATGATATTTTATTTATAATTTTTAGACTTTAAATAAATTAATTTATATATGACACAACGATGATGCAGTAATTACCCTTTTAAGGAAATATTAACATAATTGATGTTATAAATGCTCAAATGAATGTAATTTGAGACTTTTTATGACTTAAACTAATTTTCTAGGTTAATATGACATGTTATTGTTTATTTAAGTAACTTGGTTCGAACTTATCATTCTGTTATGAATTTCATAAAAATCATGTACCAAATACTGTCAAAATTGACATAAAATAGTTTTTAAAAAAAATATTATATTATTAATTGTTCTTTTATTCCTAAAAATATAAGGTTCGGCCAAATGACTTAGATAAGATTATATATATTAATAATAAACAATTTGGGGTTCTTTTGGCATGTTATAGTAAGTGTATTAACCATATAGTGAAAGAAAACAAAAAGACACGGTAAAAGTTAAATTATTTAACTTAGAGTTAAATCTAATTGATAAGGTTAAAATAACACCCTAAACTTGTCTAAATCCTTTTGGATGATAGGATTTCGACCCATACCCATTTTAGCTTCGAAATAAGACCCTTTGGAACCATTATAAACCGATTTTGACTTTAATATAAAATAATATTTTGAGATATTCCTAAGGTGCCCCTCTCCTCCCTTATAAAAGGACACCTCCTCCCCCTCCTCCTCACACCAATTTGAGCACTCAAGATCGTCCAAAACCTGCACAAATCTCTTCTCCACTTCCCTAGTATCATCCTAGAGGTTCTGGTCTTCTTCAAAGACCATCCTTAGTTCTTTAAGTGGAGGCTAAGAAAAGGAGCGTCAAAAAGAGGTAATATCCATTACCGATCTTTTTCAATTTCTTTCTTCTTCAACTTCTTCTTCTTTAGTTGTTTCATTATAAAGTAATAAAATAATTATTACTTACATACTGATATGTTATTATAAATATGAAATAACCCTAATTCACCTTCTATCCATCCTACAGAAAAATGAAATCACCACGCGTGCGTACGTACGGAATACCGTCTCCACGCCGTGGTGTGATCTATTTTCCACCATCACCTTACAAGGATAGGTATAATGGTGTAATGAGTAACCATTTATGATTATTATAATGTAATATTGATACTGAAATAATATATATATACTCAAATACAATTCCACGGCCATGGGAATGATATCATCGCTCGTGCGTACGTACGGACTACCGTCTCCACGACGCGATGAGATTCATTCTCAATGATTAACCATTCATGAATGATTATAAAGTATATATATAATATGTACTAATTAAATATATGAAATAATAATGATACTGGATTTATTTATATATTTATATGTATGTCATCTACTTAATTCCATTCAATTCAATAAGGAAACGAAAACAACGTTCATGCGTACGTACGGACTACCGTCTCCATAAACGGTGTATTTCTTTCCATTTAATTATTTATTATATATATGTATATCCTGAATATATATATATAAATCATGTTTTATGTTCTGGAATTAAGTAATCATGATCTAAGTAATCATATGAATAATTACAAGTCAAAACACGGACGACAAATGAAACAATTTTACCCAAAACGCTCTTTAACATGGAATTTACAAAAGAACGGGTAATATAAAGTCATAAGTGAACCATATATGATATCATAACAATGAATATGATTCTGTAATAAGTAAATGACATTATTTAAATCATTATACAGGAGGTTCGGACACATACGAAGCAAATCGGACCTAAGGTAAGGAAAATATCACAATCTCATTTTTATCCGAGATTGTTTTTACTTTGGCATTTACTGGGGTGTATTTTATCATCCACATCCATGTTCCCTCAATATGTAATATTGTTTCCGTCCAATTACAATAGTTTAAATCCAATTTTACCCTTCGGTGAGTTTTTAGTAAAGAATATGAAAGGAATCTTTTGTCATTTTTTTTGTACGAGGTACTTTTTGACTTTTCCGACAAAAGTACGAAGAATGTTTTTTTTACCTTATACGGCATGAATGGATTTTTAAAACATTATTTCCAAGAAGCTTCCTTTACAAGTTTTCAAGTTTATTTTTAATCAACTTCTTTTATTTTAAAGCCGTATGACATGTTATGAAAGGAAAAATGTTTTTGAAGTAGAAAGGATATTTTCCTCAAGAATGGAGTTCAAGTATTTTATCAAAATTATTTTCCATCTAAGATAAGAAAGGGGTTCTGTTTTTATCCCTATTATTACATTGGTTTGATTATGTTGTGATGGAAATATTTTTATGAATTCCTTTATCTTATATGAATTGATTTATGATGTCATGATGTTTCAAGAATCCCATTTTTGTTACATGTGTTATGCGATGATGTATGATTTATGATTATGTGGCACACATAAGAAAGAATTCATTATAATATGGGTGGGACCTGTATATCCCTCCAATGAATTGAGTAAAGATTTTATATCTCATGAGATAGACATGGCTGGAATGGTAGGTTATACCGGTTCAGTGAAACCGGACTGGAACGAGGGTGACTCGGTTCAGAAAGGGACATTGACCACTAAGATAGTCTTGGCAATGAGTCATGACTAACAAGGAATGATTTTCCATGATTATGTGTTCATTCCACAAAGTTTCAAGTTTCATGTTATGATTATGGGGATCTCATTTTCACTTCTATGATTTGTTCCACGTTAAGATATTATGATCTCTTTTGCAGGTTAAGATTTCCAAAAGTTATGTGCTTATGTATATGATGTGATTGATATTTCTTTTGATTACCCTTACTGAGCATTTGAGCTCACCATTTTATGTTTTCTTTTCCCCAGGATATAAAAAAGGGTTTTAGGTAAAAAAAAGGGAAGATCTTTATGGGAGATATTGAAGATCTTTCACCACGATTAGAAGATTATGTTCCGAGTTTCCAAAGACACTAAACTATTACGATCCTTGTGTGTGTGTTTTTGTTATGTACCAAGTATTCCGCAAATGTAATGTAATGTCAATGTACGTCAGGATACGGGTCTCTACAGTTTGTATCAGAGGCAAAGAAGGTAGGAATGTATCCAATCCTTGGGAACTCTCACATGAGAGCGTTGGACGAAGCATGGCTCTCCGCCCAAGGGCTTCATGAGGAAATGGCGGCCACTGGGGATGGTGGTGTGTCCCGCCCAGGGGGTGTAGCCGCCCATGGAGTGCCCTGATAGGTATCAATTATAGTCCACTGGAAGTAATTCCAGACCGCTATAGTTGGTATCAGAGGAAAGGTTTAGTCAACCTTTGGAAACTAGGATGCGAAAACATTAGTGAGATCCCTAGAGATATTTCTAAGGTATGTCTAGGGATGTCCCTAAGGTTAAGTATACGTATAGGTTATAGTACTAGAACTACACTAACGATCATAGAATTAAACCTAAGATGTTAGATATTGAAGGTACTCCCCCTTTATAATGTTGTTTTCCCTAGCATGATTTCGCCTCTCACAGAATTCTTTTTGTGTTTTAGTTAATGGAGGGAACCAGAAGGAATTCGGTTAACATTGAATCCAATGGACAAATTGGTGACTATGAGCAACAAAATTGTGTAATGCCTAGAGAGAAAGATATTGTGATTATGCCAAATCAGTCATCGCGATATATGATTAACAAGGTGAAATTTAGTGGTATGCCTAATTCATCAAAGAAGAGGAAGATAAACTATTATGCATGTTTGCATGTTGAGGAGCATAAAGAAAGAAAGATTGAGATTTCTAAAGAAGGGAAGAAGAACCTTGAGGAATACCTCAAATGGAGGGACTGATGTTATCTGTGTGGAGAAAAGGGTCATAGAGTGACAGACTGTTATGGAGTTCAATGTCTTATTTGTGGAGAACATGCTCATTACCCAACTCAATGCCCTGACCTAAAAAATTACTTCTAAATCAAGGAAGGACTTATTCCAGGACAATCATTGAAGTGGATGGACTGAAGTGTTCATGTATTGGTATTCAAGAATAATATTGTTGAGGTACTTTTATGGTGTATTGAAATATTTATGTATTGGTCTATTGTGGTTTTCAATAATTTTAAGGTACCGGTAACCATGAAAAGTTATTCAAATATTTTGGAAAGTAGATGATATGTGCATAATGAAGGGATAAGGAGAAAATGAAATGTTTGACAGTATTCATGAGCTCATGATTGATATAAAGACTAAGTGATATCATGGTTTGAGTATATAGAATTTTGAGGATTTTGGTATGTGGAAGGTGTTAACTTTTAACTGCATTCATGTTTTCACTAAGGTATTCAAGAGAATACATGATTAAGGACTTTGAATGTTTGGAATGGGACCAACAAAACATATCTTATGATATATGGGGATCAACGATGGTATTAAATCTCTGGTAATCGTTTTCACTTTGTTATGAGAGTGGACTGCAGTATTATGGATAAGCCTAAAGATTGGAATGGATTATGTTGGACATAAGTTAGTATTGTTTAAGGATATAAGTTTTTTTCGATATTATTGATGGGATGTTATAGTAATATAGTTTTAGAAAAAGGTCAACCTGCAGGACGGGCGACAGCCCATCGCGTCGGACAAGGCTGTGGAAATTGAACCCACAACCGAAATGCGACTGGCCTTTATCGCCTACCACTGGCCTACAGGAAGTCCCTGTTTAGTAGAAACTAGTTTTATGATATATGATGTATAAGTCCATTTTAGGAACCATATATGATTAATCTCACTATAGATCGACTTATGTATATAATTTTTGCTAACCTTTTGTTTGAGACAGATGGAATGACCAGTCATTCTATCACATGATCTGCTAACACTTCAGGAATAACAAATTCAACTTCATTTATTTAAGAGATGAAGTGGAAATTGTTCAAGGCACGAGCAACAGTGAGATTGTACCAAAATCATGTAAGTATTTCTTTTAATTCATCAACTTTAGGGAAATGATCTTGAAAACCAAAAATGTTTTCCTAGTGATCTTATATCTGATGAATCAGATGGTACCTTAGATCGTCACAAATTTATGGCTTTGTGATTGCTGGATTTTCCATAGCCATGTTCTCTACCACTCTCCATCAGAACATGATGGTTAGATTTCTCTTCCATATCCATATTTTCACCTATGTGGAAACCCAGTGATTAGTTTATTTGGGTAACCGTTAAGTTTCATACTTTTGTTTTTAAAGATTGGTTTTGGTATTCCTTTTTAAGATTTGGGTTTCTATTAAAGAAACTTTCAAATAGTAAACCATTTATAACCCCGACGAATTTCGAGGGCGAAATTCATTTTAAGGGGGGTAGAATGTAACACCCCGAGATTTTATGAAAAATATTATTTTTAATTTCACTAATGTCTTGTGTTGTACGCTACACCAAAAGGAACTTCCACAACACACATCCTTGATTTGCCTTGCATTACACGCAATCACGACCTTCCTCGATAGCGTGTGTAGTACGCAATAACGAGTTTCACGAAACAACGATATGTTATTAAAATATTATTAAAAATAGCCGTTATGAATAGTAATAACCACTTTTTAAAATTTTAGAAATTTTAGCTCTCACAATGGACTTCATTTTTGGATTTGGAGTATCGAATTTAGCCTAAGGTGATATTTTGGTACTTTTCGGATAACTTTCATATTCTGATGAATAGTGAAAATTACTAAATTTTAGTTAAAAACAACTTTTTCAATCGAAATAATTAATAGTGATAAATTATTAATTTGAGTGTTTTTAAAGTATATTTAGAATATATTTTTACAATTTAATACAATGTTGGCCATTGGATGTAATTTCACATTTAAACTAGACATAAACAAGTGTCAATCTTTTGATAGATATTGTTTCTTAAAAACACGCTATTTGTTTTAACAACGGGATTTAATTATAAAATTAATTAATGAAACTTCTATGTTACGAATTTGGTAAAATAGACTTCATTTTTGAATTCGGAATATGAAATATAGCTTAGAATGAAATTTTGACATTGTTCTGAAAAACATCAATTTTTGATGAATAGTGAAACTACTAAGTGGTAGTTAAAAAAACTGAACTTTTCATAAAACTTAATTTTACCGCTTCTGTGAATGGAATTTCAAAAATCCGAGAGACACGGTTGATGTTAGTAAGTAAAATGTGGTTCAATGAGATGAAAATAATTTTTGGTGAATAGTAACTTTTTACTTTTATTTACCACGGTTAATAGTAAATAGGGTAACTAAGGGTAAATATGATATTACTATTACCCTAAAACATGTCCTAATTCTATTGGATAAGTGTAATTCGACCAAAAACAACCTTATGAATATAATATGACCATTTAGGTCCACTTGGATTAGATTAAGACATTTAATACTATTTTATTTAATGAATAGTTAAAATGGTTAAAATCAAAGTTTAATAACTAAAACATTTTTAATATGGGGTTATACATTAGATAAATTCGACTATAAATATTCATTAGAAATCTAAAAAGCTTTCCTACATAATGATATTTTATTTATAATTTTTATACTTTAAATAAATTAATTTATATATGACACAACGATGATGCAGTAATTACCCTTTTAAGGAAATATTAACATAATTGATGTTATAAATTCTCAAATGAATGTAATTTGAGACTTTTTATGACTTACACTAATTTTATAGGTTAATATGACATGTTATTGTTTATTTAAGTAACTTTGTTAGAACTTATCATTCTGTTATGAATTTCATAAAAATCATGTACCAAATATTGTCAAAATTGACATAAAATAGTTTTTAAAACAAATATTATATTATTAATTGTTATTTTATTCCTAAAAATCTAAGGTTCGGCCAAATGACTTAGATAAGATTATATATATTAATAATAAACAATTTGGGGTTCGTTTGGCATGTTACAGTAAGTGTATTAACCATATAGTGAAAGAAAACAAAAAGACACGGTAAAAGTTAAATTATTTAACTTAGAGTTAAATCTAATTGATAAGGTTAAAATAACACCCTAAACTTGTCTAAATCCTATTGGATGATAGGATTTCGACCCATCCCCATTTTAGCTTTGAAATAAGACACTTTGGAACCATTATAAACCGATTTTGACTTTAATATAAAATAATATTTTGAGATATTCCTAAGGTGCCCCTCTCCTCCCTTATAAAAGGACACCTCCTCCCCCTCCTCCTCACACCAATTTGAGCACTCAAGCTCGGCCAAACCCTGAACAAATCTCTTATCCACTTCCCTAGTATCATCCTTGAGGTTCTGGTCTTCTTCAAAGACCATCCTTAGTTCTTTAAGTGGAGGTTAAGAAAAGGCGCGTCAAAAAGAGGTAATATCCATTACCGATCTTTTTCAATTTCTTTCTTCTTCAACTTCTTCTTCTTTAATTGTTTCATTATAAAGTAATAACATAATTATTACTTAAATACTGATATGTTATTATAAATATGAAATAACCCTAATTCACCTTCTATCCATCCTACGGAAAAATGAAATCACCACCCGTGCGTACGTACGGAATACCGTCTCCATGCCGTGGTGTGATCTATTTTCCACCATCACCTTACAAGGATGGGTATAATGGTGTAATGAGTAACTATTTATGATTATTATAATGTAATATTGATACTGAAATAATATATATATACTCAAATACAATTCCACGGCCATGGGAACGATATCATCGCTCGTGCGTACGTACGGACTACCGTCTCCACGACGCGATGAGATTCATTCTCAATGATTAACCATTCATGAATGATTATAAAGTATATATATAATATGTACTAATTAAATATATGACATAATAATGATACTGGATTTATTTATATATTTATATGTATGTCATCTACTTAATTCCATTCAATTCAATAAGGAAATGAAAACAGCGTTCATGCGTACGTACGGACTACCGTCTCCATGAACGGTGAATTTCTTTCCATTTAATGATTTATTATATATATGTATATCCTGAATATATATATATATAAATCATGTTTTATGTTCTGGAATTAAGTAATCATGATCTAAGTAATCATATGAATAATTACAAGTCAAAACACGGACGACAAATGAAACAATTTTACCCAAAACGCTCTTTAACATGGAATTTACAAAAGAACGGGTAATATAAAGTCATAAGTGAACCATATATGATATCATAACAATGAATATGATTCTGTAATAAGTAAATGACATTATTTAAATCATTATACAGGAGGTTCGGACACATACGAAGCAAATCAGACCTAAGGTAAGGAAAATATCACAATCTCATTTTTATCCGAGATTGTTTTTACTTTGGCATTTACTGGGGTGTATTTTATCATCCACATCCATGTTCCCTCAATATGTAATATTGTTTCCGTCCAATTACAATATTTTAAATCCAATTTTACCCTTCGGTGAGTTTTTAGTAAAGAATATGAAAGGAATCTTTTGTCGTTTTTTTTCGTACGAGGTACTTTTTGACTTTTCCGACAAAAGTACGAAGAATGTTTTTTTACCTTATACGGCATGAATGGATTTTTAAAACATTATTTCCAAGAAGCTTCCTTTACAAGTTTTCAAGTTTATTTTTAATCAACTTCTTTTATTTTAAATCCGTATGACATGTTATGAAAGGAAAAATGTTTTTGAAGTAGAAATGATATTTTCCTCAAGAATGGAGTTCAAGTATTTTATCAAAATTATTTTCCATCTAAGATAAGAAAGGGGTTCTGTTTTTATCCCTATTATTACATTGGTTTGATTATGTTGTGATGGAAATATTTTTATGAATTCTTTTATCTTATATGAATTGATTTATGATGTCATGATGTTTCAAGAATCCCATTTTTGTTACATGTGTTATGAGATGATGTATGATTTATGATTATGTGGCACACATAAGAAATGATTCATTATAATATGGGTGGGACCTATATATCCCTCCAATGCATTGGGTAAAGATTTTATATCTCATGAGATAGACATGGATGGAATGGTAGGTTATACCGGTTCAGTGAAACAGGACTGGAACGAGGGTGACTCGGTTCAGAATGGGACATTGTCCACTAAGATAGTCTTGGCAATGAGTCATGACTAACAAGAAATGATTTTCCATGATTATGTGTGCATGCCACAAAGTTTCAAGTTTCATGTTATGATTATGGGTATCTCATTTTCACTTCTATGATTTGTTCCATGTTAAGATATTATGATCTCTTTTGCAGGTTAAGATTTCCAAAAGTTATGTGCTTATGTATATGATGTGATTGATATTTCTTTTGATTACCCTTACTGAGCATTTGAGCTCACCCTTTTATGTTTTCTTTTCCCCAGGATATAAAAAAGGGTTTTAGGTAAAAAAGGGAAGATCTTTATGGGAGATATTGAATATCTTTCACCACGATTAGAAGATTATGTTCCGAGTTTCCAAAGACACTAAACTATTACGATCCTTGTGTGTGTGTTTTTGTTATGTACCAAGTATTCCGCAAATGTAATGTAATGTCAATGTATGTCAGGATACGGGTCTCTACAGTTGGTATCAGAGGCAAAGGAGGTAGGAATGTATCCAATCCTTGGGAACTCTCACATGTGAGTGTTGGACGAAGCATGGATCTCCGCCCAATGGCTTCATGAGGAAATGGCTGCCACTGGGGATGGTGGTGTGTCCCGCCCAGGGGGTGTAGCCGCCCATGGAGTGCCCTGATAGGTATCAATTATAGTCCACTGGAAGTAATTCCAGACCGCTATAGTTGGTATCAGAGGAAAGGTTTAGTCAACCTTTGGAAACTAGGATGCAAAAACGTTAGTGAGATCCCTAGAGATATTTCTAAGGTATGTCTAGGGATGTCCCTAAGGTTAAGTATACGTATAGGTTATAGTACTAGAACTACGCTAACGATCATAGAATTAAACCTAAGATGTTAGATATTGAAGGTACTCCCCCTTTATAATGTTGTTTTCCCAAGCATGATTTCGCCTCTCACAGAATTCTTTTTGTGTTTTAGTTAATGGAGGGAACCAGAAGGAATTCGGTTAACATTGAATCCAATAGACAAATTGGTGACTATGAGCAACAAAATTGTGTAATGCCTAGAGAGAAAGATATTGTGATTATTCCGAATCAGTCATCGCGATATATGATTAACAAGGTGAAATTTAGTGGTATGCCTAATTCATCAAAGAAGAGGAAGATAAACTATTATGCATGTTTGCATGTTGAGGAGCATAAAGAAAGAAAGATTGAGATTTCTAAATAAGGGAAGAAGAACCTTGAGGAATACCTCAAATGGAGGGACCGATGTTATCTGTGTGGAGAAAAGGGTCATAGAGTGACAGACTGTTATGGAGTTCAATGTCTTATTTGTGGAGAACATGGGCATTACCCAACTCAATGCCCTGACCTAAAAAGTTACTTCTAAATCAAGGAAGGACTTATTCCAGGACAATCATTGAAGTGGATGGATTGAAGTGTTCATGTATTAGTATTCAAGAATAATGTTTTTGAGGTACTTTTATGGTGTATTGAAATATTTATGTATTGGTCTATTGTGGTTTTCAATAATTTTAAGGTACCGGTAACCACGAAAAGTGATTCAAATATTTTGGAAAGTAGATGATATGTGCATAATGAAGGGATAAGGAGAAAATGAAATGTTTGACAGTATTCATGAGCTCATGATTGATATAAGGACTAAGTGATATCATGGTTTGAGTATATAGAATTTTGAGGATTTTGGTATGTGGAAGGTGTTAACTTTTAACTGCATTCATGTTTTCACTAAGGTATTCAAGAGAATACATGATTAAGGACTTTGAATGTTTGGAATGGGACCAACAAAACATATCTTATGATATATGGGGATCAACGATGGTATTAAATCTCTGGTAATTGTTTTCACTTTGTTATGAGAGTGGACTGCAGTATTATGGATAAGCCTAAAGATTGGAATGGATTATGTTGGACATAAGTTAGTATTGTTTAAGGATAGAAGTTTTTTTCGATATTATTGATGGGATGTTATAGTAATATAGTTTTAGAAAAAGGTCAACCTGCAGGACGGGCGACAGCCCATCGCGTCGGACAAGGCTGTGGAAATCGAACCCACAATCGAAATGCGACTGGCCTTTATCGCCTACCATTGGACTACAGGAAGTCCCTGTTTAGTAGAATCTAGTTTTATGATATATGATGTATAAGTCCATTTTAGGAACCATATATGATTAATCTCACTATAGATCGACTTATGTATATAATTTTTGCTAACCTTTTGTTTGAGACAGATGGAATGACCCGTCATTCTATCACATGATCTGCTAACACTTCACGAATAACAAATTCAACTTCATTTATTTAAGAGATGAAGTGGAAATTGTTCAAGGCACGAACAACAGTGAGATTGTACCAAAATCATGTAAGTATTTCTTTTAATTCATCAACTTTAGGGAAATGATCTTGAAAACCAAAAATGTTGTCCTAGTGATCTTATATCTGATGAATCAGATGGTACCTTAGATCGTCACAAATTTATGGCTTTGTGATTGCTGGATTTTCCATAGCCATGTTCTCTACCACTCTCCATCAGAACATGATGGTTAGATTTCTCTTCCATATCCATATTTTCACCTATGTGGAAACCCAGTGATTAGTTTATTTGGGTAACCGTTAAGTTTCATACTTTTGTTTTTAAAGATTGGTTTTGGTATTCCTTTTTACGATGTGAGTTTCTATTAAAGAAACTTTCAAATAGTAAACCATTTATAACCCCGACGAATTTCGAGGGCGAAATTCATTTTAAGGGGGGTAGAATGTAACACCCCGAGATTTTATGAAAAATATTATTTTTAATTTCACTAATGTCTTGTGTTGTACGCTACACCAAAAGGAGCTTCCACAACACGCATCCTTGATTTGACTTGTATTACACGCAATCGCGACCTTCCTCGATAGCGTGTGTAGTATGCAATAACGAGTTTCACGAAAGAACGATATGCTATTAAAATATTATTAAAACTAGCCGTTATGAATAGTAATAACCACTTTTTAAAATTTTAGAAATTTTAGCTCTCACAATGGAATTCATTTTTGGATTCGGAGTATCGAATTTAGCCTAAGGTGATATTTTGGTACTTTTCGGATAACTTTCATATTCTGATGAATAGTGAAAATTACTAAATTTTAGTTAAAAACAACTTTTTCAATCGAAATAATTAATAGTGATAAATTATTAATTTGAGTGTTTTTAAAGTATATTTAGAATATATTTTTACAATTTAATGAAATGTTGGTCATTGGATGTAATTTCACATTTAAACCAGACATAAACAAGTGTCAATCTTTTGATAGATATTGTTTCTTAAAAACACGCTATTTGTTTTAACAGCGGGATTTAATTATAAAATTAATTAATGCAACTTCTATGTTATGAATTTGGTAAAATAGACTTCATTTTTGAATTCGGAATATGAAATATAGCTTAGAATGAAATTTTGACATTGTTCTGAAAAACATCAATTTTTGATGAATAGTGAAACTACTAAGTGGTAGTTAAAAAAACTGAACTTTTCATAAAACTTAATTTTACCGCTTCTGTGAATGGAATTTCAAAAATCCGAGAGACACGGTTGATGTCAGTAAGTAAAATGTGGTTCAATGAGATGAAAATAATTTTTGGTGAATAGTAACTTTTTATTTTTATTTACCACGGTTAATAGTAAATAGGGTAACTAAGGGTAAATATGATATTACTATTACCCTAACACATGTAATAATTCTATTGGATAAGTGTAATTCGACCAAAAACAACCTTAAGAATATAATATGACCATTTAGGTCCACTTGGATTAGATTATGACATTTAATATTATTTTATTTAATGAATAGTTAAAATAGTTAAAATCAAAGTTTAATAACTAAAACATTTTTAATATGGGGTTATACATAAGATTAATTAGACTATAAATATTCATTAGAAATATAAAAAGCTTTCCTACATAATGATATTTTATTTATAATTTTTAGACTTTAAATAAATTAATTTATATATGACACAACGATGATGCAGTAATTACCCTTTTAAGGAAATATTAACATAATTGATGTTATAAATGCTCAAATGAATGTAATTTGAGACTTTTTATGACTTACACTAATTTTATAGGTTAATATGACATGTTATTGTTGATTTAAGTAACTTGGTTCGAACTTATCATTCTGTTATGAATTTCATAAAAATCATGTACCAAATAGTGTCAAAATTGACATAAAATAGTTTTTAAAACAAATATTATATTATTAATTGTTATTTTATTCCTAAAAATCTAAGGTTCGGCCAAATGACTTAGATAAGATTATATATATTAATAATAAACAATTTGGGGTTCGTTTGGCATGTTATAGTAAGTGTATTAACCATATAGTGAAAGAAAACAAAAAGACACGGTAAAAGTTAAATTATTTAACTTAGAGTTAAATCTAATTGATAAGGTTAAAATAACACCCTAAACTTGTCTAAATCCTATTAGATGATAGGATTTCGACCCATCCCCATTTTAGCTTCGAAATAAGACCCTTTGGAACCATTATAAACCGATTTTGACTTTAATATAAAATAATATTTTGAGATATTCCTAAGGTGCCCCTCTCCTCCCTTATAAAAGGACACCTCCTCCCCCTCCTCCTCACACCAATTTGAGCACTCAAGCTCGGCCAACCCCTGCACAAATCTCTTCTCCACTTCCCTAGTATCATCCTAGAGGTTCTGGTCTTCTTCAAAGACCATCCTTAGTTCTTTAAGTGGAGGCTAAGAAAAGGTGCGTCAAAAAGAGGTAATATCCATTACCGATCTTTTTCAATTTCTTTCTTCTTCAACTTCTTCTTCTTTAGTTGTTTAATTATAAAGTAATAACATAATTATTACTTACATACTGATATGTTAGTATAAATATGAAATAACCCTAATTCACCTTCTATCCATCCTACGGAAAAATGAAATCACCACGCGTGCGTACGTACGGAATACCGTCTCCACGCCGTGGTGTGATCTATTTTCCACCATCACCTTACAAGGATGGGTATAATGGTGTAATGAGTAACTATTTATGATTATTATAATGTAATATTGATACTGAAATAATATATATATACTCAAATACAATTCCACGACCATGGGAACGATATCATCGCTCGTGCGTACGTACGGACTACCGTCTCCACGACGCGATGAGATTCATTCTCAATGATTAACCATTCATGAATGATTATAAAGTATATATATAATATGTACTAATTAAATATATGAAATAATAATGATACTGGATTTATTTATATATTTATATGTATGTCATCTACTTAATTCCATTCAATTCAATAAGGAAATGAAAACAGCGTCCATGCGTACGTACGGACTACCGTCTCCATAAACGATGTATTTCTTTCCATTTAATGATTTATTATATATATGTATATCCTGAATATATATATATAAATCATGTTTTATGTTCTGTAATTAAGTAAACATGATCTAAGTAATCATATGAATAATTACAAGTCAAAACACGGACGACAAATAAAACAATTTTACCCAAAACGCTCTTTAACATGGAATTTACAAAAGAACGGGTAATATAAAGTCATAAGTGAACCATATATGATATCATAACAATGAATATGATTCTGTAATAAGTAAATGACATTATTTAAATCATTATACATGAGGTTCGGACACATACGAAGCAAATCGGACCTAAGGTAAGGAAAATATCACAATCTCATTTTTATCCAAGATTGTTTTTACTTTGGCATTTACTGGGGTGTATTTTATCATCCACATCCATGTTCCCTCAATATGTAATATTGTTTCCGTCCAATTACAATAGTTTAAATCCAATTTTACCCTTCTTTGAGTTTTTAGTAAAGAATATGAAAGGAATCTTTTGTCGTTTTTTTTCGTATGAGGTACTTTTTGACTTTTCCGACAAAAGTACGAAGAATGTTTTTTTTACCTTATACGGCATGAATGGATTTTTAAAACATTATTTCCAAGAAGCTTCCTTTACAAGTTTTCAAGTTTATTTTTAATCAACTTCTTTTATTTTAAAGCAGTATGACATGTTATGAAAGGAAAAATGTTTTTGAAGTAGAAAGGATATTTTCCTCAAGAATGGAGTTCAAGTATTTTATCAAAATTATTTTCCATCTAAGATAAGAAAGGGGTTCTATTTTTATCCCTATTATTACATTGGTTTGATTATGTTGTGATGGAAATATTTTTATGAATTCCTTTATCTTATATGAATTGATTTATGATGTCATGATGTTTCAAGAATCCCATTTTTGTTACATGTGTTATGCGATGATGTATGATTTATGATTATGTGGAACACATAAGAAAGAATTCATTATAATATGGGTGGGACCTATATATCCCTCCAATGCATTGGGTAAAGACTTTATATCTCATGAGATAGACATGGCTGGAATGGTAGGTTATACCGGTTCAGTGAAACAGGACTGGAACGAGGGTGACTCAGTTCAGAAAGGGACATTGTCCACTAAGATAGTCTTGGCAATGAGTCATGACTAACAAGAAATGATTTTCCATGATTATGTGTGCATGCCACAAAGTTTCAAGTTTCATGTTATGATTATGGGGATCTCATTTTCACTTCTATGATTTGTTCCATGTTAAGATATTATGATCTCTTTTGCAGGTTAAGATTTCAAAAAGTTATGTGCTTATGTATATGATGTGATTGATATTTCTTTTGATTACCCTTACTGAGCATTTGAGCTCACCCTTTTATGTTTTATTTTCCCCAAGATATAAAAAAGGGTTTTAGGTAAAAAAAAGGGAAGATCTTTATGGGAGATATTGAAGATCTTTCACCACGATTAGAAGATTATGTTCCGAGTTTCCAAAGACACTAAACTATTACGATCCTTGTGTGTGTGTTTTTGTTATGTACCAAGTATTCCGCAAATGTAATGTAATGTCAATGTACGTCAGGATACGGGTCTCTACAGTTGGTATCAGAGGCAAAGGAGGTAGGAATGTATCCAATCCTTGGGAACTCTCACATGTGAGCGTTGGACGAAGCATGGCTCTCCGCCCAAGGACTTCATGAGGAAATGGCTGCCACTGGGGATGGTGGTGTGTCCCGCCCAGGGGGTGTAGCTGCCCATGGAGTGCCCTGATAGGTATCAATTATAGTCCACTGGAAGTAATTCCAGACCGCTATAGTTGGTATCAGAGGAAAGGTTTAGTCAACCTTTGGAAACTAGGATGCGAAAACGTTAGTGAGATCCCTAGAGATATTTCTAAGGTATGTCTAGGGATGTCCCTAAGATTAAGTATACGTATAGGTTATAGTACTAGAACTACGCTAACGATCATAGAATTAAACCTAAGATGTTAGATATTGAAGGTACTCCCCCTTTATAATGTTGTTTTCCCTAGCATGATTTCGCCTCTCACAGAATTCTTTTTGTGTTTTAGTTAATGGAGGGAACCAGAAGGAATTCGGTTAACATTGAATCCAATGGAAAAATTGGTGACTATGAGCAACAAAATTGTGTAATGCCTAGAGAGAAAGATATTGTGATTATGCCGAATCAGTCATCGCGATATATGATTAACAAGGTGAAATTTAGTGGTATGCCTAATTCATCAAAGAAGAGGAAGATAAATTATTATGCATGTTTGCATGTTGAGGAGCATAAAGAAAGAAAGATTGAGATTTATAAAGAAGGGAAGAAGAACCTTGAGGAATACCTCAAATGGAGGGACCGATGTTATCTGTGTGGAGAAAAGGGTCATAGAGTGACAGACTGTTATGGAGTTCAATGTCTTATTTATGGAGAACATGGGCATTACCCAACTCAATGCCCTGACCTAAAAAGTTACTTCTAAATCAAGGAAGGACTTATTCCAGGACAATCATTGAAGTAGATAGACTGAAGTGTTCATGCATTGGTATTCAAGAATAATGTTGTTGAGGTACTTTTATGGTGTATTGAAATATTTATGTATTGGTCTATTGTGGTTTTCAATAATTTTAAGGTACCGGTAACCATGAAAAGTGATTCAAATATTTTGGAAAGTAGATGATATGTGCATAATGAAGGGATAAGGAGAAAATGAAATGTTTGACAGTATTCATGAGCTCATGATTGATATAAGGACTAAGTGATATCATGGTTTGAGTATATAGAATTTTGAGGATTTTGGTATGTGGAAGGTGTTAACTTATAACTGCATTCATGTTTTCACTAAGGTATTCAAGAGAATACATGATTAAGGACTTTGAATGTTTGGAATGGGACCAACAAAACATATCTTATGATATATGGGGATCAACGATGGTATTAAATCTCTGGTAATCGTTTTCACTTTGTTATGAGAGTGGACTGCAGTATTATGGATAAGCCTAAAGATTGGAATGGATTATGTTGGACATAAGTTAGTATTGTTTAAGGATAGAATTTTTCTCTCGATATTATTGATGGGATGTTATAGTAATATAGTTTTAGAAAAAGGTCAACCTGCAGGACGGGCGACAGCCCATCGCGTCGGACAAGGCTGTGGAAATCGAACCCACAACCAAAATGCGACTGGCCTTTATCGCCTACCACTGGCCTACAGGAAGTCCCTGTTTAGTAGAAACTAGTTTTATGATATATGATGTATAAGTCCATTTTAGGAACCATATATGATTAATCTCACTATAGATCGACTTATGTATATAATTTTTGCTAACATTTTGTTTGAGACAGATGGAATGACCCGTCATTCTATCACATGATCTGCTAACACTTCACAAATAACAAATTCAACTTCATTTATTTAAGAGATGAAGTGGAAATTGTTCAAGGCACGAACAACAGTGAGATTGTACCAAAATCATGTAAGTATTTCTTTTAATTCATCAACTTTAGGGAAATGATCTTGAAAACCAAAAATGTTGTCCTAGTGATCTTATATCTGATGAATCAGATGGTACCTTAGATCGTCACAAATTTATGGCTTTGTGATTGCTGGATTTTCCATAGCCATGTTCTCTACCACTCTCCATCAGAACATGATGGTTAGATTTCTCTTCCATATCCATATTTTCACCTATGTGGAAACCCAGTGATTAGTTTATTTGGGTAACCGTTAAGTTTCATACTTTTGTTTTTAAAGATTGGTTTTGGTATTCCTTTTTACGATGTGGGTTTCTATTAAAGAAACTTTCAAATAGTAAACCATTTATAACCCCGACGAATTTCGAGGGCGAAATTCATTTTAAGGAGGGTAGAATGTAACACCCCGAGATTTTATGAAAAATATTATTTTTAATTTCACTAATGTCTTGTGTTGTACGCTACACCAAAAGGAGCTTCCACAACACACATCCTTTATTTTCCTTTCATTACACGCAATCGCGACCTTCCTCGATAGCGTGTGTAGTACGCAATAACGAGTTTCACGAAACAACGATATGCTATTAAAATATTATTAAAACTAGCCGTTATGAATAGTAATAACCACTTTTTAAAATTTTAGAAATTTTAGCTCTCACAATGGACTTCATTTTTGGATTCGGAGTATCGAATTTAGCCTAAGGTGATATTTTGGTACTTTTCGGATAACTTTCATATTCTGATGAATAGTGAAAATTACTAAATTTTAGTTAAAAACAACTTTTTCAATCGAAATAATTAATAGTGATAAATTATTAATTTGAGTGTTTTTAAAGTATATTTAGAATATATTTTTACAATTTAATACAATGTTGGTCATTGGATGTAATTTCACATTTAAACCAGACATAAACAAGTGTCAATCTTTTGATAGATATTGTTTCTTAAAAACACGCTATTTGTTTTAACAGCGGGATTTAATTATAAAATTAATTAATGAAACTTCTATGTTACAAATTTGGTAAAATAGACTTCATTTTTGAATTCGGAATATGAAATATAGCTTAGAATGAAATTTTGACATTGTTCTGAAAAACATCAATTTTTGATGAATAGTGAAACTACTAAGTGGTAGTTAAAAAAACTGAACTTTTCATAAAACTTAATTTTACCGCTTCTGTGAATGGAATTTCAAAAATCCGAGAGACACGGTTGATGTCAGTAAGTAAAATGTGGTTCAATGAGATGAAAATAATTTTTGGTGAATAGTAACTTTTTACTTTTATTTACCACGGTTAATAGTAAATAGGGTAACTAAGGGTAAATATGATATTACTATTACCCTAACACATGTCCTAATTCTATTGGATAAGTGTAATTCGACCAAAAACAACCTTATGAATATAATATGACCATTTAGGTCCACTTGGATTAGATTATGACATTTAATATTATTTTATTTAATGAATAGTTAAAATAGTTAAAATCAAAGTTTAATAACTAAAACATTTTTAATATGGGGTTATACATAAGATAAATTCGACTATAAATATTCATTAGAAATCTAAAAAGATTTCCTACATAATGATATTTTATTTATAATTTTTAGACTTTAAATAAATTAATTTATATATGACACAACGATGATGCAGTAATTACCCTTTTAAGGAAATATTAACATAATTGATATTATAAATGATCAAATGAATGTAATTTGAGACTTTTTATGACTTACACTAATTTTCTAGGTTAATATGACATGTTATTGTTGATTTAAGTAACTTGGTTCGAACTTATCATTCTGTTATGAATTTCATAAAAATCATGTACCAAATAGTGTCAAAATTGACATAAAATAGTTTTTAAAACAAATATTATATTATTAATTGTTATTTTATTCCTAAAAATCTAAGGTTCGGCCAAATGACTTAGATAAGATTATATATATTAATAATAAACAATTTGGGGTTCGTTTGGCATGTTATAGTAAGTGTATTAACCATATAGTGAAAGAAAACAAAAAGACACGGTAAAAGTTAAATTATTTAACTTAGAGTTAAATCTAATTGATAAGGTTAAAATAACACCCTAAACTTGTCTAAATCCTATTGGATGATAGGATTTCGACCCATACCCATTTTAGCTTCGAAATAAGACCCTTTGGAACCATTATAAACCTATTTTGACTTTAATATAAAATAATATTTTGAGATATTCCTAAGGTGCCCCTCTCCTCCCTTATAAAAGGACACCTCCTCCCCCTCCTCCTCACACAAATTTGAGCACTCAATCTCGGCCAACCCCTGCAAAAATATCTTCTCCACTTCCCTAGTATCATCCTAGAGGTTATGGTCTTCTTCAAATACCATCCTTAGTTCTTTAAGTGGAGGCTAAGAAAAGGCGCGTCAAAAAGAGGTAATATCCATTACCGATCTTTTTCAATTTCTTTCTTCTTCAACTTCTTCTTCTGTAGTTGTTTCATTATAAAGTAATAACATAATTATTACTTACATACTGATATGTTATTATAAATATTAAATAACCCTAATTCACCTTCTATCCATCCTACGGAAAAATGAAATCACCACGCGTGCGTACGTACGGAATACCGTCTCCACGCCGTGGTGTGATCTATTTTCCACCATCACCTTACAAGGATGGGTATAATGGTGTAATGAGTAACTATTTATGATTATTATAATGTAATATTGATACTGAAATAATATATATATACTCAAATACAATTCTACGGCCATGGGAACGATATCATCGCTCGTGCGTACGTACGGACTACCGTCTCCACGACGCGATGAGATTCATTCTCAATGATTAACCATTCATGAATGATTATAAAGTATATATATAATATGTACTAATGAAATATATGACATAATAATGATACTGGATTTATTTATATATTTATATGTATGTCATCTACTTAATTCCATTCAATTCAATAAGGAAACGAAAACATTGTTCATGCGTACGTACGGACTACCGTCTCCATGAACGGTGTATTTATTTCCATTTAATGATTTATTATATATATTTATATCCTGAATATATATATATAAATCATGTTTTATGTTATGGAATTAAGTAATCATGATCTAAGTAATCATATGAATAATTACAAGTCAAAACACGGACGATAAATGAAACAATTTTACCCAAAACGCTCTTTAACATGGAATTTACAAAAGAACGGGTAATATAAAGTCATAAGTGAACCATATATGATATCATAACAATGAATATGATTCTCTAATAATTAAATGACATTATTTAAATCATTATACAGGAGGTTCAGACACATACGAAGCAAATCAGACCTAAGGTAAGGAAAATATCACAATCTCATTTTTATCCGAGATTGTTTTTACTTTGGAATTTACTGGGGTGTATTTTATCATCCACATCCATGTTCCATCAATATGTAATATTGTTTCCGTCCAATTAAAATATTTTAAATCCAATTTTACCCTTCGGTGAGTTTCTAGTAAAGAATATGAAAGGAATCTTTTGTCGTTTTTTTTCGTACGAGGTACTTTTTGACTTTTCCGACAAAAGTACGAAGAATGTTTTTTTACCTTATACGGCATGAATGGATTTTTAAAACATTATTTCCAAGAAGCTTCCTTTACAAGTTTTAAAGTTTATTTTTAATCAACTTATTTTATTTTAAAGCCGTATGACATGTTATGAAAGGAAAAATGTTTTTGAAGTAGAAAGGATATTTTCCTCAAGAATGGAGTTCAAGTATTTTATCAAAATTATTTTCCATCTAAGATAAGAAAGGGGTTCTGTTTTTATCCCTATTATTACATTGGTTTTATTATGTTGTGATGGAAATATTTTTATGAATTCCTTTATCTTATATGAATTGATTTATGATGTCATGATGTTTCAAGAATCCCATTTTTGTTACATGTGTTATGCGATGATGTATGATTTATGATTATGTGGAACACATAAGAAAGGATTCATTATAATATGGGTGGGACCTATATATCCCTCCAATGCATTGGGTAAAGATTTTATATCTCATGAGATAGACATGGATGGAATGGTAGGTTATACCGGTTCAGTGAAACAGGACTGGAACGAGGGTGACTTGGTTCAGAAAGGGACATTGTCCACTAAGATAGTCTTGGCAATGAGTCATGACTAACAAGAAATGATTTTCCATGATTATGTGTGCATGCCACAAAGTTTCAAGTTTCATGTTATGATTATGGGGATCTCATTTTCACTTCTATGATTTGTTCCATGTTAAGATATTATGATCTCTTTTGCAGGTTAAGATTTCCAAAAGTTATGTGCTTATGTATATGATGTGATTGATATTTCTTTTGATTACCCTTACTGAGCATTTGAGCTCACCCTTTTATGGTTTCTTTTCCCCAGGATATAAAAAAGGGTTTTAGGTAAAAAAAAGGGAAGATCTTTATGGGAGATATTGAAGATCTTTCACCACGTTTAGAAGATTATGTTCCGAGTTTCCAAAGACACTAAACTATTACGATCCTTGTGTGTGTGTTTTTGTTATGTACCAAGTATTCCGAAAATGTAATGTAATGTCAATGTACGTCAGGATACGGGTCTCTACATGTTTCTTTTAAATTTTCAATATTTTAAGAGGAAACAAGGTAGTTCAATTAATCTTCATACCAAGGATGTGTACTTGATATGAAATTGAGATGTTAATCTGAGAAAGTGTCCTAAAGTGGTACTTGGTCCAAGGTTACAATCTCTAGTGTGTGATTAATCCCAATAATGTGTTCTGCCACCATGTTTTTCGACCCCTTCTTTAACTTTATCTCAATATTGAATTCTTGAAGATGGAGCATCCATAGGATAAGTCTAGGATTTGCATCTGGATTCTTTAAGATGTAGCTCAGAGCTTCATGGTTAGAAAAAAAACTTCTTTAGAGATCAATAAATAGGAATAGAATTTAGCCAAATAAAATATAACATCAAGAAATTTCTTTTCCATTGTGTTGTAATTTTATTTGGCTAAATCCAAAGTCCTCGATTAATAAGAAACCACATGGATCCACCCTTCCATGCTCTGAGATAAGACAATTCCAACCAAAAAAGTTGGACGTGTCATACATAACATCAAAAGGAATCTCCCACCATGGGGGATGTATGAATGGTGGAGTAGTCAGATATTTCTTTAGCTCATAAAATGATACACTACATGAACCATCAAAAAATAATTCAATATCTTTTTGAAGAAATCGAGATAAAGTTAGATTTATAGTACCAAAATCTATGATAAAGAATTGATAAAATCCTACATTAATTAGTAATGATCTAACATCACACACACATAAAGGACATGTAAAGGATGAAATAACATCTACCATAGATATATCAACCTATATTCCATGTTTTTATGATAAATTACCTAAGCCAATTCCATTATCTACCATGAAATGACATTTTTCAAAGTTTAAAACCAGATTCTTCTCAAAAAACAATTTAACACCTTTCCCAAACTAAAGATACATTCATCAAATGAAGATACATACACTATAAAATCATCCATAAATACCACCATGAAGGTATCAATGAAATATGAAAATAATACTCACCATGCATCTCTAGAAGGTACTCACGGTATTGAAAAGTCTAAATGGAATCCATTGGTTGGAAAATGTACCGAATGGACAAGTGAATGTTGTTTTATCCTGATCCTCCAAAACTATAAGAACCTAGAAATATCCTAAAAATCCATCCAAGAAATAATAGTGTGTCTTTATAGCTATTCTCTCAAGAAATTGATCAAAAAATGAGAGGGGTTAATGGTCCTTTCAAGTGGATTGATTTAGTTTCCTATAATAAACACACACACACTAGATAATTTTCACCCTCATTGGAACTAACTCCACTTTATAATTTGTAACAATAGTAGCACTATTTTTCATAGGTACAATCCGAATAATACTTACCCACTTGGAATCGGAAATGGGATAAATGATACCTACCTCGAGCAATTATTCAATTTTTTTACAACTTCCAGAAGTGTTGGATCAAGACTTTTTTTGGATACCTAAATGGTTGATCTCCATCATCCAAAATAACCCTATGCATAAAAATGATGGGGATAAAACAAAATATTTCAACCAAGGTCCACCCAATTTCCCTAATGATCTACATCAAAATACTGAAAATTTTTCTTCATGTTAAAATGGGAGATTGTTAGAAATTATAACAGGTAATCTCTTACCACTCAATAAGTATGAGTATTTGAGAGTTGGTGGCAGTAGATTGATTTTCAATGAAGGGAGTAATGGAGAAATTTAAGGAGTAGAAATACATGAACAATGAACATAATTTTTATAATATACATAATCAAAATTAGAGAATAACCAACAACTATGTAATAATTAGTGTGAACATGATCAAAATCAGAATATAAATCCACATAAAAATAAAATACAAGAGTGTTTTGTGAATTATAAAGAGGTGTGGATGTGCTCTTAGACATAAAACTGGAACCAATGTTCATAATATCTCTAATAACATGAAAATAAAAATATATGGAGGTTTTACTTGGTGGTTCAAAAAGGGAGATAAAAAAAGAAGAAAGGTCCTATGAGGGGTACTTCATGGAGTCCATAACATTAAATACCACAAATTAATCTCCAAAATCCATGGAAAGTGTATCCTCATGTATATTTATGATCATTTGTATAGTTTTTAGGAAGGCGCTACCTCATATAATGTGATTATGAGAATTTACCAAATCATCTTCCATGTTAAGCACATAAAAATATGCTACTAAGATCATGTTTCTTACTTAAACAACTACATACTCAAGGAATCCCTCTAGATATATTGTAGCTCTATTATTCAACCACAACACTACTCTCATTGGCTTAAACTCACCAACCTATAAAGAATATAATATAGAGTGAGGTATCACATTAATGGAAATAACCAAAATACATAAAGCACCAAAAAAGTGTAACTCCCATATAGTCCATGGTACAGTAAATGTCCCCGAATCCTTTATCTTGGTTGTAATTTATTGATTTGGTTTAATTAGTGCTGAAAATTTCCTTCCATGATTGATCCTATAATTTCCCTTGAGCCCTCTTTGATTAGTAATGAGTTCATTTAAGAAATTGACATACCTTAGAATTTTCTTAGTGTCCCTAATAAGGGGGATGTTTATCTCCATGGGCTTGAATGTTTCTAAAAAAACTTTACAAAGGATCTAAAGACATATTTTTGTTTGAAAAACTCAATTTGGAAAGGGAATGGGTTTATAAGTAATATAATAAATTTTATTCTTATCTTTTCCTTTATCTATTGGTTTCTCAATGACAGGTGAAGAAGGGGGAATTTCCTTGGGATGGGTGAATCCTGGTGGAATGATTGGTTCAGATGTATCAATTGTTTTCTTCCAACTTCTCTATGATATGGAACTGACAGTATCCTTAGGATTTGGAGTAGTTTCGGAAGGAATATTTCCAAATTTATTACTCACCAGTTCATGGAGGGCCTTGACAATATGGCTCATTTGTGTCTTCAACTCCCTTAACTACAAACCTTGACTCTTCAGCTCATTCTGTTAATTAATAATAATTTATTTCAAATGGTCATTAATATTAGAATCTAAATTTGGTTTATAATTCCCTTATTGTTGTTTTATTGATGTTTGGGATTTAAATATCCTTTGGGGTTGTTTAAAACCCTTTTAGTAAGGGAGAGTCTTCTGGAAGTTTTTTTGAAAAGGTGGTCTTTGTTGTTGTCGAAAGACATACCTCATGTATGATTAATTTTTTATCCTTAGTTATATGTTAGTGAAATGGAATCATACTTATTCTATGAATGTGGTTGTTATTGCTATTGATATGGTGTCCCAGGGAACACTACTGCACAATCTTTTGTCTCTCGTAATTGGGGGAAACAATTAGTTTGATGGTCTTTTTCAGTGAAGATTACACAAGACCTTGTTAGAGTGGGGTGGGATGTCTTCTGATCCAAATTAATATGTGTCACCATAGTGGTCAATTATTCCAACTTAGTATCAATTAAATTATTTTCAAGGGAAAAAGGACTTACCTAATGTACTCCTCTTACATGTGGTGTATCTCAATTACCAAATTTCTAGGAGTTTTGTGCCATCTTGTTAATAAATGCATGTGTAGCTAATGGTGTTTTGTCAACCAATGCCTCTATAGCTACAAAATCCACAATTATCCTTTCCATAGGAATGATTTTTTCTTATAATTATTGTATAAATATTTTCTCAATTATTTGATGGTGTGGAAAGATTTAAAACAACTTCTTGAATCACTCCAAATACTCATACATTGACTCTCCTTGGGAATCATTGATTCATGAGATCTTTTTTCGAATGGAAGTGGTATTTGAGTCTATAAAAAATATATACATGAAAATAAATTTCAAATCATTATAACATGTTATATATCCAATATGTAAATAATACATCTAGTATTTTTCAGTTCCACCAAGTGAGAATAGGAATACTCTTAGATTAATTTGATCTTCAGATAAATTTCTTTCTTTTAGGGTTAATAAAAACACATTAAATTATTTTAAAATTTTGTTTGGATCCTCTCTTGAGAGGCCATGAAATTTTGGAAGAAGGTGTATTAATCCCTAACTTAGTTCAATGTATGATTCAATATTTAGGGATGCAATAAAATTTAGTTGGTAGTTAATATATGCTGTTTCCAATTCTCAAATGGTTTTATTATGTTCATTATTATTATTTTATTCCATTGATTCTTGGTTTAGTTTTGAATCCAAAGTGTTTCAAATTTCAATATTCCAAGAATAGAGGAATTATCTAACTGGTTTAAGGTTGAAACTTACCATAGACTGAGACTGTTTAATTTGATCTCTAATGTTAAGTTCAATCTCAGGGTCAAGATCTTAGAGATTCTCGGGATTATTTCATGTCATAAATAAAATAAAAATTAAATGAATATAAGTGAACCATAAAAAAGTAAGAAGTTTTAGTTGATAGCCCAAAAAAGTAAAAAAGGAAAAATTGAGAAAGTGGAAAGAAGCAAGAAACAAGAGAAGATGAGAATGAAATAAAAAATAAAATAAATACCCCTCATTAGTTGAGAATATTACTTTCCTCCCAGAAAATGATTCCAATTTGAAATGCACTATTGTGGGATCTCTCAGATGATGTGTACTTTTTTACTTTTTTGGTGCATCAAAGTGGCTGACCAAGACTGGTTCTCAAAGGAGGAAGTAATTAAAAGAACATATTAAAGGTATTTTAGAAATAAAATAAAATAAAATAAGAAAAATAATTAAAAGTATGTGGGTAATTTATTTTTAAAAATATTTAAGTAACATGATGGAATAATATTTTATTATTTTTTCTTTTTTTAAATGAGATAGTTTAAAAAATAAAAACACACACTTAGAGAGTGGAGGGGGGATAGGGTTTGAAGACTATTTAAGTGTAAATGGGAAATTTGGAAAAATATTTTATGATTAATTTCACCAACTATTTTACCTCCAAAATGAGTGAACCGGTTTTACTTATAGAACAATTATTTTTGTGAAATTGGGTCTTATGTCAGTCATTCAAGTTTTAGCCTAATATAAAAAAGGATAAAGAAGTTATGGAAAAAATACTAAAGTCATTTCTAATTTGGATATTCTAGTCCATATTTGACTTCAGGTTCTATTTTCATTAATCAAATGCATGATCTAGCTTAGATTTCCTAAATCAAAGTTCAAACCATTGATTGAGGAACACTATTACAAAATTTTATGTTAAAATAAGTCATAGAAAAATATTTATGTCCACAATACTAAAATAAAGTTTAAAGGGGAAAAGATGGAATTTTCATAAAATTTTTAAACGAATGATATAATCCCAAACTTTCCATATACGAACATATTTAACACAATGTGAGAAAATTATGTTATTTATTATCAATAAAAGTTTCAATAAAAATGTGTTTTATCACCCAATCACTTTAAATATCTTCAAACTTTATCCAAAGGATCTCCTTATACTGAAACACTAGTGTTCATGTATAGTTATTTATAGATGAATCTTTTTCACATAATCTAGTATCTTAATCTAGAATATAGATTATTTAATAAAATTTTAAAACTCTCTCACTAGCTGAGATCCTTCAACTTCCTTAAAATATCATAGAAAAAACTTTAAAAAAATATATACTTGTCACTTAACATTCATCTCAAAAACAATAATCACTTGTGTATTCTACCTAAATCTGGTTACAAAAGTTCTTTATATAGATACCACAACCAATTAATTATTTCTTTTCTATGTACAATGTTAGCAACCCACTTAAATACTCACATATTTACAACAAATATTGATAACTTATCCATATATTTAAAACTCCAATTAATGAAAAAAATATAATATATTCATGGTAACTTTAACCTACTATTTATATTTATTGGAAATACAATTAAGTTCCTATTAAGTCAATATGTGTTCTTGAAAACTCTTTTTCTTTCCCCACTTTTTGATAGTAAATTCAAAGGTCATGAAGGGGGAAACATACTTATTTTAATACTTCTAGAATCAATATATTCTCTATCCCTAAATCTAAATAAAAGCCTTTAACTATTTATATTATAAGGATATCACAACACATAATATAACCAATGGACATTAGATAATGACCTATAATTATATATGGAAAACCTGGTGTAGAAAACAAGAAATAATTCACTAAGAAAATAAGTTTTTCCATAAATTCCTATGAATGTGATATCAAATTAATTTTCTCATTTTTGGGGATATTTATAATAAATTTATCAGGAAATGTAAATCCTGAACACATCTTAACAAATACATAAAAAATTTATAGTGAAAGAAATAAAACTACATCTTTCTCTTCCCAAATACATCAACCAACACTTACCTTTTATAATTTTTTTTATAATGAATAAAAAAGGGTATAAAGTATTATTATAATATCTTAATTATGGATTTTAAAAATATATCTAGAAATTATATATTTCTAGATTTGACGCACATCTTGGAATTTTCTTTTAATATTTTTCCCAACTCAAAGGATGCACTCAATTTATCTAATTTATGGAATTTGGAAAACTCCATGAATGGTATCTTCTTTTATTGTCCACTAGAGATAGCCTCATACAGAACCCTTTACATTATCTCTTTTATTTCCATTAATGTTAGGTCAAATAGACATATAGATTGGGGAATATGGATAGGTTTATATTTATTTTTAGGAAGAGTGTTGGAACCTAATTATTTTAATGATAAAAAATCATGTTTATTATGATTCTAATGAGATTTTTTATTTTAGGTTGGAATTTTATATTATAATTAAATTTGATGAAAACTTGGCTAAGTTTTGGAATGAGTCACCGCTAGACATGACTCACTAGTAGTTCAAATGAGTCACTATCAGACCTGAGCTACTACCAGAAAGTCTCACCATCAGACTGATTCACCGCTAAACTTGAATCACTACCAAAGATGACTTACTTCCATGATGACTCACTACCAGAGATGTCTTGCTACTAGGATGAATCACCACCATACATGTCTTTCCTCTAGTATGAGTCACTATCAGATATATCTTTCTTCTAGGATGAGTCATTTCCAGAGATGTCTTACTGCCATATATTTGTTCCCTCCGAGATGATTCACTTCCAGAGATGTCTTTATTCTAGAATAGATTCTGTTGTTGTTATTCCTGTTTTGAAATTAAATACTTCAATGACTATTCTATTGAACTTAACACATTAGGATTATTGAATGATTATTCATTAAAATATTTCATATATGAATTGAAGATGGGTTCAATGATTAGTGTGAGGATCTAGAAGTTATTTCTGATTATTATTCAATGGGTAATCCTAATTACAGTGCTTTATGTTTTTAGAAGACCCCCTCTTGCACGTAGTGTGGTGTGTGCATAATCAATAATTGAGATAATTTATAAACACTGAAAGAATCATCACAATAGAGCTTACATTCTACATTCATAAAAAATTTAATATAGGAAAGAGTGAAACTCAATGAAGATCAACATCATTTCTTATAGATAGAAAATAGGGAGATTTTCGACGCTCTATTTCACTATAACTTTTAGAGAATTAGTTCTATCTCCTCCCCAAGACACGTGTGAGGACACTCGAGCATCGGAAGTGCTACATGGAAAACGTTATTACAATTTCTATATCTTATTTCTTTTCCTTTCTATCATTTTATTTTACTTTTTAGTAGTGTGTTGTGTGCTCTATTTGTTAACATAGACTAACTCCTATTCTAGAAAAGGATAATACTGGATATTATCTTATATTTGCTTTTTTACTTATATTCCCATGATATTTCTAGAAGAGGTCCCTATGTGGCCACTTTAGTTTTACTTCCCACGCATAACTATGGAAGAGGATTTGTTCATGGATAACTATGTTATTATTTATATACCTGATCCTTATTGTGGATTAGTTTATAGTAATATAATCATTTTGGAAGCGTGTGATTTCCAAGTGGTGGGGATTGTGTCTTAGCTTGAGATTGAACCCCTTGTTTATTCCACTATGTGATTTTGTTTTCATATATTTGTTTCAAATAATTAAACTCTATTTTTTTAAACTGTGAAAAAACCAAAACTTTGATAGTTAGTATTAACTAGTGTTTATATAAGGATTTTATTGAGTAAATTGATTTCAAAAGTTAAATTAATTTCCAATATTTTTTTAACTGGACACTAATCAAGCTTTGAGAAATCTTTTATAAGATCAAACTTATATCAAACTACTCTTTTGATTAATTGGGAACTCAATTCACCCCATTTTTGAGTTACTCACTCCAACCAACATTTGGAATCAATGTTTTTTAAATATTTTTTCAACTTTGATTTTAGTTTTCTTTTAAAGATCTCAAATTTCTATCAGTTGTAAATTTAGTGCTTTATGGATATACACATTAAGGTTCTTCTACCAAAAAACCTACTTTTTTAATGTAAATAACAATTCTTAGTGAAGAATAAAGATGAAAATTCATATTTAGAGCATGGGTTTTGAAATATGGACTACTATTGTTGATAAATATAAAATAACTAAAAATGATAGATCACATGGGATGATTCCACTAAAATTGCTTATAATAATAACTATAATTGAATGAACTATTTTTACTATGCCTTGGGTGATAAAGAAATAAACAGAATATTTGTATGCACAACTACATTTGAAATTTAGGACACTTTAGCTATTTCTCATGAAGTACATATAATGTGAAATAAATGGAATAAAACCGGTATACTATTAAATATAATACATTGAAAATAATGCTTGATGAGCTTATTTATTACATGTATCTCATATTCAATGGGATTATAAATACAATTCACTCACTAGGGAATCTTTTTTCTAATAAGGATGAAGTGATGTGACTTTTGAGGTGCCTACTAGAAAGATAGTGAGGAACCTTAGTATCAATTAGGGATTTGTGTGATGTGAGTAAGCTACCTGATATAGAGATTATTGAAAAATTAATTATATATGAGGAAGAACTCAAAGTAAAAAAGATAAAATGATGATAAACCGAAGAGAAAATAATTAGCCTTAAAATCCATTACTTCAAAATAGAAGGATAAAATTCAAGCTAAATGTTCAAGTAATGAAGAATCAGTTGCTAATAGAGATGAAGAGATAGAATATATAGATATAATATTCAATAATTTTTATAATAAGAAGAATTTATTTATGAAACAAACATATAAAGGTAAATATAAAAATATTAAAAATTAGAAGAAGGATTAGAAGAGGGTTGATTATTCAAATTAAATCACCTGTTATGGGCGTAAAAGGAAAGGGTATGTCAAAACTGACTATCCTAAGTTGAAATACAAAAATAAGTTTTATAATAAGGATAATAATTACAAGAAATCAGTGAAATAAACTTGGAGATCTTCTAAAGAAAACTTGAGTGATTCATACACTACTTAAGAAAAAAAACATGACAGTTCTAATATGTGTTTCATGGCAGACACATCTGATGTATAAATTTATTTATTACTTCTCCTAAACATATTTATAATCATTATGGAGATGAAAATAATTGTGGAAAAATGTCAAATGAAGAGGTTTTTTAATATTTTAATATTATTAAAGATACATTTAATGATATTAGGGATAAATATAATACTTTAATGAAATAACATTATTTAAGTTCTAAATTTAAGTCTGACCTTACTGTTGAAAAGGAGAAAAATTCTCAAATATTAATAGAGAACAATGAATTGATGTTTTCTATTAAGAAACTAAAAAATAATATAGAGAGATTAACTAATGGGAGAATTTATCTCACAAAAATACATGGAAAATATACAACACCTAACTACATTACTGGTTTAGGGTATCAACCTGGATAGAGAAGAATTATCAAGAACAATTTCATTCCTAGTTCTGGTTCTAGAAAATATTCGGCTAGATTTTATTCAACTATACCCAACAAAGTCTTTATTTACAAAAGTTTAAAATATAATAATTGAAAACTTATTAAGAAATTATGGTTTTATAAACCTTTAATTATTCGCATTTTTGAATCCAAGAAGATTTGGGTACCAAAATTATTTCTGGTATAAACTTTGTTTTATAGGGAACGTACTTGAAGAACACTAATGAGAACCTATGGTACCCAGACATTGGATGTTCTAAAAACATGAATTGAGACTATTCATGTTTCAATAATCTTATCAAAGTGGATGATAGACATGTTACTTTTGGTGATAATGATAAAGGAATAATCATTGACCTTGTCCAAATTGATAATTCTAATTCAATTTTAAGTTCTAAGGTACTATTCGTAGATGGTTTATAGTATAATACTCTTAGTATATCACCGTTATTTGATTATGGTTTTCATGTGATGTTTGAAAGTGACATTTTTAATGTTTTTGATTCTAAAACTTCATTAGTATTGACTTATTTGAGAAATGAAAATGTTTATGCTATTAATTTAGACTCTTTATTTCCTCAAAATATTTCTATATAAGTTCCTTTCATAATTAATATTGTCTTTGGAATAGAATACTAGTCCATTTAAACATTCACTCACTTAGAAAGCTTACTAGGAAAGGGTTAGTCAAATATCTACCTAAAATAGATTTCTCTAATGATAAAGTCAATAACCCCTTCATAAAAGGGAAGAAACACAAAATATCTTTCAAATCTAAGAAATAAGTTTCAACTTTTCAACCCCCAGAGTTGGTTTCCATGGACTTGTTGGGACAATATATAGTTTATAGTATAAATGGGAAGCACTATGTTTGTGTCTTGATAGATGAATTTTATATGTATACTTGGATATTTTTTCTTACTAAAAAAAGTGAAGCCTACTGCTACTTTGCCAAGTATTATAAATTTGTGTGAAATCTTAGTGGACTTATGATTAAGACCTTAAGAAGTTATCATGGCCATGAGTTTGAAAATCAAGACTTTGAGTCTTTTCTCTAAAAAAATGTCTATAATCATAACTTTTATACTCCTAGGAACCCATAATATAATGATGTTTTAGAAAGAAGAAATAGGATCCTTTAAGAAGTTTCCATAACTAAGATTATTATTATGAACTTCCTATTTATTTTTGGGCATAGGTTGTGAATAAAAATTATATTATAATCAGCAGAGTTTTAGTTAAACCACTTTTAAAGAAAAAACATTATGAATTATGGAATATTATAAAGACAAAATGTTAATTACTTTAGTGTTTTTTGTTTCAATGTCTTTATTCATAACACTAAGGATAATCTCAAAAATTTTTCTTCTAAGAGTGATGTAGGAATTTTGATTGGTTATTCAACCTATATTAAATCATATAGAGTTTTTAACAAAAGAACAAAGACCGTGGAAGAATATTTTCATGTCAGTTTTAATGAAACATATCTACATGAGTCTAAAACCCCGTTAAAAAAATATTCAGAATTTTTTTCAACTATAAGAATAAATACCCAACCTTATGAAAATTTTATAAAAAAAGAAGGAAAATGAACCAGTTTTTAGGGAAAACATAAACTTGAACCTATTAGATGACCTTGAGATTTCCATATCTTATTTTCCTAGATCTATTAGAAATCATAGGTACCATACTCTAGATGTTGTAGTTGGATACCTATATAGAAGTACACACACTAGATATTCTCTTAGGAATTAGGTTGAACATCATGGATTCTTATCACAACTTTACCCAAGAATATCAATAATGAAATTAATAATGAATTATAAGCGATTTCAATGAAATAATAACTTAATAAATTTGAATGAAACAAATTTTTGGAATATGTATTTATAACTAATGACACTATCACTTTTTTTACAAAATGGGTGTTTAGAAACAAGGTTTAAGAATCTAGAACTATAGTAAGAAATAAAGATAAGTTGGTTTCATAAGGGTATATTCAAGAAGAGGGTACTGACTATGAGAAAACATTTTCACCAGTATATAGACTTGAATCCATTAGAATACTTCTAGACTATGCAATACATTTCAATTTAAAACTATATCAAATGGAATTAAAAGGTTATTTCTTAAATGGTTATATAGTTGAAGTTGTTTATTTGAAAAAACCCTTATTTTTCAAAATCTTCATTTTCCAAATCATGTTTTTATATTAACAAAAGCTTTATATTGTTTAAAATAGGCCCCTAAAGCTTGGTATGATAGGCTTAAATCTTTTATAATTTCTAATTGGTTTTAAAAAGGTATAGCTTATCCTACTCATTTTATAAAATTAATTTCAAAATATGTTTTAGTAGTTCAAATCCATGTTGATGATATTATTTTTGGATCTTCCAAAAAATATTTGTGCATTGATTTTTCAACAATGATTAAAAATGAAATTGAAATGAGTTTTGTGGGTGAACTTAAATTCTTTCTTAGTTTTATTTTTTAAAATATAAATATTTAATTATTTTAAATCAATTTAAGTACAATAAATACCTTCTAAAACATTTTAGACTAGACAACTATAAATGTAACAATACTTCCATGATTTCCACCTATAAGATGGATCTTTATAAATATGAAAATCTAGTGAATCAAACAAATTATAGATTTATGATTGGAATTTTACTATACTTAATTGCTAACCAACCTGATATTAGGTTTAGGGTGTTTATGTGTGGCCATTTTTAAGAAAAACCTAAATAATATCATTTAGTCATTGTTAAAATGATATTCAATTACATAAAATATACAACCATCCTAGGATTATTGTACCCTAATGGTTAGAAATTTAAATGATTTTTTAGATATGAATTTTTATGACTATAATTTAGATAGAAAAAGTACCTCTAGAACGTGTCATATTTTTGGAAATTCTTTAGTATCTTGGTGTAGTAAGAAACAACATTTTGTTTCACTATCTAATATTGAAGTTGAATGCATAGCTATAGGGAGTTACACTGAAAAAATTATTAGATGAAACTCACATCACCAAACTACATATACCAATTTAGATATTTCCCCAAGAATTGTGACAACACATGTGAGATAAAAACTTCAAAAAATATTAGGTCTCATTCTAGGAAAAATCATATTGATGTAAGAAATCAATTTTTGAGGGACAATTTTCCAAAGAGTGATATAAATCTTGAATTCATAGGGACTAAACATAAGCTTGATGATATTTTTAAAAAGCCAATGAATTATGAAAGATTAAACTACATAAAACATAAATTAGGTATGATAAAATTTGGTTGGGTTCTAATATTGTAAATTCACCATTTAACAAGTCACCATTTGAAAATTCACCATTAGACAAGTCACCATTGGATATGTCACCATTGACAAGCCACCATTGGACAAGTCACTTTTGGCCAGTCACTATTCACGAGTCACTATTAGTGAGTCACCAATGGTGAGTCACCATTAGAGATTCATCATTGGTGAGTCATCATTGGTGATTTATCATTGGTGAGTCACCATTGGCTAGTCATTTTTGGAGAGTCCCTGTTGACGATTGACTATTGGCGAGTCACCTTTGGCCATATAAGAATAATTCTTGGGGCAGTATTATCTCACATCTATTGTTTGATGATAATATCCTTTTATTTATAAATTTTAGACAAATTTCTATGAATGGATGGATTATTATGATGGAGGAGTATTGGGATCAAAGTGGGAAAAGAATTAACTTGAAAAAGAGTAATGTTTATATATTAAATAAATTCATGGGCCGGTGAACCAGGGTTATAAAAATTAGATTGGGCTTGTCAAAGATCAACCTTCCCATGGTATATCTGGGCACTCCCATTTCAAATGGTAGAATTAAGAAGTTATTTTTTTGATAATATTTTGATGAAAATCACGATTCATGTCTATAATTAGAAGAAAACATTCCTTTCATTCATTATATATATCAATTTGACTAATTGTGTGATTTCCTCTATTACCATACATGTGATATCAGTTATTAAATCACCAAAAGGAAATACTGAATAACTATTAAAAAATTTAATATGTTTATTTTGGATTCTAACAAGAATGTGAGATGTCATTGGGTTGGCTGGAAGAGAATGTCTAGGATAATTGATGAGGGCAGTATCAACATTCGTGATATCCCAGAAACCATACAGGCCATGCAAAAAGAGTTATCATGGGAAATTATTTAATGAAAGATGATGTGGGAAAGGTTCACGTGGAACAAATATATAGAAAAATGGGTGTAGTTTACTAATAATGTAAGTTGTTCATTGAGTCCTACTAGGAACATGATTGATTCCTTGATGGTTCTCTTCGAGGAAGTTCGTTGGGTGGTAGGGCGCATGGATATTAATTATTAGAAGGAAATCTTGGTTTGTGCTCCCATATTTTTTCATGGCTTCCCAATCTCAGAAATCACATTATATGAAGCCTCCATGTTCCCTGTTTTTATTAATAAAATTATGGATTCTCAACAGCGGGCTATTTATGATAGCATGAATATGATCGATGAGCCTGATAAATGTTCCTTTGCTACCTCTATGTCAGTAAGTTTTAATGTAGGATATTTTTGGTAGTTGATTCATGTTATTATGGATATAATGATTTAGCTGGGATGCTCTGTTGAAAACAGATCCTAGTTAAAATGAATTTTCTGGTATGGCGTATAAGGAATTGTTCTCTTTCGAGGGATGGCAATATTCAGAAGAAAAGTATATCTCTTACTTCCCGGTGCTGGTGCTGTTACTTTCCATTTCATGAAACTACATGGAAACTATTTTTATATAGGGACTAGGCACATGAGGTTTGGAGGGTTTTTGAAGATTGCATAAGAGTTTCAGTTCATGGTGATACCTTGGCAGAGCTGATGACTTCCTGGTTCCAGGGGGTGGAGCCATGTTTGGAAGAGGTCAGGAGGCATGGAATGTAACTTTTTTATACTTGTTGGAATCTATGGGAGGTAAGGAAGAAGGTTAAGGAAGAGAAATTTTTTCCCATGCAATGTTATAGGTGTGGGTGGTTACCTTGTTGGTGGATCTAGATGCACTCTGGCCATACAGGTATGGGTTAACCTCTCTCATGAAGCTCATTCCAAGAGAAAATATGGTCATCGATGAGACTGATAGTCATTAGAAATGGGTGTGGGTGTGTTGGAATCCCCCCAACAAATGGTCTTAAATTGAATGTTTATGGATCTTGTGCTGTAAGTCTCATAAAAGGAAGAGGCTCATTCGAGGTAGAAGATGTTCTGTCCTTTTGTCTTTCAGTGAGTTTTATGGAACACGAGATTCCATTAGAGATGAGGTTTGGGAATTGGTTAGTGGGCTCTTTATTTTCAAGCATTATATAATCTAGGTGGAGGAGGTGGAAACTGAATCCAAGATTCTTATGGGATTTCTATGTAAAAAAATGAGAATTACATGGGATTTGACTAATCTAATTAAGAAAGGAAGGACGATTTTGGATCAAGCTTTCGAGGTTACTCACAAATGGAGGGAGGGAAACTTTTTATTGGATAGATTATAAGAAATGAAGATACGAATGATACAATAAATAAATATTTTGAAACTGGTTCCCTCATAAATGACTGTAAAATTATCAGGGGTGATTCCCTTGCACTTCACAACTTCTTCCCACCTTGATTATAATGTTTTACTTTTAAATTAAGTAAATATAGAATTGTCTGTCACTATTTCTCTCCAAAAATTCCCTATTTCAATTGTTTCTTCCATTTATAATTTCCTATATTAATTTTTTATTCAATTTTATTCATTTTATATTTTATTATATTTAATGGTTTTGAATCACTAAATCAAAAATTATGTTTTAAGTTTGAATATGAGTTACTCTTTCCTGCACCTGCTTCCTTCGATCATTTTCATCTTCCCTTCCTTCTCCCCAACATTTAGCCTTCCTTGCTCCCTTGTTTATCTTTTGTTCTTCCAAAATGGTGAGAGTAAAATGACCTTCAATTTCATCTATTTAGGAATCAAGACCTTCTAATAAGTAAAATAGAGAACCGAACCGAGCAGTTATCAAGCTAGAAACCCACAACTTTCAAACTAAGTAGTAGTTTGAAAAAATGATGTAAATTCCGAATGGTTTCTATCAAGTAAGGTATTGGTGCCCATGGTGATCCAGGGCTAGGAATGGGTAGACTAGTTCTCTTAAAATGACATTCCTTTATATCCTATGTTGGTTCATCAATTTTATCAATGCATCGAGTTTAGCTTTGTCAAGAAGAAATATTTGATTTAGAGCATGACTAATAGTAAGAAGTTTACCTTTTATTTAAAATAATGGGAAAAGTTTTTAAAAGTGCCTAATCAAGGAGTATTTGAATATTATCAAGGTATGATACCCTTTAATAGTGAGTTTTTTGTTTATGAGTATGAACTGTTTGATCTAACTGGTGATAGAACACTAAGAAGACCAACTGATGCTAAGTTAGATGGGGAATGCAAGATTATTTTTATGTTTGTTTAGAATTTTTTATGCCCACAAAAGGAGACATCAATACTAATATATATCAGGATGTGTACCTTCAATTTATTATTAAATGAGGGTATGGGTAAACCTTTGTTGATACCACATGGTACATATAATGGAGATGTGTAATTCAACCTCTGACTCCAATTCTCTTATTTAACCTTATATGATTTCAACCATGTTGTAAACTATGTTTTTGATCGATGAAGAATAATAATATGAAGTTAAATGTGGAGTTTTATACTTGTATAAGGTTATTTATATAGGGTTTAAAGTGAATTGGAAATCACTATAAGTATTTAAATCCAATAGATCATCCTACCAGAACCAAGAACCTTATTGATCCTGGATTGGAGACAAATGAGATAGTAGAGTATTTCGATGAAGAGAAAAAAGAGGATATAATTTTTGATGAGGTGGTGGCTATTTTAGTTGAGGAGGGTAGTGATCCCGACATCCCAAATATACCTATGATGTCTTTTGATCCTAGTAGTCCTCTAGTTTCTCTACCCACGAGATAAAGTATCTTAAGTGATAGAGATGATGATTATGATGATGATGAGACATAGGTTTCTAGATATTGGAAAATTATTGGATCTTCTTGTAAATATTCTAAAGAGGTTGTTTATGTGTATGATGAGGAAAATAGAGAATATGGAAATGATGGAGATAATGGAGATAATGATGAGGATGTTAGTTTTGATGGTGGAGAATCAGATCATGATGATGGCGATGGTGTTGAGAGGATTCAATGACATCGTCCATCCCCTATGAGTTTTTTCCTTAGTCAGATATATTGAGAAAGATAGTTTATCCACATATGTGTCCTTGAATAGATATATTCCATAGAACCTATTGGTAATGAAGAATCTTCTAGAGGAGATATCAGAGTATCAGATAAGGGGGAGAAATCCCCTAGTCCAATCAGAGTTGATTATAATCATGATGATTGGGAGAAATTACAAGGATATATTCATCCTATTTTAAAGTATTCAGAGTTTGGGGAAGTTGAGGAAGATGTAAGAGAGCATAATTATGCTCATGATTTTTCTACTTTAGCAAAGGAAGAGGTATCTTATAAGGGGAGCCTTCCCTAATTTCCAAGTTTCTTGGCTTACCCTATGATGATTTGTATGATGATGGGAGTATTCAACAAAAGGATGGTGGACCACCTATCTCAAATATTATTTGGATAGATCCTAATGGATCCTTAGTTCAGGATATTGATCATAATGGTGTGCTTCAGGACTACCCTTTAAATGTACCTGTTCCTAGATTTAGGTATGTGGAGGCTTCTATGATTAGTATTGAGACACCTACTACACTAGTGACTTTAGATTATGAATATAGAGAAGAATTAGATTCTTTTAGGGGGAGTATTATTGCTAAATTTAGTTGAATTTTTAGGCCTTAGGTATGACCAGTTACATAGCTCATTGAAGCTGATTGCCAACATCTGTTTGAGTTGGTTGTGTGTCACATTCATCCAATGATGAATTTTCATTACCAAGAATTTGAGTTTGAGAACAAAAAGTTGTCTAGTGAGATGGAAACCTTGATATTAGTGATGTAAGAAATGAGATAATCCTTTTCTACTAGTCAAGATACTATAATGGAGATATTGGGGAGTTTACTGTTAGTGGATTCTCCTTCTATGTATCCACCTCCCTAAAATTTTGTTGATACTGAATTGATCTAGTCCATAGTTAAAGAGGAGAATCATGATGTGTTGTGTGATATTCATGATAATAAGAAGGAATATTTGAGGTAGATTCAATAGGATGGTGATCACATATAAAAACTAGTAAGAAAATGTTCAAATGAATTCTGAACAGATTGTGAAAGCATCATTAAATCCATTAAGTACTATCTTTCCCGGGAGTATAATAAGCATGAGATCAATTCCCATTTCATGTTTTTGGATGATAATATAAGGATTCCACCTATCACCAGGTATTTTAAGGAATAGGTTGACTACTTTAAAGTGATGACCCCTCTTCTCAAGTTATTTATAGTGGAAAAGAAAGATACCATTAATGCTATGGAGTGAGGAAAAAACTTCATTATGGACTTTTTAACCTTATGAAGTCATTTTTGTATGTTTCTGGTACTACTTGGGTTTTTCTAGAGGCCATACCCAGTTCATCCATCATATCTACTCCTCACCCCTTTTACATCTATATTTTCAAACATTCAGTATGTATCATGTTGATGTTGTAAATAACCTCAGACCATTTGTGATAATAGAGCTTCCTACAACTACCTCAGCCTCACCAACCTCTACCTCTATGCCTCTTGCCTCTAGAAAGGTGAAGGGACTTGCTAATCCTATTACCCAGGCTGAGAGTGACTCTAATTGAGAATAGTCTTTGATAGGGATTTTTGTTGAACTTTTCCCTGTATCTCTTTTAGGGCTGTTATGTCTTGAATTTTTGACTTTAATTACATGTCTATATTATTCTTCATACATTTCTTCTTTTAATTTAACATTTATTCTCATATATTTTTGATAATCCCAAAAGAGGGAGATTAGTTATGGCCTTTGTCATGTAATTTCTATAGCTTACTCTATTATACCATAGGTATTTCCTTTTTTACAAGTTACCTTTGATATTGTATTTACCTTTGATACTTATCCTTTGATACTAACTGTTTTTTGATTCATTTTTCTATTTTAGTTTTCCTTTGATACCAAATTTATCTTTGATACTTCTATTATTATTTTTTACCTAAATTATTTTTACTTATCCTTTGACACCATCCTTATTTTTAATTTGATACCATATTTATTTGGATGTGATTTACATTACATTTTACAACCTTAATTACATTTATAATTGATACCGAACTTCTCTTTTGATACCATTATTATTTGGATGTTCCTCTTTAATACCAATTTTTTATGGATATTATCCTTCGATTACACATTTCTTTAATACCTTAACTTTTATACAAAATTTAATTATATCGCACATTTTACATTTGAAATGTTGATAATACTATTATTCTTTAAATAAATTTTTGTATATCTATGTCTATCTTATACATGGTTTAAAAAAATTCCATGATTTGTGATCATCAAAATGAGGGATATTATTTGAAACTCCTTATTTTAATGCTCACAAATCATGTTTATTATTTTTATAATGAGATTACTATTTTATGATAGAATTTTATATTATAAGTAAATTTGATGTAAATTTGTCTAAGTGTTGGAATGAATCACAAAAAAATGATACACTATTAGTTCAGATGAGTTTTTGTTAGACCTGAGATGTCACCAGAATGTCTCATCACCATACTGACTCACTGCCAGACCTAAAACACCTCCATATATGTCTTTCCACCAAGATGACTCACCAACAAATATGTCTTACCTCCATAGATGTCTTTCTTCCCAGATGAATTGCTGCTAGAGATGCCTTTCCACCAAGATGAATCACTTCCAATGAAGCCTTTTCACAAGTGTGAGCCACCACCAGATATGTCTTTCCAATAGAGATGTATTTCCACTAGGATGAGTTGCCTCCAGATTTTTCTTTCCAATAGAAGAGATTCTATTTCTATACTTCTTTTTTTTAAATTAAAATATTCAATTTATATTTTATTGAAGTTAATAAAGAAATATTATTTAATGATTATTCATTAAAATATTACATGGATTCATTGAAAAAGGATTCATAGATCAGTACAAGGATCCAGAAGATATTGATGTTTGTTATTTATCTGGTTCTCCTCCCTACAGTTCTTTATATTTTTAGAAGAATCCCTCATTTGTGTGGTGTGGCATGTGCATGATCAATAAGTGAGAGAATTGTTGAACACTGAAAGAATGATCACAATAGATATCACACACTATATTCCAATTGGATTTGGAATAAGAAATAGTGTAACTTATTGAAAATAAATTTCCTTTACTACAGATAGAAAAAAGATAGATTTTCGATGCACTCTTTTACTGCAAGTTTTAGAGAATCTGTTTGAGATCCTCACCAAGACACACCCTAGGATACTCGAGCATCTGAAGCACTATAGACCAAAAAACATTACCATTTCTATTTCTGATTTATTACTCTTTCTATCATTTATTTTAATTTTACGCAATGTGTTGTGTGATTTTTTTATTAAAATACACTTAATCCTACACTATAATTGGAGAATAATAGATATTATCTTCTCTATATTTTTACCCATATTCCATTGGTATTTGTGTAATAGGTCCCTATGTGGCCAATGTAGTTTTACTTTCTATGTATAACTGTGGAAGTATCCCCATGCATGGATTTTTGTGGTGTTGTTTGAATACATAATCTAGGTTGTGGAACATATTATAGTTATATAATCTACTTGGTAGAAGGTGATTTCCAAGTGGAGGGGATTAAGTTACATTTTGAGACTGAACAACTTGTTTATTCTACCGTGTGATTTTATTTTGTTTACTTTGTTTCAAAGATTTAAACTATATTTTTTTAAACTATAAAAAATACCTATAATTTAATAGTTAGTCTTAAATAATATTTATATAATTATTTATTTGATTATATTTATTTCAAAAGTTAAAGTAATTTACAATATTATTTTAACTTAGCACTAATAAATCTTTGGAAATCTTTTAAAGTACCGTTTTGATTAAGTGGGAAATTTTATTTTTAATTGGGGGATTTTACTTGAACTTATTCTTAAGGGATTTTTTTGGGAACTCAATTCACCCCTCTTGAGTTACTTACTCTGATCAACATTTGGAATAAATGGTTTTTTAAATCTTTTTTCAATTTTTATTTTAGTTGTCATTTAAAGATCTCAAATTTCTGTTAGTTCTAAAATTAGTTCTTTATGGATAATAGAAAAGAATATTATGATACCAAAATACATTTTTTCTTAATTAAAATAACTATTATATGTGGGAAATAAACATGAAAATTCATATTGAGAGAATGTATTTTGAAATATGGACAGTTATTATAGATAAATATAAAATAAATAAAACTACTAGAAACACATGGGATGATGATACTAAAATTTATTATAATAATAACTGTAAATCTATGAAATCTTTTTACTATGCTTTATGGGATCAAGATTTCAATAGAATATCTTGATGCACATATTCTTTTGAAATTTGGGATACTTTAGCCGTTTCTCATGAAGGAATATCTAATGTGAAGGAATTGAGATTAAATACCTATACTATTAAGTATGATACAATTAAAATAAACCTTGATAATCATATTTATAACATGTACTTCGAGTTAAATATGATTTTTAATATAATTAAATCAATGGGGAATCCTATTTCTAATAAGGACTAAGTTATGCGACTTTTGAGATGCCCACCAGAGAAATGGAGTGGAACCTTAGTATTAATCAAGGCATTTTTTGATGTGAATAAGCTACATGTTAAGGATCTAATTGGAAAACTAATGATGTATGAGGAAGAAATCAAAGTCAACAGAGAAAACAAGTATAAACCAAATATAAAATTAGTATCCTTCAAATCCATTTCTTCAAAATTGAAGGAGAAAATTTAAGTTGAATGTTCAAGTGATGAAGAACCACCAACTGATAGTGATGAAGAGATGAACCATCTAGCTAGAAGATTAAATAAGTTTTATAATAAGAATAAGTAATTTAGGAAACCATTATATAAAGTTAAATAGTAAAATATAGGAAATTGGAATAAGGATTGGAAAATCTATGATGCTTCAAATGAAATCACCTATTATGAGTGTGAAAGGAAAGGGTATGTCAATGTTGAATATCCTACGTTGAAATTAAAAAATTAGTATTATGATGATGAAAAGATGTACAAGAAAGAAATGAAAGTAACTTGGAGTGATTCTAAAGATATAACAATTGATAATGATGAAACCTAAGAAGAAACGCATCGAAGAGCTAATATGTGTTTCATGGAAGACACATCCAAGGTATCCAATGCCTTTTTCTCTTCTCCTAAACATAGTTATAATCAATCTAGAGATAAAAATAATGATGAAAATATGTCAAATGAAGATATTTTTTAGTGTTATAATATTCTTCAGGACACATTCAATGATATTGGGGATACATATATTAATTGAATGAAACATCATGCTTTAACTGCTAATTTTAACTATGAACTTGCAGTTGAAAAGGAGAAAAATGATAAAATATTAAAATATAACAATGAATTGAAGTTGTATAACGAGTATATAAAAATGGATCTTGAGGGATTCAACAATGGGAGAAATAATATAACTCAAATACTTGATAAATAGGTAGTACTTGAGTACATTTATGGTTTAGGGTATCAACCTCAACAGAGAAGAATTTTCAAGAATAGTTTCATTCGAAGTTCTAGTTTTTGAAAATCTTATTCTAGTTTATATTAAACTATACCCAACATGATCTTTATTCCAAAGAGTTTAAAATATGCTTATATAAAACTTATTAAGAAATTATGCGTTTCTAAATCTTTAATTAATAACATTTCTGAACCCAAGAATATTTTTAAACCAAAATCATTTTTGGTATAAACATTTTTTTATAGGGAACCTTCTTGTAGAGGCCCTGTAAGAACATATAGTACCTTGACAGTGGATATTCTAAACAAATTTGTAAATATTATTCATATTTCAGGAATATTATTAAAGTGGATGGTAGAAATCTCACTTTTGGTGAAAATTCTAAATAGAAAATCATTTCCCTTATCTAAATTGATAAATCTAATTCAGTTTTAATTTCCAAGTAACTATTTGTATATGGTTTAAAGTAAAGTGTTCCTAGAATCTCATAGTAATGTGATTATTGTTTTCTTATAAAGTCTAAAAAAATGGTTGGAATGTTTTTGATTCTAAAAATGATTTAGTATTTAATGCTTTGAGAAATGACAATATCTATGCTGTTAATTTAGACTCTTTATTTTTTGAAAATATTTCCTGTTTAAGAAACATTTATAAATAATCTTGGATTTGGCATAAGAGACTAGGCCATTTCAATATTCATTCACTTAGAAAGATTAATAGGAAAGGGTTATTCAAAGATCTACCAAAACTATATTTCCTAAATGATAAATTCTATAACTCCTATAAAAAAGTGAAGTAGTATAAAATATATTTTAAATATAGAAAAAAGTTTAAACTTATCAACCCATAGATTTGGTTTACATGGACTTATTTGGTCCATCTAGATTTTATAATCTAAATGGTAAGAACTATATTTCTATCCTTATAGATGGGGTTTTAGGTATACATGGGTATTATTTTTAGCTTACAAAAGTAAAGTCTAATCCTACTTTACCGAGAATGCCAAATCATTATAAAATCTTAGTGGACATAAGATTATGACCTTAAGAAGTGACCGTGGATGTGATTTTGAAAATCAAGAATTCGAATAATTTTTCTCATAAAATGGTTATAATCATAACTATTCTACTCCAATGACCCCACAATAGAATAGTATTTTAGAAAGAAGAAATTATACCCTTTAATAAATTTATATAACTGCGTTTAATGATAACGACATTTATATTTATTTTTTGGTAGAGGATAGGAATACATTTTGTTATAGAATCGATAGAGTTTTAGTTAGACCTCTCTTAAATAAAACCCCTTATGAATTATAGAATAGTAGAGTGCCAAAGGTTAATTTATTTGGATTTTTTTGGTTGTATAGTTTTTATTCATAACACTAATTATAATCTTGATAATTTTTCTTCCAAGTGTGGTGAAATAATTTTTCTTTGTTTTTCAACCTCTAGTTAATCATATATAGTGTTTAAAAAAAGAACCAAGTTTTTGAAAGAATATATTCATGTCAAGTTTGATGAAAAATATCCACATGAGCCTAGAACCATTTTAGAAAACCTTGAGGATGATTTTTCAACTTTGAAAATCAATGCAAACCTTAAAAAAATTCTATAAAGAAAGATGAAAAATCATCCAATTCTAAGGAAAAACCTGAACCTAAACAGGTATATAACCTTGATATTTCCGTACCTGATTTTCCTAGAGCTATTGAGACTCATATGTACCATCTTGTAGAATGTATCTAAAGGGTTTTCAAAGGATATAAGTGATACTACTATTTTAATAAAAATAATCTAAAAGATGTTTTAATCATTCAAATATATGTTGATGATATTATTTTGGTATTTTCCAAAAAATCATTGTGTACAAAATGTAAAGATACTTCCATTAGAACCACCTGTAATTTGAATCTTGATATAGCTGGAAGGCCAGTGGTTCAAACTAATCATAGAGGTATTATTAGAATTTTACTATACATAACTTCTAGCAAGACCGATATTATGTTTAGTGTGTTTATGTGTGACCATTTTCACGAAAACCCTAAATAATCTCATTTACTTTCTATAGTAAGAAACATAAATTTGTTGCACCGTCTGCTGCTGAATCTGAATACATAGCTTTAGGGAGTTTTTGTGCCCAAATTTTGTGGATTTAATACACCGTAATAATATATGGATATCAATTAAGACATGTCCTTATAAATTGTGACTATACAAGTGTGATAAAAATTTCTAAAAACCCCTTTTCTCATTATAGGAAAAATAATATTGATGTAAGACATCAAATTTTGAGGTATATTTCAAAAATGGAGATATAACTCTTGAATTAAAAATGACTAAACATCAAATTCATGATATTTTTTCAAAGAAAATGAATTTTTAGAGATTAAAATACATCAATCATGAATTAGGTATGATAAATTTCGATTTGGTTTTAATATTGGGAAGTCACTGTTGAGAAATTCATCAATTGAAAATTCACCATTGGACAAGTCACCATTAGAAAAGCCACCATTGATGAGCCACCATTGGAAAAGCCACCATTGGTGATCCACCGTTGTCTATGCACCATTGGGGAGTCACCATTGGTGAGTCACCGATGTAGAGTCACCATCGGCGATTCACCGTTGGCGAGTCACCATTAGGGAGTCACAGTTGGGGAACCACTATTGGCGATCCACCATTGTTGAGGTACCATTGGAGAGTCACCATTGGAGAGTCACTGATGGAGAGTCACCATTTGCGAGTCACTGTTGGGGAGTCATGTTTAGGGATTCATGGTTAGGGAGTCACAGTTGGGCAGTCACAGTTAGGGAGTCATGGTTGGGGAGTCACAGTTGGGGAGTCACGGTTGGCGAGTCACGATTGGGGAGTCACTATTGGTGAGTCACCATTGGCGAGTCACCATTAGAGAGTCACCTTTGGCGAGTCATTGTGGGCAATCAATCCACCTTTGGTGAGTCACCATTGGGGAGTCCCCATTGGGGAGTCATCGTTAGCGATTCATTATTGGCGAGTCACCTACATTGGTGAGTCACCATTGGTGAGGCACCGTTGGCGAGTCACCATTGGTGAGTCACAGTTTATCTTCAACCATTCTCTATTTCAAGTGTTTCTTCCATTTCTAATTTCTTATCTTAAATTTTATTCGATTTTATTCAATTTTATATTTTATTATACTTTATGGTTTTAAATCTCAAAATGAAATATCAGGATTTATGTTTGAATTTGAGTTACTATCGCTTGTGATTTATTCCTTCAATCCTTTTCATCTTCCCTTGTCACTCAACCTTCCACCTTCCTTTCATCCTTTATTCTATTTCATTTAATAAAAATAGTAAGATTAAAATGATCTGTAATGTCATATCCTAAGGAATTTAAGCCTTCTAAGAAGTTGAAAGGAGAACCGAGTTGAGCCGTTATCGATCTGATGAACCCACAACTTGTGCACCCAGTGAGATGGAAACCTTGAGACCAATGATGGAAGAAATTATATCATCCTTTTCTACTATTCAAGCTACTATGATGGAGAAGATGGAGAATTTACCTTCATTGGATTATAATTCTTCTGCTCCACCTCCCTTAGCTTCAATTGATGGCTATTTGATGTAGTCCACTGTTTGAGAGGAGATTCATGTAGTGTTGGGTTATATTAATGATAATCATTAGGAGGATTTGAGGTAGTTTTTTCAGCATGGTGAGAACATATAAAAACTGGTAAGAAAATATTTTAATGAATCCCGACATGATCGAGAAATGATAACTAAGGCCATTTAATATTTTCTTTCCTGGGTGTATACTAAGCATGAGATTAATTCCCATTTCATGTTTTTGGTTGAGAATATAAGGATTCTACCTATCACTAGGGATTTCAAGGAATAGATCAAATAATTTAAACTGATGAACCCTCTCCTCAATTTATTTATAGAGGACAATAAAGGTATCTTTAGTGATATGGAGCTTGGAGGAAACGTCATTATAGAATTTTTCAACATTATGAAGGTTTTTTATGTATGTTGTCAGCACTACTATGGTTTCTCCACAGTCCATACCCATGTTATCCTTAAAATCTACTCCTTATTAAGACCATTTACCTCTATAGTTCTAGCCTTTCAGTATGCCTTATATTAAAGCTATAAAGTACCTCAGACCAGTTGTGATTAGAGAACTTCCTACCACTACCTTAGCCCCATCAACCTCTATCACTGTGCCTCCATTCCCTAACAAGGGAAAGGGACCTACTGATCCTACCACCCAGGATGAGATTGAATCTGATTGAGAATAGTCTTTGATAGGTATTTTTGTTATACTTTTCCTTATATCTTTTTTCGGCTATAGTATGATGAACTTTAGTCCTTAATGACTTGTCTTTCTTATTCTTCATCTCTTTCTTATTTCAATTTAATATTTCTTCTCTTATCTTTTTTAATAACCACTATAGGGGATAATAATTATATTATTTATCATGAACCTTCTTTATCCACCGTTGTCTATGCACCATTGGGGAGTCACCATTGGTGAGTCACCGATGTAGAGTCACCATTGGCGATTCACCGTTGGCGAGTCACCATTAGGGAGTCACAGTTGGGGAGCCACTATTGGCGATCCACCATTGTTGAGGTACCATTGGAGAGTCACCATTGGAGAGTCACTGATGGAGAGTCACCATTTGTGAGTCACTGTTGGGGAGTCATGTTTAGGGATTCATGGTTAGGGAGTCACAGTTGGGCAGTCACAGTTAGGGAGTCATGGTTGGGGAGTCACAGTTGGGGAGTCACGGTTGGCGAGTCACGATTGGAGAGTCACTATTGGTGAGTCACCATTGGCGAGTCACCATTAGAGAGTCACCTTTGGCGAGTCACCGTGGGAAATCAATCCACCTTTTGTGAGTCACCATTGGGGAGTCCCCATTGGGGAGTCATCGTTAGCGATTCATTATTGGCGAGTCACCTACATTGGTGAGTCACCATTGGTGAGGCACCGTTGGCGAGTCACCATTGGTGAGTCACAGTTTATCTTCAACCATTCTCTATTTCAAGTGTTTCTTCCATTTCTAATTTCTTATCTTAAATTTTATTCGATTTTATTCAATTTTATATTTTATTATACTTTATGGTTTTAAATCTCAAAATGAAATATCAGGATTTATGTTTGAATTTGAGTTACTATCGCTTGTGATTTCTTCCTTCAATCCTTTTCATCTTCCCTTGTCACTCAACCTTCCACCTTCCTTTCATCCTTTATTCTATTTCATTTAATAAAAATAGTAAGATTAAAATGATCTGTAATGTCATATCCTAAGGAATTTAAGCCTTCTAAGAAGTCGAAAGGAGAACCGAGTTGAGCCGTTATCGATCTGATGAACCCACAACTTGTGCACCCAGTGAGATGGAAACCTTGAGAGCAATGATGGAAGAAATTATATCATCCTTTTCTACTAGTCAAGCTACTATGATGGAGAAGATGGAGAATTTACCTTCATTGGATTATAATTATTCTGCTCTACCTCCCTTAGCTTCAATTGATGCCTATTTGATCTAGTCCATTGTTTGAGAGGAGATTCATGTAGTGTTGGGTTATATTAATGATACTCATTAGGAGGATTTGAGGTAGTTTTTTCAGCATGGTGAGAACATATAAAAACTGGTAAGAAAATATTTTAATGAATCCCGACATGATCGAGAAATGATAACTAAGGCCATTTAATATTTTCTTTCCTGGGTGTATACTAAGCATGAGATTAATTCCCATTTCATGTTTTTGGTTGAGAATATAAGGATTCTACCTATCACTAGGGATTTCAAGGAATAGATCAAATAATTTAAACTGATGAACCCTCTCCTCAATTTATTTATAGAGGACAATAAAGGTATCTTTAGTGATATGGAGCTTGGAGGAAACGTCATTATAGAATTTTTCAACATTATGAAGGTTTTTTATGTATGTTGTCAGCACTACTATGGTTTCTCCACAGTCCATACCCATGTTATCATTAAAATCTACTCCTTATTAAGACCATTTACCTATATAGTTCTAGCCTTTCAGTATGCCTTATATTGAAGCTATAAAGTACCTCAGACCAGTTGTGATTAGAGAACTTCCTACCACTACCTTATCCCCATCAACCTCTATCACTGTGCCTCCATTCCCTAACAAGGGAAAGGGACCTACTGATCCTACCACCCAGGATGATATTGACTCTGATTGAGAATAGTCTTTGATAGGTATTTTTGTTATACTTTTCCTTATATATTTTTTCGGCTATAGTATGATGAACTTTAGTCCTTAATGACTTGTCTTTCTTATTCTTCATCTCTTTCTTATTTCAATTTAATATTTCTTCTCTTATCTTTTTTAATAACCACTATAGGGGATAATAATTATATTATTTATCATGAACCTTCTTTATCTTACTCTTTGATACCATACGTCTTACCTTTTTGATAATTTACCTTCAATACTATATTTACCTTTGATACTTATCCTTTGATACCAAATATTTTTTCATGGATTTTTCTCTTTTAGTTTTACTTTGATTCCATATTTATATTTGATAATTTAATTATTCTTTTCTACCTAAATTATTTTTACTCATACTTTTATACTATCCTTATTTTTCCTTTGATACCATATTTATTTGGGTGTGATTTACCTTACCTTTGAAGACCTTAGTTACCTTTATCTTTGATACAACACCTCTATTTTCATACTATAATTATTTGGATGTTATTCTTTAATACCAATTTTTATGTATTTTATCCTTTGATACAACATTTTTTTAATACCTTATCATTGATACCAAATTTCTTTATATCTCACATTTGACATTTGGAATGTTCAGCAGATAGTTATTATTTAAATTCATTTTTTATATCTAAGTTTATCTTGTATACAATTTATAAAAATTTCATGATTTATGATCATAAAAAGGGGATATTTTTTGAACCTATTTATTTTAATTATCACAAATAATGTTTATTATATTTTTAAAGATATTACTATTTTATGATATCATTTTATATTATAAGGAAGTTTGATGAAAATTTGGCTAAGTGTTGGAATGAGTCTTGACAAAACATGTCTCACTATTTGTCCAAATGAGTCACTGTTAGACTCGTGCTACCACCATAATGTCTCACCACCAGAATGAATCACTTCCAGACTTAACTCACTACTAGAGATGTCTTGTGGCTAGGATGACTCACCAACAGAGATGTTTTTCTGCCAGGTCGACTCACCTCCAGAGATGTCTTACTATCAGGATGAGTCACCACCAAAGATGTCTTGCCTCTAAAGATGTCTTGAGGCCAAGATGTGTCACAACCATAGATGCTATGCCGAAAGAGATGTATATACACTTGGCTGAGTCACCCCCAAATATTTCCTTCCACTAGAAGATATTTCTTTACTATTACACCAATTTTGAAATCAATTGCTTCAGTGACTATTTTATTTAAGTTAATAGATAAGGATTATGTAATGATTATTTGTAAAATTATTGCACGAAGGAATTACAGATGGAGTCAAAGATTAGTATCTGGATATAGATAATATTGATGATTTTTCTTTAGTGAGTAATCCTATCTAGAGTACTTTATTTTTTCAGAATACTCCCTTGTGTGCATGGTATGATGTGTGAATGATCAATAAGTGAGAGAATTGATGAACACTGGAAGAATCATCACACTAGATATTACACACTGCATTCATACTGACTTTCAACTATGAAACTATGGAAATAATTGGAGATCAACATCCTTTACTATAGGTAGAAAAAAGAGATATCCACGATGCTCTATTTTACTACAGCTTCTAGGGAATTATTTCAATCCCCTCACCAGGACACATCCAGAGAAACTCAAGCATTTGAAGAATTATAGATAGAAAAACATTACCATTTATATATCTTATTTCTTTCTTTTTCTTTCATTTTATTTTAATTTTAAGTAGTGTTTTGTGTGATCTTTTTATTAACACACACTAACTTCTGCACTATAATTGGAGAATAATAGATAATTTATTATATTTATTTTCTACCTATATTCCAATTGTATTTGGGGAAGATATACCTATTTGGTTTGTGTAGTTTTACTTCCCAAATATAAATGTGGAAGAGGCCATGTGCTTGACCAATTGTGCTATTATTTTTATACCAAATAAAGGATGTGGATAAAATTATAGTTATATAATATTCTTGGAAGTAGGTAATTAACAAGTGGATGGGATTAGGTCTCAGTTTGAGACATAACCCCTTATTTATTCTCTTATGTGATTTCCTTTATTTATTTTAAATCATTACACAACATTTTTTTTCTTAGGGATTTTCCCTTGCTCAACTCATCTCTAAATCACCTTATAGTTGGAATTTTTTTTTTATGATTTTATGCTGTAAAAACATCTCCATTTTGAGGTATCGATCTTTCATAACTAGATAAAATAGGTTTAGTATAACTTGGGAAAATGGAAACATTTTGTACATATTTCAAAGGTATAATCTATTAGCTTATTTGAATGTCTCAGATTGAATTTATAAAACTGTATCGTAGTATTTTATCATGGTCATCAATGTTTTCATAGATTTTAAACCACTATATTGCGCCTCACAAATCTCTTCTTCCTCAGTATCCTATGTTTCACTAATCTCTTCCAAGATCTTTTCTTTTTATGTAAATTTTACCTTAAAATTTTTGATCTCATTTATGAGATCACTCTCATACTTTTCATCACTTATTTTCTATTTTTTCCAGTACCTTAAATCTATTTTTGAACTTGGAGTTTTGTTTCTCATAGGCCACAAGTTCATCTCTCAATATATATGCAGTATAGACTTATCCTTCCTCCTCATCACCTCTTGATGAGACTTTATGTATTTTAAAATGAGTAATGAATATTATGTGATTTTGAGAAATAACTTCATCATCTGACTCACTCCAGGATAATGAGTCTTAAATTTCTTCTCATCTCATCAATTTACTCCTAAATTTCCTTGAACAATTTTTCTTTATTATAAAATAATTTTTTGGATTTTCCATATCTCCCCTTAGAATAGTATTATTTTTTATCATCACTTTTAGGTTCAAAAAATTTCTTCTTTGGGTAGTCAATTGTAAAATTACCAATTTCTACACAATTAAATAATTTAATAGGAATTATAATTTTTTATTTTCCTCTCCCTATTTTGATTTTCTTGGATATGAAAGACATGGATTTATTATACTTCTCTCTTATTTTATCTTTACTTTTAGAATCTGAATCATATTTAACTTTCCTTCATTAAGAATTTATTATTTATTATATTGAAATTATATATTGTCCTTCGTGTTATTTTTTAATAAAGGATATTTATTTATTTTATAATTAAAGAGGGTATTATGTTGCTTATAAAGTGATAGATCACAATTATCTTAAAGGGTTGTAATCTTAGAGTTGAATCTATTTAAGAAATTCCTCATGAGATTCTTTATAATAGTTGAATCATTCATATTATCTCTAAACCCTCTAATATAACTAAATATATCATAAACCCTCATAATTTAGTACTATTTATCTTTATTATATTCTATCCTTTTGTGTTTAAAATATTCTATCCATATATAATGTTTTTATCCCTTCATCTTCACATTTTCTTCTAACATATTCTCCAACTTCTCCAATATCTTCTTGGTCATTTTAAGTCCCATTATTTTGGTGTATAATTTTTCATATATAGATAACCTGATTAACTTTATAACTTTTCCTTATACTAATTTCTTTTATTAGCATAAGTCATTGGTCCATCTCATAAAAGTGAATTATATCCCATTGTGAAAACATCACTTACCTTTAAGCCTTATGAAAATAGATATGGACGAATAATGTTATTCTCTCCTTAAAATTTTTTACATAAAAAATAAATACACCTCTCCAGTTTTCAGGATTGTGATTATCCATACTTATACTTTGATATTTTAGAGGAAAATCAGATTATCATTGATACCTCTTATAATGTGGTCCAGTGAGATCATCTGGGGGGAGGGGGAGGATCAATGACCCCTTTTCCTTTAATTATTTCTCCCTTTTAAACTGACCTACATGGATGGTTAAAGTATGACGATCACATTATTGGGTCTATCAGCCTTTATTTAGTATTTTAGTAAATAAATATAGGAACACAAGTGATTTAAAAGGTTTAAACGTGAAATCATACTCATTATTAGGTTCAGGTCATGTTTTAAGACTTGGTTTCTCCACTATAAAAACTTGATTACAAATGAAAGATATATCCTTAAAATATTGATAATAAATATCCCAAAATGCCTAATCTCTAGTGAATAAAGAATCCACCTCTCGATGAGTTCTTTATATTAAAATCCTTCCAGTTGATGCAATAAACCAAAAATCATATAGCTATATCCTGATGGTTTATTTATATTTCCTCCTGATAGTTCTTCAATGTTCCCCCCAAACTCCTCTTTGAATAGGTCATTGACTATGATAGTATCCATATATAGTATGCATGATTTACTTATCCTTATTTATTTCCACACAAACAACCTTCTTCCCATAGATTAGATTGATTTTCCTTACCAACTCCATGACTTCAGTTGCGGTATTGGTTATCTCATTGAATTCCTATATACATAGGAACTTTTGGATGTAATCTTCTTCTTATCTTTCTTCTTCAAATGCATAGTTTTTCCATGGATGGTTTGGATCTCCTTATTCGATTCATTGGGATATCCATAATCAAATCAGCTCTTATCCTTTAATACCAAAAAATATTTTTGGTATCATTAATATCCATTCTCTTTCAAAATCTCAAAACCTTCTTCTTTATCACCTACATGTTTTATATTCATAGAATATTTCATGTACCTTATTCAAATAATATTTTCATATTTGATATTAAAATTCCTTTGAATTTCTACAGGTTCAACTCTTTGAATTATAATTAAAAAAACTCTCATTTAAATTAATCCAAGGCTTCCATTTAAATCTCCATCAGTGTCTACTTTCCTTCATGAGATTTAAGATATCATAGATTATTTGAATGTCTATAAAATTTTAAGTTTAAATTATTTTAGAAATCTACACATGTACATGAAACCTTGAATTCTTACTTACTATTATGAAACAAAACTCTTCTCTTCTTGCTTGGATTATAAATATCACAAAATGATTTGTGATGTTAAATTTCTTAAAGATCAGTTCTTGATCATCATCTGAATTATATTTACCATTTATATGAATATATTATTTTGAGATTTATTTTGAAATTTGATACTGAAAACCTCATATTTATAATTTGTATAATCCCTATTCTTCATAGTGTTATTTAGGTGTAACCAATGAATTTTTGTTTCACTACATTCGTTGGGTAGAATTTATTCTTAAATTTTCCCTAGAGTTCATTTGAACCTTATAAAGGTAAAATATTAAGGTAAACTTTACCTTACAAAGGTATTGCACTGTACCTTATAAAGTCACTCGATAGAACTTCTACCACATGTAGGTTATTATACTAACTTTATTAGAAGCTTGTATAAACCATATAAGCTGTGCTACCTCAACCTTACAAAATCCAGACATCACTAAAATATTAGTAAGACTTATTCAACTCACTTTAAGTGATTCTCTATCAATTTAAATCATCTTAAAACCTTAACTAAAGGATCTCCTTAAACTGAAACAATAATTTTCAGGTACAATGATTAATATATGGTTATTTTTAACATCAATTAGTGTCTTTTTTTAGAATTTCCATTATTTAATAAAATAAGGAAACCCTTCCACTAGTTGGAAACCATCAACTTCCATCAAATAGTGTTGTAAACACTTACAAAAAATCATTACTTGTCTATTAATATGAAGATCAGCTCATAGACAATCATCACTAGTGATGAATGCTTGAATATAGGTACACAAGTTCTTGAAGAATATAGTCTGACCTATTTATTCTTTATTTTCCATGTACAATGGTAGTATATTACTTAAGTCCTCATATAATCAAAACACATATCAGCACCATCTCCATATAATATAAGCTCTACTTATTAAAAAAAATAAATATTTTCATGGGAACTTGACCATTAAATCATAAATATGGAATTTAAAAAACATGTTTATAATAAAAAATATAAATAAAAATAACTCAAAAACCAACTATAAAGTGTGAGATCATAAATTAGACATAAACATCTAAATTGATATGTGAAATTCATTTCCAAGCCTAAAAAACAAATAAATTAATTACTCGGGGATTTCAAGATGAATAAAAATAAAAAATGATTATCCTAAATTAATAAGTACATATAATACAAACTGATAAGTCAGAAAAAAATCAATTAAACCAATAACTACTTACATATTAATTTAATTAATTTAGTATAGTCAGAGAGTATTACAAGAAACCAAATACATACATACACACACACACCCAAGCACCTCAGTGGGTCAAGCCTCTTCCCTCCATAAATTAAATAGCAAGAACCCACATGACGTATTTTATTAGAATATATGGAATTAAGTACAAGAGTCCCAGAGGCTATATAACTTGGGCGGGCTAAAGGCCCAGTGGCCCGAAGTCCAAATACATGGTTTTTACCCCTTGTGTGGGAATCCTGCAAGATATCGTTCCACTAATCATTTTCCATGCCACTCCCTTCCAGAGTCAATGAACCTGTGGTACTTGTCATGTGTGAGAAATTTTCCCCCTAACAAAGACATTTTATCATGAATGTTCGATGCACCATGATAGGGCACCCCTCCACCCCATTGTGGTGTGTGGGAGGAAGGATGAATGATAAATGTTAGCATACCCATCTCTCTTTTGAGCCACCCACTCGACGATGCTTTCATAGTGACCCACTTCATTTTAAGCTTGTAAATCTACACTATCAGACTAGTCCCATTATGCTTCACCTGATAGGGAAACCATCCATCCCATGTAAGATTATGAATGGCTGGTTGTTTGGTTCCACCGCATGTATCCCACTTTCATGGCCCAACCTGATTGTGCATGCGTGTTTCTATTCTTATACCGCATTCCTGATGCACTGAGTTGTAGATCAGTCCTAATATGTACCTAAATACTTACTATTGATGTGACATAGGCCCTACTGAATAGTCCAGAGGTTGAAGTGTCCCAAAGTCCCAATAAATGGCCAAAAATATAAATGATAAATAGTTAGCACAACTACTACAATAACTACGTTTGTGGAGGGTTAAACCCTTAAACATAAGGATAACAAGAAGGATCCAGTAACACTTAGGAATTAGCTTATTAGAAACTCATATATTAAATTAATACCTCTATAGTGATTAATTAAATTTATCATATCGATTAACTTTTTTAACCTACCATTTATATTTTGAAAAATCATTATTTATATTTTTATCAGAGTTTGAAAATCATATGGTAGACATATCACAGATAAATACCAATTAAAAAAAAAGGGGCATTGGGATAAAAAATATTTATAATATATTAGAGAGATCCTCTAAATTGTATGACCACCAAGTGACTTCCTATAAAATTCAAAGTTAAGATCCACAAAAAAGATAAACAAAATACTAAACAAAACCACGCACTGACAATTCATGGTGGAATCCTATCACACACAGACACACAATACCCTTAATTTATATAACCTAAATTAATACCAACTTAACCCAAAATCAATGGAATCCATAAAAAATCCACCAAAAAACTAAACTTCATTAAAATAGTGAGAAGAAACACATTTTCATCATTCCTGAGGAACCTTTAGCTATTACACACATAAACCACTTCACAAGAATTGTATTTCTCAATGAACTGGTAAAATACATCATTATATACCTATGTTAGTCAATTTAAATCCTAGAATATGAAATAGGAAGTGTAAAAGGTGGGATAAAGTGAGGGATTTACTCGATTTGATGAGCCAAATCCACCTCAAAAACCATGGATTAGAAGGATTAAGAGAGAAAAAGAAGGATAATAAGGGAGAGAGATACCCCTATGTATAGGTTGTTATACCCAAGAGATATTTATGGGGTGTTAAAATCAGTGAATACATCATTTAATAAAATTATACTAGGACCCACTGATTCCTAGGTTGTCCCCATTGGTCAGCTGATGGCTCATTGGGGTCACAATGGCTATCTGAAGGGTACTTTTCCTCCAATTATCTCATTGGGTACTTGGAGACACTATATTAGGTATCTAATTACCACTTGAAAAAACACATAAAAATATAATATCCAAAACACAAGAATTATCAGCTCTAGGATTTTATAACAATCTCACTACCTCTAAACACTCACTTTAAACAGTTGAAAAAGATTTAAAATGATCAAATTTTTGATCAAAATCCCAAAATTCAAATTACCTTACAAAATTTAGTCCAACCAAAATATAAAAAATAAAGTAACAAATCATTAAATTATTAATGATGTTGTTAATTACAAGCGAATTTTTGGGGAATCAAGATTCTTCATCAAGATATCAATATCATTTATCAGGATACCATTGACATAGGTGAGTCTAAGAATATCTTGTATTTCTTGTGTGTTTTGATGAATAGGTTGATGATTTTGGTATAAAAACAGAGTACAAATTACTAATATGGGAAAGAAAATTCCCCCCCAAAAATGATACTTTAGATATAGATTCATAATTTTCAAGTTAACATTATGTAGATTGATAAAATTTTTATGGAATTTTTATAAATTGTTATTATTAGTATTTAAATGGAATACATTAAAAAATAATTAATTTGAGTGTATTGAAATAATGAAAATAAATAATTCTTTATTATATATTAAATTTATTTTTTGACCATAGTTAAATGGTTGTTTGATGGGGGTTATCAGTTATGATTAATTTTATGGATTTCTCATGAGTAATCATTAATCATTGGGATTTATTTATTATATGGTAATTTTTTATGACCTTGATAAGTATTTTTTTAACTTTATTTCGGTATTCCTTATTATATATGATAAATAATTTTGGATTACTGTTATTAATATCCATGGGTTGTATGAACATTATTATGGGGGATTTTCTAGTTGTAGAAGAACCTCCACATTCAACATTCTCTGAGAATATGATTAGTGAAACATTTTGATAAATTAATTAAATAATTTTTTTATTTATATATCAATACCATTTTAAAATACCATAAAAAACATAACAAATTAATTTGATAACAATTCCAAACAATAAGAACAATAAAATATAATTATGAATAATAAAAACTTATATTCATAATTTAGTGGCAGTATTACAGTACCAAATAAACTTAAAAACAATAAGTTTTGAAAATATAATTCATATTCCATTATAATTATCAAATGATTCAAATTAAAGAATGAAATAATAGAATCATTTTTTAAATGTAGTTTTGATCAAATAATTAAAAATAGAACAATGATTTATATAGTATAGTAATAATAATAAATAAATAAATTATCCATAATCAAATATCTAGTAATTTTTTTTCCTGATATGTGCATTATTAAAAAAAACTAATCTAGTTTTAGTTTAAAATGAGAACCCAAAATGATTATTGTTCAAAAGTGACGAGATAAAATCAAAATAGTAGTAAATTTTCAATGTACAAAGTCATTACAAAAATTTAAATAAAGTAGGATAAGATTAGAATGATTTATAGACATCAATCAAAGTTAGATATACTTTTATGAAATGATAATTTCAAAAGGTTTACTATTAAAAATTAAAAATAAATAAATAAAGATATAATATATGGAAAACATGAGAATGCATGACTAAAAAATCTTTCCAATAGTAGTGTTCTTGTTTTTATAGGAACTCAAGGTAATGACTATCTAGAGGGTACACAACATAATATTGGTATTAGAAAGACTCTAATGACACAAATTATCATAAAAATAATCACAATAATAAATAAAATTAATGTAAGAACATAAATAAAGAACTCATAGTGTATAAATCCTCCTTGTCAAGTCTTAGTCATACTACCATTAAATAAATAAAAACATTTATGTGGTGATGAGGATCTTAATTATCTATCCACTATCATACTCCTCAAGGTTCCAAAGAAACAAAATAGTACTTCCATGTGAGTTGAGATAACTTCAAGAATCCCACTCTTATATTCAATAAACTAAGGATACTAGTAGTTCAAACGGAACACCATAAACAGAATAAGAGAACTAAATTACCAAAACTAGTAGAGAGAGGCAGAAAATCAGTTGAAATACTTCTACCTCTCAGGACACCTCTTCCCTCTCTCAAAAAATAACAATCTCTAAATGAATAAATTTATCTTGATGAATAGAATAATCCCTAGAATAAATTAGTCTGAATAGAACTAAAAAGGCCTTGATAGGTAATCAAAGATGCGTCAAGTGGTGTGCATATAGTTATAGTATATTTCTAGAGAACACATATCACATACATAAATTCCAGCCAAAAATAAATGAATGTATTAATAACCAATAAAAAAAAGAAATTGAGAAGGAAACATAGGAAATCATGATATGAAAAATATGATGACTTAGATCTATTCTAAAATCTATTAATAAATATAGTAAAATCACACTAAAATAAAAGATAAACTATGAACCAAATTAATATGACATGTAATAACTTGTACACTACAAAACCTAATTAAATTATAATACCAATGAATGGTTATGTTCCCATTTGAATAAGTTTTATTTTTTTTCAATGAAGGCTTGAGAAGTAAAGTCAAAGTGTTATGAGTAAATGTGACGATTGATGCACTTTTCTTCAAGTTAGAGACATGTTATAGATTTGATATTTCTATTTTTAACATGTTTTGAAGGTGTTTAAAGATTTGGTGAAATTTAGATATTAAAGGATGTAATTTAGTGTTGAGACCTTTGGGAAATAAATAGGTATTGAGACCTATGTACGCATAATTTTGGGTGCTATGTAACCATCATATGAAGTTGTGAAATGATGAGAAAAACAAGCATGAGGATCAATCATGCCATTTTACATATGAAAATGACAGAATAAAGATGAAGTGAGTCTATATACACATCATCTTGTCTATATACACATGTTTTGAGTGTCTACAAAAGAATCTTTCATGGTTGCATATGCATCATTTAGGTGCTACATAAGAATCATTTGACAAGAAATTAGACTACATAAACATCATCCTTAATGATATATAAACATTATTTCCTTAATCATGATTTTTGTAACTATCATGTGTTATCTTAATTATTGAGAAAACTATAGATTTAAGAGAACTTTATATGGATGGTAATGAACATGACATAGTGGATGCTATAGTGTATGTGAAATGAAAAAAATGACATACATATAGAATCCACACCATAGTGATGAGAATTTTGTGTGAGACTATGAAAAGTGAGAAATAACATCCTATTTATACTATGGTGATAATCATTTTAGGTTAGTTCTTCATGATGAGGAATAACGAGTCATTGTATTTTCAAAATGGGGGGAGGTAGGATATCATGCTGTTTTAGTGGCTGTGGTGACTCACATTAGATATGAAAGATGATAATATAAAACAAAGTGGACTATATTATGGTATACTCTTGGTAAAAGTTTTTAGAAGTACATAGTGATGGAAATTGATTTTGTTCTATCATGGGGAGTGCCACACTAAATAATATACCATGGTGAGTATTTAGGGAGAATACAACTTTGGTTCACTGTATGAATTTGAGAGCCAACATGTGACTTTGTGGGAGCATAATAATTTGAATCATATGACTTTAAATTCATAAAGATGGAAAAATGATATAGTAAGATGATTTAATATTTTCAAAATTAGGGCAGACATCATATTTTCATGTATGTGAAGGATATTTAATATAATTTATTTTATGGAGTATTTTGAAAAAGGAAACACCTCAGTATTGTGGATATTCAAAAGTAATGATTGACTATGATTTCAACTATATTTAAAGGAAGAAAATAAATCAATAATATATTTGACCAACATTAATGAGAAGTATTACCTTATTATGAATTATAAAATGTTTACAAATCAGATACGGAAATGAAATATTCATGATCTTGTGAATAGAAAAGAGAACGAGGGAAAAAAATTAAAAGAGATTGACACTACAATTACCCATAGAAGTATTTTTATCAAAAATTGTTATATAATATAAACCATCAAGGAGAAAAATATTTTTCAATGAAGAAGAAGAAGGCCTATAATAAAATCATATTGCAAAAGGTGATCAACTGATAAGAAGGAGAAAGGACAATACCCTTGGGGAGCAGCTGATCATATTATTAGTGGTTAAAAACTTGTTCATGGGGATCATCCAAGTAGATTGTGTTGTAGATAGAGGCTGAACCACTACTACCTTAGAAGGATAGAGATAAATTCCTACTTGAAGGACATGGAGGATCCTTGAAGGACTGTGTGGACCAAGTTATATAAGATAATAAGAGATTCAATGAGAATATGGTGGAGAGAAGTCCAGTGGTATACTAATAACACATTGTATTATAGTATAAATATCCTCTAGTGGTACACTAGAGTATATGACTAGACTCCATTTAAGTATAGTTCTAGACTATTCCATGCAACCAATTCATGTAAAATAATAGAATAATCTATGATTGGGGGGGACTAACCAATCAAAAAAAGAAGTTTCCCTTTAAGTATGAACCTTAAACATCAGTTTTTTGTCTTGAATTTATTTACTTCACCACTTAGGTAAGGCTAAGAGATAGAGAAAAGTGTGAATTTAGAGCTTAATAATTCTAGTTGTTAAATTAAATAAGAACAATTAATAAATAGAAACCACTAATTAACCCCCTTATATGTTGTCCACTAAACCTAGGCACTAAAACTTTCATCAAAGATAATCTAGGTTACGTCTAAAAAGATCCAAGTTTTATATGTTTTTTTAGTGATGTAAAAATTTTAGGAAGTTTTTAGCTTCCACAGATAGAGAAAAAGGAAGATACTCTAGATTGTATAAATATAGAGATTTTGAAAAATACATAGAGAAAGTGTAGGAAAAGAGTGGAAAAGAATAAAAAGAATAATAAAAAAATTTAAGGTAGAAACACTACTAAATGATGGAAGTCAAAGTGGTTGAAGTTGTTATAATTATTTTGATTTTGATTCTTCTAATGAAGCTTGTTCAATTTGTGATGATGGTGTATCACTTAGTGATCTTTATTCTAAAATTAAATATCATCTAAAGAGAGTTCCCATATAAGTTGTCACATGTATTTTTTGTAATATAGGGGATCCTTAATGAAAAATTACAACTTGAAGGAGACATTGAAGAAATGAATAATTCACTATATAAAAGGTTCTAAAAGCATTTCTCTCATATTCCTAGTATAAGTAATGATTAATGATATATATCACATTAAAATAAAAGATGTATATTTGTTGAATAATAATTTTAAAGGCATGTTTGTGAGAAAGTGGCCTTAGAAATAATATTTTTGGAAGTTTTCTATGCACTTAAAAGATCACAAAAAATCTCTATAAATGTTATGTATGATCAATTGGATTTTAAAGGGAAAATAATAAGTGATCTTGATAATTATTTACAAGAATTAAGAAAATAATATGATGAAAAAATTGAAAAGATAGAAGAGTATTGTAAAGACAAACTAATATCTTTTAAGGATGTGTATAAATCTATCAATAATAAGTCTCTTGAGATTTAAGTGAGGCTAAAAAATATAGAATCCACCCAAACTGAACCTTCCTAGGTTATTGAGAAGAAATATTCCACCACAAAAATTTATATTGAGAGTTATAATCTCGATAATAATCACATGAGGGTAAATAATTGATGGAATTCATTCCTTGATCAACCGAAAACAATATCTATGGAAGAGGTACAATATATATCAAAATATATCAATTATACTAAATATTCTTTTTGTATAGTGTAGGACTTAAAGAAAATACAATACAATTTGTATGAGAAAAATGATGATTGGCCTACCACTATCTCTATGGTGGATAAAATAGTGTTCATAGAATCTATTTTCCCAAAAAAATCCCAAATGGCTGAGAATAATGCACAAAAATATTAAGATGTTATGTCTAGAATACAATTAATTTAGAGAAAAGATTAACATTTTTAGGGAATTGTTAGTGTTGAAAAAGGTTTAGGCATAAATAATTGGAATATTTTCATAAAATATCGATTAATTAAGATCATATAAGGAAAAATTCAAGGGAGTTAAAATCCAGGGAGAGGAAAAAACATACAGAATAAAATCAAAAGTTAAAACAAAAAAGAAACAAAATTATTCATTATAAATAAAAAAATAGGATTATTAAAAAAACTTATCCTAAGAGTTCAAATAAGAAATAAGAGGGGGATATCATCATCCGTGATGAAAAATATGTATGTATACAATCAATGGAAAATCAAAGGCTTATGAGTGCTTGTGTGTTAGGTGAATGATTCCCGTATATAAAGTCTACAAATGATTGATTTTTTTTGAAGAGTTGGTGTTATTTAAGAATAAAAAAAAATCACCTGAATCTTCATGTTCTATAATTTATAAAGTGAGAAATTTATTTTTAGAAAAAACAAAACCTTAGGATGAAAGGAATTTTGGGTTGAGACTTAGTATTAGTCATGCCACAATTAGTAAAAGATTAAGGTATCCCACCGTACTCACTAAATTATTTTTTATTTGTTTTAACATATAGGAAATTGAAGGAGAATATTGAGTGATGTACATACTAGATAATAGAGGATATTTTGTTCATGTTTCGTCTCAACTTCCATGAGGATAAGGAAATAAGTGGGTATATTTAGGGGGAGAAAACAAGATAGGGTGCTGTTAAAAATTCACAAGATGTGGGAATCTATAATTTCTAGATTTCTCTCTGAAATATGGAAAGTAAGGTATTCAATAACAATTATAACTTTGATTTTTTATTATATTAAATATGATTAAAATAGAGAGTGTTGGTTGATGAAAATATTAGAAAAGGGGGTGTTTTTGTGACTTTTACATGTACTATTTTTATGGGTTTGTTGAGATTTGTGCAAGATAAACATTACTTAATAAATTTTTCTTAATTATAACTACAATTAGTTCTGAGTATGGTACCACATACATGGTTTTTTATGGATAATATTTTCAATCTTGGTTATATCCATCTTGTTTTCTTCATTGGGCTAGCCCTATTAGATTTATAGTGGAAAAACTAAGTCTATTTTTAAGGGAAATCACATGTTATCATCATTCATTCATAAGTGTATTAAGTTGATTTTAAAGAGGGTAGGAAGATGTCTTGATGGAATGTGAAAGATATGGTGAGATAAAAAACCCTCATAGTCCATTTTAATTGATTTTAAATAATGGGGTGATGAATTTATTTAACCTTTGGAAGATGAAAGGGGTATTTATCAATAAATAAAAAGGGGATATTGAAGTTTCCATTTGAATAAGTTATATTTGTTTTCAATGTATTCTTGAGAATACAATTGAAAAGGTGATAAGTAAATATGATTGTTGATGTAATATTATTCAAGTCAGAGACATGTGATGGTGGTGAGGGTTCTATATTCAATGTGTTTTGAAGGTGTTTAAAGAGCTGAACAAATGGGGAGACTGAAATAAGTGATTCAGTGTTGATAAAACTAGGAAATAACAAAGTGTAAGATCTATTTAAAAATCATTTATGGTGATATGTAACAATCATTTGAATTTGTGTAATGATGAGAGAATCAATCCTATGAATTATATATGTCTATGTACACATAATATATTTCCCTATAAAATAAAGTGATTCTGTGTACACAATATCTTGGATACATACACATGTTTTGAGTGTCAGTGTAAACATTAGACAATACTTTATAAAAATCATTGAATATATATTTAAGAATCATCTACCCACATAATAGTTTACATAGACATCATTCTAGTGGATGTGTAAGCATCATTTCCATAAGCATGATTTTTAGAACCATCATTTGTTAGATGAATTTTTGAAAAAACTATTGATTAAATAGAACTTCATATAGATGATAATGGACACACTATGCTGGGTGTTTTAGTATTTTTAAAATGGGAAAATGACATGTATATGAACACCACACTATAGCGTTGAGTGTTTTGTTTGAGAAAATCATATGTGATTAATAACAATCTAGTTTTGCAGTGATGATGATCATTTAAGGTGAGTTTCTTCTCAATTAGAAATAATAAGTCATCATATTTTCAAAATGGGGAGAGTTAAGCAATCACACCATTTTGGTGTGCATGGTTACTCACTTGAGAGATGGAAGTTGGGAATGTAAAAAAGTGAGGAACATGCAATGGTCCAGTTGTGGTGAATGTTTTGGGAATCCATTTATACTAAACACTGATTGTAGTCAAGTATGATGAGTCCCACATCACAAAATATGACATGGTAGATTTTTATGGAGTGTATGACTTTGGTTCACTATATTACATTGAGAGAAAATAAAAAACTTTTATGGAACATATGAATTCAGATCATAGTGCTTGATTGTAAGTAATTAAAGTCATATGAAATGAAAAAATCGATATGATGAGATGAGTTATATACCATAGAAGTATGTGTTAAATCACAAATCCATGCACATGGAAGATGATTAAGGAATTTTTTTTGAGGATTTCATAGAAGGAAACACCAGATAATTTTAAATAATTAAAATAAATGATTAACTGATAATTCAAATGAGTTTGAAAGAGGAAATCAAATTAGAACTATATTTGATTTATTTGAATGAGAGGGATCACCTACTGATTAATTATATAGTTTTTCAAACAGGATAAAGAAAAAAAATATTCATGATCCTATGAATATATAAGAGAATGAAGATAATAAAAATAATAGAGATCAACACTTCTATAACATATAGAATTGGTTTTCACTCAAATAAGTGAGTGAATTTGACGCATCAAGGAGAATCATATTCATTGATGTGGAATAAGGTGAATTTATATAGTAAAACCTTTTATAGAAGGTGATCAATTGAGAATAAGGAGAAAGAACAACATTGATGAGGATTTTTTGATCATATTCTTGGAGTTTTAAGACCTGTTAGTGAGCATTTTACAAAGAATATTGATTTTTAAAGAAATTATGTCCGAAAACCGCATTATAAGAAGGGATTTTAATTACTTATTTAATCTAATGGACTACCCTTGAAGGATTAAAATATATTTGAGAGTATTAATATTTGAAATAAAGTAAAATTTATAGTCAGAAGATGGTGTAGAGATGGAAAACGGGATACTGGTAACATTATGTAATACAATATAAAGATACTCTAGTGGGAATATAGATCTCATTATGAGAATTAATTTGAGCATAGGGTGAGACCATGTTGTCCAACCACTTCACATGAAATAGTGTACGGATTAATGATTGGGAGACTAACCAATCACAATATGGAGTAGGATTTTAAGGCCGAACCTTGTAAGTCACTTGTGTTCTTGACATTATTTACTAAAATACTTAGGTAAGGTTGGGAGACACAAGAAAGAGTATATTGGGATATTGAAAATCCTTAGAGGTTAAATTAAACATGAATAATTCACAAAAAGAAACTATATATTAACCCCTTCTTAGTGGTCTAACGAATCTAGGAGTGACAAATATTATAGTAAAATAAATGATCCAATGAATTTTAAATAAACTAAATAGAATTTTTCCATAAAAAACACCTTTTAAATAAATTTTATAACATTTTTCATAATAAAAAATCAATTCTATATGAATATATATTTAATTTACAATTACTATAAAATAAAATTTTATGAATTTCCACATTGTAAATTAAAAATGTGAACCTAGTTTCATTATTCTCCTTGAAATAATAAATTGATTTATTTAATAGTTTTTTAACCCTAAGAAAATCCTATGTATGAAAATTATATAGACTTAGCCAAATTATCAACAAAATTTATATTTAGTGCGTATCTAAGTTTGCACACCTGACCATGTGCAATTTCATTTTTAATATTGCAACTAAGCATGTTCAAGATTAAATAAAAATTCCAAATAAAATCATAAATGAATACATTAATGAACATATTCTTAATTTTCTATCCTAGATCATGCCACCAAGGTTTTCCAGGATCATATCACCAAAAAATGTATGAACACAAATACATAAAATGATTAATATCCTACTCTTCTAAGAATATATGAAATAAACATAACTCAATAATTTTCACAAACATTATTAGTCATATATTAAAATTTATAATAAAATAATAAAAAACCAAAACAATAGAATGTATTTAATGAAAATAATATAACACCCACAACCATATGAACATGGCTATGAGTGAACTAAATCACTTACTCTAAATGAATCTGACACCTTACTAAGATAACTATCCTCCTAGGGTTAGAAATGGAATCCAAATTGGTCTAATTCATATTCACATGAATCATTAATGAGTATGAATCAGAAAAATATCTACCTAGGAGGATATTATTTCCTTTATAGGTTATAAGATACAATAAATTCTACTTGGTACCACTCTAAATCCCATACATCCCTAGTCTGAAAGATATAATCATTACTTTGAGAATACACAATTGATTCCAAGTAAACAAACTACCAACCTAAGGAAATACAACAAAGATCTAGATAACCTAATGATATCAGTTTTATAATCCTATATATTTATCCAATACCTTTAAAATAGTATCCATAAAGTACCATCATAAAATTTAATCATGATAATACTTCTACCCATGACCTTGTAACTCTCAAAACTAACTAAGACCCCATTTATCCCACTTTTAATTATTTGTCTTGAAATATTTTCCTATTTAGACGTATTTGTAATATACACCTAGAGCTTCAATTAAACAATACTCTTGTAAACATAATATAAAAATTAAAAATAGAATCAACACCATCAAAACCAAAATATATAGTATTATACTATACACCATTATCGATTGAAGAATTCTTCAGAAAACCCCAACTAATATGAATTAGTTTTACAAACTAATAAAACTTTATATCACTATATCTAAAGTTACTATAGTTCTTGTTATTCCTTTTATTTTCCTTTAAATCATCCTTACTGGTTATTGTACCCCTTAAACTAGGTATCTCTTCCTTATAAATCACAAAACTTCTAGACAAAAAATCCCTAGACAATAAGGTAGATTTGAATTCTTATAAGGTTAAGTTATCATTTACATACATTATCATATCCCAAAGACCGTGGTAATATATAAATACATCAATTATATAATGTCTTGGTATTTATCTTTTAATTTTATCTCAATTATGGTTAAGTCAATCATTATTATAATTAACTCATCGACATGATCTTGGAAATGTAGGTCTATGTTGTATTTTAAATGTGTAAAGTTTTAATTTCTTATAAATTATACCAACCAGTGACATAATTTTGTTTAAATGTTGATGTTTTATCCAAATAGTTTTCTTCATAGGTTCATATGTGACCTCATAAAACTCATTATTACCTAATTATTGAATAAGTAGACTATTATCCTTTTCTAGGGTATCAGAGGGGTCTTATATATAAAAAACCAAAACATCCAATTGAAAAATAATATAGTCAACATTTTATAAGGTCTACTAAGGTCATATAAAATTAATTTTTGAACTAATAAACCAGAAATTTTAATGCTAAAAAATTTAAAATAAACTTCAACATCAATTTTTATCCATTTAAATTTTTGTTGATACCATTACTATATTTGATCTACCACTGATACCAAATTTTTGGAGGATTTTTTTATCATAGAAAAACCTCCATATTCAATATCCCATAATATTCTATTTATAAAAAAATTTCAATAAATTCATAAAATAAAACAAATTAATTTTAATATTGAAACCATTTCCAAAAACCACACCAAATCTCTTTTTTTTTATTTTTGAATAATCCACTTTAAAGGGTTTAGTGGGAACACCTTAAAAACTCCAAAAACCACAATTTTAAATCTATAATATCACCCAATAAAAAATACCAAACTCAAGGCCAATGATATAATGATCACCAAAAAAAACACCAAACTAAGAGTATCAAATTTCCTCCAATTTAAAGATGTAGACCCCAAAAAATAAGTCACTAACACCAAAGGGATCCAAATTATTAAGATTATTTAGAAGGATTAATCAATTAATAGGGACCAAATTCCCTAAAATTACAAATTTTCACCTCCTTAGGAATTTGTTAGAGCCCTATTTGCATCTTCTTAGCATGGATCATGGAGACAAATATGTACTAAATTTATCATTCAGAAAAAGAACTTGATTTTTTCACCCCCTAGAGGGAGGGAAAGAGTCCCAAGTAAGATTTACTCCCTTGGAGGTGTTCACATCACTTGCCTCAAATTTAACTTCCCTAAATCCTATATTAACAATAGATTTAAATGATTTATAGTTTTTCAATTTCCCCTTACATTCTAAGGGATGAATTAAATCCTAGGCTTGGCACCTTGTAAAGGTGGTATCTATTACTCTTTACCAAAAGTGAGAAAAGAAAGGGATCTGGTCATAATTAGATCATTAATATACTTTATCAGCTCAAAACTATAATTATTTTTGGCATTATCAATAATGATCCAACTCGAACAATTATGTTTGATCTGGATATCCATAATACCTCTTTCACACCTCCCCATACATAAGAGCTTGCTGACTATCAAAGAGGGTGAAGACACCATCAATATAGAGACTATACCCTAAGTATCATATCTATACACCAAAAATAAAAATAAAATATAAAAAATAAGAGTATTTAAGGAGGAATACATATAATAATAAATTAATAAAAAATGACACAAAATTCATATAAATGAAAAAATAGGTTCCTAGAGTGGAAATACAAACCAGAGTATAAGGTGTAATTAAATAAAAGAAACATTGTAGAATCCTCCAGAGTACATGATTTTATCACTACTAGATCCATGATCCACTTATCAACTATCTACTATGAGCCCCTTGACCTTATTGAGATCCTTATATGTAAACACCCGACATTTTGAATAAATCTTGTTTCCTAAATTTATGTGTTATTTTGTTAATATACACAACAAAAATGTTTCATTTGATAACATGAGTATAATTAAAATGATACTGTTGGTTTTTGACTGTTATATGACCATTGGTCAATATGACCACTGGAAACTAAACGTTTTGATTATTGTCTCTAAATACAAGTAATCTTGGTTAATTAATATAGAAAGAAGATTCGATGGCCTCACCCAGTAGTCTTGGACCAATCGAAGCCCATCTAACAGAACTTGGGAAGGAGGTAGCACCACCGGGCTTTGCTTTGGACCAAACCTAAGCTGAACTTCATCGTATAAAGCTAGAACGAGATCGACTTCGCGAGAAGTTAAAACTGATAGAAATTACTACTCGTGCGATGTTGGCCGAGCCTCCCTCGGATTCTCTCACTTTAGCACACCTTACACTTAGGTCCTATGCTGGTGTGATAAGGGGCTATGTAAGGAGACCGTAACTGCCTTGTGTAATCCTTTGTTTTAAATAAAAAATGGGATTTCTTATTATGATGAAGTTTATGAATTTTCAAATGACCGGATAAATATAGTATGCATATTTTTGATGAATTTTAGAAAAAGGATATTTTAAAAATGGTTGTGTAAACCTTAAATAATTAAAAATGTGTAATGATTTTCGAAAAATGGTCTTCTACAATTATGTTCAGTACGAAATTTAGAGTCTAATAAGATCAACTTAATTTTTGATGAATAGTAAATTATGAATAGTGATTTTATGATTATGATTAGTAATGTGTCCAAATGGATTAGTAATCTCACTTAAAGAAAGTATTAATATAATCTAGGCACCTTGATTAAGTAATGTGATTCAATAAAATGGTTAAATAACGGTTTCATAAATTATTATTCAAGTATTAGTTTTTTCGGATGAATAGTGTTTTTTTAATTAAAAATTTAATTAAAAATATTTAGATAATTATTTTTATAAAACGGATTTCAATTTTGAACTCAGAGCACCGATATTATGCTATGGTAATTTTTGGGGTTTTTCCTAAAAAAATGAATTTTTGGTGAATAGTGTTTTTATTTAAAAATTATATTAAAAATATTTAGAAAATTATTTTTTATAAAATGGAGTTCATATTTGTAATCAGAGCGTTGATTTTTGGTTAAGGTGAAATTTTGGGATTATTCTGAGAAAGTTGAATTTTCGATGAATAGTGAAAATACAGTTTTTAAGTTACGGGTGTTTAATGACATCATTAAATGATGTATTAAGTTTGTAATCAATATGTTCGAATTATGAATAGTGAGATAAGGTATGAGGTGTCCCAAGTGGCCAATACCATGGGCAAATACCATGGGCAAGCCCATGGTTTTGCAAAAACCACTAATGAGGTGTCCCTTTGCCATTAATGCCTTGTCCCCTCACTTTTTCTATAAATACCAAGCCATCCTCTCATCCATTCTACTCCCCACTCTCCCCCAACGAAGTTCTAGTCTCATTACCTCCCAAAGTGCAACTGGTATTTATCGTCTACCACTGGACTACGTGAAGTCCCTGGTTAATTTGACTGATTCTTTTTAGTTAGATGATTTTATGAATTAAGAGTAGGTTGATTTTGGGTTATCTATGGATATTTATTAACCTATCATGGAGGATATGTGATTAGGTTAATTACTTTTCAATATGAGACATTAAGAGCAACTGATGTTGTTTGGAGATAAATGTTATGATTTAACTTGGAAGAATATGTTACTAAATCCCTCAAATATTTGGGTTTCAATCTTATTTTGGTTTACCTTGAAGAATTTTATGGACAAATTGATTATCGAATGGTCCTTGTTAAACTTTGGGTTTTGTTGGACAAATTTTGGAGATTAAGAATAGATTTTCTTTTTATAAGTGGTTATCCTTTTCTGGATTATCTGATCTTGTACTAGCCTTTTTGGTTTTGGTTTTGGTCTAAAGACATGGGAAGTATATAGTTCTCTTTTGTGGATTAGGTGATTCTCTAGAAGTTGATTATAGTACTCTTAATGTGAACAAGTCTTGCTAAATACTCGCCTTTTGGAGAAAAAGTTGAAAGTCAACATGATAAGTGATTATGTTTCCTTATGAATAAATTCCTAAATAAAAAGTAACATAAAACATAAATGTTTTCAATTAACTTTTCCTACTGGGGAATCAAATACTGTTTAACCCATCACAAGTTTTTGATTTTCTTGTGGTTAACTTTCTCCTAAACATGTTTTCTATCACTCTCCATCAGAACATGACCCTTTGTTTTTTCCTCCATGTCCATATTTTCATACTTGGAATCCTAGTATGGGTTAACTCGGGTGACCTTTGTACTTATCTTTCTTTATTTTAAAGTGATTGTTTTACCGACTCTTGTTCCGATGTGGGACTTTCAAGGATGTTTCCAAGCTCAATTTTAAAATTGCGAGAACGCAATTCCCAAAAGGGGGGAAGGATGCAACACCCCAGGTAAATAAACAATATGACAGCTTTATATTTATCCATATTTGTGAATCAAATATTAATATTAATTTAAAGGGGATTCTATGCTCGATGGCGTACCCAATACGCAACAACGAGTTTCTTGGGAATCTTACGTTGCACTCTAATAATAAAATAATATTATTTTAAATGGTAGTTAACATGTAGCCATTGTATTAGAAGGAATGGATAGAAGTAACTAAAATATGATTATATATGTTTTTAAATGTTTTTACATTTATCCAATAAAATATAAAGGCTTAAAATATGGAAAGAATTCAATTTTAGGCGTATATGCCCTAGTTATCACTAAAGGTTCACTTATCGCCTTTTGATGGAGAACCGTCATTAAATATAGTTTTGTTCACTCTTAAACATTCTATTGGACCAAATAAAACTCTTCTTTAGAATAAGGACATCAAAATTTACTTTGTGTAAATTTTTGGTATCTTTCCGATAAAGTTCATTCTTTAATGAATAGTGTAAAATGTTGTATTTTAATTTAAAACCACTTTTTGATCTAATTTATTTATATGATTAGATTATCTTTTTAATTGGGTTTAAAGTGAAATTAGAATATATTTTTACCATTAAATCCAATAGTGGTCGTTGGAATTAATTTCACTTCGAAATCAGACTTAAACTAGTGCCGATCTTTTGATACTTATTGTTTCATAAAAACACGCTATTTGCTCTGACAGCAGGAATTAATTATTAAATTAATTAATGTGACTTATATGTTTTGAATTTTGTAAAATAGACTTAATTTTTGAATTCGGAATATTAAATATAGCTTAGGGTGAATTTTTGGGATTTTTCTGAAAAACTTCAATTTTTGATGAATAGTGAAACCACTAAGTGGTACTTATAAAAACTGATTTTTCGTTTAAATGAAATTTTACCACTTCTATGTTTTGAATTTCAAAAATCTGACATACATGGTTTTCATTAAGAAGTAAAATGTGGTTCAATGAGATTAAAATAATTTTTTTGGTGAATAGTAACTTTTAAGTTCTTAATCACGATTAGAGGTAATTAGTGTAGTTTAAGGTAAAAATAATGTTTTAATAATATGAAATAAACATGAAACATGTCCTAACCTCATTGGATGTGTCATGGACGACCAAGAAAACCCATGTATCAACTTGGGGACCCCATGAATCCACTTTGGTTGGAAAATGACATTAATATCTTTTTATTTAAAGTTAAAGTAAAAATGAGACAAACATGAAATGTTTTACTAACACAATTTTTACATGGGGTTATACAAATCAGATTTTTTACTATAAATATTAATTGGAAATATAAAACGATTTCCTACATCATAGTAGTTTTTTTATAATTTTTAGATATTAAATAAATTAAATTATTTATGACATCATGATGATGCAGCAATGACCTCATTATTTAACAATTTAAATAAAATGGAAAGAAAATGTATTATATAAGACCTAAAATTGTACAAAACCTATTGGATGAGTATATTTAGAACCCTTATCACCTTATCCTCAAATTATATCAATCTGGGACCTCTTAAATCCGAATATCATTTTACAATAAGGTGACTTTTCTTTACTTTCCAAGAGTGCCCCTCCTCTCCTGTTATAAAAGGCCCCCACCTCTACCTTCTTACCCACACTCAAAAAGCCATTGGCTCAGCCAAACCCTGCCCATTTTGTCTCTACACTTCCCTATATTACTCCTTGAAGCCTCACTTTGGGCAGAAGTCTTCTCAAGGAAGCCTTTGAGCTCAAACCAAATGGAGTTACCCGATTTTAAGGTAATGTCTTCACTTGAGTCCTTTTGTTTTATTTTTCTTCTCCAACCCCCTAAAATATTTTTATTCATTTATTTTGTAACAACTAAAGTATCATAAATATAATAGTATGTTGTTATAATAAGTATTAGAGCTACACTTGCACACACCTACATCTAATGGTTAAAGAACATACTGTTTCCGTGGATGGTGAAATTCGGCCTCCCGAAACGATGATTGTTCAACATTCTTTTAACACCTTCAAAGGTGGAAATTAAGATGAAACTATATTTATATATGATATATAATATGTTTATGTTTTACTTAAGCTTATGTATTGTTCATTTATGGCATACCTTTATGGTTTCCATTATGGGTAAACGCGATATCTTCATTTCAGGAAGTGCGGACTACCGCCCCCTCAAAGTGATTTGATTCGTTAATACCATATGTGGTACGTATAAAGGAAATATTTAATGATATTATATATGATACCATACTATAATTAAAATACTATTATGTATCATTATGTTTTAATTCCATTAAATATGAAATAGAAATGGAAGTAGCGTTCATGCGTACATACGACTTACCGTCTCCATGAACGGTGCATTTCATTTCTTAACTCTAAATGTTATGTAATATTATAAATGCATGAATATACTGGATATATATGATATATATGATATATACATAATGAATACAATTCTGGATATAATGAACCTTTGACCACACAAACAACATGTAATTGTAAGAAGTCCACTTTCGACTTAAGAACCAAATATCGACAAAATAAACATTATTAACTTAAATGATTACATAATGTTTATGACATGGTAATAAGTGATATAAAAGTAATAATGAACTTGAAAAAGGTTCTTAAGGAAGTATAAATTAACTCAAGTTTATTATTTAGGATATTAAAGAACGATCGAGTCAAGTTGGACCCGAGGTAAGGGATCTTACTCCTCTCTTTCTTTTTAAGTACACTCTTTTATGGAATTCCTTTTAAGCTCATATTTCTTATGATTGGGATGTTATTTTATATTAATATTACTGTAATTTTTATGTAAATATGATGAGAGACCCTATTCTCTCTCATCAATCCATTTTGGAAGCTTTGAGTGGCACCGTTAGGCTGCCCGATTTTCGTAAGAGATCTAACCTCTCTCTTTCTTTTTAAGTACTCTCATTTATGTCACTTATTTTAAGCTCCTATTTGTTAAGTTGGGGGATTTTATTTTATATTCATATTTCTCTAAACTTTATTTTTATGTGATGAGAGACCCTATTTCCTCTCATCAATCCATTTTGGAAGTTTTAAGTGGCGCTGTTAGGCTGCCGAGTTTTCGTAAGAGATTTTTCATCTCACTTTTATTCCCGTGAGATTTATGCTACATTTGCCACAATTTCCTTTGAGTGGTTTATGTAATGCCCATTATTACAATCCTTTTGTAATATAATTCCATTTATGGGTATTTACATATTCATTATATGACACTTCTTCAATGGGGTGTACTTTTCAAAAGTTACCCAAGTCAGTAAGGGAACCTTTCACCCTCCTCTTTTTAAAAGACTTCGTTTGTTATGTCTTTTAATTCACATACTATTATGTTGGGATATGTTCTTATATATCCTGATTGATGTAAATTTTATGTCCAAGTGATGATATTCCCTTTTTCTCTCTCATCAACTCATTTTTTGAATTTTTGAAGTGACGCCGTTAGGCTGTCGAATTTTACCAAGGGAACTTTTTAACCCAATTTTGATTTCTTTGGGTTCAACATGTAGTTATTGAATATGTCATCATTTGAATATTTGTGAATTACCTTTTATTTTTTTACACTTAATATCCAATTATATTGGGTTTATTTATATTTGTCACCCATAATTTTGAGATTTATTTATCCTTAATTTAAGGATACCTTCTTTATAAGGGATTTCATCACATTTTACATCTCTATTGAGACTTCATTGTTGTTATGAACCAATTCACTCTTATATGGTGTATATACTGTCCTATGGAATATTATATCATGAATCCATTTATTCTCATGATATTATAAAGTTCTGATTAAATTTTATTCCTCAATTATTGTTTTTAAGTGTCTCTAATTTTGGTAAAAACCCTTTAACCATAATATCGCTTTAAATGTTTTAATGATTTGTTCTTATTAATATCCATGTTTTCAAAATGGTTTTAAGGATTTATTTATATGGATATTAACGGTTTAAAATGTTAAAAGATTCAAGGTGGTATGGGACACTTTGATTCAAAAATCTCTTTATTAAATGTTTTAAATGGTTTTGAAAATGGTTTTTTTAATGGATTCATTATTTCAATATCCTAAAATGTTATATTGTGATTGAAATGTGGAAATGTCATATTTCCTTTATGAATGTTTTATGTGATACATTTATGTTATGGTTCTTGGGCATTGTTATGAAAACGGGTGGTTCCGTGATAAACTAAGGGCGGGTGAGCTCGATATAGCTCTCCAATGCGTTGGGTAATGCGAAGGGGTTAAACGTTAAGGTTTATCTGAAGAGATTTAGGGAATATACTGTGGCGGGTATTCCAAACGTTATCAAGAGGGTTACTCCCTACGTAAGAAAGTTATGAATGCCTCAAGTTACCTTTATGTCTTTATGATTTCTATGATTTATTCATGATTTTATGAGGTATGTTAGAGTGCCTATGTTTTATGGGTAAAGTATGATTTCATTCTTATGTATATATGAACTCATGTTTCCTTTCCATATTTTTATAACCCTTACTGAGATTTTTATGCTCATCCCAGGTTTTTGAAATGTTTTTCACAAGTCAAGGGAAAGGTACATGATGTGATGATAGTGTCAAGGATGTGTCAAGAAAGAATCAATGTTTTATTTTAAATATGTTTCCGTTGATGGGAATAATGAATACTATCTTTTATGTAACCACTTTGTTTAAATGTGGAATGTAATGCAAGTTTCATGATCTAATTCTCTAAAACTCTAAACCTGAAAAGATCCTCAATGTGTAATCTTGTAATAACTCAAGATTAAGTAAGGTTTAAGGCTGGGGCCTTATAGTTGGTATCAAAGGTCAGTTTAGATAACTTTAGAGGTTAGGGTATTCTTTAAGCATAAGTGACATTACCACATTGTCTAGGATTTTAGAAAGTGTCATAGTTTTTAGATAAAGTGAATGAGTAATTATATCTTAGTGTTTATCTCACTCATTAGTACATGATGGTTATGTTGATATACTCACACTGACCTTTCTGTTTTTAGTGAATGGATGGATCTAACAGGCACCAAAGAGACAACAGGTTTGAAGGAAACTGTTGTGGTTCTCTGTTTAAGATACTAGATAAAATGGGGGATTCAATGAGGAAACTCATGGTTGTTATAAACCAACTATCAAGGATTCATGATCAACCACTTGAACCTTAGTATGTTCTGTAATGCATCATGAACGAGATGACCAATCGATGTGGAAGTTCAGGTAATAATTATAAAGGTAACCATTAGAGTTTATATGATCCTTACTTTTGAGGTAATTATGGGTTACTATATGTTATGATGGAAGTGAAAGGCATGAGATAAAATTGAAGTTAAATTAGGTTATGGTTATTTTTGATGATTTTAACTCTTTTTGGGGAATTATTTGAGAATTATATAGTTTTGGAAAAAGGACAACACGCAGACCGTGTGACAACCCGTTGCGTCGGACAAAGCTGCGGGAATCGAACCCACAACCAAAGTGAAAATGGTATTTATCGCCTACCACTGGAATACGTGAAGTCCCTGGTTAGTTTGACTGATTATTTTTAGTTAGATGATTTTATGAATTAAGAGTAGGTTGATTTTGGGTTATCTATGGATATTTATTAACCTATCATGGAGGATATGTGATTAGGTTAATTACTTTTCAATACGTGATATTAAGAGCAACTGATGTTGTTTGGAGATAAATGTTACGATTTAACTTGGAAGAATATGTAACTAAATCCCTCAAATATTTGGGTTTCAATCTTAGTTTGGTTTACCTTGAAGAATTTTATGGACAAATTGATTATCGAATGGTCCTCGTTGAACTTTGGGTTTTGTTGGACAAATTTTGGAGATTAAGAATAGATTTTCTTTTTATAAGGGGTTATCATTTTCTGGATTATCTTATCTTGTACTAGCCTTTTTGGTTTTGGTTTTGGTCTAAAGACATGGGAAGTATATAGTTCTCTTTTGTGGATTAGGTGATTCTCTAGAAGTTGATTATAGTACTCTTAATGTGAACAAGTCTTCCTAAATACTCGTCTTTTGGAGAAAAAGTTGAAAGTCAACATGATAAGTGATTATGTTTCCTTATGAATAAATTCCTCAATAAAAAGTAACATAAAACAAAAATGTTTTCTATTAACTTTTCCTACTGGGGAATCGAATACCGTTTAACCCATCACAAGTTTGTGATTTTCTTGTGGTTAACTTTCTCCTAAACATGTTTTCTATCACTCTCCATCAGAACATGACCCTTTGTTTTTTCTTCCATGTCCATATTTTCATACTTGGAATCCTAGTATGGGTTAACTCGGGTGACCTTTGTACTTATCTTTCTTTATTTTAAAGTGATTGTTTTATCGACTCTTGTTCCGATGTGGGACTTTCAAGAATGTTTCCAAGCTCAATTTTAAAATTGCGAGGACGCAATTCCCAAAAGGGGGGAAGGATGTAACACCCCAGGTAAATAAAGAATATGATATCTTTATATTTATCCATATTTCTGAATAAAATATTAATATTACTTTAAAGGGGACTCTATGCTCGATGGCGTACCCAATATGCAACAACGAGTTTCTTGGGAATCTTACATTGCACTCTAATAATAAAATAATATTATTTTAAATGGTAGTTAACATGTAGCCATTGTATTGGAAGAAATGGATATAAATAACTAAAATATGATTATATATGTTTTTAAATGTTTTTACTTTTATCCAATAAAAGATAAAGGCTTAAAATATGGAAAGAATTAAATTTTAGGTGTATATGCCCTAGTTTTCACTAAAGGTTCACTTATCACCTTTTGATGGCCAACCGTCATTAAATATAGTTTTGTTCACTCTTATACATTCTATTGGACCAAATAAAACTCTTCTTTAAAATCAGGATATCAAAATTTACTTTGTGTAAATTTTTGGTATCTTTCCGATAAAGTACATTCTTTAATGAATAGTGTAAAATGTTGTATTTTAATTTAAAACCACTTTTTGATCTAATTTATTTATATGATTAGATTATCTTTTGAATTGTTTTTAAAGTGAAATTAGAATATATTTTTACCATTAAATCCAATAGTGGTCGTTGGAATTAATTTCACTTTGAAATCAGACTTAAACTAGTGCCAATCTTTTGATACTTATTGTTTCATAAAAACACGCTATTTGCTCTGACAGCGGGAATCAATTATTAAATTAATTAATGTGACTTATATGTTTCAAATTTTGTAAAATAGACTTAATTTTTGAATTTCTAATATCAAATATTTCTTAGGGTGAATTTTTGGGATTTTTCTGAAAAACTTCAATTTTTGATGAATAGTTAAACCACTAAGTGGTACTTATAAAAACTGATTTTTCATTTAAATGAAATTTTACCACTTCTGTGTTTTGAATTTCAAAAATCTGACATACATGGTTGTCATTAAGAAGTAAAATGTGGTTCAATGAGATTAAAATAATTTTTTTTTGTGAATAGTAACTTTTAAGTTCTTAATCGCGATTAGAGGTAATTAGTGTAGTTTAAGGTAAAAATAATGTTTTAATAATATGAAATAAACATGACACATGTCCTAACCTCATTGGATGTGTCATGTCCGACCAAGAAAACCCATGGGTCAACTTGGGGACCCCATGAATCCACTTTGGTTGGAAAATGACATTAATATCTTTTTATTTAAAGTTAAAGTAAAAATGAGACAAACATGAAATGTTTTACTAACACAATTTTTACATGGGGTTATACAAATATGATTTTTGACTATAAATATTAATTGGAAAGATAAAACGATTTAATACATCATAGTATTTTTTTTTTAATTTTTAGACATTAAATAAATTAAATTATTTATGACATCATGATGATGCAGCGATGACCTCATTATTTAACAATTAAAATAAAATGGAAAGATAATGTAATATCTAAGACCTAAACTTGTACAAAACCTATTGTATGAGTATATTTCGAACCCTTATCACCTTATCCTCAAATTATATCAATGTGGGACCTCTTAAATCCGAATATCATTTTAAAATAAGGTGACTTTTCTTTACTTTCCAAGAGTGCCCCTCCTCTCCTCTTATAAAAGGCCCCCACCTCTACCTTCTTACCCACAATCAAAAAGCCTTTGGCTTGGACAAAACCTGTCCATTTTGTCTCTAAACTTCTTTATATTACTCCTAGAAGCCTCAGTTTGGGCAGAAGTCTTCCCAAGGAAGCCTTTGAGCTCAAACCAAATGGAGTTACCCGATTTTAAGGTAATGTCTTCACTTGAGTCCTTTTGTTTTATTTTGCTTCTCCAACCCCCTAAACTATTTTTATTCATTTATTTTGTAACAACTACAGTATCATAAATATACTAGGATGTTGTTATAATAAGTATTAGAGCTACACTTGCACACACCTACATCTAATGGTTAAAGAATATACTGTTTTCGTGGATGGCGAATTTTGGCCTCCCGAAACGATGATTATTCAACATTATTTTAACACCTTCAAAGGTGGAAATTAAGATGACACTATATTTATATATGATATCTAATATGTTTATGTTTTACTTAAAATTCTGTATTTTTCATTTATGGAATACCTTTATGGTTTCCATTATGGGTAAACGCGATATCTTCATTTAAGGAAGTGCGGACTACCACCCCCACAAAGTGATTTGATTCGTTAATACCATATGTGGTACGTATAAAGGATATATTTAATGATATTATATATGATAACATACTAGAATTAAAATACTATTATGTATCATTATGTTTTAATTCCATTAAATATGAAATAGAAATGGAAGTAGCGTTCATGCGTACGTACGGCTTACCGCCTCCATGAATGGTGCATTTCATTTCTTAACTCTAAATGTTATGTAATATTATAAATGCATGAATATACTGGATATATATGATATATATGATATATACATAATGAATAAAATTCTGGATATAATGAACCTTTGACCACACGAACAACATGTAATTGTAAGAAGTCCACTTTCGACTTAAGAACCAAATATCGACAAAACAAACATTATTAACTTAAATGATTACATAATGTTTATGACATGGTAATAAGTGATATAAAAGTAATAATGAACTTGAAAAATGTTCTTAAGTAAGTATAAATTAAGTCAAGTTTATTATTCAGGATATTAAAGAACGATCTAGTCAAGTTGGACCCAAGGTAAGGGATCCTACTCCTCTCTTTCTTTTTAAGTACACTCTTTTATGCCATTCCTTTTAAGCTCATATTTCTTATGATTGGGATGTTATTTTATATTAATATTACTGTAATTTTTATGTACATATTATGAGAGACCCTATTCTCTCTCATCAATCCATTTTGGAAGCTTTGAGTGGCATCGTTAGGCTGCCGAATTTTCGTAAGAGATCTAACCTCTCTCTTTCTTTTTAAGTACTCTCATTTATGTCACTTCTTTTAAGCTCCTCTTTGTTAAGTTGGGGGATGTTATTTTATATTCATATTTCTCTAAACTTTATGTTTATGTTATTAGAGACCCTATTTCCTCTCAACAATCCATTTTAGAAGTTTTAAGTGGCGCTGTTAGGCTGCCGAGTTTTCGTAAGAGATTTTTCATCTCACTTTTATTCCCGTGAGATTTATGCTACATTTGCCACAATTTACTTTGATTGGTTTATGTACTGCCAATTATTACACTCCTTTTGTAATATAATTCCATTTACGGGTATTTACATATTCATTATATGACACTTCTTTAATGGGGTGTACTTTTAAAAAGTTACCCAAGTCGGTAAGGGAACCTTTCACCCCCCTCTTTTTAAAAGACTTAGTTTGTTATGTCTTTTAATTCACATACTATTATGTTGGGATATGTTCTTATATATCCTGATTGATGTAAATTTTATGTCCAAGTTATGATATTCCCTTTTTATCTCTCATCAACTCATTTTCTGAATTTTTGAAGTGACGCCGTTAGGCTGTCAAATTTTACCAAGGGAACTTTTTAACCCAATTTTGATTTCTTTGGGTTCAACATGTAGTTATTGAATATGTCATCCTTTGAATATGTTTGAATGAAATTTTATTGTTTTACACTTAATATCCAATTATATTGGGTGTATTTGTATTTTTCACACATAATTTTGAGATTTATTTATCCTTAATTTAAGGATACCTTCTTTACAAGGGATTTCATCACATTTTACATCTCTATTGAGACTTCATTGTTGTTATGCACCAATTCACTCTTATATGGTGTATATACTGTCCTTTGGAATATTATATCATGAATCCATTTATTCTCATGATATTATAAAGTTCTGATTAAATGTTATTCCTCAATTATTGTATTTAAGTGTCTCTAATTTTGGTAAAAACCCTTTAACCAAAATATCGCTTTAAATGTTTTAATGATTTGTTCTTATTAATATACATGTTTTCAAAATGGTTTTAAGGATTTATTTATATGTATATTAACAGTTTAAAATGTTAAAAGCTTCAAGGTGGTATGGGACACTTTGATTCAAAAATCTCTTTATTAAATGTTTTAAATGGTTTTGAAAATGGTTTTTTAATGGATTCATTATTTCAATATCCTAAAATGTTATATTGTGATTGAAATGTGGAAATGTTATATTTCCTTTATGAATGTTTTATTTGATACATTTATGTTATGGTTCTTGGGCATTGTTATGAAAACGGGTGGTTCCGTGATAAACTAAGGGCGGGTGAGCCCGATATAGCTCTCCAATGCATTGGGTAACATGAAGGGGTTAAACGTTAAGGTTTCTCCGAAGAGATTTAGGGAATATACTGTGGCGGGTATTCCAAACGTAACCAAGAGGGTTACTCCCTACGTAAGAAAGTTATGAAGGCCTCAAGTTACCGTTATGTCTTTATGATTTCTATGATTTATTCATGATTTTATGAGGTATGTTAGAGTGCCTTTGTTTTATGGGTAAAGTATGATTTCATTCTTATGTATATATGAACTCATGTTTCCTTTCCATATTTTTATAACCCTTACTGAGATTTTTATGCTCATCCCAAGTTTTTGAAATGTTTTTCACAGGTCAAGGGAAAGGTACATGATGTGATGATAGTGTCAAGGATGTGTCAAGAAAGAATCAATGTTTTATTTTAAATATGTTTTCGTTGATGGGAAGAATGAATACTGTCTTTTATGTAACCACTTTTTCTAAATGTGGAATGTAATGCAAGTTTCATGATCTAATTCTCTAAAACTCTAAACCTGAAAATATCCTCAATGTGTAATCTTGTAATAACTCAAGATTAAGTAAGGTTTAAGGCTGGGGGCTTATAAAAAGAATGAATTGAGGTATCAAAATCAACCAATTTTTTTTCTTAATTTAATTTTATTGGATAAATTCGACCCTATTAATCCCAAATCTTAATATATTGAATTTTTTCATTTTTCCTTGATAATGAAATTTTGATTATTTTAAATAAAGAATATTCCAAAATTTCACTCTATTGACATTAATATCTCTAATTTTTTACATAAGGATAAAAATAGAATAATTTCAGTAATAAATATTTATTTTAAATATAAATTAATTTTTTTTATCATGGTATTTTTTTTATATGTTTAGTGAAAAAATAATTACCTTATACGCTTATGCAATAGTGACATAATATTTATTCAATTAATAAAAAATAACAAAATTAATGATTTTAAAAATATTAAAAGATACATGATTTAGATTAATTATTGATTTTAATGAAAGGTTTAGATAAATATTACATATTAAGAATGTTTGGGATGATTATATTCTAATTGGATATTTTTTTGGTGGTTTTAGCGTCGAATTAAATGAATAGTGTCAAAAATGATATTAATAAAATTTTATGAGATTATTTAAAAATTATAAAAATATTGTAAGTGGATAAGGTGGATAATATATGTTCTAAAATTTAATAACATGTCTATTTTTTATCCAATTTTTATCTTATAATTAAAATTTTAATCATTTAATATTGAATTAGTTGTTACTATGATTAAAGTTTAAAATGGTTAATGAAGGGATTAATAAAAAATAAGGTTTAAAATGACTCAAAAACCTATATAAATTTAATTGTATGAGTTTATTTAGTTCTCATAATATTTTAATTTGAATCTATATTAATTTGAAGCATTTTTCTTGAGAATTAGTTAATTATATTTTACTCTTTTTAGTAATTCCAAGTGTTTCTTTTCTCTCCCTTACTTAAGGACACCCCTTATCACTTTTATTTAATTCAATTTGAGCCATATATCATAAATAAACTGTGACCAATTATATCATAAAATTTATTATACATAAATTATATTTTCATTAATTATTTAAATTCCACTTCAAGTATCCTTAAGAAAGGATCTAAAATAATCCTACCAGAGAAGAGGTAATCTTCATACTCGAACTCTTTTAATTTATTTCATCTTCTATATTATATTAATATGTGGTATTAATCATAAAATAATAAATTTATTATTATAAATATACTTAAATTGTATTATGATTAAACAACTACTATTATCCACCCTCTGTTCCATCAAATTGGATGTTAAATATCACATGTGCGTACGTGTGGACACCCATCTCCACGTAGCGATACAATTCATTTTCTATCACCATATTTTATGAATAGTTATTATGATGGGTTTAAATATTATATATTATATTTATGATATAATTATACTATTGGAATGATAATATAATATCTTTATTCTTACCTTCCAATCTGCTGTAAAATGATAACGCCACTTGTGTGTACATGTAAACTACTAACTCCACAAACAAATGAGATTCTATTTTCATTTAAAATTTACATAGATGGTAATAAGGATATTATTAATGAATATATATGATATAATAAATATTATTAAAAGGTTAATTAATATTTACCTTTCTTTTTTCCCATCTATTAAAAAGTGAAAACATCATTCTTGCGTACGTACGACTTATGGTCTCCATGAAAAATGTAATTTATTATCTATCTGTATATTTCATGGATAAATAAAAATATATATAATGAACATATATGATATTCATATAATTATTATCATTGTGTAGATTATGTAACCAAGATCCTATCACAAGTACCAGAACCACCGAACTGAGATTCTCATGAAAAACAAAATAGTTAACACCCAGAAAAAATGATTTTAATAAGGAATTATTAATAAATGGGTGTTAAAATGTTATAAGTGCATCATATATGATATTATTTATATGTAAATGATTCTGTAATATAATTATAATAAATTTTAATTTATTATATAGAAGTTTAAAGCACTTTCCAATCAATTTGAACTAAAGGCAAGGGTTTTATGTTAGAATCTCATTATTTACTGAAATTTATTTATGATTAAGTTTCTAATGATGGGATTTAATGATATAACTATAAATAATCTCATAAATTTTGTTATAATATTATTATTTATTTATAATACTTATTTTCCAGTCATTTTCCTCTCTTTATGTAATCAAGATACTGAAAGAAGTTTTTTAGGAAACATCGACTTTATATCCCTTTCTAGTTGAAAATATTTTTTCTTCCATGTCCATCTTTTCTATTTTTTTTAAAAAATGATTTTTATATTATCCTATTATTTTTAAAGTAATTTTTACCCATGTTATATTGTTTTAAAAATGGTTTAAAATTAATCTTTATCTCATTTTCTGAATGAGGTAGTTTTGACTTTTTACTAAAAATATCAAAGGAATATTTGTTTTAACATACAAGACATGAATGAAATTTCATTCCATCATAATCGATAAATGATTCAAATATTCTTATAAAATTTTCAAAGGTTATTTTCATAGAAAATATTTCCACAATATTTTTGGAAGTTTTTATATTTTAAAGAAGTTATTTCAAAATAAAAATGGTATTTTCCTCAAGAAATATTCCAATGTGATTTTAAAGTAGTTTTCATATATTATTAAATCCTTGATTTTAATTATTATTTAGTAGGTATGTAATACAATAATTCCATAATTTTTCTTTATATGGATGGTTTATTATTATGATGACAATATTTTTATGAAACACATTTATTTTCCATGTGATATGCTAGGATGAAAAGATGAGTTGTTTTTGAAACCAGTTTTATTTCCATGGGTTATGTTTTGTTGTTATGATGATTGCTTCATGATTTTTTGAAACAAATATATACTATTTTCATTATTTTATGGGTGGGAATAGAATTATATATCCCTCCAATTCTTTGGGTAAAGTTTTATATCTCATGAGATAATTATGAGAAATAAGTCGATATGCTTGATCCACTATGGGAAACATGTCGACATGCTTGATCCACAATGTGAAAAAAGTCAATGTGATCGATGAACTATGGAAAAATGGTGATGATTCCTAATTACTTATAATATGTATAAAATTTTCTGATTACTGTTCAACTCTGATTTGATGGTCCTGGTGGTTAACCTTGACATACAAAATGATTTCTATTCCTATGATGGTGCCACACTTTTATGACAATATTTTGGTTCTAAATTAGTATTCATGATTTATTTTGGAGTTTTATCACTATTATAAATCATTTATTTTGATATAATAAAGTATATATTAATTTTTAATGTTTATAACCTATGGAATATGTGGTGTAAACTTTGTAAGTTATGTTCATGAATTCATACCCTTATGTCTACCTTATGATTTTATATGGACATCGATTGATATCTCCCATGTTTACCCTTACTGAGTTTTTGAGCCCACCCTTTATTTTGTTTTCTATCCATTGGTTATGAAGAATGGTTTTAAATAACGTATGAGAATAATTTTACTTTGGCATAACTCTGTTTTATTACATAAATTTTTACTACATTGTAAAAACAGAGGATCTTTTAAAGTTTATTTTCTTGGGAAGAAGTTACATAATACATGAAAAAATAAACAATTATTCTAATCCATTTGATAATATTATTAAAAGTTTCATCCTAAGTAAATTTAATTAATATGATAACCTGGAGATATAAATCAAATGAAAGGGTGTGAATAAGGCCTAGTAAGGGAGAGTAAGGGAAATAGTTTAAGAGTTATCTTGAGGTATATCAATTTGAACATGAGGAATATCATTAGAGCATGAGAAAGGAAAAAAGGCATATAAAAATAAAAAGTACATCAATGATAACATTAAAATGTGGCCACAACATTTAAATGAGACACTCAAAATCATATCACCAAGGTTTTTCACCAAGGTGTTATAAAAATTACCAAGGTTATTCACCGGTGAATCGTAAAACATGTCATCTATAAAGATTAAATTACTTACCCCAAGTATTGGAGATCTATTAGGGGTCTCCATTAATATGTATCAATTAAATTTATCCACATATATCATAAAAAACATTTCATAAATAACATTTTGAAAGTAAAATAAATGGTTTTCATATTAAAAAAACATGATATTTTTTAAAAAGTGATAAAAAACCTGATCATTTTTCCATTTTCAGCCCATGGAAAAAGAATTAAGGTGTCTTGTATGTTAATAATAGAATAAAATAAATAATTTTTACATCTAGGTTAATAAAATTTTAAAATATAGATTCTTGGGTATCAAAAAATAAAATAAAATAGAATTTCTTGAGGTAAAGAGGGAAATTTTGTGAAGTAAATTCGACAGCATAACGGGTATAAAAATAGATTTGAAAAAACGTTAAATGATAGGGGAAAGAGGCATCCCATTAATAATACATAATTTGGAAATAATGTTATGATAAAATGGATAATATAAGAGAGTAATCATAACATTTTGAATACATATATGAAAAAAGGTTCTTGAATTGAAAAGAAAAGAAGAACGATTCCCTTTCATTAAAAAGTAACTCCAAAAAACATGATGATTGGGACCTTGGGGGAATAAGGAAACCTGTGGAGGTATAAATACCATATATTTGTGGGGGATGGATTGTGATTGAATGAAAATGGTGAAATGGGTGGGAAGTTATAGAAAAAGTGGATGATGTTTTTATTAATTTCCAAATATAGATATTAGAAACCTAGGTTGTGGAAAATGAAAAATCATGGGCTTAAACATAGTATTTTCCCAATTTTTTGGACATTGGGGTCATATTTTATGTTATTTTAATCCAAAATAGTATATCATAATTTTATATTACTTATCTTGGCAAATAAAAGTAATGTTTCCACAAAATGATGTTTTTAATTTTAATGTTTCTATTTTAGACTTTGGAAAGTAAATTAAAGGTTTGTAAATTGATTAAAATCTATTAAAATACTTGATATTAATAAAATATATTATTTTAGTTTGTTTATTGTGGATAATTAGTTATTACATTGGAAAGACATAATTATGAAGTCTTTAACCATACTGAAAAACTCAAAATGTAATTTTACAATTCATAAAAAAATAATATATTTTAGAAAATTCTCATAAATTCCCCCTTACCTAATTTTGTCATATTGATTTCGAAAATGAGATTTATTTTATTAGAAATATTCTATAAATATTATAATTATAAATTTTAAATATAAAAATCCTTATTTATTAAAAATAAATGCGAATTGAAAATGCATAGTAAAATTTATGACACTTGAAATAAAATATATTTTTTTCATTTATATTTAAATAAGAGTGTTTTTATCATACTATTTCATTAAAATATGTATTATTAAAATATATTAGTTTATTATAAATATTTATATCTTATCTATAAAGTATGATTTATGTTCGAAAAATTAACTTATCAAGTTCATTCTCAATTTTATTAAAAGAAACTATTCTTAAAAAAATTGATGGAATAAAAAATTTATTTATACAAAGGAATTAAAATTTAATTAACAAAGGTACTACCACATAAATCCTTATAACACCCACATTTGGCCTAAAGGTTAGGTTTTCGATGAGGATTGATTCATGGGGAGTCTAGGCTAACATTACCCAAGTGGTAATTTATTCTAACTTGAATATATCATGTAGAAGATTTCATTTTACCTTTACTTATTGAAGCTTGGCTTGGGATTGGTCAAGAGTAAACCCTAGTGATACTGCCTCCCTCCCAAGCTCTAACAAATAGGATTCATATGGAATGAATCTACTGACTGAGGCTATCATTTATTCATTATACATTAATTATTCTATATCATTTCTACTTAAAAATTATAATGTAAAAATTATTAACAAGAGTATAGTTTCCAAGGGCCATATTGGCCAAAGGTTCCGATTGACCAATGGTTATATAACAATAAAATCTAGATGGTCACGTTTACTTTTATATTCACTTTATTTTTAAAGTGATATGGTTTGGTTGTGTAAAATAATATAACACACATTTTTTGGAAATAATTATCATTTAAAAAGTCTGGGCCATTACATTCTTCCCACCTTAAGAAATTTGGTCCCCGAAATTTGAACTAGTTCTATGAGTTTAGAAAACATATGGGTAATTTTTCCTAATTGTCTCCTCTGGTTCCCACATCACTTATTTATATTTATGGTCCCTCCATAACACTTTGACGAGGTGGGTAGTCTTGTTGGGTAGAACCTTGTCTCTACGGTCCAAGATCTCCACCTAATGCTCCTCATAAGAGAGTTCATGCTCTAGTTGTACCATGTCTAGATTTAGTACATGTGAAGGGTGAGGTATGTACTTCCTCAAGAGAGATATGTAAAATATATCATGAACTTGAGCTAAATTTTGTGGAAGGGAAATCCAATCGGCCAATTCTCTTATGCAATCAAGGATTTAATAAAACCTAATTCACTTAAGGATAAGCTTCTCTTTCATCCCACACCACATGACTCTCTTCAAAGTTGATATTCAAAGGAACACTCTATCGTCAACACCTACACCAAGTCCCTTTGACGGCTGTATGCCTAGCTCTTTTTTGGACTCTAAGTGTCCTTTATGTGTTGTCAGATAGCATGAACCTTTTCTGTCATCTATTACATAATATCAGGCCTAAGAATCTTTCTATCAACAACTTCATCCCAACAAGTAAGAGTTCTATATCGCTTCCCATATAGAGCTTCATAGGGTGCCATTTGAATACTGAAATGGAATCTATTACTATATGAGAACTCAACTAAAGGGATATGTTGACCCCATAAACCTTTAAATTTTATTGAGCATATTATCAGCATATCCTCGAGTGTCTGAATAGTCCTTTCAGGTTGGCCATTAGTTTTTGGGTGATATGCCGTAATGAAATTCAGTTCAGTATTTAGATCATGTTGAATAATTCTCCTGAATTTTGATGTGAAACTATGATCATAATAAGAAATAATATAATTTGGTACCCAATGCAACCTCCCCACTTCTTTTTACATAAATATTAACAAGTTAGTGAAGAGATAAATATTCCCTAAGAGCGGTAAAATGGGTAGTTTGGATGATACGAACAACTATAATGCATATTTCGTTGTTTCCTTTGGATGTTCTCCGAAGACTAGTGAAAAATCCCATAGTGATATTTTACCACTTTCATGTTGGTATGGGTAATGGTTGTAAAAACCATTTAAGAAGTTGTCTCTCTAGCATAACTTTTTTACACACAAAGCACCTTGTAGTGTATTCCACAATCTATTTTGTTTATGTTTTCACACCAATAATGATCATGAAGTTCCCTATATGTTTTAGTACTTCTAGAATGTATAAATAATGTATATCTATGAGCTTCATCCATAATCTCCTTATTAATTCCGAGAATAGATAGAACACATAGCCTGTATGATATTTTAGTACACCTTGTCAATTAATATTGAACATAAGAAACTAACCATTCTTTACAAACACTTTCTTCTTCTATTACAAAGGATCTTCTATTTGGTGTTTTATGATCTTCTCTTGTAATTATGGTTGATAAATCCTTTAGGATAGGGTTTATGATGTCCCTTTCTTCGTGATTCCCATGTCCAACCTTACTAGGTCCATTATTAATGGATCTCTTTGAATCCTCATCATTTCCAAAATAATAGGGTCTTTCCTACTTAATGTATCAATAACTTTATTTCTCTTCTGAGGTGATAATGAATTGAGTAGTCATTGTATTTAAGAAGTTAAAACGATATCCTATGTCTCATGTTTAATTATTTTTGTTTGAAAATATACTTACAACTTGGATGATCTATGTATATATCATATTTCTCCCCATAAAGATAGTGTATTCATATCTTTAGAGAAAAAATAACCACATCTAGCTCCATGTCATGCATTTGATAATTCTACTCATGAGGCTTCAAATTTCAAGATGAATAATAAATCACCTTACTATTTTTCATAAGGACACACCCAATACCTTATAGAGATGAATCACTAAAAATAATGAATCATTCTCTGATAGAGGGTAGAGTTAACATGAGTGTACTAACCAATCTGTTCTTCAGCTCTTGGAAACTTCCTTCACAGTCCTTTTTCTAGATGAACTTAGCCCCTTTTTGTGTTAACTTGTTTAGTGGATTATAAAGTCATGATTTTTTTCATAGACCTCCTATATCATACTATTAAACCATGTAAATGATCAATCTCAATTACTGTTGTAAGATGAGACCACTCCTATGCAACCTTTTTCATGGCAGGATCAACCGAGATCCATTAATTGATTAAAATGTACCCCAAGAAAGAATTTTTTATATCAAAAATTTACATTTGTTAAACTTTCAAAATAAACTCACCTTCCTCAATGTTTTCAATATAAACCTTATAGAATCTTCATGCTCCTCAAGAATTTGGGAATATATTAGAATATCATTAATAGAAACTACCACAAATTTATCATGGTAGTCCTAAAAGAATCTATTTATAAAATCCATAAATATAGGAGGTACATTAGTTAAGTTTAAGAGAATAACAAAAAACTCATAATGATGATATCTCGACTGAAAGGAAAACGTTGGAATATATTCTTTCTTAACCCTTAAGTAATGATAACCATATTGAAGATCCATATTATATACGAATTGATCCCCACAAATATGGTTAAATAAATCATCAATCCTTGGAAAATGGTACTTGTTCTTCACTGTGATCCCATTAAGTTCTCTATAATCAATGCATAGACGGATTTATCCATCCTTATTCTTCACAAACATAATGAGTTCTCCCTAAGTAGACACACTTTTTTCAGACAAAACCATTCACGAAAAAGATCTTGAATTTGTTTCTTTAATTACTAAAAATTTAAATTTTCTATCCTATAGGACATCTTTGATATTGGCTTGGATCCACATGAGTTCAATGAAGAACCACACATCTCTCTCTAGGGGAGGTCTAGGTAAACCCTCAGGAAATACGTCAATGTATTCCTGAATTACGGGGACCCTTTCTCTACATATAATTTCATTTCCTTCTTTATCTTCACCAATCATTTCCTTAAATAAGGATATAAGAGATTCTTCTAGACCAAGACCAGGTCAAGAAATCTCTCCTTAAAAAAACTATAGATTTTTTTATTTAAGAATACTAATATTTATTTAATTTTACAACTAATATTAGTATTATAACTTGAGAAACAATCCATACATAGTATAGTTTTTAATTCCAGAATGGGAATGACAACTAGATTTGTGATGAGATTGAGCTCACTAATTTTAATACCAGAGTTTCTATACACTGTTGATGGTTGGATTGTAATGACCCAAGTATTTATAAAATAATAAATTTTAATGTATATTATTATTCATGAATAAGATATTTATTTTTTGTTAAATATGACACTTTTTCTGATATTATACCTGACACACAACAACAGGTTTCCCCAAAATCATATGTTGCACACAGCATTGAGTTATACCAATAAATAGTATAATATAATAATATTATTTTAAATGGTAGTTAACACCTCACCATTGTATTGGAGGGAATGAAAAAAGTTAACTATATTATTATTTTTCATATTTTATAAAGTTTTTTACATTTATCCAATGAATTTTAGAGGTTTAAAATGAAAATGAATCCAATTTTAAGTTTAAAATACTCTAGTATTTTTAAAAGGTAGTTTTACAAACTTTTGATGGAGAACCATTTCTAAATATAGTTTTTGTCAGTTTTATATGTTATATTTGAAAAAATAAACTTATTATATTTATGTGGGACATTAAATATTATTTTCATAAATTTTTGTTAATTTTCTGATAATGTTCATTTTTTAAGTAATAGTAAAAAATACCGCATTTTAATTCAAAACTTCTATTTCATCTAATTAATTTATATTCTTAGATAATACTTTTAATTGTTTTTAATGTTTAGTGGGATTAATTATTTATTATTTAATCCAATTTTTTTCATTTTATGTAATTTCACATTGAAATTAGATATACATGCACATCAATATTTTAATGGTTATTACTTTTTGAAAACCGGTTTTATCATTTTGATAATGAGAATTGATTTTAAATTATTTTCTTCCAATTCTGTGTTTTGAATTTGGGAAAATTTATTCCATATTTTTAATCAAAAGTTCCAAATTGTGTTAATAGGTACCTTTTATTTTTGGACATTATTAATAGTAACTTTAGTAATTATTTTTATTTACCATGGTTAAAGGGTAAATCTGGTAAATAAGTTTAAAAAATAATATTATAATAATATAAAACTACCATAAAACATGTCCTAATACTATTGGATGAGATATATCTGACCATGGTCATCCTTGGGTCAATTTTGGGACCCCATGGATCTACTTGGGTGTGATAATGACATGTTATAAAAATCAATTTAAAGTAAAGAGAAATATAACATAAACATGTATCTTTTACTAAAATAATTTTTATACGGGGTTAGATAAGTGATATATTAGACTATAAATATTAATTTGAAATATAAAGAGTTTTCATAAATCAAGATATTTTATTTATAATTTTTAGACATTAAATAAAGAAATTTAAATATGACACATTTATGACATAATGATTGCTTCATTAATAAATATTTCAAATAAATGATATTTTAAATATTAAAATAAATATTATTTGACATAATTAATAGAATAAAAGAATTATCTTGGTTAATATGACATGTTAGGATTGATTAAATGGTTTTTTCCTAATAAATAAAGTTAGGATTTGTTAAAAAAGTCAAGTATGAATAATGTCCAAAATTGACATAATTCATAACTTAAAATATAAAATAGTTTATTAAATGATATTAAATTCCTTAAAATAAAATATTCAGAAAAATTGTTAAGATAAGTCCAAATATATCATAAATTAAATTTTCAGGTCTTTTCACATGATATGGTAATTACATAACCCATAAATATGTAAATAACATGATATCGCGGTAGGATTTAAAAGGGTAAAATAAGGGTTAAACAAAAATGATAAGGACAAAAATATTAAAAAATTTTCTAAAAATTATTAGATGATGGGTATTAAAACCTAAATCAAATTATATTGGAATTAAATGAGTTTTAGACAAATTTTAATCGAAATTTAATTTATAATAAATTAATATTTCAAGACTATCCTAAAGTGCCCCTCCTCCCTCTAATAAAAGGCCACCACCTCTACCCACTTACTCACACTTCTCGAGCCCATTTTGATCATCAAAAGTCTACTCAAATAAGCTCCCAACATCCCTAACTTCCTTCCAGAAGCCTAAAATTGGGAATAAGTCAATTAAAGAAAACCTTTTGGCTCAAATCAAAAAAAGTTACCCGATTTATAGGTAACGTCTTCTCTCAAGTTCCTTTCCTTTATTTTCTATCTCCACTCCCTATGATATTCTAATTATTTGATTAAATAAAAAACCAGAATAATAAATTTAATATGATATTGTTATGATAAGTATTCAAACTAAACTTACACACACCCCCATCTAATGGATACGAACATACTGTTTCTGTGTACAATGAACTACTGCCTCACGAAACAATGATTGTTCAATTTTCCCCTACCACCACTAATTGTGTCCATTATGATATAACTATATATATATTTGATATATATTATATTTATATTGTATATATGATTCTGTAATTTTTATTTACCACATACATTTGTTCTTTCCATGACGTGTAAATACGATAATTTCATTTGAGGAAGTGTGGACTACCGCCCCCTCAAAGTGATATGACTCATTCATAATATTCATGGAAAGTGTAGAGGATGGTTTTATTAAAAATATGATACATAGATGAAATAAATATAATACTGGTATTATAATATAATTTTATTATTATTCTTTTAATATGACAAAGAAATGAAAGCAACATTCATGCGTACAGACGACCTACCGTCTCCATGAACGGTGCATTTCATTTATTATCTCCATATGTTATGGACTATTATAAACACATATATACAGTATATATATGATATTTAAATCATGAATATCAATTTTTATATGATGGAATTATGACCACAAAGACAATTTTAATCAAAACAAGTTCATTTTTGACTCAAGTACCAAACATCAACAAAACGTCCGATATGAACTAAAATAATTAACTAATTGTTATAACATGATAATAAGTGATATCAAATGAATAATAAAATTTAAAAATGTTCTGAAGAACTTATAAATTAACCAAAGTTTATTATTATGGAAATTAAATAATGAATATAAGAAGTTGGATTCAAGGTAAGGGGATTTCTAAACTCAATTTCCACTCATTGTATTTTATGCATACTTCATTGATTATATTAAGATAAGATTATGTGTCGAATAACAGTTTATTTATTTATTTTTTAATTTTCACTTTCCGTTCTGTGGAATTAATTTTTCTACATATAATCACCCCATTGACAAATTCTTATGTCATTTATACAAACTTTGTAAGGGAAATCTTAACTCAATCTCCATCCATTGAGTTAAATATCCATGTCATTGGTTTTGTTTTTCCAAGAATATGTATAAATGATGTATGATTTTTTACACTAAATATACTCTTATATTGGGTGTTTTTATATTTTTCACACATAATTATGTCATTTATTTATCTTTAATCTAAGGAAATGATCTTTTTAAGGGATTTCGTCTCAATTTACATTCCATTCAGACTTACTTGCTGTTATGAACCAATTCACTTTTATATGGTGTATATAATTTCTTTTAACGTATTATATCATGAATCTTATTATTCTCATGATATTATAAGTTTTTTTATTTTTATTCTTTAATTATTTCTATTAAAGTATTTTCTCAAGTGGTAAGGGACTCTTTAACAAAAACATCATTTTAAATGTTTTCAAGATTTCTTCTTCTAAATATTTCTCATCAATATCCAAGTTTTCAAAATGGTTTTAAGGATTTATTTATATTAACATTATTTTTTTAATGTTTAAATTCATTTCAAAAGTTTTAAAGTGGCTTGGGACACATCAATTTAAAAATATTCTTTTTAAATGCTTAAATAGTTTTGGAAATGTATTGAATATTTCAATATCTTGAATTGATTTCTTGTGATTGATAAGTGAAATATTGATAATTTTAATCTTTTATGTGTTATAATTATATAGTGGTACTTGGAAGTTTTATGGGTGGTTACATGATAAATGAATGATGGGTGGTTACAAGATAAACCAAATACGAGTGGTTCCATGATAAAATTAGGGCGGGTGATATAGTGATAGCTCTATAATGCATTGGGTAACATGACAGAGGTAAATGTTAAGGTTTATACTAAGAGATTTAGGGAATATATTTTGATGGGTATTCTAAATGTAACCATGAGGGTTACTCCTTATGTAGCTTTTACAGATACAATGTAAGTATGACATGGATTCTAGAATTTACCTTTATGTTTTATGATTTCTATGAAGTTTTGTAGGAATATTATGATTACATGATGTAAGCTAAGTAGTTTATGTTTTATGGGTGAAAAGTATGATTTTGTGATAAATTTTTCATGGGTTTTATGTATTCATGGAATAATTATTTTATTCCTTATTTTATATTCCTTACTAAGATTTTTATGCCCATCCTTATTATTTTAACTGTTTTTTTCAGGTTATAATGATGGATATGATAAAGTAATAATTGAAGAATATTTTTATCAAGAAAACAATATTTGTTTTATTTAAGGAGTTTTATTATTGTGGAAAAATTTAGATAGATTAGAAGTGTATACTTTGTAATATTTGAGATGTAATGTAATAGTTATGGAATAATTCTCTTTAACTCTAAACCTGAAAAGATGCTCAATTCAAAGGAATGTAAATTCTTGATCAAAAATAAATATTATGAAAATTTTAAGGTTGGGACCTTATATGGATAATCCCTCCAAGAGAATTGAATGAAAAATCTACTTCTATAAGTTTAGGTTTTGATTCTATATTATTTGAAAACTTAGAGAAAATAAAGGAATGTGTAGAACAATAATCAAACAAAGTACATGAAATATTTGAGAGAACAACAAGAGTACCTGCCACCACATCTTTTGGAGCCTCTAATTCAGCCATTATGATAGAAAAACCTTGAACTTTCTCCCTTGGCGTATGATAGGGTTTACAGTGATTCCCCTTCATTACCTTCTGATTTGGATAGTGATTAGAAAAGTGCCCAAGAAATCTACACTTGAAGCATTGGGCTTGAGGTAGGGATTGAAATATCTTCCCTATTTCATTAGTGTTGAGATGTTGAGGATTCACCTCCCCATGATAGTTCTGATCAATATGTCCATCTCTTCCACACTTGTAACATTTACCTCTCTTGAGTAAGAAGTTCCCTGAATGCTTATTCCCACATTTTTTATATCTAGGAAGTTCAACTTGATTTCCCTCTCTTCCATTATCAATGTTCCTCCATAATATTGGCTTTATTAATATCTTATTTTAATTCTATCCATGGGACCAGTTCATCTCTATGAACTCTAGTTAAACCTTCATAACACTTTTCACTATCTCCTTATAGGCATAATAATCTCGATTTTCTAGATTCTTCCATAGATGGGGTATTAGTCTACCAAATAATCTATCATCATTTCCATTAGTATCCATGAAAAAGATAGAGGTGTAATGAGAAAGTATTGTAAAGTTTGTAACACCCTGAGATTTTATAAGATATATTCTTTTTAATTTCTTTCATATCTTCTGTTGTACACTACACCAAGATTATCTTGTGCTATACACAACACCATATTAGCTTGTAGTATACACAAAACTAATTTTGGATCATGTTAAACACAATTTCAAGTTTGTTTGATAGTAGTTATTCAAAGCAACATTGAGTATATATATATATATTCAATGTATACATGAAATATGGTTGGAGTTTTTTATACACAACAACAAATGAGTCTTGCAATACACGCAACCCTGACCTGGCTTGCATTACTCGCAATCACAACCTTCCTCGATAGTGTGTGTTGTACGCAATACCGGGTTTCACTAAACAATGATATATTGTTATAATATTATCATGAACTAGCTATTATGAAAAGTATTAACTACATTTTTAATTTTATATAATTATTATTCATCTTAAACATTTTCTAGAACATGTTATAAGAACAAAATAAATTTTTCGGGTAAAATAAGTATTTTTCAAAAAATGAAGTTTTGCCGCCTTTTGATGGCGCACCCACTTTAAATATAGTTTTTACATGTTTATAAGTTCAATTTGACAAAATAAAATTCTTCCTTGGAATCAAGGTATAAAAAATTAATTTGGATAAAAATTTCATATTATTGTGATAACTTTCATATTTTAATGAATAGTAAAAACACGCTATATTTTAATTAAAAACAAATTTTTTCATCGCAATAATTTATATGGTTAGATTATATTTTAATTGGTTTTAAAGTGTAATTAGAATATATTTTTACCATTTAATCAAATTTTGTTCATTGGAATTAATTTCACTTTGAAATTGGACATAAACAAGTGTCGATCTTGTGAAAGTTATTGTTTCTTAAAAACGCGCTATTTATTTTGATAACAAGAATTACTTTTAAAATTAATTAATGCCACTTTTATGTTTTGAATTTGGAAAAATGGACATAATTTTTGAATTCAGAATATAAAATATATCTTAGGCTGAATTTTTTGTATTTTTCTGAAAAACATCCATTTTTGATGAATAGTGTAACCACATAGTGGTAGTGAAAAAAATGACTCTTTCATTGAAATGAAATTTTACCAATTATGTTAATTGAATTTCAAAAATCCAATATACATGATTTTTATCCAGAAGTAAAATGTGGTTCAATAAGATGGAAATAATTTTTGCTGAATAGTAACATTTGACTTTTATTTACTGTGGTTAAAGGTAAATAGGGTAATTCAAGGTTAAAAGAATATTATAATAATTCAAAATTACCTTAAAACTTGTCCTAAACTTATTGTATGAGTAGTGTCCTACCATGGGTATCCTTTGGTCTATTTTGGGACCCCATTGAGCCACTTGGTAGTGATAATGACAATTTGGATTAATTAATTTAATGTAAAGACAAAATTGACATGAACAAAAATATTTCAGTAATTAATTTTTATAAGGAGTTATATAAATTATCTTTTTGACTATAAATATTAATTGTAAAGATAAAAAGATTTCCTACATGGTGGTTTTTTTTATAATCTTTAGACATCAAATAAATTAAATTATTTATGACACAATAATGATGCAGTAGTTACCTCATTAATAAATGATTTAAATAAATAAGATTATAATGATTTAAATATTATCCAAAACATGTCCAATTATGATTGGATGATTTTATTTAGACAATGAGTCATATTATATTCATACTTAATGTTTTTTGGACCGTTTTTAACTGAAGATAAGTTTATAATAAAATAATATTTTCACACTTTCCAAAGGTGCCCCTCTCCTCCCTTATAAAAGGGAACCTCCTCCTCCTCCTCTTTACACAAATTTGAGCCTTCAAGATCGGCCAAACCCTGCCCATTACTCTTCTCAACACCCCTAGTAATATTATAGAGGTCCTGGTCTTCTTTAAAGACCAACATTAGTGCCCAAAGAGGAGGTTTCAAAGAGGCGTGTCGAAGAAGAGGTAATATCCGTTACCGATTCTTTCAAATTTATTTCTTCTTCTACTTACTCTTATTTAGTTGTTTCATTATAAAGTAATAACATAAGTATTAATTATATACTGATATTTTATTATAAATATGAAACAACCCTATTTCACCTTCTATCCATCCTATGGAAAACGAAATCACCGCGTGTGCGTACGTACAGAATACAGTCTCCACGCCGTTGTGTAATCTGTTTTCCACCACCACCTTCTTTGGATGGGTATAATGGTGTAAATAATAAATATATATGGTTATTATGAAATCATAATGATTCTGATATATTATATCATCCACTCCAATTCAATTCAATAATTATGGAAATGATATCATCGCTCGTGCGTACGTACGGATTACCGTCTCCACGACGTGATGAGATTCATTTTCCATGTTAACCACTCAAGAATGATTATAAAGTATATATAACGAATAATAATGATATATATGACATGATAAATCTACTAGATTTATGTATATATATATGTCATCTACTTACTTCCATTCAAGTCAATAAGAAAAGGAAAACAACGTTCATGCGTACGTACGACCTACCGTTTCCATGAACGGTGTATTTCATTTCATTTATCTATCTATTATATATATATATATATATATAATGAATATATATGATATATAAATTATGATTTACATTCTGGAGGTAATTGAAACTTGATATAAGTAATAATAATATCAAGAACAACAAGTCCAAACACGTACGATAAATAAAACGATTTTACCCAAAACGCTGCTTTAACATGGAATTTACAAATGAACAGGTAATATAAAGTCATAAGTGAACCATATATGATATAACAACAATGAATATGATTCTTTTATAAGTCAATGACATTATTTAAATCATTATACAGGAGGTTCGGATACGTACAAAGCATATTATACCTAAGGTAAGGGATAAATTTTCCAATCTCGTTTTTATTCGAGATTATTTATTCGTAAGTATTTACTTGGGTTATATTTATCATCCATGTCCCTATTTTCTAAAAATGGTTTCATGTATTTTTAAAGTCCTTTTTACCCATTTTTTACTTTTACTTCATGGTATGTAAGGAATTTTTTTTACCTTACGAGGTACTTTTTGACTTTTCTGACAAAAGTACGAGAAAAATGTTTTTTTAACTTTTACGGCATGAATAGATTTTTACGGTTTCATAAAACCTAATTTTCATGAATCTTACTATACAATATTTCATGAATATTTTCAAAAAAATCATTTTCTTTTAAAATTTCATAGCATTTTGTGAAAAGAAAATTATTTTCAAAAAGAAAGGATATTTTCTGCAAAAATTCATTTCGAGTATTTTATCAAAATCATTTTCCATCTTAGATGAAATTATTTCATATGTGTATGTTTCGAGTATAATGTCTCTATGATTTACATGGTTTCAATTTTCTTACGATTAAATGATATCCATTTTTTTATATGGATTATGTTATGATGGGATGATGTTTATGAAACCCATTTTTATTCTTTTGGTGATGATGAATGATTTATGTTTATGTTGTGGCACAAGTAAGAATGACTTCATTATGAGATGGGTGGGACCTATATCTCCCTAAAATTCATTTTTTAAAGATTTATATCTCATGAGATAGACATGGATGGAACAACAAGTAAATCCGGTTCAGTAATACAGGGCTGTAACGACAAGTAAACCCGATTCAGTAAGGGACTTTGTCCACTAAGATGGTCTTGACAGCAATGCCTTGGATACAATGGAAATCTAAAAATGTGATTAATGTTTTTCCAAAATTACAAGTTTTATTCCCATGATATTTTATCATGATTTAAGTTTCATTATGATCAATGCCTTGCGTACTGCCATGTTTTATGTCACTGCTCAATATTTTGATGTTTAAAAATTATGTCCCTGTTTTGAAGTTCAAATGTATATGGTTTATTTTATTTTCTCCATGCTTACCCTTACTGAGAATTTAAGCTCAACCTTTATATGTTTTCTTTTCCCCAGGATATAAAGAAATGTTTTAGGTAAGAAAACAAAAGGATAAGATATTTATGGGAGATGTTGAAGATCTTTCACCAAGATTAGAAGAATATGTTCTGAATTTCCAAAGACACTAAACTATTACGATCCTTGAGTGTTGTTTTTTTGTTATGTATTAAGTATTCCACAAAAGTAATGTAATGTCCATGTACGTCAAGTTTGGGGTCTCTACAGTTGGTATCAGAGTAAAGGTTTAGTTAACCTTTGGAAACTAGGATGCAAAAACTTTAGTGAGATCCCTAGAGATATTTCTAAGGTATGTCTGGGGATGTCCCTAAGGTTAAGTATAACTATAGTTTTTAGTCCTAGGATTACGGTAATGATCATATAATTAAACCTAATATGTTAGATATTGAAGGTACTCCCCCTTTATTATGTTGTTTTCCAAGCATGATTTTTGCCTCTCACACTATTCTTTTTGGGTTTTAGATGATGGTTGGAACCCGAAGGAACCGTGTTGATCAATGTATTGGACAATGAAATGATTTTCCTCCTGAACAAACCAATGTTATGGGAGAAGGAGTACAAAATCTTACTGCTATACTTACACAAGCTATGTATCATTATGGACTTCCAAATGAGCAGAGAAGGGAACAATATTCTATTGAGTCCTTCATGAGGCAACATCCACCTTCTTTTAGTGGGTCTTCTGATCCACTTGTTGCTGAAAAATGGATCAGTACCATTGAAAAGATATTTTCCATACTTCGCTGTTTAGAATATGAAAAATCCATTCTGGCTATTTACCGTTTAGAAGGTGATGCAGATCAATGGTGGACTATAATTAAGAATACGATGCCCCGAGATGAAATTGATTCCATGGAATTGGATGAGTTCAAAAACTTATTTTTCAATAAGTACTTTCCTCGTATCTTAGAACAAAGATGGAAAATGATTTCCTTGATCTTAAGCAAAAGGATGATGAATCTGTTGGTATATAGGAAGTGAATTTTACAAGGCTTTCAAGGTATGCATCTGGATTTATCATCCAACCTAAAAGTAAAGTTTATTGATTCTTAAGTGGCTTAAAACCAAGTCTTAGAAGGGAATTAGCTATAAGAGAATTCAGTAGATATGAAGAAATTTTGTGTTGTGCTATCAAGGTAGAACTAGAAGTTGGTGTTACATATCCATCTCATGGTTTTGACAAAAAACGAAAGATGAAGTTCAAGGGAAAATCTCAGAACAATTGTGAAAAGAAGGTGAATGTTTCTTTATGCTCAAAGTGTGTAAAGAAGCACGATGGAAATTGCCTAAAAGGTTCGATAAAATGTTTTAAGTGTGGAATAGAAGGTCATCGAGCAGTTGAGTGTCAAAGTAATGGGAAAAAGGTAGCTAATGATGTGAATAGAGAAAAGACTACCGAGAACGCTCCACCAACACTTCAATGCTTCATGTGCAATGAAATGGGGCATTATGCTAATCAATTCCCTAATCCAAGGGTTAATGATGATCGACATGAGAAACCAATTAAGGAAAAATAAAAAGGGAAGTCACATGTGATCACTATTGGAGATGTTGAATATGAAAACGATGTGGTGGAATGATTAAGTGTTTATATAATGGGATTCCAAAATAATGTTGTATTTAGTATCGTGGAATATTGGAATATTTATGTATTGGTCTATTGTGGTTTTCAATAATTTTATGGTACCGATAACCATGGAAAGTGATTGAGATATTTTTGGAAAGAAGATGATATGAACATAATGAAGGGATAAGGAGAAAATGAAATGTTTGATAGTATTCATGAGCTCATGACTGATATAAGGAAAAAGTTATATCATGATTTGAGTATATAGAATTTTTGGATTTTGGTATGTAGAAAGAGTTACCTTTTGACAGTATTCGTGATTTTACTACGGTTCTATGATAATTTATGTTTCAAGATAATACATCATTATGGTATTCACATGTTTGGAATGCGATCAAAAAGATATATCTTATGATATATGGGGGATAAATGACGGTATTCACTGGCTTATTATGTGACCTTTCCAGTAATCATTTTCTTTATACTATGAGATTGGAAAGATGTATTTTGGATAAGTACAAAGATTGAAATGGATTATGTCAGACATAAGATAATATTGTTTAAGGATATGAACGTTTTTCGATATAATTTCTGTAATGTTATAATAGTGTAGTTTTAGAAAAAGGACAACCTATAGGATGGGCGACAACCCGTCGCGTCGGACAAGGTTGTGGGAATAGAACCCACAACCGAAGTGCGATAGGCCTTTATCACCCACCACTAGCCTAAAAGAAGTCCCTTGTTAGTAGAAACTAGTTTTATTTTATTAAGCGGTATGATAGATGAAGTATAAGTTCATTTTTGGAATCATATACGATTAACCTCACTATAGATGGACTTATGTATATTTGATAACTTTTGCAAACCTTTTTTTTGAGACTGATGGAATGGCCCATCATTCTATCACATGATCTTCTAACACTTCAAGAATAAAAAATTCAACTTCATTTCCTTAAGAGATACAGAGGAAATTGTTCAAGGCACGAACAATGGTGAGATTGTACCAAAATAAAGTAAATGTTTCTTCTAATTCAAATTCTTCAACTTTAGGGAAATGATCTTGAAAACCAAAAATGTTGTCCTAGTGATCTTATATCGGATGAATTAGATGGTACCTTAGATCATCACAAATTTATGGCTTTGTGATTGTTGGATTTCTCATAGCCATGTTCTCTACCACTCTCCATCAGAACTTGATGGTTAGATTTCTCTTCCATATCCATATTTTCACCTATGTTATCCTATGTGGAAACCCCGTGATGAGTTAATTTGGGTAACCGTTATGTTTCTTGATTTACTTTTTAAAATTAAGTTTTATTATTCCTTTTTACTATGTGGGTTTCTATGAAAAAACTTTCAAGTAGTAAACCACTTATAAACCTGACAAATTTCGAGGGCGAAATTCATTTTTAAGGGGGGTAGAATGTAACACCCCGAGATTTTATAAGATATATTATTTTTAATTTCTTTCACATCTTCTGCTGTATGCTACATTGGGATTATCTTGTGCTATACGCAACACCGTATTAGCTTGCAGTATACAAAAAAAAATCATGGATCGTGTTAAACACAATTTCAAGTTTGTTTGATAGTAGTTATTCAACACAAATTTGAGTGTATATATATATATATATTCTATGTATAAATGAAATATGGTTGGATTTTTTTTATACTCAACAAAAAATGAGTCTTTCACTACACGCAACCCTGACTTGGCTTGCATTACACGCAATCACGACCTTCCTCGATAGTGTGTATTGTACGTAATACCGTGTTTCACTAAACAACAATACATTCTTATAATATTATTATGGACTAGCCGTTTTGAATAGTATTAACTAAATTTTGAATTTTATAACATTACTATTCATCTTAAACATTTTCTAGAACATGGTATGAGAACAAAATAATTGTTTCGGGTAAAATATGTATTTTTCAAAAAATGCAGTTTTGCCGCCTTTTGATGGCGCACCGAATTTAAATCTTGTATTTGACATGTTTATAAGTTCAATTTGACAAAAATAAAATTCTTCCTTGTAATCAGGATATAAAAATTTAATTTGGATAAATTTTTCATATTATTCTGATAACTTTCATATTTTAATGAATAGTAAAAACACGCTATATTTCAATTAAAAAAAACGTTTTTCATCGCAATAATTTATATGGTTAGATTACATTTTTATTTGGTTTTAAAGTGTTATTGGAATATTTTTTTACCATTTAATCCAATGTTGGTAATTGGAATCAATTTCACTTTGAAATTGGACATAAACAAGTGTTGATCTTTTGAAAGTTATTGTTTCTCAAAAACACGCTATTTGTTTTGATAACAGGAATTACTTTTAAAATTAATTAATTCCACTTCTATATTTTGAATTTGGAAAAATAGAAATCATTTTTGAATTCAGAATATCAAATATAGCTTAGGATGAATTTTTGGTGTTTTTCTGAAAAACTTCAATTTTTGATGAATAGTGAAACCACTTAGTGGTAGTTAAAAAAATGAGTTTCATTTAAATGAAATTTTACCACTTCTGTGAATTGAATTTCAAAAATCTGACATACACGGCTGTTATCAAGAAGTACAATTTGGTTCAATAAGATGAAAATAATTATTGGTGAATAGTAACTTTTGACTTTTATTTACTGCGGTTAAAGGTAAATATGGTAATTCAAGGTTAAAAGAATATTAAAATAATTAAAAATTACCTTAAAACTTGTCCTAAACTTATTGGATGAGTATTGGACGACCATGGGCATACTTGGGTTGATTTTGGGACCCCATTGAGCCACTTGGTAGTGATAATGACAATTTGGATTAATTAATTTAATGTAAAGACAAAATTGACATCAACAAAAATCTTTTAGTAATTAATTTTTATAAGGAGTTATATAAATTATATTTTCGACTATAAATATTATTTGTAAATATAAAAATATTTCCTACATTTTGGTTTTTTTAATAATTTTTAGACATCAAATAAATTAAACTATTTATGACACAATAATGATGCAGTATTTACCTCCTTAATAAATGATTTAAATAAATAAGATTATAATGATTAAAATATTATCCAAAACATGTCCAATTATGATTGGATGATTTTATTTCAACCATGAGTAATCTTATATTTATATTTAATGATTTTTGGACCTTTTGAAACTGAAGATAAGTTTATAATAAAATAATATTTTCACACTTTCCAAAGGTGCCCCTCTCCTCCCTTATAAAAGGGAACCTCCTACCTCTCCTCTTTACACAACTTTGAGCCTTCAAGATCATCCAAAACCTTCCCATTACACTTCTCAACACCCCTAGTAATATTCTAGAGGTCATGGTATTCTTCAAAGACCAACATTAGTACCCTAAGAGGAGGTTTCAAAGAGGCGTGTCGAAGAAGAGGTAATATCTGTTACCGATTCTTTCAAATTTATTTATTCTTATACTTCCTCTTCTTTAGTTGTTTAATTATAAATTAATAACATCAGTATTAATTATATTCTTATATTTTATTATAAATATTAAACAAACCTATTTCACATTTTATCCATCCTACGAAAAACAAAATCACCGCGCGTGCGTACGTACGGAATACCGTCTCCACGCAGTGGTGTAATCTGTTTTCCACCACCACATTACTTGGATGAGTATAATGGTGTAAAGAATAAATATATATGGTTATTATAACATCATACCAATTCAGATATATTATATCATCCACTCCGATTCAATTCAATAATTATGGGAACGATATCATCGCTCGTGCGTACGTACGGATTACCGTCATCACGACGCGATGAGATTCATTCTCCATGTTAACCACTCAAGAATGATTATAAAGTATATATAATGAATAATAATGTAATATATGACATGATAAAGCTACTGAATTTATGTATATATATATATTTCATCTACTTACTTCCATTCAAGTCAATAAGGAAAGGAAAACAACGTTCATGCGTACGTACGACCTACCGTATCCATGAACAGTATATTTCATTTCATTTATCTATCTATTATATATATATATATACTGAATATATATGATATATAAATCATGATTTACATTCTGGAGGTAATTGAAACTTGATATAAGTAATAATAACATCAAGAACAACAAGTCCAAACACGTACGATAAATAAAACGATTTTACCAAAAACGCTGCTTTAACATGGAATTCACAAAATAACGGGTAATATAAAGTCATAAGTGAACCATATTTGATATAATAACAATGAATATGATTCTTTAATAAGTCAATGGCATTATTTAAATCATTATACAGGAGGTTCAGATACATACGAAGCATATCAGACCTAAGGTAAGGGATAACTTTTCCAATCTCATTTTTATCCAAGATTGTTTATTCGTAAGTATTTACTTGGGTTATATTTATCATCCATGTCATTGTTTTCTAAAAATGGTTTCATGTATGTTTAATTTCCTTTTTACCCATTTATTAATTTTACTTCATGGTATGTAAGGAATCTTTCTTTTCTTTACCTTACGAGGTACCTTTTGACTTTTCTGACAAAAGTACGAGAAAAATGTTTTTTTAACTTTTTCGGAAAGAACATATTTTTATGGTTTTATAACGCCTAATTTTCATGAAGATTACTTTACAATATTTCATGACTATTTTCAAATAAATAATTTTCCTTAAAAATTTCATGGCATTTCATGAAAACAAAATGATTTTGAAAAAAAGGATATTTTCCTCAAAAGTTCATTTCAAGTATTTTATCCAAACCATTTTCCATATAAGATGAAATTATTTCATATGTGTATGTTTCAAGTATAATGTCTCTATGATTTATATGGTTTCAATTTTCTTATGATTAAATGATATCCATTATTTTTATATGGATTACATTGTGATGAGATGATGTTTATGAAACCCATTTTTATTCTTTGGGTTATGATGAATGATTTATGTTTATGTTGTGGCACAAGTAAGAATGATTTCATTATGGGATGGGTGGGACCTATATATACCTCCAATTCATTGGGTAAAGATTTATATCTCATGATATAGACATGACTGGAACGACAAGTAAATCCGGTTCAGTAATACAGGGCTGGAACGACAAGTAAACCCAGTTCAGTAAGGGACTTTGTCCACTAATATGGTCTTGCAGCAATGCCTTGGATATTATGGAAATAATATCATGTGATTAATGTTTTTCAACAATTACAAGTTTTATTCCCATGATATTTTATCATGATTGATGTTTCATTATGATCTATTCCTTACGTACTGCCATGTTTTATGTCATTGCTCAAGATTTTGATGTTTAAAAATTATGTCCATGTTTTAAAGTTCAAATGTATATGGTTTATTTTATTTTCTCCATGCTTACCCTTACTGATCATTTGAGCTCACCGTTTATATGTTTTCCTTTCCCCAGGATATAAAGAAAGGTTTTAGGTAAGAAAACAAAAGGGGAAGATCTTTATGGGAGATGTTGAAGATCTTTTTCCAAGATTAGAAGATTATGTTTTGAGTTTCCAAAGACACTAAACTATTACGATCCTTGAGTGTTGTTTTTTTATTATGTATTAAGTATTCCGCAAAAGTAATGTAATGCCCATGTAAGTAAAGTTTGGGGTCTCTAAAAAGTTCATCTCATATCTTCCCAGATATTTGTTTTCCTTCTTATTTAGATATATACATTCCTTATTTATTTTTGTTTTCTCTGAATGAGGGAAATATTTTTTTGAAAAAGGTTCCACTGAAGTATTACCAGAACATGGAATCAATATCTCTTCTTGGATTTGTGTTTTTAATAAGTTTTGACCACTGATCATCTTCTTGCTATAAGCAGTACACAACCAGGGTGACTTTCTATTATTCTGAACAATAGAGTATATAAAATATCCTTTATATAGAGATTATCCATTTTTCAACATTCAATGGGTCGGTAGATCCACTAAAAGAAGTTTTCCATTGATGCATAAAGGACTCAATAGAAAGTTTTTCCCTTAGAGGTGAATTCATTCTCATATGTTGATTAAAATTATTGTTCATAACTTGAGTTAGTTGATTCATAATTCTAATGAATTTTTCTGTTCCATATTCCACCAGAGGGCCATTAGTGCATGGTCCATTGTGCTCACCATTTATGTGGTTCCTCCTATATCCATCCATTTTCTAAAATAATAAAACCTTAGTGAGAAACATGTTTCTTTGAATAATCTTATAATTCTAATGGAATTTTATGTCTTAAAAATCATACTTAAATATTATATTCTTAAACAACAATTACATTTTCTATATATTCTTTATAATGGTTGATAAAAATCTTGTGATTAACCAAACATATCCCCTAGGAGTGTCAAATTATTAGTGAAACAAGGCCCATTTTTGTGCACCAGTTCCCATTTGAGTATAGCTCAAAGTCCTATTTTCAAGTATTACCCCTAGATACATCTGTTCCAGATCCATATCCGGTTGTTCATATAAGGATAGGATTTATTTTATGGAAAAACACTTACTTAATACTTGAACAATATAATAGGATTTTACCTATATTTAAAATTTTCTAGTGTTACTCCTAAAGTTTTAAAATCCGAATTTCTAAAAATAACTAAATCATCCTTTGATACAAACTATGGCATCCTACCTTTTTATTACATAACTTTTCATTAAATTGTATAAATAGAGGATCTTTAAAAGTTTATTTTCATGAAAAAGGTATATAATACCTAAAAAATTAAAACATTCTTATAATACCTTTAAAATTATTATTCAATGGTTCATCCAAAGTACATTTATGGAATTTCATAACCTAGGTACACACATCAAAGGAAAGGGTGAGCATAAGGCCCATTAAGGGAAAGTAAGGTAAACAATTTACTAGTGATATTGAGAAATATCAATCGAAATACGAGGAATATCATTATGGAATGAAAAAAGGAACATAAGAAATATAATAATGACAATGGAATTAATCATAACATGAAATTGTTGCTAAAGCATTTAAATGATACATTCATAATCATATCACCAAAGTTTGTCCCCAAGGTGTCATAAAAATTACCATAGTTATTCATGAAGGTATCATAAATCATGTCATATCTAGAGATTAAATTCCCCATCCAATGAATTAGAGAACTATCAAGGATAACCCTTCATATATATTAATTTACATTAGACACATATATCATAAGGAAAAATTTAATAAATAAACCATTAAAAGTAAAATAAATGGGCTTCATATTAAAAAAAACATGGCGTTGTTTTAAAAATTGCTTAAGTACATGATCATTTGTTCATTTTTCACCAATTGAAATGGAATACAGGTTTAATTTTTTTTAATACCAGAATAAAATAAATAATTTTTAAATCTATGTGAATACCCTTGAAAAATAAAGAGTATTGGGTATTCAAAAAAATAAAATGAAAGACAATTTCTTGAGGAGAAGAGGGAAATTTTGAGAAGTGAATTCAAAACAGGTATAAAACACGACTTTGAAAAAAGTAAAATGAGAGGGTAAAAGGGTATCACATTAATAATACATAATTTTTAAGTAATGGTTTGATAAATAGGGTAATATAAGAGAGTAAAAATAATATCTAGGATACATATATGAAAAGAGGTTCTTAAATCTAAAATAAAAGAAGAACGATTCCCTTACCTTGAAAATTAACTCCTAAGACAAGATGATTGGGACCTTGGGAGATTGAGAAAAACTCATGGGGACTCATTGTGAGATAAAAAAACACATATATTCATATAGGATTTATTTTTAGTGAATATAAATAGATTCATGGTTGGGTGTTTAGAGCAAAAGTGGAGGATTTTTTTATTAATTTCTAAATACAGGCCTTAGGAACCTATGTTATGGAAAATGAAAAACCATGGGTTTTCCGATGGTATTGGCCCATAGTTTTGAAGAAATGGGTCATAATTTATATTTTTTAATCCTAAATATTCGATCATCATTTTATATCACTTATTATTCATGTAAAAGTAAAGTTTCCACAAAAAATTATGTTTGAAATGATAAAGTTTCTATTTTAGACTTTGGAAAGTAAATTATAGGTTTGGGAATTGATTAAAATATTTTTAAATACAAGATATTAATAAAATAACATCTTTTAGGTCTTTTATTGTGGTTAATTAGTTATTAAATCATTATGGAATAATTATGAAGTCATTAAACATATCAAAACACCCAGACTGTTATTTTTCAATCCATAAAAAATAAAGTATTTTAGTAAATGATCATAAATTCACCCTAACCTAATTTTGGAATGATAATTTCAAAAATTATATTTATTTTATCATAAAAAGTATCTAAATATAAGAATTATAAATTTTAAATATAAAAATCCATATTTTTTAAAAAATACCAACAGATTGTAAATTCATAGTAAAATTTATGACAGTTGAAAAAAAAATTATTTTATCATTTATATTTAAATAAGAGTTTTTTTATCTCACTATTTAATTAATATAATTATTATTCCTAATATCTTAGTTTATTATATTTTTTTATTTTTTTTAGAAAGGAAAATTTGTGCCTAAAAAATCATTTTATCGAATTTTATATCAAAATTTTCAAGCTAAACTATTCTCAAAACAGAAATAATAAAATAAAAAATTTATTTATAAAAAAAATTCTACTTCAAGTAACTAATTCCTTGACACACAACATTTTATTACACCCGAATATGACATAAGGGTAAGGTGTGTGATTGTGATAGATTCATGGGGTGGCTCGACTAACATCGACCGAATGGTAATTTACCCAAACTTGGATTTATCCCAGAGGTAATTTTGTTCTAGATTCACCTATTGAAGCTCATATTAGGATTGGTCAAGAGAAAAACCCATTGATGAAACCTAACTCCCAAGCTCTATCGAATGGGATTCATATGACATGACTCTATTATTTGAGGCCATCGTTTCTCCTTTATTTATTAACTATTATATATCATTTATACATACAAATTATAATGTAAAATATTATTACCAAGAGTGTAGTTCCGAATAGTCACATCAACCAACAGTCATAATTGAACAATGGTTATATAATGGTCAAATCCTTATGGTCACATTTACCTTTATATTAACTTTATTTTTAAAAAGATATGGTTTTGTTGTGTAAAATAATATAACCCACATTTTTAGGAAATAATTATCATTCAAAAAGTCTGGGTCTTTACTGGTATAAAGTGGGAAGAATATAATGAGAGAAAATGAATAATGTACATAAATAATATATTGATGTATCTAGTCTCTAGATACACAAAACCTTCACAATTTTGGAATTTATTATAATGTTATATATTGAATATTCATTAAAAAGATGTAATGTTTATGTATGAAATGCTTGAGACACAATAGTTCTAATAAGAGGAGGGTTAAGTCAATATTTATAGGTTATGATTAGATAAATTTAGTGAAAACCCTGGGGATAATCTCAAGTATAGGATAAAATCCTAATTTCTTGGTAAAATAGAGATTATGTTGTTTTCATAGAAATACATCCCTAATAAGAAACTATAATTGGACATGGTTTTGGAATAGACTCATTTGGGAGAAATAACCTTGAAAAAGTTGGTTGAGTATTTATTAGCCATCATTCTGGTGCATGGTGGTTGTGCACTTACTATTAAACTTATTTGAAACTCTTGGGGGATATTCTTAGGTTAAATAAAATTTTATTTATGAACCATTATGATGGATTTGAATATATCATTATCAAGGATGACCTATATTAAACCCGAGGTGTTATAAATTGAAAAGGGGGTTTCATGATTTAGACATCATATAAATGTTTTTTTGATTATGTTGTTTACCAGTGTGATTATTGTTTCTCAAACTATGGTTTTTTGGTTTTATTTAATGTTTGTAACTAGGACGAATTATATTAATACTGAATGTGATAGAAAATGGAATGATTGTACTTATGAGAAACCAAGTGAAATGGGAGTTAAAATGAGAAACCATGTGATTATTATTAATATGATATATCATTATATGGTAAAAAATATAAACTTTGGTGAGTTTCATGACACACCTAATAAGAGAAAAATAGAGTTTCATGGAGGATATGGAAATAAGAATATTCAATTTTCTTATGTAATGTATATTAGAGGAAACACCAAGGGAAATGTCTCAAAGGAACAATAAGATGTTTTGGGCGTGGAAAAGGATATAGAGAATGTAATTATTGAAAAAAAAATTAAAATTTTGGTTAATTCAATGGATGAAAATAATGGATTCCCTAAGGTATCATAAATGGTTGAATGTTTTAAATGTGAAAAATATGGGAATTATGAAAATCAATTTCATAAGGGGAAAACTTTAAAAGAGGATAAAAATGGTTTTACAAGTGATAATTTTAATATTTATGATAATGATACTACAAATTACATATGAATATAATGAGGTATTAAAGAATAAGATGATGAATCATAGTTAATGGTTTAAGAAGGAAGTGTAATGATTAAAGTTTTCATGTATTTTATTTTTTTGAATTATGTTTAAAAAGTATTTTTATCAATTATATTTTGGTTTTAATAATAATTAAACATTTAAGGATGGTTCTGGTTTAGATTTCTTTAAGGATTTTCATGAATATATTTAATATTACTGATGAACTATCAAAGTGATTTAATGGTAATGTGATATTTATTGGAAAAATATATGATTAAGAGAAATATAACCCTTAATATGTTCTCAATGTTAAAATAATAATGTTTAGTTGACATAAATTGATTTTTGATAAAGTAAATGGGGTAGTATTTATGTCCTTAGAAATGATTAATGATTTTATGTTAAATGAGTTTATGTTATCTCTGTTGGAGATTAAAACATTTTCTAACTTATATAATATATTCGATAATATAATATTTTATTCAAGGAATGAGGATGGAGTTGTTTTTTGGAAGCATGTATGTATTAATTAAGGTTTTGTAGTAATTTAGGTTATTACAATGTTTTAGGATAATATGTTATCAAGTTATCAAAATATTTGTTATGTGAAATTTATAAATACTTTATATTTTTTGGGGGATTAATGTTAAGTTGATTTTGGATATTTTTTTACCTTCCTTCTAAATTTTTTGGATTTTGAATCTCGCCAGATAGATTTTGGAGGTGTTGTAAGGTTAACTTCTTATGGAATGGTTTAAGTTGAACTTTGGTTATTATTTTTTGAGGTCATATTATGATCTATCATATTGGATAACCTATTTTAGTCATTGTTTTGGTAAATATCCCAAAATAGGAGGAATGAATTGTCATTTTTATGGATTTTATGATCTGTTAAAAGTTAATTTGTTGCTTCATACATGAAAAATTCATCCTCAATATTCATTTCATGGAGGAATATATGGAGTGAAAATTGATAAAATAATATTTATAAAAAACCCTAAAACATTAGAAAATCGTTCTTGAAATAATTTTTTTATCCTTTTACCTTCATTTTTGATGAATTGATGATCTTTTCACCCATCATAGATACATAGTTTTATACTCATTAAATTTATCATGACCATGTTCTCTTTCACTATCTATTTTTATTTGGATTATTATTTTATCCTCCATGTCTATAATTTAGCTTCCTACCAATAGTATCCTAATATAGGAAAATGATTTTGTTGCATTTCAGTTAACCTTTATGTTTCCCACTATCCCATTTCAAAAGAAGATTTATTATCCCTTTGTATGATATAAGTTTCCAAAAAAGGTATTTTAAAATATTAAACCTTTTAAAAATGATAAAAAATTATTATGGATCAACATATTTAGGGAGGAGAGAATGTAAATAACAAAAAATTTAGTTAAGAGAATAATATGCTCGATAACTTTCTTAACACACAACATCAATCTTTAAGCAAATTGTGATATATTATAAAAATATTATAATAACCCAAACATTTAATTGACAGGAATGAATATGTTAAATGAATTATGAAATAAATGAATTATGGAATTAATCAATAAAAAAATATTAATTATTTTTTAGTCAGTAAGGACACATTTTTATATTAAAGTCATTTATGCTCCAAAATACATTTTCCTCAAAAATGATTTTAATTGACTTTTTTGGGGAGAAATTATGATTAATTTCCTAAAAATTTATATTTTTTTTATAAAATAAACATTATATTTAAAATCATAATATAAAAATTAACTTTAGTTGAAATTTTGGTAAGTCTATGAAATGATGGATTTTTAGTGAATAGTAAAAAATACCAATTTATCAAATACTTTTATTTTTTCATTAAAAAAAGTAAATAAAAAGAACCATTATACTTTGGATTTGGACTTACAGTTATATATGATCAATATTTTTTATAAAAATCTAATTAATTCTATTTGAATAAGAAATATCCATGATTTTGAAATAAGTTAAATTTTATGCTTAAAAACATATTTATCTAAAAATTGTTTTTTATTATGTTTTATGAACTTATATTAAATTTATTTATTCTATTTATAGAGATTTAATATTTATAAATTGATACTATATTTTCAATTAAGAGGTCCAAAATTCTCAATTATTTCCCTTTTTATTTTTGGTCTTCAGTAATAGTAATCGTGGTAAATATTTTTCAACTTAGTAAGTAAAAAATGTGTAAAACAATGTTACAATGACAAAGGAAGGTCTCAAAATCGACCAAAAACATTCCTTAATTTCATTTTTATGATAAATTTGAACATAATAACTTAAAATTCTAGTAATTATTTTTTTTCATTTTACCTTGACAATGACATTCATATTGAAATTTCAAAATTTCACTCTCTTGAATTTAATATCTATAAATTTTTTACATAAGGATAAAAATAGGTTAAATTTGGTTATAAATTTTTATTTAAAAATTAATTTAATTTTTTTATCATGTTAATTTGTTTTTTTTTGAAAATAATTACCTTATATGCATACACAACACATACACAGTATTTATTCAATTAATGAAAAAACAAAATAAATCATTTTAAAAGTATTTAAAGTAATAGAATTTGGATGAATTATTGAGTTACACAAATTTTTTAGATAAATATGAAAAATTAGGTATGTGTGATAGGATTATATTCTAATTCCATCTTGGTCTTGGTGTCTTTAATATCAAATTAAATGAATAGTGAAAAAAATGACATTAATGATATCTTATGAAAATAATATTTTATTAAATTATTTAAAAAACATGAAAATATGGAAATATGAAAATGTGGATAATATATGTTCTAAAATGTCATCTTTTTTCCATTTGTGATCCAATTATTACCTTATATGTAAAATTATAACCCTTTAAGATTGAAATAGTTGTTTCCGTAGTCAAGGTTAAAAATTGTTAATGAAGGGGTGATTAAAAAATATAAGATTTAAAATGACACAAAAACCCATATAAATTTTCTAATATGAGAATATTTATAAATTTTACTATTTTGTTTCAAATAGTTGGCCATTTTTAATCATTTTTATTGAGAGTGACTTAATTATATTTTAATCTTTTTTTGCAATTCCAAGCGTGTCCTTTCCCTCCCCAATAAAAAAACACCCCTTCTCTCTTTTCTTTACACTGATTTCTGCTATATAGATTGAAAAAATCCCTTCAAAATTATATTTCCAATAACCCTATCCATGAATTATAGGTTCTGTTATTCTCAAAAGACCATTACAATGGTCTTTAAAAATGCCTCTAAAGGAGGAATACTGAAGATGATATAATCTTCCGACCCGACTTCTTTCAATTTATTTATTTTTTTAACTTTTATAAATATATGGTACTCATCATAAAATAATAAATTATGTATCCTAAATATATGTAAATGTTTTTATGATTATGGAACTACCATTATGAACCTTATTTTTTATCAAATGGGATGTGAAAGTATCGCACGTGCATATATAGTGATGCAATTCATTTTCAATCACTATATTTCATGGATTGTTATTATAATGTGTGGAACTCTCTATGGAATGGTTGTTTTAATAATCACAAATATTAGTTTTATTTATTTCCTTTTAATCTCTTGTTCAACTTGTTCTAAATATGTTTAAATCATAGCTACAATTGTTTATCTATGATCAATGTATGGTTATGGTTGACCTGGAAGTATTCTGGATTGAACAGAAAATTTGTAATAATTCCTTATCTTGACTCACTGATAGTCATTTTCCTGAGGCACCGATGATGAATGGTCGCATCGATGATGAACGGTCACACCGATGATGAACGGTCGCACCGATGATGAACGGTCACACCGACGGTGAACGGTCGCACCGATAACTATCAAATATACTAATTTACCAATAATAAGCTACCAATGCTAAGAAACCGATACTAAGCTACCGATACTAAGCTACCGATGCTAAGACACCGATGCTAAGCTACCGATACTAAGCCACCGATGTTAAGACACCGATGATGTTGAGACACCGATGCTGATGCAATCAAAACTGATGTAGATTCAAAATGTCTCACCGATAGTCATGAAAACTGTTTCAAACTCTATAAATTCATATTTAATTCTAACGATCATTTTTAATGTTTTTAATGAAATTAATGATATTTAATGTTAGTTGTTGGCATGTCTGGAGATCGTACCTCGTATCTATGGAAATGTAATCATTCCCATTGCCGGAGCTAATGGAATAAAAAGGAAGATCGAGTTGTAGTAAAACAGATGGATGGATGCGTGAAAAGGAAAAAAGAGAGAGTTATTCCATGAATATACATGAGAGACTGAAGAACACACGACAAAGTGGAAGAAGGGGCATTTTCAAGATCTAAAGAAAACTCTTATGCACGTAATCTATCACTACCGAAGAACATACGAAGAACACTAAAAATCAGATAACTCACTTGCCTGTGAAGGACTTCAAGATGAATCACGATACTCTGTTTTTAACAGAAAAACCACATAAGGACTCAGTAGAATCTCTGCTAAATCCAATGAGTCCAGAGATGAACTACCAATCACTAGAGCTTTCTAAACTCTGATACATTCTTCCTTCAGTGAATCTATCTTTACATTTGGAGCAGTGTGTGTACCCTGTTTATTTTACACACACACTGTCTCCTAAGCTAAATTGGAGGATTCTTAAATCCTCACTCGAACATCATAACTCTTTGTTTCCCACTGTGGAAAGTGGTAGAGGTCGAGTAAGACCTGAACAACCTATGTTCTATTGTTTGCTTTTCCCACAAAAAACTGTGGTAGAGGTCCCTGTGTGGCCTGGACAGTTGTTCACTGTTGTTAACCTCGATCCAGGGTGTGGATCAATTTATTTAAATTATTGAGAGGTCTAAGTCTCGGCTTAAGACTAAACCTATTGGTTAACTCTGCTGTGCATTTTAATTTAAGTCTATAAGCAAACTATATATTTATTCTGCTGCTATTACTTTGAAATACAAAACTATTTTAAAGCTACTTTGATAGTTAAATTAGCAAGTGTTTATACTTATTGTAAATCAGTAAGTCAGTTTCAAAAGTTAATTTTAATCTTCAGATTAAGTTAACTGAGACCTAATCAATCTTTTAGAAATGGATTGAACATTTACACTTATTATAGATTCACTACAGTTTAACTTTGTTTTTAAATTGGGGGATTTTAAGAGACATTTTTAACAGAAATTTTTAATTGAAACTAAATTCACCCCCCTCTTGAGTATCCACTCCAACCAACATAATGGGTTTAAATTTTAAATATGATATTCATGATCTAATTATTGTTGTATAATTATAATATCATATCTTCCTTCTTACCTTACAATATGTTGGAAAATGATAACGTCTCTCGTGCGTACGTGTGGACTACAAATTTCACAAAATGATATGATTCATTTTTCTTTTTCGATTTAAATGGATGGTAATAAGGATAGATTGAATCCGTATATATATGATATATATGAAATAATAATGACTCTATAAATGTGAAATAATATTTTCATTTCTTTCATTCTATCTTTTGAAAAGTGAAAATTATGGTCATGTGTACGTACAGCTTTCCATCTCAATGAATAGTGTGATTCATTTTTCTATCTCTGTATTTTATGTATAAATATATATTTAATGATTGTATATGATATTTATATCATGATTAATGTTATATGGATAATTTAAACATTATCCAAGTATAAGGACCAGAACTACTGAACTAAAATTCTCATGAAAAATGAAATATTTAACACCTGAAAACAATGATTTTAATAAGGAATTATTAATTAAAGGGTGTTAAATAGTTATAATTGGATCATATATGATATTATATGTATTTAAATTATTTTTTATAGAATTATAATAAACTAAAATTTATTATACAAGAGGTTAATTAAATTTTTTAGCAATTCAAACTCATGGTATGAGCTTTTTGTTACAATCTCATTGTTTTCAGGATTGTTGCGATTAAGTTTTTGATGATTCAATTTCATGATCTACCTATTAATAAGTTCATAAATTTTATTCTACTCTAGTTTTTTCTATAGAATACTTTTTTTTTTCATTTTCATCTCTCTAAGTACTTAATATACTAAAATAGTGTTTTTAAGGTAAAACCAACTTTATTTCTCTTTTCAGTTGAAAATCGTTTTTTTACATGACCATTTTTTCTAAAAATATTTTCAAGAATTATTTTAATTTTCACCTAGTATTGTTTAAAGTAAATTTTACCCCCATTTTAATTTTTAAAAAATAGTTTAAAAGGAATATTCTTATCTTTTTCTGAATGAGGTACTTTTGTTTTTTTCCAAAAATATGAAAGAAATATTTGTTTTAACATAAATGATTTGAATGGAATCTACCATCATCATGATTGCATAATGATTTTAAAAATCCTTTACAATTTTCAAATATTTTTTTCAAATAAAAAATTTTCAATAATATATCATAAAATTTTAGATTTTAAATAAATGATTTCAAAATGAAAAGGGTATTTTCCTCAAGAAATATTCCAGTGATATTTTAAAAGAATTTTAACCTATGGTATCGTCCTTGATGTTAAATATACATTGTTGGGGATATTATCCAATGTTGCAATCCTTATTATTATTTTGGATGGTTTATGATTATGATAATGATATTTTTTTAAAAAACTTCTATTTTCAATGGGTTATGCTATGATGAAATGATAAAATGTTTATGAAACCAATATTCTTTCCATGAGTTATATTCTGATGATATGGTGAATATTGTATGATATGGTTCCACACATATGTATGGTTTTTATTATGTTATGGTAGGGTCCAGAATTATATATCCCTCCAATGCATTGGGAAACTTTTTATATCTCATGAGATAATAATGTGAAACAAGTCGATGTTCTTGATACACCCTGGGAAACAGATCGATGTGCTCAATCCACTTTGGGAAACAAGTTAATGTGATTCACCCAATATATGAAATAAGTGATGATTCCTAATCCATTATGTTATGGGAAATATGTGTTGATACCTGATCCACTATGATTTAATGTTCTTGGTAGTTATCCTTGACATATAAAATTATTTATGTGCTTATGATGGTGCCACACATTTATGACATGATTTTGGTAGGAACTTATAGTTCATGATTGATTATGATATTTTTCACTCTTATTAATCATTTATTTTGAAGTGATAAAGTTTTATTCCATATAACATTTTTATGATCTATGACAGCTGGGGTATAAAATTTTTCTATTATGTTTATGATCTTATACCTGTATTCTTATCTTATGATTTCAAATGGTCATCGATTGATATCTCCCCTGTTTACCATTACTGAGCTTCTGATCACACCCTTTGTTTTATTTTCTCTCCCTAGGTTATAGAGAATGGTTTTATATAGGGTATGTTAATAAGTATAAAAATTGGAAAAAATATTATGATAGATGATGAAGAATCTACCTAAATAAGATATTGATGAATCTTGTCTCCATAGACACTAAAACATCATATTTTTAGCATGGATCATAAAGTTACATATTGAATATTAATTTAGAAATATATAATATTTATATATGAAATGCATTAGCTGTTATATCGGGTATAGACAATAAATATCGATCCATCATCAAACCACCATAAAAAAGTGATCCAAGAAGATATTTAAGAAGAAGAGAATCTCAAGATGGTTGATCTATGGAATCTTACATGAAAATTTACACCATTCTTGTGGGATCTAGCTCCGATCAGAATGATATCATAGAAACATAAAAACCACATATATTCAAGAAATGATCAATTAATTCATTATTATATTTAATTATAATTAATAGATTGGGAAGTTATATTTCAGATCTATGATTATTTTAGAGAGAAAATGGTAGATCTATAAGGAACCCGATGAACAAAGGTTTTTAGACCACATAACTCAATTCCATGTCAATAATTCTATTAGATATATAGAAATCAATATTTGGAGGATATGGATTCATAAAGGAATAAAAGAAGAGTCTCAAGGTTCTTGAGGTATTCCTCTATAAAGAAGAATGGGTTAAAACAGTCCATAAAGGGCCTTTAAAGGGGTTTTTGGGTCTTTGAAGCCATTTGAACATGGTTTGGGCTCACAGTTTGGAATGATAGGAACCAACCATGTAAGGCATTCCATATCAGTTAGCCACCCACACATTTTGGGCTCCTAGTTTTTTAAACACTTCACTACAAACTTATATAAAACCAGGTGCTACTTCCATAAGGAATGTGGGTTTTAGGTGTGGTAAAATGTTAGGTAAACTATTCATCTTAACCTTGCACCACCATTTGAGTTTCTTCCCCATGGTGAAAAATTTCCTACGGAGTATATATAGTTTGATAAAAGTTTACTAAAATAATTCACCTTAAAATACTTCCAAAACATTCAATAACCCATTGAAAAATATTATAACTCATCCACATAAATTCGTTGCTAAAAAAATATGATTAAAGTATGAAAATTAAATCATAAAACACTTTAAAAATATTTGGCCATTACAAAATTCCCCTCTAAATATTTATCATTATTAAGAGGCATTCCTCGACATCTTGGTCAAAAAAATTAGGCCATTGAGCCCAAATATGTTCCTACCACTCCAAAGTCGCTTCCTTGATCTATCCATGTCACTATAGAATCCAAAAATGTTGCACTATCTTCCATTATAGGAATTTATCACTCATGAATGTAATACAAACTAGGAATTCCTCATATTATGTTTCATGGTATATATCAATATCCTCAAAGTAAATGACATGCATGGGATTGGGAATGTACCCCAGGAGCTAAGACTTATGAAAAAAATCATGCATCAATCGGCATTGAGAAGAAATATCAAATAAGTACACTACTATGATAATATTCTCTATGATTTTTAAGGGTCCAAAATAATGCAACTATTACTTCCATTTCTTCATTAAACATTAGTGGCCTAACCAATTAGTCACTCTCAGAAAAACCTGATCAGCTACAACAAACACCAAAGGTCTCCTTCTATTGTTAGGATAAGACTTATGCCTAATATGAGCTATGATCAGCCACTTTTGAATTTGATACATTCTCTTAGAGGTCTTATATACCATAATAGGTCCTAAAACTACTACCTCACCAGTATCATTCCAAAAAAGCTATGAACAAAAAGGCTACTATAGAGTTCCTCATAATGTTCCATATCAATCGAAGCCTGGTAAATATTTTTTTTATGAAAAATTAACCAAATTTATTTGATCATCCCATGATCCACCAAAATTGGATACGTAGGCCTGGAGAATATCCTTTAATATATGATTCATTTTATCTGACTATCTGTCTTCTTGGGGATGATTCACTATGATTTATCTCAATTGAGTCCCTAAGGACTTTCATAAAACTTTCCAAAAATTCAATGTAAAAGATGTGTCTCTATCATATACAATGATCACAGGAACTCTATGAAAGCCTACAATCTCACAGTGTCTTAACCGAACCCAAAGGTTCCTAAACTACGAATACCCCAATCCCGCCTCCAATAGGTGAGGGGCTAGTGACCAACACTGAGTTGGAATATCACACACATGGGGGGACTTAGCATAATATACCTGTACATAATCGCACATATCTCCATGCCCATAAAATGATAAAATCTACAACAAATAATAACCATCCATGAATACATATAAAATCCCACCATCAGTGTATGATAAAAAAAACACTAGAAAGTAAGGGCCAAATACAAGTCTACCAAAAGATATTGAAAACAAGTCCAACCTATGAAGTATGGGAGGACTATTATAAATGAAACCACAAGAACACAACTTGGTCTATCTAGCTCACTAAGCTCTACCTTTTCCTGGTCTATATAGGACTCCATAAAAATTTTGGTCATCTATATAAGACACCACACATGTAGGAAAATCCCCTACATGGGTGGGTATAACAACACCTAGTAAGACTCCCAGAAATACCTAATCATATAACATGAATAATAATAGTTAGATCATCACAAGGATATGTCAACAACATATATAATAAGAACATACATATATACTCATAGTATACACACAATCTCAAGTAATATTATAGCTATATTTCTATCATAGTATTTCCACTTGAAGGTTCCATATAACACTCGATCAGGAGAAAAAAAATCCATGAGTCAAGTATCACTAATGTTTTCCATCCAAGATGTCATGCTCTTTGGGTCTCACCATAATAAGTAACATAGTAAATGTATGAAGAGATCGATACACAGATGGGGATCACACCCAAGTCCATGGGGTATACGAATAACCTAATCTATATTAACCCCCTAAGTAGGGGATTTAGGCCTATATAATGTTAGTCTTGATGATATCAAGAGACCCACCTAGGGAAATGGTGAATATAAATGATCTCACTTTGGGCCTCACAGAATGATTCAAACAACTCTATCCAAGCCTGAATTTCATCAAATGTGATCACCATTCTATGCATAGGATGTGAATATATAAAAAACCCTTATGGAATAAATCAATGGAACATATCCTAATTAATATTTTCCAAGATGAAGAGGATAAAAATCCAAGAAATCTTTGAAGAATTATACAACGTGTCTCTTTGGCACCATGTAACACCCGTCTATCACGATCTATTCCTATTTCTGTGACAAAGTAGATATCATGTTTCCTTCCACAAACTATGTGCCGGTCCACACAATCCGTTGGGTGTATACCATCAGTACATTCCAACCTGCCTTCTATGGTGTACATGACATGTGGCATGTCTGACATAGCATGTAACACCACCGAGCTTCTTGGGTGTGTACACTCTGTACTCGATGAGTTGGTTGGGAAGGGTCACATGGTGTGTGACTTGAGTCAGAGGATGTGTGATACTTATATCCGTGAAAAAACCATAGTGTTATATAAAAATGGACTACATGATGTGTGTTCAAATGACTACAAACCATATAGTCGAGTTTTTGACAGAACCCATGGGATTATTCATTCATCTTACTCAGTGCCTCCAATACCTTTAATTACATCATGGAATTATCCATTTATCATGGATATGAGGTTGAAGAAACCTCCTTCACCATAATTGGTTGGATTTTGATCATATCTAGTTCTTGAGAACCACCTTCGTCACACCTCATTAGTGCCACATACCCAAACCATGGTCGTAGTATCCCGACCCATCATCATAGTTTTATGTCATCATCAATCCAAACTTGTATATGTGGTATAAATATTTTGCACCAAGAAAGAGGTGTTGAATGATTTATTTCTATGTATTCATTGAATGACAATGCAAATTAATTGCATGTGATGAACAAAGAATGGGGAAATAAATGCACGAAACAAAAAAATGAGGAACGGAACATGATAAATGTTCATGTTCAACTTTATTCTTTTCCATTAGAATGAAGAAAGAAGATATATAACGTAATCAACAATAGAAACCCCCATTCTTGGATAAATCTAACCTATTCCCCAAATATTCTTGATCGACAAATCAATTTTTTTGTTAATCGATTCTCATTTATCGTAAAAATAATCAAACATGAGAAAATACATATAAAATATATTAACTCAAGATGTATTGACCAATGAAAAAGAATGAATCCACACAATTTTTGTTAGAATGGTCCTCAAATCCCATTGGACATCGATCGATAATCAATGATCTGGCCTGGCATCATCTGTCAAGATATCCTCCAACACTCTCTCCCAATTCTCAGGGTTATGTGGCTAACCCAAAAAATTATCCATAGAAACATATATATATATATATAGAATATTATTATTTTTGGATTCTAATTACAATAATTAAAGAAATATTGAATTCATTTAATTATTCACCCACGATGGTGATCAAGACCCACACCTGACAATAACACAGATTATATCACACCTTAGGTAAAACTCACACTCTGAACTCAACAATGAAATCATATTTATAATTCAATCCTCCATTCAAAAGTTATTACAATTTTTTAGGAAAAGAGAGGATGCAGGATATTTAATATATTTCATAAATTAATTCCAAGATTACCAGACCTCAGAATCTCACACCATCTCAACACTTAGCACCAAAAATAATCTATATATTATTATAATGTAATACATGGAAAAATAAAAGTCATTATATTCTCCCCACCTTGGGGATTTACATACCGAAATAATAAAAAAACACTACAAAAATAGATATGGGTAGTGGTCAAGCATCTAGGTATCCCGCTCCATGTTACTCTCCTAAAGATTACTATTCTACCACTAGAAACACACTAAAAGAATCACTCAACCATAGAATATCCTCTCCCACTGATCCGCAATATCTACCAGGTACTCTATAAAATAATCTCTATCATCAGTTTCCATATCACCCCAGTCAATAACATGTGACATGTCATTCACGTACCTCCTCAGATGTGATATGTGGAAGGCATCAAGTACTTGGTCAAACTACATTGGTAGAGCTAAGTAGTAAGCCGCCTCACCAACTCTACATAGTATATGAAAATTGTCCATGAATCTCGAATATAGATTTCACCCTATATTTTTTTTACAATCAATGTCATGGGGAGACTCTCAGGAACATGTGGTCTCCCACATCAAAATCCAAAGGCCTCTTTCGTCGGCCCACATAAGACTTATGATTGATTCTTTTAGCCCTCCTCTACTCCTATATGATCTTAATCTTCTCTTTAATGGACTTCACCAACTCTGGTCCCATAAGTGCTGAGTATCCTAGGCCGATCTTTTATAATGTTGACTTGTAGGGTTTTTCATATAAGGCCTTGAGTGGTTCTATACTGATGGTTAAATGGTAGCTATTGTTATACACAAACTCCACTAGGGGTAGGTGATCCTTCCAACTATATCCAAAATCTAACATAAAGGATACCAACATGTCCTCAAAGACCTAAAAGCTCCTCTTAGTCTAGACCTCAGTTTGGGTGTGAAAATATATTCTCAAATGAATCTTAGTCCCAAAGGCCTCCTGTAATCCTCTACATAATCAAGACATGATGCAAGAATCACGATCTGAAATGATAGTCAAGGGAAATCCTTGGAGATAGACTATCTCCTGCATATAGAGGCATCCCAAGCTCTCTACTGAACTCTAATCTAGAATAGCTTAGAAGTGGGTTGACTTGATGAGTTATTCTTTGATCACACAGATAGAATAATTTCCTCTAGAAATATATGGTGACACTATCAAAAAGTCCATAGATATCCCATCCCACTCCCACTTGGGCACCTCAAGTGGTTGATCCAAACATGATGGAACCTAGTGCTCAACCTTCACCTGCTGAAAGTGAGGCATTGAGAGACAAAATTTACAACTCCCTTATTTATCCTTGGCCACTAAAATAAATGATGGAGGTCTTAGTACATCTTTCCACACATGGATGTACCACCAGGGGATATTTAAGAAACACCAACAAAATTTCATTCCACAAAGTCACTGGTACCATCATTCATCTTATAAAATAAAAAATATGCTCCCCACCTTCAGAAAATACATCAGAAGCATGTCTAGTAGATATATGAGTATGAAGGGTCTCACAGTTGACATATCCAAGTTGTACCTCCCTAAATCGTTGTAAAAGATAAAAGATAACATCCATTTATTGGAGGTAAGCTACTCTATCCCTATTCAAAAAGGATTTATATAACAAGGATAACTAATCTGAAACCTCATACAACAAATTTAAATAAGATCTCATGATAGAGAATCTTCTACCACATTCCCCTTCTCAAGAGTGTAAACAATCAAGAAGTCATATTCATGGAGGAACTCCAGCCATAAAATCTATCTCAAGTTAATATTTTTTGAGATAATATACATTTTAGACTATTTTGGTCAAAATAAATGATAAACTGCTCAACTATATGGTAGTGTCACCACATCTTCAATGTGAAGACTACTGTTACTATCTCAAGATCATGGTTCACATAGTTATGCTAATATGGTATCAACTAACTTGAACTATATTCAATCTCTTATTTTAATTTCATTATAAAATTACCAATCTTGGTCCCCAATGCATAATAGAACACTAAGTACTCAACACCCTTCTCTAGAAATATCAAGATGGGAGTACTCATCAATATTTTCCTCAACTCCTAGAAATATTGCTAATACGTCTCCATCCATGAAATGATGTACCTTTAGAGTCAAAGTTTTATAGAGAGATGATATCTTGGATAAATTGGGGTCTAATATATGATAGTATCCTTCCAAGACTAGGAATATCCTTACCTCCATTGCATTCTTGGGTGTCTCCCAAGCTAAAATTCCTCGACCTTCACTAGGTCTACTACTACCTCATACTCTAAGATAAAAAATCCAAGGAAGTGGACCCCCTGAATCTAGAACCTATACTTCAATTGATTCCCTTGAAGCTGGTGCTCTTGAATTATATCTATGACCAACATCAAGTGTCTCCTGTGATCCTCCTCAGATAACAAGTAAACTTGGATATAGCCATTGAAGACAACCACATACCACTCTAAGAAAGATTGAAAGATCCATTTCATGATTCCCATGAAAACTACCTAGGAATTCATCACGCTGAAAAACTTCACCAAGTAGTCATAGTGACAATAGTGACATCATAAATCCATATTCTGTATATGCTCATCCATTACTCACAACTAGTGATATCCTGATCCGAGGTCAATATTTGAGAACCATCATGACCCTCTCAACTAATAAAAGAGGTAATCAATCCTTATAAGTAAATAATTTTATTTACGATCACCTAAATTAGGTGAATATAATTCACACAAAACCTAAAGGTCATATCTTCCTTCTTAGAAAATAACACTGGGGAAACCTTGGTTGAAACACTCCATCTGAAAAAGGCATTCCTTCGCAAGTCCTCCAACTACACTACAATCTCATGATGCTCTACTGGGGATATCTGATGTGCTGGTGAAGATATTAGAGTCTCCCTTGAGTGTATATAAATGCATAAGTCTATCTCTAATTAAAGAGGTTATCCTGGAATGTCCTCAGGAAAAATTTCTTGGTACTTCTCCCCCACGACAGGAAATTGAAATCTCATAGCATCTACTGCACCAAGAGTTATGCTAGCCAATTGGGGTGTAATCGGCTGCATCCTCCTAAAAATGAGTCCATCCTTCTCTACCCATGTTTCATTTTCACCAATAATGGAAAACCACATCCAATCACTACATAGACCTCACATCCTCCACCTAAAATAGTCCATATAGACAAGAACTATATATAACTAGTCTATACATAATATTAAATCATATGGCCACAATGATTATACAAAGAGATCCCAGTAAAAACTATCACCTCCAAGGTTTAGGTCACACTATTAATAGAAGAGTTTGATCACTATATATCCTCATATAGAAGTCTCCAAGCGTAAGGTTTGATACAAAGACTAAAAAAGAATCTATAACTATCGAACCATATAAGTGTTAATAAAGGAATGAATTGAACCTTATCTATCAATACTGTAACTAAAGTATAAAATTAATAGATCATACCTTGTATTGTTCCTGGAGCCTTTGGGTTATAATAATTGACTTCCTACAACTGCCCTCTCCTCTGTCTCCCAAATCCCTGAGCTTTGCACAGGCCACCTGAGGTTGGACCATAAAACCTCTATGCTAATATCGACTACTAAAACATCTCACATGTATAAGTCCCTGTGTTAGTCATTGACTTCCTACCATTGAAGTCTAACCCCCCATGAATCCTCTACCGGAACCAAATGTCTGCATCTGCTTAGATAAGAAACTCTTGACCACCAAAACACACTCTTGAACCCCATCATTGATAGGAATTCATAGAGGTATCACACTTTATCATATATATCTTTGTAGACATCACTCAATGGTCTGAGCCCAAAATAACTAGACACATATCCATAGAGTTCTGAGAGAGGTTGGGGAACCTTGAAAAATAATATACCACAGTCATACTACCCTGCTGAAGCTGTATAAGCTCCTTGATATGCACATACCTTAATGTAGTAGGATAAAACTCTTCTCTAAAAAGGTGTTCAAACTTTGATCATGTAAGAGTAACCTCATCATATAACAATTCCACTAAGCCCCACCATCATCCTTCAGATCAATAGAGAAGGATCACTACCAAGAACACCATCTGGTATACAGGTGTCTTGAAAAGATAGAGGAATCATGCCAATGACTCATGATAGTCCTCAACTACCTGGGGGTTAGGATCACCTTAAAACCCGAGGGGTCACTTTTAATGAAACTCAAAAAGTTATCTTAGTATGTTCACCTTGTATGTTGGTACTTCATGTACTATATTCTTCTAAAAAATTTGTGGTAAGACTGGTGTACTACCTAGAGGTAACAGCTCCTGAATATGCTTCTGTATCGTAGCCTTATCATGGAGGGAATCACCCGTGTGATACTTCTGCTGAATCCTAGATGAAAAATGTTGTGGAGGAATTCTATAATAGGCAAGATGTACCATGGTAAATGAGTATATCTAGAGATATGACTCAAGAAGGACATGGAAACCACAACCCATTCATATATGATTCAAGTACCAATGTTTTTTCTGTAACTATTTTTAAATATACCAAGCTAAAAAGTAGTTTTTAAGAGTCATGGAGAATGCATAGATAAGCCACTACACCAACACTGGAGTCCGTATATGAAGACTTGAATTCAAAGAAAATAACACTCTGTCCCTAAACCAATCTCACAAACCTTGATCATAAGGAAGAATCAACTCCTCTAATAGCACCCTTTCATGACCCTTCCCAATGGGGTCCGAACCAAGACTAAATCTATCCTACATCCAATACGCCATGGGATGGAAACTAGTGCCAAGTAGGTTTATCACACACATGGGTGGAAATAGACTAATGTTCTTATAAAAACACACACATTTATAATCCTATACAATATAAAAATGTAAAACAACTGATAACAATTCATGCATACATCTAAAATCTTACCATCAGAGTATGATAACAAAATACTAGAAAGCAAGGGCCACATACAATCCCACCAAAACAAAGTAAAAACAAGTCCAAATCACGAAGTATGGTAGGACTTCTATAAATTCAACCACTAGAACACACCTCAGTCTGTCTGGGTTAATAAGCCACCCTAGTCCAGGTCCCTCAGAGACTCCTTCAAAAGGTCATTCATCTTCATAAGAAACGACACATACAGGAAAAACCTATACATTATTTTATATAAAAATAGCTATTAAGAGACCCCAAATCACTAATAATATAACATCAAGAATAATATCCAACTCATCATAAGGATATGTCAATAATATATAAAAGAAGAACATCCTAATGTACTCATTGTAGACACACATCCACAAGTTAAGGAAGAATCATATTTCTAGTATAGGATTATTTCTCAAAGGTTACATATAAAACTTTTCTTAGAGAAAAAACTATATGAGTTAGATATCATTTATGGTTTCCATATTATATTTCATACTCATTGGGTCTCGCCAAAAGAAGTACATGCTGGATGTTTGAAGATATTGATACACAGGTGGGGATCACGCACAAGCCCGTAGTGTATACCAACAATAAAATATGAATTAAACATATAAGTAGGGGATTTAAACACATGTAATGTTGGTCATGATCATACCAAGACCCCATAGTAGAGAAATGATTATGATAGAGGAATCACTACGATCCTCACAGAAGGATCCTAAATACTATATATGTGACTAATGTTCCTGAGAGGGGATCACCATCATTTGCATAAGACGTGACTCTATACTAAAACGTCAAGAAATAGATCATGGGAACATAACCTAATGGAAAATCTTTCTATGTTGAAGAAGAAAAGGTATCTAACCCATCTTTTAATAAGTACACAATTTTTACTTAAAGAACATGGAGTGTCCCTTAGGCACTGGGTTCTACCCATGTATCACAGACCTTTCCCATGTCTGTGTCTGAGTACATGGTTTGCAGCCCACCATACATAGAATGTGAAGCCACATGATCTCCATGGTGTATGCCACCTGTACATGACGAGCCACCTGATAGTGTGTACAAAACATGGGGCATGTCCCACATAGTGTGTAACACCACCCGAATTCATGGGAGTGTACACCCTGTACATGCCGAGATAGACGATAAGGGTTAACTGATGTGTGGCTCGAGTCACATGAAATGTGATATTTATTTATGTTCAAAAAACCTAGATCATTATAAAAAGGGAATACACAATGTGTGTTTATAGGACTACACACCGTTTAGTTGGTTTTTTTATAGAATCTATAGGATTCTTCATGTGTCTTACCCCGTACCTCCAATCCCTTTGATTACACCATGGAATGAACTATTCCTCATGGATTTGAGATCGAAAGAACCTTCTTCACCATCATTGGAAAGATTCCAGCCATATCCGGTACTCAGGAACCACTGCCATTCTGCGTTGTCAGTTCCTCACACCCAAACCAGGGTCGTAGTCACTCAATCATCCATCATAACTCAATCTCTTCACCAATATGAACCTGGATCTATGGTATCAATATATTACACCAATAAAAAAGTGATATATGATTGATTTCCTGGTATTTATTAAACCACAGTCCAAAGTAAGTTCCCATGACGAATGGAGAATAGGGAAATAAATTCACAAAACAAAAATTTGAGGAATAAACCTTAGATAACATTTGATTTTTCCTATATTAATTTCTATTTGAATGTTGAATAAACAAATATAACATAATCAATAATAGAAACCCTTATTCTGAGATAAATCTAACACATGCCCACAATTTTCTCGATTCACGAATCATTTTTTAGTTAATTGATTCACGTTCATCATAGGAATAATCAAATATGGAAAAAACACATAAAAGAAATATCCTACCTCAATATGGATCAATCACTGATGAATAATGAATCCATGTATTTGTTGTTTGTGATATCCTCAAATCCCATTACATATCCATCAATGATCCACAATCCGGTCTGACAACGTATTTCAAGATCTCCTCTAATACTATATTTCAATTTGAAGGGTTATGTGGCTAACCCTAAAAATTGGCCATAATAGCATATGTTGGATATTTTAAGGTTATGATTCTAATTATAATAAATAAATAAATAAAATAAAATTCATCTAATTATTTTTTGATGAAGGTGATCAAGCCCAACACCCGATGCCAACATAGATTATGTCACACCTAGGGTAAAACCCATAATCTAAAGTCAGAGGAGGACTCATATTTCCAATATGAGCCTCTATTCAAGAGTTATTCAACTTTTTTTGGAAAATTTAATACATTTGATATTTAATATATTTCTAAAATTAATTCCAGGATCATCAGACCACATAATGTCACACCATCTCAACGCCTAAATAAAAATATAATTCATAAAATATTTAGAAGTAATATATGAAAAAATAAGAGTCATTACACATATAAATATAATTTTCCCATCTCATATACTAAGTGAGTCTCACATCTTAGTAAAAAATGATAAATATTTAATGTTTATCAATAATTACACAAATAAAATCACAAATCCCCATGGTCTTCGGTAACCTTGTCAAAAATCCTATCAGGACATCCTTCTTATTCTACATGGGCACAAGAATTAGTTGGAGAAAAGCACAAGGACACTGATTCTCAACCTTTATCTTATGATATGTAAGGTATCAAGAAATAAATCTAGCGATGTCCCTCTTCATCCCTAAACACTAGAGCTACCACCTAAATTCATGGTATTTAATTTTCACTCCAGGATGCACCTCCCACTTGTAGGTATGAAAGTATCTCATCTACTCTTCCCTGATGAATGTAAACACTATAAATCTGTCATGTACTAGGATCCCTTCATTTCCATTTAATGAACATCTAGGGGTCAGTTCACTACCATCTATATGTTCTCGCATCATGAAACACTTTTTGTTATATTTATGACTATCCTTCATCTATTATACCAAGAATGTTTTGAATACTAATGATGAACTTGTTATAGATCCTTGTCCCCCAAAATAATCTATTTTCTAATCATCCAAAAATCTCACCTGGTAACACTATTCGTTAGAAGTCTATTCACTATTCTCTTGATGAAACTTTTTCTTACGTGTAAGATAATATAAAACAAAATTTTCTTTACCTGGTGTATAGGATATCTCAAAGTAAAATGTCTATAGGTACTCTACCTAGTGACTTTGACTCAAATTTAGATATATCTATACGAGTATATAGAGGAGTCTCTTATGGTTTGTATAGAAAATAAAACCATCAACATAGATATATTATTTCCAACACTTCATAGCATAGATGAAAGCTAATAAATCCAAATCTTGGGTATAATAGTTATGTTCATGGGGTCACATATAACATGAACCAAAAGATACTACCCACTACCTATAAATCAGAACTACCCCCAAATAAAATAATGACGCATCACAATATATCAAATATCTAATCCTATACTCAAGAAGAATCAACACTATAACTATAGAAGACCTCTTATTTAGATCATGAATAGAATCCTTACAATGGTCTAACCACTAAAACTTCTCCCCATTTTCATTAACACAGTCATATGTGTCAATAAATGGGATACATACTAGATAAAATAGTGATACTACCCACTAAACACAAAATGATCCTAATCTAAAATATGCTCTGGGGATGTTTCAAGGATATCACTACCTCCACTTTCTCTAAGTCCATTGATTAAGCAATATAAAAAACCACATGAACCAATAAATTCACCTCCTAAATCAGAAGTCACACTTATGCATATTAGAATAAAACTAATGCACTCAAAGTGTTATCGAAACTACCTCAAGGTGTATAACATGTTACTATGTGGTTGGTGAATAATGAGAATATCTTCAATGAAAACCATGAAAAACAAGTCAAGGTATGGGTGGAATATCCTATTCATGAGATTCGTGAAAAATGTAGACACATTAGTTCGTACAAACCATATCACTATGTACTCGTATATACCATACCTTCTCCTAAAAACCACTTTTAGGATGTCCACATATTTAACATTCAACTGGTGATAGATTGATCATATATCGATCATAGAGAAAAACCAGGATCAATATAACCATTTAAAAATATTTTTGATCCTTGGTAAAGGATATCTATTCCTCACAGTCACATGATTAATATTTTGGTAATATATGTAGAATAGAAGAATACAATTCAAATTATTGGAGAATAATATATGTGAACCCCACATTAACACACCCGACCTCATAAAACCCTTCTTTTCCAAGTCGTTGGGATTCAACTCAAATGATTCTATATGATAAGGGTGTATCAAAATGAGATAAACACCTTGCATGAGTTCTATCTTAAATTCAACTCCTGTATGAGGGGGAAGACATGTGATGTCATCTAGAATAATTATTGATAGTGATCCAAAACTACAATAAAGAAGAGGTTTATTCCACTGATCCTAATGAATGATCCAAAATTGAAATCTACACCTTAATCATCCCAAGACATCTCATGTCTATACCCACTCTACCTACTCCTAACTCCCACTCATCGGTCATCATGAACTTCTCTCCCTTGGGTGATATAAACAAAAATTGTCTCTGATAGCAATACATGCCATCTCAAAAGATAGTCATCCAATCCATTTCAATAATCAAATGAAATATTGTTATCTCCAAAATCACGAAGTACCATATATGTACATAACTATAAATGACTATAGGCCACTCTGGGTATCACTGAAAATGGTCTACCTTTGTTCTCAATGGTGTATCAAGTGAAAGAATCTAACAATACAACTTCATTAGTATGCCAATTTTAGAAATAAATTATGTATATATAAAGTAATGGGAAACACTAGTGTCAAAAAAAGTAGTATAAAATTTATAAGTGCCTAGAATAGTAGATGGATCCCTACCACCATTAAATAGAGTCTGATCCGCTCCATTAACTCATCCTACCATTGCTATGTGACCATGAACTTGAGGTACACAACTCATATGATGTCCTCTAACCGTACTACTGAGGACCTGATAGGATACCTGGGTTATAGATTGTGAATATCCTATACCACCAAAGAACATAGACCTTGAAAATATTGACCATAACTACTTTAGATTCCCTATCTTTCCACACCATCAGAACTTTATCTGAGGTGTTGTGAAGAACATGTGATAATTTATAACTTTCTTATAGTTTATGATTTTTGGAAATCGTATTGAAGGGAGAAAAGGTATCCATACTCTAATCAACATACATACCACTACTCTATTTCACGTCCCTAGCCTTCCTGTTACTACTATTAAAAGTGGCACTCATCATAGTAGTAGGAGGTCTACCTGTATGAGTACTGAAGGGTGCAAGATGACTGATTACTCAATCCTCCAACAAATCCTTTTGAATAGTCAAGGCCTTTTGTAGAACCTTCAGGTATTTCTTTATGTTAAAACTCTAAAACTGTCATATCATATTAGAATAAATACCAATCTAAAACCTCGTAATGTTATGTTCCTAATTTCTATCCAAGTGGGAAAAAATGATGCATTTTAGTGAAATGATCATAACATGAAGATACAATCAGGGATCCCTACTGAAGCTCTATGATTATTTCTATTCCATTAAAAACAATTTTAACATTTTTTTCTTTTTAATATATAATATTAAATCGAATATCATGATTTATTATTTGTTTATAATTATATGAAAAGTGTTTTTATTTATTTTTAAAATTCTAAAATTCTAGAGAAGAAATCAGATTTTGAGACTTAGGGTCACATCATAATTACTTATTTCTAGTTTTAAAATTGTTGAAATTCGAATATTTTTACAATTTGAATTATAAGCATCTAAGGTCCCTTTTTCCTATGATACAATTTTTCGAACTGTAGGTAGTATCTTCCTTATCCCTATCCTCTCTTTCTTGTTTTTTTCTGGGGTTTTCATTCATGCATTGATGACTATTCCCTGAGGAAATTTGTTTTAAATCTCCCACCTATTCTTATTATTTATTTTATTCTTTTTTTCTTTTCTTATAAGGTCATGGAGGCCTAGGGTTGGAATTTATCAATTTTAAATAATGGTTTTCTAATTTTAGGGTCCGAAATCACCATCTAGGAAATTATATTACCTATTAGTGGTTGAATAACACCATAGATTATGTGTTATGAGGGTTTAGGTAGGTTTCTTCTGGAATATCTCTTTATATTTAAATCCATGATAGATTAGACGTTTATAACCCCTTACTTTATGTTTTTAATGTTATGGAATGTATTTTGTTGATTCTTCCAAAAACATATCTTATTTCCTCATAAATCTCACTTAGTTTACAAGTTTCAGGTTCTTTAGTTCTAAAATATTTATTTTACATAAGGATTTAATTATATAAAATTCCTAAAGTTTCTTTCTAAAGGAATTAAATAATAATAACAATTTTTTAATTCATAATGATTTTAAAGTAATGAAACTCATGTTTCTAGAAACTGGATTAAAAACTAAGTACGATTTGAATTTTCTAATGTTTTGTTGTTCTTTAATCATTTTTGGAGATGATTTGTTGATTTTTTTTTGATATTTGTACTTTAATGTGGTCAGATGATATTTATAGAAGAATGAAATGTTTCAAAAAATGATTCCAATGGTTCAATTTGAACTTTATAAAAAGGGTTTTGGGAATGTAAACATTCCCTTGAAGTGTACCCATTTAGTTTGTCTACATAAAAGATAAAGTGATTATAATTTTATATAAGTTGATGGAATTATCACAAATATGTGATATATTTACATAATCAGAACCCTAGGAACTCAAGCAAGACATAAGACAACAACCTTCTTGGTATTTATGGAATTATCCCTATCCTTGGATTATAATATTTTTTATAATGATACTTTGAATAAGATGTTGATTGATAGGCACTGATGATGCTCTACCTAACATCCTACATATATTTTTATATGATTGGTTTTAAACATAATAAATTATGAGAATCATGGTGTTTCTTTAACATAGTTCCCTACGGTTACTCCCATGGAATTAGGTTATCTTTCTTTTATATGTGTAGATTTTGTTTCTCTTTACATTTTATTTAACGAATTAATCTATTTCAACTTAAGTATGTTTTGATTTTAGTTTATTAACATATGTTATCTCAGTGTTTAGTATCATTGGGAATTTACTTTTAATAATTTTAATCTTCTATCTCTCATGGAATTTTTGTTTAAAATGAAATGGGTGTTAATGTATGGGAAATTTTCATTATCTCTTAAATGTGGGAATTTCTAAAGTAATATTTTTAAATTATTTTTATTTTACCTCAAATTAGATCCCTTAATAAAATGTTTTAGTTCTTAATGATTTTTAAATGGGAGAATTTTTTACCTTGGATAAAAATAAATTTAATTGATGGTCTCATGTGACCTATTTTAAGTAAAAAGAAATGGTTAATTTCATAGTTGTATTTTCAAACTAGCATGAAAAGGGATTTTTTTAATGGTTATAAATGGGGTGTTAGGAGGAAATATACTATGAATTTGACCTCATGCCTATATAAACTAGAGTTTAAGTATAATTTCCACTTAGATGTAGTGGTTGGCATTTGGATTCTTGTTCAAGTATAGTGGTGGTTCCTAGTATTGGTTTGATTTTCTTAACACATGTTGATGTGTGGATGTGGTCTTAGTTTTATTTTGTTATTTTATTATTCTTATCTATTTTCCACAATGGTGTTCTTATTCTTCTCTCAAAAAGTTAAAATTGGTCTTTGTATAGAAATTTGACTTTGTATTTACATTATTGTACTTTGTTTATTCTAGTTTTATTTCAATTGTATTTAATGGGTTAGGTTATATGTTTATGCCTCATCACATTTTGCTTAATAATAAACCTTCTTATTTTTTTGTGTATAATATGACTTTCAAGGTGTTCATATTAATGTTTCAAGAGTAATTTCTAGGTTATTATTAATTGATCATGAATTTTTTTTTCACAAATACACATATTTTATACCCATACACTAGTTTCTAGCCCATGGGGATCGAAAATTCCCTTCAGGCGATGCTACAAGCAGTCTTAGATACCTAGATCATGGGTAGTCTGAGTTGGTTAGTGAAAAATAGAATCAGATCCTAGTTTTATTTTATGTTACTTGGGGATTCAAAGTAGATTAGAGATTAGATTTTTGTTACTCAGTATGTAGATAAAAAGAAGTTTCAAGACAACACTTTTAGTATGAGACCATGAGTTACTAAGGAATATCAGGATTTTGTAATTCTAGTTTTAAGTTTTATTTCTTATTCTATATGGGTACAATTCTAGTATTGAAGGTAGTTCAGATTATTCTATATGGGTATAATTATAGAGTTACATAGATTTAATCATCACTAAATAAGTTTCATAAATTTAGATAAATGACATATTTCAGTGACATACAAATTATAAAGGGGTTATTGGTTCATTTTTTGGAAAAATATGATTTAATCATGACTATATAATATTTCTATAATGCATGTTTTTTGATATTTTTTTTTTCAATTTTAATTTCCACCTTATAAAATCTTTAAATAAATAATAACACCAATTAATTTAGGCATTGAATTGAAAATTTTAGAATATATGATTTATGGAATGTTGTTTTAGATACGTTAGTAATAAATAACCATGTGTATAAGGATATTTAGCTTTATTTTTCCTTTTTTGAAAGTGTTTCATGAGTGTAAAAATCTAAAATTGATATATATATATTCTATTTAACTTAATTACTAAAAATACACTATGTATGGAAATTTATTTTATAAATTTATTTTTTAGGTCTATTTCCATTTATATAAATTAGTTTTTCTAGAGTAAAAATCACGTATGTCTTCAAAATTTTTGGAATTTTTTATTCATTATATTTTCAAAAATCACTATTTTGGTTTATTAGAAGTGTGATGTTTAAAATTTCATCCTTGCTAAAAAAATTAATAGAAGTTTTGAAAGATGGTCAAGATAAATTGTTTATTGTTTTTGATTAGTTTTGATTTTAAAAAATATGCTTTCGCTATGTTAATGTTAAAGTCTATTTGTATATACTTAATATCGTGGTATCAAATGGTGTTTTTTGGATTGGGTCTTATTTTGGTTTTACAATGAGTAAACTATTTTATTTCAATGGAATATTATTTATATATTATGTTTTTATAGTCCTCATTTTTATTAAGAAGATTTTATATGTTAGGTTTGATTTATTTTTACAAGAGTTTGATACTGTATATGATATATCTACCTGAAGAGGATTTGGTTATTACAATTTATTCCTTTATAAATTATTTTTTTGATGAGATTTCGTTTTTTTAGTTTTTTATTCTAGTGATATTAAGTTTTTTGAGAAAGTTAATGTTTTTATGGTATATATAATTTCACATGTGTATATGTTTATAAATAATGGTTTTATCTGGGGTTTTAATGAAAATTAAATTACCACTTATTATCTCAGTTTTTTACTCCAAAATAATCCCATGATACTTTTTAGTGATGAAATGTTTTTTTGATAGGGAGAATTGTAACACCCATGGTGTTATTTCTAGTTGTGAAATATATTATCTATTCAATTTTACAACTCTATCTTCATTCATGTATTATCTATGGTTGTTTCTATGTTATTAGTTTTCTAGTGGTGATTTTGTGATGGTTTTTTTGTAAAACTTATACTTTGGAGTGGTTTAGATAGGTTATAGAAATTATTAATGATTTGAATTTTTAGTCATAGGTTATGACTCAGGTAAGTATTTGGGTATAAATAAACTTGTATTTATAGTATAATTATATAAATATGGATAAGGGGTAGAGCTCCCTATGTGTATAATATTTTTGTGTATAAATAATGTATTTGTTGATGTTTATGATAAAATGTGGTTAATGGAAAAAATTACATATGGGAAAAATCATACATATAGTTTTATATTTCTAGTTGAAAAACCTTACACATAAATAATGTCATATGTATGGGTCTTCTTACTAAGTTGAGAGACGTATATATGATGAAAACCTTATGTGTGAAGGAAAATATAACTTATGGTGATCTGTGAGGATATTACTTATAATACATAAGGATTATTTTTATAGGTAAGGATTTTCCCTTATGTATAAAAGTTGTAAATTGATTAAGTATTGGAGTCCCGTATGATACGTAAGGTTCATTTCCATTATACCCAATGGTAATCACCTTTTTTATATGAAGTAAGTATTCATATTTAGAAAAAATATTATTTTATAATTGATAGGGGAATTATCAATTGTAAAATATTATTGATAACATTGGAATAATTTAAGCACTATAGGATATCAATTATATCCTAAAATTCCAGCCATGTCATTTAAAATCACTATAATAAATAATGTATTTTCTTAAAAAATGATCATGAATTGAAACTTATGATTTATAATTTGTTTATAATTATAAAAAATGGTATTGGTATTTAATTATTAAATTATAAAAGTGTTGGAGAAGTAATATATTCATGAGACTAAGGTTCATTCTATGTTAAATTAGGTATAATTTTAAAATTGTTAAAATTTATAGACTTACTATTTTAAAATTATAATATTTAGGGGTCCTTTTTCCTTACATTATATTTTCATACTCCCAGGTAGCATCATTCATATCATTCTCCTATGTTTCTTGTATTTTCTCGACATTGAATTCATGCATTGATGAGGATTCCTTGAGGTAAAGTGTTATAAAGTTGCTCAACTCATCTTTTTTATTTATTATATTTTTTGTTTCCTTCTATATAAGGTAATGGAAACCCAAGTTTGGTGTTTCTTGATTCTAATAAAGGGTTTTCTACTTTATGGTCCATAATCATCCTTTAGAAGATTTTATTTTCTATTGGTGGTAGAATAACATCCAGACTTGTGAATTTAGCATATCTGGGTATGTTTCTCCATGAATAACTATTTATATTTAAATTCATGAGTGATTACTTATTACCAACCCCTTATTTTAGTTTTCTAATGTTTATAGTATGTATTTTTATCTATTATTCATTAAAGGCTTTTTTTCTCTCATAAATATCATTTATCTAAAGGGGATTCAATTTTTTGTGTCCTAAAATATTTATTTTATGTAAGATAAGGGCCTATTTAAATACACTTAAGGATCCTTCCGAATAAATTCTATTAAAAATATGTTTTTGATTCTTACTAATTTTAAAGGAAGGGAACTCAGGTTTCTATAAAATGGTTTACAAAATATGGATGGGATATGATTTTCTAAATCACTCTTGTGATTTAATGTTTTTTGATAGTATTTGTTTATTTTTTTTTATATTTATACTTTAATGTGGTTTGGTGATATTTATATAAAGTCGCTAATGTTTCCAAAAATGTTTCAGAATGACCGATCGACACATTATAAAAGGGTTTTACTTATGTAAAAATTACTTTGATGTGAGACCTTTTAGGTTGTTTGTATAAAAGTTAAATTTATATTTATATTATGTAATTTGATGGAATTATTCCTATTGGAGTTTGTGTTTACTATAATATTATTATTGATAAAAGGTGATTCTTTTTTAAAGAGTGCTTTGGGGGGGGGGGGGTGAAGTTGTGTTATGATTACTGTGATTTGTATTTATATTCTTGTTTTTATAACTTAAAGTTTCTTACCTCCATTTGACTTATCATGGGAACCCCATGAATGTAGTATAGACCTTGGACAAGTACATTAATTTCATAGATGAAACTCTCCTTAACCTTGGATTACAGTGGTAGTTGTGATGATACTCTCACTAGGATATAGAAATTAACCACAAGGCATTGAAAATGTGCCTCCTAGTGGCATCTATATAGTTGGATATGATAGTGTTTTCAAATAAAAATGTATGAGTATCATAGTGTACCTTCACCTTAGTTTTGTTGAGTTACTCCCATGATTTATCATGATCTTTACTTTACTTGGGTGGATGATTTTTCTATTTACATTCTATTTCACGTTGTAATTTATTCAAACTTTTTTATGTTTTTAAGTTTGTTGATTTATAGTTATTATTTTTGTGTTTAATGTATTTGGGTATTTACTTTTAAAAAGTTTATATTTATCTCTCTAATTATTTATTTTTGAAAATTTAAAGGTGTTTTAAGGTGTGGGATATTCCCATTATTTTTTCAATGTGAGTAGTTTTAAAGAACGGTTTTAATTTTTTTTATTTCAAACACCATCCCTTAATAATATATTTTAAATCCTAATGGTTTTTTAATGGTTGAATTTTTTAGCTTGGATAAAAATGAAATTAAGTGATGTTATCATGTGAAATGTTTTACGTAAAATGAAAATCCTAATTTCTTAGTTACATTTTTGAACTAGCATAAAAATGGATTTACTTTTAAAGGTTATTCTTGGGTGTGGGGAGGATATGTATTGGAAATTTTTACTCACACCTCAATACACTACATGTTTAGTAAATGTTATTCATGAATGTTTTGGTTGGTGTTTGGATTTTGTTTTGAGTATAGTGGCAGTGCTAAGGAAATGAGCTTTTTTCATGATATATGGAGCTTGGTGGATGTGATCATTGTTTTATTTTTTATTTTATTCTTTTTATATTTTATTACATTTTAATTTTCTCATTGAGACGTCTCCTAGTTTTTTTCTCTTTATAAAGATGTTTGTATTTGAATTTACATTAATATACTTTGGTTATTCTTATTGGGGTTTGTTTATAGTTCATGAGTTATGATATATGTTTTATACTCATTAGTTTTCAATTAAGTTTGATATTGGTTAATTTATTTGTGTGATTATTTGACTTACTGAGGGTTCATACTATACTTATGGGTGGAATTTTTGTGTTATTCTTGTTTCATGAGGTGAAATCATTCCTAATTTCACACATTTTATTCCTCGAAACTAGATGCTATTATATTGTTTTCAGGAACACTCTTTGGTCCATGACATGGGTCGTCTTGAGTACCTAGATGAAGGGGTGTCAAGGTTTATTTGGGACATGAAATTAGTCAATAACATGAACTTTTAACTCACTATGAGAACAATAGGAAAAAAATATAGCCATCCAATTTATTTTTGTCTGAAACCATTTCCAACTTTAACTCAAAATAAAATTAAGTACAAGATAGACTAATATAGGTCTATCTTGACACACACTATAGCTTGAACCAGGTGTTTCCCAATCTTCATTTGAATCCCAAACTTAAAAAATATCCCAATAGCATTACTAAAATGCTTTTGAATCAAGATGTTGTGGAAATGAAGTGGAATACCAGAAAGAGTAATCTATGTCACCACCAAAGGACTATATTTCTCTTCATGAATCTCTATAAACCAACAAAATAAGATATTCTATAAATAATGAAATAAATGTGACATGTGAAATCTGATATTTGAAAAATCATCATCATCTATGCATTTGATGGAAATATGAGGGCCAAGAATATGTATCACTACTATATTCTTTAGACCCCATTCTAAGTAACATGTTCGTCTAATTCATCGGTATCAGGTTGGTGATGATTTTTTTACAGTAAAGGTGAATTATAAGAGAAAAAAATTTATCTAAATTTAGTAAAGAAAAATTTACTATAGAGAATCCATTTCCCAATCATATAGCCCACAATAAAAAATAAATAAAGATGATGATAGGGAGGGATTTGTCCTTTGTGAATGGGATAGAATAAGGCCTAAAATAATCACCCTGGAAAATGATTCAACAATTATTCTAAAATTATTCAATTGGTTGAGTTTAATATTATATTTTTATCATTATATTTTTTATCAAATACTAAAAAATAGGAAAAATACTTATACTATATAATAATTATCAAAAAAATTAAAAATCCTAAAACAACTATTCAGAAACTATTATCATATATGGTAATTATTAACTAAATATAAATCTATTTAAATTAAATATATAAACCTGAGATGAACTCAATTGGAAGCAGATGAGATTGAACCAAAACCATAATAATCTCTCAACATACAAAGTATATGAAACCATTAAAGAAAGTAGGAAATGTGCACATGGATTAACATTCATAGATCTGAGATGTATATTTTTTCAGGAAAGGAGAATCAATGATATTTTACTGAGATAAAAATTAATAAAAGATACTAGATATAATTGATGTTATAAAACATGAATACATAAAAAACTTAAAAAGAATATTCTTATTTCCCTTGTAACCTGTTTTAAATCCAAGACTTTGGATGAAACATATACCCTAAATATTTTATATATGAACATGAATCTAATATTACACATAGAATAATAGAAGAAATTACATGTAACTAAAGAATATAAATAAATAAATCACTACATTCAAGGACTCATTATCATTTCATGATTGGATTACCTTAAAAAATAAAATTCTCTAAGCCTTGATGAAGATTTCCATAATAGTATATCCAATGTGATCCTCCTCCAGGATAATAATCCAAGAACCAAATTCTTCCATGAAATTATATATTATTTCAATAATGATATTCAAATATTTAGTTTCATGGGTCCACTGTGATCTTGAATAGATCTTTAGAAAATAATAGAGAAGTATAAAAATTATGTAATCATAAAAATTAACTTAGAAATAAAAAAAGTTGATTTTACTACCCAATATCTCTATCTTAGGTCTATAAATAAAGTGAATTCACCAAATCAAACCTCTCTCAATTAACAAAATAATACCTAAAATGAATCATCCTTACTAGAACCACGAAGGTTGAGGATATTAATCATGGAGTCATAAAGTGGCCCACAACTTGTGAGAATTAAATAGTGGTAGGATTTAGAACTAAGTAGTATGGTTGAAAAAAAGGATTTATAGGGAATAATGATGTTCAAACATGTGATAATATTGATATGGGCTAATAACAGTCAATAATAAAACATAGTGAAAACACATTAAAATTCAAGAATAAACATGGATCCAATTTAATTAATGTATTATAGTAAAATTCTAAATAAAGGGATTGATTGACCCAAGATGACAAGATAATAAATAATAGACTAATTAGGTGGTCTAATTTAATTTAAGTCCCAAAAAAATGAAAAATAAATTAATAAATAAATATCATACCAATTTTAAAAATAAACAAATTGTTGGACCACATTAGGATGATCTCAACACTGGGGGGGGGATCATTATTAAAGACTTAAAAAACTAATTAATCATTTTTTACCTTTACCCATTAGACCTGTTAGTACTTTTTTCACTTTTTATATCTTTTTTTAGTTTAAAAAATATGAAATAAAGTAAATGGTGAAAAATTATTCTTTTACAATGTTCATTACCCAATTTGAGTAGTTATTTGTTTCTATATATGGGGGTGACTAGTACAAAGATTTTTACTATAATGAAGTATAAATTAAAATGGTTTGGCTCAAAATAATCCTAATCCAAAGTGTGGTTTACTACACTTTAATATGGCGGAAAACAATACCAATTACTTATACTGTGGATATCCTAGTCCACATTCTACTCATGCTAGATATTTATATTTCTTGTGTAGAGAAACCTTAAAATTTTCAATTTCTTTGAAAACCCAAGAAATACCTCAACTAGTTAAGACCTAAATTTAATTTCATAGTTTTACCTTGAATTCTTCCTAATCTCTTACTTGTATAAAATCTTGTAAAAAAAATCCTTTTTTTGTTTTATTTTATACAAAGTTGTGAGCACAACCATCTTTCTCTTAACAACAAGATACTGTAATGCTAATTTTTTTAAAATGGTGGAACACTTATTATTATCTTACACTAACTGAAATATATATATAAAATCTTTGTAACATATAATTAACATCACCTTCTTTCTTCGTCACCTTCATCATATACAATATAATTTTACCGAACTCTTATTTTTTAATCATTTATTTTTTTCTTATTCTCTTCTTCTTCTTCTTCAGTGAAAATGTATTGCATTGTTCTATTATCTTTGGATTCGACTAAAAATATGTGTATATTTATAATAGTCATGGATTAAAGTATCCTTCTTCTTGACACCAAAGCATTATCTTTATAAAAATGATGTTTTACCTCTATTAAAACTTTTTCTTCAACCTTGTTTGTTTGGTTCTCCTCTATTTGGAACCCTGTGTTTGGTTATTCTTCATTTAAAACCCTATATAATATTCTCCTCCATCCATAACCCTATGTATAGTTCTTCCCCATCTATAACCTTATTTTTATAATCCATTTATCACTCAGTAACACATCTCTACCACTGGCCTATCTGATACTATGCGTTTGAAACTTTGACAATAGGATCTTTCAAGCTTCTTATTCGACACCTAAATTCTAAAATAAAAACTTCTCAGGGAACCTACTACCATTTATATACTCATGGTTTCTAAAAAAATTTTATAGAGGAGCACAAACTATAAATTTTAACTTCCTACCCCAAATTTTATTTTCCCAATTAATTCTTACTCTAGTTTCCCTCATTCAAAACCTCCAAACATATAACAAACTTCATAAAAACTATCCTTAGATCTAGAATCAATGATTTTTAAAACTATATGAAATCTTGGATAAAATAAGCATATTTACTTTGTGATTATTAATTTATTGAACATATTTCTTAGAATTTTATTAATATATTACTTTATAAGAACTTTGTAATTATCATTAATCTTCCATGCAGTTCTTCATCAAAAGAACTCCCCTATAAAATAATTTTCCATCTAGTAATCCTTTGAAAGGATATTATTTGTTCAAAACATATTTATAAAAATTAATTTATCTATTAGTTTTTTTATTTCTCTATATGTCATGGTTTACATGTTTCCTCTAAGAAGATCTTGTTGAGTACTATATCTAAAACTTTTACTGGAATAATCTCATCCGATGATCTCATGTTTTTTCTTTATTGATCCTTTTCCCAATGAACTCATAAATGTTCATCTGTCTATTTCTATTTGATGATTTTCTTTGGAAATATCTTACTAATGAATTGATTTTTAAATCTCTAAGTGATGACTTAATTTAGAGTACTGTATCTTATGACTTTGTTTAGAAAGATCTATTTGAGAAATTCATTCAAAAAAATATATTTGATGACTTTATTCATAAAACTCTATATAATGAATTTATTTGAAATACTCTATCAGAAAAGACTCATGTTCCTCCAATTCCTTCATTTCAAAAAATTTTGGTTGAATAATTGATACAATATATTAATCATTATGTTTGGTAATTTTAAGAATAACAAATAATAACTTGATTTAGTTTATACAAATATCTTAGTATGACATATCCATTGTCCTCCATCTAGCATGAGAGTAAGTTGTCTTATTTGAGGAACACTCCATTCAATAATCTCAATCCATTGGATTCATTTTTCTATATATGGATATATCATTATAGAAACATTATATTGTGAATTAAACTTCATTATTTCACTAATATCTGCTCTTATTTAAACATCAAAGAACATGATTGGTACATTAAGATCAACTCACCAATCAAAATAAGTAATTCAAAATAATCAAATTACATTTTTCCTTCAAGTAATGAATATATTAAAAATACTCTAAATGAAATAACCCCATTTATCTTATTTAGGATAAAAAGACTTGGAGATTTTTATTATTATTCGAAAAACATTTATTAATAATAATTTTTAATTAGGAATTCATCATCACCATCTCCATTTAACACCTGATCAAGTATCGACCCATATACTTTAATCAAAATTCCAAGAAACTTTTTTTCTAAAACACTTTAAATATATTGACCATAATAAATTCCTCTATTTTATTAAAAACCTTTGAAAATAATACAATAAACATAATGGGGGATCAACAATCCCCCCATTTGTATTTATTAGAAATACCTTCAAAAGGAATATGTTAATATGTGAATCTTTTATTTTTTCTTTACGCCATTATTTTTAAACTTTTATTTGACTTTCTATCACACTTAGTGAAAAGATATATAAATTACTTGGAAAAATATTAACAATTAATTCTTAAGAAATATTACATCAATTATATCACTTTATGTTTACTTGATTCATGCTTGGTCTGGAAAACAAGAGGATTTGATTTAGAAAACAAAGCTATCCATTGCCAATAGAACTTGATACCAAATGAAATGATAAATAAAAAAACTAACTTCAAAGACTATCTAATTATATTCCCTGATATAGACACAAATTGTGATAATTTTTTTAAAGAATAAATAAACCTGAAACTCTACACCTAGTTTAATAAATATATTAAAATAATTCAATTTCAATTTTTTGGGATAAACATCCTCGGTATACATTTATTAAAAATCTATCTTATGTTATTTATTGTTTAAATTTATCCTCTTTTGTGTTAATATATTAATCTTTAGTTACCAAGTATGAGAAATTAAGAAACTCATACCTTTTTAATAAAACTCCTTTAAGAATTTTCTAGAATAATTAGGCTGTTATGAAATAATAATTTTGGAAGCTTCTTTAACATAATAAACTTGTCTCCTCCTCAAAGATACATTTCTCATTATCTTCATAATTATGAATGTCTTAAATAGACATTCTTCCGGATTTCAATGTTGAGAATACACAAAAATGGATTTTTACCTATGGTTGAACATATTTTGAAAATTTCTTCAACGTCCCCAATGGTGGTATTTTTTAATATATTCCTTTGGAATTCAAAATGTAAGATCAAAATATGATGGAACCTTCTTCAATTTATTACCATGTGTTTAAAAAACCACTTAAACATCATTAAATATGATCGTATCATTATATATTTGCAGTATACCAATTTTGGAATCATTTCAAGATGGTAGCTTCTTTAAAGAATATTGTCCAGTGTAGATAAGCCATCCACAACCTCAGGTTATACCCCATAGAACATGATTACAATTAAATTAGCTATATAATAAGAAGAAATAAAATTAATAATTGTTAAGTTAATAAGGTGGATCTTCGTTTCTTCTTAATATGGAAAACGTGGTTGAGATTTTTTTTCAGTCATGTTTCTCCATTTCTTCCATTATTCATGCTTTTATATTGGATATTCGATTCTAATTTTTCTATTAGAATCATGGATATAATATTTTTTAAAACACATTTGTGTATAGAGAATGTGTTTTTATCTGCCTTGATGTTGAGTTTATTCCTAATTATTTTTATGGAAACATCTTCTTATGTAAGAATAGTTAAACAACCTTTTACATTATGTCTTTATTTCTTAATTCTCTCACACATAAAATATTCAACACAAGGGTTTTCTTTTATAGAAAACATATCATGAAATTCATGATCTTCATGTGGAATATTCTATTATCCTTTGGAACTAACATCTAATTATAATTAATTTATATTTCTTTTCTTCTATAGATCTTCTGTCCAAATGACTACTATTTCTTTTAAGGAAATTGGAAGCCTTATTAGATAATACACATGAAATCTACCAAGTGTTATTCTATACATAAAAATTTTTATATATGAAATTAATTTTATAATTATTATACTTCTTTTGAATTTTATTTTCATTCATCTTATTGTTCAAGGGTTGATCACTCGTCCTTTTTGATATGGTATTGCAAGACTTCTTATTTGGAAAATTTTTATTCTTTCTTCCCAAGTATAGTTCTTCTTCATTCACCAAATTATATAGTATTATTTTAATATATTATTTCGATACATTCTTCGATGAGAATGAACCATTTTTGTGACCACCACCTTTTACAATATCACAAATATATTTAATAACCTTAAATTTATTTGGTGTAAAAAATTTCGTATCATCTTTTGACGTTTCTTATTATTTGACTTCCTCCTCTCTAACATGGGTTTCCTTTATTCTTTAACATTTAAAGTATTGTATGAAAAATTAAACACACAACTCCCAAAACTATTTAATCAACAACAATAGCATATAAATCTTGATTTTTTCACTATATTTGATTATTATCAAGATTTTTAACAAATATGTTATTTGTATTTCTCCATCAATAGTTGCACTATTCATAGGAAACCACCTTTCACATTCCTTTTATCCACCTTGAACATAGTGGTATAATTCCCATCACATTTATTCATCCATATTTGTACAATTTTTTACCCAATATTGTTCTTGAAAATTCATTTTGATAAATCATTAAAAATAGGTATGGATGTAGTATTTTTCTTTAGAACTTCACGAGATATATCATTTAAAGATTTCATGACCTTATTTTCATATTTTGGAGGTATTTTACCTAAATAATCCAACAAGGAACATTGTGTGATACTTATTCCTATTTTATTATTTGGTATAGTAGACTCAATATGTATCATTTACAAATGGGAAAATTTGTTTTCTAATTCTTGAAATTTCATATTGATATAATTCTTTTGTTATTCAATGAATGTTACTTTATCTTCACAGTCCTTACTAACTATTTCAAATTCTTCTTCATTCATTTTAACCTTGTCATATGAAAAAAATTCATGTTCTTTATCCTCTTATATTTCATTTCCAATTGAAAATCCTTGACATCAATACAGTTTTTTGAGATGTTTTAAGAATAGGGATCTTCTATTCAATATATTTCATGAATTCTTCTAATTAATTAGTCGATTTTATATTTAACCTAAATTATTTATGACACTATTATTCCAATACAAAGAAATTTTCTCTAATATTCAAATTATTTCCATCATTCACTTTAATATGTTTAGATAGATTTAATAATTCTATAATATTTTCATAAAGAGCATTCTCCATTTTATTTTTATCACTTCCAATTTTGGTGATCTTTTCCCAAATTCTTTAAAAAAGTCCATAAAAGAGCGACTATTTCTCTTGGAATGAATTATTGAAAATATTTTAATTTACTAATTTATTTTTCATGAGAAATTATAAATAGATCATCATCACCACTTATTCAAGGTTATTCAATTTTAGAAAGTTTGTGCAAGAATTTTCATATAACTCATGATAACTTGACCTTGATCCACTTGAGGTGGGAATTTTATCCACCTCCTTGTTGGAAATTTGAGCCACATGTTTTTCACTTTCCAAGATATATATGTCTTCTATGTTATTATGATATGGAGAAATACAATATTCTTCTTCCTATGAGTTTAAGAGGGATATCTTATTTAAATTTATTTTATATTTATTTCTCATGTTCAACATGATCTTGGTAAAACTAAAATTACTATATTATACTGAAAATTCTTCAGACAAACAATACTTCATTATAAAATAAAAATGAAAATCAAACCATAAAAAAGAACAATTTCCAATATAGTGAATAAAATAGTGTTGGAAATTCACCATGTTTCCAATTTATAGGATAACTTTAGAATATTCTCAACACTGAGGGGGTGGGGATGAATTAGTGTTGGAAATTTGTTTAAACATTTAAAACTTTTTAGCTTTCTACCTCTTATTCATGTCATGATCTTGGTTCTCCGATTCACTATTTTTTTTCATATTCAAGCATATAAAAGCACGTAAAGGATGGTATATGGTGTTCTTATAAGATTCACTACCCTATAAGAGTATTTATTCCTTACTGTTAATGGTGGTAAACTGTGCACATATTGTCCACTTTAACGAGGTCTCAATTATGGTAGTTTTTCTTGGAAATAATCATGAAACCAATTGGGGGTCCCAACATATTAGGAGGGGGGATAGAAAAAAATCCCAATTCCTTAGACTAGTGATAAGTTGTTCCACATAATGATCCTACTATATCTTTATACTACCTATGTATATAGTCCTAAAATTCTTCAATTTTTTTAACACTAAGAAATACCCCAATAATTGGGACCTCTATTTAATAATGTAGTGATTACTTGACATATTCAACTTTTATAACATGCACAGTAGAATGAAATAAACTCTTCTTCTTCATCTCTTATATGAAATGTAGTGGAAACAACCTTCTTCGTCTTCATGGTATCATACTAGAATGTTTCATTTCTTGTATAGGTGTAAGAATTATTCTTCTCCAGTTATTATTCTCTTTTATTAGAATAAATACTTATCTGTAATATGTGAAACCTAGAATGGGAAAAACCATTATTATTATTTTTATTCTTTATATTTCATTTCATTATATAAATATATTTTCCTCTCTTGTTTTATTATTATTATTATTATTATTGTTATTATTATTCATTTTATATAATCAACACTAGTTATTTTATCTTTTGATATGAATAAAAATGTGTTTATATAAATGATAATCATCGATTTAGGTCTCCTTATTATTGAAACAAAAATATTCTATTTTTATAATAGTATTGAACCTATCTTATAACTAATCCTTCAGCCTTGTTTGTTAGGTTTTCCTCTAACTAGAAACTTATGTCTGATTGTCCTCTTTTTGGAAACATGTGTCTAATTATCTATTATATGGAACCTTGTTTCCAGTTTTTATCTATTTGTAACCCTATTTCTTTGTTCCCATCCTCACTTAGTACCTCGTGTCTGACACTATTCTATCTGGTTTCTTGTTTTTGATACTTTAATAAATGTACCTTTCAATATTATTAGTCGTCACCTCACTTATTAAACAAGTAGCCATAAATGTACCCAATTCCATTTATATACTTATTATTTATCCAAAAATTAATTTAGCAGAACATAATACAAATTTTAATTTCCAACTTTAAATTTGAATTTCCCACAAAAGTATTTCTTTAGTTCACTACCTTCAGATCATCTAAAAAATAGGAGTAAAAAAGCATCATAGAAACTTTCCTCAAATATCAATGTAAAATATCTTCAAAACTATTAAAAAACCTAGTGAAAATCATGGTCTTTCCTTCATGATTATTTAGGAATTGAACATATAGCCCAAAATCATGACAATGTATAACATTATAAGAACTTTGTATTGATACTCAACCCTCTATCCAATTATTCTTCATAAGAACTCCTCCATCCATTAATTCTTCATCTGGTAATCAATTAAAAGGATCTCATTTGTTCAAAACTTATTTATTTGGATCCCATTCATTTAATTAATTTTATATTTATCCATATGAAAATATTAAAATGTTTTCTATGTCTGTATCCTCTTCAATTATACTTTATATAACTCTATCTTGAGTAAACATATCTCTTGATATCAATTTTATTCATCTTATAATATTTTTTTGTGAACCCATATATTTTTATTCATCTTTATCTATCCAATAAAATTTGTCCGAAAACCTTAGTATGATGACTTCATTAAAAAAACTATGTTTGGTGACTTCATTCATATATTTTTTTTCTAATGTATTCATTTAAAAAACTAATCGAATGGATTCATTCGAAAAAATCTATTTGATTAATTTGTTCAATAAACGTTGTATAAAAAGACTTTTGTTACTATAATTTCTTTATTTAATAAAATTTTGATATAATCATGAATTACTTATAAAAATCATGGTGTTTGGTACTTTGAAGAACAAAAAATTATCCCTTGATTTACTTTTTTTGAACATCATAGTCTAATAATGTGATTTTCTCCATCCAGTATAAGATAAATTTTAATTATGTCCAAAAAACTCTATGAAATCATCCCATTCGGTTGGATAAATATTTCTCTATCTAGAATACACTATTGATAAAAAATCATGTGGTGGATTTCATTTCATTAATCTGTTAATATGTATGCTTATTGAAACATCAAATAACTTCTTTGAGACATTAAGACCATCTAAAAAATTATCATAATTATTTCCAAATAATCAAATAATATTTCTCCTTTATGTAATGATTATATTCCAAATCTTTCAAAGGAAGTAACACCATTTATGTTCTTTAAATATAACAAGTATTGGAAAATTATTCAATTATTCAACAAACTAGGACTTCTAATTTTTCATAATCTGGAATTTATCACCACAATCTCTATTTATCCTTTAACCTATGACATGATTAGAGAAATTAACCCAGATTTTCATAAAATTTTTATTTATAAACTTTTCAACATATTTATATCCCACAAATTCATTAAAAAACACTGAAAAAATAAAACACACAAAAATTGTGCTAAAAAATATATAATTAATCCCCAAATAAAATAAATTTTAGATAAATATAAAGTAAATTTTCATTTCCCCCACTAGGGTGTATTGGTGGTTGTTACTCTATTGGATTTCTAGAGGCCGGGGGTGCGATTCTTACCGGTTTTCCAAATTATTGTAATTTTTTGTTAGTTACTTAATCACCCACTATGTTGGGGCCAACAATAGGGGTCATATTAATCGAGTCTTCTTCGTAGGGCCCATTTGAGATTCAGTCCTTGGTACACATATTGGGGATCATGATATAGTGGGAATATCATGAAGTGTATGTGGGTCACGTGGGGTTTCTATAAAAAAATAACTTTTCACTTTAAAATTAAACTGTATAAAAGGAAATATTTAATTTTTATTTATCATGAAATAAAATTTCCCAAACCCAATGAATTGATTAAAATGATATATTACTTGAGTTATATCTTTCCCTCCAAATATAGGCATCAGACTAAGATTCCTTCATTATATTATTTAAAAAATATTCATTGTGTTTTACCATCTTCGAATGGTTTTGTGGGGAGGTTACCATGACATTACATGAGACAAGATAAGTAATTTCTTTATTTCGATAAGGCTAGGGATGAGGTTATCCAAATATTAAACAATATAGACTTTAAATTCTTAATATGACTATGGGGATGATGTTACCATGTCTAGGTGATATATTATTACATAAAAAATAATTTTTCTTGAGATATATATAGGGGAAGAGGTTATCCTAATTATATTTGATATGTGTTATGATGTATAATTCTCTCTACTCTATTGGTTGTATGAGGTGGTTTTCTTGTGAAAATTATTATTACCTAGATAAAAATATTTTGTATAGCTCAATCCAATAATTTAAATCTTCATGGATTCCTATAAATCATAGTGAATATTTATATAAAATATATAAAATATAATTTTAATTGAACTCATTGGACAATTATTTCAATAATAAATCATATTTTATACTAATATGAATTGGGGTATAGATATGTACATTCAATATGACATGAGAAACACATACATTATTTTATCATGATATATGTTTAACTCTATTTAGCAGAAACTAATTGAGTCATTCATACTCCTAGCCAATATATACACCTTCGTACATAAATATAGTTTTTTATTTCATGATGAAAGATATGAAAATAGCACAATTAATGATGGATTAGGTTAACATTCATATATCTAGGATTATTGAGATAAGTATTATAAAAATGGAAAAGTATAATTTTTGACACCTCGAGTCATCGTAAATACTTTTCAGGTTTATTTTTTGTATTTCCATTTTCATGAAAAGTAAACTAAGTAAAACCTGATCATCATATATATTATTTTCAAAAACAAAAAATATTATATTTCCATTATATATTTTTTATTAATATTGAATAATATGGTGTTATTATACTCCTAGTTTGTTCACAATTTATTAAATTATTGGTTATAAAACGATTAATCACATATATATATATTAATACTTATTAAATAATTAACAATTAAATATAAATTAATATTGTTTTTATATACTTAGCTACTTTAAATAAAGTATCCATGATTATAATTTAAAGGAACTCGATGCTAGTCATTAACCTCTAGTGACCAAAGAGTGTGTCCAAGGCTTTAGAGTGGTATTTATTGAGAGTTTTGTATATTTATTTGGTGGATCATTGAAAAATGGTATTAAAACCCAATTTTAGATATTTTGTTTATAAGTTCTGGAAAATTGGGTAAAATTTGTGGCAAGGTTTTTAAAATTTGAATAGAAAATTATAAATATACCTTACAGACACAACTATTTTTAAAACACAAGTTATTAGGGAGATCCAATATCTAATTTAATGATTGATCTAATTGATTGTGAATTTTGTTAATTTAACCGAATATTTGAGTTTGATTCATCATATATTCTCACAAATAGTGATTATAATTTTTGTTTTTATATAATAATTGTTGTATATGAAGTTAACTTAGATAATGGAATGGAAAATGGTTTATATTTATTGAATTTTAGAAATATATATTTAATGTATTCTTAAATTATTTATTATTGAGATCGTATGGTTACTATAAAATACTTTTAACTATTATTATGGGTATATATAGTTGAATGGGATATGAACATATCTCTTTAGGATATTTCTGTTATTATTAAAGTGAAATTGTGAAAAGATTTACATAAAAATATTGTTTTGGATATCTAATTGATTTAATTGAGTGATCATTATAAATAATGAATTGTATTATAAATATCATTTGTAAGAATCTTGTGAACATATTAAAAATGTAAATGTGGTTTCAATTGGGTTTGTAAAATTGTATAAGTGTAGATATATATGTTTTTTCAAAAAAATAGGAGTAAAAGTATTATAAGTAGAATTTTTCTAATTTTGTGGTTTGGAATTATATTGACACATCATAATAATGATATCTAGAGGCATGATAAGAGGTTATAATATAGAAAACCCCACAAGTGAATGTTTCTAATGACTTATAACTTAGGATAAGATTGTTTCAAGTACTATGGGGTTTGGATTGAGGTTTTCCTAAAGGGGATACCACAACAACCACGAGTCTTCATGATATAGCATCCCCTAACCATTCAAGGTGATGCAGGTGTATAGGTTGTATATTAATGGATAGTGAGAATATGTCACACCTTTATGTTGGTTGAAACATATAAGGAATTACATGTCAAATTGGTTTCATTTATACTTGAAGTTTCATCACAACGGTGGTGGGAAGTGATCGTGTAGGAGAATAATCATTAATTTTTATCATGGGATAGATTCCAAGAATTATTTTATGAGAAATTCTATAATGATATGTTATATCTAGAAATAAATTAGGAATTTATTGATCTTTAGTAGGATAAACATATCGTGTTGGGATATTCTACTAATTTTAAAAATATACTATGGTTTTCAAATAATTTAGATGGAGATGTGTCCACAAAGGATCATGAATTTGATATGGGGCTTCAAACTTCCTTTCTATCATAACTTGGGATTGTTTTATTTTATATAAATTTTGAGGTAGTGTACCACAATATTATTGTATGGGGTGGTGTTTAAGGATTTTATGGATCTGATATATTCTCCTCTTAGAGTTTCTGTGAGTAAATTATTTTTAAAGAAAAAGATATGTTTTGAGGAGTCTCGCTAGGGTGGTGAGTGATAGAGAAAATAAAGAAAAAATTATTCCTTCCCTTGACTATGTTAAATAGGACTCATTGTGTGTTTTAAATATGTTCATGATGAAAAAGAAGTTAATTTTGTGAATTTAAAGTGCTATTTAAAGACTGTATCCCAAGGGTGTGGGGGTCAGTGCTCAATATAAACATCTTCCTCATGCATCTGGGAAGGGAGTCCACAATTGAGTGATAGTTGAGTCTCTTATAGAATAATACTTCGGTCTTTTAACAAGTGGGATATCATTTATACTGATTAGAGAAACCCATGTGTGGTTACACATCCTATATGGGACACCTAGTATCATACCTTGTGGAATTCCAATCCTTATGAATCCCTTGGGTGGAGATTCACACTTCACCCAATGTTTACACATAACAGTTCATAAGGATTAGTTCTATTTATTTTCCTCTGATTACAACTGTAAGGACCTGAACTAAAAAAATATACAATCTTTAGTTTTAGGTTAATAATTCATTGTATTACATTTTAATATCTTGTTGACTCTATGTTTTTAGTGAATTAGTTCATAAAAAAACCATATTTTACATAGTGGTAAATTTTGTTAAGTATATATTTTCCCTACAATATAAAATTTTCAAAAGGAAATATTATTTATTTTCATGAAAAATATACTAAAGTTTCAAATTGACATAATTTTTTTTATTACCCATCCTTAATCGCTTTTAAAAATATTTTAAAATCATGAGATGAGTAAAAAAATCTCATTAAGGGACAGACAAATAAATAAAACATTGGTCTATAAATACTAATAAACTTTTTATGTTTTTTAAAATAATATTTGGGATTAATTTATTATAATCATAAAATAAAGGTTTATTTTAAGTCATGAAGAATATATTAATTTTTATTTAAAAAGTTATACTTTAAACCATTAAGAAGTAGAACATAATTTTATTTTAACATAATATAATTAGATTACCTTTAAAAATAAAAATATTTATGTATAAACCCATATAAATCATGGATAAATCATATTGGTAGATTGGTATATCATTTTCCATATCAATATTACAAATGGAATCACCAATACAGTCAACTTCTATACCCAATGCACTAGAGGGCTATCATGGATACATCCATCCTCAGTTTATAATAGAACTAACCATTTTCATAACAATTACCAAGGACCATAACATAATAATATCACATAAAATCAAGCAATTTCTGTCATTAGATTCATAAAATTATTCTTTGGATCCATAAGAAAACATTTTGGGATATTGAAATATATATTCTTTTTTAAAACCCTTTTTAAAATAACTAAAACACATGGAAAGTGGTTTTTTATTTGAAGAAAATATGGAATATTATAAATTAAGTCCAATATCAAATAATAGTTATGGTGGTGGGAAAATTCATTTACTCCATATATCTTCAAATTAAATATTCCTTTTTTCTTTTTTAAATAAATTCAAAACCCTCCATATAAAAATGTATATAGATTACTTTGTAAAAAAATTTAAATAAATAAAAAATAGATATAAAATGTTCTATATAATTCATTCATTCCAATATAAAGAAGTATAAATAATAATTTTTAATGTATACATGGATGAAAAATTGTGTTAAGGGAATCATTAATAGATGATTTTTTTAAAGAAATTCCCTTACATTGATCCCAACTCAGCATGTACATTCCTTATCGTCGAGAATATTAAATTTATGTTACTCATTAAATTTCTTAAAAACATTTTTAAATCCCATTATTCTATTTATTTTATTTAATACCATGTTTTATATAATTACTTAATCATTTAAGTTCACGTCAGATGTTTTGAAGATATTTGGATCATATGTCAAAAATGACTTGTATATTGACTATGGAGAATGGGGACATTATTACAACATCTATATAATAATAATCATGAAATAATTATCATTTTTAATCATTATTTATACATTTAAAACCAATCATGAATAATGGTTATGAAAAATTAACTATGTTACCATCATAGATATGGTGGGTCGTACTTACGCATGAGTAATGCTTTTATTTTTCAACAATCATTATGGAAAGAAGGTAAGAATTATTTAATATTTAAATAATGATTAAAATATCAAAAATATCATATTATTTATTTAATTATACACATATATATCCTTGATAAGTGATGATAGAAAATTAATTACATTAGTTCGTGAGGTGGTAGTTAGCCATACACACAGATGATGGTTTTATTTCCCATTTTATGGAAGAGAAGATGGATGTAGTTTAGGAAATTAACATAATAATATGTTAGTATATTGGAGATAATTATGTTATTATATCATCATGGATGAATAATATTTTTAGTATGTAGAATAATAAATAAAAAAAAACTCTTGGTTAATAAAGATACCTCTTTTTCGTACAACATTTTTACGTTTTCTCAAAAAATATTCCTTGGAAAGTTTTATAATAAAAACAGTGACTCTATTAAGTTCTTAGGGGTGTAATTAAGATATTTTTAAAAGTATTTTATGAAATAAAATACTTTTAATGTGCAAATAGAATATGATAGGAGGTTCATATTTATACGATAGGTGAGGGGAACTCTTGGAATTTCTTAAAGTATTAAAGAAATTTAAATTAATTATCATTTTCAAATGGATCCAAATTTATTATATTTTAGGAAATTATAACGGTGAGTTGAAATAATATCATAAAATATAAATTGTGAAATTTTAGGTTTTCCCCCCTTTTTATTTTTGTTTTCCCCCTTTTCCCCCTTCCTTTAAATTACGGTGATAACAAAGTTTTTACTTTTTAGGGGTTGAGAAACATCATATAAAAGGAAAAATGGACCATAATTGAACTATGGATGTTATAATCAACCCTTTAACATTAATTTTGACTAATATAATATTTTTATGAATTTAAAATCATTTAATAAAACATTATTTGTTTTAAAATATCCTTATTGTAAATTTTTACATTACTCATTTAATTTAACTTTAAAAACATTAATACAAGGATGGAATTTGAATATATACCTCTAAAAATCCATAAAATTTTATAATTATCTAAAAATTAATGTAACTTAATAATTAATTCAATTTGTATTACTCTTAAAATTTTTAATATCATTTCCTTTTAATTAAATAATTACAATGATGGCGTTGCGTAAACATTTATGATAATTATATAATTAATAAAAATTAAAATAAAATTATCTTCAAGAATAAAATATAATTATACTCAAAATAACCATTTATTTTTGGTCAAAAATTTCTATTTTACATTTTTAAATACATTATATATTTTGAAAAGTAAGAGAGTGTCATTTTTTCCTTTTCCTTAAATTATTATAAAGGTCATAATCATGACTATATAGAAAAAAAGGTCATATATTTCAATATTGGATGATTATGGATAACATTTACTCATAAAATAAATATATGTATAGTTTAGGGTTCCTTTTTAGTCCTTATCATATTTTTTTACCCTCAACTAACCAATTTTACCTTTACCGTGGTAACAAATATTTACTATTTTTACTATTCATCATGGCAAAAAATTAAGTTATACTAATTAAATAATATAAATTATTTTGATTCCAAATATATAATCCATTTTACCAATTTTAATCCACACAATTGGTATAAATATATTTTATATGTATCCCACAATGTATAATGAAAAATGATGTTTTCAAGAAAATGAATTTTTCATGAAATATATGATCTTATATGAACTCTATGAATAAAAATAATAATTATAATGATTTAAATTAATTAAAATAGATATATAATCTATAAACTTAATTTCAAATTTTCCTTATTATGGGATATTTTAGTTAATTAAATTTAATTAACTTTATTCACTTAAAAAATGTTTTAAGAAAACTGTGTTTTTTTCCATTAAAATAAACTTATAGAAAAATCATGAAAATTAATGATTAAAAAGAAGTTATTTTGATTAATATAAATAAAATGGATCATAATTTACATGAATACCAAATCTAAAATATAATTTTATTTTTAAATTACTTGATTTAATGAAAATAGAAGATAATATTTGAAAAATCGATAATTTTTACCATTCATTTAAGTAAAATACCAAAATATCACTATAAGTTTATTTTGATTGGATGATTTTAAAAAATGACGTTTATTTTATCAAATGAATTTTCTAAATTTTTTATATATTAATTACAATATTTTCTCATAAAAATAACAATTATTTTTGAAGAAAACATATATTTGAAGAAAAAATGTCTTTTTTAAAAATTGAGTTGTCATTTACTAAGAATTTATCAATAAGTATTTGTTGAGTAGTAAATTTTTATATATTTTGTAATTTATTTAATCCTATATAAAACCACTAATTGAATATCTAGGTTTTAATAACCATATTTAAATAATAAAATTTCATGGTTCGTTTAGGCTTAGAGTGGCGTGTTGTATATGTCATCGAACCTAGTTTCCATTATAAAATATTAGAGTGTTACATTCTCATGCATTTAATAAATATTTTTTTTTTCAATTTGAACACGATCTTTCTAATAATATAATTTAAATTTTAAAATACCTTTCATGAAATCCCATATCATAAAATGGATTCATATAACTTCCTCTTGATAAGAGAGACAATAAAGTATAAAGGTTATATTGAATAACACATAAATTGGTTTCAAAGTTGGAAAATGTTAGTGGGAAGTGAAAATATGGACATTAAAGATAATTATAATCTCCTAATTATGATAAATATTGATAAAGATAATTGATCACAGGAAATTAATTGATCAAAAGAAAGTTAATGAATACAAAAACCATAAACAAAAGATGGGTGAAAAAGGCCATCGATTCATCAGAAATAAAGGAAATTGGATGAAATTTTCTATTAAATATCCTTTACTAAAGGTTAGGATTTACATATTGTCTATAATAAGAACATAAGGAAAATATTATTACATGAAAATTATACTTTCATCCCTTAATCAGTTTATAACACAATATCATCTCTTTCTCCAAACGATGAGTATTCCAGAGGTTTTTGTGCCTGAAGCACTAAAATTAACTTCTAACAGATCACATAATTCCCCAAAATGGTAACTAGATATTAATTATATAATTATATATTAACAAAAAAAAATCGTTAACACAAGATAGGATAATTCCAAAAATGAATAAACTATCATATGATAAAATACAACATTATCCATAACAATAACACCAAAAATTCAACTTAGATCATTTGATAAATAACTAACCTTAATATTACTCTAAATATTTTATAATAAGATTAAAACTAAAATATTTTAATGATTTGATGTCATATTCTTCTAAGATAATTTTAAGATTTTACTGCAAATAACATTAATCACTATTAATGTCTCCTACCAAAAATATATATAGCCTAATCACATAATCTACATAAACAACCTAAATCACCATAAATCCTCATTAAATTCATATATGCTTTCAAAATATAATGTAAACATTATTACTCAAATAAAATCTCATAATATTCAACTTACTTTAATCATATATGGTTCCCAAAATAGTAAACATATTCCAAATTAACATTAATCACTTAATCACAAAATCCCTTTCAATCCCATGTTTATCTCTATGAAAAAAATTATATTCCCAAAATCAACTTAATAATTATTTGTCACATAATTAAAAAAAATAAATTTCCTACTAACTATGGAATCATGTAGTCTTATGATAAGCGTTTCACCCTTATCTCCCTTTAGTAGTCCTAAATTTATTTTATTAATCATCTAATCACTTTTTAACATCTAATGTTTTCCACACAATAAATTTTTCCATAAATTATATAATATTAATATAATCTCATTTTATTAACTTCAAGCATATTTTAACATAATGGTTTATTTATCCCTTTTTCATATTTCCTTCAATGAATGTTTCTAAATATTATAACCATTTTACTACACAACTTTTCAAAGGTATTGATTCCATCTAACATAAATTTCCTAAATTGAAAAAAATATTGTGTAATAATCCTTAGTGTTTCATGATTCTCATAATATTTAGAATATATTATAATATCATTGATAAACACATCATTCATTTAAATTATTTCTCAAAACATTAACATTTATTTTTTATTTTATTAATTAATATTAATTATATCTTTATGATTCGTTAATATTAAATCAATCATGTTTCATACATAGAACATAAAAAACTAATAATTACCTAAAATTATAACAGTAGGGACTTATTTTATACTATTTATATGCCCATTATTTGCAATCATGAAGTCCATATCTTGAGAAATGAAAAATTCAAGTCCTTGGTGGTATTTCTATTATTTAATGAGATAGATGAGTTGATATTTTGAAATAAAATAAAACATATTCCATGATCCATATTAGTTTTGAGAAATGAGAATGTGATGGAGTGTTAAAATAGTTTCTTATAAGAGATTTATATTTTAAAAATTCATTTAAAATCATTTAAACATGATTTTTCTATGATAGTAATGAATAAATCTTCTGGTAAGGATAAAAAGGTTGCATGAGAAAATTTTTCTTCCATGTTTATAAATGATATTTAGTCTTTATAAAATAACATCATAAAATTTGAAATTAATGTTTACACATTAAAATTAAAAATATTCTTGTAAATTCAATACCCAAATAATTTCTACAATAGTTTAACCTTAAAATCATAATAAATTACCTAAATAAATTCAAAATTAAACAATGTTTTAATATTCAATGTTATTTCATACCTTTCTACTTACATCCGTAAAAATATAACCCCATTCTTCTGAAAAAATCCTCTATATTAAACCTATGGGTTACATATACCTCTAAATAATAAAAATCCACCAAAATCTCATTGACAACCTTAAAATACCATAAGTTAAGATCTAAAAAGTATTGTATAACCCTTTAAACTCTTGATTATCCTTAAAATTATAAACCCATTATGGTATCCATAACTCTTATGATAACATAAAATAAAAACATCCCAATATCTAAAGTTGTCTAAAATATCCTCTAATACCAACTATAACAATATGGTATTTTAAATATTTAGATATAATTGATATCTATCAAAGAACTACATTGGAATTTTCCCCTCCTGGGTGGGACTCTTATAACCATCCACAGTGGAATCCTTTTCCCCATGAATGCCTTGGGAAGAGACTCACACTTTACTAAATGTTCATGCATCATAGTTCCCAAGGATGAGATATATTCCCTTTTTTATGATACTAACTATAAGAAACCATCCTTAAACAGTACATAATCTTGATTTTTAAGTTAATAATTAATTATATTATATTACAGGATATTTTTAGGTTTATATTTTTAGAGAATTTGGTCATAATAAATCTATATTTTATAATTTATAAACTTCTGATTAGTATCCATTTTTCCAACAATATTATTTTTATAAAAAGTAATAAATTTTATTTTCATGAAAGATCTTCATAACTACCAACATGAATTTTTATTTCATATTAACCATACTTAAAACATATTAAAAACATATTAAAAATGTGAGATAAGAACAAAAATATGATTAAGTTACATAAAAATAAAGAAATAAACCATTATTCTAAGGACTCTTATAAAAATTTCCCCGTTTTCCAAATAACCTTAGGGCTAAAAATAAAAAATTTCTTACTTAAGAAATCTAATTTTTTCCCAGATGTTTTTAAAAAAAATTTCATAATAAATAATAAAATGAAAATAAATCTCATAAATATTTATTCTAAGTTATACAAAATACATTAAAACTTTTTCAAAAAATTTATACTTTCCACCCTTAGGAAGTTTCACATACTTTTTTTTAAACATAGGATCATTATGTTAACATGGGAAATAAAAATACTTATGTAAAAACCAATAGAAATCATAGATAAATCATTTAGGTATCATGGGAAACCATTTTCTATATCACTCTTACAAATGGAACAACCAATATGGTCAAATACTATACTCAATGCATTGGAGGGCTATCACAGACCCACACTTTATTTATAATGGAACCTCCCACCCTTGTTTTATAATATAACCACCCATCCTTGGTTTATAATGATACCTACTATCATCATAAAAATTAAAAAGAATCATAATATATTCATAACACCTAAAATATTGTAATTTCCAAAATAACACACATTAAAAAATTCTTTTTAGCCATAAGAAAACATTTTTGAACATCAAAATATCCATTCCATTTTAATACCCCTTTTGAAAATAATTAGAAAATAAGGAAATAGTATTTTTCTATAAAGAAAATATGAAATACTATAGGTGAAGTCAAATATCAAATAATAGTTATGACAGTGGAAAAACTCATTGTCAACATATACAATAAAATAGAACATTCCTTTTGTCTTTTGTAAATAAAGTCATAACATTCTGTATAAAATATTTAAAAAGATTCATTTTTAAAAAAATTAAAATGAAGTAAAAGGTGATATAAAATTTTATTTATAATTTATTTATTCCCATATAAATACATTTATAAAATAAATTTTAAAATTATATACATCGAATAAAAATAGTTAGAATGAAGAATTTAAAAGAAATTGTTTTGAATGAAATACCATACCTTGAGTATGAATCATCACATACACTATTTATTAACATAAATAATAAAGCCATTTTAATTATTTAATTTCTTAATAAACCTTTCCAAGTTAATTAAACTATTTATTTTATTTAATACCATGTTATATATAATTACTTAATCAATTAAGTTTATGTCGGACATTTTGATGATATTCAGCTCAACTATGAAAAATGACATTATTTGGTTGAATATGTTCAAAGAGGTCATTATATTAACATATCCAGAATAATAATCATGAAATTATTATTAATTTCATACATATATTATATTTTTCAATCTAAACCTGAATTATGATTATGAAAAATGAACTATATTACATTCTAGGTGACGATAGACCATACACGTCCGAGTAACAGTTTCATTTTTCAACGATCATTATGGAAACAAGGTATATATTATTTTATCTTTAAAATATGAAACTAATATCATAAATAACATATTATGTTTTTAAATATATTTATATACATCATTCATGTGACCTGGTGATGAAAAATGAGTCACATCTCTATGTGGAGGATGTAGTCCACACATACACACGAACTAAATTATCATTTTTTAATGAATGGAAATGTAATTAAGTAAATGATATATTTTAATTTAATAATGATCAATTTTAATGAATATTAAATATATAATTTAAATCTATAATCATCAATATCAATGATAAGTAATGATGGAAAACAAATTTTGATGTTTAGTGGGGCGATAGTTCACCGTACACACAAATTATGGTTTTTATTAAAATTTAACAGAAGAGGAGATGGATGTAAGTTATGAAATTATCTTAAAAAAATATAATTATATGAGGTATATTTGTGTTAGTATTTAATAAAGTATTATAATTATTTTAATGATGTTGAAGATAAATAAAACAAAACACTCGGTTAAGAACAATACTTCTTCTATGAACAACCTCTTTAAGATTACACAAAAATCCTTCCAAAGATGGTTTTATAATAAAAATAATGTATTATTTATAAATGAAAATAATTATGGTATTTGGGTAGGTATTGACTGAACCAAATTTATTTTTAATTCTAAATAAATGATGATAGGAGTTTCCATTTTATAAGAGAGGGGTGGGCCACTCTTGGAATTTCTAAAATCATTAAATTAATATAAATTAATTAACAAATTATAATTTATGAAAACTAAGAATACTCAATTAAAATATGACGGTGATTCTAAATAATATCATCAAACCAAAATTGGACAAGTTTAGGTGATTTTTCACCCTTATTGTTTTGTTTTAACTCCTTTAAACCATTTTAGACAATTACCAAGGTAATGAAGTTTACACCCTTTCGGGGCAAAGAAAATTACTATAAAAGGAATAATGACCCATAAATGGACCATGTACGATATTATAAACCATTTACCATTAAATTGGAATAATATAATATTTATCATAATTTTATATCATTTAATAAAATATTATTTAAAATAAAATATCAATAAAGTAAATTTCGACACAATTCATTAAATTTGACATTAAAAATATAAATACATGGATATAATTAGAATATATAACAATAAATAATCACTAATATTTTATAATTATCTAATAAATTCATGTAACAGAATAATTAATTCAATTTATATTAATTATAATATTTTTAAAATAATTTATTTTGATTTCCATTTAATTAAATAATTACTACGTCGACACTGCATTAGAATTTTGGTAATTATATAATTACTAAAAATCATAAATAAATTATCACCAAGAAAGTAATTCAATTATTATAAAAATAACCATTTATATTCATTAAAAAAATTTATTGTGTCTTTTTGAACACATAATAGATTTTTAAAAGTAAGAGATTGACAATGTGTCATTTTCAGTACTTAAATTATTTTAGAGGTCATAATCAAGACCATATTGAAAAAGGCAATATATTCGAATATTTGATGATTAAAGATTAAATTGTTTCATCCAATAAAATTATTTTTAATTTTTAGGGTTACTTTTTATACCTTATCAAATTAATTTTACCCTTAATTAACCCAATTTATGTTTTTTATGGTAACAAATATTTATTATATTTACTATTCATTATGACCAAAAATTAATTTGACCTTAATAAATAATATAAATTATTATGATTCAATATATGGAATCAATTTTACCATATTCAATCCCTAAAACTGGATGGAATTCATTTTATAAGTATCCCGTAAAGCGTGATGAAAAACAATTTTTTTAGGAAAATGTATATTTTAAGCAATATATAATATTCTCTTAACTCCATGACAAGAAATCATCATTATATAAATTTAAATTAATATAAAGAGATATATAGTATATAAACTTTATTTAAATATTTACTTATTTGAGGTTATTTTATTAATTAAAATTTATAAACTTTATGCATTAACAAACAATTTCCAGAAAACAATTTCTAAGCATACAAATAAACTTAAACCGACAACATGAAAATTTATTATTCAAAAGATGTTAATTAGATTAATATAAATAATTTTTTAATATAATACTTTAATACCTAATACAAAATATAATGGTAATTTTAAATATATTTATTTAATGATAATAATATATAGTATTTGAAAAATCAACAATTTTCACTATTCATAGAAAAATCATTTATTTCAAAAAACCCCAAAAATATCACTATATATTAATTTTGATATAAATATTTCATTAATGAATTTAATTTTATAAAATAATTTTTTTAAAATTTCTAGAAATTATTTATAGTATTTTCTCACAAAAATAAATAAGAATCATTTTTGAAAAAGACATATTTTTGAAGAATATAATGAATTTACTAAATATTGATTAATAATTTACTAATAATTTATCAAGATTTTTTATTGAGTATGTCGTTTGAATGTAATTCATAAAGTATTTAATCCAATCAATAACCGTAAATTTTATAACAATGTTATAATGGTCATATTTAAATAATTATATTTCATGGTTCACATAGGCTCAGAGCTTCATGTCATATATACCATCAATTATAGTTATTTTTAAAATATCAGTGTGATACATATATAAATAAAGATTTGTTGATGATCCTTGTACATGAAGACCTCAATAATAGGGGGACCCACATCCTAGTTAGCGATCTCATATGTAGGAATTTAATGATGAATAATGCATTTATTCTCTATAGAAAAGATGATGATAGATATATCAGAGTATTCAACACCAAACCATGATATTATTTTGAAAATGTTTACACTTTGTTTCATTTTTTATACTTTTTTTAATAATATTTAATATTTTCTAGTTTAGAATATTATATTGGGTTATATATGGGAGCCCTAATAAGAGAATATGTAATGACTCGGATTTTCCTCTGATTTATTTTAGTAAATTAATTTGGAAAATACTGAGACCAAGTGCCGAGATGGCACAAGATTCTGGGGCCTAGTGTGCGTGGAATAAACCTTTAAATAAAGTTCTGTTTTTTTATTAAAATATCTTAAGATGATAATTTTGAATGTTAATATTATCCAAACAGGCACCCAGATCAAAAATCCAAGGGCACCATTGCATCTGGACCAATAACATTACCTTTGATGGGGCCTAACATCATTTGGTGTAGGCCAGATGAAAACATTAGACTATGGACTTAACAGTCATTAGAATATAATAAATAAAAATATTTTTGATGAACCATAGATATTCCTTTTTAAAAAAAACATTTTTATAGATCCAGGGTTACGCCATAACCCTAGAGTTTCCCTATGACCAAGAGGAGAAGCTCCCTCGATGACAAACACTGGCGAATCAGGATCAGAGCTGCGGATCGAGATCGTTGTTAAATGGATCATCAACCACAATGAATCCATGGCGGAAAATAATATAATCCCAAGTAGGGCATGTGATTTTATTTGGGTTCATTACCTATTATTTATTCTTTTGCCTAAGATAAACTTGAATTAATCAACTAATGGATTGATTCACAGATCGTGCGTAGTGTGAGGTTGGGATTTATTTTGCGGGGTTTGAATCATGGTTTCACCATGAGTAGAAATGATCCATGTTTAGAATTGTTGATATTTTCCCCATTTTCAATTATAATGTGGAAAGATCAAGGATGAAATGAAGAAGGCACAGATCCATCCACATTTTTGCATTATTGTGTTACACCATCTCTTCCTAGGAATCCCTTCTTGTTCTTCGTGGGTGAAACGATCTGTAGCGAGATTGAGGACCACGACAATGCGTGGTGGTAGTAGCAAGAGTCAGCGGTCAGAGGTGGTGGCTCCGGCCTTTCCTAGAAGAGCACGACGAGATGAGTACACTGAATTAACAGCCAGCAGTGAGAGCCAGTAGCGGTAGCAGGTGCAGGTGGCGTGAGGGAGCTGCGGCTAGGCGGGCAACAGTGTTGGCAGACGGTCGCGGCAGAGGTACACAACTCGGTGAGATGTGTTAGATGGGGGATCCCATTACAACATCAGACATGGGTGGCCGTGGAGGGATGTGGATCCCTGACCCATGTTAGAAGGAGGACCCATTTCTATGCCTTGTGTGCGGGACGGTCTTGTGGTCCAGCCGTTTGAAACACGGACTGGCCGCATGAAATACAGGCCAACAGTGTTGACCCGGGGCATGGCTTGTCGTGCAACATCTAGTGCTGGTTAACTGACTCACATGTGACATGATGGGATGGATACAGTGGGCTGGGCCGGTAGTAGGCCGACATAGAAGAATGTACCGGTCAAGCTGGGTTGGTCCGGGTCAGACTGGAACTTGACCAAACTGCCCCCTTTTACTATAAGAACCATAACTTTCAGGGAATGAGTCTGTTTGATGAGCCGTTTGTAGAATTGGGACTCTCAAGATGAAGTTATACTTTTGAGATAGCTTTTTGGGTTTTTAGAGAGGGTCAAAATAGGTGTGAATCTTCCCCTTGGTTCATTCCACGAGGGTTTGGTACGACATTGCATCCACACAACTGGGTAGCAATCCGCTCAAGAGGATAGAATCTCATATAGAGTTGTGGAATCCTCCTTGGGACTGGAGTGATACTATATCACCCCTGATATAGTTTCTTGAGTATTAAAAAAAACTCCAAGCATAGGGCGTTAATCCTCCATCTAGTGGGCCATATCGAAATGGTTCACAATATTCTCTGAAGAAAATCCCCTACGTTACGAGCCACATCGGTAGGGTTTGTCGTATTCTATGAGAAGAGTACCCTATATTGTGGGTTAATAATGATTGGGCTTGAAGTATTATCTAATGAGAAATCCCTATCTGTATATCATGATCTTTGACCATAATTGTTTCTTTGGGTGAGGCCCATATTAGTGGGACCTCTTCTAAGAGTCCCTGATGACATCAAGGCTCTAGGAGTGAGTTCTCTAGGAACAAGTGTACCTTGAGAAGAATCCTGTGGATAATGATTGGCTGTGACTTATCCTCTATTTCTTTGTGGTTGGTAATTATTATATCTGGATTTTTCTTGTCATATGTATATGAGTATACCTATGTAGAGATGATTGTGCATTCTTTTGTTGGTTTTTACTTTATGGTTTCAAGGTGTCCTATTGAGTATTATTTTCTCACCCCTTCATGGGATTTTACCTCATGTTTCATGTCTTGTGCAGAGGACCGACGCTTCGACAAATTTCTAGGAGGATCAAGACTATGACTTGGACCTAATGGTGCCTTGTGAGATCAGACGGGCTGATGTGTTTTTAGTTGATTTCTATAGCAACTTCAGTACCCTTGTTTCCTGGTCAGACTTTGTAATTATCTTTAATTTGGAGGGATTGTATTCTGGCCCAGTTTACCTTCCTATATGTTACTTTCTAGTTGTACTATGTGGTTGGTTATTTTTGTATGCATGGATGGTTGTTGGTTTTATCACTTTTTGGCTTTGGGGGAATAGAGATGTGAGCATGCATACATGAACTTAGGAAAATTCCTCCCATTTGTGATATATTCCTACTTAGTGATAGTCTCCAGCCCTTGGCCTATTGGAGGCAGTCTTGGGCCAATCATAGCATGGGACCCACTAGGATGGGTCATGACTGAGTGGTATCAGAGCAGGTCAGTTCCAAATTGGGAGAAAGAGTATGTGATATTTGTTTGAGGAAATGGTGTTAAGTGTTTTGAGTTCAGATTTCAGGGCAGGGAATCTAGTGTTGGTGAATCGGCTGACATATCCATACAACAAGACTCTGGACACCTACTTTCTGAATTATTACCAAAAAAACACTGTTTGCAGGGAAATGAATTGTACATGAATTATATAGGAATGGCTTGTTCATTACATGTCCTTTTTGAGTCATTTATTGAGATATACTCTATTGAATGTGGTTCGTCTTAACATGTTTCAGGATTCCTCCACACATACAGCCAACTAGGATTTCGATGCATGATCATGAGGAGGATCCACCTTGCGATGAGGAATCATTATAAGGGTCTATGCTATACATGATTACTTTTAGTGGTTTTCCTGCTGTAGTGACACCCTTCAACCAACAGATCTTTCCTGTGCTACCAGAAGAGGATGCACATAGGTTGAGTTCTTTCATGAGTTCTAAAGGCAGTGGCCTCCAAGGTTCAAGGGTGTGATAGACCCACAGGTATCTGAGGATTGACTGGATTCGGTTACACATGTCTTCCACCTTGTGAGTACTCATACTGATCAGATGATATTCCTTGTAGTGGGTCTTCTTCGGGGCTTAGTGGGGCGATGGTGGAGCTTCGTGATCTAGAAACATAATGTGGTAACTCTCTTTTGGGTTAAATTTGATTTCCTCTTCAGGGAGGAGTTATTTTTAGTGACTTTTCACTCAATACACATACAAAAGCTTTTGCATCTATAGTAGGGTAGCTAGACAGTAGCAGAGTACTCATTGAGGTTTACTGAGATTTCTCCCTATTCCACAAATATGGCGGGAGACCCATTCTTCAGGGCTCGAGCTTTTGATAAGGGTCTGCATTGGGAGATCATGGTGTCCATGGTATCTCTCAATATACCTACTCAGGAAGTGGTGTTAGAGTGAGCCCTTCTCATGGAGAGGTTTTTGGAAGAGAAGACGACAGTAGTGGGAGCTTACAGTAGCCACTACGTAGCTGGGTCTTCAGTGGTGGGTAGTCAACATAAAATGAATGATCCAAAGTGGGATAGTTACTTCTCAAGATAACCCTAGAATATGTGATCAACAATGTGAGGCTCCTAGGATAGAGCAGGACAGTTGAAGGAAAAAATGTGTTTCATGTGTAGTGGTCAGGGAAATATAGCTCATGATTACATGACACGACATAAAGAGGATCAGTGGGTAGTCAAGGGACTACTGAGGTAGAAGAAGAGGTTAGAGCAGGGTGGTCCACAGGGCATTAGACGTGATAGGGATAAGGTAGAGGAGTATGTGGTGGGCAGAGGTTCGAGGTACTACCACCACAACCCCCAGGTTGTCCACCATGGGCTTAGAGAGTTTCTGGATAGGGGTGGTGCCAGCTTCAGGTGATGGAGGCTTATGACCTCAGTGCTCCCGAGATGATTATAGGTATGATATGTACCTTTTATAACTTACCTATAGTTCATATATACACATGTTCCAGTCACTCCTTCCTTGCTACGAACCTTATTTGGAGCTCAAAGATTCCGGTGGAGCCTTTGGTTCAATCCTTACATTTAGAGACTCCTATGTTATGGGATTCGATGATCACACCCTGGTGTCGATAGTGCGAGATTCTTCTTGGAGGTGAGAGATTTGGTTGGGACCTCCTAGTAGCATCATCGTGGCCTTATGATGTCATTCTTGGTATAGAATGGTTATCCCTATTTCATGCTTAGATTGACTATTTTATGCACATAATGCGGTGTGTCTATAAATATGGGACTAGGTTTTCCTTTATCAGTGAAAAGGAAATGCATGCAGCAAAGGATGTATGTTATTAGAGGAGGGTGCATCCGATCACTCACCAGTTGGTTAGACTCACCCTTGGTGTGGTGGAGAAGAGGAGTCCCTAGTTTCCTATAGTGGTGGAAGGATATGAGGAAATATTCTTTGAGGATGTTCTAGAATTGTCTTATTTCATGTAGGCTGACTTCTACACTGATCTGTACCATGGGAAAACACCAATATCCACAACTTCAAATCAGATGGCTCCCACGGAGCTTTGTGAGTTGAGGGTATAACTGGAGGAATTTTTGAGGAAGGGATTTTTGAGACCCAACATTTTACCTTGGGAAACCCCAATATTGTTTTCCAAGAAGGTAGAAAATATCTTGAGGTTGTGTGTGGTATTAAAATGACTGAATCATGTGACTATGGAGAATATGTACCCACTATTAATGATTCATGACCTCTTAGATCAGCTGAAGGGAGAGAGATGGTTCTCGAAGATAAACCTCAGATCATACTATCATCAGCTTCGGGTGTGGGATGGGGAAATTCTGAAGACGACTTTCAGATGTCACTACGACCACTATGAGTACTTAGGGATGCCTTTTGGCATGAAAAAAGCCCCAGTAGTATTCATGGGACTCATGAACAGGATCTTATAGCCTTACCTAGATCTGTTTATAGTGTTCTTTATTGATGAAATCCTGGTGTACTCAGTGTCCGAGGAGGGGAATGCGATACACTTAAGGATGGTCCTGGACTTACTCCAAAAGAACCAGCTTGACGGGAAGATCTCGAAGTGTCACCTCTGGATACGAGAAGTCCACATTCTAGGAAACATCATTTTGGAGGATGGATTTTCTATAGATCCATCGAATATAGATGAAACGCTTTCTTGGGAGCCACCCAAGAACATTACATAGGTGTAGAGTTTCCTTAGGTTGGATGGGTACTATCATAGGTTCATGCCCGACTTTTCTAGAGTAGAAGAATCCATGAAATACTTGACATGAATGGGGAATACATTCTTACAGATATAGAAGTTACATGATATATTTCATCACTTGAGACAGAGTTTGAAGAGCACCCCATCCTGATATTTCTAGAGGAGGGTGTCGAGTACGCGGTGTTCTGTGATGCATCAAGAACCAGAATTGGTTGTGTATTGATGTAGGGGAAAGAGGTGATTGATTACAGTTCACAGAAATTGATCCCACAAAAGCAAACCTATATGAATCATGATCTGGAGTTGGTGATGGTAGTCTCCGCAATGAAGATGTGGTGACACTACCTTATGGTTGAGCAGTTAATCGTCTACTTAGACCACAAATGTCATAGGTATATCTTTTCTTAGAAAGATCTGAAACTGTTAAAATGACATTATCTAGAGTTCCTCTAGGACTATGAATTCGAAATATTATATACTCTTTGGATAGGGAACATAGTGGTAGATTATCTCAGCCGGAGATCGAGTTCACAACTACTGAATGAGTTCTCAGAGCAGTTGGCCTCTCTTCAGATATCCTTTGTGGATGGAGATGAACCAGTTTATCTCCAGTAAATGGTGGTTACCCCTCCACTCTTATGGAATGTGAGGGAGGAACAACTTGAAGATATCGGTTGCGAGACTACACATGCTCAAATGTTCATAGGGAATGCCTCTGATGGATATTCAAAAGGTGGGGATCACTCAATCTTTTTCAGAGGGTGCACAGTTGTACCTGTGACGTTACAAGAGGAGGTGTTTAGGGAGTTCCACACATCCAATTGGGTGGTAAATTCTAGTGTAAAAAAGATGTACCAGAACCTATAGTGTTTTTTTTGGTGGCTAGGGATGAAGAAGACAACAATAGAGTTTGTCTCTAGATGCCTCACTTATCAGCAAGTGAAGGTCGAGCAACAGGTTCCAGAAGGTTCGAATCAACCCCTTGAGGTGATAGAGTGGATGTAGGATATAATATCAGTGGAATTCATGATGGGTCTACCATGTACTTCTAGAGGTAATGATATAATCTGGGTGTTCATTGACAGACTCACCAAGATGACCCACTTCATAGCAATTTGGGAACAAGGTTCAGTAGAGAGATTGAGACACCTCTACAAACAAGAGATAGTTCGACTCCATGGGGTACCATTGACGATAGTCTCAAATAGTGATTCTCGTTTCATATAGTAATTATGGATGTAATTTATGAAGGTTTTTGGGACTCAGCTGCACTTGAGAACAGATTTCCACCAATAAACATATGGTCAGATAGATCAGACCATTTAGGTCCTAGAGGACATGTTACGTACTTGTATCCTAGATTTTGGCTGTAGTTGGGAGGATCACCTACCCATGGTGGAGTTTTCATAAAACAAGAGAAACCACTCCACTATTTTTATCGCACCATTCAAGGACTTGTACGAGCGACCTTGTATGTTGCCACTTTATGGGACTGGCCCCCCAGAGTCAGTACTCATGGTCCTAGAGTTGGTGCAGGCTACTACGAAGAAGTTGTAGGTCATCCAGGAGAAAATGAAGACTTCAAAGAGCCATAAAATGTCTTATGATGATAGGAGATAGAGACCCTTGGAGTTCATGGTGGGAGACCATGCATTCATTTAGGTCTCTCCTAAATGTGGGTTACAGAGATTTGGCTGGGGTGGAAAGTTATCTCCGAGATTCAACAGACCTTTTATGAAATTACATAGAGTGTGAGAGGTGGGGTACCTCTTGGCTCTAAATTTTCAATTAGAGTGGGTGCACGTTGTATTTCATGTATCAAAAATGAGGAGATACGTACATGAACCATCATAAATTATCAATGGGGGTGAGCATACACTGATTATGATGTGATGTTTGCGGTGTACCTGGTGGAGATTGAGGATCGACAAGAGGAGACCATTTGTGGGAAGTCGATCCCTATAGTGCATATTTTTTTGCAGTATAGGATCCTCCACAAGAGCACATAGAAGTGGGAGTTTTAGAAGTATTCTCATCACCCTCATATTTTTGTTAAGTATACTGGATCCTCTAGGAGAGCATCTGGGAGTGGGAGGCTCACATGCATGCTCAGCACCCTCATCATTCTATTAAGTATCATTTTTTGGATTTCAGAGACAAGAATCCCTAATCTGAGGAGAATGTAATGACTCAAAATTTTCACCAATTTATTTTAATAAATTAATTGGGAATATATTAAGAATAAATGCTAATACAGAATGAGATTTTGGGGCCCATTGTTATTGGGATAAACCTTTGAATAAATTTATGTTTTTAATTAAAATAATTTGGTAGGATAAATTTAAACCTTAATATATTATAGACAGGTACCCAAATCAAAAATTGAAGGGCACTGTTGCATCCATAACAATGAATCTAGCTTAGGCAGGGCCTAATATCATCTAACACAGGCCAAATGAAAAATTTAGATTTTTGACGTAACCGTCATTAAAATATTTTAAATTAAAATATTTCTAACACAATGAAGATATTACTTTTTTTAAAATTCATTTTCATAGATCCGGGGTTATCACCATAAACCTATATTTTCCCTGAGACAAAAAGGAGAGGCTCCCTCGATGACAAACACTTGAGAATTAGGATTAGTGGCACGGATCGAGATCATTCTTTAACGAATAATCAAAGACAAAAAAATACCTAACATCGAACGATCCAATCCCAAGTAAGACACATGATTTTATTTGGTTTCATTACCTATTCATTATTCTTTTCCCTATGTTAAATGTGAATCAATTGATGAATGGATTTATTCATGGATTGTGTATAGTGTGGGGTAAGGATTTATTTTGCGAGGTTTGAATAAAGGTTTAACCATGATTATAATTAATCCATGTTTGTAATTGTTGGTATTTTCCTCCTTTTCAATTATAAGGTGGACAGATCAAGGCCAACACAAACATGGCCGAGATCCATCCACATTTGTACGTTCTTGTGTTATTCCCCCCTTTTTCCCAAAATACCTTCTCGTTCTTCATGAGCGCAATGATCCGAGACCATAATGGCATGTGGTGGCAACAACAAGAGGTGTCGATCGGAGGTGGTATCTCTGGCCTTTCTCGGTGGAGCATAGAGAGAGGTGGCCACTGGATCGATATCCAGTAATGGGAGCCCGCAACTATTGTGGATGACCACGTCGGAGGGACGCAACTCGCTTGAGCTGCATTATAAGGGGTAGCCCATGGTGGTATCGTCCGTGGGAAGCGGTGCTAAGCCATGGAAGGAGGCTGAAGTGGTGGAGGGATGAGGCTCCCCAAGACACATTAGACGGAGGACCCATGGCTAAGCCGTGGTTGCGAGTGGGTCATGTGGACAAGACACATGAAAAATAGACTAGGCACATTGACCTAGGGTGCGGCCAGCCGGGCCACATCCATTGCTAGTGAAATGACCCGAGAGAATGGATTGGGCCCCACTGGGGTGGGCCAGGCCTGGCGGTTTGGTTCAGTCTAACCGAGTTAGACTGATCCCAAACCCAACTGACCCCTTTTTACCAAAAAACCTATAACATTCAAACCGTTAGTCCATTTGATGAACTGTTTGGAATTTTGGTACCATCACAACGAGGTTGTTCTTTTGAGAAGAATTCATGGGTTTTTAGTGATGACCAACATAGGTGCGAAGCTTCCACTTAGTTCTTTACTTGATGGTTCAGTATGACATTGCGTCCAAACCACTGGGTAGAAATTTGCTTGAGAGGATAGAATCCTATATAGAGTTATGGAATCCTCCTTGGGGATGGAGTGATACTCTATCAACCCTAATGAAGTTTCTTAGGTATTTAAATGAACTCTGAGCATATGGAGTTAATTATCCATTTAGTGGGCCATATTAATAGGGTTTACTATATTATCTGAGGAGAATCCCCTACTTTACGAGCCACATCAGTAGTGTTTATGGTGTTATCTGAGAAGAAAACTTTACGTTGCAGGTTAATACAGATTGGTTTCATAGTATTATTTGAGGATAATACCCTATATATATATCATGATATTTCACCAGTGCCTTCTCTTTGTGTGAGGACAAATTATCAGGACCACCTATAAGAGTCCTGGATGACATCAAAGCTCGATGAGTGAGTTGTCTTGGAACAAGCATGCCTTGAGTGGAGTCTTGTGGCTGATGACACTACAACAGAATCACCATTTAGCAGCGGTTTTTGTTTGCGTTTAGCGGCGGTTTAAACCGCTGCTATACTGTTTGGCGGTGGTTTACAGAAACCGCCGCCTAATAGGGCGTCAACAATCTATTAGCGGTGGTTTTTAATGTTTAGCGACGGTTTCAGGAAATTGTCGTAGGTGCCTCATTTCGCAGCAGTTTTCCTAACTTTAGCGGCATTTTTACGAGCCCTGGATATCGCTTTATTCGTGGCGGTTATAACTGCCGCGAATAAACTCAATTTCCAGCGGTGGTAAAACCGCCGCTAAATTCAAGTAAATCACCTCATAATGAGGCAGCCACGAAGCTTCTATGTAGTGGCGGTTATAACCGCCGCTAGAAGTAATTTTTTTTTTACATTTAGCGGCAGTTTAAACCGCCGCCAGTATACATTTTGCGGCGGTTAAAACCGCCTTTAAAAGCTGCCCAGAATAAAAAACACAATTCTTGGATTCTGCTACACCACTGCCCTGAAAAAAAAATTAAACCAAAAAAAACAATCAAAGGTTCCAACACATTCCTCATAATCATGTATACAATATCCTAAATAGTAAATACTAGGAAGATAAAACACCATTGATACAACATTGTAACATCCCAAACTATATTCCACTAAATCTTATAACTTCACTTTCTTTGGATAGATCATCCATAGCGATTCCACTCTACTTATAAAAATTGATAATTGATGAATTAATAGTTATATTAGCACAAACCCATTTATATAATGATTTTTTTGGTTTTGTGGCCTAGAAACCATCTTAATACTTATAATAAATTTGAACTGATGAAATAGATTAAATAACACATTAGAAATATATTTTTATAAAAAATCCTACGGTGGGAATAGTTTTAGAGTTATATTGGGATATAGCTTTTATAGGAATGTGGATATTTCCAGTGAGTCTTAGTTGACATCTTTTAATGTTGGAATATAGGTTAGGTATTAACTACATTGTGGTGAGTGATGTAGACCAGAGTTTTTAGTAGAAAAGCTAAGTTATCCTAGTTATATGGATGACTATGTAAGAGGATCGAGTTTTATAACATCATCAATCTGGGTTAAAGTTCAATATGTAGTTATTGATGTTGATTGAATGTGTGCGCATGGAATGATGATTGCATAACACATGTGATTATGAATAGACCATTTCTATTCATTATTAAGTGGATGATGTAAATATATGTGGTAGGAAGTGAACCACAGGTTGTTCAAGGATGGAATATTCGTTCCAGATGAGGCTTCAGCGTATTCCAAGGATGGATTTTCGTGATGGAACATGGTATAATTATGTTGACTCACATCCAGAAACCATGTTTAGTGGTTGATAGAGTGTTTTTCATGGGAATTAGATTCCTATTTTTATTAAAATGATGAATATTAAAATCCTATGGTGGGGAGAATCACACAGGTTGTGGAAAATGTAACCTTTGGGAGAGTGGTTGTAGAAAGAATAGTCATGAATGGTAAAGAAGAAAGTTATGGAATTCCAGTAATTAATGTTTCATGACCGGATAACTTGTAATGAATCAAAAAATGGAATTAAGAATCATAATATAAATAATTCAGGGATATAATGATAGGTAATAATTACTAGACAGACCATGATTAAGTTGAAATTGTGTTGGGAATGCAGTTCAAGTGATGCAATAACAGTTCAGTGATCAAAACAGTTATGGTTGGAAATGGTCGATTGTAACCATCCTAATATTGAAGTATTTGGTAGAAGTTCTTTTCTTAAAATTCATGTTTTTATAAGACATACCAATTTTGCGTCAAGTCGACATACATCTTTGAGATTATATTTTAATTTATAAAGTATTCTTACGTATATTCATGGACTTAGGCTAATTTATCACCCCTCAGTCACACATATATCTTAGTGAACCACCCTTTATTTAGAACATTCTCATGACATTTTAGAAGAGCTAGAGCATGTTTAGATACTTTTGATGCTTAAATCAGACATTTTCAACAATGGGCCTCACCAAAGTGTCCACAACACTATCCCCTCGATCACTATGAAATGACCCAATTTGTTCAACACATCAACAATGGGTTTAACTCCTAGTCATCCAAAATCTCGACTACCAATTCAAACACAGACCTAAATGGAATGATGTATACCACACTCGAGAAATAAATACATAAAAAAAAACATCAGAAATCAATAAAATGCATAAAAAGAAACGTGAGAAATCAAGGAAATTTTAGGACATAAAAATGTGTGGTGGAAACTATGTGCCACAAATGTTACATATACAAACCAACTGTTTTCATTTTCATTCAACACATCAACAGTACAACTACTCAGGGTCCTATGATGCATCTTCACCCTCTCCACCTTCATTTACACTTTGTGCTGTCACCTGTAAGAACATTATATTGAAAATTAAATACGGTTACATATTTATATTAAAACTTAAAACAAATGAAAGTTAGAAAACTAAATGATTCTGATTTTATGTGATTTACCTACATACCCCCAATCGATGAACTCCCACCAGGGGAATATCTGCTCATCTGCTGACGTAGTTCAGTCAACTCTTTCTGCAATGCAGATATCTAATCCCCCTACTGGTGAACAATGTTTCGTAAAGAATCAATCTCTTTCTTAGAATCTCCTGGATGACTAAAGTCAGGAGTAGATACAACACCTATCCTCGGTGTCCTGCTAAAAACCTCAGATGGTACGGGTCCAAAAACCATCCTGCACACTCTCCCAGGATGCTCCTTCCCAAGGACTTTAGCAACCGGGTCATCCTAGGAGACAGAGTAGGAATGCGCGGGATTGGCATCCCATAGTTTATTAATTTTGACCTATAAATCAAATATCAATATATATTAACACAGAAAAAATTGATAAGAAGTTATTATGATAAAAAATTGACTTGATACCCCAACTACTTTAGTAGGCTCATTAACAAAACATCCATCCGATTTCTTGTGAACATCCAACCATAGTTCAGTTTTGGATGCATCATGGACTAAACTCTGTGACTGTATTAATCAAAGATAAATAAAAAATTCAATATATTAGATATATAATATTGTCTTATAAATATTTAAACTAATTAAAATATTACCAATGAACTTCGATTTCTAGAAAAACTTTTTGAGCCCGTAGTCTGCAGGATGACTTGCTTCGCACGGTTTGACGCATTCTGTCTTGATAGATCCCGAAATAAATAAAATGAAATTTAATACTGATGTATTTAATGTCATGTCCTTTTCATATACATGTATAAATGTAAAATGTGGATAATATAATAATATATATATTTCAATACCATCCTCTTATGATCTCGATGCCTGTCAATAAACACTTTCCACTACTATTTTTGTACCCCACTGGGTAGCTTCTCATACATTTGTAGCATGGTCAACGAAGCATCATTGACATCACACCACAATCTCCATTTGAAATCTTTCCACTTATTACCTAGATTTTTCAACGTCCACTTCCATGCTATCACATCAGCAATGGTAAAGTGGAAGAACATCTGTATACAGAAATTCATTTTGAACATATTAGTAACATGAAATTAAATTAAACCATAATGTAATAAATTTACCTTGATTTGAGAATAAAACACTTCATTTTTCCATATTGGAGGCATATGTCTCTAATCGTCATATGAAATGGGAAGGGAAATGGGCTCCGTTGCCAACTGGCCGAGAATCTGGCCAAGCAACCCCGTGACATCATCCGTAGGGACCCCGTAACAATCAAATGGCACAACAATCTTCTCGCCATTCAGATTCCAAACATCTGAACTATTTATTTTTTTCTCCACAGTTGCATTTTTTTCATCTTCAATGAGAAAAAAATTAGTATAAACAAAATTCAATAAATTTATTTAATTAAAATTTGTACCTATGATAGTGACACTCCAGTATGTCCGGGATGAACTGGAAGGGGCACGTCGCTACCCCACTACTGAGGCTCCTGAAGGGGGAGTCGACGACTCAGCCTCTACTGGGACATCCACAGATGGTGTGAGAGGTGGTGCAGGGGGAGATGGTGCAGGGGTGTCGGCAGCTGGTGCATCAAATGTCATGGGGAGGGAGCCAGATGGATAGTCATCTATCGCAGAACTAGATGAAATAATGTAACACTTCTTACTTGGCATTCCTGTCATTTAATCAAATAAAATTAAGTTCAGAATATATATTTCAAAAAAATTATGCAGAAACAAAAATTAAAAATGATAACATATGGAGTAATAACAGACAAAATATATATAATAATGATAATTAATGACTGCAGAAATGAAACAAGTGGTTGCTGAATAAATAAATAATTTTACATAAAATCATTTTCCCCTTCAATCATGTTGGTTTCCTGCTCCATTTCTTCATCCAATTCATTCATCCTTGCTAGACTAATATTTTCAATATCACGATGGACAAATAATTCTGCTTCCTGTTGCTGATTAAATTCAATTTCAGAGGTCAAATTTTCTACTTCATCACCCATATCATACAAATCTCTTTGTATTACGTGAGAAACTACACTCCACCATTCATCGGCAACATCATTCACATAATATACCATTTTTTCTTGCGATGCTAAGATATATGGATCATTCAGTTCATGATCACCAACATCCATCAAGCGAGAGAAAATCACAGAAGTAAATTGCAAGGAATCTCTTTTAATGCCTCTGATAATATCGACCCATTTTCATTTCAATAAAACAACCAAAAAATGTCCGTGGTAGTTTAATTCAATAATATCATGCAAATTTCCATAGTATTCCACTTCAGTAAATGTAAATATACCACTCTTCTGTGTTCTCAAACCCACTTCTCGATTGACTATACGAAATCTAAAGCCATTCACATTATAAGCGTCGAACTTTCTAACTTCTTTTAAAGGACCTCTAGCAAGAAACATCAAATATTCCGATACCTCTGCTCGAGTATCAATATTCATGATCTGAAAAAAGAAATATACTTTATTAGATTTACAAAATGTATGTGTCAAACTAATATTCATATTTATTGCAATATTTATGAACTTACATGTCGTGCAAACCATTCTACAAGCTCTTTGTTAACAACTTTTGTTATATCTTTCTCATTTCGTGTTCGGCCTCTCATTCGTCTCTTTGTTTGTATTCTCAACTCTTCAATAAATGGATCTACAATTTCACTATTCAGCAACACATATCTATGTGCCTGTAATAATTCCAATTTAGTCAGTGTCACATTTGAGGTCCTCCCAACTGATCAGCCAATAGCAGGAAATATTTTGGATTTCTGATGTATTTGAGATTGAGTCGATGTGTCGTCAACATGTCCAACTTGATTAAATATTGTCTCAATATCATCTAAGTATCAAGAACAAAAGGTAACACACTCTTCAGCCACATATCCTTCAGCAATTGAGCCTTCGGGTTTAGATTTATTTCTCACGTATGATTTCAAATGTCCAAGATATCTATGAAATAAAATAAACATAATTATGCATTTCATTAAGTACCAAAAAATGTTTACTTAACTGGAAAACATATAAATAAAGTACCTCTCAATTGGATACATCCATAGATAATGAACGGGGCCTCTTAATTTAGCCTCCTCAACCATATGCACAGTTAAATGCATCATTACAGTAAAAAAGGATGGAGGAAAGATCATCTCAATTGCGCAAAGGGTCAATAAAAACCTCTCCTGGAGGTTGTCAAGATGAAATGGATGTAGAGATTTCCCACATAGTTTTCTGAAAAATGTACAGAACTGGAGTACAACAGCAGTAATTGTTTTAGGTAATAATGAATGCAATTCCAATGGTAGTAACTGTTGAAACAAAATATGTGAATTGTGGCTTTTCAATCCATGTAACTTACGATTCTTCAAGTCAACACACCTTGAGATGTTACTTGAATACCCATCAGATACCTTAACATTTTTTAACATTCGAAATAATATATCTTTATCCCTATTTTTCATTTCAAAAATTGTCATAGGATACTTTCCATTCTCATCTGGCCAGAGATTGCGTTTTATGTTCATTTCTTGTAAGTATTTGCAAGCATTGAGACGATCCTTCGACTTTCCATGCTCATTAAGAAATGTGAAAATAAAATTGTCATAGACATTCTTATCAATACACATCACATCAAGATTATGCCGCAACAAATTAAATTCCCAATACGGAAGTTTGAAGAATATACTTCTTTTCTTCCATTGTTGCGTTCCGGTTTCGCTTGACGATACACTTAGGACCTGTTTTCTGCTATCATTCAAATGATGAACCTTACCAAATTCTGTTTCAACATTTTCAAGCTGTGCCAATATTTCAAAACCATTTAACAAATTTGGAGGTGGTCTACGATCAATGGAACCATTAAATTTTGATCTGTTTAGCCGAAATCTATGAGATGCATCGAGAAATCTTCGATGACACAAGAAGAACCATTTTCTACTGTGAGGTAGCCATTTGGGCTCAAAATAAAAGTTACAAATGGGATAAGCCAAACCCATGTAAGTGTTCCAACCAGATAAATTCCCAAGCCCAGGGAAGTCACTAATGGTCCACATGAAAGCAACATGCATTTTGAACATTTTTTTAGAAGAAGCATCAAATGTATCAACACCGTTACTCCATAACTCCTACAATTCTTCAATCAAAGGCTACAAGTATACATCAATATCATTTCTAGGAATTTATTTTCCAGGAATAATCATCAAAAGGATAAAAGATGTTTGTTGCATACACATCCACAGAGGTAGATTATAAGGGATCAAAACAACTATCCAAATGCTATAATTGGTACTCAAAGTCCCAAATGGGTTGAATCCATCGGCAGCCAATCCCAATCGAACATTCCTAGGATCAGCTGAGAAATCGAGGTGTAATGAATCAAATGTCTTCCATGATTGGGAATCTCATGTATGTCTCATTAACCCATCATTGTTATTATCTACAGAATGCAACTTCATGTGTTCGGCGGTTTTCGATGACAAGAATAATCTTTGCAATCGAGGTTTCAAAGGAAAGTAACGCAAAACCATTGCAGGTGTGCTCCTTTTCTTCTTCTCCATGAAATTATATTCATTCAGACTTCCAACATCACCCATTTCCTTCCATCTAGAAGAAGAACATTTCTTTTAATTCTGTCTACTTGAATCCTCTCCCCAATAAAGCATACAATCATTGGGACACACATGTATTTTTTTATAATTCAGACCAAGCTTGTTAACAACTTTTTTCATATCATAAATAGATTCTGAGATTTTTGCTCCAGGAAATGCATCACAAATCAATTCCAATATCATGGACATTTCCTTATTTGTAATTCCACATAAACATTTGATATGGTACAACTTCAGCAAAAATGAAAGCTTTGAATATTTCAAACACCCACTATACAACTCTTGATTTCCATCATCAACTAAATCATGAAACACATTTTCCTCAGTGAAGTTTTCTCTTGCATTTGGCTCCACAGAATCAAGAAGAGGATCTAATGATATGCGACAATCTTGATCTTCCTGTGTTATAGTCTCAAAAACATCACTTGTCACGTTGCAATTTGTAGCACCCTCTTCTGGTTGTTTTGATATGTTTTGATGCTGATAGTAGTGTCTTGCAGTGCCGAATGCATCATTTATTATCTTTTTCATTTCATTTTCCATTGTCGATGAACTTGGGACCTCATTATGCGGATTAACATCAGTGCTCAATCTTTCTGTAACGTTCGATTCTCCATGCCAAATCCAACACAAATATTGAGCAGGGAATTGCTTCAGTATTAAATGTTCACAAACCTCATCTCTCTTCAACCATGTTCTAAATTTACATTTAGGACATGGACATTTTATTCTTCCTTCAACGGATCGATTAGAAATTGAAAAATCTAAAAACTCATTCAAACCCTTAACATACTGAGGTGTGTTCCTCGGTAATGTGATCCAAATTTTATCTATGTATATCACAATGTGCCTACACAAAAAACAAGGAATCAAAAATGAGACATCTTCTATAACCCCATCATAAAAAACAAATAATGATGAACAAAATTTCCATAATATAAGTACATTGATGAATAAGCCTCTGGTGAAATATATCATGTAGAAATATATCCTATGTATGATAGGGGACATTATTAACATACCATGGATTCATGGGTAGGGGACATCATTAACATACCTAATTCTAGGAGGGATCGAATGCTGGTGGAAGGGGGATGGTTACAGGTGCTGGGGGGATGGTGAGGGCTGATGGGCAGGGGGGAGGGGGCTGTTGCGGGCTGGAATGCTGGTGGAAGCAGGATGAAATGAAGGTGGAAGGGGGATGGTGTGGGATGGATGTGGCTGGAGCAGGGCCAAATCACGACATTACCACGGTGTGACCGCAGTGTGACCACAGCGTGACCGCGGTGTGACTGCGGCGTGACTGCGGCGTGAACCCGGCGTGACCACGGAGTGACCGCGGCGTGACCGTGGCATGACTGCGGCGTGACCCCGGAGTGACCGCGACCTGACCGCAGCATGACCGCAACGTGTTGGCCCGGTCCAGCAACATCCACGGGGCAGGATGATATGGATGGCATGAGAGGATGTTTTCTCATAATATTTAAAGAAGTTAATTCTAATTTGTGATGACTAGAGGATTGGATGACCCCTGATATACCTAATTCGGTGAGGTTTGGAGATCTAGCAATGTGTAGGAATACCTAGAGGAATTAATACCCCATGGGATCAGGAAAATCACAGGTTACATAACATGTAATCTGACATTACTGGTACCGTGGGACCCCTGGACTGTGGAACTGGGCTTTTGGTTTGATTTAAATATCACATGCCATGTGACATGGTCACACTACATGGGACCCATCTTAAAAGTCTAACGGCACTTAAAGAGTGTCTTGGTTCAAACAATCATTTTAATAAAAATATGGAAACCCTCTATAGGGATATAAAAAGGGTCAAGTACGATGTGTTCTTTATGACTAACAATGACATCAAGTATAAGGAAAACATCAATGCAATAATGTTAAGCAAGGTATACCACTGTGAGTTTTTGCAGATAGCACACCTCCGTTGGAGGGGTTTTATTACCAAACCATGACTTATTTATCATGGATATTCACACTATGTTTAATTTCATTGTTCATAGACCAATCTATGTATATAGTTTAAGGGAATGTATCCTTGAAAAAAATTATGTGATATATATAGCGATATAATAGAGGAATAGAAAAATGATATGGATGTAGATCTTGACACACATATGCATATATCCTTATGGGATGACTCAGATATTTTATGGTCAGGGTTCTCAAACCTGTAGATGCTAACATTTTTATATATAAAAACATAGAACCAATGATTGGTTAGTCTTCATAGATATTCCAAAACACAACTTGATGTGAATTAATGATTATTAGTATCATATAATACCTTGGAGGGGGACATTAATTTTATGGTCATGATGTTTAGACCATTGTGTCACAAAGTTTAATATCTTATGAAAAGGACCATGGTTTTGATAAGACATTACAAAAGGAGAATCTAATGTTATGTATTTGGGGTATCCAAAAGAGATTCTTACCCAAAATGGAAGGTGTAGAAGAATATAATTTCATAATTTATATAACTATTAAAATGATTCTAAAATGTTTAAACTTAAGGGTACAACAATCACATTGAATAAAATTATTTTGGAAGGTTTAAAACATACATTATGAATGCCTGTAGGGGCTGGGAAGGATGGAGGGGAGGGGAGAAGAGGGGCAGGGGGATGCTGGGGGAAAATGTTGGGTAGGGGGAGGGGAGGGGAGGGACAAGATGGAGGGGAGGGGAGGGGAGGGGTAGGATGGAGTAGAGGGGAGGGGAGGATTCTGGAAGGATGGAGGGGGTGCAGGGGGAAATGTTTAGCCAAGGTGGGGGGGCTGCTGGGGGAAATTGTTGGGCAGGGGGGAGGGGAGGGGCAGGGCCTGGGCATGTTGGAGGGGAGGGGAGGGGAGGGGAGGGGATGGGCAAGATGGAGGGGAGGGGAGGGGAGAGGAGGGGTAGGGGGGAGGGGGCTACTGGGGGAAATTGTTGTGCAGGGGGAGGGGAGGGGAGGGGCAGGTTGGAGGGGAGGGTAGGGGAGGGTAGGGTTATGGCAGGGGGGCTGATGGGGGCAAATGTTGGGGCAGGGGGGAGGGGAGGTGAGGGGCTGGGGTTGAGCAGGATGGAGGGGAGGGGAGGGGAGGGAAGATGAGGGGCAGGGGGGGCTGCTGGGCTGGGGGAAAATGTTGGGCAGGGGGTAGGAGAGGGGAGGGGAGGGGTAGGATGGAGGGGAGGGGAGGGGCTGGGCAGGTTGGAGGGGAGGGGAGGGGAGGGGAGGGGCTGACTGCGGCGTGACCACGGCGTGACCGCGGCGTGACCACGGCGTGACCGCAGCGTGACCGCGGCGTGCCCGCAGCATGTTGGAGGGGAGGGGCTGGGTAGGATGGAGGGGAGAGGAGGGGCAGGGGGGAGGGAGCTGCTGGGGGAAATTGTTGGGCAGGGGGAGGGGAGGGGAGGGTGATAACAGGGGGGCTGCTGGGGTAAAATGTTGGGTAGGGGGAGGGGAGGTGAGGGGCCGGGGCTGGGCAGGTTGGAGGGGAGGGGAGGGGAGGGGAGAGGAGGGGTAGGATGGAGAGGAGGGGAGGGGAGGGGAGGGGCTGACCACAGTGTGACCGCAGCGTGTTGGAGGGGAGGGGCTGGGAAGGATGGAGGGGAGGGGAGGGGAGAGGAGGGGCAGGGGGCTGTTGGGGGAAATTGTTGGGTAGGGGGAGGGGAGGGGAGGGGCAGGTTGGAGGGGAGGGGAGGGGAGGGTAGGGTGATTGAAGGGGGGCTGCTGGGGGAAAATGTTTGGCAGGGGGGAGGGGAAGTGAGGGGCTGGGGCGGGGTAGGATGGAGTGGAGGGGAGGGGAGGCGAGAGGAGGGGCAGGGGGGCTGTTGGGCAGGGGGAAAATGTTGAGCAGGGGGGAGGGGAGGGGTAGGATGGAGGGGAGGGGAGGGGAGGGGCTGAGCAGGATGGAGGGGAGGGGACGAGAGGGGAGGGGATGACAGCGGCGTGAACGCGGCGTGACCGCGGCGTGACTGCGGCGTGACCGCGGCGTGACCGCAGCGTGTTAGAGGGGAGTGGCTGGGCAGGATGGAGGGGAGGGGAGGGGAGAGGAGGGGAAGGGGGAGGGGGATGTTGGGGGAAATTGTTGTGCAGGGGGAGGGGAGGGGAGGGTCAGGTTGGAGGGGAGGGGAGGGGAGGGTGATGGCAAGGGGGGCTGCCGTGGGAAAATTTTGGGCAGGGGAGAGGGGAGGTGAGGGGCTGGGGCTGGGCAGGATGGAGGGGAGGGGAGGGGAGGGGAGAGGAGGGGCAGGGGGGGGGGCTGCTGGGCTGGGGGAAAATGTTGGGCCGGGGGGAGGGGAGGCGAGGGGAAGGATGGAGGGGAGGGGAGGGGAGGGGATGAGCACGATGAAGGGGAGGAGAGGGGAGGGGCTGACAATGGCGTGACCGTGGCGTGACCGTGGCATGGCCGGGGCGTGACCGCGGTGTGACCGCAACGTGTTGGCCCGGTCCAGCGACATCCACAGGGCCAAATCATGGCATTATTGCGGCGTGACCGTGGCGTGACCGCAGCGTGACCGCGGCCTGACCGCGGCATGACCGCAGCGTGTTGGCCCGATCCAGCGACATCCGCGGGGCAGCATAAGTATCATTGATGTTTGGTCATTACACAAATGATGTTTGGGTGGGTCATGACACAAATGATGTTTGGTCCACCCAAAACTAGAAAATAAATAACATGAAACTGATCACACCATGCACCTTTTTCTTACTATCCCTAATGGCATCTTTCACATCTACCATGCTTAGTCTTTAGTCATTTTGAACCAGAAATATCTCAAGGTTTTATTCCAGCAACTATATCACCCCTCTATAGAATAAAATCCTAAGGATTATGTTATTAATAAGAAATGTTTAGAGGAAATTGTTATTGAGGATGTATTTAAAAGTTGACATGACCTCCATACTGACCACTTGGGATGGTTGAGTGCTAAAGCTTTCAATTTCCATGGCTAACACACAAAAAAAATTACATAAGGGATCCTAGATGAATCATAAGAATTGTCATCCCTAGAGAAATAAAAAAAGAAATATTGATACAAAAAAACTATTATTCAAAACATCAACTATCTAGCTAAAAAAATATATGCATTTATAGATCCACTCTTCAATAAGTTATAGTGACTTATTTATTAAGATGAATGAGACTTTAGTAACTTATTATCTATCACCTCAATATTTTGTAGCACATTAATTTACATAAATAGTATAATGGGGTAACATCATAAAGAATATTCCAAGCATATAAGAGAAGTTTCATGAACCTAACTCTAATCTCATGCACACTCAAACTCTCATATCGAAGTTTGATAAACTCTTGGCACTACATTTCCTTCAGCGTCAATGATAATAAATTATCTCAATATTAACTTTAAAATTTTCTGCAATACACCATAAACTCTTCATGATCACCCTAAAAGAGAATCCACTATAGATGAACTTCACGATTCAAAGAACTAATAGCCGATAAAATCTATTTGATTATTATACCTACTGGAAAACCAAAAAAACCTAAATGAGAAACAAAACCCTACATAGAGGGGAAGATAGTGCTGCTTTTAGGGTCGCGGGGGGCCGGGGGTCACGGGGACCCGGGGTTGACGGGGTCGTCGGGGTCACGCGGGGTCGCCGGGGGAAGCGGGGGGACGATGTCGCGGGGGAAGCGGGGGGCTAGGGTCGCAGGGTAAGGAGGTTCAGGTGTTAAAAAAAACATTTCACGGCGGTTTATTATAAACCGCCGCTAAACAATCGCCACTAAACAACAGTTTTGTTGTAGTGTGATTGGATGAAACTTATCCTCTCTTTCTTTGTGGATGGTAATGATTATATCTGGATGTATCTTGGTATATTTATGGGTGTATACATATGTAGAGATGACTGTGTATTATTTTTTGGTTTTGAGGTGTCTTATTGAGTATTGTTTTACCCACTCTTTTACTGGATTTTCTCTCATGTGCTGTGTCTTGTGAAGATGACATATGATTTGATGGAGTCCCAGGTAGAGCAGGACTAGTACAAGGACTAGATAATGTGCTGTGAGATAAGATGGGCCGAGGTGATTCTGGAAACTTTCAACAGCATATTTTGTACCCTTGTTTTCTGGTTAGACTTTGTAGTTGTCTTTCTTTTGGCGGGCTTGTATTCTGGACCGACTTATCTTCCTTTAATTTGCTTTCCTATTGTACTCTATGTCTGGCTTTTAGTGTATGTATGCATGGTGGTTGGTGTTATATATTTTTAGCTTTTTGGGCATGGAGATATATTCATGAATATTGGTACTTAGGTAAATGCCTCCCATTTGTGAGATATGTCTACTCAACACTAGTCTCCAGCACCTAGCCTATTGGAGGTGGGCCTAGGGAGTCGCGACACAGGACCCACTTGGATGGGTTGTGATAGAATATGTGTTGAATCTTCTTTAGAGTAGTATACAATGTTGTTTAAGATATTTTTTTTGTTTATTCTATTATAGTAGGAATCTATGGACCGCTATGAAATTTTTAGATTCTTGTTATAAAGACATTGGTAATTATATTCGGAAATGGATTAACAAATTCATTTTTTTCACATGTTATTTTCCACCAGAGGCATGTATCATTTTATTTTACTACTTATTTTTGTAAGAATTTTATTGAAAATGGGATCTATGAGAATGTTTTGAAGTGATAGAAATGTGATAGGTGAGATATCTTACCACCTGTATGGATTGTATGAGTTTTATAAGTAGTTAGATTAGTTTAATGGAAATGTTTCTCTATATTTATGGACCATTATATTGATATATTTTATAATTATTTTTCAACATTACCTATAGTTAGGGAGGGGAAGTTCATGAACAAACTTGTTCCCAATAAAAATGAAAATTTCATTTTATCTTGTTGTATTTCTCTATCAAAACATTAATATTAGAATATCATACTATAGGATCTTGATTCTAATATATTTAAATAACAAAGTCAATATTTATGGTTTGATTTTCTTATGTTTTATAAAAATGACCAGACCCAATTCTATGAGGTCCCTATCACGAATCATTTAAAAAATTGATAATGTCACTCCAATCCCTCATATAATAGTTTAGGGGTTGATTACTAGAACCAAAACTATAAACTCACAAATACAGAAGTCGTTTCTCATTAATAAATTAAATTTAAACATCTTATACATCTATATTAATTCCCAATTGTCAAAATCTAATAAATACAACCTCAAATGTTTTCAATTTTTTTAAAGCAAAAAACAAATACTCAATGCATTCTATATTAAATCTTTAATTACCCCAGTTACTCAAACTCCTTTAAGACTTCACATCTACTAATTGAATAAAAATATTAAATACTTGAAATTGATAAAATTTCACAATAAGGAAAATAATATATACAATGGGGTAAGTAATTCCTTATCAATAGGTTTATATTTTGGAAACATGATTGTGTAAAATTAAAAATAAAATTTTAATAAAGATAATAGAAAACCCAAAAAATTTAAAAAGGAAATCATTCAAGATACCAAAAACAACTTAATCAAAATCCTATAATTAAAACCATAAATTTTATAATATACAAACCTTTCCAATAAATACATCGATTAAAAATATAAAATATTTAAATAATTAAAGGGTTGTGGTGGGGACAACACTAATCCAAACACAATAGAAAACACCAACCAAAACATATAAACAACAGAATATTTTTATTTATATTGGATTGAATAAATATATAAATAATGAAGCACCTTATTCTATGATGATCTAAATCTATCCAATCACTCACCATAATCTTAATAACAACCATTGAGATGTATACAAAAGGATCCTTCATCCAAGAGTATCCATAGGTTGGATGAATCGTCCGATTTTTGAGAAGGATTATATCCTCTTTATGGTTTTCTATAACCACATTTAAATAGAAACAGAGATAGAGATAGAGAGTGATAATTATAGATTCATTCTCGAGAAATTTAATTGCATATCGATGCAATGGAGGGCCCCACACATCCCATATTATGAGCCTACTTTTATATTCCACCCAAATATTGTGTAAGAAAAACAAACATTAATCTATGTAAGGTGAAATTTCTCATAAACGATTCATTAGTTACAACTCTTTGTAACTGATGACACTTTATATCAATTTTTTTAATATTAAATAAGTCTTTAGGATGTTAGAACTACTGTAAATTACTATCACAAGAATATAAAGTTGATTATGATATCTTGATGTAGGGAAATGTTTTCAAACCATGTGATAATGAATATCACGTATACCTCCATGCATTTCACCAGGACATGGTCACACACACCACACCATGGTGTGTCCTAACATGTTACAAAATTTGGTCCTAAATATCATGAAATGGTGGTGCCTTTAGTTCACATTTTTATAAATATCACACTTTCACTAAAGTCTTATAGACTTATCATATCTTCACCTAATATCACATCATATGTAATAACTTGTGAAACCATATCCAAAAATCCGGTTAGATATATTCCAATCATACAATTGGATATATTTTAAAACCCATTTTTGAAAAATCATCTTCCATTTACACCACATGTTACTTCATATATAACAACATGTGAAAATATATTCAAAAATTATTTTTGATATCATCCAAAACACTTATGTAGTAGCTCTAAATGTTTTAAATAAGAACTTTTCATAAAACATTAACCCTTATTCACACAAAAAAAATGTTTTAGACCATAGGCCTTTATAAAATTGAAAATTAATATGAATTCCACAATCCATAACTATAAAAAAGAACATCCTCCTATAAATTGTTATTTCTAATCAATACATAAAGGGATATAGTTTGGTCTTTATCAACCACTTTTATATCCATACATATGTCCACCAACTATATCATATAAAAGTATGTACAATGATATAATAACTTTTAACAATATATAAAATAACCATGAGTCATATAGTATGTAAATATCATATAACCAACTCATATGTTCTCGATTATATTTGTATATATTATTTAGATGGATGAACATATTAGAACCTTTTCACCTATTTGGATGATCACATCACACTACCCCTTCCAAATAGTTTTCCTTGTCTTGTGTAACTTATCTAGGTGTGGTTCCTTAGTTTATCTCAATTGAGGGCCCATGTTTTATACTCATGAAATGAGAGTAAAATCCCCATATTGATCAAGGACCGACTGATGTAATAATCAATAATATACCAAAACACAGATAATTTTCTCAGCCTAATGGTTGGTGTAAGAAAGGTATAAAAGTATAAAGGTTCTCATGTTATGAATCTTTATAACATCAGGAAAACAGATTCAATATGACACATGAAACCCTTTTATATCGAAGACATAGTGTATGATACTATGAGTGGTATATTTTGTGGCACATCTAACACACAAAACTATTTTTATGCCACCTGATAATATTTTATATCTTTAAATGAAATAAAACCCATACTTACCTCAATGTTTTTTACAATCTATAATAATCCATAATGAACATAGATTAAAGATTACTCAAAGTCAAAATTTTAGAGGTTAATTGTCATTCAATTCATTAAATATATATTTCAAACATAAAAGAATAAAAACTTTAGGATTATTTAGTGTAAACTGATACATTTTATATTTTTAAACTCTATTACAAATGAAAAAAACCATACACAGGAACCCATATAATAATGTCTAATATTATAGATCACCGAATAAGCTCAATTTTTAGTTCACATTATAATTTTGTAAAACTCATTACATATTTACATAATTCAGACCACATATATATTTAACCATCTTATAAAACATCACACTAAAATACTTTAGTGAGTAACATCTATGAATAATAATTTTTTGAATTGTGGTGTGACTTAAGAATCATATTCCTAATGTTCAACTCTTTGAAAATATTTTTCAATCTCCTTTACATCACAACCAAAAATACTAAAATGTTAATAACTTATATTGTATACTTATAAGTATTTTTGAGTTTATTATCATCATCATGAAACCTTTATATGTAAACTCTATATGAGATCACTTTGGTAAAAAATGAAACTATTTCTATTAATTGATTTATTTACCCACAAATACTAAAATAATTTTGGATATAAAGTGAAATTAAATTTTCTTCTGACAAGTTTAATATTTTAGTTTTTATGATTTCATCTTCACTAAGTCTAAACATGATCCCAATGTCATATAAAAAACTACATTCTATATATAATAACAAGATAAGATAAAAAATATCCTTTGTGTTAGTAAATAAAAACTGTTCCAAATATTGGTAATATTTTTAACAAATAATTTTTCATATCAATATAATATAAATTATTCTTTGTGTACAAAGAAATATTATAAAATTAAGATATTATTCTTTAAAATATGCCCTTTTTGGGCTGTGATAAATTATTCCCTCAAATATTTATAAATATATTGGATAAAATTATTTGTGTTGGATAAGACATCTTTTCCCTTATCATTTTTAAGCATGTTATAGAATTGGATCAATCATAAACTTGAATATCATATTAACCGTATCATTTATTATTAACAAATAATATATTTAAATGAGACCTTATATCAAATAAAATAAAAAAAGGATATTATAAAATCTTTATTTTGATTTATTTATGCTCAAAATATTACTTCACATCTACTCCATTATTTAAAAACCCTTTCATCTATCAATTCAATAAAGAATACAAGATTCATTAATCCTTACCATGATTTTTAACTACAGTATATTTAAAATAATTGTTAAATATGAATTTGGTATAATATACCCTTCAAAATTTAAGAAATTATTCCCATAAAACCAATATCCAACATTAAATCTCTAAATAGTTTTCTTGAACATGTCTAGGAATTTTAGTTAATTCTATCTAATTGAAATATATTCCCTTATTCTTAACACCTCATTTATGTTTCAATGAACTAAGCTGATAATTAGACAATCCAATCATCTTCATATATCACAAATCTTTACCATTTAATACCACCCTTCTAAAATAACCACAATATTTTGAGGAATTATGGTAATTTTTCTTCAAACACATTAAAATTGTAAAAAACATTCAAAAAATAAACATAGATCAAGTTATTATTCTTGATAAAGTGTTAACAGAATACCCCAGTCTTTCTAATTGATTAACATACCCAATAATATTGAGTAAATAAGTAGTTACTAAACATTATTTTTCCATATTTTAGATAAAATATTCCTTTTAAAAAAATAAATTAATCCTTATATAATTCTCATAAGAATTAATATTCATTTATTAACAAAATTTAATAGTTATTTACTCAGGGTGATGTTTCTCTAACATATATAATTTTTTCCTTGTATAAGAACACTTTTTAAGTTTATTTAGTAGTATAGAGTTTTTCCCATTAATAATTTATTTTTTCAATATTGATAACATATTAATTTTGGATAAAGATTATTCCATTTATCTATAATAAAAGTTTTTATTAGATGAGTATCAGGTTTTTAATTCCCTTTAATAATTACTTATATTAAATGTTAACCCAATAAAATGATGCCCCCTTTGAATATAAATCATATAAATTAGTGGAAAAAGATCCATATTTCACTAGGTAATGATTATTATTTAGCATTCCTCTCATTTATTATCTATTTATGTAGGCACTAATGCGAGCCATATCTTATATGACTCTAGGATAATTGAGTGGGTAGCTCATTTCCCAATCCATCTTTTGGATAAATTAATTTATACTTCTGGTATCCTATCTCATTGGTTTTACCAACTAAGTGGAACCTAAAAAATATTTTAAATATGGGAACCTAACTCTTAGGGTCACCAATTACTTATTTTTCTTATAGAATATAATTAATGGGAACCCTGATTTGGCATGAACCTAACCAATTAGAGGAAAGAGATATTGAAAACCATTTCTTTAAAAGGAATTTAACCCTTATTATTTTAATGGATTTTATTATCTCACTATATTATCTCATGAATTCCCTTTATATGTATGCATGTATATAAATATATAGTTTTTTAATCCTTATCCCTTTTACCAAATCAATATGTTCAAACTATATTATTTTGTAATTCTTTTCACAACTCCTAGATTTTGTTAATGAAAAAAATTAAAATATAATAATATTTATAAATATAAATATTAATCCCAAATGTAAGGTACATAAAACCCTTTATTTTATTGTATTAGAATCAAATGAAATAAAAAATACCCACTAGTGTAATCATTGAGTGAAAATTATCCAACCCCCACTTTTCAAGAAAATGGCCAAGATCCTAGGCCATTGAGTTGTTCATAACGAATACCATCTATCCATAGTTCATTAATCAAGATATATTTCAATTATATATGAAATTTATAAAATATAATATATATAAAATATAATTAACTTCTTAATTCAATCTCATAACCTATTAGAAGAAAATATCATGGTAGAAAAAATCTAAATCAATTATCATGCCTAGTATGCAACTCATTAAATATATATATGAAAATTTAACAAATAAGTTTAACACATCAATCTAAATAATATATCCATTTATAATATCAAACATTATATTCCTAAATAAAGCTGGTAATGATAATAAATAAATAAACAATTCATAAATTTATACATGAATAACCATTTATAAAAAATTCATAAAATAAATCAATTATTAACACTTTATAATATAAGTATTCTCTTATTGATATTTTTAGGACCAATTATGGTTTTTCAAACAATGGAAGTAGCGTTAAATCAATGTATGTAAATTATTAGGAAAATAAAACTAGCTACCTCTGCACTTCTTCAGTAAGTGGATCTCACTTATTTTGTATAAAAGTACATAGATTGTAAAGAACAATAAGAAAGAGAACTGGGATTTGTAAATGAGGCTTACCTCCAAATTGGATGAATATGTCCTTAGTGTATGGTAGTTTTTATCCCACCCACACAAAAATACACTTTTATTATAAAGAAAATATCAAGAAAGGGAATACCCTTGAACCCATAATCCTACCACCAGCCACATATAGTAACAAGAAAAAAATAAAATTTTTGGCTCTAGAACAAATTTGAAATCCCTTTACTGAATACAAGAAATTCTCCTTCAGCTCTTGAAGTGATCAATAATGTAAATCAAGTGTCATATTCTTACTACAATTGATCTTATCTCTTTTATATGGACATAATAATATTAAATATTTCCTCAAACTTGATCACACCTTATGATATATGTATATCATAGTATAGACTTCCCACTCAGTTTTCTTGAATGATTATCTAAAGAAAAAAGCATGAAATCATCATCCTTCTTATTCTTGTCATTTAATGAATAGTAACTATCACTTTCACACATCATTGAATCTTATTCTTATCATTTAATCAAATAGTATTTGGTTTAGTAGTGGTGTTATAACTTCCTCTCTATTTGATACTCAAGATTAATAATATAAATAGTATCAGTTATTATCAACTCTTTGAATACAAGGGTTTCTTCTGATGATAATAGGGTTGGAATAATCTATCTATTTTTATTCTCCATATGTTTTGATATTGAGTGTATTGTGAGAATATTTTAAAATTACAATATTAAAATCAATCTTGATTTATGATAGTGTATCTCATTCAAAATACTCGTCTTAATCCTAGTAAAATACTAGAAGATCTGGAATTGTCTTTGTGCCGATATTCTTAAATTATCACAAAATATTTCATTCTCATTTAATTCTCAACAAAACCGTTTATTCATAATCCACATATTTTTATAATCTCATAAAATATAAATGTCATGGTCATGGGATCTCATATTGTGGAACAAATATTTCATTCAACATTATCTTTATCTAGAACTTAAAATGTGGAATGCTCATCATGATGATACTATATCTTCAATTACACAACTAAATTTGGATGATGAACCTTATTAGAAAACATAAACATGTGATCATTCTATCTTCATCACCCTTCATCACTGAATATCATAGGTTGAATCATGATCATAAGAATAATTATGATATTTAGATCCATTAGGAACGACACAAAATTTCATGGTTAATCTTTTGGAACCTTAACTTATAGAACCCAAGTCTTGATATTTTGGATGAATTTTGACTATAAAAGAAACTCTAACAATTTCTAATATGAATACTTATGTATAGTGCCTTTGATAAATTATTATAATGGAAGATTCATACATGAATTTGAACAAGTGTTATGATCTATAACATAAGTCTTACATTATCTTTGATGTCTTAAAAAACCCTATAAAGTCTAACAAAATTATCAATGTTTTAAAAAATGACATCAAAGTCTTACAAAGTGATCAAATTTTTATAAAATATATTCAAATCTTTACAAAATTATCAAGACTTAGCTTCTTCCCTAGAGTCTTATGAAATTTTATGAAGTAATATGAAAATTTTCAAAGTCCTATGAAATTGATGTAGTTTTAAAAAATGCTCAAAAATTAGTTTTTTTTCATCTTTATTACTAGAGACTTATGAATTTTTCTAAATTTTCATTAAATGTGGAGAAGTAATATAAAATATAAAAAATATTAATAATTGATCATGACTTATCCATTTTTAGCTTATGTATAGAATTTCCAAATTTCTTTAATAAAGTAGAATACTTATTCAATTATCCTCAAAAAATATCCAACCATTCCAAATTAACTATAAAATATTCTCAAAACAAAAAATAATCTAAAATAAATACCATAATATATTCAAAAGTTTATGCAATATATCAACACTCTTTAGAGTCTTTCAATGAATCTTCACTTCCTTGAAAACATAAATTTAGAATCTTCCTTATATACCATCCATGCATGTTTCCATATGATATATTGTTATTGAACTATAATAAGTATAAGGATATAAATTCTAAACTAAATTATAATATACTTTATGGAGATATTGAATTTATCATTTTCTACACTATATTGAACTAACTTCTCTTCATCTAATTCTGGTTCATCTCAACCGGATCTTCCTAAAGCATATTTTTCAGACATCGAAACAATGTATTCTAAAAACTTACAATATTTTTTTTGCAATTTATTTATTGAGATAAAATATAAAACATTATGAGAATTCCATGTATCTATCCTATTTATTTAATACACAGGAAAAATCTTGTTATTTAAAGCACCAAGACACAAATTATTAATCTATATTTTCAATGTGAATGGATCTCCAATTAATTGCAGTGATAGTAACATCCTTTTTCATATGGTTAATGAAAATTAACTCAGTTACCTTTCTAGATAAAAAAATAAAAATATCACACTCTCAAGCTCCTTGAATCTACTCAAACTATATTTTACTTGAGTCTCTTATAGGATTTTTATTTAGGAGAAATGAAAATGATATGGTTACTTCTTCCAAAAATAGACCATAATATAATCTTCGCCTTAGGAAATTACTATTCATATTAAAAACATTATTGGGTAGTTTAATATATTTCAAAGATGTTATTCTTTCATGTAGTTATTATTATCAACACATATTTAAACCACCTATATAGTCTTCATGACCATTGAAAATAATGAAAATTGAAACAATTTTTTTTAAAAATCTCCACCATTACATTTATTATTAATACCAACTTATATAAAATTCATGTACATTTATCTTATTAATTTTAATCTCTATTAACCTTTTCATTTTCATATCTCTCTACCTTGTTTAAAAAAATAACATTACTTTATTGAGAATGATATCAATTCACTTCATCAAGGTACCAAAAATTATTCTACTATAAGTATAATTGATCAATGATCAGTAAAGAAAATAATAGGGTCCAATATAGACAAAAAGTAGTGTATAAACATAAATTACATGATACCACCTCAAAAATTCATTTCACAAAGGATTTTAAAATATTCCTAGGTCAATACAAATTTTTAAAACTAAATGTTACTATTATTCTCATTTATATTTTTAACCTGAATTCCTTCAATCATCTTAACTCATTGGGTAATACATTTAGAAACAAAAAATAGGGTTTAGCTTCATAAATTATCACTTTGCCTTATCTAATAATCCTCATTTTTTCATGATATTGTTAAATTCATATTCTTCCACTTAATAAATAATTTAATTCTTGAAAAACCAGGATGATTGATATTGAATTCATACATATTTTAATCAATATCAAGAAATTTATAATTTTTAGGAAATATATAAATCTAGTATATTCTTAGACTTATCCATTTATATCCCCCTCAAAGAGACACTCTTACAAAAATTCTTCAAGGATAATAAAAAAATTAAGCTTGAAGATACCAAATTATATATCATATCATGATTGTGACTTCTTCAATATACTATCCAGTTTTTAGATCATGCACATATTAATTAGTTCTTCCCATGAACACATAAATCACCTTCAACTACCTCCACAAAAAAAATATTTGGTAAAATGGATATGGGATTAAGGAAAAACTTCATGTATCCCTAGTGTGAGAAACAAGGATGGGAGTTGTATCGCAACAAAAAGTATCTTTCTTATTAATATCTATGTTTTTTTAAAATATATATTGATAGAATTATGATATTATAGTTTGAATTTCCCTTTGGAAACATAATTTCCTCCACTATATCAACATATTTTTGTGGGAATTTATTCTTTTCATTAAACATAAAAAATGTATCTCCTGATCCAAGTTTAATTTTCTTAATAATCTCTTCTTGGATCAGTAAGATTGTTAGACAATCTTTTGAATTATGTTTATAATACTTGCATCTCCCACAAAGTACTTATGAAATTCATGTTTAATCATTTATTAACAAATTATCATGGAATTAGACTTCTTCACATGGAATTAATTCCTTTCCTTTAGTACTATTGCTCACTTGTGATTATTCTATTTTACTTTCTCTTTACATCTAGGATTTCTATATAATCATAATTTTTTTTAAATGTATTTAGATTGTTTGGATATTCCACATGGATTATCTGGAATGCTTTTCTATGAATATATCCCCATATCCTACTCACATATTTTCTCCCATTTAGATCTTTCTTACTTATATTAATACTAATACACATGTCTTGTTTGAAAAAGTCCATGGTTAGTCATATTATACCACAAAATAAGCATCTCATATATTTTTTTCAAGGAAATATTTTTGGAATTATTAGGATTAATTTGAATAACATTATTACTCTGTTGGATAGATTTCATTTTTATATAACCCAATGAATTCTAACCTAACTTATTTCTTATCGGGAATGATTTGTTTAGTGTGTTTCTTCTTCTTCTTAACTAAGAAATACTTTCCTTTTTTTAGCTTTAGTGGTGTTCTTTTATATAATTTTATTGACACATGATTTTTTGGGTTTCACAAGCATGCATCTTTACCATGTAAAACTTAATTTCATATTCATTTGAATTTTTCAAATCTCTAAAAATTTTTTTATGTAATTTAATTTTTTATTTTATTCAATAAACATTTCATCATTTGAGCTTTCCCCTTTTTTGCAGGATTTCATTGAAATTTATAAATTGGAAAATTTTAAAATAATTTATATCCTTGAACTCAAATATGTAACATCACAAATAATAAAAAACCGATATTTCTCTCTTCACTTGAGCTGTAGGCTATACAAATTTTTTTCTCTGCTATTTTTATATAGAGATAACATTTTTTGGGTAGTATTTAGGGGATGAATTCTTTTGACCATTGTTATTTACACCATATCTTTAGTGGGGGGGGGGAGGTACTTATCATTTTTATTAATCATTTTTTGTATAATTTTTTATTTTAAACCTACATTGTGTACATAAACAGAATAAAAATGAACACAGTTTTCAAGAAAATATTGTACCTATCAATTTGACCATGATAGATACTGATCATTATATTACCCTAATTTTTTTCCATTTGTAAAATTAATTTAGTCTTATATTATTATTTTTAGTAATACATGGAAAATAATATTCTCTTTAATTTGCATCAAGGATAAAATATAAATTATTTAAAAATTACCAATTTAACTTCATGAACGAGACACTTCATATTGAGGATGTTTTTTTATCCTCCATTGACTTTAATCGATCTTTACAATCCTTTCAAATATTTTCAATATGATCGTCATTAATTTATCATTTTAATGAATGGAAATATCAATCTTTTTTATCGTAGTGACTTTGATCCCCAAATGAGAATCGTTGATAAAAATTACTTATTTTAATTACTGGATATATTTTTTAATATTTTTCTCATATTCTTCTCTTTCATGGATTTTATTTATCCACTAAGTATCAAATATAGAGATTTTTTCTTATATATCCATATTTATGGTACATATTTCTCCTACTTTTTAGAGATATTTACACACATTATCACTATTTGTTACAAAGCCCAATCCAAATCCTCTAAATTCATTTCAATATGGGTGATCAACACCTGAATTATTCTAAAAGTGACCCAAATAAAAGTGACCAGATCATTGGGATAGCTATTCATGATATCCATTATAATACTAATTAAATCATCATATGAATACTTTAACATTCAATATTCCCAAAAAATTATTGGATCCTATGTAGGGAAACTTTTACAAGTGATTAGAGTTAACTCTTCTTCAAGTAGAGATTTTGAAAAAATCATGGTAGAATATTTATACATCTCTTTAGTGGTATATTTAATCCTAAAATATTCATCTTCCATTATTGATCTCTCTTTATCAATATTTCAACATTTAAGAACTTTTTTTCCCCTTTTCATTCGAGGGTTTCCTTCTCATTAGAAATTTCCTCAAGAGGAAAATTATCAATAAATATTGTAGAATTAACTTTATCATGATGAAATTAAATTATTAGAGAGTCATTGATCTATTATTTATTCGATATGGATTTTCTCAACTTCTTTACCTTTATTTTTTCTCTACTCTTCAGTGCAATTGTATGAATCTCTTCTGTGGATTCTTGGATAGAAAACTGACAGGCCTCTACAAATATATACTTCAAAATTCATTATAAATATAAACTCTAAAAAAAAATTCTTATAATATAGAGATGGTTGAGAATCCAATTAGAGGTGGAACCTATGACTCAATACCTATTTTTCATACTAGTTGGAGTGTAGTTTAGGTAACTTATTAGAAAATTAAAAACTTTACCCTTCTTTTCTTCTCCACTTATTTGTTAAATGGATCTCACTCTATCTTCTCTCAAATAGTATGCATACTAGTTCATAGACAGAAAATAACAACAAAAAGAGCACCGTGGTTTGTTAATGAGGATCACCTCTATTATTGATGTCTATTTTCCCAGTGTACAGTGATTGTTATCCCACTTTCACATAACTACTCTTTTATTATTAAGAAAAAATTGAGCAATGTAATTTATTTTATCATGTAATCCCAGAACTAACCATGTATATTATCAAGAACTAACTTATAGTTCAAGCTCTAAAACTATCCATGCCTCATTTTACAGAATACAAGTTATTATATTTCACTTATTTAAGTGATCAAAACTATAAACCATGTCACTTTTTGATAATATAATAGATCTAAACTTCTTCCTCTAAATGAAAAAATCTTGAAGGCTAATTTTAACATCTTAATAAGTGGTGATATATGTATATCATAATATGGTATTCTCCCTTCCTTATCCTAAATGGTGAAATAAAAAATACAAACATAGAATTTACCTTGTTCTTCTTCTTATTTAATGTATATGAATAGTGCCTCTCTCACAAGGTTGGTTTTTTTATTTTCTCTTAATCATAGAGTATTCAGGTTACTAGTAACATCAAAACTTTTTCTCTCTTTGATATAAAATATTATAATGAAAATAAATATATGTTTTTACCATATCTTTCAGCATTAGGTTTTCCTATAATTCTAATAGTTTCATACTCATATAACTATTTTTCTTCTCTATATGTGTTTATATTGATATTCATGTGGGAATATTTCCATATTTGAATATGTAAGTCCTTCTTGATTGCAGTAGTGTATCTCATTTATAATTATAATCTTAATCCCAATTAAATATGTCACCTAAATATTTTAAATTTGTAAGGACTATCTTTGTATTGATATACCTTATTTATCAAATCATCTTTCATTATCATTTTTATTTTTCTACAAAATCACTTTTTCAGAATCCATGTTTTCATGGAATATCATATAACATAAATGTTGCAGTCATGGGATCATATGTTGTTGTAAAACTATTTCCTTCAACATTCTCTTCATCATAAACTCAAAATGTGGAAAAATATTTCTGGTGTGATAATATCTCCAATTATACAACCATATTGAACTGGAGACTCTTTTAAAATAACATCATAATGTGATATTTATAAATTCTTCTTCCATTATCACCAAATAACATAGATTAAATGATGATCATAAGAATAATCATGATATTTGGATCATTTAGAATAAACACAACATTTCATGGTTAATCTTTTGAAACCTTAACTTTTGGAACCCAACTACTTGATTTCTGGATAAAAGTGGAATCCAAAATAAAGTATTATGATTTTTGAAACAAATACTTATGAAATTTACCTTTGAAAAATGTTTCTAATTGAAGAGTCTTATGAAAATATGAATAATTATTATTTTATACATCCTAAGTCATAGATTTCCCCTAAATTATTATAAAATCATCTTAAATTCTTAAATAATTCTCAATGTATTATGAATTTTCTTCAATTTACAATGAAGTGATCAAAATATAATGACACATTTTAAATTTCTAATGAAAAGATCCATAATTTTCTATTTTTTTTATCTAAAACACTAGATAATTTTTCCATTTTTTAAGTCGTAGAAATTTTTCTATAGTCTTAAAAATGGAGAATTCCTTACTAATTGATAAATAATTATCCATTTTTTGATTTAAACATAAGAAAATAATGAAATTTTATGAAGTGTTATATAATGGGACATAGCCTAATGAAATAAGAAATTTATTACAAAATTCTTTTGAGTTGGCCATTTTTCAGATTCTGTAAATAATTTCTAAATCTCTTTAATAAAGAATATCGATTTTTAATTATCCTATATTAAAATCCAAAAACTAAAAATCAAATCAAGAAAATTCTAAACTCCTCAAATAACTTTTTAATATATTAAAAGTTTCTTAAATCAATGATAGAATATATTATAATGTTCATGGAGTATATTAAAATCATTCGAATATTTCAATGAATCTTTACATCCACTAAAACATCAATTTCAAAATCTTCCTTAGGAATTACCAATGTATATTTCCATATGATATATTATTATTCAAAAATGTTAAGTAAAATGATTAAACATCTAATTTATCTTTTAAAATAATTTATATAGATATAGTATTTATCATTCTACGCAGTCTATGGAACTAACTATTCTTTCACAAATTAATGTCTGTGTCAACTAGATCTACCTCAAATAGTTTTTTTCAGACATGAAAATAACATTATCTAAGAAATTCGTCCATTTTAATAGATTTTTAATGAAAAAGAAAAATATAGTGGTATGTAAAATCCATGGAACTATCCTTTTTATGAAAGTTTTATTAACATGTTTTGTATTTAGAATAACAAGAAAATAATTTTTTATCTACATTTTCCATGTGAATGGATCTCCAAGTAATTTCATTGACCAAAATTTATTTGGAAATATGATTAATAACATGTTACTCACTTAATTTTCAATGTAAACAAAAAAACATCAGTCTATCAGTATCCATGAATCTTCTCAAATTGGGTTTCACATGAGTCTCTTAAAAACATTTCATCTAGGATAAATGGATGTTACTCAATTAAATTTTCCAACACAAGAATAAAATATAATCTCATACTAGGTAACTTACTCTTCTTCTTACTAGCATTCTTGGGTACCCCAACTTCTTTCCGAGCTATTATTCTACACAACAAATATTGAGATCATGTATATAGATTCCATGGTTATTTAAAAAAATACCACACAAAGAAATGGTGGGTTAAACAAATATTTACTAACTAAATAAACATGAATATTCTATATTTATTCCAATATGAACTCTTTCATATTCTTTATTTATATAGATTTTAATATGAACAATTTCATATTCCAAAACATGTGATATTTGTGAAATATTTTAAAATTATATAAAAATTTCAGATTTAAAGTAAAAAACATAAATAAACTAAACATCACATATTTCTTAAATATAGTATTTCAATATAAACTTATTATATTCATAATTTTTCAAAATTAAAAACTAAATATAAAAACTTTAATATTTTTCTTAATTTACGATTAATAAACATTTATTCATTGATAAACCATGTGAATACACCTAGATCATATATACTAATTTTTTTATAGTTTAAATCCCCCCTTCAATTCAGGGTTGTCCCTTCAGGTATACATTGGGAATAGGTCTTTGAGAAATTTAACAAAAACGATTTTCCATTAAAATCATGATGAAAATGATTTTTATAATGTTATCTATGAAATGGTCTTCCCTATGATGACAAATTTTACCATGGTAAGACTTTGTCTATTTATCATGAGGTGAATCCATTTTTGGTAGAATCGATTTTTTACTTAGCCATCCCATATTGGGAATACTATAGAGTGGTGATTCTTAATTATGTCTTGGTGCTCTTATAGAATATGATTCAATAAAAACCATGAATATTTTACACCATATGTAATCAGTATTTGTACCATGTATTTTCAATACCTATTCTAACATGGTCTATTATCTTGGTGGTACTCACCACAACATATTACTCTAACAAAAACATCATAGTCTATAGAAAAAGATGATATATTTTTCAAAATGACTTTCTATGACAATTATGCACAAAATATTGTGTGTTATAATAACTTTTTAAAGATAATTACCATTTTGAATATAATTTATTCCATTTTTCTATAATTATTCTTGAATTATTCCTATTTTGAACTAGAAAAGATCGTATAGATAGGATTTGTTGCTTTACCAATTTTATTAGACCTTTAATAATAAATTCCAAACTATATAAAATAGGCTCTAATATAGTTTAAGGGTTTCAAAGGGGATAAAAATTATCCAAAAACAATAAAAAAACAACAAAAAAGCTTGTAAACCACTGAATTATTCCATTTATATTACACTGAATAAATAAATGAAGAATAAAATACCTTATTCATTGACGATTTTAATTTATCCAAGTTATTCACCAAAAATATTAATAGAGATAATATAGAAGTATCTAAATGTATCCTTCCTCAGTTGGTATGCATAGAATAGATGAAACTTACATTGATTGGGAAGGATTCAGATTTTATTATGGTTTTCTAGACCCTTATTTATAGAAAATGAGAGAAAAATTGAAAGAGTGATTTGATCTTGATGATTATCATTTCACCTATATGTAATGGAATTCTACACACATAAAAAATTATGAACCTTATTATATATTCCATATATAGAAACTTCAAGGAAACCAAATTTTCAAAAATTTAATAAGAAACCTTTCATAAACGTTTCATGAGTGATACCTCTTGGTATCTAATGAATCTAACTTTATTATTTAATTGAATAAATTTATTATATTTGGGATATTAAAAATCATATAAACCATCATAACATAATTATAGAACTAAGTATTATAACTTAAAGTAAGAGATGGTATCCAAGTCACAATACATATTTTATCACACATACTATCATGCATTGTACAACAGTGCGGTAAAAATCTCCACACTATAGTGTTTCCCACCACATACCATAACATGGTATAAACCATGATTCAATTGTTCTACCTTTAGTACATATTTTCCTTAATAATATTATATCACTAAACCACATAATCAGAAATAAAAATCTTTAAAAAAGTAAATAAAAAAATAAATTATCCAAACTTCAAGGGACCAATTCCCACAATTTTACTTAACTTTTAGTCACTTGTATGCTTATATCACCCAAGAATCAAACATCAGGAATATGGATTCTTGATAAATGATCTTAAGAAAGGTAAAAAATAATAATTAAAATAAAAATATAAATTTTAGCTTCCACATTAAAAATTTTCAATACATACCCACATCATTACCTCCATATCTCCACATCATAAATCAAAATCACACATCATTATCCCAAATATATTACATTTCTCATTATCTACATATCAAAAAAATAAAATAAATAAAATAAATAATAAAATATTGACTTAAAATCCAACTCATATCTAACCAACATTATTAATTATTCTTTACAAGTACATAGATTATAAGACTAAGAAAATTATTCTTATATTATCAATACCGACTTCCCAATATTCTATATCAACCACAAAATCAATTTTAATCCACATTTTACACATTAATTTTAAATCCAAAGTACTATCAAAGGTATTTGTTATATAGTTGTTTGACCTTCCATTTTGGACTAACACATTTATACACAATATGATCCAAAAAAGAAGAATTTATAGAAACTAGAATGACATCTATTCTTATTTGGTTGACATCCAAAAAAATCTGGAATGACACCAATGTGTGTTTTGGTGAAGAACCATACAAAGACCAAAATGTGGTATGAAACCATTGAATATTTGGTATAAACCTTATATTGAAAATTTCAATTCATGATTAAACTTTCTAATTATAATAAAAAGGTCAAAAAAAATAAATCATTTAGAATTACACAATGTAAACTAGAATTGCATTATACTTAATCATGAGAAATATAATAAATTATATGCAACACCCATGGAAGAAGACGTATCAATAAAACCCAATGTAAACCAAATCTAAAATCTAATAAAATAATATATGAGGAAAAAAATAAATCTACCATAGCTAATTACATAATAACATATTTAATACATAAATAAGGCAAAAGTGAAAATAAAATCCCCTACTAGAAGATGATTACCACTTTACCAAGGCCACCTATCCCCTCTATCATATCTCAATGCTTCAATCAATCCATAACATCATACATCGATGGTAGAATAATAAAAACTCTATATGTAACAAAATAATGATTATAATGTGTATAATATGGGTTTCACCTCTGCACTTTTTTAGATGAAAATTACACCACCACATGAATTTAATTTTCTAAAATAACATTATTAAATCATGACCTCCCCTAAATGACTTTTTAATACAATATGGTTAAAATACATTAATAATAAGTTTTTATAAAGAAACTTCCATTATCATTTCAATATCCAACCATATCAATATAAAAATAATGGATAATATTTTTATCACATAATTATTTAAAAATAATCCTCTATATTAATATCACAAATCCCAATTACTAATTAATGAATATAATCAATATTCATCCTAAAATAAGCATATATATATTATCAAATTAATAATTTTGAATGTAAAATTTATTAATAATCACAATATATAATAATAGAATTATTATATTTCATTACTTTAGACCACATGATATTTACTAAAAATAATTTTTTAATAATTCCTTATCCCTAAATTATGAATTCATAAATATTTAAAATTCAATTATTTAAATATTATATCATAAATAATTCATCGATCATAAATCATTAATTTAATATTTAACATTGACATTCACTTTCCACGTTAATATGTTTATTCATTTAATAAAATAATAATAACATTATCCACCTATAATAACATATAAATCAATTAAATAATAATTTAACTATTATATAAATAATCATCCCATTGAATAGGTAAATTTCATATATCAAAAAAATATCTAAACTCTTAACAGAATAATAAATTTTCATTTTTTAAAATATCTATTAAAACATAGAGTTAATCATACCTTATTATGATTATCCTATAAAAAATATTTTTACAATCACCATTTTAAATCACTCATAAAAATTATTCCATTTTTTATCTATGTAAAAATAATCCTTAAATCTCAAAATTATAAAAATTAATTTATAAAATAATATTAATTAAAAAATTGAAAATAAATATAATATAAAAAATATTTTCTCATTAAATAATTTACTATTAATTCATCCAATTATTTATAAAACATTTTCAATTAATTTTATAAATATAAAAACATCCCCTTTTCAAATAAATTTATTTTATAATAAAACAAAAATATAATTCATGTAATCATATATTCATTTTCAAAGAAATTATAAAATCAATCACATTTGAAATGCTATTTAAGAACACCTAAAAATATTATTAAATTATTTTCAATATCACAATCGTGATCTTTTTACATTATATTATAATCTTCTTTAACGAAAATATATAATACTTAATCACACTGAATAACATGTTCATTAAAATAATTAAAAATAAAAATGATTATAGTATCAATTAAATTTTAACCACAACGTTTTTAAAATTTTATTGATATAAATATTTGTAAATAATATAATAGTACTTTAAAATTTTTATTCAATAATTTTTATAATATTCCATTTAATATTTAACAAAGTGTTAAATATGATTTTTTAGGTTATTACATTATCTCCACCTCAAAATTACACTATCCCCACCGTCAAAACTTTTAATCCCTAAAACTATTAAACATTATAATACAATAATTAGACAATGTACAAGGAAAATGTAGATCCTCACAATTTCACCACTTTCAAAAATTTTCAACCTCAAAATTTATTCTAAAATTTCCAGAGAAGAATGAAATAAGTTTTTTTGGAAACTAATAAAAGATAATGGAGAAATATTAATAGGATTTTAACCAAGTAGTTTGATACTTAAGTGAAATATTCATTAAGGAAGAGTATATTCTCCTAATTTTATTGTTATTCAAAAAATATTTAACTACCACCAATTTAAAAAAAATATTTCAATAATTATTCCTAACCAAACCACTAAATTATTATTTCTCCACTCTAAACTTATGGAAACGAAAAAATTTAATAATTACATACCAACCTTTCATAAACTAAAATTACTATTAATATGAAATTACATTGAGATCCCACATAAATAGATAATAAAAAACTAAAAAATAAATGATAAGGGAATCAAAATAAAAAAATTCACCTACAATCAAATAGAAACATTAACACCTATACACATTAGTTTAGATTGTTGAGACTTTATAACACACATAACCAATATTGATCGATTAACTAAATTTAGAGTGCTATGTGATCTTATACACACTTCAATATAAATAGAGGGTAGTGAATAGCACTATGATTTTCCTTGTTCACAACTATAGAATAATTTACCCTTATTTGATATACTTATTCACATAAAAAGTCAGAAAATAACTGAACATTAATAATAATACAACGAAAAAACCCATAAAGAGTCACAATATATGATTAGGAAATATTAATAAAAAATTGAAAATAATATACCCATTATTTAATGTCATATTATCACATATAATGGTCCATCTAGTGTATTGATGATATAGAATATATTATGTAAAATATATAAAAATACCTGAGACACCAAAAGAAAAATGGTTTTAGTCTACCTCTAGTACCAAGTCTCTTCCATGTCATATCAAAACACTTGTAGAGGATACTACAACCAAAGTAGTGCAGTCCCATAGTGACTATTCAATGATAGGGTAGGGGATGGACCTGTGAATACAAATATTTTATGATTCTTACACCAATAAAACCTCATCAAATGTAAGGTTGATAACAAACAACTTGTCACCAATTTTTATTCTTCACTACCGAACCTTTTCATATTAATCAGATTATTTTAGTGATTTCATTTTCACATACACACAAGAAATAGTAACACATAATTTTGATAGGGGAAAACTTCAAAATAAAATAACACATCCTTGTAATGATGTAGGATTATCCATCAACATATGATCTACTAGAATCAAAAAATATATTACAATGAGGATGGTCTATCATTAAACCCTTGAGTACACACGTATCTACAAAAAAGAATAATACCCCTACATAACTTATGATATATCTTCAAATAAATAAAAAAATAGTCTTCTCATGCCATCGATGGTGTTTTAATCCATTTTCAAAAGAGTAACTCCACATCTCATCATCTTTGATAACTGAAACTCTAAAATTTGGAAATAAAACTCCTCCTCTAAGCCACACAACACCTTCAATATTATTCAATAAAGATTTATTGGTGTGTATATAAACCTATAACCATCCAAATATAATAAATTATATACGAAATCACCCCAAAACCACTGCACTAAATTTTATTTGAAAGTAATACTTTGATTTTCACTGTTCAATTATATTTATTTAAGAACTTTTAATAATTACTAGTTAAACTTATTCTTTATATGCCTATACTTTATCTCTCTAAAAATAAATTGTTCATTCATTATTGAAATTTTAATTTCAAATTAAAATCCCAAAACCAAATTATACTCTATGCTATCCTCCTCTAATTCAATTAATTGAATAAAGATAGATATTATTCACCCATGATGCGTTTTAGGGATAAGATGGATCTGGTTTTAGTTCCCTTAAACAATCAATTGGAAAACATAGAAAAAAAATAAAATCTTGAATTTTGACTCAATCATGGAATGACGATGTCTACTTCAATGTTATCATTATTTTCTTGATATAACAAGGTTCACTATACATTTACCATGAAATTACCCTATAATAACTTCCCTAACTAACTCTTTATTACAAATTTACCTTTGAAAACATTTAGAAAACATATAAGCACCAATTATTCATGGACTTTAGTGTTGTGGTGTAGTAATGGTATTAACAATATTACCTTCTTCTTTATTGTGTAACATCCTTTTCCCATACCAATTTATTCTTTAACAACTAACTATTATTTCATTCCCTAACATATTTCATAATGATAACACTATCTTGATAAAACCAAAATTATCACCACCATTATCATTTTTACAGGGAAATAATTATCATTACATAACCTACTTCCCTACTTAAAATGCCTCTTCTATCACCAAACAACCTGAACCTGATATATCATAACCTATGTTTTATAATGTGATATCTATGTCATGATGGAATGGATAAAGAATAATTATATTCAAGTAAACAATCATTAAATGAGCACTTTTATTGAAATATGATTTATTCTATTTCACTATAATTTTAATCTTACAGAGGATATTATAGTGCGGGCAATGTAACATCGTTTCCAAAACTAATGGATTAGGCTATATTGGAGGTACCACTAAGCATTGGTGATTTACCCAAGACACCAAAGTTATGTAATAAATTTTAAGTACTCATGAGAATATTAGGGGATGATTTTCCCTTTCTTAAAATAAAAAAACATTTAGATAAAAAAATGAAAAAATTTATAAAATAAATTTAATGAATGATAATAAAAATATTTTAACAGAAGAATCAAAATAAAATAAAAATAAGAGTAGAAATAGAAACAATGGACATCGACTGACTAACATCAAAATAAACATGAATCTATGAAAACAAAGTGGAATTGTCAAAATAATCAACTAATCTAGCTATAATCATTAACTCCACATGCCTTTCATATGGTATCAAGATTCAACTCTAGAGATATATGAAAAATTTCCCCTCCCCACGTCCTAGTAAACAAAATATGAAAATTCACTAAAGTTTCTATGTTTTGGGGTGAGTATGAAAATGTAATGGCATGGACCTCTCTGGTAAATTACTTTGTGAGAATATTATCTTTGAAGTGTTTAAGGGAACCAAGGTGGCTCATTTCATCACTTTTCAAAAATTTCATAGTATATTTAGTTTTCCAAAATTGGATCACCCTAGAGGTCACATGTTGGTGGTGAATCGTTGGTGGTGACTCGCTGGTTGTGAATCACTGGCTGTGAATCTCGAGTAATGGTTTGCTGGTGTCCACTCACCGAGCGGTGCCTCGTCTAGCAGCAACTCATCGAATGGTAGCTCACTGAATGGTGACTCACCGAATAGTAGCTCGCCGAATGGTGAATCACCAAATGGTAGCTCATTGAATGGTGTCTTGACAAATGGCGATTCAATGAGAGGTGACTCACCGAATGGTGACTCTCTGTGTGGTGGCTTTCCGAATAGTTACTTGCGAGCTATGCCTCGGTGGATGGTGACTCATCAAAAAGTAACTCATGTACAATTTTTCCAGCTCTATAGAGTACGTCCTATTTGATGTTTTCATTGACTTGAAATGAATTCAAACCCTTTTTAAGGTATTTGAGATAGATTCAAGGTTCATAAATCCAATATTATTTCCTTAACTGTCATGAGTATTTTGCTCAATCAAAATGCACCATCATGTCCAGATCCACCTTTAATGGAAAATCAAAAACATATATAAACCGATGCCTTATTGAGATCTTCTGAAGGGAGAGATACCTTTCCTCCCCCTTTTTACTTCCTTCCTATTTTCCCTTGGGATGCGATGCCTGGAACCCTTAATCTAGTTGCAGTCATGCGATGGTGCTGCAGATTTGGGTTCGAGTAAACCCCCTATAGTTTTTTTTGCAGCATGTGTGTCCCTATTTTGGTGCAACAAGGAAGTTACAATCATATCTTCTTCTAGGTAAGGGAACCTTAATCTATCTTCATTATGTATCATATAAGATGGGGACACATATTTTCTTCTTGTGATGATAGTTGAATTATAATTTATAAAGATAATTAATTCAGTTATAAATCAATAAACATGGGGCTGGGAAAAAGTGAAGCAAGTTTCTATTTTATTCATTTTTATGTTATTGTGATCTGTATGTGCTATATACCCACATAAAATCAATTACATTGGGATTATTTGTTTATGCATGAGATGGTCTATGTAATTAATTATGTTTATTTTTTTGGATGATTAAATTTGAAAACTATTTATCATGTATATTCAGCTAAATAAATGGATTCCCTTGGATCATATTATTTCTATGATAACCCCTAAATTAGAAAAGAGTAATTAAAGAGTGGGTTACTTGTTAAATAAAAATATGTTTTTCCATAGTTTATGTGGTGATGAAGTAGTGACCAAGGTTGTGTGTTGTGGGATTTCTTGGGTGGTGTAATGAGATATAAGGTTGATAGATTAATTTATTTTGGAATGGATTAGTAGTGTTGTGTAGCGGATCAACGATTAGGTTGTGATATGTTTGTGTTGATGTATTTGGTGGTGTGAAGATGGGTTTGGAGGGATGAATTTGAAGAAGTATGGTGATGGTTGGTATAGGTATTCCTCCTGGAGTTTCCCCATATTTTACTTTGGTTGTGTTGCTCATTGTTTGATGTTCTTGGAAGTTGCCCAAATAATAATGAAATAAGTGAATAAATGAGTTATAAATAAAGAATGGTAATGAGTTGTTAAATGGTGGGGAACATTTAATTGGGTTGTGTCTTGATGTGTTGTGTTGTGCATTTAGAGGAAGCATTGAATTTGATAGTATTGTAAGCTGGCTATTTGTTTGTGAACCCATAGGTTGGGTAAAAGCGTTTGGTTTTATATTTATGTATATAAATTTGTTTCTTATGATTTCTATACACACCCCAACCTAGTTGATAACTACATGACAAACACCCCCCTCATCATGGGAGAGGGTGTCTTTCCCAAACATCATAGTGGGATGATGGATATATGGACACCCGCTCTTCCTTGCTCCCACTTCTAGGCAGTGATAACCCAAGATTCTTTGGGAAGATTGTGGTTTGTGAGTCTTGGGTGTGTAAGTGTGAGTTGTGTTTTCCAAGATCTATTCAGGATGATATGTTTTGTTATTTCCCATATTTCATAGGGATGAAATGTTCTGTGAATTCCCAAGTGACTTCGAGAAGTGATGTGGTTTATGGACTAGGTGGCTTTAGGTCGGATGCGATATAGTTTGTGGACCAGGTGTCTATAGGTGGGATGCGATGTGGTTCGTGGCCCATGTGTCTCTAGGTGGGATCTAATGTGGCTCGTGGAATTGGTGACGGGATGAGGTGTGGTTTTCTTTGTGGAGATTAGGTGTGTGTGGGAAGGATGTGACATAGTTATTTCCGAAGAGGTTGGAGGGTGAGGGCATTTGATGTTAGGTAATAGGGATAAAAAAGTGGTAAGTGGTGTAGTGTACCCAAATCATTGATGTGATCACTATATTAATTTACACGACTTTCAAGATCTGAACATGTGAAAATAGAGGTGGATGGAGTTTCTCTATGAATATGATCTCAATATCTCTTACACCTTAAGAAAGGGAAATGTTTTAGATTATGATTTGAGAAGAAATTCAAAGGAGTTTGTTTGGGAATCAACAGATGCTTGGAAAGCAATGGAGGAGTTAACATCCTTGAACTTATATGTGGGGATTAATGGTGGTAGAGGTTTCCTGTTCTAGATAACTATACAATATTCTCTAATGCAGCTGGTGGAGGAGTCTCAGTGGGGAGACTCGGAGGTAGTGGTGTTGTGTGATCATGTTTTCTATGGTGATGCTTCAGAGGGATGGTTAAAGGATGGTCAGAATCAGATGCTGTTTTGTTGGAAGTTGTTTTTTCTAGTGACAATGCATGAGAGAGTCCTATGTGAGATTCATATATCACCTTTATCTATACACCCAAAAGTTTCCATGATGTACCATGGATTGAGGATATAGTTTTGGTGGTCTGGGATGAAGCAGGTAGTGGAGGAGTTTGCGGTGAAGTGCTTGGTCTACAAGCAAGTGAAGGCCGAACACCATGTTCCTGATGGTTTATGGTAACCCTTGGATGTACCCAAGTCTAATTAGTATGCCATTTTTATGGATTTTATCATAAGTTTACCCAAGGATCAGAGAGTATATGATACTATCTGGGTAGTTACAGATCGTTTGACAAAAATAGCTCACTTGTTAGAAATAAAGGAGTCGAGCATAGTGGATACCATGGCTAAGAGCTATGTTTATGTGGTGTTGTGGTTTCAAGGAGTTATAAGGTCCACTTTCTCAAATTGAGACATACATTTCACCTCATGAGTTTGGAGAGGATTGTATCAGGATTTTGGAACCCATTTATGCCTTAACACTACCTTCCACCCTTAGACAGACGGGCAGAAAAAATGACATAACCAAATGCTGTAGGATATATTATGGGCATGTGTCTTGGACATTAGTAGATCTTGGGTGTTCCTATTTCCCTTGGGAGAGTTTTCTTATAACAATATTTATCACTCATCAATTGGCATGGATACATTTGAAGCTTTTTACAAAAGATCATGCGGTTTAGCTTTGTTCTGGGCAGAGGTTAGGGAGACAACTCTTCCTGGTCCGGTTATAGTGCGAAGCATGATAGAGAAATGGAATCTTGTTTGAGAAAGTATAAAAGCAGTGTAGGACTAGATAATGTCTTATGCAAATCATAGTAGGAGGCTCTTGGTGTTTGAGGTTTGGGAGCACGTGTTCTTGAAGGTTTCCCCTTGACGTGGGCAGTAGATATTTGGCTAAGGGAGTGAGATTTCTCCCAGGTTCAATGCACCCTTTGAGGTGTTTGGTTGATTAGTGAGGTAACATACTAGTTGGATTTTCCTCTAAAATTTGGAGAATATCCATGATGTATTCCACATCTCTTATCTTTGTCAGTAACTTTATGATGATTCCCATGTCCTTGATTGGGGAGAGTTGGATATTGAGGATGAAATTATGTTTGTTGAGCAGCTATTGGAGATTCAGGATCATTGAGATTAGGGGCTGCATGGTTAGACCATTCCTTTGGTTCGCTAGTTTTGGAGGAATGGTGTCCTAGAAGAGATTTCTTGTAAGTGAGAAGCGCATATGCATTCCAAATACCCAAGGTTTTTTTTTGAGTTTTTACTTGTACTGTTTTTTACTTTTGATGTAATGTTTGAACATTATTTAATGAAATGAGTTGTTTTCCCCTTGGGTGGAGATGTGTTTGGTGTAATGTGTGATAATTTCCTGAAATTTGAAAAGGAAAAGACCAATTCCTAACTAATACACATCATATGTGACACAATTAAAACTGTGATGGTGATTTAGTTCCGCCCTTAGAGGATAGTATCATTACATTGAAGATGAAATTCCTTGATTTGTGTGTTTGATAAGGTATGGTTTTTGTGCTTGCGTGGTGTGTTTTTTGGTCATTTGGGTTGGTTTTTTCAGCTGCTGGTTTTTCTTAAGGAGTGGCAAGAGTCATGAGAGGTATCGTGAGGGGTGGTTTTTCCGACCACTCCAATATTTTCTTATGGTTTGGTTTTGAATCATTGAGGGAGAGAATATTTGAGAGGTATTCGATGTAACGACTAGGACCTCTCTAATCAATTACTTTGTGAGAATCTGGTGTTTTAAGTGTTCTAGGGAATTAAGGTGACTCATTTCATCACTTTGTGAAATTTACCCGTTTTTTGTGTTTTCCAACGATGGATCACCCTGGCAATTGCTCGTTAGCTGTGACTCACTCGTGATGACTCACTGGTGGTGACTCACTGGTGGTGACTCAATAAAAGTGGCTCACTGGCAGTCACTCCCTAGTGGTGGCTCACTGGCCATCGCTCACCTAGTGGTGCATCATCTCATGGTGACATTCTGAATGGTAGATCATTGAATGGTAACTCCCTGGACATTAGCTCACCAAATAGCGAATCACTCAATGGTAGCTCCTTGAACAGTGAATCGACTAATGGTGATTCGCAGAGTGGTGACTCATCGAATGGTGACTCTTCGAGTGGTGACTCGTTAAATAGTGACTCACGAGAAGTGACTTGCCAAATAGTGACTCATCTAATGATGAATCATGTATTTTTTTTTCTAGAATCCAATAGTTTCAATCCTTATAAATTTTCTTCTATGTAAAATGAATTCAAATACCTTTTTTATGGTACTTGATACAGATTCAAAGTGCACAAATCCTATCTTTTTTCCCTAACTATCGGGGGCTATTACTTGGTCAAAAAAACATTATCTTGATCAGATCCACCTTTAATGGAAAATCAAAAACATATCTAAACTGATACTCTATTTAAATCTTGCAAAGACCAAGATACCTTTACTCCCCTTTTGTTATTCCTTTTTTTACCCTTGGTAAGAGATTCCCAGAACCCTTCTTCCATTAGGATTCGTGCGGAGGTGTTGTAGCCTTTGACTCATGTTTTCTCCCAAGAGTTTTCGGCTACATACGCACCCCTGTTCTGGTGAAACCAAGAAGTACTGATCATCTCTTCCTCCATGTAGTGGTCCCTAATATCTTCTAATTGTTTATCAACCGTGGTGTGTACAAGGTTATTCTCCTTGTGATTAAAGTTTAATTCATAGATTTAAATATAATTCAATCGAATTTAAATCAATAAACAGGGGGCTGAGAAAAAGTGACACAAGTTTCTATTTTATTCATTTCATTGTTATTGCGATCTGTAGAGGATAACTAACCACTAAAAATCATAGACACATGGGATTTTTTATGTGCTTGGGATGGTCTATTAATTGAATGGTGTTTGTTTTTCATTGAACAATTAAGTATCAAAACTTTTAATCATGTATATTCAGCTAAATAAATGGATTCCCCAAGATCATATTATATCTATGATAACCCATGGATTAAAAAAGTGGAATTAAATAATGGGTTAATTGTTAAATATGAATATGTTTTTACTTGGTTTATGTGGTGATGTGGCTGTGAGAATGGTTTTGTGTTGTAGGATGACTTGGGTGGTGTAATGGGATCTCATGTTGAGAAATTAATTGATTGTGGCAGGGATGAGTAGTGTTGTACAGTGGGGATGCAATTGGGTTATGATATGTCTGTATTTCTTTATGTGGTGGTGTGTATATGGATTTGGAGGAATGAATTTGAAGGATGGTGATGGTTGGTATGGGAAATTCACCCAGAGTTTCTCCATGTTTGACTTCGGCTATGTTTATCATTGTGTTCTATTCTTAGTAGAATCCCAAATAGTAATGGAATAAGTGAATAAATGACTTCTTTTAAAGAAAGGTAACATTTAATTAATTGGTGGGGAACATGGAATTGGGTTGTGGATTGATGTGTGGTGTAGTTCATTTAGAGGTAGCAGTGAAGTTGATAGTATTATAAATTGGTTGTTTTTATGAGAACCCATAGATTGGGTAGGAGTTTTTGGTATTATATTTATGTATATAGTTTTATTTTTTACTTGGGATGACTATACACACCCCACACTATTTTCACACTACATGCCTAACACCCCTATCGTCACGAGGGAGGCGTTATTTCCCAAACATCTTGGTTTGAGGATGGATGGATGGCCACCTGATCTTCCCTCCCCTCCCTCCTCCAGGTGGTGATAGCCCAAGATTATTTGTTTTTTTTTGTGTTTTGGGAGGCCCAAGTGTGTGCGGGTGAGTTGTGTTTTCACAGGTGTCTTCGGGATGAGATGTGTCGTGATTTCCTAGGGGTCTTTAGGATGATATTTGTTATGGATTCTTAGGTGTCTTCAGGAAGTAATGTGGTTTGTAGCCTAGGTTTATGCATGAAGGATATGATATGGTTCGTGGCCAAGTGTCTTTGGGTGAGATGTGATGTGGTTTTTGGCCCATGTGTATATATATAGGATGTGATGTGGCTCACTATCCATGTGACAGGATGGGGAGTGGTTTTTGGGGCCCATGTGTGTTCGAGTGGGTTGTGACATGGTTCTTTTAGAAGAGGTGGGAGTGCTAAGAGCAGCTAAACCATTGGTAAGTGGTGCTAGGTACACAAATCATCAGTGTGATTACTATATTACATTACTTGAATTATGTTACTTGGTGAGAGTGCCTTGGTGAGTATGGGATGGCTAGTATACATCGTTATGTGATATTCAGATCTGCAGTTTTCTCATAGGGGCATTAATCTTCTTCCTTCTATGTGTGTTCTAGAGATATATGTTTTTATTACTCTATATACTTTTATGATCACCCTACACATATAAAACTGCTTTTAGGTTTCCAAGAAGACTATGTGGACCATCATGGGAATTACCAACCTAGACATTGTGACATTTGATGTGTTTCTACCTAGCCTTACTTTTAATACTTACTTCGGAGTATTATTTCATTTGTAACAATTTTATTTTAACATGCATATGGGACGGATTTTGGATTTCTTTTATATATGTCTTGGAGTTTTTTGAGGTTGATACATCTTATCTCCCGATCTTGTTTTACAAAAATGGGTAATTCCTCACATTTTGTGATATTTCTATACCCATGGTGCTTGTCTCCACCCCAGGGCCAACTGGAGGTAGGACTTGGGGGTCATTATCTCTCTTTCTTCATTTCCAGCTCAGGAGGGAAATCTTTGGTGGGAGTGGGTTATGGCAAACAATCAATAATTAATCCCCAAATACTTCCCAATACATTCCACTAGAATAATAACATGTTATAACATTTTATATACATCACAATAAAAGTAGATAAGAAGTTTTATAAAAATCCATAAATGAGTTCTTTGTAATAAAAAAATAATCAATGAATATTACCATTCCATACCATATGGAAGAACCATACCATGTTCACACTAACATTCACACTTGAATTCTATAGACCACCCTATACTCAGGAGTGGTGATTCATCCTATCACCAAGCTATCACTTGGTGGCCCACATTGATGATGGTACTTCACAACCATGCTCCATCCCACATTTATTGTGGTACTTCACTACCATTATATATCTCAAATTGATGGTGGAACTTCACAACCATTCTCTACCCCAATAAACTCATGCTAACCCAATTATGCCAAGATAAAAATTAAACCATTCATTTAATATGTATTTTCATCAAGAATTTTTGAAAAAACAACTTTGTTTCTATATTTCAATACTATCAATTTGAAATTATTCAAAAAAAATAATTTTAATTATATATTTTTCAGAGAATTTACAAAAATAACCAAATAAATATTTAGGAGGAGACATGTCATCTAGATCTAGAATATTAGAGTAGAACAGTAGCCACCTACCTCTCAATGAGTGATTAAAATAGACAACGACATAAGGAAAACTCTAATTCAACTGAAAAACTATTTCCTTCAATAGATCCAATCATGATCACATCATTAAAAATCATATATCCTAGATATATCTATAAAAAAATTAGATCTAATATGCGGTGTGGGAGGAGATGTTAATATCTAAATATAAAATGAGAAAATGGAGACCTACTAATGATTCTGGAGATATAAATCACTTATATATTTCATAAGTAGTTTCTATATTAAAAAGAATAACCAAAAAAATGAATTTAAGGAGATGAGTTTGACATTTTAAGAGAGGAGAATAAAAATGGTGAAATAAGGGATAAAAACTAAGTTAAAATCTAATTTTTGGGAAAATAAATGCACATAACATGGTTGGGTCACACTGTTTGGGAAATAATGTGCCAACCATGCATGTGCTACTATTTCCAAACACCCCCTAACATAGTTGTCTTGAATAATTTTGAGAACCATGCAAAAATCGTGATTTTGACCTCTATCATTACTCACACAGTTTCACTCAGAACCTGCATGGTTTGGGAAAAATATTCACCAACAGTGTGCCAACCCCGTGACTCCCAAAATCTATTGCATAATTTTTAAAGAAGTTTTAGGGTTTCATAAAACTGTTCTAAAACCATCCAGCCATAAATACCCTTTCAAATCACTCCAAATCTATAAAAACTCCTAAAAATGAACCCCAATATTATATAAATTTATTATACATAATAAAAGGTAAAAATATCTAAAACTAGGGGTGATAAATTCCCCCCATTTGGTTTTTCGTCTATGGAAATATGGATATTTGTAGTGCTTTGGAAACGTTTGGGCCATTTCTACAGTATAAATTATTCATATTCTTATGAATCTCTATAAATATTACTATGCTGCTATAAAATAGACACCAAATAGACACCCTTTCCCCAAAATATATTATATTATGTATCAAAAATATATATAAATACATTTAATAGTGTAACATTTAGTGGAATACTAATGTGGTCGCATTATATCATATGTTTAGGAGTAGACTGGAACTTATTAAATTGAGATACATGAAATACATTGTGTATGGAGATGAATCATGATGCTAAATCCAACTGATATTCTACATTACCAATCCATTCCAGTATTTTAAAAGGTATTATGTATCATGAATATAATATGTTTTTATTACCCTAACATAGATTCCCTAGTATTAGAGGAATTTTTAAGAACACTTGATATCCCACACCAAATGATAACAACTATTAAAAACTACATTCGTAGGATTCAGGATGACATTGTTCCATCAAATGATCATTTAGATTTTATCAATCATATTTTGAACAAGGATAGGTCCCAACAATTGATCTTCTTTGGTCTCTACCAAAAAAAGTAGATACTGACATGGAAGACCATGAAATGCTTCAAAAGGATACATATATATCTGGTCCGAATAAATGATATTGTGTGAGAACTAAAATAATGTTATATCATCCTCCCAGGCCTATGAAATATATAACATAATCTCTGAGCATGTCTTATAAAATTTATATTTTATATTATGATTTTACATCCATTTGAGGATGGTACTCCATGTTCATGGTTAAGTGGGTACAAAAATCATGTTGTAAATAACTCTAAATACCTATTGTTAAATGAGGATATCAAGCAGAGATGATCAAAAATATTATTCCATGAAACATTATGATATCTTGAAAAGTCATTCACCATATTTTATTTATTAATAGGGATGAAGTGAGATAATTTTTTAGATGATTCACAATCACTCATATGGAATAAGGTTTCCAAAAATTCCTTTTTAGTGTTGTAAAAAAATCCATATCTATGTGCTCCCTTTTCCAGATTGGTATATAATATGATTGAAGAATACTATTAGGTCATTTATACTCACCCTTGACCTACATATTCCCATAAAAAATGTGTTTTTAGCACTATAAAGTTTTTCAAAATTCCAAGATGAACAACCCATTTTTAATAGTGATAATAAAAAATGTGTTTCTACTAAATGTATTTTGAAATGATATTCTAATCCTTAAAAATAAATACATATTTTACTTATTGTTTTCATCCATTAATGTCCTCCACATCATTGAGTTTTGAGGAAAAGTTAAGGTAGTCAATATCCATTCATTAAGAATACATAACTTATTCAACCATGTTTGGAATACGAGTCACCAAAAATGAAATTGAAACATTATCCTATTTATCATACTCCAAGTGTGTATCCACTATCATTGTTGTTAATTTCCATTAATAATAATATTCTTCGATTAATTGATTATTTGAATTCTAGATCGAAGCATTTATGATAGAATTCCCATTTCAAGTTGTATAATCAAATAAAGAGTTGAATATCTAGAGATATTCCATCTATCATATTTTTTTATAGGTTTAAATTTATTTGTGAAAATATACGTTACAAGAATTTATAGTCTTTTAACACAATGATATTATCACTAAGGAGATAATCATTCCATGTTTTCAAATCATAGACTACCGAAGAAAATTCCAAATTAAGGGTTAGATAATTATTTTTATGAATTAACAACTTTTGTGATCTATAATATACCACATGATCTCCTTTCATGAGAACACAATAAGGTAAAGATAATGACTAGTTAAAATAAACTACACATCCTTTCCTAGGTTTTTAAAAAATAGAAATTATTGCGGAAGTGAGCCATACATTAATCACTAATTTTTTTGTAGCCCATATTTGAATGGAATGAAGTGTACATCATCGTGAGTGTTTCCATATGAGATACGAGTATAGAGAAGTATTTAACTAAGAGATGATAGAAACCTATTAAGCAAAAAAATATTCATATTTCAAAATATTTTTCTATGGTTTTCAAGAGACAACTACTTATATATTTACAAGGTCTTCTGATACACCTTTATCAAAAATGACATTCCTAAGGAAATATAATTATTATATCCATAAATCTCATTAAGATAATTTTTTATATAATTGATGCTCACAAAAAATGCTCAACACAATATCTAAATGATCTTGATTTTCTTGTGGAACATGAGAATACAACAAAATTTCCTCCATATATAGCACAATGAAAGAGTATAGGTACCCCTAAAAGACATGATTCATTAGCTCCATGAAAACCACTGGTGAATTTGTATGACGAAAGGGTATGGATAAAAATTCATAATGACCATAATTAATCATGAAAGGTATCTTTGGTATATCTTCTTTTTTAACCTGAGTTGGTGATATCATGAGCATAGATCAATTTTAGGGAACTATTAGGCTCCCTAAAATTGATAAAATAGGTCATAAATTTAAGGTAATGGTTATTGTTTCCTTATCACAATCCTAATAAACTTATGATAATCAATACACAGTCATAACAAACCATATACCTTTTTAAAAAAATAACTGGTGTAACCAAAGGGGATGTACTTAGTTTTATAAACCCTAAAAATCCCGCAATTGGATTTTCAAGTCCTTCAGTTCCATTTGTACCATTCTATATGATGGTAGTGAAATAGGATTTATCCCTAGAATGTGATCAATTGAAAATTTCACTACCATTTTGGGTGGTTAATTAATTTTTTTTTCAAGAAACATGTCTGGATATCAATATTCATTGGTAATAATATTTTGAGTCACAATTATGTCAATAATCCCAAATGTGACTTGTCACAAATACCTCTTTCCAAGGATACTGCAATGAGGGGAGAGAGATAATGAAAACTGAGTCCTGAATCCAATACACCTCAGGTTGGTGACTAGAATAAATTGTATAAAAATCCCATGAAATGGGAGGTGTTACCCTCTTCAATAATATAGGATGAGGAGATAAGAAAAATCAACCACAAGGAACTCCATGAAATATTATAAAAAAAACTAATACCATACCAAAATTAATGTAGAAATAAAAATGATAAAGATTAATGTCTCTAAAAGTAAATAACTAAATGTAAAGCTAAATCAGTGAAACAAAAACTATCAAAATATTATAGATAGTAATGTCTATCATAGTCCAAATAATCTTCCAAGAAACATAAAAATTAGTTCTATAGGTAGAGTGATAAAAAATTAAACCCATTAGGAAAATGAAAGTCTCACATTCACTTTTGAAAGAAGCATAATAATTCAACCGTGAGATCACAATATAACTAACAACATCAAAACTTGTTAACTATCCATTCCAACCTCACTAAATAATGCTCACCAAATAACGCATGGAAAGTATAATAACATAATAAGAAGCATGACAATGAGGGTTACCCCAAACTACTTTCCCTCTAATTTTACGCACTCACACCCCAAAATTATACATCGTGGAGATTCTTTCCTTTCCGAATAACAAATAACACCACCCAAAACATGGCCATATCACATCACACCCACATAAACTTGGTCCTTCACATCATAAATATAAACAAAGTAGTAGAGTACCTTGAACATGAAGAAAAATCATCCCCACAAACTCATTATACCATGAATGAGAACCACCATAAGTTACCCCATAGTAGCGTCATATCACATATAACCCAAAACACATGGGTCACTTCACCACAACACAATCATATCAGATCTCACCCAAAAACACTTAGGCCACAATTTCACAGCATAGTCATATCACATATTGGTCAAAAAAACATGGCCCATCACCTAGTGTCCTAATAGACCTATAGACATTAAACACCATGCCTATTTACACACCTAGCATATAAATCAAGGAATCTTGGGTATACATCTAACCATCCTCATCACTAGGATATCAAGAAAACACCCCTAGTGTGAAAATATTAGCATCGTCACATAGTTCCCAATGAGGATGTGGTGTGTACAAATATCACAATGAATATATAAGTATATACTTATATCCAAAAACAATCCCAACCTATGTGTTCATAAAAAAGATTAACCAAATCACAAATTCTACTTTCGCTACCCCCACTAAATGCATAACACCACAAAAACTACAAGACATATCACACCACCAACCAATTACATTATCAAACCCATTCGTTTCGTTATTAAGCATCATCCAAATTTAATCAAAAACCCCATAATTTATTTGATCATTAATAATTTATATACCATTAACCAAACTAAACCCCAAACATTTATATAATTATTAAAATTATTATTCCATCACTACCTGGAAATCCAGTACAAAACTACCACACTTCATAAGAAAATCATCATTCCCAATGAACCATTACCTTTCCTCCACAAAATAATGGTAAAAAACCATCAAATAGATACATGAAAAGAATAATAAAAATAACATTCACCTTGACGCCCCAAAATCACGAACAAACAACCATCACCTTTCCAACCCAAAAGCACGACCAAATGAACTACCTCCTCACCACCACAAATGCACAGAGAAACAACCATAATCTTTCCACCCCAAAAGCACATCAAAACCAACAACCATCTCGACACATTAAATCACAACCACACATCACATCCCCACAATATGGGCACACATCACAACACATCAAAGATCATTTTACAGATTTAAAAAATGGGATTTTGTCCCATTTTACATTATTTTAATGGTGTTATCACACTACACATAAATCTAAGGGAAAACATTTTTTTAACCAAATTTAATTGGTTAGACAATTTCCATTTTAGGGTTATTTAAAAACAAGAAAGGATCCCAAAATTCATGCCAAAAAAACACAAAAAGCATCCAAAGACCATGATTTTTAGCAAGGTTTTTATCCCATACAACCACAATATCATAATAATATCAAAGCTGTAAAAGTATGCGGATCATTCCCGTTTACCCTTAAATTTAAATTAACCAATTATTTATCTTCATGGATCCAATGAAAACCATATTCCCAAATATAAAAAAATAAAATACCTCCCACATGATAAATAATAATGAAAAATGAGGGATTCTCAATCCCAAAGAATGTTTTATGACTTGTTGCGCACTGCATAACAAAGATGAAATGGTTGTAAATGACATCTGTACACATGAAACCATGTATCAACCTAAATAAAATTAAGGGTTATAAAAAAATAGGCCATCCAAAAACCCAATCTAAAACATCACCACCAAATCATATCTTTGAGAGAATAACAAGAGGAAAATAACCAAGAAAAAGGAAAGAACTTACCACCAGTCGCTACTGGTAACCCATCAGATTTAATGATTCAGAGAAGGAAGAAGGGGAGGTAAGGTATCCTCGGGGTACCTAGTGTTATTATATAATGAGATGGGTAGAATAAATGGATTAATGAATGAATTCATACAAAAAGTACTTTAAATCATGAATCACAGTGTTTTTACATTTTGTAAACATTACATGGTGTGTAATTCATCAGTTTTCCATAAATTCCCACTTTCACTGAAAATACGGTCACCTCAGATTTATTTAATTATACAAAATTAATTTCATTTTCACTAAATCAATTCATTTCATGGATCCCCCTTAAATAATTTTGAATCCATAAACTATCTAGATACACAATTTGTGAACCACCATTTCATGTCATGTAATCAATATAAGAGATTTATTTCCTATAGAAGATCAATTCCACCTCCAAGCACCATATAATATCCTCAAGCATACTTTGAAACACTTCCAAAACCCAAAAAATAGAAAATTAATAGACTAGGGAGGCATGAAAAATTACATCAGATACATATCAAATGATTCTCACCCTTGAGAACCCAAAAATCAACCCAGAAGGATAGGGCCTTGAACAACCACCCCATTAGATACCTCTAAAGGATATAATTACTCCACAATGATACCACTCACCAATCATGCTAACCTAAATAGCCAATAACATATGAAAAAAATTATCACTACCCAACAACATAACCAAAATCTTCCAACCACTTTGACCAGAACACACGAATCAAGAAATTAAAACCTCTATGTTAAGAAACTATCTATTGTGGGTGGCAGTGACTCACTTGTGCATGTTTAATCACATCATAGTATAATGCATCTCAATTAGGAATCAGTTCTTCCCGTTTTCATAGGTCATAAATTTATCACACATCATACATCATAAACCAATGAAAACAAGTCATACCATAAAATAGAAGTATCCAAACATCACATGAAAAAGTAAAATAGAGAAAAGAAAAACTCAATAAAAATCTGGGTACTGGGAACACATATGCATTTCTCACTCCCAACTACTCTCCTCTAGGCCACCTTTCCACCAAAACATGTGAACCAAGTGTATAATTCATGAATGAAGCACCCACTTATGATGATGCTGGATCTCTACTATCTACTTCATGAACATGAAATTGTCCTCAATATCCAACTATCCATAGTCAATTAAGTAATATTTATCTTGAAGATACCAACGTATTCAAGACAATTGGAAGAATTTTTGGATCCTCTCAAACTGTAGTGGAAATTCCATCTATTACTCTACCTCACCAAAATGTCCCATCATATCAAAAAGACCAAAAAACCTTGAAAAAATATTTCTCCCATGCTAGAACTCCACCTTCCTCATCGAGGGAAAACCTTTAAGAACACATGGTCACCATACTTGAACTGCAAGAGACTCCTCCAGTGATCAACATAAGACTTATTCCATCCATGTGATACTTTTATCCTCTAAAACATAAGATGAAGCTTCTAAATAATGATCTGCACCACATTAGGAAAAAGAATTTATACCACCCTAACCTATGTGAATGAACATGGATAATGACATTGTCTCCCATAAAATTCCTCAAATTAGGTTATGTTTATGGATGAGTGGTATAAATCATTATTGTAAAATTCTTCAAAGGGAAAGTGTCATATCCTTGATCCACCATAGTAAAAGATAAATTATCGCAACATATAGTATACAGATTGTATGATCCACTCCATCTTCCCATATTTATAAGGGTGGAATGTAGTGCTGGAGTGTAACTGGGTGCCCAAATCATGTTGTACTGCCCTTTAGAGCCACGAGGTAAAATGTGCATCCCAATTTCAGATAATTTACCACATAACTCTTTGAAACCACACCATATCATCCACATAACTCTCATCTAAAGAATCTATTAAACCAGACTCCTTGATCTCTAAGTAGTTGTGCAATTTCATCAATTGATCCATGATCAACCAGATAGCATCACAACCTCCCTAATCTCGGGTAATTCTGTTACAAAATCTTTTGAGATTTCATCCCATTTCCACTCTGAAAAAAACAATGTACGAAAAAAACCAACAGTAAAAGGATTCTCATCCTTTATCTACTCGTAAACCAAACACATCACCCCAAACTCCGCCACTTCCCATTTTATCTTGGTCCACCAAAAATACTTCCTCAAACAATGATACATATTGAAAAATACTGGATGTACCACCAAATTTTAGATATAAAACTCATTAAGGACTCCATCACACATCACTACTAGAAAAATCAAACATTCTCAAAACAACATCCAATTTTGACAATCCTTTATCCATACCTCTAGAGAATGAACATGGAAAACATGGTGTAACATCACTTATGCCTCCATGTCTCCCCCCCGAGACTCATACATCTACCACATCAAAGAATACTATACTACCATCTAGGAAAATGGACTCTACCATCATCCACCCTTGTATCTATGTGTAAGGATACAAACTAATCCATTGCTCTCCAAGCATCCCTAGAATCTCAAATGCGATCCTTCAATGACTTCCTACTCGATGAGTCAGCCACAACATTCCATTTTCCCATGATATATTAGATATCAAAATAATAATCTTGAAAAAAATATATCCACATCCTATGATGAAAATTCATATCACACTGAGAAAATGTATACATCAACCTCTTGTTACCCATGAAGATAATAAAGTGCTTCCTAATGTGGTAATAATGCCCCAACATCAGTGAAAACATAACTTCTTCAAGCTTCAGATCATTGGTGGAATAGTTATACTCATGGTGACGTATCATACTAGAACCTTAATAGATCACTTAACTCTATGGAATCAATATGCATCCCAAGCCCTGATGAGAAGCATAAAAAAACACCTTGAACATCACACAATCCTCAGGAAACTGAAGCATAAAAGTACTTCTCTTTCCGGTAACTGAATGACTCATGGTATTGATCACATCACACAATAGCCTAGTACTTCCAGTTAAATGATATCAATAGGGCTGTGAATTGAGATAATTAAGGAAAAAAACATCAATAATGTCCTATGAGACTAAGAAAACTTCAAACTGGTTCCATGTTATTGAGTTCTTCTCAAGAAACAACTACCTAAACCTTCATTGAGTCTACTACCACACCCTACCAAGAAACCACATGCCTAATGAAATGAACCTATAATTTCCAAAACTCACATTAGGAATACTTCCCATAGAGATGGTGGCATTGAAGAACCCACAAGAAATCTTTGAGATGATCGACATACTACTCCTCCAACTTCAAGTAGGTCAATATGTTATTGAATAAAATAACTATGAACTGGTCTATGAATTAATGGAGCACAAGGTTCATGAGTACCATGAACATAGTAGGTGTATTCATGACACTGATCAACATGAATAAAACTTGAAGTATCCATACCTGCATCTGAAGGCAGTCTTTAAAATATCCCCCTCCTTCACCCTTAGCTGGTGATATCCATACCATAGATCGATGTTAGAAAACCAACTTTCTCATATCATATAGTAAATAAGATCATCTATCCTCTAAAGAATGTAAAGGTTCTTGAGTGTTACATGATTCAACCTATGCCAGTCTATACAAAAACCTCATACTACTATCCTCCTTCTTTGAAAACAACACTGGAGCACCCCATGATGACAGACTAGGATAGATAAAACCCTTATAAATCAAATCATCAATCTTAATCTTCAACTACAACAACTCAAAATGTTATGTATGATAAGAAGGCGTCAAAATTAGAGAGTCGATAGGATAAAAGTCTTTTTTAAACTCAATAAAAAATAAAGGGGGTAGAATCATAAAATCCTCTTGGAAAACACCCAAAAAAATCATCTATAACTATTTAAAAAACCTAAACTCGAGCTTCGACTAACAGGAACACCTATAAAATAACAAGGGGATCCCCAACCCGACTACCCAGTTAGAAACCCCCCTCACTAATGAAAATGAAACACTAGCCATCTGAATCTTTTAACACAAATCTTCCCCAGAGGCATTGAATAAAAAAATGTACAGAATATAACCAATAAATGACTAGTATGAAATCATATGGATACATCTATAGCCATAAAAGATCCTCAGGGGACTGATGTGGCACCAACATCAGTCAGCACCCCTAGAACACATCAAAGAATGTTTTTTTCCTTCAAATGGCATAATGAAACCTAGGTCAATTAGAATCCTCTCTAAATCTAGTCCCATTACATATAATAGAGTGGGTGAAACAAATGAGTATGAATTTACTAAATCAAACAAGGCTCTAACAAGGGTGAAAAAAAACTGAGTGTACCTCAAATGATCTATTTCCCCTTTTTCAATTCTTCCTCTAGTGAGTGAAATGACCAATAACATCCCCTCTACCCGTCTTTCAATGAACTCTCTTAAGACTACACTTGGTTTGAGGTCCCTTAAAATGATGAACATCCTAATGTTAGAGTCTACCTACTTTATCTCTCCTTGATGGATCATAATATGGCTACCCCTACTATGAAAAAGGAATCCCTGGAAACTACTTACAAGTCAAAAATTGAACCTTTCCACCTCCACAAAAGTGAGCTTAGGGAACCAATGGGAACTAGTTTTGGTGATTTACATGAAACTAACCACTAAAACAGTATAACATGATATCTATAAGAAAATATTAGAAAACTCTGCCCTATTAGGCCAAAATGGAAACTATTGAGGTCAAATCCCCACTGTTTGAAAACTAGAAGGTCCAGATGCAAAAAAACTACAACGTCCAACCCTATTCCTTGAGAAACCCTACTAGTTCACCTCTCATGGAAAGCCTCATCATGAGTGCATCTAATTGATCACCTCAATATTCTTTTAAATATCTATATACCTTAGAAGCGTAAAAGGAGTGAATGCATTCTATATATAAGGACAATTTTCCTCTTCAAGGTGTCTCGCATGAGAATCCTCATCTAGAAAAAGATTTTGGGAAAATCAAAGAGATTCATTAAACTTGATTCCCAATTCCCACACTAAAATAATCCCCTGATGAAGGGAAAGAATATCCTACCTCTTCACTATCTTCATGTCCAAATAAATTAACTATGTCCAAAACTCCATATGAAAGTAGAACCATGAAACATCTTACTCATTATTATCAGTGAAATAAAACTTATTCCACTAATTCACAAATCCTTGTGTCAGAATAATTCCCAAAGGGACATAATATCCCCATAGAGCTCGAATCAAATTGAAATTTATTTTGAGATCCTCCAGCCAACACTATGTCTCCTTCTTTGAAAGACTTCCCACATAGTTCCCCAAATCCTGTCACTTAAAATCATGAAATTCCCTCTACCAACACTTATCCTCCTCTACCTGATTAATACAACTGTGATCAACCCGATCACCCTATTGAATTTCAACTACCTAATCCATGTGCGGATGATGTCCAGGAGGCATAAATGAAAAGTAAAAAAGAATTTAATACTCTCAGTAGAATGAAATTTCATTTTGATTCATTTTAATCCACTTTATTCATTTTATCCTTCAAAAAAAAAACTCAATTACAACAATAATGAAAGTCTTCATGATGCATGTACTTCTCATATGTATCTATCATGAAAATAGGTCTACATCACATTCATTCAATACGATCAAATTTTTTTCAATGGATGATGGATGCACCTAAAATTCCATGTCCTAGTCAGTCCCCCTATCCTATGTCATGTACCAAGGTCGACTGGCATTGATTCCATACCAACCCATGTGATCCTCCCTCTTCCTAACTCTATACTCCATTTTATCTCTCAACCATCGGCCTTAGATACCACTCTATAATGATCACCTCCTTCCAAAGATACCACAATGAGGGGAGAGAGATAATCACTCCTGGGTCCCACTTCCAGTTGGCCCTGGGTTGTTGAATGACACCAAGGGTATAAAAATCTCATGAAATTGGAGGCATTACCCCCTATAATAATATATCATTAAGAGATAAGATGAATCAACTACAAGTAACTCCATGAAATAATATAAAAGACCAAAACCATCCCAAAATGCATGAATAAAAAAATTTGATATAGATAATAGTATCAAAAATTAAAAAACCCAAAAGTAAATATAAAGAAGCGACATGGAAACATTCCATATATCTCAACTAGTAATGTCTAGTATGGTCCACATAATCCTCCAAGAAACCTGAAAATTAATTATATACATACGGTGGGAATGAAAAAATACTTTGTAGGAAAACCAAAGTCTCCCATGTACATGTGAAAGAATTATATTGATACACCCATAAGAAAAAAAGAGAACCAATAATACCAAAATAGTCCAATTATCCATCCCAACGTCACCAAGGCACACTTACCAAATACCATAAGCCAAGAATGATAACATAATCAGAATCATATCGATGAAGGGTACCCCTTTCCACTTTTCCACTAATTTTCTACTCTCACATCCCAAATTCATACATCCTGGCACTCCAATCACTTCTAAATAACATATACCATTTCCCTAAAACATCATCATATCACATCATGCATGTAGACACCTAGTATATCACATCATAATTATAATCAGAGTATTTGGGTATCCTGAACATGGAAGAAATCAACCTCACTCCCTACTCCTAATAGGAATGAACCACACCATAAGACACCCCACAACATGGTCGTATCACATATCACTTGAAAACACCTAGTCCACTACCCCATAGAATGGGCATATCACATCTCACCCAAAAACACATGGGCCACCGACCCATAGAATAGTCATATAAAATCTCTCCCAAAAACTTTTGTTCAATAACCCAGGGAACTAACATACCTCTAACCATCACAACATGTGCATATCTAATCACATATAAGAGAGAGCAAGGAAAAGAAGGTACCCATCTAACCATATTCAATAGTTGGATATCCAAAAAACACCCCCATGTGAAAATATGGGTGTCATCACATACATGTTAACACAGATGGGGTGAATATATAAATAAAATAGAATATACAAGTATATACATATAGACACACATAATTCCAACCTAAACGTTAAAAAAAACTAACCAACAGATAAAACCACCACTTTAATTTTCACCACTAAATATATAACACCACACAAAACACAAGCCACATCACACCACCAACCAATTATATTACCTAGCCCATACATTTAATTATTGAGAATCATCCAAATTTAACCACAAAACCCATCATTTATTTATTCATTACTAATTTCCATTAAATTAACCAAACCAAAACCCAACCATTTTGATCATTATTAATATAATTATTCCATCACTACTTGAGAATCTAGAACAAAGCTACACACATCACAAAAAAATAATCATTCCCATAAAACCATCACCCACCACCCCAAAATAACATCCTAAAAACCATGAAATCACTACAAAAAAATAACAAAAAAAGGAACCATCACCTCTCCACCCCAAAATCACTAACAAAAAACCATCACCTCACTGCCCTAAAAGCATGACCAAATGAACTACCACCTCACCACCCCAAAAGCACCAAAAACATATCACTATGCCAAAAGCACTACCAAACTAACCACTTTCTACCACACCACATCAAAACCAAAAATCACTACCCCATAGCTTGACAACACATCAAAACAAATCAAATATCTTTTTATAGATTTAACAACTAAGTTTTTATCAAATTTAAATTTATTTTAATGGTTTTATCACAGAAGCCATAAATCCAGGGGAAAAAATTTTATCAAGAAAATAAAAGTGGTAATCCAATTTCTATTTTAGGATGATGTCACAAAAAATAAAGGTTCTCAAAAGTAATACAAAAACAATGAAAACAAATTCCCTAATGACCACGATTTTCAGTTGGGCATTTTACTCATATAATTAAAATATCACAATAATATCAAAGAAATGAAATCATTTGAATCATTCATATTTCCCCATAAATTTTAATTGACATATTATTTATATTAATTAAGCGATAGAAGAATATATTTTCAAATATAAAAAAAATAAAACCCCTCCTGCATGATACACAATAAAGAGAAATAAAGGATTCCCTACTCAAAGAAGATTTACTGACACACTACCCACTGTAGAGAGAAGAAGAACCAACTATAAACCACAACCGCACACAGGAAACAACATATTAACCTAAACCACATCAAGGGTTATATTATAAAAATATAAAATCACAATGAATAAAAACCACATCACCAAATTATTTTTATAAGAAAAGAAGAGGAAACTAACAAAGAAGAAAAAAAGTCTTACTACTGATCACTTATGGGAACCCACAGATCCAATGAATTAAAGTATGGAGAAGAGGGATATTAGGACTCCTCTGGGTATGTAGGGATCAGCTAGAAAAAAAGGTATAATATAAGAGAAAATAAATGAAATATAATGAAAAAATGACTTTAAATTTTATATATCACCATTTTCACATCATGTAAACCTTAAAAACCGTTTAATTAATGTTTTTTCTAAAAATTCCCCATTTAAAAAAAACTACATCACCTAATATTTATTTAATTACTTGTCATGAATTGTATTTTCATGGTGTGAATTTTTTTCATGGGCCCCCCTTATCAAATTTATAATCTCTGAACTAGTATAATACAAAATCCATGAACCTCCATTTCACATAATGTAAACAATACATGATGTAAATTTCTTACAACAACTCTACTACACCTCCAAAAACCATGGAACCTCCTAAATATTCTATTGAAACACCTCCAACACCCAAAACTATAAATTTAATGGGCCTAAAAGGCATGGACTATTACTTGACTACTATTAATTGATTAGAAAAAGATTCAACCATTGGTGTTAAAAATAATTCTTTTCCAGCATTCACATCTCACCCACCTTTGGAGGGATGTACTAAACCATCAAGGGATGTAATATTTAACCAACATGAAAAATACTTGGTATGGGACTTGAAATATACTAAAAAATCCATTCCCATTATTAAGTTAAAGACATAGATACCCAAAACAATTTGACAATAAATCTATACTCCATCAATTGTTATAGAACATTCTATATATTTAAATCCCATGCACTCTCACCGCCCAAGTGGTATCTGGATAATAATGTCATATGGAATAATTTTGATATTCATTACAATTTGATCAATGACATGTGAATAAATATAATATTGGCATGTATCAGTATTAAATAGAACATGTATAAAAATTGAGTTAAGAATAATGGTACCTTGTACAGTCAAAAGAACTAATTGGTCTTCCATGGTCATCTTCTCAACACCACACTACTTATTACTTTAAAACCTTTGCCCCTTGATTCCATGATATGGTTTCATTGTCTGAGGAATTAGGGTGTTCCTAGAATCACCCTAGTTCACTTGGATTTATGGGAGAAAATGGTTATAATAAAATCATCCCATCTAATAATAACATTTCTAAGACAGATGAGATGTCTTCTTATTAGATAACTTAGTATATATATGATAATAACAATGAATATGCCACATATAATTAAAGATGTGGAATACTCTTGGTGGTATAATACAATATATCTTGTTATTCTCAAGTGAAATACATCAGAATAATTTAGACTTGCTTTTGGGTTGTGGAAAAAAGTTAATAGATTCAGTGGATTGATTATGCGATACTCTGCCACTATGGAATTATGTGTCCCTCTACCACTTGTTCCCACTATTAGAGTTCCTACCTTTTCCCATGGAGAAAAGTTCACTTTTCTAGGTATATTTCCAATGATTTACATTTTTTCCTTCATCAGTTAGTTAACCATATCTGTATAATTATTAATACAAATGATTAATTTCTTAGAATGAATTTATAGTTTCTGTCCAAAATCAAAGATGCATTCCTTCAGGTATGCCCTAGAGGGTTCCTCTGTAGAAAAAGATATATGTTTATAAAATTAGCTGTATATTTTTTCCTAAATTATTACCTTACATAAGGCTAAAGAAATTTTTTATTATGGAAATAACAAAGGTGTTAGGATATAATTTTTTATTGAAAAATTCTTCAATGTCCTCCAGCATAATTCCTTGTTAAAATTTACCTTAGACATCAAAGTACCACAAGTAGTGTGAAAGATCCTCCAGCATGTAGAATATTAGATTTACCTTTAGATCAATAGGTTTTCTCATGAAATAGAAGATCCAACTATTTCTATTAGGCCACACCTTTAGGTTATAAATCCACTAAAAATATTGGTGGATTATGTTTTTAAAATTTCATAGAGTGTTCCACGTGTCATGGTTCATCATTTTTTTTACATTATTATCAACTTTAAAAGCTTATAAAATGATCTAAACAAGTTGTTGGTTCACCAGTGGCTCTAATGCAACCCCATTTTCTATAACATATTCTTTTAGGTTTATAAATCATTTAATTGGTTCTATTTCTCTATAGACAGATCAAATCACCACTTATTCACCACTCATTATAAACTAAAGACTTAAAATAATTAAAACAATTAAAATAATAAATAGAAAAAATCATTATAACCAATATTCATGAATCAAGAAGCATGTTATAAAAAATGTATTCTTAGTTAGAAGTCTTTTTACTAATGCATGAAATGATATAATCAATATCTAAACACAATATGATGATGTAAAAGCATATTTACAAGTGTATTTGAACATTTTATATACCCGAGCCAACCTAGAAACTTGAATTTCAACATAAAGAGGTTTGGTATATATTTTTATGCTATACACTTTATGTTAAAATTTTCGTATCTCTTTGTTACCATCCAAAGATGATGGACTGACCATGACTGACACTAATTATAACATCCCCACCCAACCCATTAGCATGGTCCAGGTCAGAGGTTCTACCAAAATTAGGTGACCTTCCCAAGACACCAAAGGTTGTACATAATGGAAAGATCTCACAAAAACATTAGTGGATGATTCTCCCTTTTTAAAATAAAAACACATTCAGGAATAATAAAAAGAAAAAAATATCCAATATATATATAATTCATGATAATAAAGCTGTTTCATCTTAAGAATCAAAATAAAACCAACATCAAAGTATGAATGTAAACAAGATACATCAAATAACTAAGAATTAAAGACAACATGGATTTATGTCAAAAAGATGAATCATACAAAGAATCATTTGATCTTTCTCCAAGATCCATCTCTACTTTCCTTGACCATGGTATCAAGATTAATCACTTGAGAAATATGAAACATTTCCATTCCTTATATCCCATTAAAAAAGATATACAAATGAAGCAAAGTGTGCAATAAGGGGGGTGAGTATAACACTTAGTAGTTAATCCATAGATAATTCCCAAAACATTCCAATTGGGAAATAAAAAGTTAACATGTTTAATATAGAATAGAATATAATAAAATAAATAGTTTGATACAAAGCCATAAATGAGTTCTATGTTATAAAACATTAATCAAAGAATATTTCCATTCCTTTCCACTTGGATTACCCATATGATGTTCACACCTCCATAAACACACACCCACACACACACTGATACATTCCATAGACTTCCCTATACTAATGATTATGGATTTATCCTATCACCAAGTTATCACTTGGTGTCCCATATTGACTGTGGTACTTCATGACCATGCTTCATTCCCAATTGATGGTGGAACTTTAGGACTATTATTTGTCTCACATTAATGACGATACTTTAAAACCTTGATCAATCCCACATTCATGGTGGAACCTCATGACTATGGTAGATTTCAATGAACACACACTAAACCCTTTATTCAGATATACCAATTAAATCATTCACTAAAATCGTATTTTCAGTGAGGGTTTTTGGAAGAAAATGTTTTCAAATTTCAAAACTAGTAATTTTAAATGATTAAACTACATGGATTTTAATTAGATGTTATTCAACGAATTTTTTAGAAGAATAATATATATATTTAGGAAGATAAAATCCATCATGTTAAAAAATAATAGAGTGTAAGAGATGAAACCTACCACTCAAAGAGTGTCGATAACGAATAACAACACAAAGAAACCTCTAGATCCAGATAAAAGCTTCTCTCAATTAATATATCCAATAAATATATCATCAAAGAACATCATGGATAATAGATATATATGTAGAAAAATATATTTAACTTTCTATGTGATATTATAGGAGAATATTTAAAGATAAATATAGAAAATGGAGAATTACCAATGATTCTAGTGAGCTAACATGCTTAGATCTATCAAAACAAGCTTCCAAATCAAAATTAGTCACCACAAAAACTTAGGGAAGGAGTTGAATTTAATATCTAGGGTAAGGATAATGAAACATAATTTTTATGGATAAAAAGTGTTAAAATATAAATTTCAAAATAATAAATGCACATCATATGTCCAAGATGCAATGTTTAGAAAACCATGTGATAACTATCAACATGCTACTGTCTCTAAATACCCCCTCATAAAGTTGTCTCGTATGGTTTGGAAAACAATTAACCAAATTTTATTTTTACCTTTTCTTCTACTTACATAGTTTCACCTGGTACTAACATTGTTTTTCCAAACTATCTAAAAACTATGTGCCTACCCATTGAATCCAAAAATCTATTTTCTGATTTTCTAGAGAAGTTTAATGGTTTCCTCAAATTGTAAGCCCTTAAATACACATAAAAAACACTCCAAAACCATATAGGAACACCCAAAATTCATCCCAAGTATCATATAACTTCAAAATATATTATAAAATGGTAAATTACTTGTAATTAGTGGTGTTACAACAACCTCAGATGTGGTTTGATTTTATCATTATCCACAAAAAATATCTGACACTTAAATGTTAGACTTAGATCCTCTTATAATATCTTAAATGATTCCAAATTACCTTTAACTATTTTTAATTCATTGAATCCATCTAATTTTGAATGTTAATAATGTGTTAAAAATTATATTGTCTTGTTGACAACAAAATACAACACCAACATATAATATCACTTCCACTTCACCATATATTTTCAACAAACTCCCATATGAAATTAAAAATTCAAGGGAAACTTTAACATAAGATTAATTATTGGAAAAAACCACACTAATATATCATCCACCTTTCATTTAATATTTTCTCTTACTGGAGCCACAATATATGAAGTCTATATAGACAATGAGTTTTCTTTTCTAGGTGTGAGTATGTAAATCATAATGAAACTACATATAATCCCTTAAAAGTTTCTATAATATATGTGAGTCCTTTTAATATAAATAATTAATTAGAATAACTCTCACATAATATCAAAACATATAATAATATTTCATTATTGAGTTATTAGAAATCCGAAATAATTCATAACCTTACTTACTTTGACCATTTATGGGTTTTTATATCTATTATAGTACCATAGGATCAAATCAAGTCACATTAGGTGTTTTACTGTAACATAGTCAGTGCATATCACATTATATCTCGATATTTTGAATAATTTTGATGGCCTATAATACAATATTTCTTGATGCACAATGTGACATAGTCGACTCATATCATCTGAAATCCAGCGGCAAATTTTAAATAGTTGGATTAGGGAATCACAATTCCTTCAATAAAATTATGGGTCATGGAATAACATAGTTTTCCATTATTAAATTTATAGGAGTTATGGAATAAAATAACTCCACCTCAATTTCACCCATTAGTCCATAGTATAAATTTGTAAGAAATAAATGGTAAACAATAGTTTTAGGTCAAAAAGAAAATAAACATCTTATAGACCCTTATAGTTATCCCATAATTCCATTTTCCCAGACCCTATGTTTAAAGGTTTCCATCATTAAAAAATAATAAAATTATATATTATTTAAAAGACTATATCAATTTAGTGGATTCAAGTCAATTAATAAAAAGGGATATTCAAATAAAACACTATTATTAGACTTCTCCACTTTCTCACACTTCCAATACCCTAACCCAAAACCCTCCAATGTACCCATCATAACATATTCTCAATAGAAATATATAACCATTTATCATTAAATGATATGAATATAAGGTCTATATAACACCCCTATTTCAGTTTAAACTAATATTTCCCTTTATAAATCTCATCATCGATGATATAAACCATTCGTAACCCTTTTCCAATCATCAAACATGGTTATAAGAGATAGTTTGTGTTTATATAAAATTTCCATTTCTTACACCCCACTAGCGGGTTACTCAAACCATATTCACCAATGATACATTAAGTGAAATGGTAATGTTGTAATCCAAAAATAGATAAAATCTAGTCAAACATCCACCTTATCCTATATAGGTACTAACCATGAAATTCATAATTCTTGGACTCTCTAAACCTTATTTTAGGGTATGCTTTATCTATTTTCACATTCCCATAAACATAATTTCACTTGAAATAAATATACAAAAATGAAATATAAAAACTAAAACCCACCACTCACTAAAACAAATATACACATGAAGAATCATAATTTTATTCAATTTTTTTTAAATATTTCCAAATCACATATTAATAGAGAAAATAGTGGTTTGAAAAAGTTTTCTGAAAATAGAAATGAAAACTAATAAAGGATACCCATATCATCTGTGAATTATTGAGGGAGAAAAATTGTTACTCACTGATCAATAATCTATTGAGTAATGAAGGAAGGAGAAGAGAAGGTGGAGAAACCCCCTTGGGTCAAAAATTATATGAAGAATGAATAGTGAGTTAATTTAAAATATTTTTCTTACTTTAAAATAATGTTTTACTATATTTAATACGATACATTATTAAAATTAATTATTAAATTCCTATACACCCAACCTTGTAATAGTCCCTACCGTGACATGAATTATTTTATTAACATGAAATAAAATCATGTATTTATTCTATAAAATCATGAATTTTATATTTTCATCCCATTCTTCTTTGATTTCCACACTTGAGTTATAAAAATATTCATACAAGATTAATATAACTCAATAAAATCAAATAAATGTGAAATTATTTTTTGGTTTGATCTAAAATCATCCCATCTAGTTAAATTTCATGATCTCCATGGCCAATATTCAGCCTTACTAAACCATGGTAACATTAAAAAATTAGAAAAAATGGGGATTAATGAAATTCAAAATGTTCCCTAGGGGATTCCCATATTGACTCCAAGATAATCACATACCCTAAAAACAATGATTATCCAGACCATGATATTTATACCAAAATAAACATATAAAGTCCAACTAATATAAAGGAAATAAAATTTGGAATTCCAAAATACATATCATAAAATAAGTAATATTAAAACCCCCACTCTATGGATTATCATTTTTGTGAAAAATAATCCAGAATAATCAATAAATAACATCAATAATTAGGATTTGATGTACAACCTCCAATCACAAGTATCCTCCTTGTTTTAGTCATTTTTCCAAAAAACACATAAACTAGGGGATTTGTTTTCCCCTACATAACTTTCTTGATTTGATCTGTAATATATATAAGTTACCCTTTATACAAGGCATCCAAAAATAATTACAGCTTTTCATAAATGATCAAATTCAAAGGGTACTGTTAGTGTATCCTTAGTTTATGTTTATGAAAAACACCATGTATAACAATATACTAAGTAGGTAGTGTCAATTTATAAATCAAACTTTTAATCCTCTCTATAATCTTGAATTATCCCATGAACTGGGGTTTTAACATCGCCTGTTTCCTCAAATGATGGTGTATTATCCACAATGAAAAACATAAAAATCCCCAATCTCTAATACTAAACTTTAATAACTGTCATATATTATCTATATATGAATACTACTATATCTGAGTTATCACCAATGGTTTCTTTATTAGATACAGAAGATTCATATTCTCATGCATGAGACTGACTCTAAGAAGTTTTGTTTCACCTTCCCCTATCTAATACAAGGTATAATGACATGAATTTCCATATAATAAATTGAATAGTTTCATTTTTATCGAATCATAATAATTATTATTTTACACCTACTCAACCTATTCCATACGATCTTTCAATGAAGAGAAGAAATTTTATTATGAAAGATCATAACATATCTGCTATAATTCAAATTGATTGCTTAGATTACATATTATCTTGTGAGTAATATATCCTAATCAACCTTATTATAATTCCTAGAACTCACTAATTCCATTTATATAATAAATATGTGAATTTTTTTTATCTCTATATGAAATAATTTTCAAATTCCCTCCATGTAACCTAAAAATAATCAATATATATAGTCTACCAAAGTAATGCATTAGTCGAGTTATCCCAACAAGTTATAAGTTTTATATTATTTTTAGTATATCCATTAGGTCACACAATGTATCTCTAAATAATAGTGAGTTCAAAATTCCACTCATGATATCCATTAGGACCTAGTTCTATTTATACCTTTGTATAACATGTTTCTTCAATAAACCAACTGGGGTATAGTCCTTATCATTACCTTTCTAATAGGTGAATCAACATAAAATAAAACTTGAAATATTCATCTTTATAATTGACCACAAAACCAGGAATCATATTTCATAAAAAATCTTATTTCATTTAGGATGAAAAAACCATATAGATTAATGATAATCCCACATGAATGCCTCTTTCATGTTCAGTAGGACTTCCACCCACTCATGAAAATAAATGACTGAATCAATATCATGAGTCCGGACAACAAGGTTCTCCTCAAAGTAGATTCCTTTAGAAATTATGTAATAATCCAAATTTGAAAGATTTATTTCCTTAAACCTATCCATAAGTGAAAATTAAATTCTTATAAGTTATAACACTCACTGACCATTGTACTCTATTAAATCCAAATGTAGCTATAATTGGAGGCATGGATGTTTCACCACCTTCAAATCAAACACCACCTAAGATCACGTCTTCCTAATGATCTCCTAAATTAAAAAATTTCCCTTTCATAATGTTTTCCTTAGATTAAATTCAAAATACTATAGGTATTATACCCATCTTCTTTACTAAAGAATAAAACATATTTAATAAAATTATATATATCATGAACTTGTGATCAGTTCAAACAAAAAACATTTCACCAATGTGATAATGGGGCAATCATTTCATATCATAAACCAAAAATACCAACTCTAAGTCATGATTTAGATAAATATTTTCACGTGTCTAAATATATCAAGAAATATAACCTACCCATTTATCTACTAACTTTAATAATCCTCTAAAGAAAATTTCATAAGTATTACAACACATAAGATAAATCTTATTTGGATAGGGAAAAGTATAAATTAGTATATATTTTTGTCACACCACAACCTTTTTTCACCTTATTATTTTATTATTTTATTAGTTTTATACCTTCCATTAAATTTACAAGTCAAATTTTCTAGAGTATTCTAAAATTTCATTGTTACAGTTCAAGGAACATGGGTAATATATGGTTTACACTATCTACAAATATAACTATTAAATCATAAAATTCAGTATTAATGGGGACTTATATGGTCGGTTCATGGTTTTATTAGATATGTGTCTAAACAATTAGCTTCGTAGGTTTGTATAGTGAAGGGTGTATTGTTGACACATGGTTTTATAAACCTAGTGGAAAAACTATGAAAATTTACCATTTTTCAAAAAGTGTGAAATTAATATTTTAACCTTCCCTAATTTTAAATCTCATTTTATCTCTTTTTCCCCTCATTCAAACAGCACGTGAAGGAGAGCGCTGAGAAAATTTTACTTGCTTACTCTCATGGATATTAGATGTTCTTCTTCAACTTCTTAATGGTTTCTTATGGTATATCATTCATTTTCTTCAATTTCTTTTTTATCTCTTGGTACTTCTTCGATTCCTTATATTGGAGGCTTGATGGAGAAACCCTAGGGTGGGGGTTTGGATTAATCCTTTAATTTTTAGTGTCTAGGGATCATGAATATCTTCTAAATACCCCTTCTAGGGTTATTAATCAAAGGAAACATTTTCCGGATTTGATGTAGGTTTCAATATGCATAATGATTTAATAATAAAACACTAGATTACATGTCTAAATTTAGACAATTGATGGATTATATTTTATAATTTTTCATAAATAAAAGTTAACTTATTATTATTATTATTATAGGTTTAGGGGATTAATGAATCCAAGAAATACACACACACCCAGTGAACCCAGTGGGTTAAGTCTCATCTCTCCCCACAAGTATTGGAAACACTTACTAAGCGTATTTTATTACAAAAATTTCCCATAAGGAACCTAGGGAACCTTTAACATGACCTATAGAATTAAAGGGACTAGTCCATATAATTTGATGAATTGAAGGCCCGAAGGCATAATTCCTTATAACACGATGGATTGAAGGCCCTATGGCCTGGAGAAACCTTCTTTTTCTTGGCCCAAAGGAAATATTTTTTGGCCCAAGTCCTTGTAGTGAATTGTACAACTATAGTACCCACATCTACTAAAATACCTAATATTGTACCCTCTAATTCTATATTTTCACTATAATTATAGTTATGTCACTACTATATTATGACTACAAAACCTTATTTAATACTTTTAAAGTACCTATGAAAATACCCCAAACATAGGGAATGTTGGGGGTTTAACTCTTGACCATTCCAATTACAAGCATGGGTGGTACCACTCGTACACCACCTCATTGAAAAGACATTTTATTTTTCCTATCATGAGATTGTGATTTTGATAGTTCTTAATCCATGTATAGTTGAAATATATTTCTATAACACCCATGGTGTTCAATAGAATGACTCAAATGTTTTCTTAATAATTTCTAGTTTTGAAAATGGTGTGAAAGAATATCCAAGGGATTTTAAATATTTTATAAAAGTAACACCATATTAATAACAATCTTGATTTTAGATTAAATTGGTATATTTAAAGAGTGTTTGATTGTTGATGATTTTTTATATCGTTATTTGTATTTATTTTCATTACATTCTTTGATATTTTATGAGAGATATTATATCCTTAATGAATTCATTGTTCATCAATTTTTTTGGTATTAAGTTTCATTATGGTTTTAAAAGTATTGTTCCAAATGTAAAACCTTATTATGACCAAAAAGTGATTTCCATGTTTGGAACATGGTGTACGGATTCAAGTCCCATTAAAAACATATTGGAGGGATTTTATGATTCAAATTATTAAGAGGATTAAAGGCCCAGCTATCATTTTGTGGAAATTGTTTGGGTATACACCTAGTTTTTTAATTGTTTGTACTCAGGGGTAGTATAAGGTATATTGTGTTTGATAAAAATGGTTTCATGGGTAAGGAGATCTTAGAGATTATGTGAGGGGTGTCTTTTATATTTTTTGTTGGTTGGAGTGGATACTCAAGAGGGGGTCGAATTGAGTTCCAATTAAAATTTCAGTTAAAATATTGTCTATTTAAAATCCCCCAATTTATAAAACAAGTTAAACTGTAGAGAATTTATACAGATTTTAGATGTTCACTTAGCTTCTCAAAGATTGATTAGGCCTCATTTAATTTAACCACAATATTAAACTAACTTTTGAAACTAACCTACTGATTTACAATAAGTATAATCACTTGCTAATTTAACTATCAAAGTAACTTTAAAATAGTTTTGTTTTTCAAAGTAATAGCAGGGGAATATAAAATATATATATAGTATACTTTAAACTTAAACTAAATATCCACAATAGATATAACAAGAGGTTCAGTCTCAAGCTGAGACTTAGTCCTCTCAAATTTATATAAATTTGATCCACACCCTGGATCAGGGTTATCAAAAGTTTACAAAACTGTCCAGGCGACGCAGGGACCTCTACCACTATTCTTCGTGGGAAACGAAACAAAGACCAGGCCACACAAGCACATCTTCCACAGTTGATGTGGGTAAACAAGAGTTAAGAGTTTTAGAGTGAGGATTTTGATATCCCCCCGTTCAGTGCAGGCGACAGTGTGTGTGTTAAGATATACAGAGTACACTACACTGCTCGAAAGTAAATATACAAATCACTTAGAGAAGATAAATAAGAGTTTAGAATGCTATAGTTATTAGCAATGCAGCTCTAGACTCGTTGGATTAAGAAGTAATGCTTCTGAGTCCTCTGTTTTTTCTGTTGAAAAACAGAGTGTCGTAGTCCAGCTTGTGTTCTACAGGAGTGAAAATGATCTCTTGATTCGTCGTGTGTTCTTTAGTAGTGTTGGATTACACTCATGAGAGTTCTTTGGAAGTCTTGCAATCTCTTTCTTGATTGGGATTGTTCTTCTTGTTCAGCACAGTGTTCTTGGGTGTATGTAAGTTCTTATTATTGTATAGTCACACTTGAACTCACTACTTCGCACGTGTGCTGCATCTCAATATTCCTTATATTCTACGAGTTCTGGCTGTAGGAATGATTCCCTTTTCATAGGTTTGAGATACGGTTTACTGACATGCCAACAACTATTATTAAATAACATTAATTTCATTAAAAACATCACATATGACCATTATAATTATTTAAATAATATTGAAAAAAAGTTAAGAAATGGTGTCACAGTGATTATGTAAACGGTTTCTTCTTCACGGTATAGTCTTCACGGTATGTGGTCACGGTATGGGATTCACGGTATGTGCTTCACGGTATGTCCATGTCACGGTGTCTAGCTCATGGTGTCTCGGTCATGGTGACTCCTTCACGGTGTCTGGGTCACGGTGAGTCCTTCACGGTGTCTGGGTCACAGTGTCTGGGTCACGGTGAGTCCTTCACGGTGTCTGGGTGACTGTGTGTCCTTCACGGTGACTGGGTCACGATGTCTCCATACTTAGACAAATATCTGTATTTAGAATTAGACAGTAATATGTTGAATATAAATTAAGTTTAACCCGTAGAGAGTAAAAGAACTTGAATCATAAATATAGAGGCTTTATAACATAAGTGAGATTTGTGATCATGCATAATACTTGTAAATAATCAATAAGACTTTCTATCATTAAAACATGATGTGTAGTTTTTATTGAGATTGATTAATAGTAATAGGATTTGTGATCATTAAAACATGATTAATACATGAGGAGTCCAACAATATCCCCCTTTTTGATGATAACAAATCATATATAGTCAAAATATAAATGAAATATAACATTAAAGAAACTAGCATTATAGAATAGAAAAAATTAGAGAATAATAGATTCGATAATAAAATATCTCATTATAGTACTGACACTTGTAGTTTTTCTCCCCCTTTTATAATTGTAGTTTTTCTCCCCCTTTTGGGATTATCAAAAAGGAGAGAAAATGAAATGAGTCACTGCATTTTTCATTAAAAAGGGTTCAAAATAAAACATACAAGAGAAATACAAATAGTAAACAAGAAATGACATCCCATCAAAAAGAAAAAAGTCCCTGGATGCTTCAGGGATCCACCTTTTCCTTTCCTTTATTAGCAGCAGGAGATGGTGCTGAAGTAGAGGAAGTCATAGATGTGGTAGATAAAGAGGGTGAGGGTAGACCTTAAAAAAAGATGGAGCTAAAGTAGGAACAGTAGAAGATCTAGGCTGTGGTTGGTTAAGAATGACTGGCCAAATCCGAGAAAGAGTTTGGCTGACTGACATGGCTGTTGAGGATAAGGAAGGTAGACCTAGTCTAATGGGTGCAGTAGCTGGAGCAACAATAGAAGTACTCTGCACATGAAGATATGGCTTCAAAATATTGATGAAATCTGTAATGATTCCTCCACCATATTTCATAGCCTTTTCAAAATCGTCCTTATTGTCCATGAATTTGTCCAACAATCTGGTGAACTCTGTAAGCTTCTTAACTTGAGCTTTAAGAGCTTGAGTTACCGAAGAGATTCTCAAATTCTCCACAAGATATCTAAAGTGATCTGTCTTATTACTTTTGGAAAAAATCTGGGTGAGATAAAAATCTATTTTCTTGGTGATCTCCTGTTGAGAATCATTAGCTATCTTTGAATAAATACTAACCAAGTCCAATGATCTATCACTATTCTTAACCAATTATGACAAAGAAGATAGATCCAAGCCACTGAAGGAATTATGAAGTTCTTCCTTGATTATGGATCTCAGTAGAGAATAATCCAAAGAAGGTGTGGAGGTATGACCAGAAGCAGGAGAAGCCTTGACAGCTTCGGTTAGAACTTTGAGCTGTTTCAGAACTTTTTGCATACATCCAGTGTATTCATCTGTAATCTTATTCAAATTTTCCACAATCTCCCTCATGCGTTCCATATTTTTTGTGTGTGCCTTTTTCCAATCTTCTCATCAAACAACAGTAGATATGGCTGAACTTGAGACACAGGTGGAGGGGCAGAAATAGGAGCAGGCTCTGATCTGAAAGACAACTCATTCTGCAAGTTTTCTACCATACCTTTTAGGATTGAAACATCAGCAATCAACAACTTATTTTCAACTCCGACTTCTTGAATTTCTCGGATCATCCTTGGTTGAATATGCAATATAATATTTTTTAAGAGAATTGATGCATCTTCTTGACTTAACTAAGACACTGGACGATGTTGAGTGGATAAGATTTTATCAACTCCAGCTAATAGAGTTTCTCCAAAAACTTTCATATCATCTTTAGTCACAATGGAGTGTTTCTCAGGTAAGGATACAAGTAAAGGTAGAGGGGCAGGTTCTGGTTGTAGTTCAGAGTCATCTTCAGACTCAAATTATGATTCAGATTGAGGTTGGGGCTCTGGTTCTGGTTCCGGATGAGCTAAAGACTTCAGTTGAAACACAGAAGAGAGATCCATTCCAGTTGTAGTCACTTGCTCTGACTCATTCACATAATAAAATCTTGGGAAAACATATCGGGTGTACAGAGAGTATGAGACAGTAGGTTGAGAATCTTCAGCAGATCCAGCTTCTATAATCTCATGGTTTTGAGGTTCCTCCCCCTCAAATTGTGCTTCCACTTCAGAGACTATAGGCTCAACAACATGGTCAAGATCCACAGGATCATCTCTAATCTCTTCAACAAACTCTTGCCTTGCCAGCTGAAAGGAAATTTCTATCCTCTCTCCACCAGAGGGAATTATCTCCAGAACCGATTGTTCCACTGATTGTGCTTCCAGATTGACTTCTTTCTCAACGGGGAGATCCTCTTCAATAGGATCTGTCTCTACCCTTGCTTGCTATTATAAATTAGAAAAAACCAATTTTCTTGCATCCGTAGGTTGAGTTTCTGGATTGAAATCTTCACTAGAAGTAGGAGATTCCTCATCTCTCAAACCAACAACAACTTCTTCTCCTTGAGGTATTTCATCAGGGATAATAGTAGGGACAACAGTCATTTCTTTTTCAACAGGAGATATTTCCATTGGGGGTATTCCAGCTTCTTCTCTAGGTGATAATTCAGCTTCCACTTCCTCTTATTCTTCTTCTGAATACTTAGCCACTTCATCTGGTTCCAAACCAGGATCATCTATATTCTTAGGCCTTCTTGGATAATCAACAGGATTAAACTTTTTATACAATTGATCATTATCCTCAACCCACTGCTTCTTCCAGGGGTTCTAGCTAATCTTCATCCTTCTGATGATATGCATGGATAAGCATTAATCAAAGTCCTCTAGCTTTTCTTCATTCGGTCCAACCATTCCTTTTACAAACTAGCATGGCTGAAATCATCCTTGAGTAAAACAAGGAGGTGGATTTGGAAGTGAATCTAATTAGCTCACAAATATGGTTAATAACATACTTGCATAGGTTGATCTTATGGCCATTCTTCAACAGGTGAATCAGGAACACATCCTGATACTTCATTCTATTAAAATCCCCTTTTCTTGGACTGATCAAATTCTTAACAAATTTGAATAGAAGTCTAGATTCTCCATCTAACTCTGCAGCAATAGCCCTTCGCTTGGTGCCATTACTAGTTAGAATTTCCAAGGCATTTTCCAGATCGAAAATATCAGATGATGGAGGAGGGTCTCTCTGGTATTCTTCACACACTCCTTTATGAGGAATCCTTAGGCATGCATCCCACATCCTCGAAGAGAAAGAACACTTCTGTCCATTTATCCAGCTTGTAACCATAAATCTTTCTCCAAACTCAAAGGAAAACTTCACATACTGATAGAATTGAGATACCATCCTCAGGTAAATCGGTCTATTTTATCCATAAAACCATTCAATCCATCCTTGTTATCTTAAAACATCCAAAACTAATGACTTGCTAGACAAAACCCACTCAGGGAAAATACATTTTTCAGGTACAACAGTACAACTTACCAAATTTGGGTTTAGAGGTCCTTTGGGAGCTATCCTCGGTATCTTCTTCTGTTTCATAGAGCGGCGCTTCTCAGATAGGGGTGAAGATGGACGCTTCATCCTTGGCCTCCACTGAATGTTCGTGTGAGAAAGGAGAAGGTTTTCAAGAATGAGAAGGCTCAGGAGAGAGTTCGGGTAAGGAATTGAATGAAACACTTAAGTTTTATCTTTTGGGAATGTCAAACGTCATAAAAACAAAAACGTGGGAAATCAAATAGTGGTGAAATAAAAATTACCGCGATATGGGTTAAAATTAAAGTATAAATAATCTTCACAGTGAGACCATGACTAGGCATTACGGTGTGATAAAAACTAGTCATCACGGTGAGACAGTTGGTGGTCATCATGGTGAGATAGTGAGCTGACAGACCGTGAGCATAAGGTCTTAATGGTGAGACCGTGAGCATAAAACAGTAACTGTAAAACAGTAAGTATGAAACCGTAAAGTAAAATACAGTAAAGTATTAAACATTAAGATCAGCAAGATATATATTTATTATTAATCATTCCAAGATCATGTATGATGTAGTCCAATCTTTTAGAATTTAATAGTTTAGTGAATATATCAGCAAGTTGATATTCAGTACCAATGAATTCCAAAGTGATATCACCTTTTTGATAGTGATCCCTCAAAAAGTGATGTCTTACATCAATATGTTTTGTCCTAGAATGAGAAACAAGATTCTTAGAAATATTAATAGCACTTGTGTTGTCACAATTTATTGGGAGATGTATGAATTGATATCCATAGTCTAGTAATGTGTGTTTCATCCACAAGATTTGTGCACAACAACTTCCAGCAGCTATGTATCCAGCTTTTGCAGTAGATAATGCAACAAAATTTTGTTTCTTACTACACCATGATACTAGTGACTTTCCTAAAAGGTGACATGTTCCAGAGGTACTTTTTCTATCTAACTTACATCCAGCAATATCAGCATCAGAATAACTAACTAATTCAAATGATTGTCCTTTGGGATGGAATAGTCTTAAATTGGGTGTATGCTTGAGGTATTTGAAAATTCTCTTTACAGAATTTAAATGTGACTCTTTAGTGTTTTCTTGAAAATGAGTACACATACACACAAATAAGATAATATCAGGACGACTAGCAGTCATGTAGAGTAGACTTCCAATCATTCCTCTATAAGTGGTTTGATCAATAGATTTACCATCTTTATCAAGATCCAACTTACAGGTGATACTCCTAGGAGTGTCACTACTTTTTGTGCTATCCAATCCAAAACATTTTAAAAGATCTCTAGTATATTTACTTTGAGTTAAAATAATTCCATCATTATTTTGAAAGATTTGAAATCCAAGAAAGAATTTTAGTTCACCCATTAAACTCATTTCTAATTCATTTTGCATAATTTTAGAAAAATCAGTACATAAGGAATTTCTTGAAGATGAAAAAATAATATCATCTACATTAATTTGTACAACTAAAAAATCTTTAGAAATAAGTTTTATAAAAAGAGTAGGATCAGCTATACCTTTTGTAAAACCTTTGGAAATTAAAAAAGTACTTAATCTATCATACCAAGCTCTTGGAGCTTGCTTTAAACCATATAAAGCTTTTGATAATTTAAAAATATGATTTGAAAATAAGGGCTTATAAATACAGGTGGTTGTTCAACAAAAAAATCCTCAGCAATATATCTATTTAAGAATGCACTCTTGACATCCATTTGATATAGTTTGAAATTTAGATGTGCAGCATAAGCAGGTAAAATCCTAATAGCTTCTAATCTGGAAACTGGAGAAAAATTCTCCCCATAGTCAATTCCTTCTTCTTGACTGTAGCCTTGTGCAACTAGACTAGCTTTATTTCTAACTATGTTTCCAGATTCATCTTCTTTATTTCAAAACACCCATTTAGTGCCTATGGTGAAATTTTCCTTAGGTATTTCAACAGGATTCCAAACATTATTTCTTTCAAACTGATTGAGTTCTTCTTGCATAGAAATTACCCAAAATACATCATTAATAGAATCATCAATGTTTTTAGGTTAAAGCTGTGACAAGAAGGCTTGATGTTCAACCTGATTTCTAAGAGAAACTCTAGTCTATGTACTTCTATCAAGATTTTATACAACAACATCTAAAGGATGATTCTTTAGAATTTTAGTTGATCTAGTAAAGGTAGGACTAGAAATTTCCGGTTCTTCTCTAGGTTCGGGTTCATTAGAAGCATATTCTGGAATAAGTCCAGAACTAGTTGTCTTTATAGCAGGTTCTTTAGATTTTTCATTAAGGTATAGAATAGATAAATCTTCTTTAAGACTTTCAGGAGAGGTTTTAAGATCATGTGGATCAGTTTCATCAAACTTGATGTGAACAGATTCTTCGACACAGTTGGTTCTTTTATTGAAAACTCTATAGGCTTTGCTGGTTAAAGAATATCCTAAAACGATTGCTTCATCACTCTTAGAAGCAAACTTATCAAGATTATCTTTTGTATTAAGAATAAATACTTTACATCCAAAGACTCTAAAGTAACTAACTCTGGGTTTTCTATTGTTCCAAAGTTCATATGGGGTCTTCTTAATAATTGGTCTAGTTAAGACTCTATTAATAATATAACAAGCTGTATTCATAGCTTCATCCCAAAAGTAAATAGGCAGGTCATATTCATTAAGCATGGTTCTAGCTATTTCATGAAGGGATCTATTTCTTCTTTCTACTACACCATTCTACTGAGGTGTCCTAGGAGTATAAAAGTTATGATTATAGCCATTGTGTGAGCAATAGGATTCAAATTCATGATTTTCAAACTCGCGGCCATGATCACTTCTTAATGTTTTAATCTTAAGTCCACTAATATTTTCTACAGACTTGGAGTATTTAACAAAGTAAGAACAAGCTTCACTTTTGTGAGCTAATATGTAAACCCAAGTATATCTAGAAAAGTCATCTACTAGGACATAGACATAGTGCTTCCCATTAAGATAGTAACTCTAAATGGTCCAAAAAAATCCATGTGAACCAACTCGAGAGGTTGAGAAGTTGATACTTCTTTCTTTGATTTAAAAGAAAATTTATGTTTCTTTCCCTTTTGACAGGGATTAAAAACTTTGTCATTTGGAAAATCAAGTTTGGGTAGGTCTCTAACTAAGTTTTTCCTAGTTTTTTTCCTATGTGAGTGTATATTACAGTGTCCTAATCTTCTATGCCAAAGCCAAGACTCTTTATGAAAAACATTTAAACAGGTAACATTTTTCTTAGCTAAGGAATTTAAATCAGCAACATAAACATTTTTATTTCTTAAAGCAGAAAATACTAAAACATTTTTAGAATTAAAAACATTACATGAATCATATTCAAACATGAATTTAAAACCATCATCACACAATTGAGAAATACTCAACAGATTATATTTCAGTCCATCAACAAATAAAACTTTAGAAATTAAACTGAATTAGTGTTACCAATTTGGACTTGGCTGATGATATTTCCTTTAGAATTATCACCATAGGTGACATAGCCTCCATCAACCTTTATTAAACTCTTGAAGCATGAGTAATCCCCAGACATATGTCTTGAACATTCACTGTCCAAATACCATGTCTTCTTGTGGGAACTCTTCAAGAAGGTTTCCTACAAAACAGTTTTAGATCGAAAAGGACTTTGGTACCCAGATCTTCTTGGGTCCAGAAAGATTAGAAATCATAGCTTTAGGTACCCACATTTGTCTTCTAGGTTTCATAAAAATTACAGAATCAAAAGATTTTGAAAGATAAACTTTATTTGACCTATAATCGCTGGAATAACTAGTTGAAGCATAGGGATTTCTAGAACTAGAATTAGCAGTATTCTGTCCAGATTTAGGAATAAATCTATTCTTAGTAATCTATCTCTGTCCAGGTTTGTAGCCTATTCCAGTAGTGTATTTTGGTGCCACTTTCTTTCCTAGCATTTGAGTTAGTGTATCCTTTCCATTTTTTTAACTTCTCCAAGTCTTTTCTAAGTTTCTCATTAGACATTTTCAGTTCAGTGTTCTCTTTTAACAGTTGATAATTTTTCTCTTTTTCAATAGTAAGTTCAGTTTTAATAGTTGTAGTGAGAGCATGATGTTTCTTCAATGATTTTTATTTATCCTTAAGTTCATTGCATGTCTCTTATATCATATTACAATATTCAGATAATTCCTCACTAGTCATGTTTTCATAATCCGAATCAAATTCTGCATCATCTCCAGAATAATAAGAATTTAAAGCAGGTGTATCTGAGGTTACCTCAGATGTGTTTGTCATGAAACACATGTTGGCATGATTTCTTTCAGAATCAGACATTTCAGACTCACTTGTACTGTCTTCAGATGCACTCCAGGTAGCCTTAATTGCTTTCTTATACTTACTGTCTTTGTAATCATATTTCTCCATGAATTTTTACTTTGGGCAGTCTTCTTCAATGTGTCATTTTCTTTTTCACTCATTGCAAACAACTTCATCACTTCTATTTGGATTTTTCTAGTCCTTCTTCCAATGTCTTGTATTGTCATACTTATCCTTATAATTTGATTTTTTTGAAAAATTTATTCTTCCTATAAAATCTCTTAAACCTTATGGAAATCTGAGCCATTTCAGCATCACTCTCAGAGTATGAGCTTTCACTTGTTGAACTGTCAGTTTGTATTTGAGCTTTTTCTTTGTCCTTGTTCTTTGAAGCAGTAGTCTTGAAAGCCACTGATTTCCTTTTTGGTTCATCATCTTCTTCTTTATTTACCTTGAGCTCTTCCTCATACATAATTAGTTTTCCAATAAGTTCTTTGACAGGTAGAGAAGCAATGTCACATGAATCTCTCATTGAAACCTATGTGCCTCTCCATCGGTCTGGTAGATATCTCAGTATCCTCATAATTTGTTCCTTTGCTGGAACAACTTTTCCGAGTGAATTCATTGTATTTACTATCTCATTGAACCTAATATACATGTCAGAAATGGGTTTATCAGTCTTCATTTTAAAATTATCATATTTAATACTTTATGTATTTAATATCATTTCTTTAACATTATTTGTTCCCTCATGAGAAACACCCAATGTACCCCAAATTTCAAAACCTGTTTTACAGGTAGAAGTTCTGTTAAATTCCTCATCTCCAAAAGCACAGTAAAAAGCATTCATAGATTTATAGTTATTATTGTAATCGGTCTTTGTAGGTTCATCCCAAGTTGTTCTTTCAGTTTTTGGAATTTTATATTGTGACTCTATAACAATCCAAATATCAAAACCCATACTTTCTAAATGAATTTTCGTTTTCAATTTCCACTGAGCATAGTTTGTACCATTACAGAAAGGTGTCCTGTTAGTATCAGCACCCTCTAGTCTATTATCTATAACTAGATTTTAGAAAATAAATTTAAAGAGATAAAGATTTAGAACTAACATAAATTTAAGATCTTTAAAGATGCAACTAAAATCACAATTTATAAATAGAGTATTTCAAAAATCCTTAAACAAAAACAAAACCTTTGATACCAAATGTTGGTCGGAGTGGATACTCAAGAGGGGGGTGAATTGAGTTCCAATTAAAATTTCTGTTAAAATATTGTCTATTTAAAATCCCCCAATTTATAAAACAAGTTAAACTGTAGTGAATTTATACAGATTGTAGATGTTCAATTAGCTTCTAAAAGATTGATTAGGTCTCAGTTAATTTAACCACAAGATTAAACTAACTTTTGAAACTAACCTACTGATTTACAATAAGTATAAGAAATTTCTAATTTAACTATCAAAGTAACTTTAAAATAGTTTTGTATTTCAATGTAATAGCAGTGGAATATAAAATATATGTATAGTATACTTTAAACTTAAACTAAATATGCACAACAGATATAAGAATAGGTTCAGTCTAAAGCCGAGACTTAGTCCTCTCAAATTTATATAAATTTGATCCACACCCTTTATTGGGGTTAACAACAGTTTATAAAACTGTCCAGGCCACGCAGGGACCTCTACCACTGTTCTTCATGGGAAACAAAACAAAGACCAGGCCACACAAGGACCTCTTCCACAATGGACGTGGGTAAACAAGAGTTAAGAGTTTTGGAGTGAGGATTTTGATATCCTCCATTTCAGTGCAAGAGACAGTGTGTGTGTTAAGATATAAAGAGTACACCACACTTCTCAAAAGTAAATATACAAATCACTTAGAGAAGATAGATAAGAGTTTAGAAAGCTCTAGTGATTAGAAATGCAACTCTGGACTCGTTGGATTCAGCAGAAATGCTTCTGAGTCCTTATCTAGTTTTTATGTTGAAAAACAGAGTGTCGTAGTTCTGCTTGTGTTCTACAGGAGTGAAAATGATCTCTTGATTCGTCGTGTGTTCTTCAGTAGTGTTGGATTGCACTCATGAGAGTTCTTTGAAAGTCTTGCAATCTCTTTCTTTCTTGGTATTGTTCTTATTGTTCAGCACATTGTTCTTGGGTGTAAGTAAGTTCTTCTTTTTGTATCATCACACTTGCACTCACTTCTTTTCACGTGTACTGCATCTCAATCTTCCTATATTCCACGAGTTCTAGCAGTAGGAATGATTCCCTTTTATTAGGTACGAGATACAGTTTCCTGACATGCCAACAACTATCTTTAAATAACATTAATTGCATTAAAAACATCAAATATGACCGTTAGAATTATTTAAATAATATTGACAAAAATTTAAGAAATGGTGTCACAGTGATTATGTAAACGGTGTATTCTTCACTGTATAGTCTTCACGGAATGTGGTCACGGTATGTGCTTCACGATATGTGCTTCACGATATGTTCTTCACAGTATGTCCATGTCACGGTGTCTAGCTCACGGTGTCTCGGTCACGGTCAGTTCTTCACGGTGTCTGGGTCATGGTGTCTGGGTCACGGTGAGTCCTTCACGGTGTCTGGGTCACAGTGTCTAGGTCACGATGAGTCCTTCACAGTGTCTGGGTGACTGTGTGTCCTTCACGGTGTCTGGGTCACGTTGTCTCCATACTTTGAAAAATATCTATATTTAGGTTTAGACAGTAATATGCAGAATATAGATTAAGTTTAACCAGTAGAGAGTAAAAGAACTTGAATCTTAAATATAAAGGGTTTATAACATAAGTACGATTTGTGATCATGCATAATACTTGTAAATAATCAATAAGACTTTCTATAATTAAAACATGATTTGTAGTTTTTATTGAGATTGATTAATAGTAATAGGATTTGTGATCATTAAAACATGATTAATACATGAGGATTCCAATAGTTTTGATGTTCTATGTGATTGATTATAACTTATGTATGTAGAACCCTAGAAAAACTTAAGAGGGGAGGGGTGAATCAAGGTCTCAAATTTTTCTTTTAAAGTGATGGATATTTTCCCCATGTTGGTAGGAACTTGTTAAACGTGTCTTATGGAATCATGAAGTTTTCAAACATTCACATGCATAGATACAACACATCAATTTTACTTGGTTCACAACTAAGAGATATTCTATGGAGAATATGCTAACAGTGTGTCATTCATACCTAAATCCATTAATCTTTACTAGTTATGGAATATAAAAGTTTAGACATTGTCACTCTATGCCAGGGACACTACCTTTTCAATATTTTACGGATAACACACTACATCCCTTGAAACATTTCCATTGATTCCCCCTCGATCACTACTTTTAGTGAATTATCAGTCAATTTATCGATTTAACAGTATATTAAGTAGATCAGAATTTAAGTCTTTTTCCCTAACTTGGAAGAGAATCTTCTTGCATTGAATTCCGTATTAGATGCACTTGAAAACACTGATCACTTAAACATGATGTTTAATACTGACTTTCTTGAAGCACTTTGTGAATCTCCCTACCTTCATGAGGAAAATGACCTTCCCAGAATATAAAACCTTTGCGAAGCTCATTGAGTCATTCTAGAAAACCTCATCATCGAGAAAATACTTATTTCCTAATACCTAAGCATTGGTCAAGACTAGATAAGTATTTTCTTAATTCTCAAGATCATTTTATATACTTGGTTCACAAAGCTCTTGTCCTTTGAAAATTTAGAGAAATTCATCATTTTCTATAAATATTTTCATGTGGAATGAAGTGGGTGTAGCCTCATATATATAGGCTTGGACCATAGTGAAGCTACCATGCCTCCAACGCATTTTTATTGAACCTTCAAAAAAATATTCATGAAGATATTCCATTTTCAAAGATACGAGGATATTTTTCATAGTCATAGAGATTACCGTCAAGTCATTACACATTCACGATGCTCCAGTTCTTATAGTTTTGGAGAACAACGTCAACCCATCGTGCATTCGCGAAGCTCCATACCTTCGTAAAGATTAACATTTTTGGAACCTAGCTATAATAAAACCCATTAATTTACCATATTTATGATTATTTGACTATAAGAAAAACCTTTTGTTATTCTACCCTCTTCTTCTATATTTTTATCTTAAAACAATTTGTAAACCCTAGGAAATTACACCACCTTCAATATTCTAGTCAAACTGTACTATACGATCACTTACCTTTTTATTCAATGATCTTACCAATGTGGTATGACAACAAACAAAAACAAGACTCTATTTATAGAAAATAATATCCTTAGGTTAAACAATGTACTCTCCTCTCTTTTGTTGATCCTGGGAACTTGAGATCTTGGTCAGGGTACTATAGGGTAATGCAATTAGCCATGGTTTACTGTACCTTATTTTGGAATATGTTAAAACACTAATTTTTTCCATGATTTGGATTAGGATTCCACTTTCTTGGGTAACCCCTTATATTAGACATTGATATTAATCTCCGTATATATTTTACATGGGTTTTTATAACTATTTGATTATTGACATAGTACATAGTTTTAGGCTACATAGAACTTAGTATCCCCAAGTTCACTCACCCGATACCATTTTATTTTGTTTATGTTATATTACTAGAATATTTCATTACTATTTATACCTTTATTAGTTAAATTCACAGTGGATGATATTATTATTAAAATTTAGTTATCATTTCTTTTACCTGAGATTTTGATATTAATATTTATACATAGTTATTTATTATAATATCGTTATTTTCTTATTTTATTGATTACTTGTACTTATTACATTTATTTTCATTCATTGTTATTGTTTTGAAATCAAGTTATAAAATGTATTTGAAAAACATCTGTTCGTGAATGCTTTAAATCTAAGTTGTTAATCTCCCATAGTTTTAAAAGAATTTTCTAGCATCTTTAAAGAGGGACTTAAATATTTTTTTCTAGAAATTAGTGGTTTTTTCTAAATGAAGTGGGTTTATTTTAAAAGGAGGAAGGTTGGGATTTACTTTTGTGACATGGTTTAATTAAATGATAAAATGTATTATTTTCATGTAGTGTATTTAAATATAGAAACATAAGATTTCAATTTTAAATATTTTTCACATGGTATGGGGAGGTTACCTATTGGAATTTTCTAAAATATAAAAATATTTCAGGTTCAAGTTCATTAAAATTATTCCTTGTGAGGACTTATTTTATGAGGTCACTCATGGAGTGGATTTTTCAATGTGGTTATATGGAGACCATGTGATCATGTGGATATTTTAGTTGGTATTTTAAGATAATGTTTTTAACTGACACCATTTGTGAATCAACCAATCCATATTTTTTTATCTCAGGAATATCATTTTTTGTTTTTTGAATCCATTTAATGTTATATATTTTTGGTTAGATTCTTATTTTTTTCTTATGAATCGTTGGTTTTCGTTTATTTGTAAAACTAATTATTTGATTTGTATGGGTGTCCAATTTTTAGATGTGTCATTCCAGATACTGGTGAGAATTTTTATGAATGTTCATTGATATTTATTTATAGAAATCATTCCCATGTGTGTTTCCTATGATTCATAGGAATTAGTTTTGTAGCCTATGAGGATCATGATCATCCTTTGGGTCTTGTAATGATCATGTCTAGGTGACTAGTTGGGATGACCCAGGCTGGTTCGTTACAAAATTGTATCACATATACGATTTTTTTTATTAATCTAGGTATATTGAATATTGTAATGTTTGATTTAGATAGGATGGTGTTATAATATTCTAACTAGCACTTCTCCACTCAGTGCCTCAAGTTACGAGGGAATAACAGTTAATTGGTCATTATTTTTGAGTTCCTTTATTAAATTTGGGTATATTTTGATCGAGATTGATGGTGTTTTGAAATGTATCTATTTTTATGAGTTATTTAAAGGACCCTCATGATTTAGGGGTGAAAATGATTGATGAAATAGTGGTTCATGGTTATCCTAAATAGTCTAGAAAACTCTACAGATCCTGGGTCCATGGGTTTGTTTTTTTACTTCTAATGATAGTTACACTTTTAGCGCATAGTTGGTCAAACCTTGTATCAAAAAATTTCAAAATCACTTGTCCCTTAGTAATTTTTGTTTTAGAATCAATTTTTTTTGAATTTATTGGATTTTTGTGTATATTTATTTTTAATGGATTAAAGGGGGGTTGTTAAGATGTCTTAGAGTTATTTGGATAAGATTTGTTGAGTTTTTTTGATGAGAACATGATTTAAATAATGAAGGGAGAGCATGAAAATGAATAATTAGATTTTATAAGATGGTTTTAAATGAATTTAGTGTTTAATATTTGAAACATTATATTGATAAGGTATTTTTGAAAATAAAAACTAATTTTAAATTGATATTTATTAATTTTTAAACTATAGAGCAATAATTTAAACTTTATCTTCAAGGAATTTAAAATTATTATCAATTTTAATAGTGATATGGTGGTTTAAACATTTTTTAGTGTGGGATAAGTAGATTTAAATATATATTTTAGATTAATTTCAATGTTTTTAAAAAATTTTAAAAGAAACCTTTTGACCTTTCTTAGTGTTTGATCTTTTTAAGCGATGAATATAATTTTATCCTCCAGTTTCCTTTTGACATATTTTTTATTTTTTTGAAATGATATTATTTCTCTGGAACTTTTTTTTGGTCAATGGTACTTTTTTTTAAAAATTACAACCATAATGTTCTGAAGAGTAATTGGATGTGCCTAGATATGGTGTATTTTATTGTTTGAGTATAGCCCTTCTGGTGATAAACTTTACCCAGACTATTGTTGGGGTATTATATATGACCCCTTTTTGGTGTTTGATACATAATGAAGGGTTATAAATTGATATTATTTTGATATTTTATTTATTATTTCGCTCCTTGAGTCATTGGATAAAGTCTCAATAAACACTGATTTTCAAAGAAGTCCATCATTTAGACCTTCGTTTAGAAGTGTTCCCATCTATCCTAACTTCATTTGAGGATATGATACATGGGATAGGATGGTGAGATTGATATATAAGGTCCATCACAGGATGGGTTGAGATCCCACTTTTATTGGTTTCAGATGAATATTCACTATCCCATGAAGGGAGATTTACTGTGTACTCGGATATGGTTAACATTGGTATTCTGAGACCTATTGTTCAAAAATTTGGGTCACCCTACCATTTTTTTTGATAAAATGAGTCTTTTTTATAGGCCTGATGGATTAGAGTTATTATTAATTTTACATATTTGGTAGGTTTAGAGATATCTTTTTGTGGGTGTTCTACTTTTATTTCTTCCACCCTTTATTCACTTTGTTCTTTTATTCCAATTGGTTATGTTCGATGGATTGTATTTTGAGGAATAAAATGCCTTTTATCTATTTATAGAGTAAAACTATTTTTTCTAATTATGGGAGTACCCTTAATTGGTTCACTATGTTTCATCCTTTTTTTGTAACAAGGGTTATTTTTGATTGGGTTGTTTTTCATACGAGTCCTCTTAAGATGGTGTTGGTATACCAATCCACCATGTTAGTGTTTTTGTAAGATGGTGTTAAGATCCATTATAGGTCTCAAATTTATTTCTTGTGTGGAAACTGTCATGTTTTATTTTTTAAATTGGAGATATTTTTGGTGTATTTTATTTGAATTCGTTATGATTCTTTAGTCTTATTAGAGGTTTTTTTCCTTTATGGACCCAACTCCTTCTGAATTTTTTCCTCCTCCTAAAACATGGTCCCTTTCTAGGAGAATTTTTTTTATAGTGGAGAGTATTTTCATACAACAAACATAAATTCCATGATTTCATTATTAATTTATTGGTTTTATTCTTTTACTTGAAATTATTGGTCAAATTTATTTACATTTTTCAAAATTGTTTGGTTATAGTGTTAGGTGTATAATTAGTACTAGGGATGAAGAAAATTTCTAAAAACAATATTTTTTTACGAGTAGGAACTTTCATGTAAGGATCATGATTTTCACATCCATTTGGAAATTCCATGTGACTTCTCAATTTTTTTTCGTGAGGGGTGCATGATGGGCACATGGTTGGGTAAAATGTGAAGCTGAACCATGAAACTTTCCTAGGTTCTAAAAAATTTAAAATTCACATTCTACCCACCATGACTTGAAACCACATATTCTCTGTAGTTCCCCTCACTCTTGAAACACATGAAAGAGAGGCTTTGGAGAATTTCCTTACTTGCTCCATTGGATCTTAGACATTCTTTTTTATTACATAATGGATTCTTAAGAAATATCCTTTTATTTTTTTATCCCTTCTCTGTTGGTTCTTCTTCTCTTAATTTAAATGGAGTCTTACTATATGAACCTTAGTGTGTGTTATTGGTTTAATATTTTTAATTTTTGTGTCTATGGATCAGGGATATCATCTTTATAACCCTTCTAAGGTTTTTTTGTCAGTGGTGACATGTTTATCTTTGCATAATTTAGGTTGATAAATGTGTTATGATTTAACATGAAACCCTATATTTCATGAAAAAATTTAATTAAGTTACAAATTAGATATATTAAATGGTGATAAATGTGAATTAAACCACAAAATGGGTAATTTTGTTTTTCAGAAAATGTTATATTGATGGAAATTAGGCCAGGTGAAATTGAATCTATTTTCTAGAAATCATAAGGTGTTTGATAAAATTCCTCAATGTTTTACTGAAGAATTTTATGTTTTAAAAAGGCTGTTTAAGAATATATAATGACTATGAATTATTTTCAAAAAAGAAAAAACATGATAATTTCATGTTATTCTTTAATTTAAATGGGTACCTTCGAAGTTTCATTGATTATTAATGAATTTTATTTTCCTTAATCTATTTTATTTTTATTATGATAATTTATGTTTTAAATGATGGATTGGATCCCTATTGAGAATGCTAATTATGTTTATTTTTTAATTAAGTTTTATTTTTTCTTTGAATTTTTTGTTTTAATTGCATAACCCTATTTTGGTGAAAAGGGTATTCCCATGTTTTAAATGTGGTTTAATGATTCAAGGACCATTTTGGAAAAATGTTAATGTGATTTTATGGGTAAAATTATAAAGGGGTTTTAGTGTCTAGTCGAAACTTTATAGAAATGGATTGGTTATTTCACTTTTTTATTGGTTTTGGGATAAGTGGTTGAATCAAGAATATTGTGTTTCAGAAAAATGGGATTCTTGGCCAAAGAGAGTTTAGAGTGGAGGTGAGTGGTGTCTTGAATATTGTTGATGTTGTATGTTATTGATTCATACTAATGTACTCACCTCACTTTTTCTTGATCATGGGAACCTAGGAGACCATGTTAATAAAAATAGGATATTACTTATAGTCATGGTGTTCTATACCTAGTTTTAGACTATGTTATAACACTAACAAAATACTACTATGATGTGTATCATGGTGGCACTTTTTGGGGTGACCCCTTCTGTTTATCATTGAGATTAATTCCTCAATAATTTTCTAGACGTAACTTATGATATCTCAATCACCAAAATAATAGAAAATTCTAGTTTAACTAAAACTTAGTTCCCAAGGGCCAGTGCCATGATTCTATTTTTCTATCATTTATCGTCTTTTACAAGTATATTTCATTATTATTTTTACGTGGTATATTTTCTTTTCTAGTGGATGTTATTACTATTCTTATGCAGTCATTATTTATTTTACTCCAGCTATAAATATTTAGGGTTATACACTATCTTTTATTATTCTTACTTATGTTTATTTTTTTTCACATTACTTATACTATATGCCTCTAGATTCATTCCTCGTTATTATTTCAAAATCATGTTATAAAATGTTTTTGTAAATTAATTGGTAAAAAAGAGTTTAAAAATGAAGACATTAATCTCATCCATTTTTAAATGTTTTTTTTGTTTATTTTGAAAGGTAATTATAGTTTTTTTTGGGAAATTGGTGGTTCTTATTAAATAAGGTGGATTAGTTTTTAAATAGTGATGGTTTAGATTTAATAATTTGACTTGGTTGACTTAATTGTTAAAAATAATTTTTTCACAAATCATATTTCAAACTATCATAACAGGGATTTAATTTTAAATATTACACTTGATGTGTGGGGAGGAAACCCATTGGGGGTTTCAATAATTCATATAAAAATTTACGGTTGAGGTTCATTGAGAAACTCCCTTTTATGGAATTATTATTCTAGGTAACTCATGGAGCAAACCTTGATAGGAATTTGGGATTGTTACCTTGTGATGACATGTATATTTTTTAGTATTTTTGGATCCTGTTTTTATCCTCTATTTTTTATGTTTAATAATATTTAGATTAATTTTATCTCTAAATTATCATTTCCATTTTATTTTTGTATTTATTTCATGTTATTGATGTGTGTGTGGATATTTATTTTAGTTTATGTGTCGTTTATTTCATATTAGTTATAAAATTAATTATTCAATTTTCATGGGTGTAAAATTTATGTAAAGGTTATAATAGATTCCAGGGAGAATTATGATCCATGTTCATTTATATTCATTAGAAAATAGTGTTCCCAATGTTGTTTCCTTTGGTTATTAAGAACTAGTTTCCATCCCATGGGATCATGAATTCCCATTGGGTATTGTTGTGATCTATGATGGGTAAAGCATTGGGCCAACCTATGATTTTTCATGATAGATGAGTCTCCTTTTTAGATATAGAAAGGACACCTCATGTAAATCATCATAATCCAACTTCTCCCCCTATATAATTAGGTTTATTATCAATGTTGTATATCAAGAGAAACCATAGATGAATATATATATATATTTGAATAAACTGTTAACAAATTTTGTGATTTTTAATGGGAATTGCATGGATTATGGTAATAAAAGGTTTGAAATAGAGATTAAAATCATCCCATAATTCAATCTTGACTAGACCATTAGATTTTTTAAGGGATATTTTCTCCAGGTGCATATTTTATGAGAATTTATATTGTCGATAGATATCGAGATATGTTTTACTATGGCTATATAGTTATCCACACTAATTTGAGAACCATGTATTTTAATTTTTCATTGTGGGTTTTTAGCTAGAAAAAAATTAATGGTTAACATTAATTTTTCGTAAACCATGCTAACTAGAAATTTTCCTAGTGCATTTTACATTTTGAGAAAGGGGATCCTTTATAGTTACATGTATACTTAGCTAAGCTGTGAATTCAAAAAACACACAAAATATTAAGTTATGTGATTTGACATTTTTTTACCAAAAAACTATAATTGGAAACACTAAATAAAACCTAAAATTATTCTAGTAGATATAGAATTAACTGGTATGTTTTTTGGTTCTAAATTCAATGTATTAATGTATTGTTTATATTGGTTAATCAAAACATCTTTATATGGAAGAAAAAACAACTAGAACTAATTTACTTTTAATATTACTCTCATCTGTCTTGAATATATATATATTTTAATATACAAATTATGATATAATATTATAATTTTATTTATATGAATTGAATATATATTTGAGACGATTTTTTTTTAAATTCTGGTTGGGTAAGAGTGGAAATTCGAGGTGACCGATATTGATTTTGTTAAAGGAAATTCTAAATGAAGAAAAAATTTAGGTGATTAAATAATCTTATTTATTATTAAATTTATATATACTAAACATGTAATAGTTATCATAGATGGATTATTAATGTAGTTATATAGTTGAGATAATGGGTTAGGTGATTTTCCTAAATGTGTATTTGAATCATTAGTTTTTATTACTTAAATTATCATTCATCCTTATTTGATTTTATTTAATTATTATGGGTGAAATTTAATGAAAGTGTTAATATTAAATATTTTACTTCAAATTTAATTTACTAAGTGTTTTATGATAGAGAGGTAAATAGATTTTTATTACCCGTGAGTTGGTGTTGATGAGAATTATAATGATATTCAGATATGGTATTATAGATACATGAATGTCTTTCATATTCTAAAATAAAAATCAGATGTGGTATTTTGAAAATGTTAATAATATGTGACAATATTAATAGGTTATGGGATCTCGTATTCAAAAGGGGATGATTGGAAAAATCAATATTATGAATGGAGAATTTATTTTATGAGTAAATGATATAATTATGATATATTGAAGAGGGAAAGGTCATATAGATAGGGTAGTAAAAAATGATTAAATTATTTTAAATTTATTCTAAATCCCTCAATGAAGAAACCTAGCAATGGAATTAGAATATCCCTGATTAATGTAAAAACTATTGTACGATTATTTATTTGAATGAATTTATTGTTTGGATTAACATGGGATTGGGAAAGTGATAACAATAAAAATTTGTGACCTAGGTTGTGATGTTGTGAGTATATCATTTATTTTTTTATTTCAATGATGGGTTGATAAATAATTATCTATTCATTATATGAGTACCCCTAAATTCAAATCACATATGATTCAATGACCATACTGTATTGTATTCCAATAGAAACCCAATATCTATGGTTTATTTGATGGATTACACTAACCAATCTTATCACTCATATGGGAAGATGTATTACGTTTTATACATGTTTTATTATTTTTATATGTGTGACATGAACCACCCCCTTTGGGAGACCCCTCTTGAGTCTATAGTGAGGATGCGAGTTTCCTTCAAAACCTACCCCCAATAAGACATGGGTTACTGACTAACATAGAGGGTATAATTGTACGTTAATACGAGACATTAACAATATAATCCAAGGATAATATTAACAAAACCACTAATCAACTGCATAACATATAAAAAAACCAATATCTAACAAATGTATATTATTATAAATAGGATAAAATATTAAAATAAAATACCAAAGGAAACTCCTATATAAGTGACTCCAACAAAAACTATAATTCTTAAGTTAGTAATTTCCATCTTGATAACCAAATACCTCTTTTATATCTAATATATATATATATATAATTATAGAAAGGGGTGATCAGACACATGTACTTAGTAAGATCATCCCCAAAACTTCTCATGCTAATGTGTAAGAAGAACAATAATGCATCAATGAACAAATAGATAAACCAAATCACACCAATATAAGTCCATATATCACCCAAACTCACCATATATTAGTTACTCAACAATTCACCCAAGGTTCAGTAAAATAATATCAAAATATTATGTTTCAAGAATATAACACCCCAAAAATTATAATAAGTTATTATAGCTTCTTTTACACATAACTCTAAATGATAATGAACTAAGTTTTAATTAAAATATTACCATTATACCATATTCATTGAATTATAAAGTATAAATATTAATAAACATGTAACAAAATAAACATATAAATAAGAATAAATGTCATAATGTAGTAGAATACATCTTTATGAGGCTCAATTTTTTGGGAATTGAAGGGAGGTAGTTTCAATAGGGTTTTCCCAAGAATAATCCCAAGAAGAACTCTAACAAAATTGTACTGAGAAAAATCATTTGTGGAAAAAATTTAATATCTAGGAAATCGTAGTAATATCCATGATAATTTAATCACTATTCACGAATACCAGAACTACTTATCTTATCCTTAGGTCATACATATGGATCCTGAGGGGTTTTGTATGTAGAATCTATGATAATATAAATAGGTAATTATCAATGTAATAAATTATATATATATACCATGTATTTTTATTTATTTCATATTTACAGTTTTACATCAAAAATGGTCATTTTTAATGTACGATTATTAAATTAATGCAACTCAATAAATAATTAAATCATTTTTATATATTACCAAAACAATTATGCACTTTTGATTTTTTATTATAAAAAATAAAAAATTATATATAATTTTTTTTATTAAATAATATACATTTTTATAGGAATAATATATTAAAACTCATTTAATTATTAGTTTATAGGAAATAAGAATATGAAGAATTAATATTGTAAGACTCATTTTTCAATAAAATAGTTTTTTCTATATATTATTTGATTAAAATTTAAAATATAATTTTATAATATTTATAAATTTAATTAGATTAAATGAAGACCAATTTTGGAAATATAACTTCAAAATAAGAAAATAAGGGTCATCAAATATTTTTTTTGTGAAAAGATAACTACCATAGTAAATATTTAATCAAGGTTAAAGGGTCAAAAATAATTAATAAAAAATGGATCAAAATTTACTAAAAAACTTGATGATTAAAATTTATATAAGACCTTTCTTAAGTATTAAATTTAATACAAAATCTCTCACCAAAATTTCTTTACTAAACTCACCAAACGCCCATGTGATTCTATCTTTACCCTTTACTTAACTTTATTTTCTAAGGAAATGTCCCTCTTTTCACTTATTAATGTAAATCACTTGCACCCACTTACAAAAAAACCCTTCCTTAAAAATTAACCTAAAAACCATTATATTTATACTCCCTTATATCACTATTTATCTTTTGGAAACATCTATGACTAAGAGTATTCCCCAAATCTTCCATTTATAAGAGGCCCTCCAAGAGAATGTTGAAGTCCTCAATGTGAGTACTATGCATTCCTAAACCTTTTCTTATCTATATTTATTATCTAATACTATTATAACCATAATAATATAATGACAAATGTATTATTATTATACTTAAATGATATTATATTTATGGAATAACCATCATCCATCTCCCTCTCATCCCTTGGAAAATGAAAATGTCCCCCATGTTATGTGCATACTACCACCACCATGAATGACATATTTCATTTTTCCTTACCACCGTAAATAGAGATTTATAAAAATGTATTTAATGAATTAAATTATATTTCATGATTGAAAAATTAGTTATTCTATTAATGTATAACCTATTAGTAATATAACACCTTTTTTTTGTTAATGTTTACCGAAACAAGCTCCTCATCAATTTCATCTTTACGAATAATAACTAAAACTATCATGAAAAGAAAAATTTTACTTTATAAATCCTTATTGAAATTCTATTATAGTAACTTTAATTTTAATTTATGTTTTGAACGTTGATCTATAAGTGTACTAAAAAATTGAATGAGCAATCTAAAATAACTCATTGTTATCCATAATAACCCGAAACATGTTCGTGAAAGATTCTCTTTTTGAAAACCATGTCCACTACATCTAATAAATGAATGTGGGAATACATGCACTATTATAAAAAATTATTACTTTACCTTGAATAATTTTTTAAGGATTAAATTTGTATAAAATAAAATGGTTCAACATCACCATTAGAAAACTTGTATGAAACAATCAAAGTTACTAACATTCGATGATGAAACTAAAAAATAATAACTGATAAATTTATGATAAATTATTATAATTTAAGATTTTAAAATGATTATATTTGAATAATGTTATTAAATAAGTGATTAGGATGTTTATATTTATTATACAAGAGGTTATATAACTTTCATTGAAGTTGGGAATAAAGGTTAGGGTTTTGTGTCAATTTCCCTTTGTTGAGGCATGCATTCATATTATTCACCCATTCTTATTTTGTATAATGTAATTACAACCCCATTTTGTTTATATTAATAATATAATTAAATTTTATTTTATGGGTTTAGAAATAAATTTCAATTACTCTCTTTCAAATTCATCTGATTAAAATTCTACCAAAGTTGTATGGGTTTTGGTGAATAAACATCCTTTTATCATGAACCAGTCTGGTTCAACCTATCATGGACTTCAAAAATGCTTGAAGAGAACCTACCTAAACCAAAAAGGCCACCAAATATAAGAGAGGACCTAAAAAATACTTTCGGGTGACTACAATCTCTTATAAGCATGCGATTATTACAAAAATAAACCGAACACATACAAATCCATGATGGTGCTTCAAGAGGTAATCCTAGTTATACATGATCGAGTTTTTTCTTTAGGTATTATAATGGGTTGAACATGAGTTTCTATTTGGTTTGGGTGGTTTGGAATCATCTCTTGAAGTGGCAATTTTCGGGTTGACCAAAGAGGTTATGGTGGAAATAAAAAAGGATGAAACATTTCTTTGTTCAAATGCAATTATACCACTATTGTTCAAGATGTTAGAACTGGTAATAAGATTTATTTAACTTGGAAGATGAAATCCCAATTGATAAAATTTTTGGAGGATCTCTCAAATATAAACTACATCATTACTCATGTTTTTCATGAAAAAAATTATATTCCTGATGGGCTTACAAATAAAGGGGTAAACTATGAGAACCTCATAGATTCTTTGGTTCTACCTAATGACACTAATTTTATTTCAAAGAGACTTTTGTAAAATCCCATCTTTAATACTATTGTAATTTTTGTTATGTTTCAATAAAACTCATTTACCTGTTAAAACTTCCACAACCATGAACATCTGAGTACACATAATTAAATAAATAACTAAAATAAACCATAATAAATGGAATGTTGCATACAGACCCAAGGAAAAGAATAAGGACACTGGTCATGAACTGGAAAACCGAATATATAAAATAAAATAAGGAAAATAAATATACATGGAACTACTACTATAACAAGAGGAATCACATACCTAGTCTCCATGACTTTTGAACTACTACAGCTCAATCTAAAGACTCCACATGACCATCTCCACTATAACATGCAATAATAGAACTTCATATAATCCACATTATCCTGTAATCAAACTAATAGAAGAAATAAGTTTTATATTCAAATTGAAGTGCATGTTCTGGGGGTAAGAAAAAAATATCAGCAGGCCATGCCAAATGGTAGTCCTAACTTATTCTATCATAAAATGTACATGAAACACTTAATATGCCTAGCCTAGCTAAATGGTGATTATTATAATAAAATAAAATAGAAGATATAAAATAAATAAGAGGGATAAAAAAGGAAAATAGCCAACCAAATGTTCTAACCTAATACTTGATGTGAATATTCCCCAACTCATTCATTAAATAGAGGAATTACGAAACATGTGTCATATAAAAAAAAACATCAAACACATCTGTTTGATCAAGAAGGAGCTCCAAATTCAAACAGAAGGCCAATTTGTTTTTCAAAACTTAGGATCTCATCCTAGGAATCCAAAATATTGAAAGGAATCTACCATGATCTATTATTCTATTTGAACAATTTGATATGGAACTAGGGACTCTCTATCGACCTTGTGAGGATACTACCATATCCAAAATGTCTTATAGAACTAACTAGTAAATTAAAAAACAACCAGTTCATCTCCATGTTATTTATCCAGGCCAAAAACTTACAATTACCAGGAATTGGGAGCACAATACCCTCCATGGTTGACTAAACCTATCTAGAGAAATTAGTTAAAAGTGAGAGGTTATACCCAATAGAATAATCAATTTTATCCCAGACCCACCTGACAACAGTCAACTAACATAGTAGATAAATTGATTCCATCTCAAGGCCAAATCCTAGTATACTAACATCTCCAATATCTACTCTCTCATTTATCCCATAACATGAACAACCTCAAACCTCTAAGACAAAATTTCAAGCTCCATGATAAAATTCCCCCAAACCCACTGTGTGGAACTACTGAGACTGAAAACAACAATCTCTTAGGCCAACAAGCATTGGGTACCCTCTACAATTCCCAAAACCTCAACTCAAATAGGTGACTCAATAAGGGGATCATTCATCCTAATCAATCCTCATGAAAATACCCCCAAATGAAACATTTTCCAACATCACAACTCACATACCAATGTTCCCTACACTCAGAAGGGAAACCTTAACCTACACCCCTCCCATAATTTAAACCTCTAACCACACCATGATCAAAAGAGAAACCTAAAGCACACCCTAATCCAAATAGTAATTCCTTATAATAGGCCCCCCAGACCTATCTCAAACTTACATAATGGATCTCAGTTATACCTGACATCCCATGATGTAATCCCAAACCAATGGTACCTAATAAACTACTCCTCAAGAAACCAATAAGAAAAGATCATCCAAGAATCCACTTAATACCACCTTCTATAATTTATCCAAATAACCTCAAATAAAATCACTCGGTATCCTCCCCCATAGTTATCAGCAAGCACACAACCCTCACTTAGTCTCACGACTCACAAATAAACCCCTGAGAGGATTCATGAACCAAAAAATTTAAGGAACCACCATACTGAACTATCATGGTCTAAAGCATAATTCAAACAACCTCTAAACTTTGAAAGGATTCCACCCTCAAAATCTACATTAAAAAATGTTCAGAACGGACTACTCGCAAGTCCAAATTATGACTGTGGGGAATTATGACAACCAAAACCCCTTGATGAAAAAGTGAAAAGTTTATACTTCATAGTACATGGAGTGTTCTAAAAATGTACATCGTGTTATATACTTATAAACGTTAAGAGTATACATGGGTTCTGGCCATGTTCTAGTACATGGATAAGTAATACATGGGGTCCTACTGTGTACAGTTACACAACCATATACCCCCAACACAGGGTGTCTTCCCAAGAAATTGGACACATGGACATGTACTAATACACAATGTGTACTCATAGTAAATGTAGTGTAGTTCAAAAACATCCATCTTCCCATTTTCTTGGCTACATGTCCAAGTACCACTACATGACTTGTACCTTGGGCACACAATGTGTTTTCCCAAACCCTCCCATGCCCAAGAACATGGCCACATGGCCAAGTAATACAAAATTATGTTTACTTGAAGTAAATGAAATGTAATTATAAAACATTAAACTTACCCAAAAAATAATAACACAATATATGTTATCTTGAAAACACATTCATTTTGATGAGGATTTCCATATAGGAAGCACCTGCAAACATCCTGAAATCCAAAATTACCCCCCAAAACCAATAGATCATACTTCTAAGGGTCCACAAAACCCAAAAATAGAATTAAAATCTAAAATAACTTCTCTTTGAGGATTTATGATGAAAAAAGGTCCTAACAATTGGTACAAATTTCAAAAGCTTTGATATGATCCATGGTCAACAACTGCCTCACGATAATCCAGGTCCCCCTGATTTTCATTACAACACCTCTCCTTACCCCTATCAATGTTGTATCCCTCTACCACTTTATCTCTCAACTGAATCACCAAAGCGGGAGATCCCCCTAAGAATTCATGATAATCCATGGGAAGAGGAAATGAGAAAAGAGAAAAAAAAAGAAAACGAAAAATGTAGAACAAGAAAATAAAAATGAAATGGAAGAAAGGGAAAGAGGCTGGTTCCTAATATAAGGATATTACATTAAAATTAAAAACCATCCATTTTGGACTCAACCATGAATTCGTAATTCCTTTTCAAGCCCCCAAAATTAATATATCCCCAAACGAACTGTCATGGATGAATAATATTTTATTAATTAAATAATTAGTATTCCACCAAAATTTTAATGGGTCAGAATTCCAAAAAACTCTTACCATAGGGTAAAAACCCTATTTCAAGACCAATAGAGTGTCCATAAAAATTATTTGAGATCTCTTAATAGGATAAATTTCAAATTTCTCCTGGATAACATTTTGTGAGAAAATTCAAATTTCACATGATTTTCTCATACTACCACAAAATTATTTGTGTCAAGTTCCCAACCAAAGATGCATATTTCCCCTGAGAAGCCTCAATGATAAAACCACTAACCAGATTCATCATAAGCACCAATTCTTCCAAAAAAACCATGAACGTCAACCAACTAGTCTCACTACCCCTAAAAATCACAACCTAAAGGACATTCAAAGACAACCAATTTTATTTTCCCTACCATAAGCAGATATTTATCATCACCCCTCACCTATACACTAAACTCCATGGATAATTTTTTTCCACTACTAAAGGAAATAATTAGATGTGGTCGAAATTACTCACACTAAAGAGAAACAAACATGAAACACCACTTATTTACGACTCACTAGGAATTAAATACACACACTAAACGACCCAATTAAAAATGGATCACCACCTTCAGTGGCCTTTGGTGTACTCCCCACCATAAGAATTATCTTACTACACTCCTCGAGTACCGACCATTTGAACCCACTACTACTTATCCCAACCAGTGTGCACATGACCTCTCTAAAAAAAGATTTCCCCCAAAAACCCACACTAACTACCACTCTCCTTCTCAAGGTAGAGTGATTCTCAAAAAAACCACTCACTTACCCCACACTAAAATGATCCATGAACTAACAAACCTATGAAAATGTTCCTAAACCCACTGTCTATACTCTTGATAGTGGTTAGTTCCAATAAACCAGATCACCCGTGACAGTCCTTATTTGAAAAATTCCATCACCATTATTCCATGATCTACCACAAAACCACCCTGCACAAGTGTGTTTACCCAAACCACTAGCACCCAACCAATCACCCACTGTGCTACCCAAAGATCAAATAGAAACAAAATGGGATAGGAATAAAAGAAAACATTCCCCCTAAAAATATCCAAGAAACTATGAGCACTCCCAACACTCTATCTCATAATCTCAAGGAAAAATCATCCTCACTACAAACATAAAATGGAATCCACAACCCTAGGAAAGTAAAGGATGATACAAACACCTCTTGGGAATTCTTGTATTCATCAACCCAACAAAAAAAATAGGGAATATTTATTCCCCACTAAACCAAAAGGGTTTCCATGCATCCCTCAAGGAAGGGAATGCATATCTATTACCATTGTTCACCTCTACATCAGATCCAATTGATGTGTCCATAGAAGAAAAGTACTCATAGTCTAGTTGAGTACAATTCCACCCATAATCTATATTGGATAATGAAATAGAGTTTGTTTCTAAAAATCTAAAAAAATTATCCTACATTATTAGTAAAAACATAAAATAGATTCTTATGTTTCAACTAGGCCTATAATGATGCATGAACACATACCTATTTCTATTGGGAGAAGTGAAAAAAAGTCATAAACCATAAAATCCAAAAACAAAAGTCAATGAATCAAATTGAAAATAACATAGCCATAACATCAAAAAGAAAGAACAACAATCTCAAAAAACTGGTAACCTTGATTTTATACCAAAATATCAGTTCATGAAACACTAATCTAGTATACATCACAAGCTATGACACATTTCTAGATCTCCTCTACACCAAATCCCTACATAGTAACATAAATAGAAGAATACATCTGATACCATATGGTCATGAAATGACCCGAGTCAACCTGATCTGGTCCACAATAAGGCCTCAAGCATGCCTCCCCATATGATATAAGCTACATACTAGCAGTGAGAACCTAAAAGGATATACTATGTAGACTATGATCTTAGATTAGAGTGTAATAATATACAAAATTAACTGAACACATACACATCCAAAAACATCAGAGTACACTTAAATAAATAAAGAACAAATAAATATACTAAATGTAATTATTAATTAATACCCAAAGATAAATATAAAGACATTTTTCAATGACTGGGATGACCACAAATAAAGAATAAAATAAGGAAAATAAATACATGTGTCTCCAATACTACTCTGAGCCAAGACATATACACAATATCAAGACTATCAAACTGCTCTATCCTGATCCAAAGACTCCACCTGAGAGGATCCACTCGAACATGAAAAAATGGGGCACTACTTGATCCACTATTTATTACGATCAACCAAAAAAATAGACATATGGTTTTCACACTCACTGAGGTGCATGTACAAGTAGTGAGAAAAAAATATCAGTAGGAAACACCCAACAATGTTCCTAACATATGCTGTCATAACATGGCATGAAACACCAGATATGACCAACATATAAAAATTAGGACTACTGTAATAATAGTAAACATAAGAAATAAATTAAATAAAAAGGGAAAATAAAAAGGAAAATAACCAACCACAAGTTCTATCTTGAAACCCAAGGTAAATCTACCCCCGTTCAAGCTGCAACCAGATGAATGACCAAACATGGCTCACCCAACCACAACATTGAATGTGTCTTCTTGATTAAGAAGGAACCCTAAAGTCTAGTGAAAGGACATGCCAGAATTTAGTCCCTAGAATCTCATCATAGGAATCTGATATAATGAATCACATATACCAGGATCCATGATTCAAATGTAATGATATAAAATGGTGGAAGGGAATCATTATCTACCTCAAAAGGATACTACAATGTCCTAAAAGTTATATAGAACTAGATGGGTGATAAAACACATGTTAGTGAATCTTCAATTTGACTGACCCGACCCCAAACACAAAACAAATGGGTCTTGGTAGTGAAATAGAATCCATAGTCCACCATCCCTTAGTAGTGAAATATACTAAACTAGGGTAGATGAACTCATCCAGATTATCCATTAGCTCATGATACCCACCTCATAATAACCAACTTTTAGAGGAGAGAAAATGAGTCTGTATCAGGTAAAAACCCTAGTCCAATAACATCCTAAAGGTCTCCTCACTCATAAATTCTTGTACATGAACATCATCAAAACTCATAGAGCAAAATCTCTTGAACCAGATTTTTCTACAGCCAAGTCCCAATGACTAGAATTGATGTGATGAGCATTCATCATCTCATAGGCCATCAAGAATGAGGCACCCTCCAAGGTCCCCCAAACCATAGCTCAAAAAGGACACCATACAAGGGGATCCCCTTGAAAAAACCCTTAGCACAAGACATCCAAAATAAACCACTACTATCCTCACATATTACAATTCAAATATTACCACAACTAGAAAGAAAACCTCAACCCAAAAATCACCAAAAAGTGAAAACTTCAACTAGACCACTTCCAAAATGGAAACATTAAGAACAACCCTCCCTGAAGGGATTTCCTTAGAATAAGTACCTCATACATATTTTTACCTCATATAATAGATCCTATATGTACCTGACATCCCATGATGTCATTCCAACCTGAAGGCTCCTAACAAACTAAACCTTGAGAAACCAATGAGTGAATTTCATCCTAGAACCCATTCAATACCACGTTTCTAAATATATTCAAAGATACTCAAATGAACTAACCTTGAATCCTAAAAAATGTTATAAATAAGATCACAAACCTCAAAAAACAATCATAACTCACAACCCAACCATTGAGAGGATTCTAGAACCACAACCTTTAAGGAACCCTACTACTAAAATCTCATGGTACAAAACACCATCCAATAAGACTCTAAACACAAAAAAGATTACACCATAATAAATAATGTGAAAAAATACTTATAATGTTTTATTCACAAGTCCCATTCTAACTCTAGGGAAAAAATACACCCAAAACCCCTTGCTGGAAAAAGTGCATGACATGTTTTTAAGATTACATGGAATGTACTCTCAAATATATACTCGAAAACATAATTATACAAGGATATAGTAGACAATGGATCTTTCCATATACTAGTAGAATAATAGGGCTTATATGGGGATTTCCATGTAATTATACATGTCCATATATCCCCCACAAGGGGTTCCTTCTTAAGCACTGGGCCGCATGACCAAGTATTACTACATGATGTGTATTCCAAGTACATGAAATGTAGCTTCAAAACATCCATCTTATTTTGTACTTTTCTATATATACAAGTATCACTACTCTCTATGTACTTAGGGTACATGGTATGTTTTCTCAAACACTCCACATTCTCATTTACCTAGACACATGGCCATGTAATACTACATTACATGTATTTAATGTTAATGGCATAACATTCTATTTTTTATTCTCTAAAAAAGAAGAACACATTCCATGTTTTCTTGAAACCACATGTCGTGTGATCTTGATTTCCAAATGGTAAACCCTTGAAAAACTATTAAAATTCATGTGTAGAACCCAAAACATATAGATCGATCCAATAGGGGTATAAAATAATATAAGAAAATGTCAAAACCTAAAAAACTACTCTATATGGATTTATGGAGAAATAATAAGAAAGTCCTACCTCCAAGATGAATCTTCCATTGATTTGATCTAATTCATGGTCTGTTGGTCCTACATGATGATCATGCTCTTCCTAATCTCTATGGAGACACCTCCCTTCCGCCCATATTCGATCTCTATTATTATATTTATCCATTTACCAAATCAAAAATGAGGGATATCCCATTGGGAATTAATGACATGCTAAGGGAGGAGAAAAAAGAAAAGAAAAAGGAGAAAATAGAAAAGGAAAAGAATAAATAAAAAGGTTCCCAAATCGAAACCCATTTCCCAACACATAGTAATTCCTTTCCTAGGAAAACCCCCCAATTTTGGACTCACCCATGAAGTAAAAATTATGACCTAACACCCCAAATAGAATATATCAACAAAAAAACAAGAGTGAATAAATAATATTTAATTAATTAAATATTAAATATTCTTCTAAAATTTTAATGACTTAGTATTCCACCAAACTCATATATTAGGTCAAAATCCCAATTTTATAACGAAAAGCGTGGTAAAAAAATCATTTGAGATCTCTTGATATAATAAATTACCATTTTCTCTTCAAACACCACTCAAGAGTAATAACTCAAATCTACACATATTTCTCCAACTATCACAACATGGTTTGTGACACCTTTTAATTGATTCATAGATTTTATCCTTTGATTATGTGCTTATAAGTTTAATATAATATTGTGTTTGTTTAATTCATAATAGAAATTAAATTTACATGACATAAAATTAATTTTTTTTCTGGAAAATAATATTATTTTATGTATTTATTTCATTAATATTTTTTTAGTAAGAATAATTCCCATCCTCTCCAACAATCTATTTCTCTTCTATGTCTATATTCATTTTTTGGGAAATTTTTTTGTTTTATTATTTTAAAACAAAAATATATATCACATCATTTGAAATTTTTATTTATGTTTACCTCTATTAAAATGTGAGTTTTATTATCCTTTTTATGGCATGGATTTAAATAAATGTATATTAGAATTATAAAAAGGCCTTTCTATTCATTTTTATATTTTTATCTTTAATTACACATTTTTTTAAATTAAATTTATTTTAATTCAAGTTTCTATTATGACAAATTCATTTTAAATAATCATTTAAATGGTCTTTATTTCAACTTCTCAAAAATCACTTTTGAAAGTGACCTGTGACATAAAATTTTTATGATAATGTTAATATTAATTTTGAAATATGTTTTTATTATTTTTATTCTATTTTCATCTAAAACATTAAAAGATATGTCTCCATTGGAGTTATTTCTCATAAATTACACTTGAAATTATCTTATAAATTAATAGTTCATAACCCACCTTGTTCAAATTGAATACATTCACTGTCTCTCTTTATCCCTCTCTTGAATTTATTTTTCTCATTAATTTATACATTATTTAATCTAATGGACTTATGATATATCATTATATTATTGACTTAATCACTTTTACATTACTCTATATATTTTTAATACATTATAGTTTTAAGGGTGTCTATCTATAAAGTTATTCCATTTTTTACTGAGAAATTATTGATAATCATTATGATAGTTACTTAAATATGGATAATAATTTATTACCAAGGAATATTGATTATTTATTTCTTATTAATTTATTTAACATGATGAATTCATTTGACATATTTAGTTATGGGTGGCCCCCAGAATTATATAGGATCTCAGTGCATTGATTGGTATCATTAAAAAAACTATCTTGGATGCTTGGTGTAAACCTTACCCATTTATGTATGATGTTTAGGAATAAGGATTTGGTGATATGTTTATAATATACGTAATTATATATATTTCTTCACTATGAAATTAGTTATTTTTATCCTTGTTATTATTTACATTTCTATTTTATCCATGGATATATAACAGGATTATGTTTTTTGTTATATGATATTATTTCATTATTATTTATTCTTACTAAATTATTCATGTCTTGTTTTTTACATGAAATATTCTATCATATGATACCCCTTATTGAGTGTTGGAGCACACCATTATTATGTTTTAATTTCCACCAAGGTATGGATAAGAGTATTAAGTACAATATTCCTAGATGGGAATCAAGTGTGGGTAATTTTATTATAGATAATAAATAATTATATTAAAATAATAAGTCTATAATTTAGAGAAAAAAATACAATTATGTAATGGTATATGCCCTCTGGGTTCATTAATTTTTCAGTTTTGGTTTTTAGAGGTGTTCGGTGGAGGTTCTACTAGTTTTTTGTGGGAGTTGGAGGTGCAGAAGAGTTATTGTAGGAAATAAACACTCTGTAACTGTATTACATGACATGAAAGTTGGTTTCATGGATTTAATGGGGATGGTATAAGATATTTACATTTATGGGTTCAAATAATAATAAAGAAATGAATTTTTCTATGAAACTAAACCTCGAGTATTACACGATGTGAAAGGGGATTAAATTTCTTGTAAACCCCAAATTTAGTGAAGTTTTAAAATACTTTTTTTGGATTAATTTTTATTTATTCGGATGTGGATTCTTCTTACTATCATTTTGGGTGAACCTTAGGCTCCCGTTGGAGTTCATAAAGCACAATTCCTCCCCCTTTGATCCCTTTGTCCCGTTGGTTGTTCATTTTCCATTTATGGTTGATCTATGGTAGGTTATTCTCCCTTCTTGGTTGTTTTTGTTCCGTTATTATACCATGTTGTCACTACAATGATGTTGTTATTGTTTTGGGTGTGTTTTAGTTTGATTATTTTGGCATTTTTTGTGGTGTATGTTTATATGTGGTTCCTATAGTTATTTTTTGGTTTGCAGGTGTTCTTCTTCGCCCTGCGGTGCACAACAAGTCGACAACCATCTTTGAGGCAGGGATTCCCTCATTTCTCTTTATTGTGTACCATGTAAGAGGGGTTTACTTTTGTTTATCTATGGGTTATGGTTGTTCCATATAACCAAATATAAATATATTGGTAACATAATTTAAAGGGTAAAATTGTTATTATTTACATTCTTTTACTTCTTTGATATGATTTGTGATATTGTCAATTGTATGGGCTTAATGACCCACTAAAAATTATGGTTTTGGGGGTCTTTGTTTGAATTGGATATATGTTCCATGATTACTTATTTTGTTTTGATTATGGTAAAATCACCCTAAATTAGAAATTTATTAACCACATGTATTTTTCTAATGAAATGGTGGCCCCAATATTTTCGCTTGTGTGATAAACTCCGTAAAATAAAGTGGAATGTGATAAAATCCCCCTTGTAATTTTTTGGAAATGATCTTTATGTGTTGTGACATGTGACCATGCTTGTGGGATAGTGATGTGTGGTTCAGGAATGTGAGGTTGATAGTTTTTTTGGTTATGATTTAGGGAAATGAGGTGGTGGTTGCCTTGTGCTAGATGCTCGAGTAGTGATGTAATAAATAATTTATTATTCAGTAATGTTTGGAATAGATTGGGTTAGTTTGGGTAATATAATGGGAATGGTTAATGGATAATTAAATGGTTGGTTGTGTGGTTAAATGTGTTTGATGCTAAAAAATTAAATGAATGAGGTGATTAATTAAAATTGGTTGGAAATGTAATGTAGGGTTTGTGGCTTGATGTTTGGTGTTATTCATTTAGAGGTGGAAGCAAAAGTGACGATGTTGGTAGTTGATTGGTTTTTTTGAACCCATAGGTTGAGATTGATTGTTTGATGTTATATATATTTATATACATATACATTCTTGTGATTTCTATAAACACGCCATGCACATAGAGCAGTATGTGCTAACACCCGCATTGTCATGTGGGGGTGTTTTTTCTAGATATTTGATGAGGAGTACGGATTTCTGGGTACCCACTATTTACCACTCTCTCTTATAGGAGTGGTAGGTATTGTACAATCTATTATCTTTAGAGTTATTTTAGTTAATTAGATGGTCGTTGAGATATCCTAGGTGTCTGTGGGTAGGTGTGAAGACCCAGGTGTTTTCGGGTGAGTCCTAACCGTGCTTGTGGGGTGGTGGCCTAGGTGTTTTTAGGAGAGATGTGTTGGGGCCAGTCTTGTGGGGTAGTAAGCCTTGGTGTTTGCAGGTGAGGTGTATTGTGACAATATTTGTGGGTCATTTTGTTATACAGAAGATATGGAAGCTCCCGGACATACAACATTGGGTGTTAGAGAGGCAAATCCATGGGAAAGTGATGTAGAGTACATTTTTTGAAGTGATTCCAATAATATTATATTTCATTGTCTTCATTATTTTGTGAGCATTCCTTGGTGAGGTTGGGATGGTTAGTATACCCAAATATGTTTCATTGGGTTCTATTATTTCATTATAGGTGCATTTGTATTATTCTTTAAAATGTCCATGATAGACTGAAGTCTTTATTAAAAAGTATACTTGTGTACTCACCCTTTGTATATAAAACTATTTTTAGGTTTCTAAATGGATTACGTAAACTGTACTAAGAATTACTAAATCTACCTTTATATACATGTTGTGTTACTACGTAAGATATACTTTCAGGTATCTACTTTGGTACTTCTATCTGTATCTGTTATTTTTATACGTGTCCATGAGATGGTTTTTGGATATCTTTTATATTGTTTATTGGAGTTGTTTGTGGATGATTCATACTCTCTCCTGATCTTATTTTTATTATACAGTGTAATTCCTCCCATACATGAGACTTTTATACCCTCAGTTCTAGTTTCCAACCCATAGCATACCAGAGGCGGGACCCAGGGGTCATTATCACTCTCCCTTCATTGTGATATCTTTTCAGTGAGGGTGTCATGATAGAGTGGTATCTGAGGTTATGGTTGAGAGATAGGGTGGAGTTTATAGTTATGAATAGTGTGGATTACATGGGATAGTATGGAAACAATTCCATTTTATCAAGGTGCGTGACATAGACCAGGGAGACTAGTTAGGGAAAATGATTTTAGGCCCCCCGTGATCTAGTGAATAAAATCTAAGATTATTGCAAGACCAAGTGAGTTGGACCTTCTTGTTGGTCCGGGATCTTGGATAGGTACATGCATCCTAATGAATTTTGTTCTTGTTTGAATTAGGGTTTTTGGGAAAGTTTAAATGGATAAAAAATTGAATTAAATAAGTTAAAATGAATCTTAAATGAAATTAAACACTACTTGGGCTTAGGAAATCCTTATTTTCCTTTTAGATACAGCCCCCATTAATTTTTTATGTGTGGGTCAGGTAGTTGAGGTTCAAAATTATAATAAGGCTGATTTTTATAGGGTTGATCTAATTGGGGAGTATGTTCATTAGTGAAGGAAATTTCACACTTTCTAGCATTAGGATTTGGAGAGGTAAGAGGGAGGTATTTCATACATTGAGATAGAGTGTTTAATAGTGGAGCTCGATATCCCTTTCAGTTTGATCCAGTCCCCAATTGAGTTCATATTCCCTTTGGTAGTTTTCAGATGCATGTAGATGTGAATCCATGGTGGATTCTATATCTGGGAGTGTAGAAGGATGCATATATTTTGTGAGTCGACTTCTTGAATGAGTTCCAAGAAGAGTTCCTTTCATTAAATATGAAGCCAGTAAATATCCATGAGGTTCCTTTTTTTATCAAGGAAACATTTTAGTGTGGGAGATAGGAATCAATTTCTAGGACCTTATGTGTTTTCTACAGATCTTTTTTAAGATGTGGAGTCTCATGAGAGAAATATTGAGGAGACACTATGTCCTTAAATCCAATATGAGGTAACTCCTTTTACATTTAAAACACATATAGAGGTATAGAATAAGGAATAGGTGATCAAGATGATAGAATTGTGAGGAGTGTTCCCATGAGAGGGGAACCAGCAAGGTTCCTCAAGGGGTAGGTTTGTAAGTGGAAGGCCTCACGCATCGGGACCTTCAACGTTTCGACCAACATGGATTCAACCTCCGTAGCTTCCTTTCCAGCATTTTGGGTTGAGTGGTTTTTGTTATTTTCCTGAGAGTTTTTACCAGTGTGTCTTGGTTATGGGGTTTATGGATATCACCTGAACTAGTTCCCATTGGTTCCTCAAGATAAGTTTGGTCAATGTGGATAGGTTCATTACTAGCCTCAACCGAAGTTGCCAGCGAGACCGTTTCAATAGCATGGGCGGTAGGTTTTTGCTTCAATGAGGGGAAATAGGGCCCTTAGAGGCTGACCTCAAGATGTTCCTCACATTCTAGGAACATGAATCATATATGGAGGTGTTCTTCAATGGAGTGATATAGTTTTATGGTTGCGGTTAGTTTCATGGAATAGAGGAAACAGTTCGACAGGGTCCAGAGATATCCAGAGGTACGATCAATTTTTTTAGTTTTGTTATTTGTGGTATGTTTAATTGAATAGATTCACACTCATTTTTTACACCCACTATAGCCCATGATCTGGGTCTAGACGTAGAGAGGCTTCCCATACACCTGATGTTTACTTCACCAGTCATAGGACATACCATATTGTTTGTTGTGTGACAGGGGTGTAGACTGATGATGGTGCTACATAAATCCCATGGGGATATTTTCTTGATACATATGCAGCCATATGAGGTTATCCTCAACATCAAATGGTAGTATTTCGTAGGTTCTGTTATCAACTACTTCTGGAGGATAGTCTTGTTTTATGACATGGATAGACAATGAGAGGTTTTCTTGGGTGAGTGTGGTTATCATGATGGTAGTGGATGTGTGGACACCCTTTTTTCCTTGTTGGATGAGTTATCTGTGGGATTAATAAATGTTGTGATAGTAAATGTTCCTAGGTTCATTTGGGAGTTCTAAGATGTTTTCCCTGAGGAGGTTATAAAGCAACCCCGACGACATGATGTTGAGTTTAGTATAGCCTTTCATTGTAGTGCATCTCAGATTTCGATGGTTCCTTATTATACGACACCTTATGAGTCATGAGAGTTTAGGGTTTGGGTAGATGATCAAATGGATAAGGGCTTTATCCAACCCTGTGTTGCATCATGGGGTGCTCCAGTGTTGTTTGCAGAGAAGGTGTATGGTCGTCTGATGTTGTGTATAGAATAAAAGAGTTTGAATCAGGTGATGGTCAAAAACTATTACCCTATTTTGAGGATAGGTGATATTTTGACCAACATAGAGGGGGTAATTGGTATTCTAATATCGATCTGTGGTCTGGATATCACCAAATGAGGGTGAAGGATGGTGATACCCCAAAGACCTGCTTCAGTTGTAGGTTTGGGAACTTCAACTTTTTAGTCATTCCATTTGTATTTATGAATGCACTTGCCATGTTCATTGGGCTTATGAACTTCATTTTCCCTGAGTTCCTAGATTGATTCATCTTCATATTCATTGGTGATATATTTATCTACTCAAAGTTAGAGGAGGATCATGGAATATATCTCATAACTATCTTGAATATTCTTAAATGCCATAAAATATACAAAATGTTATCCAAGAATATGTTCTAAACATGAGAGGTTCATTTCCACAGGCATGTGGTGTCCCAGTAGGGTGTTTCGGTAGACCCATCAAAGGTTAAAGAAGTTTTTTCTTTATCATAACCCAAGATCATGGTATCAGTTCACAGTTTACCAAGTCTAATAGGCTATTATCGTAGGTTTGTACCTAATTTATCTTGATTTGTAGCACCATTGATATATTAGACTTATAAAGGCTGAAATTTTCTATGGATTGATTAGTTCTATGAAGAGTTTAGTTACATGAAGGGGATGTTGGTCAGTTCTCCAGTGTTTTAACTACTGGAGGAGGGTGTGTTGTTTGAGGTGTTTTGTGATGCTTTCCATTTCGTCTTGGGATATGTGAGGATGTAGTAGTTTTTAGTTATTTATTTTGAGTTTATTTAGTCACATCCCCAAGAGTGTTACTATTCCACCCATGATCTATGTCTAAAATAGTTTGTGTTTGCGATGAATTTGTGGTAAAATTACCTCATTAGACAATGCATTTTGGTCTATAAGGATCACAAGAGTTTGAGGTATGTCTTTTCCCAGCGTGATCTAAACTTTCAACAACATAGGTGGAAGGAGTTTCTTTAAGATATTGATTTTTATATCTTCTACACCCTAGGAAAGGGAAATATTGTGGCCAACACTTTGAGAAGGCAGTCATAGAATGGTGTTATTCAGGGGTCTGAGGATTCTTGGAGAGTAATTAATGAGTTGGAAGACTTTCACTAAGATAAAAGAATGGATGGTATTAGATGATATTTCTTTAAAATGATGATGCAATATTCTATGATGTAGTAGGTTGAGGAGACTCAATGGAAGGTCTCAAAGGCACAGGTGATGCATGATCATATAGGCCATGTTGATGCTCTTTGGGGATTGTCAGAGGATGGTCCGATTTTTTTTTGTTCACAGAAGTTTGTTTGTTCCAATTGTAATTTGTGATGGAGTCCTTAGAGAGTTTTATAACTCACATTTGGAGGTACTACCAAGATTATCCAATATTTAGTATGGATTGAGGGTGAAGTTTTGGTGGCCCAGGGTGAAATGGGAAGTGTCAGAGTTTTTGGAAAAGTTATTGGATTTTTTAAATGTAAAGGCACAACATCATGTTCACGGTGGACTATTCTAGATCATGGATTTTACCAAGTAGAAACGAGATGAAATTTCAATGAATTTCATCACAAGGTTACCCAAATATTTGGGAGGATGTGATGTTATCTAGGTGATATTTGATCAGTTCCCTAAATCAGCCCACTTCTTAGTGATCAAGGAGCCAAGCACAGTGGATTCTTTGTCTAAGAGGTATTTAGATAAGGTGGTATGGTTTCATGGATTTATGATGTCCATTTTAATGTATTGGGGCACATGTTTTACCTCATGAGTTTTTAATGGATTGCATCATGCTTTTGGAACTCAATTACACCTCAACACTGCTTTCTACCCTTAGATAGATGAAAAAACAGACTAACAGGACAATGAAGGATATGTTTCTAGTGTGTATCTTGGACTTTGGTGGACCTTGTGTATGAAACCTTTCTTTGGTAGAGTTTTATTATAATAATAGTTATCACTCTTCCACTGGCATGGTTCCTCTTCCAGATTTTTATGGGAGATGGTGTCATTATCCATTGTGCAAGACAGAGGTTGGTGAGATAACAATTCTTAGTCCTGATGTGATGCCTAGCATGAAAAAACATTTAGCTTGTTTATGAGTGGATGAAAGTGGTGTAATATAGGAAGAATTATTATGTCAATCAAAGAAGGAGGCTCTTGGAGTTCACATTTTGGGACCACGTGTTCTTGATGGTTTCCCGTCGATGTGGGTAGTGGAGTTTGGGAAGAGGGATTAAGTTTTCCCATTGGATTTTTGGGCTCATTGAGGTGTTTGTGTTAGTTGGATAAGTGGAATATATGTTTTTATTACCACCAAATTTCGAAAGGATTCATGAAATATTCTATATATCTTAGCTTCATTGGTATCATTATAGTGACTCCCATGTCAATGAATGGGGAGAGTCGGATATCAAGGATGAAGTGACATCTATGGAATGACTAGTAGAGATCCAAGATCAACAAAGAAGGTTCTGTAGAGACAGACAATTATTTTGGTTCGTGTGTTGTTGAGGAAAGGTGTCTTGGTAAAGAGTACTTGGGAGTGAGAGATGCAGATTCATGGTCAGTACCCAGATCTTTTTTGAGTTGTAATTTTCTCTATTTTTTGATGTTATTTTTTGATCTTCTTGATATATTAGATGAGTTTTCATAATGGGTTTATGATGTGTGTGGTGCGATGTGTGATGGAGTTCTAACATATGAAAAGGGGAGTAAATCATTACTAAATGAAACACATTAACTATGATGCGATTAAACCTATGTAGGTGAGTTGGTGCCGCCCATTTTGGATAGTGTCCAAATATGGAAGATGGAATTATCCGATTAATGTGTTAAGGATGATACAATTCATTGGATGCATCAGTTGTTGGTTTGTGCTGCATGGAGGTTGAGATAGTAATGTAGTGGTGATGTGGCATTTTGGTTGTGTGATAGGGGTGTATTGTGTGTGTACATAATGTTTTGTGACTATTTGGGTTGGCGTGTTTAGCCAGTGGTAGAGTTTGAGGTATGATATGATCCTTGAGAGGTATTTCATGGGATGATTATTCAGAGCCCTTTCCTTCTGGGATTAGATTTGAATTGTCGAGGGTGATAATTGTTTGAGATGTATCTAATGTAACTGGCCATTCCCTCCCAGTCCATTACTTTTCTGGTTTTGGTTGTTGGAGGTGTTCATGGTAAGTTTTTGAAGTTTTATGGGATTTGGAGGCGCAATAGATCTACTACAGGAAATATACACCGTGTAAGTGTATTACACAACGTGAATGTTTGTTTTACATCTTGTCAAGGGCTGGTTCACAAAATGTGTATTTTTCAAGGTTAAATAATAATATGGTGTCACATTTTCAGTGAAAATGAACCCTAAGTATTACACAATGTGAAATGAGATTACATTTTATGTAAGCCCCTGATCCAATGTGGTTTTAAAATTCATTGGTCAAAAAAGATTCATTCATTTGGTTTGGGATTATTCATCCTCTCATTTTGGGTGAACCCTTGGTGCCTCAAGGATTTAATCAAGCCCTCTTACTCTCTCTTTGATCTGTTTGTCTCATTGGTTGTTTGTTGGAAATCCATGGTTGATCCATGGTAGGTTATTCTCCATTCTTGGTGGGGTTTCTTCCATTATTCTCTTGAGGACTCACTATGGAAATGTTGTTATGGTTTGGGGTGTGTGTTGGGATTCATTTTTATTGTATTTGGTTTCAGTGTTGGTTGATACATGGTTACCATAGCGCGGTTATGGTTTTCGGGTGTTCTTCTTCGCCATGTGGTACACAGTGAGTCAAAAAGCTTCTTTGAGGTTGGGATTTCCTAGTTTGTCCTGATTGTTTATCATGTGGGATGGGTTTAATTTTTCTAATATAAGGTTTATGGTTGTTCCTAATTAATAAAATATAATGAATTAGATAATTTAATTGAATGGGGGATATGATTTTTTATTCACATTATTTTACAACTTTGACTTTATTTGTGATATTGTTAATTGTACGGGCTTGATACCCCACTGAAAATTGTGGAATTTGGGGGATTTTTATGCACTGGATATATGTGTTGTGATTTATTCTTTAGATGGGATTGTTATAATATCACCCTAAAATATAATTTAATTAACAAATTATTTTTCTAATGAAATTATTTCCCCGTGATTTTTCCGTATGTGATAATTCCCCTTAAATAATGTGGAATGTTATAAAATTACCTTTATAAATTTATGAAATGATCTTGATGTTCCGTGACATGTGGTAATTCTTGAGGGATGAAAATTTTTGGTTTGGGAATGTGGAAATCATCATTTGTTTGGACTTACTTTTAGAGAGATTAGGTGGTGTTTGCCTTATGATAGATGTCCATGAAGTTATTGACTAAATAAATAATGTTTCAGTAATGTTTGGAATATATTGGGTTGATTTGGTTAAGGAAATGGAAATGGTTAATGGATAACTAAATGGTGGTTTGTGTGGTTTAATTTGGTTGATGATAAATAATGAAATTAATGGTGTGATTAATTGATATTTTTTGGAAATATGATGTGGGGTTTGTGGAATGATGTGTGGTGCTATTCATTTAGATATGGAAGCAAAAGTGACGATGTGGTGAGTTGGTCAGTTTCATTGTGAACTCATAGGTTGAGCTTCAGTGTTTTCTATTACAAATATGTACTTGTACATTCTTGTGATTTCAATATACAATGAACCTTAATCAATCACTATGAACTGAAACCATCATTGTCACACAAGGGTGTTTTTCCCGACATCTAGTGAGGAGTACTGGAGGCTGGGTACCCGCTCTTCCCTGCTCTCTCTTATAAGAGAGGGAGGTATTACAGAGGATGTAATGGCCAGAGGTCTATTAGTGAATTAAATTGTGATTGTGATGTCCTAGGTTTATATGACCGATGTGTGATGGACCATGTGTTTTCGAGCGATACATGACCATGCTTGTAGGGTTGTGGCCCAGGTGCTTTTGGGGGAGACGTTTTGTGGCCATTCTTGTGGGGTGGTGATCCCAGGTGTCTATAGGTGAGGTGTCTTGTGACCGTTATTGTGGGATGTTGTGGTATACAGAAGATATGTCATCACTAGGATGTATGAGGTTGGGTATGAGAGTATAATAGTAGTGGGAATGTGGTGTTGGGTACCCTTATCGATGTGATTCCAAACATATTATATTACATGGTTTTCTTTATTTGGTGAGTGCGCATTGGTGAGGTTGAGATGGTTAGTATACCTTGATAGGCATGGTTTGGTTCTTCTATTTTCTCATAAGTTCATTATTATGCTTCATTAACATGTTCTTGAGAGACTTGAGTATTTTCTACTGAGTATAATTGTATACTCACCCTATTTATATAAAATGGTTTTCAGTTTTCTAGGAGGATTATATAGACCATCCTGGGCATTAATAGCGGAGACCTTTGGATATTTAATGTCTCACTGCTTCATCTTTACTTTTAGGTATTTAATTTGGAGACTTTTATTTGTATCAATTATTTTAATACATGTATTGGGGGATGGTTTTTTCCATTCTTTTAAATTGCATCTTGGAGTAGTTTGTGGATGACCCATATTATCTCCTAAAGTTATTTATATTATAGAGGGTAATTTAACCCATAAATGAGATATGTAAACCCTCAGTGCTAGTCACTAACCCGAGGCCTACTTTAGGCATGACTTGGGGGGTCATTATCTCTCTCCCTTCAATGATGTATTATTGGAGGTATGGGGTCGTAAAACATTTTATAGGAAAGATATAAGGGTTTTGAGTTAAAGGTATTTCATATATTAATAAACTATAATCCTAAAAGGTATTGGGTGTATATGTGACTTAATATTTTAGTATTGATATTTTAATTATGGATGGTTAATTTTGGATCACTTTAGTGGGTTTCAAATTCAGTATATAAAGAATATGTTTATTAACATTGGATCAATGATTGCGGGTCTATGAAATCAAAGTTGGTATCAAAGTAGGGTATAAGAGTCTGTTAAAGTTAGAAAGAGTATATGATCACGGTATATTTAACCCTTATAGATTATGTGTGATTTAATATCAAGGAAATAGAGGTTATTTGAGGTAAATATTAATATCCCTTGAGTGTATACATGAATAAGTTATATATTTATTTTTCTAAGATAATTCTGAATCCTTGGAAGTAAATGTTTTATTCTCAATAAGAAGAAGCACATGAAATTTTAATCATTAGGAGATGAGGGGATATTTCTTGGGTATTTAGGAAAAATAAAATCATATAAATGTTTCAACAAGAGTTTTTTAATGGTAGTTGAATAAAATGATGTCACAATAGTATAGAATGGATAGAATCTTCAATAATATTGTGAAAATTATCTGAATAAAGTGATAAAGAGGTAAGCACCTCAATGGGAGTTAAATTCAAAAGTGATGATTCAGAAGAAGATACTAAAGATGAGAAAGAGGAAGTTAAATCGATATTTATATGAAAATTGAAGAGTCGAGATGAAATTGATAAACAAAAAAGCATTGGTGATCAAGAAGTTCATTCTCAAACAGAAAGAATGAATTCATTGAAAAAAACATCCTTCCAATCTCATGTATAGTCTAAATGTATTTATGAGGCATCTTGAGATGATAACTTGGTTTAGTCTATGAATGAATATCTTAAAAAATCAAGAATAATCATACATGAGAGATTTTTTCAAGACCAAGAGATAAGAATTTCATTATGAAAAAATGGGTCTTTCACAATAAGATGAATGACAATGGAATAATTATTTGAAACAAATAATGGTTAGTGTGAAATTGGTACTCTGATATAGTTAGTATTGATGCTAATGAAAAATTTTAATCTATTTCTATGCTTGAGAAAATCAGATTATTTTTTCCCTAATAGTGCAAAGTAGGTTAAATATTTTCCAGATGGATGTCAAGTCAACATTTTTTAATGGGGTTCTAGAAGATGAAGTTTATACTAAGAATACAAATGTTTTTTTTCATTCTTGAAGATGAGAACAAAATTCTTCAAATGAGAATGACATTATATGGATTAAATCTAGCACTAAGAGTGTGGTATTCAAGACTGGATAAACTTTTAAAGAATCTTAGTTTTTAATGTGGTGGATTTTATTACAACCTCTATGTCAACAATGATAGTAATTAAAGAATGATGGTTCTGGTGTATATCAATAAAATAATATTTTGTGGATCAGATGAATCACAATGCACCTAAATAGCACAATTCATCAAAAGTGAGTTTGAAATGTCAATGATTGGTGAACAAACCTTTTTCCTTGGTTTGTAGGTTAAACAAGGGTGGATTGACACATTAATTTCTCAATAAAAATATTCTAGGTACATTTTGAGATGATTTGGAATGGATAATTCCAACAAGATAATTACTTTGGGGGATACCCAAGTGATACTGTCATGAGATGATGAAATAAAGAGGTTAATTTCATAGAATATCGGTGTATCATTAGTAGTCTGTTGTACTTAACAACAACTATGAAAAATATTGTTATTTCCACATGAAAAGAAACACACTGTCGAATAAATACAAAAGAAGGACACTTACGTGAAATAAAAAAGAACAATTTTGTATATCAACAGGGTGGAGGATTTTGTTTTGATATAAAACGAAAAATCTCTGCAAGAGTTATTGGGCTATACGGATGCAGATTGGTCAAGTTTAGAAAATGATATGAAATTAATGTCAGGAGGTTCATTCTATCTTGGTGTATTTTGTATTTTTTGTCTATGAAGAAAGTTAGATTACATCTCATTAAGAACCACATAATATTAATATATTTTATCCACTCAGGATTGCAAATTTTTTTAGAATATGAAGTAGAATCTTGATGATATGATATTTCTAGTGAAGTCACCAATCAAAATCAATAATGATAATGAAAGTTAAATAAATCATAGAAGAAATCCAATCCATCACTCAAAGACTAAGAAACCTGAAATAATGTATCATTTCATTAAGGAGAAGGTAGAACAAGGGAGAGTGGTGTTATAGTATCTGACTATAGATTTACATGTTGCAATTTTTTTGAAAAAGGCCTCAAACAAAGTGGCATTTGAGTGGCATCAACAGAATATTAATGTTTATATAACTCCCTAAACATTAAAAAGTGTAGATGTAGGACCCCCTCTCCCTGAGGTATGATGTGTTTCTCCCTAAATGTTTTGATCTAACTTCTTTACCCTATTATAGACCACAAAAAGTTACCTTAGTGTTTGTTGACAAAGGGGGAAAGGTTTGGCTACAAAAGGGGAGAAAATGTATTAATCAAGATAAGCAGAGAAGAAAATGAGAGGGAGAAGAGATGTAGCAATAGAATTAAATATAAAAATGATAAATATTTTTTATCAAAGGATATATATCATGAAAAATGAGGATCATGATGAAATAAGTTGAGTGTTTTTGGAATAAAGTTATTCATTGATGAACTTTGCAAGCTACTCTTGTTTCCCATGTCGAGCACAGACCATGTGGGCTTAGAGTGTGTATTGAGTAAATATTTGATCACTAATCAATGTTTTAAAGTGTTATAAAAAAAATACGGAGATAGTTTATGAAAAACCCACATGGTGTCATCTAATTGTTTTTGTGGTGATTTTTTTTTTGAGAAATCCAGATGACTGTGTTTTATTATGGTTGGTTTCTCAAAAGAATATGTGTTTAAGGTGGAATATTTTCCCTGTGTTTTCTAAATTTTCAGCCTAAAATTCATTATTTTTTATGGAAAAGGAAGGATTTTTGTATATCATTTAGGAAAACGATAGAGCATCTAAAAGAGGTCACGGACCACCGTTTATTGAAAATAAACCGTAGAGTTTGCATACTGCATAATAGCATAGTTGTGCTATGTGGACCACAAAGGATTAATATGAAATGATGATGGAAAATCAGGTATGGAAATATTTTTTCAAAGTGAAATTATACGAACTAAATATAATTCTACAGAAACCAAAAATTGGATTGAATTTTTATGGAAGAGGGAGGTGATTTGAAGTCTCCATCTGGGGTTATGTGCTATGTGAACTATGTAGTGGGATCAGTTCATGGGAGGGGCATCATTTGTAAAAGGTGGTTTTTTAAGGTGAATCACATAGAAATTTTTCATTTTTATATGAAGGTGGTAAATTGAGTCTTCCATAAAGGGTTTTAACTATACAGACAATATAAGAAGTTTAATTTTTGTGAATGATTGGCTATAAATAGGTTTCCTATAATAATGATTATAGGGGTTTTTAGATCTATTTTCACACATAAAGGCCCATAAATAGGTCATTAGTGTAGATATATTTTCATTATTAGAGATCATAATGGGAAAAATTCAGGTAAATATTAACTAGTTTTCAATAGAGGATTCATAGAATGGGAAAGAGGTTTTGAGGGAGCAATTCTGTGAAGGAGGAAGTTACAAAGACAGTTCACAAAAGGTGTTTCTAGGCTCTGTAGCTTGGAATGGAAAATGGGATGTGAAAAAGAGGTGGTTCACAAAGCATCACTTGTTCAAGAGGCTTCATCCATCTTCCAAATAGAGTTGGTCCATGAAGAAAAGGTTTTACAAGAAGCACACAAACAATGCGGTTCATGGAAATTCATAAAGGATGCATGGAAGTTCATTGAGGGTAAAAGAAATTTCGCAAATGGACTAAAACCAGTTTGTGAAAGAAATTTACACACTTGAACACTATGTTGAAAAATGTATTTCATCTATCAGGTGAAAAAAAATTCATGGCACACTCATATATGTGTGAAACAATTATTAGGTGATTCATAACAACATGACATTCTTCTAGAGGAGTAGCGAGCAAACTTTAGCTGAGATAGCAATGATAATTCAAATCACAATTGGTCATAAACTAGGAGGGAAAATGAGTCTTCTTCAAACTATTTAAAAGCAATTACTATGGGAATAGAAATGATCCAACCCGAATAATTTTTTGAAAGTGGGAATTAGTGAATGTGGTTGATTAAAACATTTCCGTTGTATACTTTTTGGGCGAGTTGAACCATGTATAATTGTTCCATATTGTACATTATTTCATTTCTATTCATAAATTGATATGGTAAAGGTATAAAATATTGTTTTTAAGGACGAAAAAAGATCTAAAGGGTTAGTTTTTTATTATGTCATACCCTAATTCACCCCTTTGTATGTTATTTATCCTAGTTGGGATAACATGTATAATGTTATTTATTAAAAATTTTAAAATATTCTACATTATATTTATGAGTATAGATAGGATTAAATTATTTTTTAGTGTTAATCATTTAGATTTATATAATTTTTTATCTAGTATTAATTCTATCAAATCTACTGAAACTTAGATAATTTTGAATACTAATCATTTCTTACAAACATAGCTGAACCCAAAAAGATATGGTTACAAAACACCATGTGGTCTGATATTTATGATGATAATGAGTTGTAAAAATAGTAATTAACTGTGGTACATGGACATTTGATATTCAATATATATTAATTATGATTTGGTAAATTTCATTTATATATAAATGACTGATAGAAGTTATTTCACCGTTGGAGATAATGAAAATTAAAAGATTATTAGATTTGAATCAATTAGAAATCTAGAATGTTATTATCAAAAATTTTCTTTATGCTGAAGGATTAAAACACAACATAATTAGAGTTTATCAACTCTGTGATTATGTATATTCTATTTATTTTTCTAACAGTTTTTATTCTATTTATAATGATAAAGTAATGATATTCAAAAAGACTATAATGGAGAATGTTGACATACATAATATTGATTTTTTATATAGAATATAAATTCTTTCAATACTAAAATTAATAAATATTTAAAATTTTAGAGAATAATTATACATTGTAATTTATATTATTTAAGGAATTTATTTAAAATGAATTTAGTTCACAATTTTCATAATGTAATGTTTGATGAAAAAATATTACGTGATTAAGGAAAATTATAATGATACATAAATATTATTTTAAATCAATGAATATGTTTTCTACATCAAAAACTATGTTAATTATATATATATATATATTTATTTTTTTGGACCATCTATAAAAACATACCTTGGTGGAAATTATTATTTTTTGTTTTAGTGGACGATTTTTCAAGATTTACATGCGTTTTATTTGTAAAATAGTTCTGAATTATATATAAGAAAAAATATATCTTTATTAAGTGATCATATAAGAGAGCATAAAAGTTATTATTTTAACTCAAATTCTTCAAATCATGGTATTAAACATAAAATTTCTTCCTTAGTAGAAGCTAAAACTAATGGTTTTATTTAAAGGGTGAACAAGAATCTATAGAAAATTATCTAAGAAATGCAATATAAATTTATATTACATGCTAATTTTTGGGCCAAATCTATTAAAAACACATTAAATATAATAAAAAATGTTATAATAAGATGTAATTTTGTTGATGACTCCTTATATAATGTGGAATAGGAGAAAACCTAAATTTGGATACTTCATGGTTTGTTTGGATTTTAGGTTTATGTATTAAATAAAAAGGATAAACATGGTAAGTCATATCCAAAGGATTTTTTCATGTGATGTTTGATTAAATTGAAGCTTTTATTCATTAGATAACTTCAATTAATGACCATGATTATTCTTTAAAAATAATAGATACTTGATACTCCTTTGATAACTAAAATGTATGATGACTTGGAGAATATTTTCATGGAACTAAGTCCTAATGTGGTATAAATTGAAGAAAAAAATATTGTACATCCTATACAACATGAAACCATTAAATCCCATATTTTTTATTCTTTAATTGGTAGTTTAGATAATGGTGTCAAGATAGTAAGTAGTATATAAAAAATATTTGAGTTCTATCTCTTTATCTCTCATCACTTACCTAAATCCATTGATGGATCCTAGAGTCGTAAAATATGGGTATTATCTATACAAGAAGAGTTGAATCAATTTCCAAAATAAATGAATTTTTTACAATAGTAGAGTGACACACTAGCAATCCTATTATGAAATGTAAATGGATTTTTAGGAATAAATATGATGATCATGGTGTGATCTCAATAAATAAAGCTATATTTATGGCTAATTTTTATAATCAAAAGGAACAAATAAATTATGAGTAAAAATTTCAAATGTTTAGAATACTTGAGTACCTTCTTTTCTAATACATGTTATTTGACTTTAAAACATTTTATATGGATGCTAAGTATTTTTTTAAATGGTTTTCTTATGGGTGAAGTTTGTATTGAAAAATAACATTATTTTCAAAATATTCTTTTTCCCAAAATTGTAAAACACGATAAATATTTATATGGACTTTAAAAGTTACCAAGTTCTTTGGAATTAAAGCATAAATTCATTTATTTTATAAAATTATTTTGTTATAGGGGAGGAAGAACCTAATTTACTTAAAAAATGTTACATTCAGATATATTTCCTATTGAAATTGTAGCGAATGATTATATTTTTATTTCAATAAAATATAATTTGTGTAGTGACTTTTTAAACCCATGAAATGAGAGTTTGAAATGAGTATGATTGTAAGTTTAGTTTTTTCTTATTTTTAAAATATTTTAGAATGTAGTTGTGAATTTCATAAATTAAATAATATATTTATATATATATTTAATATTTATTTAATATATTTATAACTGAGAAATTTAAAGAATACACTACTGTTATGAGTTTTAATATTAAGATTGATATGGATAAAGCCGAAAAACTTGTTGATACCCAGTTATTTAGAGGAATAATTATGAGTTTGTTATATATTATTGATAAATAATTATGTTTTTTTGTGTATCATTGTAATCTATTTCTAACTATTCATAAGTAATCTCATATGAAATATTAATTTTTTTTAAGGTAACATAATTTTTTTAATCACAGTTTATTATTTCCTAAATCCTGTAGATATAATTTAATTTCATATTCTAATGTTGTATTTGGTGTCTATATATTTTAAAAAAAAGGAGGATCAGTAACCTATCACTTATTATGAAAATATTTGGTTTCTATGTCATGTAAGAAACAATAATTTATTTCATTATCTCTATCTTATTCTTAAAATATTTTTTTGTTGTTATATCCAAGTATTGTAGATGAAACATACTTTTATGAACTTTGGATTTAATTTTTAATATCTACTAATCAAATTTTATAACATTAGTGCTTTAAAAATATCTAGAAATCCAACATGATATTCTAGACCAAGAACATTGATATTAAAAATTATTTTATGAGAGTTCATACTCAAAAGGATATATTTTTATTTATTTTATTAACATAAGTGATCATTTAATAATCATTTTCAAAAAGCCTGTTATTTCTAATAGGTTTTATTTAATTAAGTGTGATTTGGTTTTTTTTTGTTTAAGTAAAATTATTCTATTTTAAATATGTTTTCTATATTCTGTAACATATTTTCTTTGTTTTTACGGTTAATATTATTGTTTTAAACAACTTTTGTTAATTTTTTTAATCTTACATTAATAGTTTTATTTTATTTTTAATCTAACCAAAAATTATTCTTTAGTCATATATAAAACTTTAATTCACCTTATTAATCTTATTAAAGTACCTATATGAGAATAATTTATTTTTCTATGTATTATTAATTAGGTATTTTCTTAAAATAATATATTAAAATTATCTCATTTTTTATATTATTTAATTTTACATTTTAGTTTAACATTATCAAATAAATTTTCATTTATTTCTTTTCATTTAGTGACACTCACTATTCCAAGAAATTATACTTTGATTTCTAAATTTGTTATGGCTTAGATTGATTTTTAAAAAAATTTAAACTTTAAACTAAAATTCCTCCTTTCAAAACCAAACCTTAACATTATTTCATTGATTGATTTTGTATAATTGGGATTATAATTTGAAAAAGTCAATTATATCAAATTATTATGTGAAATCTAATAAAGTTATCACAGATTTGGAATTCCTTCCTAGTAAAATTCTATATTTTTTTGGTATACATAGAATAATTATTTTTATGAATAAATATTTGAGTATTTATCCTTGGGGAACCATTTTCAATATCCAATGTTTATGGTTTTTCAACTAGAGAAAAATGTTTTACAATTTTTTTCATGCTAGAATAAACTAAAGATTAGGAGAATTTAAAAAGTGACATTATAAGATATACATATGATGCATTTTTTAAAATATAATAAAATAGTCAATAATGTAAGTTATATGATGAGGGCTATGTATCAATTAAATCATTATAAATTAATGTTAAACATATATCCTTATGGAAGGATTTTGATACTTATTTTTGTGAAGGAATAAGTTCTTTTAAAAGAGGAAACTACTTCCAAATTTCCTCACCATAATACACTACTGGAGTATTAAATAAATTCAATTTTACCTGGAATGAATATCAAAAAATATTGATGAACATAAAGTGATATGGTGGTTATGATGATTATTAAGATGATTAAATTGAATAAGAGGATTTCTCTACAAGGCCTATGGGGGATCTTACTAATAATAATACTTGAAAAGTCCTCATTAAATATGAAAAAATAACCAATAAGATTTTTTATACCAATGTGACTGAAAATACTAATTATGTACTTAAAATTAGATATATTAAGAAAAATCCTATAATTTGTGCCTAGAAGTGTTCTCTTGACATTGAAGAAGGTCAAATTTTTTTTACCTTGAATGTTGAAACTTCACATTTTAATGATGTTACTATCTTTGAAAAAGACAATGTTTAGAGTTTAAATTTATAAAAAATAATATTATTTTTGATACTGAAATTGAAATACTCAAGGTTAATATTGATTATGTGGAAGTAGGAGCTATTGAAAGTGATGCATATGTTAGTGAAAAATTTGTTGAAGAATCTTGTAAAGATACTAAAATCTTGTTGAAGCTAAAAAATTTCTAGTTGAGGTTGGATTTGTAAAAGAAACTAAATAGATGATATTTTAGAAGAAAATGTCAATTTGGACATTACTGTCGAGGATAAAGATGAATTATTTTCTCCTAATGGGGATTTGGGGTTTTATAATTATGGAGAGATGGTAAAAAATACCACTAAATATCAAGAGTGGTCTCTCAGGAAGAATATGATCAAATTTTTGGTGGGCATTTATATATTTTTGATATTGGTATATTTTATAAATTTTAGAAGGTAATTAATGTGATTATTAATTTAAAATGTGTTCCAATGTAATTAAAATTTATGTAGAAAGACTAAAAATAATGTTTTATTCAAAATAATCACTTTGATGGAATAAAATCAAACATAGTTTGTCAATGGGAATTTTTATTAGAATTGATATTATTTATTATCTTGAATAAGGTTTTTACATTTATAAAAAACCTATATGAGGGAGTATCAATATTACATGATCAATTCATGGAATATTTCTTTTTTACATGATGGTTTTTAGTGTGAAAAAACATTTATAGTTACTTCTTATTATCTCATTAACTATTTAACCTATAGTTTCTTTTACATAAATAAACTTTTCCACGTAAATTATCTTATGTAGTATCATTTTATTCATACATAATCTTTTCAAGGTGTATTTAATATCAATGTGATAGTTTTTATAATATGAATGTAATCATAGGTTGGCGGTCATATTCAAAAGTTAATCATACATTAATAATTAATTATTCTAATGTAAGAGTAGATAATTAATTATTCATACATAGAATCATAAAAAATGAAGTTATTATTGAAAAAATAATTTATTTCAAGACTTTTATTTGTGAAAGAATAAGTTGAGATTATTAAATTGAATCTTGAATTTATAAGATGCATTCAAGAAAAATTTTAAATGTTATTTTTTGGAAGGGATTGATTAACATTGAAATGTTTTTTTAAAAGTTATAATTTTCAGAGAAATTAAACTTTTTTTATCAAGGTATTATTAAGGAAGTCTGTGGAATCTCTAATTGGTAATTTGGTGCAATATTTTAAGTAAAATATTAATGAAGGATGGTTGAAACAATTTTATACATATTATTTTTTAAATATATCATCAGGATAGGGAATAATATATATATATGTATATATATATATATGATATTTTTAGAAGAGATACATGAACTTATTCCGATATACAAGAGTTCATATCGATCTAGTGATATTGTGATTTCAAAAATTTATTCATATTTATTATTCATGTTTCATGATTGATAAGGTGAAAGAAAATGAGAGGAAATAGTTTCACTACTACTGTGTAATCGGGAAGATCATTCTATAACATTGGATATTAATAAAAACTAATATATAGTGAAGATAATTTTCTGGAGAAAATAATTTAATGTAAAATTGGTTTTAAAAAAATGTTTTGTTCCATATTACAAAAAATTAAAACATTTATATTTACATTGAATATAAACTTCTTATAAGAAGTGTGGTGTTATGAGACCGGCATGTTAGGCCTTAATTTATGATTCTGAAAAGAGTTGTTGTATTTTATAAATTTATTTCTAGTCTAAAATTGATAAACTATGAAGATTCATAGTAAAACGATATAAATAAAATCACTAAACCTATATTGAGTGTTGGTGGAGTGGAGTATTTTATTATCTTGGAGACCCTGAACCACTATAAAAACCTTGTTGTGATTTTCCCTAAGTAAGTTTATTTTATATTTTATATATAATTAAAAAGTTTATTAATAATAATGAATTTATTTTAATAGGGAAGAAAAATTTTAACGAGGTGAAATTCAAGAACTCAATTCACCCCTCTATTGATTCATTGAGATTGATAAATTGGGACAACATCATGTAAACTAACCTCAATATATGCGTATTGGACTAGAGACTACGAATAATTTGAATATTTATTTTAATTTAATTTATCATTTATAATGATATATATGTATTAAATATGTTTTTATTATATATATATATATTTACATGATAAATATTACGGGTTTAATATTTATCATTCCTGAATAATACAGATTATTTTTTTAAATTACAATATTAATTTCAAATGTGTGTCATCTTATAAACTTATCTATATATGTTATAAAATAGGAAAAACTCAACTTTTTGAACCCACCTTATATATTATTCGAAACTTTTTGATCATTTTGTGGACTAATCTTTGCATGCTTAGTTACATCACACTGGTCTAGCACGCTAAACACCTATAACCCTTAATGATAACTTTTTGTATGAGTGTTGTATTACATTTATATATATTTTCAGAGATCTTACTTGTGGTGATATGTTGTATTGATGTGGTACTACCTTAGGATGACATTGATTATATTATTTTTATGTTACGATCATATAGAATTTAGTATCCTTCATCCACATCAACACATGAGAGTTTTATAAAGAAAAACACTCAGTATAGTGGAAAAATAACCCATGATTTGTGATTTTAAACTTTTAAGATCATGTTGGAGGTGTTATTAGACCGTACTAGTTCGTTGTAAGTGGTGGTTAATTAGATTAGGAGGAGTTATATTTCACTTTCTTCTCATTTTTGGTATATTGGGTTATTTGACTTTGGGTTGTTTTACCTCTTGGATTGTTTTATCTTATCAAATTCTTAACATATCATTCTTTTTAATGACTATATTTTTGTTATATTATACTTGTGAATATTTTAAAAAATATTTTTAGAGTGAAGAGTGGAGTCATTGAGAAATTTTGGGCCCCATGGAGCATCGATATTAACATATTAAAAAAATTAAAATTATAATATATCACACAGAGGTAGGTTTTAAAAAATAAGGGACTATCCCCAAAACATAGTGTTAATTGGGAAAACTAAGAGACTTATCAGTTCTAGAATGTACATTTTACCTTAGGAGCAACATAACATTTGTTCTCATCATATTTTTTGATTATGTTCCATTTCAAGAAAAATAATAGATGAATAAACAAAATAAATTAATTTAATTACTTTATTATTTATTAATTTTATAAAAAATAATTCTCCTCTAAATTAGAAATGTTTTGGATGCATCGAATTTTTATAAATATAAACTTAGATCTTAGGATTAGGAGAGTATTAGAAGACGATTTTTGGATTGTTGATTGGTCGCGATTAGAGGTGGGAATACATAGTGCTTGTGACGAATATGATGAATTATTTAAATCGAACACTTGCAGATGAATTCTACACTAATTATCGATTCGATATGAGCTGTGTAATTTTATTTTATTTTTTTTGATTTCCTCATTCTTGATTTATCACAAGAAACATGAATTAATTATTTTAGAGATTAATTCATATATTGTTTTTTTGAATTTACTTTTGAATATTTTCTTACTAGAATTATTAATTGAAAATTTATTTAATTTCTAAAAGACTCATTGGTTTTTCATCCAATGAACAAATTTTATACTGAAACGTTTCCAATGTAAATTTCTTACTTATGTGTTTCCTGGATTTCTTTCACTGTTTTCATCTATTACCATTGTTCAATTGGTTAGTGATTTGAATTTATCTAGGAAGCTAATTCAATGTGTTATTTTCATTCTCAAGATACATATACCACTATCATGGAATAATAAATGTGTATTTTGGGAATAATTTATTTTCAATGATGATTATGGAGGGCCGATGAAGGATGAATGGTTTCCATCTATGTAGTTTTTGATGTATGAGACTTCGGTGGACCGATGGAGAGGAATTTTCCAAGAAAATGGTGATCAAAATATATCCACTGAAGATGTTATTGGTTTAATCAATATGAATTTCATTAATTTTTTTATGACTTAAACCAAACGTTCATTTAACAACATCGAGAGAGGATGTTCATGAGAGTTCTACAATTATGAAAAATTTCAATACTCAAGGATTTTAGTTAAAAAGAATACACATTGTGTGGAACCCTTAATGTGGGGTTTAGTATTTACATAGAATGTAAAATATCACACATTTTCTAGGGAACCTATAAGCCTTGTGACCATTATACAACCAACTGAGCTTTTACATGTAGTATATTCGTAGGAGGTTAAGTGACCCCACACATTGTGTGTTTCAGGGAACACCCCATATAATACGAGGAATACACAAACATAGATAGAAAACACATTGTTGTGTGCTAGACCAACCTCTAAATATTGTGTGTCATAAAGAAAATTCCATATATATTGAGAAGAACATTCCTTATTTTAAGATAGTGTACATATAGAACTAGACATAGTGAGAGATGTCATGTACTCCCTTGATAATGTGGTGTACTTCTTACAGGGAAGGTTTTATCCCCTTATCAATTCATTATGTTTTCCTTTTCAGTTTAGGTTCATTTCCTTTGTCCACCCCTATAAGTGTACGGTGTGGAATCTTTACCTAGGAATAGGATGAGTTATCCCCTATATGGGATAGTTCTAGATAGAGTCAAGTATACCTCCACATGTACCATAGTGTGATCCTCTATCTCATTGTTTCACAGGTCGAGTCTAGTATCTCATATCCAATATCCAAGATGTGTGATAGCCTTCCTAGTGGGTTATTATAAATTGGGTTAGGTATCCCACATTGATCCTAGGAGTGATCACTTATCTGTATATCAACATTTATTATTTTTCAAGGATTTGTAGTCTGATTGAGTGAGTATCTTAGATAAACCCTCTTAGCTACTCCATACATCAAAATGTAAAGTCACATTGAATGAAACTTTTTGGATGAGAAATATTAGTTTTAGTGAGACCTAATGAGTGATTTTCCTCAGAAAAGTGTTATTATGGAGACTCAAGTAGAATTATTCACTTCATAGTGAATAGATAACTCACATTGAGTCTTGGAGTCTTGATTTGAGTATTTTTGGGTCACCCTATTTATTCACCTAGTATTTTTGATTTAGAGCGGAATCCACCTTTGATGATTTGTGTTTGGTGATTTTAGGGTGTCATATTGGATATGATTATACTCAAACCTACATGATACATTCCATCAATTATAATATATTATGGAGATAATGATACTCTTGAAAGAGTTCAAGGTGTACTAGGAGTAGGTGGATCATAGTTGGGAAATATAGAAAATAGATGGATCCTGGAGTATTACTTTAGTTGTAGTCCTATTTTATTAATAGTTTTAACCACTTTATAATATTCATGGGATTGTATTTGGACCCTTTGGAATTTCTATACTTTTTTTTGAAATCTAATGTGGGATCTGATTTTGTGAAGCCATATGTAGTATCAATTGATTACCATTCAACATTATACTAGTGTATGGACATGTGTACGTGTGTACATGTAGTTCAAGACAAGGCCTCCAATGTGTATGATATGCTTACTCTATGGTAGTCTCCAATCATAAACCTAATGGAATGGGGATTGGGATGTCACACTCAAATTACATCCGACCAGGTTGGTACTGATTGTTTCAGTCATAATAGAGTGATCTCAGATCATAGATAGTTTTAGGACGGAGTTTGATGGTATTCTAGATATGAGTATTGGTTTGGGAATTTGGAAATAATGTTAAATTGTATCCAGACTAGATCTGAAGCCATAAAACCTAGTAATGGTAAAACAGATCATGTATCAATTCAGTATGACCCGATAATCTTTTGGTTGACTTGATACATCAAGGAACTTATTGCGGTGAAAACCGCAGTACATGAATCTTATAAGAATGAGTTTTAGTTACCATTTCTATCTTGAGTAAGATCCTTATATATGATATTTTTACTGTGGTGCATCTTTACTATTGACATATTCCCCTAACAAGACTATCAACTATGGTTTTTCTATAGAATCATGATGATGAACAACTTAGTGATGAGACCTTAGTGATGATACCTATGCATGAGTTGGATCATCTCAGTATATTGATGATGGTAATTCCACCCAATGATAAGATGACTATTCCTATAGTACTACTAGATTATGTGTGCAAGACAATTGAAATTAATGAGTTTTATATGTAAATACTACTTAGGTTTTGGGGTGAGCCAGACCCCTAGCCAGCAAAGGATTTTATTGAGTATTAGTGGTTGTTTTTAGACATATTACGACCCCCTTCAAGATATTGGTCCTAGCAGTGAGCCTTCTCCATAGACCAATATGAAGATACTAGAGGTTGATGATGTACATTCATGATAACATTACTCTCACATGGAATAATTATGAGTTCCTCTTTATCGATACGTTTTTTATAGTGAATTTGCAGGTTGTGAATATCCAATAGTTTCATGAGATATAGAAGGGATCATGATAATTATAGATTGTGAATTGAGGTTCAATACCCCTCACAGTATTCTATGGATATGGTTTGTGAATGATACTTTGAAGTACATAACATTGGAAAAGATCTTCATAGAGATATTTGAGATGGAGTGGTATTTATTTACGTCCCTTCTTTTATTGGGGTGCCAGCACATGCCTTAATTATTGAGAGATTCTTAGAAGAGATGTGAAATATAATTGGGATATTTAGTGGGAACCCTAGTGCTGTTACCTCAATAGATGGTAGATGATATCATACTCAAGGATCTAGATGCATAAGGCGGCTTCATTGACATTCTCTAGATATAGGGTCAGCTGATCTGGGATCTCATGGAGGTTCTAGTCAGTTGAGGTAGATGTGGAGCTACTCCGATGATGGGAGATGTCATATCAAGTGGAGTTTCCTAACATTCATGCTATGGATATGGATATGATAGATGATATAAAAATGAATATGCAACAACTTGAATAGGGAGATCTGTAGGGTGGGCGATGTGGAAGAGGAGACGATAGAGCTATGGGAGGTGGTCAGTGATATTATCTATTTCCATCGATACATCCCCTTGGTAGTCCATTACAGACATATGGAGTTAGTGTCCAGGTATGTGTAAAAATATAGATAGTGTATTCTAACAAGAAAAAGGCTCAGGTAAGATGAATGGTATGACATATGTCTTCTCTACTTTAGCTTCAGTTTTGAAAGAAAGTGGTGTGATCCACTATTTCTTTATTGCATCCATTTTTTGAGAACATTACATTTTAATGGATAATTAATCCTAACTTTTTAGATTAGAGACGGCTACTAGGGGATATTAAATAGTAACACACTTTTTTCAGAAGAGTGACCTAAATCATAGTGAGAGAGAGCTTTGTATAAGATCTCTTCATGATCATGATGTGGCCTTATGATGTAATTCTTGGTATAATGGATCTCCAAAGTCCATTTTTAGATTGAATATTTTTGTTAGATGATAGGTATCATCCTATGATTTTATGTTACATTTCTTTTCAAATATATTTAACTTAATTTATGGCATACATCACATGAAACCCTGAGTATAAATAAACTATGATATTCTATTAAAATATTATTATTTAAATGTTTATGTTATCACTAAACCATTAAAATGGTATTATAAATAGTAAAAATCATAAGATAAATATGTATAAAAATATTATATAATGAAAATACATTGATTAATGCATAATAAATAAGTACCCAATTTACTGAAAAGTCATTTTATGCTTCAAAACTACATTTTCTTCAAAAATGACTTTTATTGTTTTTTTGTGAGTGGATGTTATAAATAATTTCAACCACTTTTTAATTTTTTTTATAAATGGGTATCATTTTCGAAATATTCATATCAAAATTAGCTTCTAGTAAAATTTTGGTATTTTTCTAAAAAGATTGATTTCACAGTGAATAGTGAAAAATACCAATTTCTATAAAACTATCATTTATTTTGATTGAACAAATATTATAATTATTTTTTTTGATCCAAAATTATCATAATACTACTTTAGTTATAAATAATATAAGTATTTACATGGGAATTATCTTTATGATCTATTTTGGTATAAGATCATTTTTAGCCCTAAAAATAAATTTATTTAGAAAAATTTTTCATTGTTTTTTACACACATATATTAAAATTAATATCTATCATATATAAAAAATTAATATTGTTAAATTAATTCCTTATTTATAATCATACTTATTATTTTTTGGTAAAAAATTCCATTTTTTCATAATTAATAGCAACCTTGATAAATATTTTTCACATTGCAAAGGGTAAAACGAGTAAAATATGGTTAAATATTTGGCATGAGGCTTTAAATATTCTCTAAAAAATTAATTTATTATATTGGATGGGTGTATTTATACAATATATATAAATGTATCAAATAAGTTTCAACTTTTCCCATATTTTTTTTATTATGACCTTTATATAAGTTCAAGAAAAAAATAAATACAAAATGTCACTCTCTTGACTTAATATCATAAAATTTTTACACACTGATAAAAAGAGGATAAGTATGGTTAACATTTATTATTTAATAGATAAATTAATTTTTTTATCATGATAATTTATTTTTAATTTCCAGTGATTTCATAATTACCTTAAACGATTACGCCACTCTGAGACATTATTTACTAAATTAATAGAAAAATAAAATAAATGTTTTTAATAATATAATTTCAATTAATTATTGCGTTCCTTGAATTTTTTAGATAAATATAAAACATTAGGAATATTTTAAGGGTTTATATTCAAATTATATGACTATCTTGATGAATTTAATGTCAAAGAAAATAAATTCTTCCCAAAAATTAGATTAATGATATTTTATAATGATAAATATTTCATTAAATGATTTAAAATTAATTAAAATAACATATTCATCCAAATAAAAGGGAAATATTGATAATATCAACCACGTTACATTTCTAGTTCATTATTATGGTAACATTCTTGTCCCTAAAATAGTAGGATACTTTTATTTAGTAGTAATTTTAGAAAATTATTTAACGTGGGTAAAAACTAAAAGGTATGGGTTAATCCATCACTAAAAATTTTATAATTTTTATCATATTATTTAGAATTATAATCATAATATATTAAAAATATTTTATTTTGAGTCACTTTATTAATAAAATAATCATTATTAATCTAATACTTTACATAGTTCAAAGAGTACCTCTCTCCCCACTTGTAAAAGGGTACCTCTTTTCCTGTCCTATTCACACCCTTTGAAATATATATCTAGACCAAATAATACGTTATTGTACTCTAAAATTACCTATGTATTATTTATAGGTTATTTTACTCTTAAATTCCCATTCCTGGGGTCCTTAAGAAAGGATCTGAAGGAGGTCTATCAAAGAAGAGATAATCTTCTTTACTCACTCCATAATGTTTTTCTTCTTATAATTACTCTAAATCAATTTTAAAAAACCTAATATATTAAATATAGTATCATAAATATACATATATGTTATTATTATCACATGAAAACAATTTTAGACCTCGTTTCTATCCTACAAAAAGTGAAAACATTTGTCGTTACCATGTACAACTTACTATCTCCACATAGTTTCGTAATTGTGTTTTCATTGTTATTTTTCAAGGATGGTTATAAATATTAAAACAATGAGTTTATAAAATATTTATGACATAATTATGGTTATAAAAATATTATATATCGTTTAACTTCTTACCTTTCCATTCGTTGGAAAACAAAATATTTGATCCTGTGTATGTATGGACTACCACCACGACCAAGTGGCGAGATTCGTTATTTTGTTTCCACTTTACAGGGATGGAAATAAGGAAATATTTAATTAATATAAATTAAATAATAATTATTAAATAAATTTTAATTATTATTTAACTTTATTTTTTTCCATCCATCTAAAAGAGAAAACAAATTTCATGAGTAACGACATACCATCTCCATGGACAATGTAATTCATTTTTTTGTATGTGCCTTTCTTGGATGATTATAAATATTTATATAATGAATATATATGATATTTATATAATCATTATAATTATATATATGATTAAACCATGATTAAATTTTAAGTAATAAAATGGAAGAACTAAAACATCCATGATAAATGAAATAGTTAACCCCCGAAAACAACAATTTTAATAAGGAATAGTTAATAAATATTTGTCAAAATACTATAATTGGGTAATATATTGTATTATAAGTATTCAAAATATAGTTTTATATATTTATAAAAAATTTATATTTGTTATAATTGAGTTTAAAATATCTTATAAAACAAGGCAGACATGTGGAAAGGGATTTTCGTCTGACTTTTATTTCAGTGAGACATATGCCATAGTTTTAACGACCCTGGACCGAGTATCCCGGAGCTAGTGAATTATTTCATTACATTAGATTGACTATAAGGAATAAAATACAAAATTTTCAAATAGTTTAACAGTTTTGGAAACCTAGATTTCATATGTGATACCGATAATACATTGGTAAAATAAAACAAAACATAACATAAGTAAAAGCTCAGAATCCTTGAATATCATTTTCAGGATTCCTCTTCATAACCAGGGTAATGAAAACCTAAAAAGGGTGAGATCAAATGATTAATAAAGGTAAGTAAAATTTAATCAATATTTTACCAATGAGAATAAATCTACATGGGAAGGTAAATAACATAGAACACATGCAATTTAGATAACTCGACAAGGCATAATGTATTTGGAAATGTAAATAAATGAAACACATGAATTTTAATAAATAAACCGAGAATTAGATTAATAAATTGATTTTATCATATGAAAATAGCATGGATAATAAAAATAATAACATAAATATGTACAAAGTAAATGCTTAATAATTGTACATCATATCAGAAGCACATGAAAACATATATTGTCATAACCTTTCAAAAAATGGTTTAAAACCACACATATAAAACTATTTAATTTGGAAAACATATTTGTCTCATGAGAACTGATCGATGAATCAAATAAATATTGTAATTTCAGGCCCCACCCATCACTTCCAGTCCAAAGCATTCCTCATTTTGAGTAATCAATTTAATTAATATTTAATATGCCTTATCAAATATCCATATTGAATAAAGAATATATATTTATCAACAATTCCAATGAAGTAATAACTTTAAATAAAAGTTAAAATATAATTAAAATAATGATATTCATGATTTAACATTTCTATGGGATGTATATACACTATATAAATAAACCATGGTGCATAAAATTATAATATGCCTCAATGAAATAAAATTTGAGACGACATCCCTTACCTTGAATTTAATTTTGGGAGAACACCCTTAAACACATGTATAATAGCTTTAATAATGTTATTTACTTATAAAAAACATTAATAATATTAATAATATCTTATAATAACTTCTTATAATACCTCATTACCTATTTTTAACAATCTTCCTTTATTTTTACTATTTTTGGTGTTAATTGCCTAGTTTTTCGAGCATGTTTTGACTTCTTAATTGTTGTTCTTATTAAATAGATCATGATTTCATCATATAAATAATGTTATACATGAATTAAATATCATATATATTTATTATATATGAATTTATAAATATCCATAAAATTTAGAGATAGGAAATAAAAAGCACTTTACGAGGAGATAGTAGGTCGTACGTACGCATGAAGGCTACTTCCATTACTTTGGCATATTAAAATAATGAAACATAAATGATATATATTTATATAATAATTATATTTTTATATAAATTTTATATACGTCACATATTTTTATTAAAACCATTATTTTAATGGTCTACGTATAGTGTAAACGAATCATATTGCTTTGAGGAGCCAGTAGTCCACACTTCCACAAACGATGTTATTATACTTACAAAAAATGGAAACCGTGAAGGTATGTGACCTATAAAAAATAAATAAGAATGAATAATATAGAAATATAATATACATATATGTCATATAAAATAGAGGTCCCATCATAATTCTCTACAATGAGAGGTGGTAAAGGAAAAATTAATGATATCGTTTCTCGAGGCGGTAGTTCATCATACATGAACGATAAGTTCGTTACCACTTTGATGATGTGTGTATAGGGGTAGATAAAAAACTTAACATAAAAACATATTAGTGTATCAATGATACTGGGTTTATTATATTATCATGTAATAATAACAAATAATGGGGAAGAGAAACACATAAAATATAGTTGTAAATTGAAGAAAGTAACCTCTTATCTGGGTAACTCCTTTTGGTTTGTACCAAAAGACTTATTGGTTTTATTTTTTCATCAAGGTAGGATTAGAGGATTGTTGGAGGGATGTTGGGAGCTTATTTGGGTAGTGTTTTTTTAGTCAAGAAGGCTCAAAGTGGTGTGAGTAAGTGAGGGAATAGGTTCCATTTTAAAATTGAGGTGAGTGGTACTTTTGGAGACTATCAAAATATTAAATGAATCAAAAATATTTTTAAAATAAAATACGAAAAATGTGAGTTATATAATATATAAGATTATTATGGGTCTAAATTCTCTCAAATAATAATTCTTATGAAATTTATTTCACATTCTTACCCTTATCTTTGGTCTTTAACCCTTAGTTAATCTCTTTAACTCATATTGTGACAACTTGGTTTTTCACTCTTTAAGGGTTAATATAGTTACTATCAGATTCCAAACAGGCCACAAATGTGTCCTGTATGAAATTTTCATCCTTATCAAAATCATTTATCTAAATTTTATATTGTTATAATTTTTATACCATTTAATAAAATATTATCTATTTTAAAATATCATTAATGATAACTTTGACACTATTCATTTCGTTACTTTTTAAAAATATAAATACCCAAGATAAATTTGAACTAAAAAGTTTAATACATCCCAAATACATCTACGTAATCTATAAAATTTTTGTTGAACAATAATTATAAATATTATGTTATATTATATATATTTTATTATATTTAATGACATTTATTTGATATGTCCACTAATTAAACAATTACTTCATCATCATTGAAGATGACTTTAACTTAATTATTTATTACCTAAAAATTAAAAACAATTTAATTATTAAGCTAAAATAATACCTTTAAAATTACAATATATAGTTGAATATATCTTCTAAATAACCATACATAAATAATTTAAGACTTATTAAAGACATGATTTTGGAAGAATTTTCTTTTAATAGAATAAAACAATATAAAAGGATTAAAGTCCCCCACGTGGCTCCAAGTGGTCATAAAATAGTCGCAAAGATGATTTTCTTCAAAAATATCTCATCCCATAAAATTATTATATTTTTAGGGTAATTTTAAAATATAATTAATATTATTTTAACATGTAATTACTCGATTTACCCTTAACCGTGGTAATTGTTTTAAAAAATAATAATGTTACTATTCATAATATCCAAAAATAAAAGGGGAAGATTTAATAAATTTGGAACATATTATTAAAAATATGGAATCCATTTTTTTAAATTTTAAACACATAATTGGATAAAATTAGTTAAAAATTAATCCTATAGACGGAACAAGAAAACAAGTTTTTAAAGTGAAAATGTTCATAATATTGAAATGTTTTAATATCAATATTAAATGTGAAATTGATTAAAATTACCTAAATTAGATTAAATTATATAAATTTATCGAATTATAATTTAAGAACTATTAAAAATTTAATTTAAAACTACATATTAGTTACATAAAAAAACCGTTTTGAATTAAAAAGCAATATTTTATCACTATTCATCGAAAGATGATTCTTAGTAGATAAATACAAAAAAAACCATGAATGAAAATTTTTATATTCATATTTGAAATAAAAATATATTTTTTCAAATAAAATATATAAAAGTGTCAAAATTGGATTTAAAATAGATTCACCAATAAAAGGCGGTAAATCGATCTTTAGAAAAAATATAGGTTTTTATTCGTATAATTGAGTTTGTTATTATATTATATTTGCTAAATATATTAGATCAATGTCAAAATTATATGATTGATTGTATATTACATTAACATAATTCACTAATTGTATTTAATTTAATTTATTGTGATAAAATGACTTTGTGAGCATAAAAACAATTTATTATAAAGACATTTACTCTATATTCAGTTGGTTCCTATATTAATTTATAGTTAATTTGTAACCAATTAATTCAACCATATATTTTCCTAAGTTATTTTATACAATTAAAAACCTCCAAATCAAATTCTATTTTATATCTTATTATATTAAATAAGAATGTTTTAACAACATATTTTTGTTATTTAAAATTTGGCCTTGCATGTAGTGTAAGATAAGTAATTGTTTTGTGTAGCATAATATTATAATAGATTTTATTTTAAATAAAGGTAGAAGAAAAATTAAATTTATTCAAAAATGACCTTTTTTTTAAAGTTGTGGAGGGTCACATTCTCCCCTCCTTGATTAAATTACATCCTCAGAATTTAAACATGATATTGGTAGTCTAGGGCTTGACATTTGAAAATAAACAATTATTGAAAAACATGCATCATGAATAGGGTTAATTACATTTCCTCTTAATAAGAGGAAAAATTAAATTTTATGGTCGCCAAAAAAATGTGTTTCAGAGAAGATAAATTTAGTGCAAACATGGATTTGGAAGATAAATCTAACCATAATGTTATGATATATAGTAATAGGGAAAATCTTCATGAGAATGTTGTTGAACAATATACTATAAACCAGATGTGTGAATAAACGTAATTAATATCATAAAAAATGATGATGGTAGGATAACATTTTTGATTAAAGACCATTTTTCATAGAGTTGAATATTTTTTCATTATATAATAATGTAAGGAAATATGATTACTTAATACATTTCTATAAAAACTACCTTATCCATTTATTGTTCTTTGAATTTTTTTATTTATTTCTTAGAATAAGTTTCATAATATGGTGAGGTTACACATTAACCTCTAAAACTTTTTCCAAAAACCAGCTTAAACTATCTTATAAATGTATAACTATTACAAAATACAATGATCTAACACTTTATAGGAAAGGTCAATGAATTTAAAAAATGAACTTATTATTAGTCTCCAGTCAACATAAAGTATCTCTTAACTCATTACATGCCAAACATGTGAGGACCTTCATCATGGATTCTATTGAAACAAGGAAATAAAATAAATTACCATATAGACTTATTTAAAACATGAATGCTTCCTTATTTATTAAATAAAACATAAGTTATTTGATACATTCCTTAAATACTAAAACATAGTAAACTACATCAATGTTAATATAAACCACGTTGTCAACAAATCATTAATCAGTTCCAAGGTCATATGTGTTATCCAATTACTTTATCCTTATCAACCATCTCCTAATCAAAAAAATCATTATCTCAACATTAAGAATATATTAAGGGTTGTATTTCACTAAATAATTTATTTTAAAAAAAGTTTAACTTCATACTGTATCAATTTTTTTAATTATCAGTAATGATCAACAAATGCCTTTATATCCATGATGAAAAAGTACTATTTTACAATACATATACATTACATAATAATTATAACTAGGATTTCATAAATAAAATACTTTTAAAACAATATTAAATGATCGGAATATAGGATAAAATTAATCATTTTACTTCAAAAATATCAATATCATAATATTGACCTATATTCAGAGGTATATTATCTTGATTCTTGGGGAATTAATTTGCATATTCTCTCATATCCTATAGTTCTATCACTGAATAATAACATTTTTTGCATTTTCATTTATTATCATGGTGACCCTTATCTTCACACTTATAACAAACTTCCATTCCCTTCAAACGTTTACTAGAGTGATTCTTTCTGTAGTTATTACATGCCGGAAAATCCTTATTTCACTTCTTTCCTTTAACCATATTTTTCTCAACCACTATATTGTTTTGCTGCTTCCTTCTGAAGACATAATAATTAGATAATTCATTCACTAGATTTTTATTACATGATACTATGTTCTCATATGATGAGAATTTTTGGGAGAAGAGATCCCTTTGAAACATTGACTAAATACCATAAAAGAAGAAATCATTATTAATCTTTGGATCATCTACATTGGTGAGGCTCACAACCCTTCTTCTAGGCACTGTTTCTAAATGATTACATTGACTAGATTAGATTTTATCATGTATAATATGAAAACTAGTGAAACACATAACTTAAATTAAAAATAATTGTGAGTAACTAATCTCTTAATCATAAAAATGGTTTCCTTATGATGTTCATATATAATTATCCTCATGTTCTGTCTTGGGATTATATTCCCTAATCTATGTTTTCAAAATATATTTTCCATGGTTGCTGATAAGCTTCCTTTGATACCAACTGTAATGACCCTGACACCCATAGCCTGAAGGAAGTTCATTGTTTTATTTGATTAGTATGATTATAGGTAATACAATCCTAAAGGACCAAAAAAATTTGTATTTTTGGAAAACTAAATTACATATGTGATACTAATAATAAGTTTGGAAAATAAAATAAAACATAACATAAGTAATATATTAGAATCCTTGTAACTCATTCAAAGGATTCCTCTTTATAACCAAGGTAATGAAAACATAATAAGGCTGAGACCAAATCCTCAGTAAGGGTTAGTAAAATGAAATCATTAGTGAGTCACTGAGAATAATTCAACATGGGAAGGTATGTAATATAGAACACAATTAATTTAGATAACATGATAAGGCATAATGAATATATCTAGGTAAATAACTGAAACACATTCCATTTATCCAATAAATTAAGAATGAAATGAATGTATATATTTTATCATATGATAACCTCATTGATAATAATAATAATTACTAAAAAATATTTGAAATAAATTCATAATTATTGGATATCATGTTTGAGGCACATGAAAAACAATAATTTTAAGACCTTTCACAAGACGATTTAAAAATATAGGTAAAAAACCTTTTAATTTGGCCAAAATATTTATACCATTAGAAAATATATATGCATTTAGGGAATATATAATGTCTGAGCCCCAACATTCACTAACAGTCCAAACCATACCTCATATATATTAATTGATTTAATTAATAATTAATATGACATTTGAAATATTCGCATTGAATAATGACTACAAATTTATCAATTAATACCACGAAGGAATAACATTAAATCAAACTTATAATATCATTAAAATAAAGATATTAATGATATGACATGTCAATGGAATGTATATACACCATATAAAAGAAACATGATGCATAACATTATAATATGCCTCAATGAAATGAGATTTAGAAAAAATCCCTTACATTGGGATTTATTTTGGGTGAATGCAATTAAAATAAAATATAATGGTTTTGAGAATTTTATTAACTTATACCAGAACCAAACTCATTTTTATAATATAATATATTAATTTATTATAATATCTCATTACCAGTTTGTTAACAATCTTCCATTGTTTTCACTATTTTGGGTGTTAATTGCCTCGTTTTTAGTATGTTTTGACTTGTTACTTGTTCTTCCTATTACTTAGATCATTATTTCATCATATCTAAAATTTTAAACATTATTTAAATATCATTAATATTTATTACAGTTATATTTATAATAACCTATAAAATTTGGAGATAGAAAATGAAATGCACTATTCACATAGATGATAGACCGTAAGTACGCCTGGACGCTACTGCCTTTTCTTTTTCATATTAAAAGAATGAAAATCAAATGATATATATGTATATTATATTTCTATTATTATATATATTTCATATATTTTACATATTTTTATTAAAGCATCCATTATCTCTTCCATTTATAGTGTAAAAGAATCACATCACTTTAAGGGGAGACAGTCCACAATTCCACAAATGATGTTATCGTATTTAAAAAAATAGAAGTATGAAGGTATGTGATATATAACTATTAAATAAGTTATAATAAAATATAAATATCATATAAATATCATATATATATATCATATAAAAATGGAGTGTCCATAATAATGCCCAACCATGAGAGGTGGTAAAGAAGAAGACTTCCTTGGTTGGATTTCTGCCCAAGGGGAGGCTTCAAGGATTAGGAGAGGGAAGTTGGGAGCATATTTGGGGAGATTTTGGGCGAAATAGAATGATTAATGTTGTGTGAGGATGTGTGGTAGGAGGTTCCCTTTTATAATTGAGGTGAGTGCTACTTTTGGAAAATCACAAAATATTAAATTAATATAAAATACTTTTCCACTAAAAATGGATCAAAAGTTAGGTATTTTGAATCTATGACGAGGATGTGTCAAAATATTTTCAAATAATAATTTCTAGACAAGTTTAGTTCACATTAGTACCCTTATCTTTTGGCATTAACCCTTAGTTAATCCCTTTAACTCTTACCATGACAGCGTGATTATTTACTCTTAAAGGTAAATATAGTTACTATAAGATTCAGAACAGATATTAAATGATTCATAGATGAAATTTTAAACCTTATAAATAAAAATTTTCTAATTTACAATTTTTATGAATTTCATATCATTTAATAAAATTTTATTTATTTTAAAATATCAGTAATGTCAATTTTGACACAATTCATTTGTTGACATTCCAAAAAAAATTAATACACAAGATAACTTGGAAACAAAACATTTAATAAATAGCTAATATGTATAGTTAATATATAAAATTCTTTTAGGACATTAATTATATCATATTACATATTTTTTATATTTATAATAAAATTTATTTGATATGTCAATTAATTTAACAATTACTACATCATCATTGTGCAAGCATTTAATTAAATTATTTATTCCTTAAAAATAAATAATATATTATCATGATGAAGATAAAAATTCTATATTTCAAATGAATATCTAAAGTCTATTATATATTTTGAATAACCATATTTAAAAAACGCAACACTTGTTAAAAACTTGAGAATGACATAGTAGTGTTTCCTCAGAATAAAATACTATAAAAGGATTGATGTCATAAAAGTGGCTCTAAGAGGACATAAAATCAGACCAAGTATGATTTATTTCAATAATTACTCATCAAAAAAAATTATTACAAGTGTTGGGGTAATTTTACAATACATATAATATTATTATTACCCTTAATAACCTGATTTATCCTTAACCGTGGTAATTTAAAAAATAATAAAGTTAATATTGATTTCATAAAAAAACAAAAGGGGCCTATTAAATAAATTTGTAACTTCTAATTACAAATGTCGAATACATTTCTCAAAATTAAAAACACCTAATTGGATAAAATTAGTTTAAAATTAATCTCATTGAAAGAATAATAAAATTGTTTTTTAAAGTGAAAACCTTTAGAAGATTGAAATGTTTTTATATCCAAATTAAATTTAAAATTATTTATAATGAAATAGAATAGATAAAATTAAAAAATTGATATAATATTATTTTAAAAGCAATTGAAAATTTAATGTAACACTATAAATTATTTACACAAAAGCTGTTTTTTAATTAAAATGTAATATTTTATAACTATTAATTAAAATGTGAAACTTATCATTAAAATAACAAAAATTAAACCAATGTGATTTATCTATATATTCAACATTAAAATAATATTTTCATTTTGTCAAATAAAATATATTAAATTTCAAAAATTGGATTTAAAATCGATTTTCCATTAATAGGCAGTGAAACGACCTTCAGAAAAATATATATTTTTATGCATAAAATTGGATTTGTTCTTATATTATTCCTATTAAATGTATTGGATGAATATGTAAATTATTTGATTAAATATATATTATATTAATATAATTCTATAATTGTAATTAATTTAATTTATTAAGATAAAATGACTTTGCGAGCATAAAAATATTTATTTATAAAAAAAGATTCCAATATATTTTGTTTGTTCTCTTATTAATTTCTATTTAATTTGTAACCAATAAATTCAAACATATATTTTCATAAGTTAGTTAATACTACTCAAAACTTCCAACATAACAGTTAGGTTATATCTTATTTTATTAAATTATAATATTTTTATAATATATTTTTGTTCAAAAAGCTCAGCCTTGTATGTACTACCATCCAGCTCATTATTGTGTATATAATAATATTAACATAGTGTTGAGTATAATGAAATCTATCAATAAAATTAAATGTTTTCAAAAATTATAATATTGTAATGTATTGGGGTGTTGCAATATTCACCACGTGTTTATTTTATGTGGTGTATATAAAACCCATGTATTCCTTTTATGATGATTCTCAAGAAAACTATGGTGATTTATATATAGATATAAATTTATTTGTTTCATGAGGTATTTATTTTAATGTTACCAATGTTGTAAGGGTTTATTTCAAAATCTCATCATTATATGGGATTATTTAAATTTAAGTCTTCTCTAGGGGAATTATTAAATCTTCATAAATTATACCCAATATATTTTCTTATAATATAGTAATTTCTATAATTTTAATTTTTTCTTTTCATTATACTCTCATAAATACTAAAGATAATGAAATTACATTTTTAAATTAAGACTGACCTTGTTTTTCTTCAGTCAGGAATATTTTTTTTTTCATTTTCATATTTTATTTAAAATGTTTTGAAAAATGATGTTAGTAAACTATAATGATTAATTAAAAATATTTTTACTCATGTTTGAATTTATATAAAAATGATGAAAAAAATATTCTCCTTTTATTAATAAGGTACTTTAACAGAAGGAATGAACATAGTATTTTTTTAACAATTACCATGTGAATTTAACTTCCATCCTTCATGACCACTCAATGATTTAAAGCTTCCATTAATATTTTCCATTGTTATTTTCAATGAAAATGTATTTTATAATATGATTGAAGTTTTGGTTTTTAAATGAAATTTTAGAATTGAAGGTGTTATTTTCCTATATTTTTAATGTTTTTGATATTGATTTTATTCATAAATGAAAAAAAAACCGTTTATTTTAATTATGACATATTGGAGATAGAATATAATGATACTATACCATTCATATTATTTCTCTATATGGATTATTATTAGTTTTACAATGGAAAGTATTGGTATTTTGTATTCTAGTTCGTCATATACAATTTTTTTGATTATTAAAGCATGTTGATTTGATTTATTTTTATTCATATGATGAATGCATTGGAATTTTTAAGTGATAGGTTGGAAAAAAAGTATATAGAACTATGATGAATCTATATGAATCATAAAAACTAACATGTTGGGTATTTAGATGAGGCCATAAAAATTTATATTTTTTTTCTAGGAATGAGAAGTTGTTGGTATGTTTATGATGTTTTTTCATAAGGCATAAAAGGTAAGTTATATATATTAAAAATTATACATTCAATAATTATAAAATTAGTTATTGATTTCAATGAGATTATTTGAATAGTTATGATATCTATTGATAAGTTTCATGATCATGTGATTACTTATATGTAATAATTTAATCATCATTTATTCCTACCATATTATTATTTGTGCTCTAGTTCATGGTTAAATGGAATGTATTTTATGTTATTTACCTTATCATACTGATTATTCATGTTTTACTCTTGATATATTTCGTTGTACATAACCCTTATTGAGCATCTGAGCTCACCCTTTATTATATTTTCTTTTCACATGATTCAAGGATGTGTATTATGATTGATATCCAATGATATGCTTGTGGGAACAATAATTTTATCAAATAGAATATGGTATTGTATTTTATGTTTTCAAATGTAATGTGATATTTAAGAATGTATATAGTTAACCAAGACTACAAATCAATTGAGTAATTTTGAATATGATCTCTTATATCTTGTACCAATATAATAAAATAACATCCAACTCTAAGATTCTAGTCTTAATGTATTTATAGTTGGTATTAAAGAATGTTTAATACAAACCTTGAGAACTAGATTTACTAAAACATAAATTAGGAAATATAAAACTATGAAATAATTTTTGTATAAGTATAAGCATAAAATGAAATCCTAATGATATGGTATAGTAGATATTACTATTTTATAAGAACACATCCTGGTAAGTATTCTATAAGTGGATGTTCTTTTAATACAAATGCATCTAGTGTTAATAACCTTAAAAAGAGTTGGTAGAATATATCTTAACAACTATTCAGTTTTACAATGATTGTGTCATTACTATTCACCATGTTTGACAATCACATGGGATATTCTTGGGTTAAAATAAATTTTATTTAAGAACCATTATGAAGAATTATAGAATAAAAAATTTGACTGAAAATTAACATTTTATTATTAAAAACAATTTTTAGGAAAAATGAGAAACCAACCCCAATAAATCTGGAGGCGAATCCTCATAATAGAAAACAAACCATAAAATTATAGCCTTAGACTATTAGAGATTTTATCTCTATAAGTTATCTAGTTCATAAGCTATACCATAGAATCAGTGTCTTTGTTGATAATATCCTCAAAGAGATTTTCCATTTTTTACCATGTTAGAATTTACTATTATTTTCAGATTTTACCATCATTAAAGCCTCTCATTAGGATCATATCTAGTTTTTCAAACCAATTAGCCTACTCTTTGTTGACCTCCACTTGAATATGCCTTCCCATCATCTCAGCCTCTTCCTGTGGGATGTTGACATATAGAAATTCATCCACCATTTCTTCCTTAGAGTGGAGGATATGTTCTTTTGAGTCCTTTGTCGTTTCAGTAATGTTTTCATTTACTTTAAAACTCACAAGAATAATTTCATAGATGATTCCCTGAACCATAACTTTAGATTTCTGCTACAGAATAACCATGAAATCCGATGACATTTCCTTCTCATATAGTTTATATTTTTTACATGATAGTGTTTCCATCAGTTTTGGTAAATGAGAGTATTCCTTGCATTCCCTAAAAATATTCTTCTTAGGGATATTCCCCTCCTTATGAGCCTTAGATAACCTGATATCCTCCTTATAATCCACACCTTATGTAGTTCATCCATATGGATCATAGTGAAGATCCTGTACAAGCTCATCAGTGTCCAAAAACTCAATGTTATTGTGGGTCTGAACACCATCTTGGACCAATACCGTTCCTGTTGATTTATTATTGACCCCTGAAGTAGAATCACTCTGATTTAGAGTTATCTGAGGATAATTCTCTACCCCTTCTTCCAAAACCAAAAATTCCTTCCTCAATAAACTCCCAACTTCATATTGAGGTGAATCCAAAGAGGGTTCATAAACCTGTATTGACACTAGTTTATCCATGTCCTCGTACCTCAAATCTACTTTAAGCTAATCGAATTCCCCCGACACAGAGGGTTCATCAACCTATTTTTCCACTGGTTTACTTTGAACTGTGTTTTTTTCCAATTTATTATCCTGTTTAATATCATATCCCTTCCTCGCTTTCACTGTAACCTTCCCTTGGTGAACACCCTATCTGCAGTTAGTGTCTGAGTGACCTAGTCGGCAACAAGATGAACAAACCTCCACCCAATGGTCAAAGACCACTAGATGCTTACACTGTACCTCCTCGTTGGCTTCAATCCACATAGACTCAACTGGTGGCCTCAAAACATCAACCTCCACACACATGCATGGGTTGATTAGATGGAACACTAAAGCAGTACACAAATCCATACAGATAAAATGACCCACTAAATTCATTAGAATACTTATAATAGTAGGATTTTAGAATGGGAGAGGTATTTGAGGAAGACTTACCCAAACTAGAATTATAGGAGAATCACGATTAGAGTATAAATCATAGATCCATAGAAACTGATAGAAGTCCCATGCACCACACTTCGTAGGAGCACACAAAAGAGCACAAATAAAATCATCCAATAAAGAACATATCACTATCAAATGCCTTTTATCCAACAGACTGACAACCAATCGTTCTTGAATCCCCAAGATTCAAAGACAAACTTATTAAAGTCATCCACCAAATGCCATTTTTTCCTAAATCATGCAACCAATTTTTGGTTAAGTAAGATATCTGCCTCTATAAACTCCAAAAACGACAACGGTATCTCATGATCACCTTCCCAAATACCGGGGAATTTCAGACCTAGATTAGTTTCAGGAATGTTCAAAATCAAATCAGGATTTGTGAAGGGGTACAATTTGTGCCTCTGACAATAATGAGGAAGCCATGAATCCTCCCCCTCCCACCAACTAGTGACAAAGGGGGGAACAACGTCGTCCCCATTAGGATTTCTCCATCGCTACTTCGAGCACCCACTGCTTTCCACCCACTACTAGAATTGAACATTTGAGAACCTATGACATTCCATAGTAATATAGGATAAACCTAATATGACATGAATTGATAAGTCTATGGATAATAACTAGTTTACTGTTATTGATTACCCATTTTTGGTTTCATGTTATTAACGTTTAAGATGATTAAGGGTATTTTCAGAGATATTTAGGGTAATACAAGCCTTTGGTTTAGTATATTTTTAGTGAAAAGGAAATTTTTGGAATATTGAATTTATATTAAATGGACACAAGTATAAAGGCATTTTTTAGTAGAATAGAGTCAAATCCACTTTTATTAGAGGAAAAGAAAAGTAACAGAAGAAAAAAAATATGACACGAGAAAACAAAGTGATTTGGTCACTAAGTGATTATGGTTGTTTTTTTAAATAAGTGAACTATATTGGGAATATTTTATTATTAAGGTAACCATTATTTGAGGAATTATAATTCTTTTAATTTTTGAATCATAAAAGTTTTCATTGAAGTTTTTTGGGGATTTAGGTTATTTGGGGAAATCTTAGTATATTCTATAGACTATATGATCTAGGTATACACATGATTATTATGTGACATTGTGAGATAATTTATGTTTTATGGTGATAAATCTTACGTAAACTATTTTTGATTTATAGTTTTTGAAATTTGGTCAGACATATTTTTGAGTAGTTTTTCAGTTAACTATTTATGTAATGGATTAAGCTGATATTTGGGAATTTTTATTAATGTTTTAGAGATTATTTTAATACATATTAGATAACTTGTGCCAACCATTTTGGTTCTGATAAATATTTAGAGAGAGTAGGAACTACTTACAATTTTTTTTAAATATTATGATCCAATAATTTTTTTATTGCCTCAGTCATGACAAATTCATCTTGAATATTAATTTTATGGTGTAAGAGATGAAAATGAAATTAATTGAATAAAAAAAAGTATAGGATTATGATTATGGAATGGAAATAAATCATGTAATTAAATTTTCTCATATTTCAATCAGTATATTGAAATAATCCCTTAACTTTAGGAAAAGAATTTTGAAATAAAAATATTACCTTTTATACATTCATTTCTGATGAACCCCTCATTGATTTATTGTTTTGTAGTCATTAACTTTATCACGAACATATTCTATATCACTCACTATTAGTTATTAGATATTTGGTTTCTTATAAATTCCAATAATTTATATTCCGAATTTTTTTTCCTTATCCTAGAACCTAATAATGTGTTATTTTAGGAAACCTTTATGCTTTCAAATTTCCCTTTAAAAATATATTTTATTATCCCCATTTATGTTGTCGGTGTTTAAAAATGGAGGAACCTTTACTAACTACGATATAATTTCAAGGTAGAAATTTATTTAAGGTTGTATATTGTAACACCCAGATCTTTTATCTTATATTTCTATTCAAATAAATTTTATTTCTTTGGTATCATTCATTACATGGAACATGTAGTTTAAATGAACCATGATATTCTATTTAAATAATATTATTTGAACAAGACTATAATAACCTAGAAATGAAATTTTATGTATGAAAAATTATAACCAAATTAAAAAAATTATTTATAAAAATTTTACACAATGAAAATTCAATAATTAATGCATAATAAATAAGTATTAAATTTTTAGTAATGTCATTTTAAGCTTGGAAAATAAATTTTCTTAAAATTTTTCTATATTACTTTCTCTGAGAATTTTATTCAATTTTTGATATAGTATTCGATCAAAAACTATATCATTTTTTTAAATCATCTTATCAAAATTAAATTTGGGTGCAATATTTGGATTATTATGCAACCTTTTTTTACAATGAATTGTGAAAAATATGATTTTATGTAAAAAATTCATTTATTTTCATTAAAAAATACCATAATTCTATGAATGTTTTAAAAACTTTACCTTAAAGTCCTTTAGTTATAAATTATATAATTTTTTACATATTATTATTTGTACTCTTTTTTGTAGAAGTATATTTTTTGCTCTAAAAACATTTCTTTAAAAAACACTGTTCGTTGCATTTTACACACTTTTATTAAAATAATTTTCTTATAATTATAAAAATTGAATATTATTAAATTTATTGAATATTTAGAATCATATGAATTAAAATCAATTAATTTGGTAAACATAATTTTTTATTATTATGATTAATTAACTTGGTAAATAGCTGTTATCTCAGTAATGGTGAAACGCGTAAAATAAAGGTAAAATGTTTTGATAAGGCATTACAACATCTCTAAAAATTTACTTTATTCTATTGTAAGAGTGAATTTCATCTATTTAAATCCTTTTAATCAATATATTTCCTCTTTGTTCTATTTCTATTTGATTATGAACTTTATATTATTTCAAGAAAAGAATAAATAAAAAATATCACTCTCTTGACTTTAATGTCTTTAAATTTTTAACGTAAGGATAAAATGAGGATCCCTTCACTTCTAACTTTTTATTTGATAGATACATTATTTTTTATCTTGGTAATTTATTCTTAAATTATAGTGATTTTATTCTTACCTTAAATACTTATGCAACACCGACACAATCTTTATTCAAATAATTACATAATTGATTTTCAAAATATTAAAAGTAATAAAATTTGGATACATTATTATATTTCCAGAATTTTCTAGGTTAAATAATATTTTATGGATGTGAAAAATGTTTATATTATAATTACAAACATAAATTTATAACTTTAATTTAAAAGTAACTTTATAGTTCTGAGAATTATATTAATGATATTTTATGAAAAAATATTTTTTAAATGATTTAAAATTCATTAAAATATAATATTATTCCAAATAAATGGGATATCATTGAAAATATAAAACATGAAAAATTTATGGTTTAATTATCCTTTTATAGTACCATTATTTTCCCTTAAATAGTATAAAAAGTTTCTATTATAGTAATTGTCAAAGGGATTAACGAGTGGTCGGCGGAGGGTGAAATTAAATGACAAGGTTTAAAAAATCTCCTAAAAATTATTAAATCTTATTATAGGAGACAATTTAGAATTATAATAATAATATTTTTAAATATTTAATATTTAATTCCCTTTATTATAAAAATTATTTTATATTAATTTAATACTTTAAGTAATTCCAAGAGTGCCCCTCTCCTCACTTATAAAAGGGCCCATATTATCCTCTCTTCCTCGCACAATATGAGACATTTTTCTCAAAAAAAACTTTCCAAAAAATCTTATAAAACTCCTTGAACATTATTTGTAGGTTATATTACTCTTAAATGACTATAATTATATTTATTAAGAAAGGATTTAGTGGAGGTCAGCCATAGAAGCGGTAATCTCCTTTACTGACTCTTTCATGTTTATTTCATCTTATACATTCTAAAAATATATTGAAACCAAACTAAAATTATAAATCAAGTATCTTTAATATATTGAGATTTGATTATTAATTTGGGAAAAAAATTTCAACCTCCTTTTAATCCTATAGAAGATGAAAACACCATTCATGGATAGGTATTTCTTACTATATCCTCATAGTGGTAGAAATCATTTTTCACCACAATTTTAATTAGATTATTATAAATATCCAAAAAATTTACATATATTGTATTTATGAAATAATTATGGTTATGAAAATATAATATATCATTTAAATTATCACCATTCCATCTTTTTGAAAACAATAACTTCGATCTTGTGTACATATGGATTACCACCTTCATAAAGCGATGTGACTGGTTTTTTATTTTATGCTTAACATAAATGGAAATATGGATAAATTTAATGAATATAAATGATATATATGATATAATAATAATTATTTAATGGTTAATTTTTATTTAAATTTCTGTTTTTACTTCCTTTTAAATGTTAAAACATTATTCATGCATACATACGACTTACCGTGTCCATCAACAATATAATTAAATTTTTATATCTAATTTTCATTGATGATTATAAATATGTATATAATTAATATATATGATATATATATCCTGATTATAATTATATATAATATTAAACCATGATCAATGTGTGAGGACCTAAGCAACCAATCCAAAACATCCATGAAAAAACTAAATTGTCAATACTTGGAAATGTGGTTTTTAATAAGAAATTTTTAATAAATAGGTGTTGAATTATTAAAAGTGGATAATATATAATATTATATATATAAAAAATTATTTTGTTATATAATTATAATATATCTAAATTTATTATACATTTGGTTAAAATAACTTAAATAGAAAGTCATACTAGAGGAAAAAGATTTTTGTTTCACATTTAATTTTATGAGACACATGAGATTTTTATAACTTGTTTATTATATTAATTATATATTAACCAAGAATTAATTTAATGATAATTACAGTGAAAATTATTGTGATTTAAATACTATCTAATGTTCTCTCTTTCACAATTTTTTTATTATAATGTTACCAAAATGGTACATTTTTATTTCAGAATCTCATTATTGTACATGATTATTTATATTTAAGTCTTTTTTTGGGGAATTATTTTATATTTATTGACTAAAAAGAATATATTTTCTTATCCTATGGTTATTTCTATAAATTTTATGTCTTCATTTTATTTTCTACACTGAAAATACTCAAGATACCGAAATAATGTTTTTAAAATAATAGTAGACTTTTTTTCTTCGATCATGAACATTTCTATTAAATGTTTGTATTTTAATAAAATAATTTCATAATTATTTTTATTATTTTCCAATGATTAATTAAATACATAATTACCTATGTTTAAATTTATATAAAATGGTTTAAAAATAATATTCTTTTTATTTTTTGAAAAAGGTTCTTTTATATAAGGTATGAACATAATATCTGTTTTAATAATTACATCATAAAGAAATTTCCCACTTTCATGACCAATAAATGGTTTTAAAATTAATTCATAATTTTGCACAATTATTCTTATGGAAAATTTTTGTCCTAATATTATTGGGAATTTTTATTCTTTAAGGTTAATTTTTAATGTGAAAAATTTATTTTCCTAAAAAATGATTTTCATTATTTTCTATGTTATTTCTATTCATCAATAATAATAACCATTTATTTTTTTACTCTACTAGGGAAATATGGTAAGGATACCACACTTATTATTTATCTATATGGTTTATGTTCTGTTTCACTATGGAATGTATTGAAATTATATATTCAAGTTATTAATATATAGAATGTTTTTATTTATTAAGGCATATTGATTTAGTAGTGTAGTTTATTCACATGATTAATGATTTTGACTTATTAAGTGATGAGTGGGGATCAAAATTACTAACCCCATCAATTATTTGGTAGATATCATGAGACAAAAAGGTAGGGTATTTGGGGAAGGCCTTACCCATTAATGTATGATGTCTAGGAATGAGGCCTTGATGGTATGTTAATATGTATTGGCATGAGGAATCAATGGTAAGTTTAATATGTCTGACATTATGAATTCCATTATTGGAAAATATTTTAATGATATCCATTTAATTGTTTGAATATTTATGATATATATGGATATGTTTCAATCTCATGCAATTATTTACATGAAATTATGTTATCAATATTAATTCCTACCAAATTATTCTTCAAGATCAAGTTATTAATTAAATAACATATTTTTTCAGTTATTTACCATTATATATTGACTATATCTTTTTAAATAATGATAGGTTACACTATATGTAATCCATATTCAGTATCTGAGATCACCCAGTTCTGATTTTTTCTTTATCCGGGATGCTGTGAAGTGTATTATGATTGATATGAGAGGATATAATACAGGGAACATTGATGTTATGAAAGAAAATACTCTATTGTATTCTATGTTTTTAAATATATTATGATATTTATGTATGTATATAGTTTACCATGAATACTAAACCATCTATTCCTTTTGTATTTGATCTCCTACATCTAATTATAATATAATAATGTAACCAATGGCTCTAGGCTTCTAGGTTCAGGTTCTTTATAGGATGTAGTGTGTCCAGGTTGATGAGACGAGGTTGTCCTTTTTTAGTGAGATGGAAAGGGAGATACTGATGTTATTTTATATAGGATGATACATTTTTTTCTTATCTTTTGGCTAGTATATTACTTGGATTAGTAAGTTCTATGGGATTCTAGTTCCCAACCATGTTGGAGGAGTATGAGGTCATATTTCCCAAGTATTCTTCAAACTTAACTCTCTATAGAGAGTTGAAATTATTTATAGACCTTCACCTAGGGAATACAATGTTATCTGTTCAATCACATCATATGTACCATGTAGATCTATGATATCTATAGGTGATGTTGGAGGATCTGTAGAGGAAGAGCTTCGATATACCCAGTGTATCACCTTGACCGGCCCTAGTGTGGTTCTCTAAGAATGCGAATGTGAGCTTGAGGTTACACATAAATTGTTTTCATATATTTCAAGTAAATATTAAGATTAAATATCCAAGTATAAGAATAAAAAACCTATTAAACTAGTTTGAAGAGGTGAAGTGGTTCTCAAATATTGTCCTCAGGTTGGGTTATCACCATCTCCAAGTTTGAGAGGTTGATAAAGAAAAGGTGACATTCTAGTGATCCTATAATCACTGTTAGTACTTGGAAATTTCCTTCATCATGATTAATTCTCCAAAAGTGTTTATGGGACTCATTTACTAGATCTTTCAGGCCTTACTAAATCGGTTTATGGTGGTATTCATAGATGAAATCCTTATGTAGTCATCATAAAATTAAAAATCATGCAATACATTTGAATATGTTTCTAGACATAATTTGAAGTGAATTGTATTTATAGGAAACTCTAAAAGATTCAATTATGGATTTGAGAGGTCCAATTATAGGGACATGTTATCTCATTGGAGAGAGTGGAAGTGCACCCTGAAAATGATAGAGGTAGTACTAGCATGGGATCCATGTATGAACTTAAATGAGGTGAGTATCTTACTTGGGATTATATTCTATTATCAAATATTCATTTTTTATTTCTCTAGGATTACTATACCTCTGAATAACTTGAATGAGAATGGTCATCCTTTCACAAGGACAATACAATTCCAGTAGGCTTTTCAAGAGCATCATTAGAGTTTGATGAGTAACATAATCTCGTGATTTTTTGAGTTGTGTGTCCATTACATGGTGTTATATGATAAATATAGAGTTATGATTATATGTTTTATGGTGTATAGATAGATAAAATTTTACTATGGGTCTCTAAAAATGATTCCCCATGAGAAACGTTATGCAACCCATGTTTTGGAGCTGGATGGAGTAGTTTTTCCATGAATTCATGGAATCACTATCTTATGGGAGAGTGATTCATCATATATTATGGCCATAAGATTCAAAAGTATGTATTCTCATAGAAAGGTCTTAATTCATGGTGGAGGTAGAGTATGGAGTTATCATAGGTCTATCATTTTGATATAGTCTATACTCATGAGAAATAGAACACGGTGGTAGATGGACTTAGAAGGAAATCTAATTCACAATTAGTGAACTAGGTAATAGATAAGTTGGGCTCTTTTTAGTTGAACCTTGTGGAAAAGGGTGGAATATAATACCAATAATCGATGAATGTTACCCTACCTATTATTCAATGCATCGGGCTTCCCAAATCAAAGTTATCGATTGTGTTATCTTGCATGACTAGATATCTACAAGCGATTATTCTAATAGATTTTATTAAGGTTAGGGGAATGTAATACTTTTATGAGGATAGAAAATGGTACCAGTCAATCTTTGAGAGGAGGTACTGAAGGATTTTCTTACATCACCCTTAGTGTTACATCGTAGAGTGGTAAAGATGCACCAGGATCTTTTGCATCAGTTTTAGTGTCTAGGGATGAAGGGTTGTATTACTAAGTTTTTCACTAAATGTGACACCTTCAAATAGTTGGAGGCTAGACACCTAGTTCCAGGGAGTTCATCCCAACCCCATTGAGGATACTATTTTTAAGAGGTTTTATATTTGTATAGATTTTGTTATGATACTTTCTTGAATAGATTATAGTCAAGATCATATTAGGTTGATCATAGACTAGACCCCAAAGTCATCCCTCCTTCCAAGACACATGGGCGAAAATTTCAATGGATACAATGGGATGACTATACATGAAATAGATAATTTGTTTTCAAATATTTACATTGATGATTTTATTAGAACACGATGTTAGATTCAAATCCTAAATAAGGGGAGAATTATAAGAGGATTTTGGGACTCAGTTGAAGATGAGAATTACTTTACAACCCTGGAAGATATCCGTATATTGAAAACCATTCATCTTTTGTAAGACCAGATACTGTACTATTTATTTTATTTTGAACATAGTTTGGAGGATCCTCTACCCATGGTGGAGTTTATTTATTAAAATATTTAATATTATACCATTTTAATTACATTATTCAAGGACTTATACGGGAAAAATTAGAAGCCACAAAAAATGATGGACTGATCCATGAGAGATGATTGTAATGGTCCTAGAGTTGGTGTAAGGGAAGGTAGAGAAGGTATAGATCATTCAAGAGAAGATTAGGACTTCCTATGAGGTTCATTAGACCTTTCTTTAGAAATATACAGGTTTGGTGACGTGGTATACGTCTTTTCTAAACCACTAAAATTAGAATAGGTGCACGAAAGTTTCCACATATTTTATCTAAGGAGATACATGCACGATTAATCACTCGTAATTGACTAGGGTGAGATGGATATTGAGTATGGAGCTAACTTTTCAGAGTACATGTTGGTAATTAAGGATCATCTTGAGAAGATCCTTCCTAGGTGAGTGATCTGATTTTTTTATGTTGATTGGAAGCATTTGAATCTTTAAGGGAGCACCTAGGAGTGAGAGAAATATATGTGATATCAGTCCCTCATCTCTTTAAGTTGGTTTTCTCTTTTTTGGGATAAAAATATATAAATGTGGGTAGAATGTGATGATTTTTTTTTTGTATTATACATGTGAATATTTTGAATAATAATTATGGAGTTAATCATGGAGTTATAGGAGGGTTAATATGATCTTTTATTAGTTTTTTTTGATATTGACAGATATAAAGATGAGGAATTAATAGAAATATAAAATGCATCCATATCATTGTGATTTATATTTCTTCTTATATATTGTAGATATATTTTTTGTGAAATAAACTTTTTAGGTTCAATTGTATGAGGTTCAATAAGCTCCTAATTCAGTTTTTCATAGTATTGATCTAAAAGTAGATGGGATATAATGGAAAATATGATGAGAGTAATAGTAATATAATCTTTCAAAGATTAAGGAATTTGTTTTAATTAGAATAAAATAATTCATTAGTGTATGTGAATATTTCTTTTGAATTTATTCTGGAAGAAATTTTAGAATTGGATTACTATATATTTTAGCTTATTATGGGTAGTTATTAAATATTGATGGATTATTTACATTGGTGATTGAAAGTTTCATACAGTATAATGGAATTTGTTCTGATCTCAATTCTTGGTGGAATTTCAAATATCAACACACAAAGAGGAGTGAAAATATCATCTATTATATTTTATACATGAATATTATTCTGTGTGGGATATTGGAGTTATGTTTTTGAATACATTAAATTACTTAACTAACATTTTGGGGAATGTGGATCTGAGGGTGTGTCATTTTGAGAGTGTCTAGTTCCCATATATGCATCCCTATTTTTTTTACTTTGAATACCTATTCATTGGTGATGATGAATGTTCATGTTTTTTTTAAAAATTTTGGGGCTGAAGCCTCATTTTTTTTAAATCAAAGGAAAAACCTCTTTTAACTGGGTAGAAGGAGACCCATCGCATAGCCCGAAGGCCTAGTGGACATTTAACCCATTAAATGGCCCGTAGGCCCAAGCCCATTCTGTGAATAGTAATGCTATAGTACCCTCATGCTACAGTACTGCATAGTACCCTGCCGCCGCTATAGTGACCTACCGCCACTATAGTGCCTGCCATTGCCACAGTGCCACCGCTGTCACAGTATGCTACAGTACTTCTAGAGTCCCTATGCCCAATGGGTTTTGAACTGTGGTACATTTTTCAATATAAAATATTAAAATGAATGATAAAAACCAATACATTATAAGGTTTTAATAGGAGACAACATGAATACTAGTAAATGTGGAATAAATTCACATATTTATAACAATACCACAAACATAAAATAATTTCTTAGTGGTTCATCGTAAAGACTTTTACCCCCACTACAACAATGGAAACATAAAAATCATTTAAAAATTTAATAAGCATGCTGAGAGATAAGTAAAATTATAATATGAATAAATTTTTGTGAATCATATAAGGCTCTATATAGGAATGTAATATGACCATTTTAAATAGTTTTTTGATACATAACTATTATATATATATAACTGTTAGATATATAACATTCAAGTATATTTAAATAAAATATCTATATCATTTTCTAATAACAAATTATATGTACTATTATTCACAACAGTCATATAATTAAAATTTTTAGTGAAATATTTTAAGAGCATTTAATGTTTTAAAAGGTATTTTTTCTATAAAAGTTGTTTTTTGTAAAGCTTTAAAAGATAAATTTATAAATTTTAGAAATTGGATTTCATAAAATTATTTAAATTTTGGTTTCATAATATCAAAATTATCATATAAGTTTTTTATGATTTATCAGAAATTGTTGATTATTGGATGAATAGGAAAAAATGCCAATTTTTCAAATAATGTCACTTTTATGAAATTACAATGATATAAGACATACATGATTTTTTTAAAAAAATTTATAATATATAAAATATATATTTTAGAAGTAATTAATTTAAAAATATAACGTTGAACTTAAAAATCTATGTCTGATAATTGAGGATTTAGTAATTTTTTTTATATAAAAACTACATTCAGTTCTTCTAGATTAATTAGTCTTTAATAAGGACAATTTATACATTTTTTTTGTTTTAATGTTAAATTATTATAATTTTATTTTATATAATCCAATTTATTTTATTGGGATCAAAATTGAACATTAATTTGGAAGAAAATCATTTTTATGCTTAAAATAGTTTTTTGTAACATTTTGAAAACTTATGTTACGAATATTTTTTCCTAATTATAAAAAATAATTTTAAATGTAATTAGATATTTGGAATCAAAATATTCAATTTTATTAATAATATCAATTTAATTTTTAGTTTTAATAAATAGTAACCATTGATAGAGGGTATTCCCCATGATAAAGGTAAAAATCGGTAAACTGAGGTTAAAACTACGATATAAGGTTTAGAAACCGATGAAACACTTATACTTATTGAATTTTATAATTTTATTTCCTCTTGAATAACCCTATATTTGAAAATATGACCCATTGGGATCACTTTTCTTTGATTACGACCATTATATTATTTTAAGTAAAGGATAATTACAAAATATCACTCTCTCCCACTTATTATGTTGTGATAATATAGTTATGAATAAAATAATTTATGAAATAATATAGATGATAAAATTTATTAATAATTAAATAAAATTATTATATCAAGTAATTTTTAATTACTAGTGATGGTATAATTACCTTGGATGATTACACGACACCGAAACAATGCTTGTTAAAACAATATAAAAAAAATTAAATTATTTTCTAAAAAACTAATAATATTACATTTTGGATGAAAAATGGTATTCTATAAATATGATGGATGATTAAAACACCTACGATTACAATTAATTTTTTAGATTTGAAATACATTATTTTATTTATGCCTTTAATGTCATGATAAGTGAATAATCATGAAAATAACTACTAATGAAATTTAATGTTTAAAACTTATCTTTAAATAATTATTAAATCATAATAATTATATAATAATGAAATTTCTGGGTAAATATTCTAGTATATCATAATTTTTTTTGTATATTCGACTTTTATTTTTTAAATTTACTTTCATGTCCCATTGAAAATGAAAAAATTGTTACCATGGTTAATATTAAAAAGGTTAACCAGGTGGTTAAATTAAGAGATAATGTTACCAATGCCACTTAATGTGGTAAAAAATTCATTGGATGAATTTATTTATACATTTAAATCCAAAAAATTTATTATATAAAACCTTTGATCCATTTTACAAGAATTATACACATATTATATATCAATATTTGATGTATTTACAGAATTTCCACCCTCCTAACTTATAAAAGGGAATATCGTCTCCTATCTTCCTCACACCTCCTGAGGAATTTAACTTGTCCAATAACTTCAAAAATACATTCCTGAACTTCCTAACCATATCCTCAATGTTTCGGTCTCACCAAAATACCAACCTATAAGGCTTAAGTTGTAAGCCAATATAAGTTTTCTAGAGAAGGGCTATAACTCTTAACCGAGTGTTTTCATGTTCATTTATTCTTCCAAACCCTTAAAATATCATATAGACTTGATGATATGATAAAATAAGAATCTTACATATACTTAAATGTTTTTAATTTTATGTAATAACCATTTTCATTTTCTTTTTATTTCAAGTGGAAATTTAAAAATCGCTCGTGCGTACATGTGGATTAACACCTCTATGAAGTGATGCCTTTCATTTTTCACTACCACCTCCAAAGGATTATAATTATGACAGGTTTAACGAATATATATGATATTAGTAACATAATTATAAAATATTTCTTTCCATTTTATGCTTCCAGCAGTTGAAAGATAATAACATTGTTTATCAATAGATGTGGACTACCACCGCCACAAAGCGATGCAATTCATTTTTCATGTTTCCTTTAATAAATGGAAGTAAAATTGTATTTAATATATAAAAATTGTAATTATATCATTATTAATATTATATAGAATATGTAACCCTGACCACTTTGACAACAGTTAACCCACCGAAGTTGTTTTGGGAATATGAACCGAAAGTTCTCTAAATATCCAACTTAACTAAAAAAGTAATAAAAAAAGTCATAGTAATAAATGAAATAAACAGAATAATTATAATATAATGAAAATAAAAACTTTTGACTATAAATTATAAAACTAATATAAATTTATTATTCCATATTTATATAATTTATGAAACAGACGAGGACTCAAGGTATGAGTTTATTCTATGATCTCATTTTTATTAAAAAACGTTTATATTTAAATGTAAATTGAATGAAATTATATTATAATTACCTTTTTAAAAATATATATTTAGTTATATAATATCTATGAAATTTTTATTTTTCTTCCTTTCATTTTCCTCTCTTTGTTATATAAATGACTGAGCACATTTTTTAAGAAAAATAGTTCTTATTTCCCCATTTGGCTGAGAATCATTATCATCCAGATACATGTTCTCTATAATACTTTCAATAATTTTTTTACTAAAAAAATATGATTTTTTAAATTCAATTTCATCTATATTTGAATTTATATAATTTTTTTAAATGGAATCATTTTGTAATCTTCCAAATGATGGATTTTTTACTTTTTACCAATAGTGAGAATAAAATATTTTTTTTATGTTTTCTCAATGAATTTTTTTTCAACCATCATAACTATTACTTAAATTTTATATTCATTAAAAATATTACTCAGATATTTTCAATAAAATTAATTTTCTCAAAATTTTCTAAAATTTTTATCTAAAATTTTATCAAAATGAAAAGTATATTTTTCTTCTTGTTTCTACAAAAGGACCAAATTTTATTTTTACGGAATTTTTATCGATGTAAATATCCTATGATGGCTCTTATGATTTACTTGGGATATAATCTAATGACATTATTTGAATTATTTATCTAGATGGATTATGATCTTATAGTTATAGTTCTTAATTGGAGAAAATATTTAAATTTCTTATGCTGGTTTTCAATATGAATGTTTGTTTTTTTTGCTTAATTGGTTTTTATTCATTTAATAAAACTGATGACTCAAATGATCTTAATATGTGACGAGCGAGGCTTGTTAGGGAACATTAATGCATCAGTAGGTATCATGAGACTAACAATGTCAGAAATTTATTGAATAATTTACCCATTTATGTATGATTTCTAGGAAAAAGGCCTTGATGGTAAAATTTTAATGTCTGATAGTATGCATTCCATAATTAATAAATTATTTATTATTATCCTTGTGATTATTTACATTATCTATGGAATTTTTTTATTTTTATGTTATCATATGGTTTTTATGAATATATTTTTATTCCATATGGTATATGAATGATCTTATGGTTTAATGGAAGGATTATGATCTTTTATCAGTGAAGAGTGTTATTAAAGAAATGTTTACATATTTTCCAGTGCAATATAAAACTTCCATTACTTTTATATCCGTTATTAATATTTTTATATAATACCCCAATTGATTTTTTTTTTCATTGGTATTAAGGTTGAGTAGTAACTATAGTGAGTATTATCATTCCATTATGGCATTTCAGCTTAAAATAACTGAACATGTTTTAAAGAAAATAATTATTTACATTTTCGAATAATTTTTTGGGGATAAAGTTTAAATTATTTGAAAAAGATCAATTTATATTGTAAGAGTTTTATATGTCATATTTCTTCCTAATTCTCTAATACTCTAAACCAAAGATATCCTTGAAATGTGAGATAATTAAAACTTTGTTATAAATATGTTAATTATGGGTTATTTATATTATGATTAATTATAGTTGGTATGAATGGATTGTTTTAGATAACTTTATAGGTTTGTATGTTATTTGAGTGTTAGTCTGTATTAATTTATTACCATAAAGGTTATTATACTATCGATAATTATTATTTGTAATAGCAGATGTCATGGACAATGATATGCCAATATTTATTCATTACATAAGGTGGTTTATTATATTATAATCACACTAACTATTTTTGTATTATTAAATGTATGAAACTAACCTGAACCAAGTTTACAATGTATGTGAAGGAATATGTGGTGGTTTTCTAAATGATATACCAAACAAGAAAAGAGTTGGTGTGAAAACAATTGTGGTTATGCCTAACCACATATCTCAATACATAATTAACAACCTGAAGCACCTAAAGAAATGTTTCATAAGATACAAATTCCTACATATTATGAATTTCGGAATAATAAAACATGGAAATATATCAATGGTGTAGGTGTAAAACCAAAGTATTTCATAAAATATTGTTTTTCAAATTTATTAAATGTTTTCTATTTTTTCTATTTCATGCAACAATGAATATAGCTTTTGTTATATGAAACAAATAAGTCATTATTTATTTTTACACAAAACTAAGTTGATATTGCACTACATAAAAATCATATATTATCTTGTGGTACATTCAACAATTTTTTTTGTCTTGTTTTATACACAATTACAAGTTCATTTGAAAACATTCATGATATAAATGACCACGTTTTACCAAACTATGATACACTAATATTATTATTGATATATTATTGTAGTTTTCACATAACCATTGGAATAGTTGTTATGAATAAAATTAATAAAAATATTAATATATGGTTTACACAAGTATATAAGAATAATTATTTGTTGAATTAATAACTACAAATGAAACTTAAACCCTTTTTAAAATATAGAAAATCTTTTTATGGAAAACTATATTTATGGAGTCAAACATGTTATACCACAATAAATTAAATTAAACACCCTTTATAAATATTTTAGTGATATATATATATATTATTCAATAAACAATTTAATATTCATCTTATGTTTTTTACATATTATATAATATTAAAACTAATTTTATGCATAAAAATATATATTTCTCAAAAAGGTAATTTTACCTAATTTTAATAGAGTGACTATTTTTAATATTAATTTCAACACTTTTATAAATTATATTTTATAAAATAAACTTCAATTTTTTGAATAGGAACATAAATATTATATTAAGGTAAAATTTATTAATTTTTTGAGTAGTTTCTTTTTTTGGTGAATAGTTTAAAATAATAAATTTTAATTTAAAATTTATTTCTAATGTAATTTATTTATATTGTTAAAAAATAATTAAATTTGGGTTTAATGTATATTTTGATAAATTATACATATATTAATTCAATCTAGGTCATTGGAATCAATTTCGCTATGAAATTCGATATAATATCATTTCAATTTTTTGAATATTTTTATTTTAAAAACTCGTTGTCTCGTCCCGTCTGCAAGATTAATTTTAAATAAATATTATCCCCTTCGATGTTAATAATTTGGAAAAATTGATTCCATATTTGGAATTATAATAATTTTAAGTGTCTATTAATATAAACATAGTTTTTGAAAAAAACTATTAGTGAAAGTAATTAAAACTAATTACAATGATTAAGGTAAAAACAAGTTTACATTGTGTGGAAACCATAACTTGTGGGGACAAATAAAATAGAAACATGTAAAAAATACATTATATAGACATATTTAGATCAAATAATCTCTTGGATAAAAAAATTTCCATTATTGGAGGAACATTATGTCATGGAGAAGTCTCAATAGTGTTTACCATTTTATATTTATAAGAACACTACACCTCCAACCCTCTAAAAAGGGAACTCATCCCCTCAATTATTTGCACCTATAAAGTCTTTTTTTTTTCAGAAAAAACCCACCAATATATCCTATAAAATTACCTCAATTCATACTATAGGCCTCACTTTGGGTAGAGATCCAACGAAGGAAACCCTTTGGTGCAAAATAAAAAGAGTTACCAAAAGAGGAGGTAACATCCTTCAATAAGAACTTTTAATTTATTTTTTTATCAACAAACTAAATTATTGTTATTCTATGATTATATATTAAAATAATCATTATAAATATACTTATATGTTTTTATGTAACTTTTTTTACCTACACTCACACACACTTCCATCAAACGAGATACACAATTTTCCTTCGTGTGTACGACATACTACCACATTGCGAACCAACATCGTTCATTCTTCCATTAACACCTTTCAAGGTTTGGAATAGTTATATAATTACTATTTATATATAATATATATGATTTTAATTATTTATTTATGCTTATTTAATTATTATATAACACATACCTTCATGATTTCCATTTTTTGAGAATAAGATAACGTAGTTTCTCGACATGTTGACTACAACCTCATTAAAGTAATGTGATTCGTTCACCCATTAAATGGAGTGTATTAAGGATGAGTTTAGTAAAATTATATGATATATAAGAAATAATAATTATACTATAATTATAATATATATATAAATATATGTTTCATTTACATTCTTTTTTAAATATGATATGTAAACGAAAACAATGGCCATGTCTACATACGACCTACCATCTACATGAATAGTGCATTCCATTTCATATTTCAATATTTCATTTTATATCTCATAAATTCCATGTAATGTATAAATTTATATTATATAGATTTATTTCGAGACCAGGTGCTAAGATGGTGTGTGATTCTGAGGCCTGGAGTGCCTGAAATGATCAGTCGAAAAAATGTTATGTTTTAAAAAGCACGCGTGAGAAGTTTTCATAAAAAAGAGGAATAAATCTTAAATGGATGTCCAAATTTAAAATTCTAGGACACCATTGTAATCAAAATGGAAGGTTTACCTTAGGTTCAACTTAAGTTTGGTCGGCGCAGGTCTCCAATGAAAAAACCTGTAAATGAAATAACCATAAATAAAATAATTAAATAAAATTATTTTATTTTTACAATGATTATAAATCAAAAACGGTGACTTGGGTTGAATATTTGAGACCAAAATTGGGCTTGTGAGGGTATGATTTCTTTAGTCAGAGCCTGACATTGACCGGCGTGGGTCAATAGTGGAAAGTAGTTTTGGGCTGTAAATAAAATAATTGAATAAAGTTATTTTATTTTCAAATATTTATAACTCATAAACAACAAAATAAATTGGAAATCGTAAAATACCATTGAGTTTGTGACGTTATTATTTTCTTAGTATGATCCTAACATCAGGTTGCATAGGCCGACTGTGAATGTTGGTTTTTTTGGACGTGATTGTAAATAAAATAATTTAAATAAAATATATTTAATTTTCGAATCATCCTCACTTGAAAATAGTAAACCTGATAAAAACTTTTATACCACTTTTGAGTTCATAATGAAATTTCTCCTTATGAATCTCTTAACCTCGACTGGTGCGGGTTGAGGGCGAAAGATAGTTTTTGAGAAATTTTTAAGAGAATTATAATGGCGTGCATGCGTGGTATTAGATACTTATAAATGGGTGCCTAGATTGAAAATATGACGGCACCATTGAACTTGGAACGATTGGATTCGCCTAATAAGGACTTAAATTCGACCATCTTGTGTCAGACAGAAAAGTTATTTTTCATAGTTTTTGGAAAATAATAAAATAATTTTAAAAGTTTATTTGATTTCTTTTCTCAACCGTTGAGCGGCAGACGATGACGCTATGGTGCGACGATGAGGCGAAGACAAGTCACATTAAATGAATCCCCTTAATGGATTGTTAATATGTAGTGTAACAACAATGATATTTCATAAATGAAACAATGTAACGATGAAACGTCGAAATGTAACAGAAACGATGCGACATGTTTCGCTTTTAATTTTCTAATGTGTTGGAGGTATGAGAATAAAACTATGGGAAATTATATGATGAACCTTCAGTGATATTTCTCTCCAGTGATGAAAACAAAATGCTGTAAGAATGTAATAGACTTTGACGTACCATGAAAAACGAAGCTAGTAAGTGACAAAAAAACATTGACCTCTTGAACCCTTGAGGATGGAATGCTACGACAATGAATGTAAAACTAGGTAGAGGTTGTTGAATTTAATGCATTTCTAAGTTATTTTTCTAAAGCGACAAATGTGGGTCAACCCACAAAAATGTTGACCCAAAGATCGTTCATTGAGGTGGGAGGGTGTCCTTTTCTTGGGTTCCTACAGGGGGATTGGTATTTTGGTGATAGAAGGTTATCCCCAAACCTCCCCTTGAATGAAGCTTCTAACGCGGAAGGCGTGGGCCGACACGAACAAGGTTCGACCCCCTTTTCCTTGTGCATTCTTGGTCAATGAAAATTTGTAATAACAATAAGGAAATTTGAAGACCCTCGTAGGGAAGGAGGGAACCCATGAGGCCCAAGGGCGCAAGCAATTTTGAAATTAGACCACCAGAGTGGACCCAGTGGCCTACAGAGGGTGCCACCGATAGCCATAGGATGGAGGTAGCATGATCGATGTGCACCAAACTAGCAGACAAGGATGCCTAGCTAATCTTTTAAGACGGCCGATCTTAGCAGATTGGGCCGACGGGATAAAACTGGGCCGCATGACGGCCTGTGCTAGGAAAAGAGACCAGCCCACCATTGTGGGCTGAGCCAGATAAATTTTGGGTCACTGGGTGACCAAGTGGATTAGACCCATGACCAAACTCTTTCTGGTCCAGTAAGGCCCAATAGGAAAAGGTAATGGGCCAGGATTTGCCAGGTCAGTCCGACCGAGTCGGACTGGGCCCGGACACAACCGACCCCTATTTACTAAAACTTCCATATCATGCAAACTGAGCGTTCGATTGATGATTTGTTTGCAGCATTGGGACCCTGTCAACGAGTCATTACTTATGAGATACTCTACGTGGGTTTTGGTGGAGGTTGGAATATGTATGGGTTGGATTGGACTCAAATAAAATCAGGCCCTTTTTTCAAAATTCACATATCTTACAGGCTGAGCGTCTGTTCGATGTGCCATCTATTACGTTGGGACCCATGCGAAGATACTGACCTTTGGTTATGCTATATGGGAATTTGAGTTAGTTGAAGTATGACTGATCGATTGATGAAAATATCCTCCAGAAATCAAGTGTGTTAAGTGTAGGAATCTTATGGCTAGCTATGACGTGAAAAATGAAGAGCGACCTGTCGTGGATTAGCATAACAGTGACCCTTCATGAACCAGAATAAGAGATACCCTTATTTGATTAACATCAGAGTGACCCTACATGGATCGGCACAAGAGAGACCATTCATGGATCAGTAGTAGCACTACCTGTTATGGATCAGCTATAGAGCAACACATTGTGGATCAGCAGCAGAGCAACCCTTTGTAGATCTGCAGTAGATAGAACCTTCATGGATCAGTAGTAGTTCCTCTCAACTGAATAAGATGATTTCTATTTTGGAATAATCATCTTTACTTATGTAATTTTTTTATACCTAGTGTGAGTTGTTTCCTTTTCTTAGTGCTTTACTTTGAGATCTTCCTTTATGGTATTTTCCTTTGTGGATTGCTATGAGACCCAAGTTGGTCTCGGAGTCCCTACTGAGTATTATTATACTAACCCTTCATAGGATTTACCTGCATCTATTGTGTCTTAAACAGAGGACGGAAAACTTGACTGAGACATTGGGGAACCAGGGTTAGATGGTGCTCAGAGGTGGATTGATAGACGTGGTGTGCTGCAGTGACATCCGATAGTGGGTTGTACCTACCATTATGGTAGGATCCTTGGTGGATTACCACTAGATATAGTACTTTGTTTTTTGTAATTTCATTTCATTTGGGCTTGTATTATGTCCCCTTTACTTTCAGTTTATACCTTTTACTCTCAGTGGTGGTACTTTGTGGTGGTTGTATTAATTTCTTTATTTTGTGGTTTGATTTGTGCAGTATGCCCTGTCTGTGTGTGTATATGTTTAAAGAAAATGTCTTTCCTATTTGGAACATGCCTTTCTCGTTCTAGTCACCAGCCCCTGACCTATATAAGGAAAGCTTGGGATAGTCATGGCACAGGTCCTAGGGGACAACTCGTTACAAAGTGGTATCAGAGGGGTCAGTTCTACTAAAAAAACTAAGAGTATGTATTTTTTATGGGGGAAATAGTGTTATGTGTCTTGAGTTTGGCTCTCAGATCGAGGATTCCAGTGTTGGTTCGTCGACCGACATATCCATACACCAGGACCATAAATTATATTTTCTAACTCAGTATACAAAAACACTAGTTGCATGTGTTTTGTATTTTTTTTCTCTCGATCTATTTTTGAGTCAGCTCAGCAAGTATAATCTATTGATCGTGATACATCTTGTTTTGTTTCTAGATGCTTCCACGTAGAAAGTTGGCCAGGATTCCTCTGCATGATCATAAAGATGATTTGTGGGGTGATGAAATGGGTATAGTGTCTCATTCCAAAGATAGCACCACCTGGTGGTGTACCAGCTATACTAGCACCAATGGAGTAGCACATGGTACTCGTAGTACCATTATATGAGATGTGCGAGTAGAGAACACTTCATGTGTTTTAGTGATAGATACCCCTCAGGTTCTAAGGCGATCCTAACTCACATGCATCTAAGGACTGGCTTGAGGTGGTGACTATGTTTTACGCTTAGTCAGGACAACATTAGATCAGATGGTGGTCCTTGAAGTGAGATGTCTACATGGCGCAGTAGGGTGATGGTGAGGTTTATATTACCCGATATTATGATGAGATGACTCTTATGTGGTCAAATATTGAGAACCATTCCTAGAGAAAGGGATCTAGACATGAAAGCTAAGGGATATGCACACCCAAGAGCTTCTACAACTTCGGCAGGTTGACATGATGGTTGTTGAGTATTAATCAAGGTGTACCAGTATTTCCAGGTACTCAATGAATACGATATGATTAGTTCTTTCGGGATCAGCCCCGAGATCATGGTGACATTAGGGGCATCTGAGTCAGCGCTATTCCTCAATGCATCCATACGTATGCTAGGATGATAGAGAGAACCATTAAGGATGGAACTACTTTGGATAAGCAGATACATTTAGTGGATGTTAGCATTGGGAAAGTAGGCATCTAACATCAGTCTCAGATACTTGGATGTGTGAGACATTCTGATAAGAGGTCCCAAGGCATGGGATCTACAGATCAGGGCTCATGGGGTGAGTCTAGATGACCTAGGAAGAGGTAATGCTTTTCAAAAGATAGAAGGTGACATCTTTCTAGAGATTGACCAGCATATCATGCTGATAATGAAATGGTGGATGGGTCACCGAGGAAGAGTTTGTGACAACAAAAGATGAATATTTAGGGAGATAGTTGTGGTAGAGGAGCTGGGAGAGAAGTAATATGTCGTATGAATTTCGACACATTATCACCACAACCCCAAAGTGGTCCAAACCAGGTTCATGGAGCTATAGGGTAGGGGAATCAAGTAGCTACATGCACTCAAGGAGCATGACCCAAGGGCTCAAAGAATTATTTGAGCTATGGTATGTGTCGACTACTAGATTCCATTTTAATAGACATATGTACTAATCATTCCTTCTTGCCAAAAATATTTTTCAAGACCTATGTTTTCTGATTAAACTGTTAAATTTATCCTTTTATTTGGAGATAACTATGGGAGGAGACTCAATAATCACAATTATGCTGATAGTGTGATTTAACCCTTGAGGTGAGAGTTTTGGTTGGAACCTCTTGGTGGTAGCATCGAGGCCTTACGATGTTAGTTTTGGTATGGATTGGTCATCCACAGTTCATGCTCAGATTGACTATTTTTTGAGAAAATATGAGGTATATCCGTAGTGTTGGAGTGGGGTATTATTTGGTAGAAGAAAAAGGAAAATCAGGTAGCACAAGACAAACTCATGCATAGGAGGGTGTATCCAATCACCTTTGAGTCGGCCATCCTTACCCTCAAGGTAGTGGATGTTTTGAGTTTTCAATTCCTAACAGTAGTGGCGGAGTGCAGGAATGTCCTTTCTAAGGTTTTTTCCTGGATTAATTTCCAACAAGGAGATGGACTTATGTATCATTTTGTATCCCGAGATAGTGATAATATCAGCATAATTATATCAGAAGGATTTCATAGAGATTCTCAAGAAGAAGGCACATGTGGGGGACTTATAGAGGAAGGTCCTAGTAAGACCCAGTGCTTGTGGTTATGTGTTGATTACCAGCACATTAACCAATTTTACTTAGAGAATGAGTACCAACTACCAAAGGGTTGACGGGCACATCAATTAGTTAAAATGGGATAGCCTTTCGGATTGATGGAAAGAAGCCCATATGAATTTTAATAGTTCATACAGAGATGATGGCTAGAGTTCTTATAGGGATATGACTTCAAATGAGTCCATATTCTTGGAAAGAGAAATGTGGTAGAGCTCTTGAGACGCCTCTACGTCTATGAAATAGTACTGCTTCACAGGGTTCCCTCGATGATCATCTCAAATAGTGATGTTCACATTACATCCTGCTGTGAAAGATATTACAAGAGGATTCCAGGACTCAATTGTGGTTGAGCACATCCTTTCACCCTCAGACAGATGGTCAGATAAAGCGGACCATATAGACCTTGGAGGACATGTTTTGGGCTTGCATCCTCAACTTTGGTCATAGTTGGGAGGGCCACCTACCAATGGTGGAGTTTGTATACAAAAAAAGTTATAACTCTACCATTGTCATGACACCATTTGAGGCCTTATACGGGCGGCCATGAATATCACCTCTATGCTAGACAGACCAAAGCGAGTCTGCACTAATGGGTCAAAAGTTGGTATGGTCTACCACTCATAAGGTTCAGACCATCCTGAAGTGGATGAAGACTACACATAGTAGGCAGAAATCATATGCTAATAGGAGATGGAGACCCTTTGAGTTTGAGGTATGAGATCATGTTTGCATTCGGGTCTCACCCTGACAACGATTGTAAATATTTGTCCATGGAATAAAGTTATCTCTGAGGTTATTTGTACCTTTCAACATTCTAAATAGAGTTGGCAAGGTGGAATACTTCCAAGATCTTCCCCCATAGATGTACTAGGTGCAAGATGTTTTCCATGTGTCGCAGTAGAGGAGGTATGTTCAAGACCCATCGCACGTCATCGAAAAGGGTGAGATAGACATTGATGGCGGGGAAAATATTTGTGGAGTTCCCAATGGAGAGAACATGAGAGTGGGAGGCTAACATTCATGCTCAGTACCACTATTTTTTTTTGTTTATCCTTGTTTTGGCTTACGAGGATGTGAAGCCCAAAAATGGGGGAGTAAGGTAATGTCCCAAAAATTTCATGTAATATATATATTTTAAATTATATAGAATTATTTTGTGAGGAGGAACTGAGAAACTGCGCGATTCCGAGTCCAGGAGTGCCTGAAATAAACCCTAGAAAAATGATATGTTTTAAAAAACATGGATGAGGAGTTTTCTTGAAAAAGTGGAATTACTCCTAAATAGGTTCTAGGAATAAATATCAAAGGGAACTATTTCATTCAGGTTGGTGAGTTTACCCATGGAAATAATTAAGTTTAGTCAACACATGCCTCTAAAGAGAAAACCTAAAAATGGAATAACCATTAAAAAAATAATTAAATAAAATTATTTTATTTGTCAAATGATTATAACTCACGAAAGGTGACTTGGAGTGAAAATCTGAGACCACGGTTGAGCTCATGAGGGTATTATTTCCAAAGGAAGAGCCTACATTAGCTGATGCAAGTCAATAGTGGAAATTAGTTTTTTGCTGTAAATAAAATATTTAAACAAGGTTATTTTATTTTCCCATCCATATAACTCATAAACGGTAACTCAGATTGGAAATATCTGAGTACCATTGAGTTTGTGATGGTATATTTTCCTTAGATGGAGCCAAACATCGACCAACACCATCCGACTGTGAATGTTGGTTTTTGGGACGTGACCGTAAATAAAATAATTTAAATAAAAGTTATTTTATTTTCGAATCATCATATCTCACAAATGGTAACTGGGATTAAAATCCCAATACCACCGTTGAGTTCGTAATGAAATTTTCTCCTTAAAAATGACTTAACCTCGACTAGCACGGGTCGAGGCTGAAAGATAGTTTTTGAACTTTTTTAAGAAAATTAAAATGGCATGCATGCATGGTTTTAGAAACATCAAAACGGGTGCTTGGATTGAAGATTCGAGGGCACCATCAAACTCAGAATTCCAAGATTCACCTAGAAAAGACTTAACTTCGACTGGTAAGGGTTAGACGAAAATGTTATTTTTGGAATTTTTAGAAAATAATAAAATAATGTTAAAAGGTTATTTTATTTCCCTTATCAATCATTGAGCATCATACTACAACACTACGGTGCGATAAAGAGCTGAAGACAAGGCACATTAAATGAAGCCCCTTAATGGCTCGTTAATATGCAGTGTAATAGGTATGTTGTTTTATAAATGAAATAGAATAACGATGTAATGTTGAATCATAATAGAAACACTACTACATGTTCCCTTTTTAACTATATAACTCCCTAGAGAGATGAGAATTAAATCTTGGGAAATTCTTTGATGAACCTCTTAAGAGTTTCCTCTCTAATGAAGAATGAGGAACTCCAGTAGAACGTCATCGAATTCAATGTATCTTGAAGATGAAAACCGGGCCGAGATAAATGACGTCGACCTCTTGAACCCCTGAGGAAAAAATTCTATAGCAAAGAATGTCAAATGAGGTAGAGGTTGTTTGATGAAATTAATTACCCCGTTATTTTTCGGAAGCGACGATCGTGTTTCAACCCATGAACAAGTTGAGCCGCGAACCATTCATTGATGTAGGAGGGTGTTATTTTCTTGGGTTTCTATAGTTGGATTAATAATTTTTTATTGAATGTTACCAAAAACCTCCCCCTACATTAAGCTTATAATGCGGAGGGTACAGACCGACATGAACAAGGCCCGACCCCCCTCTCCCATGTGCATTCTTGGTCTATGAACGTTCAAAATATCGACAAGGAAATTTATAGACCCTTGCAGGGAAGGAGGAAACCAAAGAGGCCCGAGGGTGAAAGCGGTTTTGAAATTGGACCACCAGAGCGGCAGCACCGGTGACTGCTATTAGCCACAGGTATGGGGCAGCACGCCTGGTGCCCAACCTTTTAGAGGAGGATGTGGCCCATCGGTCGTGGCTATCAGTTGGATGTGGCACATGCTTGGAGCCGTGTAAATGGGAGGGGCCTTCTCCTTACGGTCTGTATGTGAGGGGGGGGGGGGGGGTTGAACTCGCGACACACACCCCAACTGGACCGGCCTTACCGATCTCGGCAGAATCGGATCGGTCAAGTCGGTTTGGGACGAACCACCCGGCCCATCGGGCCGGTCCAAACCAGGTGGCCCACCGGACTGAGCCGGGCAAGTGGAACAGGACATATGAGTAGCTCGTCTAAGAATTCGAGCTGGTCCACCTTACTTGACCAGTCCGGAGGGACAAAAAACGGGATGCGCAGCGGGCTGAACTAGGAAAAGAGACCAGCTCACCAGTGCTGGTCGAGTTGGATAAATTTCAGGTCCCTAGGTGACTAAGCAGACTAGACCCACGACCAACCTTAGTCAGGTCTAGTAAATCCCAATATTCTAGTTAGGCAAGACAGGTTATGCAAGACCTCGATCCCGGATTCTTCGGGTCAGTATGACCGAGTCGGACCAGGCCCAGATGCAACCCTCCCCTGTTTACTAAAATGACGGTATCTTATAAACCGAGCATCTGATTGATGTGTCGTTTATGGAGTTGGGACCCTCTCAAAGAGGAATTACTTATAAAATAATATACATGAGTTTTAGTAGAGGTTTGATTACATCCTGGTTGGATCGCACTCGAATATAACTGGTCGTTTTTTTTTACAAAAATGCCCATATATTACAGACCTTGCGTCTGTTAGACATGACGTCTGTTGCGTTGAGACCATTATGATGAGAGAGTCATTTGGGTTATTATATATGGGACTTCATGGTGGCTGTGGTATGAAAAATGGATTGAGGATAAGATCCTCTAGAAATAAAGCGCACTAAGTGTGGGAATCCTGTGGCTGGATGTGACGTGAAGAATGTAGAGTAACCCTTTGTGGATCAGTATAAGAGCAACGCTTAATGGACCAGCATAAGAGAAACCCTTAATGTATCAACATAATAGTGACCCTTCATGGATCATCATAAAAGAAACCCTTTTTGGATCATTAGTAGCGCAACCCATCATTGATGAGTAGTAGTGCGACCCTTCGTGGATTAGTAGTAGAGCGACCTTTCATGGATCAGTAAAAAAGCCCTTAAAAGAATACGATGATCTGGCATTACAAATAATCAGATTTACTTTTGTATATATGTTATACCTGGTGTGAGTTGTGTCTTTTACTTTGTGATTTACTTTGAGATCTTTATTTGTGGTATTTTACTTTGTGGATTTCTATCAGACCCGAGTTGGTATCAGGGTCTCTACTAAGTATTGTTATACTCAACCCTTCATGGGCCTTCTCCTGTACCGGTTTTTTCTTGTACAGTCGAGATACATCTTAACTGGGACTTTGGGGATCTAGGGTTAGACGATGCTCAGAGGTGGATCAATAGATGTGGTGTGATGCAGTGAAATCCAGAAATGGGTTATACCTACCCTGCATGTAGGATCCTTGGGGGAAGACATCCAGAGCTTTTACTTCTTTTTTTGTACTTTCCTTTCAGTTGGGCTTGTATTCTGGCACCTTTACTTTCAGTTTACACCTTTTACTCTAAGTGGAGGTACTTTGTGGTGGTTGTATTACTTTATTTCCTTTGTGGGTTTCATTGTGCAATATTCTATATCTATGTGTGTTCAGTTTAAAGGCAATTCCTTCCCTTTTTGGGAAATACATTTCCAGTGTTAGTCACCAACCCCTGGCCTATGGAAGGTGGGCTTGGGGCAGTCATGGCACGGGCCCCGGGGGATGGGTCGTGACATTTTATTAACTGTTATAAATATTTATATATAGTATTTTAATCAGGTTTTAATTTTTTTTAAAAAGTAATTCATGATATAATTATGAGTATCAATAACAAAAATTCAAAAAATATACAAAAAACCAAGCGGTGGTTACCTGAAACATAATTTTAACATAAAACAATTAATAAATAGGTAATATAAATTCATAATCAAATAATATATGGTATAATGTATAAGAACATGGTAATATGGAATATGTATAATAAAAATATACTTATTATATAAGTTTGTTGAATGTGTACTAATAAATTCAACTCTTAAGGTATGGGTTTTTTAGTCTCTCTTTTATTAGTGGGAGACTTAATCCATATTCACCACTCATTTATTTTGCGTGGTGTATATAATGACCATGAATGTATTCTATAATTATTATCCATAAATTTATATTTATTTTCATATCAATTTTGTTATTAATTTTCATGGGGTTTATTGTTCAAATGTTACCATATCGGTAAGGTAATTTGGTCCCAATTTTTTTTCTTTGACACACATGTTAGGTTATGAACCTATATTTAGTTAATAATCTATAAATAATTCCCTTTGACTTGTTTTATCATAAATATAATCATTTTCATGATAATTTAAGGTTTATGTAATTTTATTCTTTCATGGAGGTTATGATTCAATGTTACCATAGTGGTAAACATTTGTTGCTATAATAATGTCATTTCTCTAGATTATTTATGATTATGATTTTATTGATGAAATATTATGATCTATCTCTCAAGACATATCATTAATTTTGATATAATATGGTTATTCATGATTTGTTAATTCAATATTATCATTTTCCCAAAATTTTTAACTTAATATAATTAGGAAAATGTTTTCTAAAAATTCAACATTATTTCTCTCTTTGTCTATAATGATATTTTCCTTCAAAACTATGTTTTTGAGAAATGTTATTCCAAAATGTTTTACTATTCTCTTATTTTTTTCGAAATACATTTCTACCCATGTTTCAAAATTTTTATAAATGGTTTAAAAAAAATATTCTTTTCATTTTATGATTAGGGAACTTTTCTAAATAATTTATGGTGCAAAAGTAATGTTTGACATGTTCAGATTCACCGTCCATCATGACTGTCATTTCCTTGAAGCTTCCTTTTGAATTTTATATTATTTTTTTTAATAAATTGGGGTTTTATAATATATTTTAAATTAATTGTTTTTAATTTGTTCTTCGATGAAATATTTCATAAAAATTTCATCAAGATCTCATTATATGTTTTCAAAGTATTTTCAAAGAAAAAGGTTTTCATGATTTTTTCTGGATTTCTTTATAAGTTATCAAAGTGTTTTCAAAGATTTTTTTTTCATTTTTTTCAATGTTTATTTATATGTTTTAATTTTTTTTTCAATAAAATGATTTTCCGAATTTTTCAAGCATTATTTATTTGTTTTCAATGTATTTTTAATGAAAAAGTTTTTCAAAATGTTTTCAACCATCCATTATAATTTTTCAAATCCATTTTCAAATGAAAGGGTTCTTAAAATGATTTATGTTTTAAAAAAGTTACATAAAGTGTAATATATATTTTAATCAAGAATTTTTTTAAATGAAATATCAATTCTATTATTATAAGAAAATGAACATTTGATAAATTTTTATTAAAGGGATTTTCAATAGAAGGCAATTTTCTTTAAGAAATGTTCCATGTTATCTTTATAAATACCTATCCATATTAAGTGAAATCATATGGAATTGTTTATACATTATTGGAGATATGATCAAATGACACCATTATCATTCTTCCTTCAAATGGTTTATATATAATATCAAATGTTTTTAGTGAAACCCGTTTCTCTTTCATGAGTTAAAAGATTTTGAAACTCGGTTCGTTTCACATGTTATGATTTGATGAAATGATTATGAAACCTATATATTTTAAATAGGTTATGATATGATGATATTTTTAGTATACCCATTTTTTTATTTTTTTTATGATATGATGTTTATGAAACCCATCTATTTTATTGGGTCATGACATGAGGAATGTTTTATTGTACTGTGGAACACATAAATAAGATTTCATTATATGAAGGGTGGGACCTATATTTCAAACCAATGAAATGGGTAAATATTTATATCTCACGAGATAAAAATGGATGAAATTCGTATTTAACTTGATTCAATAAAGTACACAGTCTCCTAAGATGGTATTAAAAGTGAATATCGACTACTAAGATGGGCTTAGAATTGATCCTTTACTAATAAGATGGTCCGAATATTGATCCTTGATAACTAAGATAGTTTAGGGAGTAAACCCATTCCACTATAAAGATAGGGATGGAATTGGCGTTGGTGGTGTGGTTATCTTAGTAGGTGTATCCCCCCTTATTTTCCATGATAAATTTTGGAAATATTCCTTGACTCGTTAGGAATGATCTTACACACTTATGTGTCTGCTAGAAGTTCCATGTATTATTCCTATGTTTTGATTTCATGGATTATTCTCCTAATTTTATTATGATCCATGACTAATGATATGGTAAGATATATTCTACGAATCATGTATATGATATTTGATATAAAAGTTATGCTCTTCAAATGTTATGCCCATGTTCTCATACCCTTATGTTCAATTTATTATTACATATCTCATTTATTTAACCTTACTGAGCATCTAATATCACCATATATTTTGTTTTCACTCCATAGATATGACGAATGGTTTTATGTAGGAGTATAAAAGGTAAAGATATTTATGGGATATGTTGAAGGATTTTCAACAAATAAGAATATACTGTTTCCACATTTCCAAATATACTAAAATATTACGATCCTTCGGCATGTAATTTTGTAATGTTTTTAATATTCATCTAAAAATGGAAATATACACAAATATTAATCTTTTATCGCTACATTTTGTATCAAAGGAAATGGTTATTCAGCCTTTGAAAACTATGATGAGGAAAATTTAGCGATTTCCCTAGGGATATTTCTAAGGACATGTCTATGGATGACTATAAGGGTAAGCCTGTGGTGTAATATATTTAAAAGTAGGTGCCATGATTTTGGCATCCTATAAGTAATTTTTCAGGATTATGTGGTTTTCTTCTATGATAAGTGTTTCTAAAACATAATTTTATGTGTTAGTCAATGGTAGGATTTATAATTTATTTAGTTGACCTTGAAAATTACAAATGTGGAATTATTGGGAATTATAAAAATTGATGTCCTAAGTGAAAATATCATGAAAAAAATCGGTAAGGTGGTATATGTTTCAGTTATAATGCTAAATATAAAGAGACTAAAAATGAATGTGAAAGGTATGGGTTGTTCTAATTATATTGTTTACATTAAAAGTAAGATGCATGATTAGATTGAGGTTGTGGAATCTTAATAAATGATTCATATTTCATATTCTAGGATAAGGGTATTAAGTAATAAGATGGTGATTCCTAAGTAACAGATTAAAGATAAATTTGAATGATTGAAGTGTATATGTTTTTGAATTCAAGGATTCTGTAACAGTAATTATGAAATATATATGTATTTTCAATATATGTTATTCAATAATTAATGAAAAATATATGGTGAATGGTGTTGATGACCTTGAAAAGTTATTTAACGGAAAATGTTTATTTTGTGTAATGGAAGGTAACCCTTACTATGTTTATAATGTTGTTAAAAATGTATTCATCTTGTATAAAGAGGTGATTGATATTGATAGATTAAATTGGATGGTATTTATGAACCCAAAACAGATAAATTATTTGATAAAAAAGTGGTTTATTATATCATTGATGGAGATTATGTTTTTTTTTGGATTTAAGTAACATATCCCATGATATTTTGAATAATATAACATGCATTATTTAAATAAGGATTTATGGAAATTCAGTTTTTTACCATGTTTTAAGAGAATAAATGATGATTTTATTCAAATATTTATTATGTGAAAAATAATATCCACTTTACGATATACATGGGATCAATGCTAAGTTCATTTTGAGAAATTTAGTGACCTAATTTCATAAATTTGTACTTTCATATTTCATAAGGGATACAAGGTCAATCAATTATTGAATGGTTAAAGTTAAAATTCAGATGAGGTTTTAGAGTTAAAGTATTATATCCCTACACAAGGATTTTTGCATATTGGATAACCCGTGATAACCTTTTTTTTCCTATGATGACAACTAAAGGAAGATGAAATGACTTACCATTCTATATATGGATCTTTTGATCTATTAGTGCTTCAGGTATAACAAATTTACATTAATTTCTTGAGTAAGAGATAAAATATAAATTTTTCAAGACACAAAAAAGGGTGAGGTTGTGTATTTTAAATGGAATGGTAAGTAAGTATATATTATTATGTAAATACTTAAAATTTAGGAAAAGGTCTTCAAATATATGGTTTTTCTCATTGTCATAATTTTTGATGATATCAATCAAATTTTTCAAGCCTATATGGGGTATGTCATTGCAGTCATTATATTTATCCTAACATTGTTCTCTTTCACTCTCCATAAAAACTTGATAGTTGTATTTATCTTCCATGTACATTTTTTTTCACTTTCTAACTATGTTCTTATATGTGTAAAGCTAGTTATGAGTAACTTTGGGTAACTGTTATATTTCCAACATGCCCTTTTTAAAGAAAGTTTTAGTATTAATTTTTATGATGTGGGTTTCTATGAAAGGAATTTAAAGTATTAAACCTTTGATAACCTAAAATAATTTATAGGGTGCGATTCATTTAATGTGTGGTAGAATTTAACACCCCAATATTTCATGAAATATATTATTTCAAATTTGTTTAATCTTTTTAATATTTTTCATTTTGTGGAACACTAAATATTTCTTCTGTTATATGAAATAAAAAAAACTATTATTTATTTTTATGAAACACAATGTTGAGATTACACTACATAAAAAAACATATATTATCTTTTGGTACAAAAACATTATATTTGGCTTGTGTTACAAACAATTCCATGTTCCTTTGATAACTTGCATCACACATAAGACCTTGTTTTACCAAACTACAGCGTACTATTAATTTTATTATTATAATATTATTACACTTTTAACCTAATTGTTGGAATAGTGGTTATAAATAATATTAATTAAATTATGAAAATATTGTTTAAACATGAATATAATAAGAAAAATTTAGTGTCTAACTAACCAGAAATGAAAATAAAACACTTTTCAAAATATTGCAAATATTTTGGCTGGAAAACTATTTTTATGAAATAAATTTTTCTTACATAAATAACAATGTTAAACCACATTTGATAAATTATTTTGATGATTTTTATAAATATTTTATATTAAATCAACTATTTAACATTCATCTTATGTGTTTTCTAGATAAGATATAATAATTAAACCAACTTCATGAATAATGATATATTTTTTTAACTGTAATTTTACAAGATTTTAGTGGAATTACTAATTTTAATAAAATTTTAGAAACTTTTAAAAATTATATTTGATAAAATAACCTTTATTTTTTAAATAATAACATCAAAATTATATTAGGGTGAATTTTTGGTATTTTTCTGGGATGTTTCTGTTTTGGTTGAATAGGTAAAAATACTAAAATTTTACTAAAAATTCATTTTTCATCTGATTTATTTATTTAATTAAATTATAATTCAGTATTATTTTAAATTATATTTATATCAATTATACATCTATTAATAAAATTTATTTCATTTGAATAAATTTCACATTGAATTTGGATATAAGAACATTTCAAATTTTTGATCATTTTCACATTATAAACATGTTTTCTTCTCCTATATGCAAGATTAATTTTAAATAAATTCACAATTATTATGTGTTAAGAATCATAAAAATAGGAATTATTTTTTTAATCAAAATAATTTATAATTTTAATTAATGTAAACTAAATTTTTGACCAAAATTATTTGTGAAAGTAATTAAAATTAATAATAGCAATTAAGGTAAAGACATGTTTACTAAGTGGTTGAACATTAACTTAAGGGAAAAAATAACCTAGAAACATATAATTTTTTTATGGACATATATATACCATATAATTTATCTTATATAAAATTTTTCATTATTAGAGGAACCTGACTTAAGCGATACCTCTCAATGTTGGTTACTTTTTTATATTTACAAGAATGCTACAACTCCTCCACTATAAAAAGTTTTCTCACACACTCAATTATTAAAACCTATAAATCCATTTTTCTAAGAAAAATCCTAACAAAATATCCTCCTAGACGTTCTCCGTTCATCCTAGAGGAATTAATTTTGGTGGAGAGCTATCTAAAGAATCCCTTTGGGAAAAACCAAAAAGAGTTACCCAAAGAAGAGGTAACATCTTTCAAGAAGCACTTTGGTTTTATTTATTTCACCACACCTAAATTATTATTATTCATTGATTATATAAAAAATCATTTTTCCTAATATACTGACATGTTGTTATGTTAAGGGTTTAGGTGACACTCACACACACTTCCATCAAATGGCTTGCACATTATTTATTCATGTGTATAGTGGTCTCCTGCCTTGCGAACTGATGTCATTAATTCTTCCATTACCACATTTAATGGTTAGAAATAATGATTTAAATAGTTTTTTATATGATATATATGATATTTATGATGTATTAATGATTATTGGTAAATTATATAACACATACCTTCATGTTTTGAGTTTTTTGGGAATATGATAACATCGATTGTGGACGTGTGGACTTACGCCTCCTCAAATCTATGTGATTCATTCACACATTACATGTAATTTATTATGGATTTTTTTTAAAAACATAGATGATATATATGAAAAAATAATTATATTGGATTGATAATATGTATATGTACGTATATTTTATTTACTTTTTTTCTTGTGATATGACAAGAGAATCGAAATGACGTTCATGTGTACATACACCCTACTGTCTCCATGAACAATGTATTGCAGTTCATATTTATATATTTTATAGATAATTATAAATATTTTTATATGATATTTAAATAACTTTTTACATTCTATAAATAAGTATATCCTGATCTAAGTAATATGATCATGAATAACAAGTCAAAACATTTACAAAAAACAAAGCGGTCATTACCCAACATGAAATTATTAATGAATGGGTAATATAAAGTCATATTAAAATAAATTATTGTATAATATATAATAAAATAGTTTTTGGGTAGATTTATAATAAAATAATACTTATTATAAACTATTATTGAAAATGTTTGAAGAAATTCAAGACTTAAGGTATGGGTTTTCTAGTCTCACATTTATTTCAATGAGACTTATTCCATATTCACCACTCATTTATTTTTCATGGTGTATATACTTCCCATTAATGTATTCTATTATTATTATACTTAAATTTAAGGGTATTTAAATATCACTCTTTATATCTATATTTCATGGGGTTTGTTGTTCAAATTTACCAAATCAATAAGGTAATTTTGTCTCAATTTTCATTCTTTGAGTAAAATGTTATATTATGTAACTATATTCTTTTATAAGTTGTACATAATTGAGTTTAAAATGTTTTTTATTTAATATAATTAATTTTAAGATAAATTAGGATTTATGTAATGTTATTCTGCCATAGAGGTTATAATGTAAAGATACCAAAGTGGAAAAATTTTGTTGCTACAATCTCATTGTTTATCAAGATTATTTATCATTATGCCTCCATTGATAAAATATTATGATCCATATCTCATGATATATCATGAATTATTTTCTCCTTGGTTTATTAATTATATATTAATTTAATGTTGCCATTTTCCACTACTTCTTAATTAATATAATTAAGAAAATGTTATTAAAAAAATGAGACTTTATTTCTCTCTTCAGTTGGAAATCTGTTTTCCTTCAAAACCATGTATTCTAAAAATGTATCTATGAAATGATATAATATTGTAATATTTTTTTAAAAGTGATTTGTAATCATGTTTTACAATTTTATTTTTTAAAATGTAATATTATTTCCATTTTACAATCAAGGAATATTTATAAACATTTTATGGTGTAAAAGGAATGTTCGGCATGTAAGGATTGACCCACCATCATTATCGTCATTTACATAATGCTTATTGTGAATGATTATAAGGTTATTTTTAAATATTATTTTTCCAAATATTATTTAAATTCATTGTTTTTAAAGTGGATTTCAAAGAAAAAGTTTTTCAAAATATTTTCAAGCTTTATTTATATGTTTTGAAATTATTTTTAATGAAAAAGGTTTTCTAGATGTTTTCAAGATTTATTTATATGTTTTCAAAGTGTTTTCAAAGAAAAATGTTTTCAAAATGTTATCAGGATTTGTGTAAAAGTTTTAAAATTATTTACTTTGAAAAATATTTAGGGTTCTTAATACATTATTTATATTTTTCCGAGTATTTATAATTAAAAATGTTTGTAAAATGTTTTCAAGCACAATTTTTAATGTTTTTAAAGCCATTTTAAAAGAAATTTTTTTCTAAATAATTTATTATTAACTTTTTTTTCAAATTAAAATATACTTTTTCTTCAAGAAATGTCTTAAATGAAATTTAAGTTCTTTATTTATAATAAAAATAATTTTATGAAAATGGTTCATGTAAGGTATTTTCAACAAAAGACTATTTTCTCTAAGAGATGTTCCAAGTGATATTTAAAAATTCTTCTCCATATATGATGAAATCATTTTAAATAGTTTATTATTTTTTGGGGACATTATCTGTGGAATCCATTCTTATTATTTCATTTAATGGTTTATATTTTAGATGAAAATTTGTTTAGGATTTCATTTTCTTTTCCATGAGTTATATGATTTTGAAAAACCTATTTTTTAGGGGTTATTCTTGGATTAAATTTTTATGGAACTTGTCTATTTTATGTAGGTTATGATATGTTGACATGTTTATGATACCCATTTTATTTCATGGGTCATGGTACGATGTTTATAAAACCCCTTTGTTTTTATGTGCCATGATATGCTTACTCTTTTATTATCTTGTCGAACATGTATATATGATTTAATTATATGATGTGTGAGACCTATATCTATCTAAAATGCACTGTATAATGATTTATATCTCATGAGATAGAATGGATAGAACTGGTAGTGAACCCAATTCAGTAAAGGACTTTTTTTCCTAAGATGGTCTTGGGAGAGAACCATAACTACTAAGATAGTCTTGGGAGTGAGAATTGACTAAAAAGATGGTCTTGGTATTGGTTATTGACTACTAAATGGTTTAGGGAGTGAAAACATTCCACTATATGGAAAGGGAAATAACTGGGGATGGTGGCGGGTCCTACCCAGATGGTGTATCCCCCATGAAGTGCACTGATATGTTTTGGAAATGAACCTAGATTTATGGGGAATTATATGATATAACCTTGTGTATTCCAAAAATTCCATGTCTTATTCCTATGTTATTTATTAATTTATTATGTTCTTGAATTCTTTATGATTTTGATCTAGTGATCTTCCAATATTTATTTCATGACTGATGTATATGATCTTTGATATGAAGGGCATGATCTTAAAATGTTATCCTCATTTTCAAATACCCCTATGTTCATGTTATTCTTATGTATCTCCTCTATTTACCCTTACAGATCACGTGAGCTCTCACTTTCTTATGTTTCCTTTCCATTTGTTATGGAAAATGTTTTTAAGTTGGAGTACTAAGGGGTAATATATTTAAGGGGAATGTTGATGGTCTTTCACTAACATAGAATATTTTTTTCCTTGTTTCCAAAGTCTATAAACTATTACTGTCCTTGGATAGATTATTTTTTAATGGGTTTAATATTAATCTAAAATGATGTAATATCCACATAGTTTAAGACATGGTTTCTATTGTGGGAATATGTTTCAAATGTACAGATTATAGGTATTATGAAAATAAATTTCTTTGGATGAAATCTTATGTAGGAATCCAACAAGAAAATATGAATAAAGTATTGCCAATGTTATATAACGATGATAAAGAAACACTGTATAATAAATAAATGGTAGATATTATTTTAACAATATTTACTATGTTTAATGTATAAAAGAATATTTGATTGATATTAATGAATACAAGTACATGATTAATTTTTTTAATTATATAAAGGAACTTTCAAGAAAAATCACAATTCTTGGTTAAATAATTATGAATAAATCTGATTTATTGAAGTGTTTATATATAAAATTTCAAGAGTTATGATGAATTTGTATTTAATTTAAGGGTTAAAAAATTTAAGGATAATCATATGTTTAGTGGAATTGATACCCTTTTTATATTTTATGTAATGGTATAACTTAATGAAATATTTATTATGTTTTAACAAATGTTGGAGTTATATAAAACCCTTTGGTTTAAAAGTGTATTTACACTTTAAGAACATTATATGATTACAATAAATGAAATATTATTATACATTTTGGGATTTTATGTAAATAATAAATTTTGAGATGATTTTATATAATAAATATTGAGATAAATTTTTGAAAAATATATGATTTGATTGTGTCTTTATTATAATTCAATTTATTTATGGAAAAAATAGTATATTTTAGAAATTATTTGATTAGGTAATATACATTTTTTTCACATGACTATGACTGAATGATATTGTTTGGAGATAAATCTTTTATTTATTGTTGATTAATATGAAAAAAATCAACTAAATAATTGAGTATAAATATTAGTATATCATATAATGAATATTTATAAGGATAGTTATTTATGTCATGATTAAATTTGATCTTTGAGTGATATTTGTTTAGGAATTGGATATTAACGTAGTATTGTTTTCATATAAAGATTTATTCACATCAAATATTCTCTTAACAAATGCTAAATTGATTTTAGTTTTTATTAATAATTATATATATTAGAAATAAATTTTCATGTATTTTTGGATCTTAGGATCCATTATAAGTTGAATTCAATGATTTAGGCATGAAAAATATTTCATGAATATTCATTTCATGGAGTAAGAGATGAAGAAAAAGTAGAAATTAATAAAATTAAAAAAGGATGAAATTCTACATATACTATGAAAAGAAATAAAGTATCTATAATTTCATAAAATATATCTCTTTAAGGTAAAATAAACTAAAAAATGTGTCATGTCTTATTTGGAAAGTGACACTTAACTATCATGATATTTTTTTATAGTCTATTTCACTAGTACAAGTCCCATGTTGATAAATAAATGAGTTTATAAATACTTAATCGATTCTATGTTACCTAGTAGAAACATGTACAATTACATATCATGATAAATCTACATGTAATATTATGCCCATGTCAAGAAAAATTTCATTTCGTATAAAAAAATATAAATTATGAAGATTAAATTTTTGTAAGAGGGGGATAATGTAACACCCAGATATTTCAATATTTATTTCTCCATTAAATGATTTTTTTGTTCAATAGTTTGTAATAATTTTATTATAAAATGAAAATGAGTTTTGGAATTTGTTTTGATATAAAATATCATAACACAAGATAAAAAATAATACATTCAGAGACTTCAATATGAAATAACATGATGAAAATTACAAGTTGAATAAATTAACATATATATATAAATATATAAAATATAAAATTTTTAACCTTGTTGATCACCAAAAATATTATGACCACTAATGAATCTATGGAAACACTGAAAAGAATTAGGAATATAACATACATGAAGAGAGATGCCTAAATGAATAAGATAAATAAATTTAAGTGATGCAAGTAAGGTTTTATATTGGAATGTAAAATGACTTTTATATATATGTTCATTGGACACATGAACATTGCATATATATAGTTTTTAGGTATATTTAAATCTTATTAGAAAAAAATTTTAGGATAAAAAATAAAAAATAATAAAAATCACAACACTCATACATTATTAATTTATCTGAAATAAATTAAAAGATTTTAAAATTTTAAATGGTCCTTTATTTTAAAAATATTGTTTTCTTATATATTTTGAAAAAAATATTGATAAATTCCATAAATTGAAATTGATAAAAAAAGATTTCATTTTTTGTCTCATCATATTAATGTTAACTTAGGATGATTTTTTTTGTATTTTTAAAAAATATGTGATTTTTGGGTGAATAGTGAAAAATACTAATTTTATAAATAATGTCACTTTTATGAAATTATCATGATATAAGATTGAATTTAATTACTATGAAAATTTTTTATAGATAAAAAATTTATTTAAAATTTTATAAATTCAAAAATAATGTTTTGAACTTATAAATATATGTTTGACAATTTGGGAATCACTACTGGAAAATCAGGCTATAGCCATTGTAAAAAAAAGTGGCCATAGGGGTCAAAACTATGGCTATAAGAAATAGCCATGGTTCGAGCCGGTCCTGGCATGTATTGATGTGACTATAGGTAAAATCTATTTCTAATGGTTTATTGGACTATAGCCATAGTTTAAAACCATGTCTTTTTCCTTTTACAATGTTATCCAAACTGTTTCTATAGCCCCCATAGGTGTCCACCGTGATTGTTGGGATACAGCCACAGTTTTCAACTGTGGATATAGACCATCTAAACCCTGGCTATAGCCCAAAAGTAATGTGTTCCCAAAAAGATTCAATTTTTTTTCCTCCGCTATGTCCCCCTTCCACCTTTCCACAACACTACAGATTCCATTGAGTATATATATTGTTATATATATTATTAAAAACCATGGTTATAACATCTAAACCGGGCCTATAACCCTTCCCTCCATTTTTTTCAGGGGCTAATTTTTTAACTGTGCTACGGAGAGATACCTATATCTTTAGTTTTGAGGAACTGTGGCTATAGAAAATGTAAAAATACTCTATAGCCGTGGTTTTACACAAACAGTGGTTATAGACCATGAAAAAAAATACTCTATAGCAACGATTTTACCAAAACCATGGTAAAATAATTTATATTAGTTTTCATGATATTGACTGATATAAAGAGGAGGAATTGGTAGAAAACTAAAATTCCTCCATATCCTTGGGATTTCTTTTTATTTTTAAATATTATAGATATATTTTTTGTGAAAGAACCTTTTGAAGATCAATTGTAAGAGGTGTAATAAGCCCCTAATTCAGTTTTTCATAGTATAGATCCAGAAGGAGAAAGGATATAATGTAAAATATAATGAGAGTTATAATATTAAAATATTTCCAAGATTAATGAATTTGATTCTAAGTAGAAGAAAATAATTCACTAGAGTATGTGAATATTTATTCCAAATTTATTCTGGAAATAATTTAAGCATTAGATTCCTTTAGATTTTAGTTTATTATAGGTAGTTGTTAAATTTTGGTGGAATATTTACATTGGTGATTTACATGTTCATATTGAATCATGGGTTTTGTTATGATCTCAATTCTAGGTGGAATTTCAAAAATCAACACTCAAAGTGGAGTGAAAATAGGATATATTGTTTATCATTTATGAAAGTTTTTGTGTGTGGGATATTTGAGTTCTGTTTTTGAATATATTAAATTACATAAATAACATTTTAGTAAATGAGGATCTAAGGGTGTATAATTTTGAGAGTGTATAGTGTCCATATATGCATCTTTGATTTTTTATTTACTTCGAATACCTATTCCTAGGTGGTGATGAATGTTGTGGTTGTAATACTCCAAAATTTAAATATGTATTTATCTATAAAATGAATATTATGTTCAATATAATGTTATACATAGAAAATAAAAAAAAACATTGATAGTTTATTTGATATAATTTATTATAATGAATGATAAAAAATAAATATATTATAAAGATGTAATAGGAAGATACCTAAATAAAATTAAATGTGGAGTAAATTCACACATATATAACAATACCACAAACATAGAATCCTTGTCCTTATGGTTCCTCAAAAAGAAAATTACCCCAACTAGAACAATGGAAAAATAATAAATATTTAGGAATTTAATAAACATGATTCTATAGAAGTAAAAGAATAATATGAATAAATTTTAGTGAATCATGCAAAGTTATATATAGTAATGTAATATGAACATTATTTAAATGGTTGTTGGATACATAACCATTGTATATATATAACCATTATATATATATAGGTTGAGTATATTTAAATAAAATTTATATATTATTTTATAATAACAAATTAAATATACTATAATTCACAACACACATATAATTTTAATTTTTTTGGAATTAGATTAAGTGAACTTAAGGTTTTAAAAGGTATTTTTTTCTACGAAAGTAGTTTTCCTATATCTCTAAATGATAAATTTATAAATATTATAAATTTCATTTGATAAAATAATTTCAATTTTGGTTTCAACATATCAAAATTATCATATAATATTTTTTATGATTTCTCAAAAATAGATGATTTTGGGTGAATAGGGGAAAATTCTAATTTTTCAAATAATGTATCTTTTATGAAATTACCACGATATAATTATTAAAAAAAATCATAAAAAAACTTTTTGATATATACAATATAAATTTTATAATAATTTCATTTTAAAATATAATATTGAACTTAAAAATCTATGTTTGACAATTGAGGATCTAGTAATGTTTTTGTTTAAATAAAAAATATATTTGGTTCTTCTAGATTAATTAGTTTTTAATAAGGTTAATTTATACTTTTTTTTGGGTTTTAAGTTAAATTATTATTATTATATTTCATAGAATTCAATTTATTTCATTGGGATAAACATTATACATTAATTTGGAAAAACATCATTTTTTTCTTAAAATAGTTTTTTGTAACATTTTAAAAACTCATGTTAATAATATTTTTTACTAATTCTAAAAACTAAATTTTAAAAATTAATTCCATATTTAGAATCAACATACTCAATTTATGTAATAACTTCCATTTCATTTATAGTTGTAATAAATAGTTACCATGGTAGAGGGTTTTCCCCATAACAAAGGTAATATTTGTTTAAACGAGGTTAAAAATTTGATATAAGGTCAAGAAACCAATGAAAAACTTATAATAATTCCATTTTATAATTTAATTTCCTATTTAACAACCCTATATTTTAAAATATGTCCTATTAGGGTCACTTTACTTTGATTACAACCATTATATTATTTTAAGTAAAGGATAATTACAAAATTTCACTCTCTATCACTTATTATGTTGTGATACTATAGATTGGGATAAAATGATATATGAAATAATATATATGATAAAATTGATTAATAATAAACTAAATTTATCATATTTATTAATTTTTAATAATGAGTTAAGGTATAAATTCCTTGAATGCTTCCACAACACCATCACAATGCTTGTGAAAACCATAAAAATCGATTAAATTATTTTCTAAAAAATTAATAGAAATATGTTTTGGATGAAGAATGGAATTACGTGAATATAATGGATGCTTATATAGTATTATATAACAATAAATTGATTTTATTTGAAATAAAGTTTTAAATTTATTCCTTTAAAGTCAAGATAAGTGAATAATCATGAAAATAACTATAAATGAAATTTAATTTTTAAAATTTATCTTTAAACCATTATAAAATAATAATAATTATAGAATAAAGAATTTTTTTGGTAAATTTTCTATAGTATCATGAAATTTTCATGTATATTACACTTTTTTTAAATTACTTTCATGTCTCTTAGAAATTGAAAAAATTGTTACCATGGTTATGATTAAAAAGCATAACCGAGCGGTTAAACTAAGATATAAGGTTCCCAATGCCACTTAAAATGGACTAAAATTCATTAGATGAATTTATTTTTACATTAAAATCCTAAAAATATATTATATGTAACCTTGTATCAATTTTACAAGAGTTATACACATATTATAGATCAATATTTTATGTATTTACAAGATTTCCACCCACCTAACTTATAAAAAATAATCTCCTCTCTAATATTCCTCAAAACTAATGAGACATTTAAAACAACCAATAACTTCCCAAATAAATTCATAAACTTCATAACCATGCTCTAGATGTTGCGGTCTAAAACAAATACCAACCTAAAAGGCTTAAGTTGTAAGCCAATGTAGGTTTTCCAGAGAAGAGGTATAACTCTTAACCGAGTGTTTTCAAGTTCATTTATATTTCCACATCCTTACAATATTATATATCCAAGATAATATGATAAAATAAGAATATTAATTATAATTAAATGTTTTTAATTTTTATAAAGAACACATTTTCATCTTCTTTTCCATCATAGGGGAAATGTAAACATCGCTTGTGCGAACATGTGGACAACCACCTCCACAAAGCGATGCCTTTCATTTTTCATTGCCACCTCTAAAGGATTATTATTATGATAGGTTTAATGAATATATATGATATTATTAACATAATTATAATATATTTATTACCTTTTTACCCTTACACTAGTTGAAATATAATAACATTGTTTATGCATACATGTGGACTACCACCTCCACAAACCGATGCAATTCATTTTTCATGTTTTAATTTAATGGATGGTAATAAAATTGTATTTAATGTATAAAAACTATAATTATATCATTATTAATATTATATAGATGATGTAACCCTGACCCCTTTGAGCATGTTCAACATACCAAAGTTGTACTGGGAATATGAACTGAACGTCCTCCAAACATTCAAATTAACTAATATATTAATTAATTAAGTCATGGTAATATATGAAATAAAAATAATAAGAACAATAGAATAAAAATAATATTTATAAATTAGAAAGATAATATAATTTTATTATTTCTTATTTAGATAATGTATGAAATTAATCATGACTCAAGGTATGAGTTTATTCTATAATTTCATTTTTATAAAAAAAATTATATTTAAATTTACATTGAATAAAACTATAATATCATTATATTTTAAAATAAATCAATTTAATTATAAAATATCTATGAAAATTTATTTTTTTCCTTTAATTTTCATCTCTTTGTTAAATAAAATGACTGAGAACATTTATTATGGAAAATTGACCTTATTTCACCTTTTGTCAGAGAATAATTATCATCCATATCCATGTTCTCTATTTTTTTTTCCAATATTGTTTTTAATAAAATACAATGATTTTTTAAATTCAATTTCATTTATATTTTACTTTTAGCCAATATTTTAAATAGAATCATTTTGTAATTTTTCAAACGATGTTCATTTGACTTTTTACAAATTTGGGTGAATAAAATAGTTTTTTTATATTTTCTCAAGGAACATATCTTTCAACCATCAGAAATATTATTTAATTTGTATATTTTATAAAACGTTTACTTGTATATTTTTAATGAAATTAATCTTCTAATTTTTTTTAAAATTTTTATCTAAAATTTTATCAAAATGAAAAGTATATTATTTTTCATGTTTCCAAAAAGGACAAAATGTTTCATTTATGAATTTTCTTCAAGTTAAATATCCTTTGATAGATCTTATTCTTTACTAGGGATATAATCTAATGATATGATTGGAATTATTTATCTAGATGGGTTATGATCTTGTTGTTCTAGATATTTATTAGGGGAAAATGTTGAAATTTCATATTCTTGTTTTCAATATAAATGTTTGTGTTTATTTATTAATTGTTTTGTATTAATTTATTACATATGATGAATGAATTGATCTAATTATGTGATGATAGAGGCCAGTTATGGATCATTGATGCATCATTATATCTCATGATATTAACTATGTTAGTAATTTATTGAATGATTTACCCATTTATGTTTGATTTCATAGCCCAAGGCCTTGAGGGTATAATTTCATGTATTAAATTATGAATTCCAAAATTATTAAATTTTTTATTTTCATCCTAGTGATTATTTACATTATCTATGGAAATATTTCATTCTTATGTTATTGGTGGGTTTTTATGAAAATATTTTGATTCCATAAGGTAAATAAATGAGCTTTTGATTTAATGTAATGTTTATTATCTTTTTTTATAGAAGAGTGTTATTTAAAAAATGTTTACATATTTTTCAGTACAACATAAAATTTCCATTATTTTTATATCCCTTATGGATTTATTTCTAATACCACATTTGAAGTTATTTTTAATTAGGAATAATGTTGAGTAGGAACTATAGTGAGGAATATCTTTCCGTTACATCGATTCAGCTTAAAATAAGTGAACATGTTTTAAATGAAAAAATTATTTATATTTAAGAATAATTTTCTGTAGATAAATTGGAAATTGTGTGAAAAATATCACATTATATTTTAAGTGTTTTATATGTAAGAGTTCTTCCGAATTCCCTAATACTCTAAACCAAAAATATCCTTGAAATGTGAGATAGTTCAACCCTTGTTTGTAATCTTGTAATTATGAGTTGTTTATGTTATGAGGCATTATAATTGGTATCAAAGGATTGGTTTAGATACTTTATAGGTCTGGATGTTATTTCAGTATTAGTTAGTATCAATTTTATTTACTATAATAGTTAATATATTATCGATAGTTATGGTTTTTTAATAGAAGATGACATGGACAATGATATGTAAATATTTAACCGTTTCATAAGGTGGTTTATTATAGAATACTCAAACGCAATATTTTGGTTTTATTAAATGTATGGAACTATCATGAATGTAGTGTAAATGTTATGTGAAAGATAATGTGGTGGTTTTATAAATGAGAAACCAAACAAGATATGAGTTGGGGTGAAAAATCTTGTGGTTATGCCTAACCACAAATCTCAATACATAACTAACAACCTCAAGCACCTAAAGAAATGTTTCATAAGATACACCTTCCTAAATATTATGAATTTTGGAAGAAGAACACATGGAAATATATCAAATGTAATGGTGTAACACCATACAATTTCAAATTTTTTTTTTCAAATTAATTAAAAATTTTAGATGTTTTTAATTTCACGCAACACTATGTATAGCTTATGTTATATGAAAGAACCAAGTTATTATTTATTTGTATGAAAAACCAAGTTGATCATGAACTACATGAAAAACATATATTATCATGAGGTACATGAAAAAATTTGTTTGTCTTGTCTTCCACACAACGATGAGTTCATTTGATAACTTTCATGACATGCATGACATAGTTTTACCAAACTATGGTACATTATTATTATATTTATTATTGTTGTTGAATTATTATTGTAGTTTTCACTTAACTGTTGGAATTTTGGTTATGAATAAAATTAATTAAAATTTTAATATATGGTTTATATATGTATATAATAATAATTATTTGGTGAATAATTAAATAGAAATGAAAATAAAACCCTTTTGAAAATTTAGGGAATCTTACGATGGAAAACTATATTTATGGAATCAAACATGTTATTCCACAATAAATTAATCAAAAAACCTTTTATAAATGTTATTAATGATATATATATACATTAAATGCAATTCAATATTTATTGTTCCTCCTATGTGTTTTATAAACAATATATAAGAGTGAAACCAATTTTATGCATAAAGATATATATTTTTCTAAAATGTAATTTTACCTAATTTTAATATAGTGGCTATTTTTAATATAAATTTAGACACTTTAATAATTATATTTTATAAAATAAACTACATTTTTTAATATTGATATAAAATTTTTCTTAAGGTGAATTTGATGTATTTTTCAAGAAGTTTCTTTTTTTGGATGAATAGTTCAAAATACTAAATTTTAATTGAAAACTTCTTTCTCATGTAATTTATTTATATTGTTAAATAGAAATTAAATTGGGTTTTAATATATATTTTTATAAATCATAAATTTATTAATTCAATTTCATGATTGGAATCAATTTCAAATTGAAATTGGATATAAAAACATTTCAATTTTTTAATCATTTTTTTTAAAAACCAGTTTTTCTGTCCTGTCTACTGGATTAGTTTTAAAGAAATATATTACCCTTTTATGTTTATAATTTGAAAAAATGGATTCAATATTTGAAATCAGTATAATTCAAAGTGTCTAGAAATATAAACGTAGTTTTTGACCAAAAGTATTAGTGAAACTAATTAAAACTAATTAGAATGATTAATGTAAAACAAAAGTTTACATAGTTGTGAAACCTTAACTTATGGGGCCAAATATATAGAAACATGTTAAAAAGATATCTTATGGAAATATTTAGATACTATATTCTTCTATATAGAATCATTGAAATTATTGGAGGCACATGATGTTAGAGAGATTTCTTAATAGTGTTTTCCATTTTATATTTACAGGAATACCACTCCTCTAACCCTCTAAAAAGTTAACTCATCTCCTCACTTATTAACACCTATAAATCCATTTTCGAAGAAAAAACATACCCAAATGTCGTTCCAAATTACCTCTATTAATCTTATAGGCCTCACTTTGGGTAGAGAGCCAACCAAGGAACTCCTTTGGTGGAAACTAAAAGGATTTACCGAAAGAAGAGAAAACATCCATCAACAAACACTTTTAATATAATTTTTTTATCCACCCACTAAAGTATTATTATTAAATAATTATATTATAAAATAAATATCATACATATAATTATTAGTTTTTAGGTCATGGTTTTGACCTACACTCAAACACACTTCCATCAAATAGGATACACAATCTTCGTTTGTGTGTACAGCAGGCTACCACCTTACGAACCGATGTCATTTGATCATCCATTAACACCTTTTAAGGTTGTGAATAATTATATAATTACTATTTATATATAATATAGATGATATTAGTTATTTATTTATTCTTATGGAATTATTATATAACACATACCTTTATGATTTCTATTTTTTGAGAATAAGATAACATCATTTGTGGACGTGTAGACTTCCACCTCATTAAAGCGATGTGATTCGTTCTAAATTTACATGGAATGTATTGAGGATTGGTTTAATAAAATTATATTATATATAAGATATTATAATTATACTATAATTATAATATATATACACAGATGTTTCATTTACTTTTTTTTCAATACGATAAGAAAAAAAATAATGTTCATGTATACATATGAACTACCGTGTACATGAATGGTGTATTCCATTTCACATTTCAATATTTTATTTATTATTATAAATATTTATATGTGATATTTTAATCCTGTTTTAAATTCTATAAATAATTAATTTATGATATTATTAAGAGGATCAGTAAAAAAAATTCAGAAAATTTAGATAAAACAAAGTGTTTGTTACCTGAAACATAATTTGAACATAAAAGTATTAATATATAGGTAATATAAAGTAATAATCAAATAATATATGGAATAATATATAAGTACATGTTAATGTAGAATAAGTATAATAAAAATATACTTATTATATAGGTGGTTTTAATTTTCACTAACAAATTCAACAGTTAAGGTAAGGGTTTTGTAGTCTCAATTTTATTTGTGCGAGACTTAAGCCATATTCAATAATTATTTCTTTTGTGTAGTGTATATAATGGCCATTAATGTATTATATTATTATTATAATTAAATTTTTATGTATTTTCATATCCATTTTATTATCTATTTTCATGGGGTTTATGGTTCAAATGTTACCATATCAGTATGGTAATTTTCTCTCAATTTTCCTTCATTGTGATCCGTGTTATCTTATAAACCTATATTTTTTTATACGTTGTATACAATTCTCTTTGAATTATTGTATCATAAATGTTATTTATTTATTTATAATTTAATATTCACGTAATTCTATTCTTTCATGGGGTTTATGATTCATGGTTACCACAGTGGTAACAATTTATTACTACAATACATCATTTATCAGGATTGTTTATGATTATGATTCCGTTGATGAAATATTATGATCTATCTATCAATATATATAATTAATATTTATATAATATTTTAATTCATAAAATATTAATTGAATCATATCATTTTCCAACTATTTTTAACTAAATATAATTTGGGAAATGTTTTATGAAAATCCAACTTTATTTCGCTCTTCGGCCATAAACATATTTGCTTTCAGAGCCATGTTTTCAATTTTTTTTAAAAAATGTTATATTATTCTCCTATTATTTTGAAATACATTTCTACACATGTTGTAACATTTTTATAAATAATTTTAAAAGGAATATTCTTTTCATTTTCCCTTATGGGAACTTTTCTTAATATTTTATGTTGCAAAAGTAATGTTTGACATGAATTGATTTACCCTCTATCATGACCGTCATTCCATTGAAGCTTCCTTTTAAATTTTACAATATTATTTTTTTTAAAAAATGTTTCTTCCTAATATTTTGTAAATTCATTGTTTTTAATGTGTTCTTCAATGAATAATTTCTTCAAAATTTCTTCATACTTTCATTATATGTTTTCAATGTATTTTAAATGAAAATGGTTTTCAGTATGTTTTCAAGATTTCTTTATAAGTTACCAAAGTGTTTTCATATATTTTTTTTTCAAAATTTTTTTCAATTTTTTTTTTTTAGTTTTTTTAATGAAAATAGTTTTAATGCTTTATTTTTATGTTTTTAATGTATTTTGAAAGAAAAGGTTTTTCCAAATGTTTTCAACCTTCCTTTATAAATTTTCAAATATATTTTCAAATAAAAATGTTTTAAAATGATTTATGTTTTAAAAGAGTTATTAAAATTTAAATATATATTTTACTCAATAAATTTTTTATATGAAATACAAAATCTTTCATTATAATAAAATGATTATTTGATAAATATTTATGAAATGGGTTTTCAATGAAATGAAATTTTCTATAAGAAATGTTCCATGTGATCTTTATAAATACCTCTCTATCTAATAAGAAATCCTCTAAATAGTTTATAAATTATTGGAGATATGATCGAAGGAAACCATTACTATTCTTTCTTTAAATGGTTTATATATAAGATGAATTTTTTTTACGACAACAATTTCTTTTGCACAAGATAAATTATTTTGAAACCTGATTCTTTTCACTGGTTATGATTTGATGAAATGATTATAAAACCTTTATATTTTTAATAAGTTATGATATAATGATATTTATAGGATACCCATTTTATTTCTTGGGTTATGATATGATGTTTATGAAACCCATCTATTTCTATGGGTCATGATGTGTTGATTTTGTTTTGTATTATAGAAATCATAAATTAGACTTCATTATATGATGGGTTGGACCTATATCTCCTACCAATGAATGGGTAAATATTTATATCTCATGAGATATATGTGGATTGAATTGGGAGTGAACTCGGGTCAGTAAAGGACTTCGTCTGTTAAGAATGTATAGGGAGTGAATCTTGACTAATAAGATGGTCTTAGAATTTAACCTTTACTAATATGATGGTCTAGAAATTGATCCTAGATTACTAAGATTGTTTGGGGAGTAAACAGTTTCCACTATAAGGAAAGGTATGGAATTGGGGGTGGTGGTGTGTACCACCTAGTAGGTGTATCCCCCCTGATTTTCCATGATAAATTTTGGATATGTGCCTTGACTTGTTGGGAATTATCTTATATACTTATGTGTTTTCAAAAAATTCAATTATTATTCCTATGGTATGATTTCATAGATTATTATCATGGTTTTCTTATGATCTATGTCTAATGATCTATTGAGATTTATTCCTTGAATCATGTATATGACATTTGATTTACAAGTTATCCTCTTTAAATGTTATGCCCATGTTATCATACCCTTATGTTCATGTTATTATTACATATCTCATTTATTTACCCTTACTGAGCATCTATTATCCCTCTTCATTTTGTTTCCTTCCCTAGATATTATGAATAGTTATATGTAGGAGTAATAAAATGTAAGATATTTATGGGATATGTTGAAGGTCTTTCACCAGGTTAGAATATATTATTTTCACATTTCCAAAGACACTAAAATATAATGGTCTTTCTGTGTGTAATTTTGTATTTTTTTAATATTCATATAATATGTGTCACTATCCATGCATATTATGCATGGGTTGTTATAGTTGGTAATAATGGAAAAGTTTATTCTTCCATTGGAAAGACTTTAGCGATATCCCAAGGGATATTTCTAAGGACATGACTATGGATGTCTCTAAGGGTATGCATATAGTGTAATAGATTTAAAAGAAGGTTTCATGATTTTGGAATCCTATAAGTAATTTTTCAGGATTATGTGGTTTTCTTATTTGATAAGTGTTTGTCAAACATTGATTTCAGGTGTTCATCAATAGCGGGAACAAAAATGTACCGAGTTGACATTAAAAATTAAAAATGTGGAATGTTTGGGAATTATACAAATTGATGACCTAAGTGAAAATCTCATGAACAGAATTAGTATGTTGGTATAACATTTGGTTATAATGTAGAAGATAAAAAGTCTACAAATGAAAAGTGAAAGGAATGGGATGTTATAATAGTATTGTTTACATTAAAAAAAGATGCATGATTAGATTGAGGTTGAGAAATCTTAATAAATGATTCATATTTCATATTCTAGGACATAGGAATTATGCAATTCAATGATGATGCATGATTAATGGTTTAAAAATAAATTTTGAAGACTGAAGTTTAAATGTTTTTGAATTCAAAGATCATGTTATATGAATCATGAACTATATAAGTATTTTGAGTATAATTTTTTAAATAAGTATTTAAAAATATATGGTGAATGGTGTTGATGACCTTGAAAATAGATTGGATGGAAAATGCTATATTTTTAATAGAATATAACTCTTATTGTGTTCCTGATGTAGTGAAAATTGTATTTACCTGGGATAAAGAGATTATTGATATAGATAAATTAATTTGGATAATATTTATGAACTTAGAACTAAAAAAGGATTAATTGAAAAAGTGGTTTATTCTATCATCGATGGAGTTTAAGAATTTCTTGGGATTTAAGAAATATATCCCATGGACCTTGTAATAATATTTAATGCATGATTTCAATAGGTATTTATGGGAATTTAGTTTATTGACATATTTTAATAGAATACATGATGATGTTATTCACATATTTATTATGTAAAAAATAAGAGACACTTTATGATATACAGGGGATCAATACTAAGATATTTTTGAGAAATTTAGTGACCTTATTTTAAATTTTTTGACTTTCATCTTTCTGAAGGGTTACAAGGCTGATCAATTATAGAACGGTTTAAGTTAAACTTCAGATGATGTTTTAGAGTTAAAGTATTATATTTATATATGAGGATTTATGCATATTGGTAACCTGTGCTAACCTTTTTTTCCTATGATGATAAAAAAGTATGATGAAATGACTTACCATTCTACATATAGATGTTATGATTTGTTTGTGCTTCAGACATAACATATTCACCTTAATTTTAAGATTAAGAGATAAATTAAGAAATCTTCAAGGAAAAACTAAAGGGTGAAGCTGTGTATTTTAAATTTAATGGGATTAAGTAAGTATATATTATTTTTTTAAATTATTCAAATTTAGTAATTGATATAATGTTTTCTCTCATTCTCATAATTTCGGATGATATCAATAACATTTTTCAAGCCTTTTTGGGTTATGTATTTCTGATCATTAGATTTATCCTAAAAATTTTCTCTATCACTCTCTATAAGAACATGATAGTTATATTTCTCTTCCATTTACATTTTTTCACTTCTGAAATATGTTTTTATGTGGAAAACTAGTAATGACTTACTTTGGGTAACTGTTATGTTACCAACATTCCCTTTTTAAAGGAAGTTTTAGTATTTATTTTTATTATGTGGGTTTATATGAAAGGAATTTAATGTATTAAACCATTGATAACCTAGAATAATTTAAAGAGTGAAATTCATTTCATGTGTGGTAAAATTTAACGCCCCAATATTTTGTGAAATTTATTTTTTTCAAATTAATTTGAACTCTTAAATATTTTTCATTTTGCTCAATACTAAATATGGATTTTTTTATATGAAAAAAGAAAGTTATTTCTTTTTATGCAACAAAAAGTAGAGCTTACAGTACACAATAAAACTTATATTATCTTTTGGTACACAAAATAGTATATTTGGATGGTGTTACACACAATTTCATGTTCTATTGATAACTTTCATGAAACACAAGACCTAGTTTTACCCAACTATGTTATACTATTAATATTATTATAATTATTTTATTATTGGTGTCACATAACTGTTGAAATAGTGGTTATCAATAAGATTAATTAAATTATGAAAATATAATTTAAATATGCATATAATAAGTAAATTTTAGTGACTAATTAACTAGAAATAAAAATAAAACCCTTTTCACAATATTGAAAATCTTTTGTTGGAAAGCTGTTTTTAAGAAATTAAAAACGTTTTACCTAAATAAATTAGTTAAACCACTTTTGAAAAGTCAATTTGAAAGATATATATAAATATATTATATTAAATAAACTATTTAACATTCATCTTATGTGTTTTATAAAAATGACATAATAATTAAACAAATTTTAGGTATAAAGATATATATTTTTCTAACAACAATTCTACATACTTTTAATGGAATTCATATTTTAAATATAATGTTTACAGTTTTATAAATTATATTTGATAAAATAAACATCATTTTTTAAATTGTAACATCAAAATTATATTTGGGTGAATTTTTGTTATTTTTCTTAGAATTTTATGTTTTGGATGAATATGTAAAAATAAAAAATTTTAATTGAAAACTACTTTTTCATATAATTTATTTATATAGTTAAATTTTAATTAAAATTGATTTTAAAGTATATTTATATCAAATATACATTTATTAACAAAATTTATTTTATTAGAATATATTTCACATTGAATTTGGATATAAGAACATTTGAAACTTTTGAATATTTTTAATTAAAAAACATGTAGTTTCGTCCTATCCACATGATTAATTTTAAATTAATTTATACCTATTTTGCGTTAATAATTTAGAAAATTGGATTTATTATTTTTAATTAGAAAATTTTATTATTTATTATAAATTAATCTTAGTTTTTTACCAGAAATATTATTCAAATTAATTAAAATTAATAATAGTGATTATGGTAAAGATGAGTTTACAAAGTGGTTGAACATTAACATAAGGTAAAAAATAACTTAAGAACATCTTCAAAAGAAATCTTATGGACATATTTATACCATATACTCCCTATTATACTAAATTTATCATTATTGGAGGAACATGATTTAAGCAAGACCTCCCAATGGTGTTTACATTTTTATATTTATAATAATCCCATACCTCCTCCATTATAAAAAGTCCACTCACCCCCTCAATTATTGTCACCTATAAAGCCACTAGTCTCAGAAAATGCCTAAAAAAATAGCCTCCCAAATTTTAACCCTTCATCGTAGATGATTCTATTTTGTGGGAGAGCTATCCAAATAATTCTTTAGGGGCAAACAAAATAAGTTACCGAAAAAAGAGGTAACAAACTTCAACAAGTACTTTCGTTTTATTTATTTATCCATCCCTAAATTTTTCATAATCAATTATTATATAAAATCATCAATATCCTTAATATAAATATATGTTTTTATGTAAATAGTTCAACCTACACTCACACACACCTCTATTAAATGGCATGCACATTCATCATTCATGTGTACGGTGGTTTACAGCCTCGTGAACTGATGTCATTAGTTTTTCCATTACCACTTTAAATGGTTTGGAATAATGAAAGAGATAGATTTTTATATGAAATATATTATATTTATGATGTATTTATGATTCTCAGAATATTATATAACACATACTTTAATTCTTTACTTATTGTGGGAATATGATAACTTCGATTGTAGACATGTGGACTTCCACCTTCTCAAAACGATGTGATTCATTCACACTTCAAAAGGAATTTATTAAGGATTTTTTAGAAAACATATATGATATATATGAAATAATAATTATTTTGGAGTAATAATATGAATATGTACATATATTTCATTTAATTTGTGTTCTTTCAATATGAAAAGAGAATGGAAATGATGTTCATGCATACGTACGACCTTCCGTCTCTATGAACAACATATTCCATTTCATATTTATATATTTTATATATTGTTATAAATATTTATATATGATATTTAAATCATATTTTAAATTCTATAAATAATTACATCCTTATCTAAGTAAGAGTATTAAGAATATTAAGTAAACACATTTAGAAAAAACATAGCAGTCCTAACCCAACATGAAATTGTTAATAAATGGGTAATATAAAGACATAATAAAATAATTTATGGCATAATATATAAGAAAATGGTTTTTTGGTAGATTTATAATAAAATCATACTTATTATAAAGGTTTATTAAACATGTTTCGATAAATTCAAGACATAAGGTAAGGGTTTTCTGGTCTCACTTTTATTTCTAGGAGACTTATGCCAAATTGACCACTCATTTCTATTTCATGGTGTATATATTTCTATTGAATGTATTCTATTACTAGTATACTTATATTTATGGGTACATAAATAAACCTGTTATTATCTTTCATTCATGGGTTTTATTGTTCAGAAGTCACCAAATCAATAAGTTAATTTTGTCTCAACTTTCATTCTTTGATTCAAATGTTATGTTATGTATCTATATTATTTTATAAGTTGTACATACTTCAGTTGAAAAATATTTTTTCACAAATATAATTAATTTCAAGATAATTTAGGCTTTATGTAATGTTATTTTCTCATGGTGGATTTGATGTGACGTTACCAAAGTGGTAACATTTTATTTCTACAATCTCATCATTTATCATGATTATTTATGATTTTTCTTCCATTGATGAAATATTATGATCAAGATCTCATAATATCCCCTGAAGTTTATTCTTCTCTAGTTATTAATTATATATTAATATAATTTTACCATTTCTCACTATTTTTTATTTTTTATAATTAATAAAGTGATTTAATGAAAATTCGACTTTATTTCTCTCTTCAGTTGAAAAGCTATTTTCCTTAAAAACCAAGTATTATAAAAAAGTATTTAAAAAATATTTTAATATTTTCAGATATTTTCTAAAATATATTTTTAATTATGTTTTACCTTTTTTGAAAAGTATTTAAAAGGAATGTTCTTTTCATTTTCCAATCAAGGCACTTTTTTATACATTTTATGAAGTAAAATGAATTTTCAACATGTATAGATTTACCCACCATCATTACTATCTTTTCCATGAAGCTTAATCTGCAAGTTTATAAGGTTATTTTATTAAATTTTTTTTTAATATCATTGAAATTCGTTATTTTTAAATTGTGAATCAAGGAAAGAGGTTTTTAAAATGTTTACAAGAGTTATTTACATATTTTCAAATTATTTTCAATGAAAAGGGTTATCAATATGTTTTCCAGATTTATTAATATATAATCAATGTATTTTCAAAAAAAATGTTTTAACACTATTTTGAAGATTTTTTTTTATGTTTTAAAATTAATTTCCAAGAAAAAGATTTCAAAAAAGGTTTCAAAATGTCTTTATTGCTTTTCAATGTATTTTCAAATAAAAATGTTTATAAAATGTTATCAAGATTCATTTTTTATGTTTTAAAATCCATTTTAAAATAAATTATTTTTTTTGAAATTATATATGAATTAAAAAAATTATTTCAATGTAGAAATTATTTTTGTCCTCAATAAAATGTATTAAATGAAATTTAGGTTCTTTATTTATAAGAAAACGAATCTTTGAAAATGATTTATGTAAGGGAATTTCAATGAAATACTATTTTCCTTAAGAGATGATACAAGTAATATTTCTAAATCCTTCTCCATATATGATGACATACTTTTAAATAGTTTATTATTTATTGGGGAAATTATATGTGTAAAGCATTCTTATTCATTCATTTAATGGTCTATGTTTAAATTGAAATGTTTTTTATGACACCCTTTTCTCTTCCACGAGTTATATGATTTTGAAACAGCCATCTTTTCAGAGGGTTATGATTTGATGAAATTTTTATAAAGCCTGTCTGTTTTCTATAGGTTATGATATGATGACATGATTATGATACCCATTTCATTTATGGGTTATGATATGATGTTTATGAAACCCATTTCTTTTTTAAGTTTCATAATATGATGACTCTTTTATTATCTTGTGGCATAAGTATTTTTGATTTCATTATATGATGGTTGGGTCCTATATATCTCTAAAATACATTGAATAATGATTTAAATGTCATCAGATAGACATGGCTATAACTGGTAGTCAACCCAGTCTAGTGAAGGACTTTGTCTGCTATTACGACCTTATGAGTGAACCATGACTACTAAGATAGTATTAGGAGTGAAGCTTGACTAAAATGAGGGTCATGGGATTTATTATTGACTAATATATGGTTTAAGGAGTGAAAACATTTCACTATAGGGAAAGTGATGCAACTGAGGATGGTGGTGTGTTCTATCGAGAAGGTGTATCCCCCACGAAGTGAGATGATATGTTTTGGAAATGAGCCTTGATTTGTAGAGAATTATAAGATATACCTATATGTATTACAAAAATTCCATGTCTTATTCCTATTAAATTCATTCATTTATTATTTTCTTGATTTCGCTATGAGTAAGGTCAAATGATCTAAAAATATTTATTCCATGATTGATGTATATTATATTTGATATAAATGGTATGATCTTATAATGTTATCCTCATTTTCTCACACGCTTCTGTTCATGTTATTATTATGTATCTCCCTTAGTTACTGTTATTGATAATGTGAGATCATGATTTCTTATGTTTCATTTCCCTAAGTTATGAATAATTTTTTTAAGTTGGAGTACTAATGGGGAATATCATTAAGGGAGATGTTGATTTTCTTTTACTAAGTTAGAATATTTTTCCATATTTCCAAAGTCAATAAACTACTACTGTCCATGGCCATCATATTATGTAATGTGTTGAATATTTATAAAAAATGATGCAAAATCCACATATATTAAGATAAGGTTTCAATTTTGGGAATATGTTTTAAATTTGGATAGTATAATAATTATGAAAATAAATTTCCATGGATAAAAGCTTATGTAGGAGACCCCAAAGATCATGTTAATAAAGGATCGACAATTTTATACATGGAAGACGAAGAAACATTGAATAAGATATAAATGGTTGATATTATTTCAATAATATTTATAATTTTTAATTTAAGAAATATTATTATATTTATATGGAATAATATAAGGAAATGATTCATTTTTTAATTATAGAATGGAAGTGTCAAGAAAAATGACAATTCTTGGTTAAATAATTATAATAAAATTGATTGATAGAATTTTCTATATATAGGATTTCAACCGTTATGATGTAGTTTAATTTTATTTAAGTGTTGAAAAATTTAAGGATGATCATATGTTTAATGGAATTGATACCCTTTTATGTTTTATGTTAAGGAATTACTTTGGGAAATATTTATTGAGTTTTAATAGATTTTTGAGTTATTTAAAACCCTTTAGTTTAACAAGTGAACATTTTTTGGAAGAATTATTATATAGTTTTTCAACATATGTTTAACAATTTTTTTCATCCTTTAGGGATAATATTATATTTTATGTTTATGTAATTATTTATAATTGAGATAAAAGTCTTATTAAACGTTTGGAACATTATATAATTACAATAAATGAAATATTAATCAATATTTTGGGATTTTATTTAAATAATAAATATTGAGATGAATTTTGGAAATTGATATGATTTTATTGTGGCTTTATTATGATTCAATTTAATTATGGGAAATATTAGAATATTCTAGTGATTATATGATTAGGGAATATACATTTTTTTCAATTGACTATGAGTGAATGATATTGTTTAGAGACAAATTTTATGGTTATCTTGGATGAATATGTGACAAAATAAACTAAATCATTGGGTTTAAATATTATTATATCATATTTTGAAGATTTATAAGGATAATTATTTATGTAATGATTAAATTAAATCTTAGAGTTATATTTCTTGAGGCATTGAAGATTAATGTAGTATTTTCTCAAATGAAGTTTTATTCACATCAAATATTTTCTATACACATGATAATTTGATTTCAGTTTTCATTAATAATTATAAATATTAGAAATAAATTTTCATCCATTTATAGATCATTGGATCCATTATAAGTTTAATTCAATTCTTAATTTTTGAAAAATAATTCATGAATATTCATTTCTTTGAGTAAGAGATGAGATAGAAGTGAAAATTAATAAAAAAAAATAAAGGATGAAATTCTATATATATAGTGAAAATAAATAATATATATATATTTTCATAAAATATATCTCTTTAGGGTAAAATAATTTATTAAATATATTGAGACTTATGTAAAAAGTGACAGTAAACTATCATAGTATTATTTTTTAAACACTTTCACTTGTACGAGTCCCGCAGTGATAAATAAATGGTTTTTGAAATATTTAATATATTCTATTTTACCTAGTAGAAAAATAGAAAATTACTTATCATGATAAATCAACATATAATTTTATACCTAAGTCAAGATAAAAATAATTTCATATGAAAAAATTCAAATTATGAAGCTGTAATTTTTGAAAGAGGGGGAGAATTTTACACCCTGATATATCAATATTTATTTATCCTTTAAATGAAATTTTTAGTCAATAGTTTGTAGTAAATTCAATATAGAATGAAAATGAATTTTGAAATTTATTTTGAGATAAAATATCATAAAAAAATATAAAAACTAATACATTAAGAGACTAAAATATGAAACAATGTGATGAAAATTACAAGTTGAATAAATTCACATATATATATAAAAATAAAATAAATATATAATTATTATCCTTGTGGATCACCCAAAAAATTATGAACCTGAATGAATCTATTGAAACACATAAATGAATTAATAATATAACAGACATGAAGAGAGAGAAGTAAATGAATAAGATAAATAAATTTTGGTAAAGAAAGTAAGGTTTTATATTGGAATGTTAATTGAATATTATATATGTATATATATATACATGTTTGTTGGACTCATGAATTTTGTCTATATATAGTTGTTAGGTAAATATGAATCCTATTAGTATAAAATTTTCTGATAAAAAATTAAAAAAATATAATTCAAAACACTGATATCATTATTAATTTATCTGAAATAGATTAGTAGCTTTGAAAAATTTAGATGTTCCTTTTTTATAAAAGTAGTTTTCTTATATATTTTGAAAAACATTTATAAGTTTTATAAATTTAAATTGATAAGAAATATTTCATTTTGTGTTTCATCATATTATTGTTAACTTAGGATGATATTTTTTTAATTTTTTTTAAATATTCGATTTAAGAGTGAATAGAGAAAAATACTGATTTTATAAATAATGTTTCTTTTATGAAATTATCATGATATAAGATTGAATTAAATAATTATGAAATATTTTTTAAAGATAAAATATTTAATTAAAAATTAATTAACTGAAAAATATAGTTTTGAACTTATAAATATATGTTTGACAATTTGGGAATCCCTACTATAAAATCAAGCAATAGCCACGGTAAAAAAATGGCTATAGGGATCAAAACTATGGCTATATCCCAAGTAAACCGTGGTTATAACCCCGAAATAATGTATGCCTGACAAGATTCGATCTATGTACCTCCACAATCTACACCAGCCACCTTTACACTAAACCACATATGCCTTTGGGTATATATATATATATATATATATATATTATTAAAAACCATGTCTATACATGTAAACTGTGACTATAACTCTTCCCTTCAATTTTTCGAGGGTTAATTTCGTTCCCACGCCAAGATGGGAGACCTATAGCCACAGCTTTGGGAAAATGTGGCTATTGAAGATGAAAAACAAATACTCTATAACCATATTTTTACACAAAACATGGCTATAGACCATGAAAAAAATACTATATAGCCGCAATATTCCAAAAACATGGCTATATCCCTTGAAAAAAGTCCCTATAGCCACAGTTTTACAAAAAACGTGGCTATAGCCCTTTGAAAAAGACCCTGTATCCACAGTTTGAGTAAAACTATGGGTAAAACCCTTGTAAAATGAACCTATTGCAATGGTTTTCCTTGAAGCTTACTGTTTATGTTTATAAGGTTATTTTTAAATCAATTTTTCTAAATATTATTGAAATTAATTGTTTTTAAAGTGGTTTTAAAAAATGTTTTCAAAATGTTTTCAAGCATTATTTATAAGTTTTGAGATTATTTTCAAAGAAAATGGTATTAAATAATTTTTCCTGATTTATTTATATTTTTTCAATGTTTTTTCAAAGAAAAATGTTTTCAAAGAAATTGTTTTTCAAAATGTTATCAAGATTTATGTATATGTTCTAAAATTAATTTAAATGAAAAAGTTTTCTAAAATTTTATCAAAATTTTTTTATATGTTTTCAATGTGATTTCAAATAAAAATGCTTTTAAAATGTTTTCAAGATTTATTTTTAATATTTTCAAAGACATTTATAAATATTTTTTTTGAAAGGATTTATGATTTAAAAAACAAATTTTGAAGTAGAAAATATTTTTTCCTCAAAAAATTTCTTAAATGAAATTTCAGTTCTTTATTTATAAGAAGAGGGTATTTTTAAATGTTTTATGTAAGGGATATTCAAATAAACACTATTTTCCTTAAGAAATTTTACAAGTGATATTTCAAAATCCTTCTCCATCTATGATGACATCCTTTTAAATAATATATTATTTATTGGTGATATTATCTATGGAAGCAATAATTATTATTTAATTTAATGGTATATTTTTTAGATGAAAAGTTATTTACAAAACCCTTTTCTCTTCCAAGTGTTATATTATATGGAAACACCTATCTTTTCCGGGGTTATGCTTTGATGAAATATTTATGAAACTTGTCTATTTTCTATAGGTTATGATATGATTACATGTTTATGATAACTATTTCATTTAGTAGTTTATGATATGATGTTTATGAAACCCATATATTTTTTATGTGTGATGATATAATGACTCTTTTATTATCTTTTGGCACATGTATATATGATTTCATTGTGAAATGGGTGGGACCAATTTATCTTTACAATGCATTGGATAAAGATTTATATCTAATGAGATTGACTTGGCTAGAATTGGTAGTGAAACCAATTCAGTAAAGTACTTTTTCTGTAAATATGTTCTTGGTAGTGAATCATGAATACCAAGAGAGTCTTGGTAGTGAACCTTGACTAAAATGGTATTGGGATTGATTATTGACTACTAAATGGTCTAGGGAGTGAAAAAATTACCCTATAATGAAAGGGATGAAACTAGAGATAGTGGTGTGTCCTACCTATAAGGTGTATCCCCCCATATGTGCAATGATATATTTTTTAAATGAGCCTTGTTTAGATGGGAATTATTTGATATACCTTTGTTTATTCCACAAATTCCATATCTTATTCCTATGTTATTCATTCATTGATTATATTCTTGATTTAATTATGATTATGGTCTAATGAAATAACATTATTTATTCCATGTATAATGTATATGATCTTTGATATGAAGGGAATGATCTTAAAATGTTATCCTCATTTTCTCATACCCATATGTTCATTTTATTATTATGTATCTCCTTTAGTTACCCTTAATACGTTTGTGAGATCATACTTTCTTATGTTTCTTTTACCGAGGTTATGAAGAATGTTTTTATGTAGAAGTACTAATGGGGAATATCTTTAAGGGGGATGTGAATGGTCTTTCACTAAGGTAGAATATTTTGTTTCCATGTTTCCAAATTCAATACACTATTACTGTCCTTGGACATCTTATTTTGTAATGTGTTTAATATTCATCTAAAATGATGTAATATAAAAATATGTTAAGAAAAGGTTTCTATTGTGGGAATATGTTTCAAATTTGGAGATTATATGAATTATGGAAATCAATGTCCATGGATGAAAGCTTTGGTAGGAGACCAGTTAGATCATATGAATAAAGTATTTACAATGTTATACACCGAATATTAAGGAACATTGAATAACATATAAATGGTCGATATAATTTTAACAATTTTTATTATGTTTAATGTAAGAATTATTATTAGATTGATATTGATGAATACGAGGACATGATTAATTTTTTAATTGGAGAAAGGAAGTGTTAAGAAAAATAACAATTCTTGGTTAGAAATTTATGAATAAATATGATTGATTTAAGTGTCTATATGTAGGATTTCAATAGTTATGATGTAGTTGTATATTATTTAAGGGTTGATAAATTTAAGGATGATTATATATTTAATTGAATTTATACCCTTTATATGTTTTATGTTATGGGATTACTTAGGGAAATATTTATTGAGTTTTAATAAATTTTTGAGTTATATAAAACCCTTTATTTTAATATGTGAATATTTTGTTTTTAGAAGAATGATTTTATATTTTTTCAACATATTATTAGATTTTTTGTCATACATTAGGTATAATATGATATTTTGTGTTTAGGTAATTATGGTTTACTATGATAAAAGTGTTATTACACTTTATGAACATTATATAAATGAAATATTATTCTACATTTTGGGATTTTATTTATATAATAATTATTTAGATGAATTTTGGAATCATATATGATTTTCTTGGGGCTTTATTATGAGTCAATTTATTTATTGAAAATATTAGAATATCTTAGAGATTATATGATTTGGGAATATACATTTTCTTTACATGACTATGAATGGATGATATTGTTTGGAGATGAATGTCATGTTTATCTTGGATGAATATTTGAAAAAATCAATCGAATCATTGGATTTAAATATTAGTCTATCATATTTTGAAGATTTTTAGTGATAGTTATTTATGTAATGATAAAATTTTATCTTTTAGTGATATTTTTTGAGACATTAGAGATTAACATTGTACTTTTTCATATGAAGTTTTATTGATATAAAATATTATTTTAACACTTGCTAAATTGTTCTCAGTTTTTATTAATCATTATATATATTATAAATAAATTTTCATCCTTTAATAGATCTTATGATCAATTATAAGTATAATTCAATTCTTTAGGAATGATAAATATTTTTTCAATATTCATTTCCTGGAGTAAGAGATGAGATAGAAGTGGAAATTAATAAAAATAAAAATGAATGATGAAATTTTACATACACATTGAAAAGAAATAAAGTAGGTATATTTTCATAAAATATATCTCTTTAAGTTAAAATAATTTCCAAAATATATCGAGTCTTATATGGAAAGTGACACTAAAATATCATGATATTCTTTTATAATCTCTTTCACTACTACGAGTTTCACAGTGATAAATTAATGGGTTTAGAAATATTTAATAGATTCTATGTTACTTAGTAGATACATGGAAAATTACTTATCATGATAAAACTAAATACAATATTATACCTAATTCAAGAAAAAAATCATTTTGGTAAAAAATTCAAATTATGAAGATGCAATTTTTGTAAGAGGGAGAGAAGGTAACACCCTGATATTACAATATTTATTTATCCTTTAAATGAACATTTTATTCAGTAGTTTGTAATAAATTCAATAAAAAAGTAAAATTAATTTTAATATTTTTGTGTGTTAAAATATCATAACTGATGATAAAAAATTATAAATTTAGAGACTTCAATATGAAACAACATGATGAAAATTACAAGTTTAATAAATGCACATTTATATAAAAATAGAAAAAATATAATATTTTTATCCTTGTGGATCACCAAAAATATAATATTTTCATTGGTTAATTTTATTTGTTGGTTAATATTAAAAGTAAAATATTTTTCATTTTATTTAATATAATCCAATACATTCCCTGGGAACTAATATTATACATCATTTGGGTATAAATCATTTTTATGCTTGAAATAGAATTTTCCAAAAAAAATTTATTTATTTTGTAAACTTGTGTTAAAAATAAATTTTACCACATATATAAATTTAATCATAGAAAAAAGATTATATATAAGAAATAAAAATATTCAAAATTTTCATTAATTTTCATATCATTTTTAGTGATAACAAATAGTAATAATTGAAAATGTTTATCATCAATGTAAAGGGTAAAATGGGTTAAATAGGGTTAAAACAATAAGATATGGTCTAAAAAGCATTCAAAAAATTAGATTTATTTAATTGGATAAGTTTATTTCAAAAAAAATCAACCTATATATTACAATATTGAATATTATTTCCACTTATCACCGATTAAAACCCATATATTTTATTAAGTAAAGGATAATTACAAAATATAACCTTTTCCAACTTATTTGGTAGTCATAATATAGAGATAAATAAAAATAATACATATGATAATATATATGATAAAATTTGTTAATAATAAAATTAATTTATGATAGTTATTTATTTTTATTTTTATATATGTTTTTATAACCTTTAATGCTTATGAAACACTCACATAGTGCTTGTACAAGAGATAAAAAAGTCAAGTAAATTATTTTAAACAAAAATAAAATTAATAAGTTTTTGAAGAAAATGGTGTTTGATGAACTTTATGGATAATTAAAAAGAATAATTGATGGAGAAATTTTTTATATTATATTTACATTATTATATTCAGGCCTCTAAAATAAAAATATATAAATACTCTTGAAATTGAATTTAAGTGATATTTAATATCTAAAATAATTTTTAAATCATTATAATGCCATAAAAAATTTTCATTACTCAATTTTATATTGAAATTTTAAGAATATAATTATTTTTCTATATATTTTATTCTTTTAAAATTTTAAATTACTTTCATAACCCTTAGAGATTGATTTTTTTACCACAATTAAGATTAAAAGGGTTAACAAGGGGTTGACCCAGGATATTAGGTTTAGAATTCTACATAAACTTATCTATATTTTATTTTTTATAATTTAATTAAACCTTATACTCATTATATTTTAATTTAGGGATCATTAGAACCATATTACATGAGTTAGAGACATATTTTATATTAATATTTCATTTACTTAAAATATTTCCACCGACCTCAATAATAAAAGGGATTTTTATATCATCTGTTGCTCATAAATATTAAACCATTTATTTTGACCAATACATAGCCCAAAAACATAAAATCCTTCTTCCCCTTTTCTTAAAGGTTATGGTCTTTCCAAAATACCTACATTGAAGGATTAAGGTATAAGCAAAATAAGTTTTCCAAAGAAGTGGTAAACACTTAAACGATTGTTTTCATTTTTCTTTCTTCAGAAAAGACATTAAAATATTATATAACCCTGATTTTATAATAATATAAATATATTAAATATATAAAAATTTTATTATGATAATTTCATGTACCCTTTTAATATTATCTTCCATTATATTAGAAATGAAAACATCGCATATGCATACGTGTGGAGTACCACCTCCAAAAAGTAATGTGTTTTTTCCCACCACCTCATACGGATGGTTATTATGATGGATTTAAAGATCCTATATGATATTAAAAAAATAATATTGATATTTAATGTATAATATATTTGCTTACTTCTGAACCTTCCATCTGTTGAAAAATGATAACGTAGTTCATGCATACGTGCCAACTACCACCTAAAAAATGTGATGTGATTTTTTATTTCCTAATTTAATTGATGGTTCAAAAATTTTATTCAATGAATAAAAATGATTATTATTTCATGGTTAAAATTCTTTATATGATGGAATCATTACCCCTTTTACTATGGTAAACCTACTGAACTTGTTTTGAGAGTATGAGATGAACATCCTTCAAACACACGATTTATCAGATTTAGTAATTAAATAAGTCATGAAAATAAACGAAATAAAAGGAGTAATGATTGTGTAAGTAAAATGAAATTTTATATTAAAAATGTATAAAACTAATATAATTTTATTATTCTAGAGTTAAAGAATGTACGAAATGAATCCGGACACGAGGTAAGGGTTTATTCTACAATATAATTTTTATATAGTATTGATTATATTTAAACATACATTGAAGGAAATTGTAATAAATTTGTTTTTTAATATCTATCTATTTTATTATTCTATTTTTATCTATGGATTTTAATCATTTTCATTTAATTTGCATATCATTGGAACTTAAAATGATATAGATAATTCCTTTTAAAGAAAACCAACCTTATTTAGCCTTTTGGTCGGGAATATTTCTCCTCCATGTCCATGTTCTCTATAATGTTTTCATGAATATTTTTAATATTATAAAATGATTTTATAGCAATTTTCAACTATATTTTTATTTTTTATAATGGTTTAAATGTAATCTTCGTCTCCTTTTTCTGAAAGAGGTCCATTTGAACTTTTATAAAAAGTGTGAAAATAATATGTGTTTTTAATGTTTTCTCAATGAAAAAAATATCACTTCAATCGTAAATACTTTTTTATTTGAATCATACTTTACATGTTTTCATGGTAATTTTCAAATAATAAAATATTTTCAATATTTTTGAAAATTTTATTTAATTTTCTATCTAAATAAATGCATATTATTTCAGGTTTCCAAGGAAAGTATATAATGTTATTTTAATGGTATTTTCATCAATGGCCACATCCTTAAAATATTTTTATTATTTACAAGTGATGTACTCTATTTATATTATCCACATTATGGGATTCCTATAACGAATTAAAGGGTTTGGTCGGTGTTCCACAAGACCTCAAGTGTACCACCCTATATTCTAGAGGATGATGAATAGTAAAAAGGGCCTAAAATAACAATGGGGAAACTATACCCTCATACCAATGTCAAAATAGATGAAAAAAAATCCATAATAATAATCATAGAATGAAGTAAAGTATGAAACATAATGGTATATAAAAAATGATGCTATCTAAGAATCATGCAACTGGTATTCCACATATACACAAAATGATATATATTTATATATATATATAGAGATAAATTAAAATGGGATTTCATAAAAACCCAAGACTCATATACCATGTCTTTAATATCCTTGAGATTCCCCTACCTGATCCACTGCATGTCTTGTTTCTCAACATTAAAATATAGATAAGTCCTGAACGTGCACCAGCATGCCCATTCAAGGTATGAAAAATAAATCTCAGTAGGGTCTCACCAAGAACCCATAATATAAACCAGCTTATGTGTATATGTTAATGAGGAAAGTAAAATACATAAATAAACATGTCTTCAGAGTTCTTATGCTCTAACTATTCCACTGTGACACTTGGTGTGTTACACACACTAATGTTGAATTATGTGATGCTAACGAAGCCACCCTGATAACCAAAAAAATATCCATGAGTAGCATAATATAATGATAGTCTCATATTTTATAAAATATAGAATCAGTACACAAGGGAAACATCCTTTCCAAAAAAATTAGGCCATAAGGCCAGCACTATCTCTTCTTAGATCAAGCCATGAGGCCACCAAAAGACTCGGATTAAAGAACATAATCAATCAAGTCCTGGGTAAAACTAAAATGTTTTTTACTCATAGCTCAGTCTTAATTCAATGTAAAAGGCCATCATACCCCTATTTCTCTAGGTTAGTCTACAAGTATAATCAAGCCCTGGGTTAGGACACAAGGTTGTCACATCCCTGGGTCTATAGGGTTAGGCCAGAAAGACATACCCAAACCTCTATATTGGGTCCTAACATAAGGTTGTGCACTATCCATTGTCTCTGTTCATGCCAATAGGTCATACCCTATCCCATATCTCGGGTTAGGAAATAATTCCATCATAACCTTGACCTATCTTCTGGCCCCATCATCATCATAAACACCATATCACACTAGAACATGACCCCCTACAGGGTTAAAAAATCCATAATAGTCTACCTATCACTTTGATACCATAATAAAACCTCTATAGGATAATTATTCATGAACAACATGGAATGACATATTGTTTCACAATTATAACACCTAAACCATTTGTTTTATGAGCCACAAAAACAGACACCATATATATACAGATCAAGTGTCGATATCACAAGACTCCCATGCTCACTCAAGCATATCATATCACATAATGTTCTTCATGACCATACACACAAAATTAAGGAAAAAATTATACAAAATATAATACAAAGACTACAAAGGTATGGAAAACCTATGGTGACACCATAACCCAAAGTATCACTTGAATCCTAGCCCCAGCAGGTGGGGTCCATGTCCAACTCCAAAAATATCTTAGTTATCCCAATACCATGTCTTTATCTGATTATTTATTAACTAATTTCCACTAATGTAGATAGGGTATTATCAACAATATATACAGGGATACCATGTAGCTATAACGTCCTGACCCTAGTTACCAAGAATCAGGGAATTATTACATAATATTGGCATGATCACAAGAGATCAAATCTTGAAAGATCGATTAGTTTAATAGCCTTGGAAGTACTAGATATATACAGAATTTTTACATTACATTATGAAATGGAAAAACAAAAACATTTTGTATCCTTTGATCACACTCATATCCCTTAGCCCATACCTGCAGGTTAATCATAATATACTTTTTTTCATCTTGGGACTGATAAAAAATAAGAAAGGGGTGATCTCAAACACCCAGTAATGATTACAATACAACAGAGACTATCATAAATAAGCATAAAAATTTAAGGCATTGTATAAGACTAAAACACAAACCTTTTAATTGTAAAATTCATCCTAATATAGAAAAGATTAATCATATAATTCCATTTACTTATTCCCATGGATATTTTACTAGTAGAATAATCCAATGTAATATCAATAAATAATTTCTTATTGATGGAATGCAGAATGATGAACATCATAACAACATAATCAGGGTCTCTTGCCTAGACTAAAATTAATTATTTTATCAAGTCCGTGTTCCAAGACACTAGTTTTTCTCATGATAACTACTGATGCATCAAGGGGTTATAACAGGCCCCACCCGTCACTTACTACGTCCAAATAATTCCTCATATGAAAAGGATAAAACATAACATAAACATTAATATAAAAACAAGCATAAAAAATGTTAACACTTTAACTATAAAGAATTACTGGTATTAAAAAACAATATTTATAGTCAAACATATCACAAAACCTTTAATAGAATATGGAAGATTGTATCATAATAAATCAACTTCAAAAAAGTGTAAAATCCAAAACAGTTGTTAACATAGATGGAATCAATTCAAAAATTATTTTAGAGAAATATCGCTTTCTACTTTGAAATAATTTAAATTAAAGAAAACATTTATATTCAAAATATTCTTATAATCTTGTAAGGAAGCTTCGAAGATGTTATAATGGTGGAAAATAGTCACACCCATTGTATAAGTTAAAGAAAAAAAATAATTTCCATAATTTGTCAAAAATGTCATAAAGTACCTTATTTAGAAAATGAAGGAAACATTCCATTCAAAACATTTCAAAAAAAGTCAAACAGGGATATAAATTTCTTTAACCCATAGTATAGGAAATAGTAAAAATGTTTTGAAATACATTTTTGAGAAACACGAGTGTGTATGATAAAGAAGTCCTAGTAGATACTCACGTATAAACAACATCAAATAATAAATAGATTATAAAATTAACCTTTAACGTGTATTTTACCTCAGCTGAGGGTACGTTAACATTCTATATGATGGTTAAATAATTTTTATTAAATTATAAAATAACCAAATACATAAATATGATATCATATATGATCCTCTAATATTGCATTGTTAGTAATATTTCAGTAGTATCATTGTTTCGGGTATTAAATAATTCATTTTCCTTTATATGTTTTGTTACATAAGTCATTTTTTTATGGATATATTTATTTTTATTAATATAATGAATGATATTAAGTTATTAAACATTATTTTTAATCATCTAATGAAAACTATTCTTGAATGGTTATGATGGGGAACAAAATCTCATCGCGCCGTGGAGACAGTACGCCACACGTACAAATGAGTGACAATATCATTCTATTAATGGTGAAATAATATGTAAATGGATGGTACATTATATATAGAAAATAATTAACATGTTATATTTATTATTTACATTAATTATACTCATTATTATACCCATCAAAATAATGAAGTGTTGAATAACAAACTACATGGAGACGATAAGCCATACATATGCGCGTATGGTGACTTTGTCATATATAGGATAGATAGAATAATGAATATGGTTGTACCATATTTAAAATAAAACATCATTATGTATAATGTACTGGAGTTATTATTTTGTTATAGAAACAACAGAGAAATAGGAAGTGGAAGAAAAAAATAACTTCGAATGAGGTGATGAAACAATTACCTCTTCTTCTTGTTCTTCGTTTTGATTTGAACAAAATGGATCCATAGGTTGGATTCCTGATAGAATTATGGCCTCTTGGATGGAGTGATGGTATTTGAGAGGATATTTTGGAAGGGTCTGTCTGAGTAAAATGTACTTGTATGGGTGAATTTTAGATAAGTGGTAGTACCCTTTTATAAGAGAGGTGAGGGTCACTTTAGGAAAAGCTTAAAATATTATTTTATTATAATATAATTTTCAGTTTCAAATGGCACAAAAAATGGATTTATTTTTAGGATAAGGTAGGCATGGGTCAAAAAACTCTCAAACAATAGATTTTGGACAAGTTTATGTCACCATATTAACCTTATCTTTCATATTTAACTCTTAGTTAAATAGTTTACCATTTACCATGCCTTCTTGTTTTTTTATATTACATGGTTAATAATCTTACTATAAAATTCTAAGATAACCTGTATTGGTTCATTAATTACATACCTATCATTATATAAGTTATTTTTTTGAACTATATATTTTTAGGAATACGATATCATTTAATAAAATACTATTTGTTTCAAAAACTCATTAATATCAATTTTGACACTATTTAGTTTTTGGTTTTTGTGAAAGTCATAAAAATTAAATTTCATCAAACCAAATACATTGAATCAACTCTAACATGTCATATTAACCTATAAAATTATTTTATGGAATCATAATTTTAACCTACATTTATTTTAATATTTATAATATCAATTATTTTAATATTTCATTAATAAGGTAATTACCGCTTCATCATTGTGTCATAAATAAATTTAATTATTTAATGTCTGAAAACTAAAAATAAAATTACATGATGTAGGAACACTTTTTATATTTTTAATGAATATTTATAGTCGTATTCGTCTTATGTATAAACCTATATTAAAAATGGTTTTATGTATTAAAATAGGAATTTAACACTTTTAACTCTTCTTTAAATAAAATATAATAAATGTCCTAATCTTATCCAAGTGGATAAAAAAGGATCATATATTATTAAAGTGGTTTATTTTGGTCAAAATACACTTATAAAATAGAATTAGGACATGTTTAAGGGTAATTGTAATATCATTTTTACCTTCAATTACTCTATTTAATTTTAACTGTGGTAAATAAAATTCAAAAGATTCTATTCACCAAATAATATTTTCATCTTATTGAACCACATTTTACCTATTGATTTCAACTTTGTATCTTTGATTTTTAAAATTAAATTCATAGAAGAGGTAAAATTATGTTTTATTTAAATTTTAAAATGTGCCCAGAAGGTGGATGAAAGATGTTAATAAGTTCAATAAAATTATATATATCTAATCTTATTATAAAATTACTCCAAGGAATTAAATTGGACTGATATATTTATTATTTATATATTTAGAAATTAATATAAATTAAAAATAATTATTTAAATGAAAAAGTCGGTTTTTATCTACAACACGGTGTTTTATACTATTCATCTGAAATTGAATGTTTTCAGAAGAATACCCAAAAATCACCCAAAGCTAATTTTGATATTCCAAATTCAAAGATTATGTATATTTTACCTAATTCAAACCATAGAAGTTTCATTAATTAATATAAAATTAATTCTCTTTGTCAAAACCATAAAGCATGTTTCTGAGAAGTAAACACAATTAGAAAATGTATCTACTGCCATAGACCAATAGCCACAGTTTTAAAACTATGGCTATATGCCTATTTTATGTGGCCAATAGCCACAGTTTTCAGAACCGTGAAAACAGTTTGTGTCTTTTTCCACTGTTTTGTGGCATATGGCCAGAGTTTGCAAAACTGTGGCTGTAGGCCAATTTTTTCAATTCCCTAGAGCCACAGTTTTACAAAACTGTGATAGTAGGGTTCCTACGCTTCTGTGGGAACAAAAATTCCCCCAATAAATTTGGCGGGAAGCCCTACCACCATGGTTTTGAGTCTATTCCCACATTTTTATTAATATATATATATATTTATATATATCATTATATGTATATATATACCAGAATTGTTGTGCGGTGTAATGGTAAGTGAACTGGATTGCAAAGTTGAGGTGCAGGGATCAAAACCCACTGTGGACATTTTTTATTTAAGCTATTGCCCCAATTTTTTGAGGCTATTTCCACAGTTAAAATCGTGACTCTAGGTCAACCGCCACTGTGTCAATTCTGGAGGCCTATTTCCACGGTTAAAACCGTGACAATTGGTTGGGACCTACAACCACAAAAATAGTGTCCATAGTTTCCCAAAACCGTGGCCGTAGCCTATGGCCACAGTACTGGGGCCTGTTGCCATGGTTTTGAACCGTGGCAACAACCCTTTTTTCCTGTTTTGAAAAAACTATCAAAATATTTATATGTGTTCATGTCCAATTTGAAATGAAAAATTACTTCCAAAGACCAATATTGGATTAAATGATAAAAATATACTCTAATTATACAACAAAACCATTCAAATGTTTAATTTAACACTAAAAATTATTTCTATTTAAAAAGTTGTTTTCAATAAAAATTTAGTATTTTTTTACTATTCTTCAAAATATGAAAGTTATCTGAAAAACAACAAATATTTATCAAAACCAAATTTATATGTCTCGCTTCTAAAGAAGAAGTTTATTTTTTCAAATTTAATATATAAAAATGTCAAATATTGGATTTAAAAAGGGTTCACCAACAACAGGCGGTAAAATTGCATTTTTTGAAAAATATTTATTTTATCTGAAAATTTTATTTTGTTCTTAATATTTGTCTAAGAAACACATAATATGGATATTAAAATTATCTGGAGTATATAAAATTCAAAATGAAGTTAATAATACTCATAAACACTTTTTTAACGACTAGTTTGGTATTTTGTGGTACGCTCGAACTTGATGTTGCCTGTGACACAAGCTGTTGAATTATTTTAAAAAGATAACATACTATGAAGTCATATGGTGTTACATTCTCCCCTCCTTCAATAAATTGCATCCTCACAATTTGAAAATGTTCTTCAAAAATAAAATGTTTCAAATAGAAAATACCTTTGTGGAAAACCCAAATCCAGAACAGGGTTACTAAATTTAAGTCTTAATAAGAGGAAAAGTGAAATGAAAACGTCACCATGAAATTAGGTTTTCAAATCAGATAAAATTGATGGAAATGAGAGAAAAATAATTAGAGGAAAACATAAATATTTATAGGGAGTTATTGAGTTTATCAATAAAAAACAAGTGAACAAAAAAGCGAAACTTGGGGGCCTCAAAGCCATAAATATATGATGATTTAAAATATCATCAGTTCAACAAATCATAATTTCTTTGGATAACACATTTTCTTTAAAGTTCCATTACCTAATGATTAATTTTTTCATTGAATAAAAAAAATACTTGACAAGTAGAGTTCTATCCTTTAAATAATTTCTTCCAGAAACTCATCTTTCACTCCAAAAGATAACATAACTCAAAAATATTCTATTTAACCTAATAATATAGGGGTTCAAACAAAACGAATTTATAATTCAACATTCATACCCTTTTAAAAAATCTATATTATACAAACTAGGACATCACATAGGACAGAGGTAGGTGATGTGCCCTTGTCACCCTTCAGTTGCGAGTTCAAATATCACCGTTATGCCGTTAGAGACAGCTTGTCGCTCGACCTCTGGGTTGTCCTTTTTATAACAGTACAAAATTAATCTTGAGAAATTTTTAAACTTTATAAATAGTATCCAATGTCCAAAATAATCCATTCCAACTTTTAGACTTATCCAAAATAATTTGGTCCAAACTTACAACCCAAAATTTATAAGGAGGGTCACCTAACATACATGTGACTACCTTCATTGTGTATTATCTTAAGACACAGTGGTAAAATGTATTACTAGAAAACCATATTAAATACGTTAATTATTCCTTATTCCTTCTGTAAAACATAGAATACTGGATACAACCCTTAAATCCATAAATTTTGTAAACTCCAACAATGATGGAATAAACAAACCATTAATTAGTTCCTAGGGAGTCAGTAATATCCAAGATACTTTATCCAACCTAATTGTCTCTGATTCCAAAATCATTACTTAAGAATCGGGATAATTTTAAGGTTTATCCTTCCCTCAACCATATATTTTCTAAAATTACTAACTTTCTATTGAGTCACTTTTCATAGTTCTATACAATCTCAAATCCACGATGAAATAGTACTATAGTACAATCCTAATTTATTTCCATATTTCATATAACCAGTACATCGTTGATACAACAATCTAATTCCATAATTCTTAAATAAAAATAGAAGAACACTAGTTATTCCTCTTCATCTTCAATAGTATCATAACTTGATTATTATCCAACAATATCATTTGGGGAATACTATGATGATTTGGAAATTGATTCACGTAGTGTCCCATCTTCTTGTAGATGAAGCATTGTAAAATTGAAAACTTTTTGATTACCTAGAAATCACGAATGTGGTGTCCTTTTTCTCCACAATTATAACATAATCCCATCCCATTCAAGAATTTTCCAAGGTGATTCTTTATAGAGTTATCACATGTGGGAAAATCCTTATTTCCATTCTTCCCTTTATCCATATTGTTTCCCAACCACTTCTTTTCTTACTTCACTTCAAAGCCATAGTAGTCATTTTATTAACAAGTGATTTCTATTTATTCTTATAATATTGATACATGGGTGACTATTTCCATTCCAAACGCTGTCTTAAGACCCTGAAAATATGATTATTTTTACTCTTTGGATCATGAGTATTGCTGGAGTTTGAATTCCTTATACTAGGCACCATTTCTAAATGACGACATACACTAGGTTAGATAATATCATAATGTATAATAAAAAAACTACAAAAATTATCAGCATTAATTGAATATTTACACACATGTAGTCTCATAATCATAACATTGATTTCTTTTCCAACATATTTACTCATAAATCCTTCATAATGGTTTGTAAAGAATATGAGAATTATCCTAAGCATATCACCCAGGAATTTCAAAACAGGTGCACAATAAGGACCGTTGTTGTGTACCAGGATTCCCCAGGTCAATCCTGAAACTCCTTGTCGGAGTTTTCATTCCTTGGTACATCTGTTCCAGAACTACGTTCACTAGTATTATCTAGACAGGGATTTTTTTCTTGGAAAACCCACATAATATCTACATTACCAAAAATATTGGATGTTCTTCTATACTGATCCTCAAATTCTGTCTTAAGGTAACGTTTCCTAATAAGAGTTTATCTAAATCTATGTCCATGGTTGTTCCTAAACATCCTATGATAGAAACTGTATAAACTTGAGCCCAGTTACCCAGAGTCGGTGAATTGTTACTTAACATTGGCCTCATCACAAGAGATCAAGTTTCAAAAGACCAATTAGTTTAATATACTTGGAAGTAATAGATACATACATAAGTTTTACATTACATTATAAACTAGAAAAATAACTACATTGTGCCCCCTTTGAACACACTCATATCCCTTCGCCTATTCCATCATTTCAATCATAATATACTTCTTCGCATCTTTTCAAAAATAAAACATAATGAAGGGGTGAGCTCAAATGCTCAGTAAGGATAACAATATATGAAAAACTATCATAAATTAGCATAAATATTTATAGAAATGTATAAGACTAAAACACCATATTTTTAAAATTAAACTTTAGTGTAATATGGAAAAGATAAATCAAATAATTCCATTCACTAATTCACATGGATATTCTACTAGTTGAATAATCACATTTAATATCAATAGCTAATTTCATAATGATGGAATGCATAATGTCGGACATCACAACAACATAATCAAGGACTTGTGCAAAGACTAAAAAAAATTCCTTTGTCAAGGCCTTGTACCAAGACTCTATATTGTCTCATGAGAGCTATCGATGCATCGAGGGGTTATAGCAGGTCCCGCCTGTCACTTACTACGTCTAATGCATTCCTCATATGAGAAGGATGAAATATAACATAAACATTTGTATTAAAACTATCATACAAAATGTTAATACTTTAACCACAAACCACAAATGGTATAAAAATAGCACATCTACATTAAAAAATATCACAAAACATTTAATACAATATCTAATTTTTTATCATAATAAATCTACTTCAAACAAGAGTAAAGTCCAACAAAGGATATTAACATAGATGAAATCAATCCATAAACAATTTGAGTGAAATATCTTTTTCTACTTTGAAATAATTTAATTTAAATAAAAAATTTAAATTTAAAATAATATTATAATGTTTTAATGAAACCTTCAGAGATGTAATAATGGTTGAAAATAGCCTCACCCATCGTATAAGTTAAAGAAAAAATATTCTTTCCATAATTTGTCAAATGGTCATAAAGTACCTTGTTTGGAAAACGACTGAAAGATTCATTTCAAAAAATTTCATAAAAATTAAAACTTGGGTATAAATGAATTTAACCCACAGATTAAGAAATAGTATAAATTTGTTGAAAAACATTTTCAAGAAACAAAAATGTGGACAATAAAGAATTATCAGTAGATACTTACGTATAAACAACCTTGGATAATAAAAATATTGTAAAATTAACCCTTACCATGTATTTTAACTTAGTTGAGGGTACAATAACCCCATGTATAATGGTTAAATAATTGTTATTAAATTATACAAGAACCAAATATATAAATATGATACCATATATGATCCTATAGTATTGATTTTTTAAAAATATTTCAGTAGTATCATTGTTTTGAGTGTTAATTGATTTGTTTTATTTTATATGTTTTGTTACGTAAGTCATTTTTTTATGGATAGGATGATTTTGATTCATATAAATAATTATATTAAGTTCATAAACACTATTTTTAATCCTCAAATGAAAATTAATTTTGAATGTCTATGATGGGGAACGAAATCTCATCATGTAGTGGAGATGGTAAGCCATACGTACGCACAAGCTACGATATAATTCTATTGATGGTGAAATAATATGTAATTTGATTGTATATTATATAAACAGATTAATTAACAAGTTATATTTATTATTTATATCAATTATACTCATTATTATACCCTTCCAAATAATGAAGTGTTGAAAAACAAACTACATGGAGATGGTTAGCCGTACGTACGCACGTATGGTGACCTTGTCATACATAGGATAGATAGAATAACGAATACAGTTAAACCATATTTATAATAACATATAAGTATGTAGATGTTTCAAGAGATATTATTTTGTAATGGAAACAACAAATAAAGTGGAATTAGAAGAAGAAAAGAACATTGAATGAGGTGATGAAATAATTTCCTCTTCTCCTGGTTCTTCCTATGGATTTGAATAGAATTGATCCTTAGGTTGGATTTATGATCAAAGTAAAGACTATATATTGAATTGAGGGTAGTTTAGAGGATATTTTTGTAGGGTTAGGACCATCTAAATGGTTTTGGAGGTGTGAATTTTGTATAAGTGGAAGTACCGTTTTATAAGAGAGGTGATGGTCACTTTAGGAAAGGATTGAAATATTATATTGTTATAAATTAATATTCGGTTTGAAAATGGATCCAAATGTATTTATTTGAAGGATATGGTGGGTATGGGTCTAAAACTTCTCAACCAATTGGTTTTCTACTAGTTTAGGTTACCATATTAATATTATCTTTTTGATTAAACTATTAGTTAAATAGTTTTACATTTACCATGTCTTCTTTTACTTTTATATTACATGGTTAATAAACTTATTATAAACTTCCAATAAAAACTCATGTGGTTCATTAATGAAATACCTATCATTATATAAGTACTTTGGCCAAAGCATATATTTTTATGAATACTATTTCATTTAATAAAATATTATTTGTTTTAAAAACTCATTTATGTCAATTTTGAAACTATTTAGTATTTGGTTTTTGTGAAAGTCATAAAAATACAATTTCATTTTAACAAATTCATTGAATCAACCCTAAAATGTCATATTAACCAATAAAACTCATGTCTGGAATCAAAAGTTTCAATTTTTATTTATTTTAATATTTATAATATCATTTATTTTAATCTTTCATTAATAAGGTAATTAATGAATCATCATTGTGTCATTAATAAATTTAATTACATGATGTCTAGAAATTAAAAATAAAATAACATGATGTAGGAAATCTTTCTATATTTCTAATGAATATTTATAGTCGTATTTATCTTATGTATAACCCTATATTAAAATTGGTTTTAGTTATTAAAATTTGAATTTAACACTTTTAAACCTTCTTTAAATAAAATATAAAAAATGTCATAATATAATTCAAGTAGATCAAAAAGGATCATATTTTACTCATAAGGTTGATTTTTGTCGATATACACTTATCCAATAGAATTAGTACACGTGTTAGGGTAATTATAATATCATTTTTTTTATTTAATTACCCTATTTACTTTTAACCGTGGTAAATAAAATTCAAAAGTTACAATTAACCAAAAAATATTTTCATATTATTGAACCAAATTTTACTTACAGATGTCAACTATGTCTCTCAGATTTTTGAAATTAAATTCATAGAAGCGGTAAAATTATGTTTTATGCAAATTTATAAATGTGCTAGAACGTGGGTAAAAGATGTTAAAACGTTCAATATAATTCTATATATCTAATCTTATTATAAAATGACTCCAATGAATTATATTTTACTAATATATGTATTATGTATATATTATGACTTTAAGATAAATTAAAAATAATTATTTAAATGAAAAAGTTTGTTTTTATCTACAACAAAATGTTTTTCACTATTCATAAATAATTGAATGTTTTTAGAAAAATACCGAAAATCCAGAAAAATTTTATTATGATATTCCAAATTCAAAAATGTTGTCTATTTTAACATATTAAAAACGTATATGTTTTATTAATTAATTTAAAATTATACTCATGTTGTCAAAACCTGGAAACGGGTTTTTGAAAAATAAAACTATCAAAATATTGATACGTGTTTGTGTCCAATAATAATGTAAATTTACCTCCAATAACTAAAATTAGATTAAATGATAAAAATCTAATCTGAATATATATCAAAAGCATTTAAATTTATAATTTAACACTATAAATTTTTGTTATTAAAAAATTTGTTTTCCATTAAAATTTAGTATTTTCCAATATTTATCAAAATATGAAGGTTATCAGAAAAAAACAACAATTTATCCAAACAAAATTTTTATATCCCACTTCTAAAGAAGATTTTTATTTTGTCAAGTTGAATATATGAAAGTGTCAAATTTTGGATTTAAAAAGGGTTCTCCAATAAAAGGATGTAAAATTGTATTTTTTTTGAAAAATACTTATTTTATCTAAAAAATTTAATTTTTTCTTATATTATGTATAATAAATACATAATATGGATGATAAAATTATATGGAGTATCTAAAATTCAAAATTCAGTTAATACTATTCATAAATATTTTTTGAACGGCTAGTTTGTTAAGTTGTCATGCGTTCAAACTTAGTGTTGCGTGTGGAGAAAGGTATCAAATTTCATTAATGAGATAATGTACTGTGAAATCATGGGGGTTTCATTCTCCCCTCCAATAAATTTCATCCTCACAATTTGAAAATGTTGTTTGAAAATAAAAAGTTTTAAATAGAAAATACCTTTATGGAAAACCCACATCGGAAATAGGGTTATAAAAATTTAGTCTTAATAGGAGGAAAAGGGAAATGAAAAAGTCACCAAAAAATTTGGATTTAGAATAGGAGAACATTGGTGTAAATCTGAGACACATATTTGGAGGAAAAATGTAAATATTTATAGGTAGTGATTGAGGTCATCAATCAAAGACAAGTGAACAATAAATGGAAGATTGAGGGCCTCAAAGCAATAAATCTATGTTGATTTATAATATCATCGGTTCAAATAAACATAAGGTATTAAGAAAACACAATTTTTTGTTTTAAGTTACTTTCCCTAATTTTTAATTTCTTTAAAGAATAAATAAATAGACTAATTAACAAGTAATGTTCCATCCTTTAAATAATTTCTACCACAAACTCATCTTTCACTCCAAAAGATAATAGAACTCAAAAATATTCTATTTAAACTAATCGTATAGGGTTTAAAAAATGAATTTGTAATTCACCATTCATACCATTTTTAAAATATATAAATTAAAGAAACGAGGACATCATGTGTGCCGGTGGAAGGTGATGCACCCTTGTCACCCTTCGGTTGCAGGTTCAAGTCTTGCAGTCGTGCCAGAAACTGCGGTTTGTTGCCCGACCTCTGGGTTGTCCCTTATTTAACAATCCAAAAATAATCTTGATAATTTTTTTAACCTCAAACAATAGTATCCAATTTCCATCTTAATCCACACCCACATTTAGATTTATCCAAAATAATTTGGTCCAAACTCATAGTCTAAAATTTATAAGGAATGTCACATAATATACATGTGAATACCTTCATTGGGTATTATCTTAAGACATGAAGATAAAATGAATTAACAGAAAACCATATTGAATACCTTAATTCTTCCTTATTCCTTATTTAAAACATTGAATACTGGATATACTCCTTAAATCCTTAAATTTTGTAAACTCCCACAATGATGGAATAAAAAAACCATTAATTAGTTCTAAGTAGTCAATAATATCCATTTTACTTTATACAACTCAATTATCTCTTATTAAAAGATAATTACCTAAGCATCATGACTATTTTAAGGTTTATATTTACCTCAACCATATATTTTCCAAAAAGTTTTACTTTCTATTGAGTCAATTTTCTTAGTACCATAAAATCTCAAATCCACAATTAAATAGTACTACAATACAATCCTTATTTATTTCCATAATTAATATAACTAGTACATCATTGATACAACACTCAAATGAAATAATTCTTCAATAAACACATAATAACACTAGTTATTCCTCTTCATCTGCAGTAGAATAATAACTTTATTATTATTTAATACAATCATTTGGGGCATACTCTGATGATTTGGAAATTTATTTGGATAGTGTCTCAACTCCTTGCAGATGAAGCATTGTACATTTGAAACCTTTTTCATACCCTTGCAGTCACAAACATGGTTTCCTTTTTCTCCACACTTATAACATACTCAAATTCAATTGAATAATTTTCCATGGTGATTCTTTACATAGTTACCAAATGTGTGAAAATTCTTATTTCTCTTCTACCATTTATCCGTATTTTTTCCCATCCTCTTCTTTTCTTACTTTTTTTCAAAGCCATATGACTCAGATAATTATTTACTTATATTATTAACACATGATACTTTTTCTTAATATGATGTGGATATGTGGGAGACTATTTCCCTTCCAAATATTATCTTATGTCCATTAAAGATATGATCCTTCTTACTCTTTGGATCATGCGTATTGCTGGAGTTCGCATTCCATCTATTGGGAGCCATTTTTAAATGAAGACATGCACTAGGTTAGATCATATCACAATGTATAATAAAAAAATTATAAAAATTATCATCATTATTTGAATATTTACACACATATAGTCTCATAATCATTACATTGGTTTCTTTTCTGGCATATTTACTCGTAAGTCCTTCATAATGGGTTGTAAAGAAAATGTGAATTATTCTAAGCATATCCCACAGGAGTGTAAAACCTGGTGTGCAGTGAGGCCTCATTACTGTGTAGTAGGATACCCCGATCCAAGCCTGAAACTCCTTGTCAGAGTTTTCAATCCAAGGTACATCTGTTCTAGAAGCACTTCCACTTGTATTATACATAAATGGATGTTTTTCTTGGAAAACCCACACAATATATACATTACCAATTTTTTTTGATGTTCTTATATACTTATCCTCAAATTCTATCTTATGGTTATGTTTCTTAATCAAATTTTATCTGAATATATTTATAAGGTTGATGGTATACATTCTCTGATACCAACTGTAATGCCCTCTCCGTAGTTACCAAGAGTTGGTGCATTATTACATAACATTGGCATGATCAAAAGAGATCATGTCTCAAAAGACCAATTAGTTTAGTAGTATAAAAAGTGCTAGATACATACACAAGTTTTACATTACATTATGAAATAGAAAAAAATCTACATTGCGTCTCCTTTTAACACACTAATATCCCTTAGCCTATTCCTGTAGGTCAATCATAATATTATTCTTCGCATCCTAGGAAAATTAAAACATAAAAATGCGATGGGCTCAGATTCTCAGTAAGGATAACAATATGGAGAAAACTATTATAAATAAGAATAAACATTTAAGGAAATTTATAAGACTAAAACCCAAGCCTTTTAAACCTAAAATTTAGTATAATATGGAAAATATAAATCAAATAATGTCATTTACTTATTCACATGCATATTATACTAGTCGAATAATCATATGTAATATCAATAGCTAATTTCATAATGATTGAATGCATAATGCCGAACATCATAACAACATAATTAAGGAATCGTGCCTATTCTAAAAATTAAAATTTGGTCAAGGCCTTGTGTAGAGATACTAGTTTGTTTAATTATACCTACTGATTCATCAATGGGATATAGAGTGTGCCACTCATCACTTACTATATCAAATTAATTCCCCATATGAAAAGGTTGAAACATAACATAAAAATTTCTATTAAAACTAGCACAAGGATGTTAATAATTTAACCATAAACAATGAATGGTATAAAAATTGAACATCCACAGTCAAAAATATCACAAAAAATTTAATACAATATGGAATATTGTATCATAATAAATCAACATCAATCAAGCATAAAATCCAACAAGGTATGTTGACATAGATAAATCAATCCAAAAACTATTTGGGTGAAATATCTATTTCTACTTTTAAATCATTTAAAGTAAATAAAAAATTTATATTGAAAATATTCTTATAAGATTTTAAGGGATGCTTCGAAGATGTTATAACAGTGGAAAATAGCAGCACCCATTGTATAAGTTAAAGAATAAATATTCTTTCCATAATTTGTCAAAATGGTCATAAAGTAACATGTTCGGAAAATGAGGGAAATATTCCTTTCAAAAAATTTCATAAAAAGTAAAACCATGGTATAAATGACTTTATCCAATAGTCTAGGAAATAGTAAAAATGTTTTGAAATACATTTTTAATAAACACAGATGTGGATGATAAAGAAGTCCCAGTAGAAGCTTACGTATAGACAACCTCAAGTAATAATGAGATTGTAAAATTAACCCTTACCTTGTATTTTTACTTAGTCAAGAGTATGTTAACCACCTATATAATGGTTGAATGATTGTTATTAAAAAATAAAAGAACCAAATACATACATATTATATCATATATAATCCTCTAATTTCGATTTGTTTATAATATTTCAACAATATCCTTGTTTTGGGTGTTAATTGTTTCATTTTCCTTTTTATGATTTGTTATGTAAGTCATGTTTATTATGGATAGTCTGATTTGGATTCATATACAAAATTATACTAAGTTCTTAAACATTATTTCTAATTATAAAATGAAAATTATTCTGGAATGGTTATGATGGGGAACAAAATCTCATCACACCGTAGAGACGGTAAGCCGTACGTACGAACACACGACAATATCATTCTATTAATGGTGAAAGCATATGTAATTGGAAGTTATATTATATATAAATAGTAATTAAAATTTTATATTTTTATTTACATTAATTATACTCATTATTATACATATCCAAATAATGAAGTGTGGAATAACAAACTACATAGAGATCTTAAGCCGTACGTACGCACGTATGGTGACTTTGTCATACATTAGGAAGATAGAATAATGAATATGGTTGTACCATATTTATAATAACATATTAGTATGTAGAATATATTAGAGTTATTATTTTGGTATGTAAACAACAAAGAAAGAGGAAGGTGAAGAAGAAAATAACATTGAATGAGGTGACACAATAATTACCTCTTCTTCAGGTTCTTCCTTTTGATTTGAACAAATCGGATCCTTAGGTTGGATTTATGATCAAAGTATGGCCACTAGGATGAATTAAGAGTATTTGGGAGGATATTTGAGTAGTTTTTGGTAGATCCAAATGGATTTGGAGGTGATAATTTGAGAGAAGGGGAAGTACCCTTTTAAAAGATCGGTGAGGGTCACTTTAGGAAAATATTGAAACATTATTTTATTATTAAATAATTTTCAGTTTCTAATGGCTCAAAAATAGATTTTTTTTCTATGGTGGGGATGGGTTTAAAAACTCTCAACCAATAGGTTTTAGACAAGTTTAGGTCATCATAATAACCTTATCTTTTAGATTTAACTCCTAGTTAAATAGTATTACATTTACCATGTCTTCTTGTATTTTTATGTTACATGGTTAATAAAATTACTATAAAATTCCAAGATAACCCAAATTAGTTCATTAATTAAATACCTATAATTATATATGTACTTTTTCCTAACCTTATATTTTTAGGTATATTATATCATTTAATAAAATAATATTTTTTTAAAAACTCAGTTATGTAAAATTTGACACTATTTAGTATTTTTTAAGTAATAAAAATATTATTTCTTCACAAAAAATACATTTAATATACCCTAACATGTCATATTAACCAAGAAAATTATTTTATGGCATCATAAGTGACATTTTTTTATATTTTAATATTTATAGTTTCCATAATTTAAATCTGTCATTAATAAGTTAAATATTGCATCCTCATTGTGTCATAAATAAATGTTATTATTTAATATCTAAAAATTATAAATAATATACCATGATCTAGGAACTCTTCTTATATTTCTAATGAATATTTATAGTCGAATTTATCTTATGTATAACCCTATATTAAAAATGGATTAATTTATTAAAATTTGAATTTAACACTTTTAACTCTTCATTAAATAATATATAATAAATGTTCTAATCAAATAAATTTGGATAAAAAAGGATAATAGTTTATTCCTAAGGTTTATTTAGGTTTATATACACTTATCCAATATAATTAGGACATGTGTTAGGGTAATTATAATATTATCCTTACATTTAACTACCCTATTTACTATTAACAGTGGTAAATAAAATTCAAATTTTACTATTCACCAAAAAATATTATCATCTTATTGAACCAAATTTTACTTACTGATATCAAACGTGTCTCTCAAATTTTATAAACTCCATTCATAGAAGCGGTAAAATTTAGTTTTATGTAAATTTGCAAATGTGCCTAGAAGGTATGTAAAAGACGTTAAAAATTTGATGAAATTATATATATCTAATCTTATTATAAAATGGCAAAAATGAATTACATTGGACTAATATATGTATTATGTTTCTATTTTGACTTTAATATAAATTAAAAATAATTATTTAAATGAAAAATTCGGTTTTTATCTACAACGAAGTGTTTTTCACTATTCATCAAAAATTGAATGTTTTAAAAAAATTCAAAAAATTCACCCAAAGATAATTTTCATATTAAAATTTCAAAAATGATGTATATTTTACCAAATTCAAAATATAAAAGTTTCATTTATTAACATTAATCTAATTCTCATTGTCAAAACCAGAAAGTAGTGTTTTTAGATGTAAAAATTATCAAAAGATTGATATGTTTTTATGTTCAATTTAAATCTAAATCTATTTCCAATGAAAAATATTGGATTAAATGATAAAAATATAGTCCAATTATACTTGAAAACCATTCAAATGTATAATTTAACACTATAAATTATTTGGATTAATTTTTTTTTTCTCAAATAAATTTTAGTATTTTTCAATATTAATCAAAATATGAAAGTTATCAGAAAAATACCAAAAATTTATGCTAACTAAATTTTTATGAAATTCCTTGACCCCATTCACCCAGAGTAAATGAATTATTACATTACATTGAAATGATACAAAGAATTATTTCCCAAAAGACCGGCCAGTTTAATAGCCATGGAAGTAATAGATACTTACATAAGTTTTACACTACATCATGAAAAAAACAAAAACCATGTGTACCCTTTTACACTCTAATATCCCTTATCCTATTCCTATAGGTCAATTTTAATATATTTATTCACCTAATAGGAAAAATTATATATAAGAACGGGTTGAGCTCAGATTCTCATTTAGGATAACAATATAGTGGATGCTATCTTAAAAAAGAATAAACATTTAAGGCAATGTATAAGACTAAAACACAAGCCTTGTAAACTTAAACTTTAGCATAATATTGAAAAGATAAATCAAATAATTCCATTTACTTATTCACATGGATATTATACTAGTCGAATAATCTCATTTAATATCAATATCCAATTTTATAATAATGGAACGCATAATGTCGGACATCACAACCACGTAGTCAAGGCCTCGTGCCAAGACTACAAAATAAGATTTTCTCAATTCCTTGTGCCAAGGCACTAGTTTTTCTCATGAGACCAACTGATGCATCGAGGAGCTATAGTGGGATCCACCTGTTACTTACTAATTCCCATGCATTCCTCATATGAAAAGGTTGAAACATAATATAAACATTTGTAATAAAACTAGCATATGAAATGTTAATACTTTAACGATAAATCCTGAATGGTATAAAAATAAAACATCCACAATCAAACATATCACAAAACCTTCAATATAATATGGCTGATTGTATCATAATAAATCAACTTCAAACAAGTGTAAAAACAATCAAATGATGTTGACATAGATGAAATCAAAACTATTTGAGAGGAATAACTCTTTCTATATTGAAATCATTTAAATTTTATGTAATTATAAAAGAAAAATTTTATTTTAAAAATAATCTTATAATATTTTAAGGGTAGCTTTGAAGGTGTTCTCATGGAAGAAAATAGCCACACCTTATATATAAGTTAAAAAAATAATTCTGACCTTTGTTTTGATGGAAAGGTCACAAAGTGCCTTTTTTGGAAAATGAATGAAAGATTCCTTTCAATCATTTTATAAAAATTAAAATGATGGAATAAATAACATTAACCCATAGTATTGTAAATAGTAAAAATGTTTTGAGATAAATTTTTAATAAACACATATGTGGATGATATAAAGGTCTTAGTAGATACTAAAAGTTAAACAACCATAGATAATGAAGAGATTGTAAAATTAACCCTTACCTTGAAATTTTACTTGGTCAAGGGTATGTTAACTTCATGTATAATAGTAAAATAATTGTTAATAAATTATTCAAAACCACATACATAAATATAATATCATATATTATCTCCTAATATCGCTTTGTTAAAAATATTTCAGTAGTATCATTGTTTCGGGTGTTAACTAATTCATTTTCCTTTACATGTTTTGTTAAGTAAGTCATGTTTGTTATGGATAGGATGTATTTAATTCATATATAGAATGATATTAAGTTCTAAAAAATTAATTTATAATCCTAAAATGAAATTTATTCTTGAAGGGATTCTATGGGGAATGAATCACATCGCATTCGTGGAGATGGTAATCCGTATATACACACGTGCGACAATATCATTCTATTGATGGTGAAATCTTTGTAATTGGATGGTATATCAAATATACAGAATCCTTAGAATTTTATATTTATTATTTACATAAATTATACTCATTATTATACCCATCCAAATAATGAAGTGTTGAATAACAAACTACATCACAACATGGAGATGGTAAGCCGTACGCACACATGTATGGTGACTTTGTCATTCATATGATGGATAGAATAACGAATATAGTTGTACCATATTTATAATAACATCATAGTATGTATAAGGTACTAGAGTTATTATACTGGGATGAAAACCAAAAATATACAGGGAGTGTATGAAAAAATAACTTTCAAAGAGGTGATGAAATAATTACCTCTTCTTCAGGTACTTCCTTTTGATTTTATCAAAGGGGATCCTTAAGTTGTCTTTCTGATCAACGTAAGGACTCTAGTCTTAAGTGAGGGTTTTAGAGAGGATATTTGAGTAGGGTTTGGTGGATACAAATGTCTTTTTAGGTGTGAAAGAAAGAAAAGGGCAATTACCCTTTTATAAGAGAGGTGAGGGTCACTTTAGGAAAATCTTGAAATATTAATTTATTATACAATCATATTCGGTTTATAATGGATCCAAAAGGATTTATGTTGAGGATAATGTGGGTATGGGTAAAAAACAGATCAACCAATAGGTTTTTTACAGATTTAGGTCACCACATTAAGCTTATCTTTTAGATTTGACGCTTATTAAAATAGTTTAACTTCTACCATGTATTCTTGTATTATTATAAGAAAAGGTCAATAAACTTACTATAAAAAGCCAAGAGAACCCAAAATGGTTCATTATTTATATATCTAACCTTATATACATCCTATTTATGAACCTTATATTTTTATTAACATTATATAAATTAATAATATATTATTTTATTTAAAATCTCATTTACGTCAATTTTGACACTATTTAGTATTTTGTTTTTGTGAAAGTCATATCAACTTTATCACTTCGAAAAAAATTTATTTAATCAACCCTAACATGTCATATTAACCTTGAAAATTCAAGGAATACATCAAAGGTATTAATTTAAAATTATATTAATATTAATAATATCAATTATTTTTATCTTTCAATAATAAGGTAATTACTGCATCATCATTGTGTCATTAATAATTTTAATTATTTAATGTCTAAAAATTATAAATAAAATATCATTATGTAGGAAATATTTATTTTCTTCCTAGTGAATATTTATAGTCAAATTTATCTTTTTTATAACCCTATATTAAAAATGGTTTAGTTACGAAACAATGAATTTAACACTTTTAACTCTTCTTTAAATAAAATAATAATAAATATCTTAATCTAATAAAAGTAGATCACTCTGATCACATTTTATTCCTAAGGTTTTTTTTCGATGATATACACTTATCCAATAGAATTAGAACATGTGTTAGGGTAATTATAATATAATTTTAACTTTAGTCACCCTATTTACTTTTTACAGTGGTAAATAAAATTCATAAGTTACTATTCAAAAAAAATTATATTCATCCTATTGAACCATGTTTTACTTACCGATGTCAACCATGTCTCTTAGATTTTTTAAATTCAAATCATAGAAGTGGTAAAATTTTATTTTATGCAAATTTTCAAATGTGCCTAGAAGGTTGGTAAAAGACGTTAAAAAATTAAATAAAATTTTATACATGTAATCTTATTATAAAATTACTCCAATAAATTACATTGAACTAATATAGGTGTTATGTACCTATTTTGACTTTAAAATAAATTTAAATAAAAATAATTATTATTTTAGTAAAATTCGGTATTGATCAATAACATAGTGTTTTCACTATTCATCCGAAATTGAAAAGTTCTCATTGAAATACCAAAAATTAACTTGAAGATAATTTTGGTATTCTAAATAAAAAAAATGATGTACATTTTGAAAAATAAAATTTTAAAAAGTGGGTATTTCTATTCAAAACGGATAGTTTGATTGGTCATTGTGTGCTAGAACTCGAATTTGTGTACAACACTAGCTATTGTATTATTTAAAGAGAAGCGTGTCGTGGAAAATTGTGGTGTTACATTCCTTCCCACTTAAAATAATTTTATATTTGAAATTTATAGAATATTACTATATAAAAAGATTTGGGTGGTTCTTCATCATTATTTTATTGGGTTCCCACATTTCCTCTTCCGTCTTATGGTTTCTCCATAGAACTTTTACCAAACGAGTCGTCTGGTTTCTCAACACTTATTCTCAGGTTTCAATATTTTTGGTAGGCTCTTCACAATAAGATAGATCAGGATCCAATTCTGTTTCTTAATTCGTGAGTACATGCGCTGGGCCAAGCATGTATTTTCTCAATAGGGATACGTGGAACACATCATGAACTTTGGAGAGACTGGGTGGGATTTCCCAATGATAAGCTACAACTCCAATTTGTTCTAGAATTTCAAATGTTCTGATGTACCTGGGACTTAATTTATTATTATTAATGATTTGTAAAACACGCTTCCATAGAGATACCTTCAAGAAAACATGATCTCCTACTTGAAATTCCAAATCCTTCCACCGGTTATCAACATAACTCTTTTGCCTACTTTGAGCTGCTTTGATTTGGGTTTGGATAATCTTCACCTTTTTCCATTGTTTCCTCAATAAGTTCCAGGCCTATGAGTTTTCTTTCACTAACATCATCCCAACATGTTGTTGTGCATCATCTCTTTCTATATAATGCTTTATATGGTGCCATCTGAATACTGATCCCACATACCGTGAATGTCAAGTGAGCAAGATCTCAACATGTCTTATAAGGTTTGAATAGATCATTCTGATTTTCGATCAGTTTGTGGGTGGTAGGCAGTGCTCAAACAAAATCCAGTATCTAGGTCTATTGGAATACTTTTCCAGAATCATGATTTGAAACGGGGATCATGATAAAAAACAATCGTTATAGGTACACCATGAATTATTACAACTTCATTAATATATAGTATTTTCAGATGTTCAAGTGGTAAATCTACTATTATAGAAAGAAAATGTGCAGACTTGGTAAGACGATTAAAAATGACCCATATTTCATCATTCCTTCTTGGAGTCCTTGGTAGTCCCATGAAAAAATCTATCTTAATATTATCCCATTTCCACTCAAGTGTAGGAATAGGTTGTTGGACTCCTCCAGGACGTTGTCTCTCAGCCTTAAACAATTGACCAACCATCTATCTGAACACATAATCAGCAATCTACCTTTTCATGTTATCCCACCAAAAATGTTCCTTCAAATCTATATACATATTAGTCCTACTAGGGTGTATAGAGAAATTGTACCTATGAGCATCATCCATCTATTCCTTTTTTAGATCAGGTATATCGAGAACACAATATATCTTCACAAATTTCAAAATTCCATCTTCATATATGAAGTCAATCAATCCCCCATCATTCAAAGCATTAATTTTCCATTGAAATTTCTCATAATCAGTTTGAGAACTTTTTATACTTTCTAGTAAAGATGGGTTTTCAACCATTTGAAAATGTATTGATGTTTCACCTTCCATGATTATTCCCATATCCATCATTACAAGATCCATGAATATAGGATCCATTTCAACTCTCATCTTGTTAAAAATCCATGATCCTTTCTTCTTAAAGAATCTTCCACCTTATTTTCCTTCTTTTATAGGTAGTGTATAGTGAAATCATAATATTTGAGTAGTACAGGCCATCACCTTTTCCTCATGTTGAGTTCTTTTTTTTGTGAAAATATACATTAAACTCTTATGATCGAAATATATATCACATTTTTTACCATAGAGATAGTTTCTCCATATAGTCAAGGTAAATATTAAAGCTTCTAACTCAAGATCATGAGTGGGATAGTTTTGTTCATGAATTTTTAGCTGTCGTGATGCATAAGCAATAACCCTATCATTCTGCATAAGGAAACAACCATATCATTTCTATGATGTGCCACTATAAATAAAAATCCCATCATTCCCCATTGGTAGAGTCAATATAGTAACATTGGAAAATATTTTCTTAAATTATTCAAAACATTCTTCAAACTCTTTTGTCCAAAAAAATTTAAACCCTTTTCGTGTGAGGTCGGTTAATGGGTTATCCAATCAGGAAAAATTCTGGACGAAGCTGTGATAATAACCCGCTAAACAAATACAACTGCATACCTCAATTATACTCGTTGGTGCTAGCCATTATTTTATTGACTTTGTATTTAAAGGATCAATATAGATTCCATCCTTAGAGACAATATGGTCAAGAAAAGAAATCTCCTAAAGCCAGAATTCACACTTGTTAAACTTCCAATAAAATTCATTTCTTCTAAGAGTTTTTATAATAGCACGCAAGTGATATTCCTGATCTTCATATATTTTATAGTATGCTAAGATGTCATCAATAAATACCACTATAGTTTCATTAAGATATTCCCTGAAAACTCTATTCGTTAGATCCATGAAGACAGAGGGTGCATTAGTTAGTCCAAAAGGCATTACTGTAAACTGGTAATGCCCATTCCTGGTATGAATTGCTATCTTTGGAATGTCTTCCTTCTTTACACACAACTGATAATATCCAATTCGAAGGTCAAGTTTTGAAAAAAAATTGAGCTCCATGACGTTGTTCGAATAAATCATTAATACATGGTATGGGATACATATTCTTTATTGTCACAGCTTTGATCTCCCAATAGTCAATGCACAACATCATATATCTATCTTTTTTCTTAACAAAAAGAATAGGGGCTCCCCATCTAGAAACACTAAGTTGAATAAATCCTTTATTACTCAATTACTCTAGTTTTTTCTTTATTTCCACTAATTCCACAATTTCTATTCTATAAGGGGTCTTTGATATAGGCCTTGAACAATGAATAAATCAATGGAAAACTCAGTTTCTCATTCTAGAGGATGTCTAAGTGAATCCTCTGGAAACACATCAGCATATTCTTGTACAATAAATACAAGCACTATTTGAACATTATTTTCCTCACCCATAGTTATTTCATTCTCTACCTCCCCAATAATTGAATTTAATAGAGCTAATGGGGGTCAATATAGATAAAATGAGATGGGGATGTTTCTACTCTAAAGATAAGGTACTCCTTATCATCATCGAAAATTGAAACCTCTTACTTATTATAATAAATTTTTGCATCATGGTCTGAAATCCAATCCATAATGAGGATTATATCAAATTAAATCAGGGTTATGACGATGAGATCTATAGATAAAGCATGTTTTTATGCCTCAATGTGAACTGATTCAAAAAACATTATTGTAATGATACTTCCCTTAAGTGTTTTTACTGACAACTTCCTTGTTAAATGATATTGGAAATATCTAATTTTTTTAGAAAACTAGGAATATATGAAACAATGTGATGATCTAGAATCAAATAAATCATTGGCTAAATTTGAGGAAACCATTATATTACATGCCACCATATCATTCAGAGTTTCAACCTTAGTATTAGTGATCGAATAAGCTTGGACGTACTCCCATGACCTTTTATGAGGTAAGTTTCCTTGGAGCTATAGACATTTATTTTCATAATGACCCATTTCTCTAAAATTGTATCATTCAATATTGATAGGCTCTTTCTTTCCCTTGAAATCTCATTCTTGGTGGCCTTTTTCAACACACTAGTTATAGACTCCCATTCCCTTCAGGAAAGTATTGGGGTGTTTCTTCCTATATTTACAATAGGATAGAAATTCAGCTTTTCCCTTCTCCCCTAATTTTCATTTCCAGAGTGTTCAGAAGATCTCTTCTTCTCTTTCTTTTCTTTAAATTAATAAGTCTTAGACAATTCTTTTTCTGTCTTGATAGCACATGAGGAAATATATTCATACGATGAGAAAGATTCTGAGAATAATGCTCAACGAACAAATGGTTTTAAACAATCAAAGAATCTTTACATCTTAATCATTGGGTTATGTATATAGTCATATACTTTCCTCACAAACCATGTATAGTTAGAATCATACTTTGTGACATTCTCATCCTACTTTTTCCTTAGTCTCAGAAATTTTCTTTCCTTGTTTGCTTGATGGTCAAAAGGAATTTTTTTTCTAAGAAAAGTTGTGTAAACTCTCTCTAGTACAAATTTGATACTTCTTCATCCTCCTTTCTATTTTGAATTAATGTCCACTATTCATCTACATGTCCTATGATGTGATAAACTGCCATGAAAACCTTTTCCCTTTCACTACTCTCCAATGCACAAAATATTTTCTCTAAAGAACTTATCCATTACTTTTTTATAAATGGATTGGTAGTCCCATTGAATGCTGGTGGTTTTTACCTCATGAATCGATCTAACATTGAACCTACGTGTTGGGCATCAGGGTGCTCTATACAGGTACAGTTGTAATTCATAACCTGATTGAGTTGTCCCGGTATTGTTATAAGTTGTTCAACACCAGTTGCATCACCAGTTCCACTATAATTATCTTGACTAGGAGGGAAATCCCTATATAAATTACGTGCATTGATACAGTTTCCATTCCTTTCACAAGCTCCATTTCGAAACAATGGCATACACCGGATTAGTTTATGAATAGAAAAAAATAATTCCAAACTAGTAAAATACCTAACCTAAATTGAATAGTTTATGCGTATAATCCATAATAAAAAAAAGTTTTTTGGAGGTATTTACTCATAAATCCTTCTTAATGGTTTCTAAATAAAAACTAAGTTATCCTAATCATATCCCTAGGGAGCTTCGTAACCAAGAATGAAACAAGGCCCATTGTCGTGTATCAAGATACCCCGGGTCTAGCCTGAAACTCTTTGTCAGAGTTTTCACTCATAGGTACATATATGCTAGAGCTGCCTCAACCTTCTCATATCTAGATAAGGATTTATTTCTTGGAAAATTCACAAAATCTATACATTACCAAAATTCTAGGAAGTTATCCTATACTAATCCTCAAAGTCTATCTTAGGGTAGTGTTCTCTAATCAAAGTTTTTATAAATATAGTTTCTAAGGATTGTACTAATATTTCTCTGATAGAAACTATAATTCCCCGACCGTAGTTACCCAAAGTTGGTGAATTATTACATAACATTCACATGATACAAGAAATCATGTCCTGAAAGACTGACCAGTTTAGTAGCCTTGTAATTACTAGATACATACATAAGTTTTACATTACATCATTAAATAAAAAAAGAACATTATGTCCCCTTTGAACACTCTTATACCCCATAGAATATTCCTATAGATTAATTATAATATACTTCTTCGCATACTGGAAAAAATAAAACATAAGAAAGGGGTGAGATCAGATGCTCAGTAAGGATAGAAATAGTACGAAATCTATAATAAATAATCATAAACATTTAAGGCAATGTATAAGACTAAAACACAAGCCTTTTAAACTTAAACATCATTATAATAAGGAAAAGATAAATCTTATAATGAAATTTACTTATTCAAATGGATATTTTACTCATTGAATAATCACATGTAATATCAATAACCAATTTTATAACGATGTAATGCATAATTCCGGACATCATAAATACATATTCAATGCCTCGTGCGAAGACAACAAATATGATTTTTTCAAGTCCTTTTTCCAAGACAGTCGTAAGTCCCATGAGACCTACAAATTTATCGAGGAGCTATAGTGTTCTCCACCTGTCACTTACTAAGTCCAATGCATTACTCATATGAAATGTTGAAACATAACATAAACATTCGTATTAAAACTATCATAAAAAATGTTAATAATTTAACCATAAACCTTGAATGGTATAAAAATAACACATCCACAATCAAACATATCATAAAATCTTCAACACAATATGGAATATTATATCATAATAAATCAACTTCAAACAAGTATAAAATCCATCAAAGGGTGTTGACATAGAGGAAATCAAAAATCTTTTAGAGGAATATCTCTTTCTATTTTGAAATCATTTAAAATTCACATAATTTTAAAAAAATCATTTAGTTTTAAAATATTCTTATAATCATATATGGGAAGATTTGAATGTGTTATAACAGAGGAAAATACCTGCACCTGCCATATAAGTTAAAAAAAATTCTTAGCTTAATTCGTTGAAAAGGTCAAAAAGTACATTATTTGGAAAGCGATAGAAAGATTCCTTTCAATCCATTTTATAAAAATTAAAACACGGGTACAAATGTATTTAACCCATAGTCTAGTAAATAGTAAAAAAGTTTTGAAATACATTTTTAATAAACACGAATGTGGATGATAAATAAGTCCTAGTAGATACTTACATATAAACAACCTCAGATAATAAAGAGATTATAAAATTAACCCTTACCTAGTAATTTTAAATGGTTGAGGCTACATTAATGTTATATATAATAGTTAAATAATTTTTAATAAATTATACATGAACCAAATACAAAAATATGATATCATATATGATCTTCTAATACGACTTTGTTAATAATATTTCAGTAGTATCAGTGTTTCAGGTTTTAACTGATTCATTTTCCTTTATATTTTTGTTACGTAAGTCATTTTTTTATGAATAGGATGTATTTGATTCATATCCATAATGATATTAAGTTATTAATCATTTTTTATAATCATAAAACGAAATTTATTCATGAATGGTAACGATGGGGAATGAATCTCCTCGTGTTCGTGGAGACGGTAACTCGTACGTACAAACGAGCGACAATATCATTCTATTGATAGTGAAATAGTATGAAATTGGATGGTATAACATATATAAAGAATAATTAACATATTATATTTATTTTTACATAAATTATAATCATTGTTATACCTATCCAAATAATGAAGTGTTGAATAACAAACTACACCATGATGTGGAGACAGTAAGCTGTATGCTCACACATATAATGACCTTTTCATTTATAGGATGGATAGAATAATGAATAAGGTTATAATATATTTATAATAACATCAAAATTTTTATAATATAATAGATTTATTATTCTGGTATGGAAACAACAATGAAAGAGGAAGTGGAAGAAGAAAAGAACTTTGAAAGATGAGATGAAATAATTACTTTTTCTTTGGGTGCTTCCTTTTGATTTGATCAAAAAAGATCCATAGGCCAGGTTTTTGATCAATGTAAGGACACTAGGTTGAATTGAGGGTATTTGGGAGGATATTGTAGAAGGTGTTGGCCAATCCAATTGGCTTTGGAGTTATGAAATTTAGAGAAGTGGAAGTACCCTTTTATAAGAGAGGTGAAGGTCACTTTAGGAAAAGCTTGAAATATTAATTTATTATACAATCATACTTGATTTATAATGGATACAAAAGGATTTATTTTTAGGATATGATGGGAATGGATCTAAAAACTCTCAACTATTAATTTTTAGATAGGTTTAGGTCACCATATTAACCTTATCATTTAGATTTAACTCTTAGTTAAATAGTTTAAATTTTACTGTGTATTCTTCTATTATTATAATAAATGTTTAATAAACATATTATAAACCTAAAAGTGAACCCACAATGGTTCATTATTGATATATCTAACCTTATATAAGTCATTTTACTGAAAATTATATTTTTAGAAATATTATATAAATTTATAATATATTATTTGTTTTTAAAAATCATTTATGTCAAATTTTGATACTATTTAGTTTTCATTTTTTGAAAGTCCTAACAACTTTATAAATTCGAAAAAATTTATTTAATCAACCCTAACATGTCATATTTACCTATAAAATTCATGTAATACATCAAAGGTCTCAATTGACAATTATATTAATATTTATAATATCAATTATTTTAATCTTTCAATAATAATGTAATTACTGTATCATCACTGTGTCATAAATAAATTTAATTATTTAATGTATAAAAATTATAAATAAAATACTATTATGTAAGAAATACTTTTATATTTCTAATTAATATTTAAAGTTGAATTTATCTTATGTATATTCCTATATTAAAAATGTTTTAGTTATTAATCATTGAATTAACTCTTTTAACATTTCATTAAATATAATAATAATAAATGTCCCAATCTATTCCAAGTTTAACAAAAGGATCATATTTTATTCCTAAAGTTGATTTCTGTAGAAATAAACTTATCCAATAGAATTAGGACATGTGTTAGGGTAATTATAATATCATTTTTACTTTTAATTACCCTATTTACTTTTAACTGTTGTAAATAAAAGTTACAAGTTACTATTCACCAAAAATAATTTTCATCATATAGAACCACATTTTACTTACTCAAGTAAACTATTTGTCTTGTATTTTTAAACTCAATTAATATAAGCAGTAAAATTTTGTTTTATGCAAATTTTAAAATGTGCCTAAAAGGTGGGTAAAAGACGTTAAAAAATTCAATAATATTATATACATATAATCTTTATTATAAAATGACCCCAATGAATTAAATTGAACTAATATAGGTATTATGTATCTATTTTGACATTAAAATAAATTTATATAAAAATAATAATTATTTAAATAAAATTTTGTTTTATACAATAACATAGTGTTTTCACTATTCATCAAAACTTGAATATTCTCAGAAAAATGCCTCAAATTCACCCTAAGAAAATTTTGATATTCCAAATCAAAAAATTAAGTCCATTTTTAAAAATAAAAGTTATAAAATTTCAAAAAGTGGGTATTACTACTCATAACGACTAATTTGACTGGTCATGGTGTGCTAGAACTCGAAGATATATAACACTCAAGCTATTGCATTATTCGAAGAGAAGTATACAGTGGAAGATTGGAGTATTAAATATTATGTCCCACATCTAATGAAGAATTTTATTTTTTCCAATTGAATATATTAAAGTGTCAAATATTGGATTTAAAACGGGTTCACCAATAAAGTCACTAAAATAGAATTTTTTAAAAAATACATCTTTTATCTGAAAATTTGAATTTGTTATTTTATTATTTCTAAGAAACACATAATATGGATGATATAATTATATGGAGTATATAAAATTCAAAATGCAGTGAATAATGTTCATAACCTCTTTTTGAACGGCTAGTTTGGTATGTCATGGTACGCTCGAACTTCATGTTGCGTGTGACACAAGCTATTGAATTACATAAAAGAGATAATGTACAATGAAATTCTTGGGTGTTACTAGCACTCAAACTAATCCCTCTTACACCAAAGTATATTTTCTTGGGAAAATACCCAAGTTTTTTCCATAACCTACCTCAAACTCCAAGACCTCCCAAGGCCCATTTTTGTTGCAACTAACATGATCACCCCATGGCACCAAGGCCGTTAGATGAATCTGCACATCCTAAGTGATCCTAATAACACATCCCAATTCTGAGGAATAATAAACACCTTCATCTAATATAAGGGTCTCTTGGAACACACACACACTTTCACACTTTTTCATGAACATACATATAGTTTTGTATGATAGGGGCCACCAACCTCAAAAGGTGTCACCATCCTCACTGAGTTCCAATGGGACAACGCCTATCCCAACCACACATTTTCAAAGACTTTTACACCTATTTATCTCTAACAATTCATAAAAAAATCAATATTAATTAATTTAAAACCAATAAAATTAATTAATTAATTTAATCCTTCGTGAAAAAATGCTCTAATGCTTATAAAGTGTCATCGTTCTCCCGAAACATCTACCAACCATTTTCGTAGGGTCCGTGACACACCCTCCATAGTTTTAAACAATAAATACTTATAGTTAGACATCTAGGAAAGCATAATGTTCATCCAAAACTAATGGAAACCTTAGATAAATTTAGGGAAGTGACTTACCACCACCGAAAAAGTTTCAAATGGTGTGCAGTCATCAACATAGTTTATCCTCTATATAAGACACATGAATGACCCACCATACTGAGTCTATTTAACCACGGTTTTGTGTACTAAACACCAAATATCTAAATGAAATAAAAAATAACTAAAGGAATACTGAAGACAGGTTAATGAAAAGAAGAAAAATTGGTAGTATCATTTTGAATCATTATCGTATCACACCCAGATTCCTCCCCTATTGAATTGGATTGAATGAGACGGGTTATAAGGAAGATTATACCATGGAATGGCCTTTTCAGAGCCCCCACATCGATAAAACCTATGAACCCTATCTTAGAAAAGGAAAAAAATTCCCAACCTAAAATATTATCAGGGTGATCCCACTGTAGAGGTACTGGGTATCACCCGTGAGCTACGTGGTATCACATGCAAGATGATTGACCACCAACCAATCATTACTGGCTCCCCGAATAGATAGTGAGATCAATAAAATAACTATGATACAAGAAAACCTATTAGTGGGATGGTTCGGGATCCCCAAAGAGATAGTGAGCCCAACAGTGACTCAGACTATGAGTTAGACTTCCGACTAGCTAGTAGTGTGTCATCAGCAAGTTTGTGGATACGGTATCTACTCGACCACTCCAGACCTTGTCATGATTTTTTATAAATACCTGCAGTCTTCCCAATCATTTAACTAAATATTATAAAATGGTTTTATGGCTTCCAATCCTTAAGTATTTCAACTAGATCCTTTTTCCCAAAACATATCATTCATCAAATTAAAAGTTGAAATTTTCCTATAAATTTATAACTAGTAGCGACGTGGGTCATTTAAACCTCCCACCATAACACTTCTCACCCTCAAGAAGGAATGGTAGTCCTCAAAACACATCATCCAGTTTCTTTATCCCCCTATTCATTGTGACGTATCCATGTTGTATAGGTAATTTCCAACACCTTACCATTATACCAATCAAAACATCAAACAAACTTTTTCACCAGAAGACGAGCCACCAACTAGTTTCTAACATGGAAATTCCGAAAATGCTCAAAAAACCTATCTCTTTCAACATAAGTAAATATCTTCTACCAGCTCATCCTAAAGATTTTGGTTCTCCACACCATAAGGTTCCACTCATGATAATAAATATCTAGTTATGGTTCTCCAAAACATAATAATTTCCCAAAAAAATGTTCCTCCTATAGTTTACGGACCTAAGAACTGTTTCCTAACAATACTCCCTATGAAGTTTCTATTACATTGAATCCTGTTACCATGAAAACACACCAACAAAAATTTATCTAGTTGGCCTATTCTAAAACACTCTTTTTCACCTATTGATGTGACACAAATATACACAATCCTAATTCTTCAGTTCCGTGTGACATCCCATGATCTCCCAACTCATTCACTGAAATAAAAACATGATACTCATTGTAAACCCTGGTCCAATCAACAAAAAATCTCTCTATCCATCATTATATCTACTGGATCATGAAACAACTTTTATTTGAATCAACCTCAAATCAGACAAAAGTAGTTTGAGATCAATATTGTTGCTTCAACTACTCTAGACTTCACATCCAAATTACAATTTTATAATTTAATGAGGAACCATAAAATGTAATATATACCATACTCTAGCCTCACAGTGTCAAATAAACAATTACTAACCTTTATTCAACCTATCCCACGACCCATTTGACATGAAGGACATTTACCCACAATGGATATTTACTCTCCACCATAAATGTTTCATCATCATCATCAACCGTTGAAACAAAAAAATGATCTTTATGACATACGCTCCAACAAACACTACACATTATGACTAGGTGTGGTCATCCTACTCATATCTAAGAATCAACTTCAACATTGAATGTTTCTCATTCTTAGATTCCTCAAAACACAATTCTTAACTTCTATAATATTCCTCGATATTGTGAGTCACACCCTTATACAACCTAATGGTTCTCTCCCGACCATAAGTCTTACCTTACATAGTTCCATCATCACTATCACTAATGGGTCCAAAAACAGAACATATTACACTAATCCCATTCAATTATCACCAAAACATGACAAACATGCCACTCCATCAAAGTTCAAGTATGATTAACCATGTTGCCGCACCCCATCCTCTACAAATTTTTACTTTTACTATAGTTACGTTTTGAATTATCACATAGAAAATACTATGAATTATTCCAAAATGAATCTCACATATGAATTAATGACCTTACCTAATGACTTAATCCAAACCAAAAACATCACCACACTACCACTTTAATGTAAACTGTGTTTATAAAAAACATAAGAAATACTCATTGGACAAATAAAAGGACAACTCCTTGATTGGAAACACAACCAAGCACATAACATACATAGTGCATATATGTCATCACACCATTAGAATTTACCAAAATCTTCTCTAAATCTCACTAACCTATTTCTAATTAATATTGGATAACCAATAGTACCATGATACGCCCTTTCTCAATATCCTACATAGTTAACTCCAACAAAAAAGATGCATGCTCCTATGAAATTTGATTTTATATTGAAATTCATAATATAATGAGTCATGTCTCTCTAAAACTAGGATCATGAACCAAACAAACCTATTATTCTCCCACACAAGATAGTTGAAAGTAATTGGAAAACCCTTAACAATCCTTTAAAAATAACACTATCTCCATCATGGTAAGATTTACAACACATGTAACACTACACATGTGTTGATTCAAAACATTTGAGCATCTACCAACACTACATTACTCCTATATTTGACCAACTACGATCCTCAAATTCCATCCAATGAGAGCTAAATCCTAAATCTAATGGGCCATGAATCCATTGATCCTTCCCTCAATTACTATCCTTTATTATAAAAATTCTCATGCACTTCATAACATGATCTCAAAGAATATCACTCAACCATTTCTCCATAACCCACTAGGGGTTTCTACATCTTCAAGGAAACCATGACCTTTATAATCTCATTTATAAGGAATTAAATACCTATATAGAACCCATCTATGTTCCATTTTCATGGTGTTAACTGCCTCCACTGACCCTTTAAGAATTTTCATATATCCCTAGATTATGGTACTTTATTCAACACTATAGATCATTATACACCAGGATCTACATAACCATCTTTCAAAAGGAAATTAGAATAAAAATACACATAAATATATACATTCCATGTGTTACATTTTTTCCTAGAATGATGCATTTACAATATCCTATTGGGAATAGGAAAATTGAAAAATCCCAAAATTATATCTCAGGTAACATCCCATTTTTTTAAACATCACCACCCCAATAGTGCAAAGTAAGAAATTCAATCCATTACCAAGTTAACCAGGAAATCCTACTAAAAAGTGTTTTTGGATCACTAGTTCATGTCCATCATAAGTCCCAACAACATTAATGGACCACCTATACACAGACTCCCCATATTATAAAATTTATCCATCATATAATACCACTTTGTGATGCCCTGAACAAATCAATCGGTCTGGTCAGTGTTCCATTGACCCCTCACATGCCTCCCGGTAATCTATAGGCTAATGACTAGTTGAAATTGACTATAATAACAGTTTGATGACTATAATCAAAGTATAAAATAATAATGGAAACAATGAAACCATGATAATCAATAGTAATAATCAAAGTACATAGTAACGCACTAAACATAACAGTTTAGAAAAATGAAGTTATTAAAGAAACATAAAACTGGTCACCCACTATACCAACCAGAAATATTGATAAATATAAAAAAATAATGGAGGATCTCATACAACTTTGATCCTCATACATATTTTCTCCCATACACTCGAGATTCCCTAGCCCGATCCACTGTATGTCCTTTTCCACTCTTAAAAACATTCATAAGGTATGTACAAGCACCAAGGTTCACAAGGAGGGTGTGAAAAATAAATCTCAGTAGATTCTCCCCATGTACCCATAACTTACACCTTTAAATTCATGTGTATTAATGGGAGAATAAATAAATAAATAACTTTTGTCTCTCTATCTTCATGTGCTATGAAGGCGACCATGACACTTAGCAGGTTGCACACACATCCGTCAGGCCACCGGCTGCTAACCAGTCCAACTTGACACCCAACGGTGTCTTCATAAAAATTATTCTATATTGGATTTATCATATGTTATCACATATATAATCAATTCAAAAGTCCACCATCATCACTATGAAAACCAGGGAACAAAGACAATGTCATCTTCTATCATATTTGGTTGTAAGGTCTACAAATTCCTCAGATCAAGGACCGTATCCAATCTAGACCTTGGTTAGGCCATATGGTTGATTCACCGCAAGAATAGTCTTAGGTTAGGATATAAGTTCATCATACCCTTATTTTACAGGGTTAGTCTATATGGCTAACTAAACCCACATCAATACATAAGGCGAATACATCTCGGGCTCTACTAGGTCATGGAATAAGGTCATAACCCATCCACTTTCTTGGTTCAATACATATAGATAAACATTATCATCTGTACTAATTCAGGATAGAAGGTCATAACCTATCCTCTTTCTCTATCCAGGCTATAATTTCATTCCCAATCCTCTATATCTAGTAAGGACTCATGGTTTTCATAACCATGCACTATAACTAAGCCCTATCATTATCGTTAACACCAATTCACAGTAGATCATGATACCCCACAAGTGATAACCATGTCATGAGCTTCCATCAATCATTATGTAACACGATACAAACCTCCATAGTCGATTTATTCATACACATCAGGGCATATTATAGAATGTGACAATCATAAAATATACAAAATAAGCACAATGGTCCACACACATAGACTTCATACAATGATATCAAGTGTATATCTCACATTACATCAGTGCTCACTCAATAATATGATCTCACACTATGGTCCCCACATCCACACACACACACAATCTTACACCAAAATCCACATAATCTTATAAAAAATCTGCAATTTTAAGGAATACTATGACGAAAACATATAATAAAGAATACATTAATCTTGGACTCAACTCATGTGGTAAAATTCTTATAAAAAGAATCTCATTAGCATCCCATTTCTAATCCCTTTACTAACATGTCCTTGATTGATTCACCCTAACCAAGCTGGGGTGCCATCTAACATCTCTCTGGGGACACCTTTTAGAACTTAGACACATGACTCTTATACCCATCATAAGTCTCTAGAAAAAACACCAAATATATTTCCGTAACCAACATCCTGTTCCAAGACCTCCCAAGGACTCTTTATTTTTCAAACCATCATCCCTTGGCTATATGGTTATTGGATGAATCTAGGAATCCTATGTTATTCTATGCACTTAACCTAGGTCTAAGGCACTATATTACCCTCATTGTCCAATTTAAGAGTCTCTCAGTCATCAACCACTCAACTGAAGACCATGGAGAAATGAAAATAAACATACACACCAATTCATATACAAACACATGGTTTTGTATGATAGGGGCCACCAACATCAATAGGATTTACCATCCTCATCAAATTCCTCCAAGACTCACCCTCCCCCAATAATGACTTGATGAAGCCTATTATACTACTTGAGATCAAACTTTACATCACACATCATAATTAATTATCTAAAACCATTTTAATTAATTAATTAATTAATTAATTAATTAATTAATGCTGGTGTGTGATTATTTTCCAAAAGCTCCCCAAGTATCATCACCAGGCTTGATTCTCGACAAACCATGCATATAAAGTCTACAAAACAACATTTATACCTTTTTTTGAAATAACTAGTATTAAAAATCCTGAAAACCATAATTTTTTTCAAAACTAATTGAAATATTTGACAATTTTAGGGAATCGACTTACCCCTACTGAAATGGTTTTCAACAGTGGGAAAGAATCATCTTAGGATTTTCTCTTTACAAGATACACAAAATCCCTAAAATCCTTGTTTGATTCCACCTTGAATTAGTGGAATCACCAAAAAAATCATAAGTAAAATAGGGATAATAGATATTATTGTGAAGGGAGGTTCATGAAGAAAAGAAAAATTTATGATCCTACCTTGAATCATCTTTACATCGCACCCATACTCAACCTTGTTCTTAAAGGATTGAAGAACATGTTTTTTGAGGGGAAATTCTCTCAATTTATATCTTTTATAGACCCCCATACCAAGATAAATCCCAATATCATTGATGTAGAAAAAATGAAAAATCCCATACCTAAAATGTGCCCAGGCCAAACCCACCATCTACTTGGTAGGTCGGATGCACTAGTCATTATGTCTCACTGGCTTGCCTGTGGAACACCAGTCGAATGGTGATGGATCACAAGCTATCTAGTAGGCAAAGAAGAATACAAAGGATAAATTCCACCATACCATTAGGATAACACTGGATCAATTTCTAGGTGGTTATCCAAACAATTTTATTAAGCTACTGTTCACCATACCAACTAGCCAATAGTGTGTCACCGACTAGTAAATGAATTTTTTAGCCACCTGACCACTCTAGCCCTTCTCAGGATTTATCTTAAACACCCAGGTTTCTTTCTAAGATTAAACCACTTATGAAAACATGTTATTAGGATGTAAAAAAATTTAGTCTTTCAGTTTGAGCATTGGTTCTCAAAATGGGTTATCCCCCAAATGGAAAGCACAAATTTCCTTGGGAAATTCCAACTCTTAAAAACATTGGTCAGTTTAATTTACTTTTATAGATAACATTTTATAACATTTTTCTAGTTTTTGAATGGGGAAAATATTATCATTTTTTATAGTGTTTGAATATGAATGTTTATATTGATTATATATTGGGGTGTTATTATTTAATTTCATGTTATGAATACATAAAATTTAGTAATTGATGGGAAAAGCCAAGTATATCCCCTCGATACATCGATAGGTCTCATGAGACAATATATCTAGGGTATTTGGTGTGTACATTAAATATTTATGTATGGCGTCTTATCATGAGGCCTTGATTGTTAGATTATGATATCCTACTTTATGCATTCCATCATTATGAAATTAGGTATTGTTATCCATGTGATTATTTACATTGTACGTGGATATGTTTCTGGTTTATCTTATTTGTGTGTATTTAGGAAAATATTTTTATTCCACATGGTAATAAATGAGAAAATGATTTAATTTAAATTTAAGGATCTTCTATTGGTGGAAATATCAATCTCAAGGAAAATTTTTCCAGCTTTTACTAGGAATATCAAATTTCATGTATCTTAATATTCCATAATTATATTTATTTCTCATCCCACAATATTAATATTTTTTATAGAGACTAAGGGTTATTAATAAGTACACAAAGGTATATATTTCCATTATATGGATTCATCATAAACCTAGTGAATTTGATTTTGAGTAAGATTTTAAATTTAATAATCCTTTTTTTGAAAAATGGAAATAAGGGGAAGTGTCTAATTTGTATTGTAAGGGTCTGATATGTAAAGGTTTTTCCTAATTCTCTAAAAATCTAATCTAGAACGATACTCTAAATTTTAAAAAATAAAACCATTTTTAAAATTTATGTAAATATATTTCTTTTTTGTTATATGGTGTTTTATAGGTTATCCACAAGAATATAATCAATAGAGATTTAGTCAAGGAGTGAAGTAATCAGAGTTTTATATGTAGTGGGAGTTTGGAGAGGATATTTCAATTTTTCGGTCATTCAAGTTTGTGATATATACTATGATGAAAAAAAAATCCTCATTTTTATAGATGTATTTATTATTGAACCTCTATTTAGAATGAAAGCATCATATGTTATCTTAATATACGCCGATAACATTGAGAATCCTCATTCCCCTACTATAAGGGTGGTTAGTGGGGTGTGCAATAAGTGATAGTGGATGAACCCTATCAATATCATATTCCACTACATTAATGTTTAGCACAAAAAATACCAATTACAGTAGGGTCAATTCAAATTAGGTACACCATTTCATGGTAATGTGGATGGATCCAGTTGAGGGACTTTATTGAATCTTAGGAACCTCAATCATAGTTGGTACGCAATGAAATTATACATAAAGGATGATATATAGAAATATTTTGACATAAATTTTTTCCTAAGATTTATTTTCCTACTCTAGTTGAACTAGATGTTTTATGAGTTAATATAGAAATCCAGATTTATCATTGAGTCCATTGAAATATTTTTTCTTATTATTTTATAATTGGGTAGCATAGTAAGATTAATTTTATAGTTTGATAAGTATTTTTTAAATATTAATTATTTTTAAATTATATTATATTTAGAATACACAAGTGTCATTGGGATGAACAGTAAATATCTCCTAAATAGACCCTCAAATGAAAATATACTATTATAGTTTGAATTGGGAAGGGGGTTATAATAATGAGAAGTATAATTTTCATCAGTGTTTTGGGGCCAAGACTGATCCTATTTGGTTATTTTAATTATAAATTCTATTTTACATATCATGGGTGTTATAAAAAACTTCTTTAATTATCTAATTAAGTATATAAATCATAAAAAAGACAACCCTAGGGAGAATTAATGGTTATGTTCTTCAAGGAGGAGCTTATAAGTTCTTGAATCGAGTCCAAACATTGAATCTTTAGAAAAATTTCATCAAGTTAAGGCCTTATTATTTCTTATTCACTCAATTAATCGAACAAATTTTATTTTGATTCTCTGTCTTGAACTATTTTTGGTATTCCTATACTTAAAAACAAATTATCAAATTATAAAATTTATTCAACATTTTATATTTGTGGAATAATAATAAAAAAATAATGTTTTATATTAATAATTGATGTCTGGTCACCCATCACATTTCCTCTCATTTCCATTTATGACACATGACTTGGAATTGCTCAATTCTTTTGATATATATGGTGGTTGTTCACACAGGGTCATGGAAACTACTCCAACCACCAGTGATCCATCATCAACATTTTTTCATTCCCAATTATCCCCCTCATGGGGAATGAATCCACCTTTGACCTTCATAGTGATGAAACATTTATAGATTGAAGCTCAAGGATAAATATAAATGGAGATGTGGTGCTCTGTTATAGAAGTTATTAGTGGTGGTGGAATGGTTTAAGAGGTTGAGAAACACCATACAATGTGTGATGTAGGAGGCCAATGTGGTGGAATATGGCCTGGATCAATGATGGGGAATCATATTACACTATGAAGTGTGTGGGTGGATGGATTGGTTTGGAAATAAGAACTAGAAATATAAGGAAAATGGTGTGACAAATGTTACAATGGCGAGGCAAGGCCAGCAATGGAAAATGATGATATAGTGGCTACGATTTCGGAAAATAACGGCATGGAAAAATGTTGTGTAGCTGATAAGAATTATATATGTGTCTTATTGATCTATGGATAGGGTTTTAAGGAAGAGAGAATAATATCATATGACATGTATCTATAGATAAAAAACTATGTCTTTTGAACAAAATGATCATGGATTTATAGAATCACACACCCATATATTTATTGAGTTACACTCATATGGTCCAATAAGAGATCATAATTTTCATTGGAAAATTACATATACAAGATAGTAGTACACACCTGATGATCCCATCTGATGCACATATAATGTAGTTATTAAGTGAACTCTATATTTGATAAACTATAAAAACTGGTTTTTGGTTTTATATCCTCATTCAAAACTCGAGTGCTATACATCATTTAACATAAAGGATAGAACATTTTCATTGAGATGGTATGATAAGGTAACAATTGTACATACCCAACTGACTCATTGTAATATACACATTGTGTCAATAATAGTACATGTTGTGTACCTTTTTTTATACAATATTAGTCATATCTTCTCTCCCGAGTGTCAGAGTTAGAAGAAAGAATTATATATTCGGAGTATTTTCCCATAAATATCAGGATAATTAAAACATATTCACTATAATAGATCATTTCAGGTGTGTTTTATACTATTTGGGAATATTTGATCTATAGAGATAGAGATAGGGAGTTGGAAAAGAATTTAGAGTAGACATAATGTTTTCACTTTTTTATAAGCCTAATCACATTGGAATGAATGTCACCTATATTCAATAGTAAGTTTAAAACCTCTTACATGTCAAGAATTAGGTACTTTATTTCATACAAGGGATTTGGTAGTCCCCTAGAGATATACTCTTGACTGGGTATTGGTCCCCCATATGGCTAGTAGAGTTCATGTATGCCCCAATTTTTTGAGGTATAATTCCTCTGTCCATGTATTTGATAGACCCTAAATGGAAAAGGTTTACCTATATGAGGAGTGAGACCAATAAAGGGATCAAGATTCCCTCGATTAATATACATTTATCCAGATGAGGTAGACATCCCCTATTACTTTTATACATAAGTGTCATATAAGTTAATAAATTTTGGATGTTTGTGTGTTATAGGTCAAATGAATTATATTTCGGATGAATATGGGGCCTATTTATAAATTTGTTCTTTATAACCCCTAAATAGTATTTGGAATTCTCTTTCAGATCTCGGTTTGATCCATATTTTTTACTTTTATGAATTTTCTTGTTTTCTAGGAATTCTATTTCGTATTTTTTATAATCAAACCATTAATTTGATGTGGAATTAATGTGCATTAGTTTCCACATGTTTTTATTAATTTTTAATGTTTTAATTATCTAATTGTGACTTTGATGTTAAATAAATAAGCTTTTGTATTTCCTTATTGAATTTACTAATTTATCAATTTATGAGTTAATTTTTTTATTAGTTAATTTAAAATTTTAATTAAATTCATTTAGTTTTTATTTTATATTTTATTTATAAATTTATTTCAAAAAATTAAGTTTATGTTTGTGTTTTTATTGTTCCTTATTTATAAATAAATATACTACCAATATATTTATAGGTAACTTTCTGAAACATTAATTAAATTTTAGTGTTGTGTTATTCTTATAATTTAACCTGAAACAATTTTTTTAATTTGACATCATTAATTAATTTAATTATTCCAAATTTAAATTTTTTATTCTATTTATAAATCTAATGTCATTTTAATTATATCATTTTTTAATAAAGTTATTTTAAATAATCATTTGATTGTATTTTAATTGTATTTTTTAATTTAATTTAATTTTATAATTTATTGTTTGCTAATTTTTATGTTGTATTTGTGCGGGAAGATCCACTATTTAGTGGCACACTACTTGAGGAATCACTGTTGGTACCATGTTATCAGTGATTACAGAAATTGGAAAAGTTTCCTTTCTATCCATAATTGGAACGTTGCCAAGGGTGACTCAATTTCTTTACTTTGTTAAAAATATACGACCAAATATTGTTAATAGTCAATCACTGCTGATGCTTCCAATGGAGAGACATTACTCACCTCCTCATACTCCTACCACTAGTGACACTTGATTCACCCCCATCCCCTAATTTTTCTCCTCCATAAGAACATGTCGTAAACAACCACTTTTGTCCATGTGAATCAGTGATAGAAACTCTAGTGCCCACAGAAACCTCTTATTTAATAGTCACCACCAAACCTCAAGCTTCCCACCATTGAGACAATCATCCACCCACCGTCGTCATATCCTTCTATCATACATGACTCACCATTATGGTGTTACACCATCGAGCCAAGAGGAAACCATCCGTGGTGACATCCCACACCCACCATTGTCATTTATCCAGCTCCGTGAAAATATCATACCACCGCAGACCAAAAATCGACTTCACTAGATCTAACGAAGCTAAACCACAATTCCAAAAAAATCTCATCAAAGCCTCACCTATACACTTTCCTGGCCAAATCAACCCAAACCAATCTCACCCAGCTTGGAGATATCATCAAAAGGCCATCTTACAGGTCTCGCTAAGAAAGAGGAGGAACCGATGTTGAGGACGTGGAGTGGCTAAACCCATTGCCTCTACGAGCTTCCTCTGATGTTAGGAATGTCTAACTGACTCTGATCCATCTAAGCCAACTACAAAATTTGCTAAACTGATTCCCATGATCCCCCATCATTGGAGTATGAGGTTCCCAAACCTTTGTATTGAAGATGAGCCACCGAAAAGGGGGTGATGCTCAGATCTAATGTCCCCACAATGGGAAGTCGATGAGCTGAGGAGAGACGATCCCTAAGCCGTCAATGATGGCTGCAACATTTGAGCATTACCGTCACACATATTTACAACGAGATCCATTCCGTCGTTGCCACCTTGGAGGAGAAGTTGTTTGTGGTCATGAGAAGGGGAGTCCCTCTAATGGAGAACGAGTACCACCCTTTTGGGTGTATAAGGGGGAAATATAAATGAAATAATAATAATAATAATAATAATAATAAGTATAATTAAACAGTCAAAAATTAAATAAAATACTTTAACTAATAATGTAATTGAATAAATAATAAATAATAAATAATTTAATTTTTACATTAATATAATAATAATTAAATAAATATTTATTTTTAAAAATTAAATCATTATAATAAACATTACATAATTTATTAATTATTGATTATTTTTGATTTTCAGAGTCTTGCTTGAATTAAGTTTTCGTACAAGCTAATAGTTCTATTAGAGGAATTCTTCAATGTTCACATGCAATTGATGATTTTTAGTGATGATGTATGGCACGTTTAATGAATAGGATGGAAACCAAATGAAATTAATTGGTGACACTAGTAAACAACATGAGTATGATGAAGGATTAAAACATTAGTGTAGGGAAAAAAGGAGTCATTACATTGATACATCTTTATTTATTGTTGTGAAGAGTAGGAGTAGGGGACTGACAAGGCAGAACTTCTAGGAGTAGACCATAGAGCAACACTGATTGTCAACATTACTTAAGGGTGAATTATTCTCCCTTGAGTTTGATTCATTTATTATGTTTATTTTTTAATTAATGATTTTATTATTCATTTTGGTTAATTTCTTTGTGCTCAAGAAACAATAATTCCTATAGTTTATTTCTTTTCACTTCTTCACCAAATTTCATCTTAAATATTTGGAATTGATCAACAAGATCAGTTCCAGACCTTAATCATAATTGTTTTTACACCTCTATCATTTAATTTAAAAAATTCATGATATTTTGGCATGAATTATTGTAACACCATGATATTATATGAGAAATATGTTTTTATGTCTTTTGTTATACGCAACACCAAAGGGATCTTTCACAGCACAAAATACTGACTTAGCTTACATTACACATAATCGCGACATTCCTCGATAGCGTGTGTAGTACGCAATACTGGGTTTCACTAAACAACGATATATTTTTATGGACAAGATTTTATGAATATTATTAACTACATTTTTAATTTTATAACATTATTATACATCTTACACATTTTATAGAACATGGTAAGAGAACAAAATAAATTTTTTGAGTAAAATAAGTATTTTTCAAAAAATGCAGTTTTGCCGCCTTTTGATGGAGCACCCAGATTAAATCTAGTTTTTAAATGTTTATAAGTTCAATTTGAAAAAATAAAATTCTTATTTTGAATCGGGATATAAAAATTTACTTTGGATAAATTTTTGATATTTTTCTGATAACTTTCATATTTTGATGAATGGTAAAAATACTCTAATTTTTAATTAAAAACAACTTTTTTCATTGAGATAATTTATATGGTTAAATCATAATATTGAATGATTGTAAACTATAAATTGAATATATTTTTACCATTTAATATAATGTATTAATTAACATTAATTTCACATTGAATTCATAGGTAAAAACATTTCAATCTTTGGCAATGTTTTAACTTCTAAAACCCATTTTCTTAACAACATGATTAATTTTAAATTAATTACTGCAACTTATGTGTTTTAAATTTTGAAAAAAATGGATTCCATATTTGGAATCATTAGGTCCAAATTATGTTAATATGCTACTTTTTATTTTTGGTCATTATGAATAGTAACTACGGTAAATTTTATTTACCATAGTTAAAGGTAAATCGGGTAATTAAGGGTAAATATATGATTATAAAATTACCCTAACACCTACCAAAATCCTATTGGATGACTAAAAGTAGACCCATATCACCTAAGGGTCGGATTAGATTCATTTAATGGACTTTCTTCCATGAAAATAATTTAATTATTATTAAAACCAATGAAAGTGACAACAGGTCACTTTCTTAAATCTTATAAGTATAATAATTTTAATTTTGTGATAAACATAATGAAACTTCTAAAATGAATAGTCTAAAGAAAGATAATAAAATTATATACATCATATGAATTTATTTATAATTTTTAGGGATTAAATAATTATCATTACTTATGATACAATAACGATGTTGAAATTATTTTTTTAATTAAAATATCTAATAAATGGTTTTTAAAATATTAAAATAAATATTATATGAACTATTTAATGTGATACACTAATTTTATAGATACATATGACATTTTATGAATCTAATAAAGCTTTTATTTATAACATATCATATGTATATATTTTATTTAAATTCAAATAAATGAATAGTGTCAAAATTGACACTATTGTTATTTTATAAAAATAACATATTATAAAATAGTTTAAAAATCACAAAAATATTTAAAAATTATAAATTAAAATTTATATAGTCTAAAATGTCATAAAGTGTCAAATTATAGAAAATTCAAAATACATATGTAATTATTTATAATAATTTAAAATTTAGAATATTATTACCACAAATAAAATTAAATTGATAAATAAGGATAAATCAAGTTGATAATGTTTAAAATAAATTCCTAACATGTCTAAACTTTATTGGTTGATGATATTACAACCCTATCTCATCTAATATTAGGATATGAGTCTTTTTGGAAGTTTTTAAGTGGGGTTTGGATTTTATATAAACTAATATTTCTTATATTTCCAAAGGTGCCCCTCTCCTCCCTTATAAAAGGGCACCTCCTCCCTCTCCTCCTCACACCAATTTGAGGATTCAATCTCTACAAATCCCCAACCATTTCACTTCCACACTTCCCTAGAAACATCCTATAGGTCCTGGTCATCTTCAAAGACAAATTTTAGTGCCCTAAGAGGAGGTCTCAAAGGGGGCGATTCAAAGAAGAGGTAATGTCTGTTACCGATTCTTTCAACTTTATTTCTTCTTCTACTTCTTCTTCTTTAGTTGATTAATTATTAAGTAATAACATAAGTATCACTAATATAATGATATGTTATTATAAGTATGAAAAAACCCTATTTCACCATCTATCCATCCTACGGAAAATGAAATCACCGTGTGTGCGTACGTACAGAATAACGTCTCCACGCCGTGGTGTAATCTATTTTCCACCATCACCTTACTTTTATGGGTATAATGGGGTAAATAATGACTATATATGAATATTTTAAAGTGATATTTATTCTTAAATATTATACATACACTCCAATACAATTCCACAATCATGGGAACGATATCATCGCTCGTGCGTATGTACGGAATACCGTCTCCACGATGTGATGCGACTCGTTCTACATGATCTTCATTGAACAATGATTATATAAATGAATTGAATGAATAAATATGATATATATTACACTAATAACATTCTGTAAATGAGGTGTCTATAACCTAAAAAGAGGAATAAAAATTTATTCGATAAAACACACATACGAACATAAAGCAATAAACACCCGAATAACAAGTAGTAATGAAATATTGCTAATAAGAAGATAAGAATATGACTATATATGAAATAATAAAAAATATTTATGACTATGGAATAAGTAAATGAAATTATTTAAATCATTATACAGAAGGTTCAGACACTTACGAAGCAAATCAGACCTAAGGTAAGGGAAAATCTCACAATCCCATTTTTTTTAACTGAGATTATTTATACATCAGAATTTACTGGGGAATATTTATCATCAACATCCATGTTTCCTAGATATTTAATATTATTTAAATCTACCTACAATTTTTTAAATCAAATTTTACCCTTCGGTGAGTTTTTAGTAAAATATATGAAAGGAATCTTTTGTCATTTTTCGTATGAGGTACTTTTTTACTTTTCCGGCCAAAGTACGGGAAGAATGTATTTTTAACTTATACGGAATGAATGTATTTTTAGAATATTATTTCCTTCAAGCTTACTTTACAAGTTTTCAAGTTTATTTTTAATCAACTTTTTTTAGTTCAAAATTATATGACATGTTAAGATACGAAAATGTTTTTGAAGTAGAAAGGATATTTTCCTCAAGAATGGAGTTCAAGTGTTTTATCAAAATTATTTTCCATCTAAGATAATATAGGGTTCTGTATATATCCCTATTTTTAAATTTATTTGATTATGTTATGATGGAATTATTTTTACGATATCCTTTTATGGATTATCTTATGATGACGTGATATTTAAGAATCCCATTTTTATTACATGGGTTATGCTATGATGTATGGTTTATGATTTTGTGGCAAACATAACAATGGTATCATTATGAGATGGGTGGGACCTATATCTCCCTCCAATGCATTGGGTAAAGATTTATATCTCATGATATAGACATGGCTGGAATGGCAGGTTAAACCGGTTCAGTGAAACATAACTGAAACGAGGAGTGAATTCGGTTCAGAAATGGACTTTGTCCGCTAAGATAGTCAAGGAAATGAGTCTTGACTACTAAGAAATGATTTTATATGATTATGTGTCTATTCCATAAAGCTTAATGTTTTATGTTATGATTATTGGGATTACATTTCACTTCTATGATTTGTCCCATGTTATGATCTCTTTTGCAGGATAATATTTTCAAAAAGTTATGTTCTTATAAATATGATATGTTTGATATTTCTTTTGTTTAGGTTTACTGAGCATTTGAGCTCACCCTTTTGTATGTTTTATTTTACCCAGGTCAGGAAGAAGGATATTAAGTTGGATATTCCAAAAGGGACTCTAGATATGATGAAATAAATGGGAGACAACGTAGATGATTTATAAACCAGTTGTTTATGTTTCCCAGTTTCTAAAGACACTCTACCTATACGGTCCATTCATGGTTTTGTTATATGTTGTAATAATTATGCTTTAATTTTGAATTAATAACCATGTATGTAAAGTATGGGTCGTTATAGTTGGTATCAGAGGAAAGGTATAGTCATTCTTTGGAAACTAGGATATAAAGCCTTAGTAAGAAACCTAAGGATATGTCTAAGCATTGAACACAATCTTAGTGTTTTGGAAATGGCCATGAACAACCTATGATAAGACCTTAAATGTGAAATTTTATTCTTCATTATGTGGTTTCCCTATTATAATTAGTGTTGCTCACACTATTCTTCTTGGTTTTAGTCAATGGCTGGAACCCGAAGGAACCGTGTTAATGCGAAATGCGATGGGCAATGAAATGATTGACCCCCTGAGCAACCAAACGTTATGGGAGCTGGAATGAAAAATATTGTATCCATGCTCACACAACTTTCTCAAGCTACGAATCATGCAGGACTTCCAAATGAGCAAAAGAAGGAGCAAAATTCTGTTGAATCCTTCATGAGACAGCGTCCACCTTCTTTCAGTGGGTCTTCTGAGCCATTAGTGGATGAACAATGGATCAGTACCACTGAAAAGATATTTTCAGTTCTTCAATGTTTTGAACATGATAAAGTCATCTTATCAGTGTATCATTTGGAAGGTGATGCTGATCAATGGTGGAATCTAATTTAGAATATGAGGCAAAGGGATAAAATTGAGTACATGGAATGGGATGAGTTCAAGAACTTATTTTTCAATAAGTATTTCCCATGTATTCTTCGAAAAAAGATGGAGAAGGAGTTTCTTGAACTGAAGCAAAAGGATGATGAATCCGTTGGTACCTACGAAGCAAATTTTACAAGACATGCAAGGTACGATTCCAGAATTATTATCCAACCTGAGAGTAAGATCGATCGATTCATTAGTGGCTTAAAATCAAGTCTTCGAATGGAGTTAGCCATAAGGGACTTCGATAGCTATGAGGAAATATTTTTATGTGCTCTCATGGTTGAGATGGAGATTGGTGTAACCCATCAGTCACATGGGTTTGATAAGAAGAGGAAAATGGAATTCAAAGGAAAATATAAAGACCACACTGGAAAGAATATGAGTTTTCCCTTATGTTCATTGTGTGGAAAGAAACATGGAGGAAATTGACTTAAGGGGACAAGAAAATGTTATAAGTGGGGAAAAGAAGGTCATCGGGAAATTAAATGTCGAAATAATGGGAAGAAGATGTCTAATGGTGAAAACAAAGGAAGGGATACACAAAATGAACCTACTACACTTCAATGTTTCAAGTGAAAGGAGATGGGGCATTATGCCAATCAATGCCTAAATCCTAGGGTTGATGATGATGATCGACGTCAACAAAAGCTTAAGGCCAAAGACAAAGGAAAGTCACATGCAATTACTATCAGCGATGTGGAGTATGACAACCAAGTGGTGAGAGGTACACATACCATCCACTCTAAAGTAGAAAATGTTTTATTTGACTTTTGATCCACCCACTCTTTTATTTCTGAAGAATTTTTTAAGGGTATCACCGTATTACCTCAATAATTAGATGTTTAGTTGGTTGTGACAACTCTTAATGGGGCAACAGTCGCATCAAAAGTTTACAATTCTTCTCCGATTGTAGTATGTGGGAAAGTGCTTCCTGAAAATCATGTGATCCTTCCTATAGTGGAATTTGATGTGATTCTTGGAATGGATTGGCTTTCTTTATATGGAGCTCATATCAATTTCCAAATAAGGGAAGTCACATTTCATAATCCAGATCAATCTATGATCGTCTATCGATGCAAGGATGAACATAAACTTCAAGTGGAAATTTCCTCCATCTTATGGGTCTTGATTCCACTAAATGAAGGTTATTTATCTCAAATGGTTAGAGAGAAACTCAAGATTAATAATATTCCCATTGTACAGGATTTTGATGATGTCTTTCCGCAGGAATTTCCAAGTCCTCCATCAAATCATGAAGTTGAGTTTTCAATAGAACTCCTACCCAGTGCTTTGCCTATTTCAAAGACACCTTATAGAATGACCCCAATTGAGTTGCAGGAATTGAAGAAGCAACTCCAAGAGAATCTTGATAAAGGATTCATATGCCCTAGTGTGTCAGCTTGGGGAGCACATGTTCTGTTTGTTAAGAAGAAAGATGGATCAATGATACTCTGCATTGATTATCGAGAACTTAACAAGATCACTATCAAGAACAAATATCCTCTCCCACACATTGATGACCTATTTGACCAACTACACGGAGCTCAATACTTTTCCAAGATTGATCTTCATTCAGGATATCATCAATTAAGGGTCAAAAGGGAGGATATACCAAATAAGGCATTCCGTACAAGGTATGGACACTATGAATTTATAGTGATGCCATTTGGTCTTACTAATTCCCCTGCTATCTTCATAGATCTGATGAATAGAGTCTTTAGAGACTATCTTGATCAATTTGTGGTAGTCTTTATAGATGATATTCTTATTTATTCAAAGAGCAAGGAAGAACATGAAGATCACTTGAGAATTGTATTAAAGACCCTAAGAAAGGAGAACCTTTATGCCAAATTTACCATGTGTGAATTTTGGCTTCAAAAAGTTTCATTTTTGGGTCACATAATCTCGAAAGAGTGGATATCTGTGGATCCAGCAAAAACAGAGGTTATCGAAAGATGGATGATACCAACAATAGTAACTAAGATCTAAAGTTTTCTTGGTTTGGCTGGATATTACCGATATTTTGTGAAAGAATTTTCAAGGTTATCTAACCCACTCACCATGTTGACTCGGAAAAGAGTTATGTTTGTTTGGATGGAGGAATGTGAAGAGAATTTCAAAGAGCTAAAAAGAAGGTTAGCCAGTGCACCTATGCTCACACTACCGATGGAGAAAGGTTTGTGATCTACAGTGATGCATCCAAGAAGGGACTGGGGTGTGTTCTCATGAAAAATGATATGGTGATAGCTTATGCCTCACGACAGTTGACAATCCATGAGCAAAATTACCCAACTCAGGATTTGGAGTTAGCTGCGGTAATCATTGCATTAAAGATTTGGAGGCATTACCTTTATGGTGAAAGGTGCGATATTTATACTGATCATAAAAGTTCAAAGTATATTTTCACACAAAAGGATCTGAATATGCATCAAATAAGATGGTTGGAGCTGATTAGGGATTACGACTGCTCAATTCATTACCACCCTGGGAAAACAAACAAGGTAGCAGACACATTAAGTCGACAAGACCATGCTAGCTTATCCATGATGAGGATCACAAAAGATCCAATATTTATGGATTTACAAAGGATAGATCTTAGAATTATAATGGAAAGGGAAAAATCTTATCTTTCTCAAATGAATGTTCAACCATCTATACACGTGAAGATTAAAGAGGCACAAAAAGAAGATGTGGAGTTACAAAATAAGGTGAGAAATGTTCCTGAATTCAACCTTGATTGTGATGGGATAATAGGGTTCAGAAATCGGGATTTTCTTCCTCTCATCCCAGAATAAAAGAAGGACCTACTGGAAAAGGGTTGTAGTTCTTCATTTTCTATTCATCCTGAAAAAACAAAGATGTATAGAGACCTGAAAGAGTACTTCTGGTGGGATGGTGTAAAAAGAGATGTTGCTGAATATGTCTCTCGATGCTTGGTTTGTCAGCAAGTTAAAACTGAGAGACAAAAGTCTAAGGGGATGTTACAACCATTACCCATACCAGGATGGAAATGGGAAAACATCACTATGGACTTTGTCATTGGACTTCCTAAAACATCCAAAGGAAATAATGCTATCTGGGTTATATTTGATCGTCTTACGAAGTCAGCACACTTCATTGCAATTAGAGAAGATTTTTCTCTTGATCAGATTTCCAGGATATATGTAAAGGAAGTGGTAAGATTGAATAGAGTAACACTTTCCATTATATCTAATCGGGATCTGAGGTTTACCTCAAAATTATGGCGAAGTCTTCAGCATGCTCTAGATATAGAGTTGAGTTTCAACACTGTTTACCATCCTCAGACAGACGGTCAGTCTGAGAGGACAATTAAAACTCTAGAAGACATGTTGATAGCTTGCTCTATATATTTCAAAGGTGGTTGGGATCTACACCTATATTTGGTGTAATTTTCTTATAATAATTGCTTTAACTCCAGTATTCAGATGGCTCCTTATGAATCCCTGTATGGAAAGAAATGCATAACTCCAACTTGCTGGGATGAAGTTGGGGAAAGAAAGCTATTATAACATGATCTTGTTGATGAGATGGCAGAAAATGTCAGATCTATTCAACAACACATAAGTGCAGCTTAGAGTCGACAGAAAAGTTTTGCCGACAACCGAAGAAAAGACCTAGAGTTTGAAGTGGGTGATAAAGTGTTCTTACGAATATCTACCTGGAAGAGGGTCATGAGATTTGGAAAGAAGGGAAAGATGAGCCCTAGATATATCAGTCCTTTTGAAATTATGGATCATTTTGGGAAGGTAGCTTACTGATTGGAGCTTCCACCGAATCTATCTCAAGTTCACGATGTGTTCCATATATCTCTCCTGAGAAAGTACATACCCGATCCTTCACATGTACTCAGCTCAGAAGTTGTACCACTAGAGCAAGATATTTCTTATGAAGAATAGCCGATAGAGATTCTGGATCATAGCGAAAAATTCCTATGGAACAAGACCACTCGCTTGTTGAATTTTTTCTGGAGGAACCACTAATTAGAAGAAGCTACATGGGAACATGAGGATATGATGAGGGAGAGGTATCCTCATCTGTTTGTAATGAAGTGACGAATTTTGAGGGAGAAATTCATTTTAAGGTGGGTACAATGTAACACCCTGAGATTATATGAGAAATATTTTTTTTATGTCTTATGTTATATGCAACACCAAAGGAATCTTTCACAGCACAGAATACTGACTTGGCTTTCATTACAAGCATTCGCGACCTTCCTCGATAGCTTGTGTAGTACGCAATAACGGGTTTCACTAAACAACAATATATTATTATGAGCTAGCATTTATGAATATTATTAACTACATTTTTAATTTTATAACATTATTATTAATCTTACTAATTTTGTAGAACATGGTAAGAGAACAAAATAAATTTTTTGGGTAAAATAAGTATTTAAAAAAAAATGCAGTTTTGCCGCCTTTTGATGGGGAACCCACATTAAATATAGTTTTGAAATGTTTATAAGTTCAATTTGACAAAATAAATTTCTTCTTTTGAATCAGGGTATAAAAATCTACTTTGGATAAATTTTTGATATTTTTTTGATAACTTTCATATTTTGATGAATAGTAAAAATACGCTAATTTTTAATTAAAAACAACTTTTTTCATTGAGATAATTTATATGGTTAAATTATAATATTGAAAATTTTTAAAGTATAAATAGAATATATTTTTACCATTTAAGATAATGTATGTCATTAGCATTAATTTCACATTGAATTCATAGGTAAAAAAATTTCAATCTTTGGCAATGTTTTAACTTCTAAAACCCGTTTTCTTAACAACGAGATTAATTTTAAATTAATTACTGCAACTTATGTGTTTTGAATTTTGAAAAAATTGATTCCATATTTGGAATCAGTGGGTCCGAATTATGTTAATTTGATACTTTTTATTTTTGGGCATTATGAATATTAACTACGGTAAATTTTTTTTACCATAGTTAAAGGTAAATCGGGTAATTAAGAGTAAATATAAGATTATAAAATTTACCTAACACCTGCCAAAATCCTATATGATAACTAAAAGTCGACCTATATATCTTAAGGGTCGGATTAGATTCATTTAATGGACTTTTGTTCATGAAAATATTTTAATTATTATTAAAACCAAGGAAAGTGACAACATGTCACTTTCTTAAATATTGTATGTATAATAATTTTACTTTAGTGATAAACTTAATGAAACATAGAAAATTAATAGTCTCCAGAAATCTAATAGAATTATATACATCATATTAATTTATTTAGAATTTTTAGGGATTACATAATTATCATTAATTATGAGATAATAGTGATGTTGAAATTATTTTATTAGTTAAAATATCAAATAAATGGTTTTAAAAATATTAAAATAAATATTATATGAACTATTTAATGTGTTCCAATAATTTTACAGATACATATAAAATTTTATGAATCTATTAAAGCTTTATTTCGAACATATCTTCTGTATATATTTTATTTAAATTCAAATAAATGAATAGTGTCAAAATTGAAAATAATATTATTTTATAAACATAACATATTATAAAATTGTTTAAAAATCACAAAAAAAATTTAAAAATTAGAAATTAAAATTTATATGGTAGAAAATTTTATAATGTGACAAATTAAGGAATGTTCACAACACATATGTAATTATTTATAATATTTTAAAATTTAAAATATTATTACCACAAATAAAATTAAATTGATAAGTAAGGATAAATCAAGTTGATAATATTTAAAATAAATTCCTAACATGTCTAAATTTTATTATTTGATGCAATTACAACCCTATATCATCTAATATTCTGATATGAGTCATTTTGGAAGTTCTTATGTGGGTTTGGGATTTAATATAAACTAATATTTCTTATATTTGCAAAGGTGCCCCACTCCTCCCTTATAAAAGGGAACCTCCTCCCTCTCCTCCTCACACCAATTTGAGCCTTTAGGATCGGCCAATCCCTTCCCATTTCACTTCCCCACTTCCCTAGAAACATCAAAGAGGTCATGGACTTCTTCAAAGACCAATTTTAGTGCCCTAAGAGGAGGTCTCAAAGAGGCGCTTCAAAGAAAAGGTAATGTACGTTACCGATTCATTCAACTTTATTTCTTATTCTACTTATTCTTCTTTAGTAGTTACATTATGAAGTAATAACATCAGTATAAATCATATACTGATATTTTATTATAAGTATGAAACAACCCTATTTCACCATCTATCCATCCTATGGAAAACGTAATCACCGCGTGTGCGTATGTACGGAATACCGTCTCCACGCCGTGGTGTAATCTGTTTTCCACCACCACCTTACTTGGATGGGTATAATGGTGTAAATAATGAATGGATATGATTATTGTAATGTGATATTGATTCTTAAATAGTATATATACACTCCAATACAATTCCACAATCATGGGAACGATATCATCGCTCGTGCGTACGTACGGAATATCGTCTCCACGATGTGATGTGAATCGTTCTACATGATCTTCATTGCATAATGATTATATAAATGAATTTAATGAATAAATATGATATATATTAAACTAATACCATTCTGGAAATGAGGTGTCTATAACCTAAAAATAGGAATAAGAATTTATTCGAAAAAACACACATACGAACAAAAAGCAACAAACACCCGAATAACAAGTAGCAATGAAATATTACTAATAAGAAGGTAAGAATATGACCTTATATGAAATCATATAAAATAAGTATTATTATTTAATAAGTCAATGACATTATTTAAATCATTATATAGGAGGTTCAGACACATACAAAGGAAATCAGACCTAAGGTAAGGGAAAATCTCACAATCTCATTTTTTATCCGAGATTGTTTATACTTCAGAATTTACTGGGGAATATTTATCATCCACATCCAAGTTTTCTCAATATTTAATATTATTTCCATCCACATACAATTGTTTAAGTCCAATTTTACCCTTCAGCGAGTTTTTAGTAAAATATATGAAAGGAATCTTTTGTCGTTTTTCGTACGAGTTGACTTTTCCAGCCAAAGTACGGGAAGAATGTTTTTTTAACTTATAAGGCATGAATGTATTTTTAAAACATTATTTCCATGATGATTTCTTTACAAGTTTTCAGGTTTATTATTAATAAAATTCTTTTAGTTAAAAATTATATGACATGTTAAGAAAGGAAAATGTTTTTGAAGTAGAAAGGATATTTTCCTCAAGAACGGAGTTCAAGTGTTTTATCAAAATTATTTTCCATCTAAGATAATATAGGTTTATGTTTATATCCCTATTTTTACATAGATTTGATTATATTATGGTAGAATTATTTTTATGAAATCCTTTTATGGATTATGTTATGATGACATGCTGTTTAAGAATCCCATTTTTTTACGTGGGTTATGCTATGATGTATGTTTATGATTTTGTTGAACACATAAGAATGGTATCATTATGAGATGGGTAGGACCTATATCTCCCTCCAATTAATTGGGTAAAGATTTATATCTCATGAGATATACATGGCTGGAACAGAAGGTTAATCCGGTTCAGTGAAACAGGATTGAAATGAGGAGTGAACTCGGTTCAAAAATGGACATTGTCCACTTAGATAGTCTTGGAAATGAGTCTTGACTACTAAGAAATGATTTTCTATGATTATGTGTGTATTCCACAAAGCATCATATTTTATTTTATGATTATTGGGATTACATTTCACTTATAAGATTTATCCCATGTTATGATCTCTTTTGCAGGATAAGATTTTCAAAATTTTATGTTCTTATAAATATGATATGTTTGATATTTCTTTTTTTACCCTTATTGAGCATTTGAGCTCACCGTTTTGTATGTTTTCTTTTCCCCAAGTCAGGAAGAAGTATATTATGTAGGATATGCCAAAAAGGGACTCTAGATATGATGAAATAAATGGGAGACAATGTAGATGATTTATGAATCAGTTGTTTAAGTTTCCCAGTTTCTAAAGACACTATACCTATACGGTCCTTTCATTGTTTTGTTATATGTTGTAATAATTATGCTTCAAATTTTAAGTAATAACCATTTATGTAATGTATGGATCGTTATAATTTTCATGGATTTAATTATATGAATCTTTATTTCAAAACTACGTGATTAGATTATTGGGATTTATTCCATCAAAATTCCTTCATATTAATTTTCAGTTTGGTGTTTCTAGTTATGGAGAACTTCTAGAATCACTATTCTATGTGATTAAACTATTTCCAAGGGAAATTAATTGATCAATTTTTAATTTAGTGTACTCAATATCCTTTTTTTGAAGAAGTTTTCATTTCAACTAGTAGAATTAGTTTTTCCTGTAGAATATTTCTAGAATCATAATCCTTTATATCTATATGTACTGCTTGATCATTATTTCTCAAATATCGGTTAGTTTTAAAAAAAATTGTATCATTTTTTTCTAGACTTTTAAATGTAAAAAACTAAAAAATATTTTAAAACACTATTTTATGGTGTTATTTTTGAAAAATTGAAACACACCCTTCATATGTGTTTGAACATCCCTTCCACTATAGTATAATTAGTAGGAGTTTATATATAATTAAACTCTGGCACATTTTCAATGACTAATGTGTCATGTTTTCAGTACTGTTACCGAGAAAGGATTCATGGGACCAATCGTTGAAAAACAATAATATATATATTATTACTAAAAAAATCACAAAAAAGATTTTATGAAAAAAATACAAAAACATATTTTTTCTTGTTTTTTTCTGTTAAACTGGTCACCATGTTGAGTTAATGTGAAATATATCTTTCACTTTGAGCTAAATTTCAATCTATACTTCATTTTGTGTGTTTTTGAGTGATCTGATATTATTTATACAAAATCTTTGAAATTTTAAAATTTATTGAATAGTTGTCCAAAGACATAATCACTTTAGTTTTTTTGATTAATAGTTTCAAAAAATTGATAAAGAATGAATTTGTGAGGAATTGATTTTTATTGATGAATTTATAGTTCAATTCCCCAATCATGAAGTTCATATGAATACACTATCAGAGTGTTTATTTTATGTATTTAATAATGCAGAACAACTTAATGTAGAAAAAACTCACACGGAGGTTTCTAGTGTTTTATAGTGACAAAAATTTGTGGAATATTTGTGATGGTCTAGCTTGTGAGAATACTAATAACCTTGAAACCTTGAGTGGGAATCCAGCATATTTGGATTCCTTCATTGATGATTTTTTAGAAATATTGAACATTTAATGTAACTATTTCTCCCAAATTTTCAAAATTTTTATTCTTAAATTTAAACAAAGATCATCGAACATGAAACTGATTTGTGAGAAAAGTGATATATTTTCCAAATCGTTTAGGTGGTATAAGGATGCAGTTCTTAAATAAATTGAATCTTAAATTAAATGTCTGAAAAATAAAGAAGGATAAATTTTTAACAAAATCAAAAATAATGAAAATTAATTGAGAGAACATGATTTAGAATAAAAACCCATCCCTCTAAATCATGTAAATGATGAGGGCTCCCAACTTGTTGTGTATTTTGTTATAACATCGACTGAAATGAACATATTTGATTTCTTTTCCTAACATAACACTCCACTAACTATTAACAAAGAAACATGGGTTATTTTACTTAATGTTGAGGCTAAGAAAAATATATAAAGGGGCATGTAATTGGATTCAAATGAACTAAAACCTTTTCAATATGGAATTGAAGAACTTTGTGCTAAAATTAATTATCAAAACTCTACTTCATTCCAAACTATTTCCATGAAATATGTGTGATTTACTGACAAGGAATGTTCATAAAACTATGATTTAATGTTGGAATAATTATTTACCATGCCAATACATAAAAGAGCCATAACTAGGTTGATTATCTTTTGGAATTCAAATTAGATTGTGAGTGGGAATTTTCTATAAACCATGATAAAATTATTTTCTTCATTGTGGAGGTGGTATGTTAGGGTTGTGTGGTATATTTTATGGAACTTAATTTATTCTATAGAATATATAGGGACCATTTTATATTTTTTCACCTAAAAATAAATGTTTTAAATAATTATGGTTATTTATGGGCCAGAAACAACACCTGCATAGTAACTTTGGTTAGTCACTATTGGATTCTGAAAACGGTCTTGAAAACCAGCGTTTTAGGGGATGAAACCCCTGATATTTTTCCTTTAAATAAAACATTTTTTTTGTAGTCAATAAAATTATTCTTATTTTGACTTTTTAGAATATGAAAAATTATAAACAACGAATAAAAATTCAGTTCTTCTTTGGAGTCGACTCAAGGTATTTCGGTGTTTTTTAACTTTATTTTTTTGATAAGAATAATCTGATGTTATGATTCATTCTTTTGTACTACCTTTCTATTAGATACATGCTCTTGATCTTGTAATGATTTTTTTGAGAATTATGCTATTGGGGTGATTAAAAGAGGAGAGTACCTCCCTTTTCTCTTTAAATCATAAGAATCTTTATGTGGGATATTAACTAGAAAAAATTATCTAAACTCTTATGTTTGGTTTTTCATTTCATTTTATTTTCATCTGTTGATTTCTTGATCTATTATTTTTTATTTTTTAGAAACTGAAATACCAAAATCCAATGGATTTTATTCAGCTAATATGGAGGAATTAATATGTTACTAATTTTTAAGAGAATTATTCTTTAAATAGGGAGTATTTAATTACAGATCCAATATCTACTCTTTTTTATTACTCTTATTATTTATTGCATGTGCTAGTTTTTTAAGAAGTTGTTCTACAAATATTATAAATTAGATAACTATGTTAATTTAAGTGTTAGGTAGTAAAACTCCTTGTTTTCTGTCATTAAATAAGTATCATTTTTCAGAATTCAATTTTTTTTTCTATTGAAAATCTACTTGAAAAAAAAAATTTAAAATGTTAACACCCACTTCACTATGCACTCAATTTTTTCACATGAAAATGTTTGGAAATAATTGAAAATTTATTATCACATGATTTTATGAAAGTGTATTTAAATATATTTTAGAATATTTATTGGGAAAACTAATATAATTTTTCTTTAATTGTGACTCTTTAAAATTTAATTGAATTACTAAATTGGAAATATTTTTTTGAGACTAAAAATTTATTTTTTTCTCCATCTTTGAAATCAAATTTGGTGAAACAATTTTTTTTATGGGTGGGGGACATGGTATTCTTATACTAGGATAATTTTTTCTTTTAAGTAAGCACATCATGTTCCTTTAATTACTTTGTAAAAAATGGTCACATTTTGGAAAATTCCTATATTCAAATTTATTAAATTCAATATCAAACTGAGGTTCTTCTCAATTCATTCTGCCCTTTAAATCGATCTTGCCTAGTGGATAATTACTCAATGGATGATATGGGTTTATATGAATGGGAAATATTTGAGGATGAATGCTTTTTGAATGAAGATTCTTATTGCATGAATGAATATTCTGTTTAGGGTCTATGAATGAGAGTGATACATTATGGTTATATGTGAAGTTATGATGTTTCCTTAGAAAAATGTATTCTTGAACCTAAACTGGGGAATTCATTATTATTTAATTAAAAAACGTAATCACCTTAGAGTGGAGACACAAATGGTATTTTTATAAGTCTTTTGAATATATAGTATAATTGGAATGTAAGAACACCTGGTGATCATCTGAGACATTAAGAATAGAGAGAGAGAGAGTGTGTGTGTGTAATCCCTCTATTCATTTAAAAGAAGTTCCTCTGCATGATGCTTTGCACAAGTTACATCACTGGAAAAAATTAAAATAAATTAAATAATAAATTTCCGAGTAGTAAAAAATTAGTTAATTAATATTAGGATAATTTTTAATTAAAAATTAAGAAGGGGAAAATTTTCTTATATAAATATTATATAAGTTTAATGAATAAAATGATTCAAAAAAATATTAATTTTAAACTTTTTATTTTGGTTCCTTAGAGAATGTGAAAGTATAATGTGCCATTTTAAGAGAGTTTTCAACATAAATGTAACCAATTATCACTCTATGAATTTTTAAGTTTAATTGTATTAAAGTAAGTCATTAAGTGTATTCACATAAGAGGCACAACTTATACAGAAGTAAATTATTATTTGTTCCCTTAATCTATTTTATGAATTAGAATATTGTAAAGACCCATTATTAACTTTTTATTTTAAAATCCTAACCATATGTTTTGGTTCCTATTTTTTTAAATTCCTTGACATTCTTCTTTATAAGCACTGTGTAAAAAAATGTATCTATTTTAGAAAGACAAAAAATGGAATTGACTAAGGAAAACCAATGATTAAGTGTGGTGGAATTTGATGTGTCCCTAAAATGAATTTTACTAACCCATAGTTTTATTAATTTTTTGATGTTATAATTTACTAATTGCTTCTTAATTTTTAATTAACTATGCTTTTGTATTTCAGTTGTTTAATTTACTAATTTATCAATATATGTGTTTATTTATTTATTTATTTATTTATATTCTGAATTTAGTTCATGTAGTTTTCATTATATATTACTTCCAAATTTATTTTATAATAATTATTTTATTTTTGTGTGTTTAGTGTTTCTTCTATGTAAATAAATATTTAACATTATATTTATAAATAATAATCTAAAAATTTTATTTAATTAATGAACTTTATTATTATTATAATTTAACTATAATCAATTTTATTATTTAATTTTATATCATTAATTAATTTAAATCTTTTAAATTTAATGTTTTAATTCAGTATATAAATCATGTATCATTTTAATTATTTAATTTTTTAATCAAGTTTCTTTTAAATAATCATTCAATTGTGTTTTTCATTTATAATTTTGTGTTTTACATAAATTTATGATTTAATATATTTTAGTTTTGGTTAATTTTTATTTTGTTTTTTTCCTAGAATATCCAACATTGTAACACCCCAAGATTTCATAGTACGTTATTTCTTCAAAGTAATTCAATAACTTTCACTACACGCAACACCGAGTTCTAGCGCACCATGAATTACCAAACAAGTCATTCAAAAGCGGTTATAAATAGTATTAACTGAAATTTGAACTTTATATAATCCTTATAATTTTAGAATCAATATTATTAGTTTCTTAGATATAATGTAAGAACAAATAAATTTTTTTCAGACAAAAAAGTATTTTTAAAAAAGGAAATTTTACCACCTTTTAATGGAGAAGCCTTTTTAAATCCAATTATGCTACTGGGGTGATTCAAATTATATCTTATGAAAATGTACATTGTTATAAGTATGGGATCTTATAACTTCCCCACCTTATAATAGCTCATCCTCGAGCAGCACTCCCAAGCCTCACTGAGTATCCACAGTAAAAATATCAGGTCATCAGGCCCAAACATCTATCTCCCTCTCCTAAATCTCTTCAGAGATTTTAATATTCTATCATTAAACTTGAACTGATAACATAGTATTACCACACACGACATTCCCACTATGATCCACAATATGAACCAGATGATCATTGAAGGACACATTAACCTCATGCTCAACATCATCAATATCTATCATATAATATGGGTCAGAGTGATACTTCTAATGATATAACACATGAAAAACATTATGAATATCACTATACCAATGTGGAAGATCCAATCAGTATGCTAAATGTATGATCCTCACCACAATCTCAAATGGACCCACGTACCTAGGTTCCAACTTACCCAGTGTCTAAATCTGATGGTGGTCCAACCTTGGAAAAACCCGAAGGAACACACAATCCAACACCATAAACTCAATATGTCAATGATGTCAATCAGAATATGACTTCTTCCTATCATAATCTATAAAAAGATGTTTCTAAATCAACTAAACCAGTTCTGACATCTCCAATAGAAGACTCAATCCAAACAACTCTGATTCCCCATCCCTCATCAAACATAATGGATATATAGATGACATACCATAGATATCATCATAGAGTTCCATATGAATAGTTTTGTGATCACAATTTTTATAAGGGAAATTAGTATGTTCCCAATGATTTTCTAAAGATTCACCAAATTTTAAAACACATGAAAACAAAATTTATACAAACACATGAATAATATACTCTAATTCTCTCTCTATATGTGGGTGGAAATTCATAATAAAAAACTTCTAGGTACCAAGAGCCTTATATATCCCCTTACAAAATGTAATGTAAAATACTTATCTCTATATGAAACTATAGTCCTTAAAACCATATGAAACCACAATATCTATTGAAAATAAAAATCACCCAACTTGTCCATGGTGAATGTCTTTAGAATCAAAATTAAATTTGAAAACATGTTCAACTGATCGAAAACTACCAATATCACATCAATCATCTAAGGTATCCATGGAATACCTACCACAAAATCAATCATGAAGTCACCCCACATTTGTTTCGGAATAGGAAACAAATGTAACATACAACCCAATCACCACGGCTAATACTTCACCTACTAATGAGTGTAACATGTCATCAGAAAACCTAGTACATCATTCTTCAGTAAATGAAAAAAATAATATCTACATTGATCATGATACATCTTGGTTAAAAAAGGGTGTAACTCCTACTCTGCAGCATAAAACTCACACCTTAAATCTCCCCTAAAACAAGTTGGAACAAAACACATCCATCAGCCTAAATGATCTCATCATCATCATTTGACCTATCATAAGGTGATTCCCCACCTTTAAACCCGTCCCTTAAGTCCAAACACTCTTGATCCTCATATATCCTCTCTATGATTTGGCCCAGAAGCATGGAATCAACTTTCATGGATGCAAGGGTCATCTTTGACTAACCTTCTTGAAACTATAGGTGCATTATGGAAAACAACACCACCATTATCCACTCAGAAATGGATTTTGGAAATGCCTAATTTTGAGTATTCTAACTTAATGAATTTTCAACCATGTATCCATTTCCAGAATGTAGAAAAAATCAAAATCAATATAATTTATGTACTCAACACATATTAGCTACTGAATTGTAATATCACATGAGGATAACATGTATTTATGGATTCTATGATCAATATACATAGTAAATTGTTTACACAGTAGAAAATACTACCAATAATTGAAATAAAAAAACCACTACATGTAACTCAAGATCATGCATTGGTTAATTTTATTCAAAAATCCTCAATAACTGGGACCCATACACCAGAACATGATCATCCAACATCAACACTCCCCTAAGAGAAACACCAAACACATAAAAAGATAAGGCATTCTCCTTACCTGGCTAGAGTAGGATCAATATCATTGTAGTAGTCATCCACTTCATTAACTGCTAAAAATAATTCTCACCTTACCTAGACCATTCAAATTTAACATCATTTTCAGTTAATCCCCAAAGTGGTCCTGCCAAAATTGAAATTTCTTTGATAATAACCCGGGAGAATAAAAAAGATTCAGATATCAAAAAAATTATTTTCCTTCTCCCATGAAACAAGAACTTTCACTTTCTATGGGTCCACTATCACACCATCCAAGAGATGTTGTGACCCAATAAATGCACCATATCAATCCAAAATTGAAATTTTGGTAGGTTGGAGTATATCGTATGATCTCTTCGTATACAAAGGATGATGTTAATATGTTTGGAATGATTATCATAATTCTTAGACTACACCAATATATCATCCCCAAAGACAACTACAAAATAATCTATCTACAAGTAACATTTCTGGTTCAGTTGGTTCCTAAACAATTATGGTGCATTGGTCTACCAGAATGACATCACAACCAACTAATATAGACCATACCTACTCCTAAACGAAGTTAGCGATATATGACAAGGTCTCACCATCATATGATAATACCAGGATATCAAGTCAATTTTGGAGAACATAGAAGCACCTCTCAAATGGTTAGAAATATCATTGATTCACGGAAGAGGGTATCAGTTGTTAACATCTATCCAGCTCAACCTCTGATAATTGACATATAACTACAATGTTCCATAAACCTTTGGGAAAAAGGTAGAGATCCCCAAAGTAATTTACTCAGAAGAAAAAACACTTTAATATATGATTCATCCTACTAGGCTCTATTTAAATGAAGTTCTGCTGGTGAAATCTAGTATGGTGGAATAGAAGTAGTGTTTTCTCAAGGAAACCACAAAATCATGAAGTCAACATTTCTCTTGTGTGGAAACCCAAAGAAGTCATTAGAAAACATATCATAAACCTATTCCACCACAATAATAAATACAAGTTTCTCTACTTCCCCATTATCAAGTACAAGAAATTCCCTATGGTATGTGTGCTCACCAAACCACTAAAAAATACGCCCCATATGAACTATCATGATATACCATCCCTCACGATGAACATAAGTGTCTCCCTAAAGAGATGTTAATATTACCTAATGGTGGTAATAGAAAATATGGGTATGATACAACACCAACCAATCCATTCCAAATATCATATCAAAACCTAAAATCTTGGTCACAAACAAGTTTCAAAGGAAATGGTACCCTACAACATGCAGTGTAAACTCTTTATATTTCATGATATGTTTTTCTCATACCCGTAACGGAGTGTCATTTTACATAACTCCACACATATGTTCCAACACTAGAACAAATAAATTCACTAAGAAGTTATAAAATAATATGAGGAAACTATATATAATAAAGAACTACCATGAATGGAAGCTACAACGATCATCCCTAGAACTATCTATGGTCCATCCTCACCACCTCCATGTGAAAGATGAACTACATGAGGCTGACCTACCCCTCTACCTAGTCTTTTGTATGAGTCCATATTTCTGTACTACCCTGATGATAAAGATCCTTGTCCCTGAGTACCACATCTGGAGTCTTGACCGGTATGGTCCTTAGATCTCCCACTACCTACCTAGTATGGGGTAGCCAACCCCTACCTACACTCTTTATCATCCTTGACCCTCTCTCACTTCCCACTAGTCAAGGGTTCCTACATAACCTATACACATTCCCCTTCCTACCACATGCTCAGGACTATACTGGTGGCTAGAGACTACAACTAACCATAATTTTTATACATATATTACATCTATATAGAAAAATTTTTATTACATAACATAAAAAAAACCACCATAGAACCTTATAGGTTTAGTTTATTTGGAAAAATTGCATAATAAACAACTTATTCATAAATCATATACATCATCACATTCTTATTCGATCATTACTAGTACCCCTTTTTATACGTATTATTTAATACCTTTATTTATATCATGGGGGAAAGAAACATAATAAAGGGTTATTTGAAATGATCTACAAGGGTAAACAAGTGAGATATCATTCATATCATAATCATAATACATAAGAACGAAAAAAAACATTTGAAAATTATATCCTTCATATCAATGATCATGATATCACGTCATGGGATAAATCATATAAGTTCAAAAAGAGTCAAAGAACCTACTTTATGAGGGAATAACATACGATATTGAATTATGAAATAAACATATGAATAGAAAAGTAATTTTAATATTAGACAAGGAACACTTAAAAGACCATCATAGTGGAAAAATTCCTTAATTGATCTGGGTTCAATCATAGTTCCAGCCCTGTCTTACTGAACTTAGTTTACTCCACGATCCAGTACTATCTATCTCTTGAGATATAAATTGTTACACAATGAATTTGAGGGAGATATATTTCCCCATCATCACATAATGAAAACAGTCCATATGTGTTCTATAAGAAAAAAAATTTAATCATCATATCAGAACCCATAAAAAGAAATGGGTTTCATAAACATTATTCCATCATTAAATAACCACAAAAAAGAACTGGGTTTCTTAAATATCATTACATCACAAACATAAACCATACATATAAATAATAGGGATAATATCCATGAAAGATATCCCCAATAAAGAATAAGTAACATCAAATAATGTCATCTCAAATGGAAAATAAATTTTACAGTTCACTTGAAAATAATTCTAGAGGGAAATATCCTCTTTTTCTCTGAAAACATTTTCTTTTCTTAAAAAGGTGTGAAATTTTAAAATAAAACATTTTCTTTGAAAATAAATGTGCAATATATCAAGGGATTCTTCAAGGCATTAAGGGGTCATGAAATCATTGAAATATGATCTTTCCTTATAAGTAGAAAACCATTTCATTCATACTTTTTCCAAAAAATGTCACAATGTTTCTCACTTTGAGATTGAAAAAAAAGATTCCTTTTAAACCATGTATTACAAATTCACACATGGGTAACGATAGATTCTTACAATTGTGGAAGAGTAGTAAAAATACTTTGTAAATTTTTTAAGAAACATGTACTTGGCTTATTTGGATAACTTTATTTATATATCCCATTAAGGACACCAGGGTAAGTATTTTGAGAGGACCAGTACCTCTTGAATGTGTAAAAGGAATTTTATTATTGAAATTGGTAGGGGATAATCATGTGTAAAGGCTCAATGTGATGTGAAGATATGAGAGAGGATATTATATTTTTATAATTGAGGTGAGTGGTAGTTTAGGAACATTATAATAATTTTAATTTATAATAAATCCAATATTAATCCAAATACATACAAAATAAAATTTATTTAATGGCCATATGAGATAAAATTTTAATCTCATCAACCATTAAATTTTAGACACGTTTTCCTATTCTTTTAGACCTTATCATTCTAGTTAACACTTAGTAAACCTATTTTTGTTTTTACTAAGGTAATATATTTTTCCAATGCTAAAAGTTTGTAATTTTAAATTATGTGATTTTAATGAAATCATAAATGAAACATTTCTATCATTTTAGACCACATTATGTATATTTTTATTTTATGTTTTATGACTTTAAAAAAAAATTAATTTTTTATACAATATCATTAGATTCAATTTTGAAACCAATCATTACATAGATTTTGAAATATCAAGATAAGAAGTTAACTTCTAAAAAATATTTTTTTTATAACTAATAAGTCAAGGTCTTCCAAAAAAATTTATTAATCTCATCAATTATCTGATATTATATTAATTTTAATATATTTTGAAACATTTTTTATATTTATAGTAATAAAATAATTAATAAATTAGTGTTATATAATAATTTTATATACTTATTTGTTAAATAAAAATTAAAAACGAAAAACCATGATAAAGATAAATATTCTAGATTTCATAATAATATTTATTGTCGAATATATATTTTGGGTTACCCAATATTAAAAATATATATTATTTAAAACAAGAATGTGAAATATTTTAATTTTTATTAACTAAAATATTATAAATATAAAAAATATCAACTAAGTGGCCTAAAAATCCCAAAATAAATTTTTATCACTAAAATATGTTTATTAAAATAACAATTTATATCTATATTCATTCAAAACATACCCTTTTCCCCTTTTGAAAACATAAAGGATATTTAAGACAAAGAAAGTGAGATTTGTTAATTTCTTTGATTTAAATAATATATAAGTAATTTTCATTGAAACGTGTCCATTAAAAAACATAATTTCTATCCTTATGTGTTTACAGTCGAATTTATATCATATAATAAAATTTCGTGATGTGTTAGAGTCATTTTATATTCCTTATTATTTTATTTTGAACCAAAAATAACCAATTTACTCTTTAACATGGTAACAAAATACACCTAGGTTACTATTCTTATTAGAAAAAAATAAAAAGAACCCATTTACTAAATTAATACCTTATGAATCAAAAAATTTCAACCATTTTTAAAAATTTAAAACACATATGTTTTAGAATTTAATATAAAATAAAACTAGTAAAATTCAATGAAATTTTGTTTTCAAAAAAATGTCATTTTAAACACAATGCGTCTTCATAATAAATTAGTGTATAAAATCCTTTTAAAAAACCATAATTACATTACTAAAAATCACAATAAACTAACTAAAATTTAAAATTATTCATAAAGATAATTTCACCTTTTAAATTCTTTAATATGAAACACATTTTCAAATAAAAATATTTATTTTCACTAATCCATAAAAAATAAATGTTTTCAGAAAAAAAATATTGAAATTATGAACTAAAAAATAAAATTTAATTATTAAAATACATTTCCTCGAACTTATAAAAATTAATATTCATTCATAAATAGAAGGAAAACTCATTTTTTAATAAAAAAATATTTATTAAGAAAACAAATTGTTGAAGAATAAAGTGGTTTTACTAAATTTTTGTGATTATTTTCTAAGAATATACCAGTATATTCATATTAAGTTAAAGCTTTATATTTTTTTCATAAATTATTTATTCATATTTATTTCCACAAAATGAACTGCTAGGTTATACTAATAGTGTCTTGTGGTTCATTTAAATTCACAATTGCATGAAACACAATATATTAAAGACTCTAAAGAGAAATATTTCATAAAAATTTATGGGTGTTACATTTTACCCCCTTAAAATAAATTTATAACATTAAACTTGTCACATGGATACAAGAATATGTGGGCACCTCCTCCTCATCACATCATCGATTTCCCATGTAGATTCTACAAATTTTTCATTCTGCAATAAAACATTAACCATGAAAGTGGTCTTGTTTCATAGATTTTATTCTTTACAATCTAGAATATCTATAAGTAGTTTTTCATAATAAATAACTTCATATAGTGTTCTGAATTATGAGTTTAGTACCTATGAAGTATTAGGTATGTACATTCTCATGAGAGAAACATAGAATACATCATGATTTTCAGAGAGATTCTATTGAAGTGGCAATCTATAAGCTACCTTCCCAACACGATCAAAATTTTTAAAATGACTGATATACCAAGGGATTAGATTTTACTTATTTATAAATATCATCACTCTCTTCTAGGGTGATATTCATATAAATAACTTATCAACCACTTCAAACTCTAGATCTATTCATCAATTATCAGCATAACTTTTGAATAAACTCTGAGTTTCTCTTATGTTATATTGAAAAGAATAAACATTATTTGAAATTTCATTAACTAGATTAGGTCCCAATAGTTTTCATTACAAAAAAATTATCCTAGAATGTTTGAGTTGTGAACTTATTGCCATAGAGGGCTCTGTAATGAGCCATCTTAATATTGGAGTGAAATATAATTTTGTATGAATATTCTACCAAAGGTTGGCATTGATCACAACCATCTTTGAATTCTATAGAGAAAAATCCCAACATTCCTTCTAGAGTTTTAATTATACTCATAGTTTGACCATGTATATGAGGATTATAAGTAGTTTTGAAACTTAACTATGCATCTAGATCCTACTGTATACTTCTTTAGAACATTTAGGTAAACTTCGAATCCTGATCAGATATAATTGAAAGTTATACTCCATGAAATTTTAACACCTTTTAATATAGATTTTGGTATGCTGATCAGGTGAGAAATATTATCTGATTGTAATGATGTATTAAAAATTCATAAGGCAATCAACTATAACCCATATTTCATTATGTTTTTTAGATTTTTTGATAAGTATGAGGAAAAAATACAGGGTGAAGTTTTCATATATCTGTTCAGGTATGGGTAATGTTTGTAGCATCCCCTCAGAAATATGTCTCTCAACCATAACTTTATAACAAACACTGCAATTATAATCATACTCTTCAACTTCATTCATTAATAATCCCACCTGAAATACTCTTTTAGGTCTTAATACATCTTGGTGCTTCTACTATGAATAGAGAATGATGAACACTGAGAATCATCAAATATATCCTTTTTAAATTTTGTATGGTAGGGAAAAAAACATAGATCTTGAATGTTACTATTTCATCATAGTCAAATTTTAACTTAGTAACATTTATTACATTCTTTTGTAGCTCTATATCGTCCCTCTTCTCCTCCTAAATCATCACTTGTATAGATAAGATATATACCTTTGCATTAAAACATCCATATCCATCCTTTGAAAATCCATTAATATAGTATATTTTGCGATCCTCATCATAGATAGGTTAGCATGGTACTTTCAACTCAAATCATCATCACCCATGTTAGCTTTACCAAGGTGGTAATGAATTGAGCAATTATAGTCATTAATAAAATCTAACCATCTTCTTTGGTGCATATTTAACTACTTTTGAGTAACAATATTCTTTAAAATTTTATGATTACTATATATGTCACATATTTCTCCACAAAGACAATGCCTGTATTTATTTAATGAAAAAATTACCACAACTAACTTTGAATCATGATTTGGAAATATTTTCTCATGAATTTTAAATTTTCATGAGGCATAAATTATCACTATATAATTTTCCATGAAAACAATTCCCAAAACATAATTTGATTCATCACTATATATCAAAAAACTTTCTCCACTATAGAGTTGTGTGGGAATAGGTGTGATGACTAATTTTATTTTTAGATCTTTGAAATTCCCTTCACATTCCTCCATCTATAAGAAATTAATCTACATATGGGTCAATTTAGTTAAGGTACTAGATAAGCTTGATGAATATTTCACAAAATGATTATAATTTCCCACCAAACAAAGAAAACTAGGAATAAAAGTGACAGTTGTTGGTATAGGAAAATATTCAATAACTTCCACCTTTGATAGATCCACAAATATCCATTCTCTTTATATTATGGGAACAAAAATGAATCACTCTGAAGAGAAAATTCACTGTTAGAAAATTTTTCAAAAAACTTATCCTTTCTCATGGTCTTTAGTAAAATCCTCAAGTGATATTCATGTTCTTCTTTTGTCTTTAAATATAAAATAACATCATCTATAAATAATACCAAGAACTAATAAATATTCTCTCAAAATACATTATTCATTAAAATATATGGAGATAGCAGGGGAATTTGTAAGACTAGAAGGAATGGATATAAATTGATAGTGTTCATACCATGTGAAGAAGGTTTTATTGGGTAAATCGTTATTCTTGAATCTCAATTTATGATATTGATAATTAAAATCAATCTTATAAAAGTATTATTCTCTGTGTAGCTGATCAAATATATCATCAATATGGGGGAGATGGTATTTTTCTTGATAATGATTTTGTTAAGTTCTCAATAATCAATGTAAAGTCTCATTTATATATTATTATTCTTTAAAAAATATAACAGGTTCACCCCAAGGTGGCATAGTATGGTGAATGAATACCTTTTCAAGATTCTATTAGAGTTTTTTCTTCAATTCCTATAATGCAATTTGGGACACTTTGTATGAATTTTTTAAAATAGGATTAGCACTCGATATGAGTTCTATTGAAAACTTATCTTCATGATTCTGTGTGAAGAACATAAAATTCTTCCAAATAGATATAAGAAAAACCCAATTAAATAGGTGTATCATTAATTTTGATTTTATTCCCAACCATATGGGACATATAATCTTCATTTTTAGGAATTAAGATATAGAATATGTAAATAGTTTCCACTAGAAGTTCATTTTCATACTTTCATCGATAAATGATCACAGATTCTTTCAAAATATGACATGTTACTTACCATCATAAATAATTGATATGATATCCATATAATGAAATCCAATCCATACGAAGAATCAAAACGAATTCCACTAAAGAAAGGATCAAAATTATTTACAGGAAGCACTTCTCCACAGACTTTAGTATAAGAATAATTAAATTTATTTGATGTGAATATTGTCCTATTAGGATTTTCCATAAATAACACAAAATATAATTCTTGAGGTAATATAGTGATACAATTAGAATATTATTTATAATTGAAAGAGTGGCTGGATCTAGAATAAAATAAAACATTGGATATTTTAGAGTGGATGGTAATCAAACTCCACATCTCTTGTAATGAATTTCCTTTGCCTTTTTGCCTTAAGAGGATGCTGTAATTGATCGTCATTATTAATCATTATATTTTGGAATTGCTTAGAATAATTCCCATATTCCATGAACTTGAAGCATGGTAGTGTGGGAGGTTCATTCAATGTAGATTTTTATATATTCACATCATTAGCTATCTTTTTCCCATCACTTTATTAGTCAATTTCCTGATAACCATCTTTCCCACACTTAATACATTTAATAGTCCGCTTAAGATAGTTTCCTCCATGTATATTTCCACAATTTCAGCATAAAGTAAATATCATTTTCTTTTTTCTATAGTTTTTATTTTTTAAATTGAATTCCATTTTACCATTCTTATCAAACCCATAAGATTGATGGGTAACTCTAATTTCTATCTGAATGACGAGAGAACCTACAATGATTTCTCCATAACTATTATATTCCTGTATGGATAATGACCTTCTTAGAGATGGTTATAATCCACTGAATAATCGATCAACCACACATTCATGTTGTAAGATAATTCTAGAATCATATCATGGAAGCATTGTAATATTTTATTCATAGTCACTAAGAGGTTCATCATCGTTTTTCTTATGATCAAATAAATCCTTTCCCATCTTCATTAGAAGAATACGAGGAATGTACTTTTTAAAAAATATGCTCTTGAACTTATCATATTCCATGGATTAAAATTCATATTCTTTCCTCGTATTCATGATAGGATTTCACTGTTTAACTACTTCACCTTCTAAAAGATATAATACCAAAATTAATTTCTCATGTTTTGAAAATTATAGAATTGAAAATTTATTTTCATTGGTACAGATCCACTTTTCATCCACTAGTAGATCAGAAGACCCACTGAAAGAAGGGGGAAAATGCCTCATGATGGACTCAAAAAATTTTTGTTCCCTCCATTGGTCATTTATAAGTCAAACCTGATTCATAGGATAAGAAAGTTCTACGAGAAAAGTGAAAAAAAAAATTATTTCCAACTCCCTTAAAATTCAGTTTCTCAGGTGGAGAATTGTTTCATTGACCAATACATTCGATATTTGTGTAGTTATTTGTTTTCTAGTCGTTGAATAATATAAAAAAGAATTGTGTGAGAAACAAAAATCATAGTATGAGAACCACATGATCAATGGAAACCACTTAATTTTTTTTTTAATTTATTACACCTTTGGTTTAATATTATGTTATTCATATTCATTACCAAACTCTAGGATTTTATCCTATAAATAGACTTATACCTAGGGTTCTTACAATTTTTTATCATCCTAGTTTCCAATGGTTAACTAATCCATACTCTGATATAAAATTTAATGACCCATACATTTTGAACATAAATATTATATAGAAATAGAATAATATTAATTACATAAGATAAATAAGGACTACAAAACTATATAAGTTTAGTTTGTTTGGAAACTTTTAATCTTGAATAACTAATTTATAAAACATCCACATCATCTCCCGCTTATTCCTTCACTACTATATCCTTTTTTTGAAGCTTCATAATAAATATAGTTCTTCATTACCTAGAGAAAAGTAACATACAAATGGGTGAGAACAAATTCTCTTCAAGGGTAAAAAAGGGAGATCTCAACCTTATCATAATCATAATATATAAGAACATAAAAAATAGAAAATTATATCCTTCATATTAAAGATCATGATATCATGTCATGGGATAAATCATAAAATTTCATAATGAATCAACGAAACTATTCTTTGAGGTCATAATATAAAACGTGGAATTATAAAATACACATAATCATAGAAAATCATTATTATATTAATCAAGGATCATTTCTGAGACCATCATAGTGGAAAAAGTCTTTTATTGAACTAGGTTCACTCCCACTTATAACCCATTATTACAAAACAGAGTCCACTCCTCAATCTAGTCCTGTCTATCTCATGAGATATAAATCTTTATCAAATGCATTCAATGTAGATATAGGTCCAATCCATCAGTTAATGAAAATTATACATATGTATTCCACAAGTACATAATTCCATCATCATATCAGAACCCATAAAAGTAAATGGTTTTCATAAACATAATTCCATCATTACATAACCCATGTAAAAGAAAAGTATTTCAAAAATATCTTTCCACCATAACTGTAAACCCCGAATAGAATAAATCTGGATATTATCCTTAAAAAATATCCCTATAAATAATAAGTTACATCAAATAATGTTATCTTAACTAGAAAATAATTTTTATAGATCTCATTAAAATATTTATTGAGGAAAATATACTGTCTTATTTGATAACATAATATTTTCTTTAAATTCCATGAAATTGTAAAAGAAATATTTTTCTTCGAAAATAAAATTTTATGCTTGTAAGGGAAGATTCAAGGTATTATGGGGTCCTGATAGTGGATGAATCCATTCATTCCGTATACATAAAAAAAATTCATTCCGTATGTTTTATTTTGAAAATTCACAATGTAAGTAATTTGGAAAATGGAAATAATATTTATTTCAAATTAGTTAGTGAAAATTCAGACATGGGTAACGATAACTTTGTACAAGTGTAGAAGAGTAGTAATTTTTTTTTTAATTTTTTTAGATGAATGGAAATAAAAGAGACATATTACCCAATATATTCATACATATAAATAATCCAAAATTATAATTCGATTGTCAAAATTACCATTAAATTGGGTTTGATTTCCTTTATATGTATCCAAAACCTCATATTCTTTAGAGGACATCATTTTGATCTCCGATTAGGGACACTAGGGTTGTTCTTTTGAGAAGAAAAAACCTTTAAAATTTGGATAGGGAAGTTGAGAAAATAAATTATAAGGGGATGGTTGAGATTGAAGTCTAAATGTGATATGAATATGTGAGGGAGGAAGTTCCGTTTTATAATTATAGTGTGGGGCACCATTAGAATTTTACCAAAATATTAACTTATAATAAATTTAATATCAGTAAAAATACCTCTAAAAGACCTTATATTTGAAGATAATATGAGGTAATGTTTTATACTATTAGACCAATATATTTTAGACAGCTTTGATATTATTTTAAACATTTCATTTTGGAAACCCCTTAGTAGACATATTTTAATTATAACTAATGTAACAAATTTTTTAATAATGAAAAGTTTTAATTTTTCCGTATATGTTTTGAAATAAATACTAAATGGTAATTTTATAAAATTATAGACCATATTATATATATATATATATATATATTTATTATTAATGATGTTATCCAATTTCAAAATAATTTAATAAAAAAATATTTTTAAAAAATTTCATTAGTCTCATTTTTGACTCTGTTCGTTATGTGTACTTCTAAAATATCAAGAAAACAAGTTAACTTAGGAACAAATATTTTATTATATCCCTAATAGGTCAAGGTAATCTGTAAACGTTTTATTACATTAATAATTTTAAATTATATTTATTTTAATAGTTTTTTAACTTTTTATTGATATTTCCATTAATTAACTAATTACTACATTAATATTTTGTAATTATTTAATACAATTATTTTTCACTAAAATTTCAAAATAAAATACCACGATGAAGATAAAAATTATATATATCATAAGAATATTTGTAGTTGAATATGTATTTTGGGTAAACATATATAAAAAATGATATAGTATTTAAAACATGATTGTTACATCTTTAAATTTTTATTATATAAAATATTATAAATATCATGATCACATTGAAGTGGGCCGAAAATCCAAAAATAAATTTTGACCATGAAAATATTTTTATTAATTTAAGTATTTACATTTATATTCGTTCATAACATATCTTTTTACCTACTTGGAAATGTGATGGATATTTAAGTGAATGAAAGTGACGTTTTGGGAATTTTTTGGACTTAAATATTATTTAAGTCATTTTGTTGGAAACTTCTCCACTGAAAAATATAATATCAATAATTTTGTGTTCATTGTTAAGTCCTTTTCATTCAATTAGATTTGGGCATGTGTCCACGTCATTTTATATTCATTATTAATTTATTTTTAACCAAAATTTCTTAATTTAGCTTTTACAATGGTAACAAAATATAACTAACTTATTATTCATATTGGCCCAAAATAAAAGTAACATATTCAATAAATTTGGAAATTCTATATCCCTACATGGAATCCATTTTTGATTATTCAAAACAAAAATTTTACACAATTTAATTTAAAATAAAAACCTTAAACGCCATGAAAATTAGTTTTTTTAGTAAAATGCCGTTTTTTAAAAAATATCTTAATAATAAATTTGTGTACAATTTTTTTTTCAAAACCCATGATTTAATAAATTTTAGTTAAAAAGAACTAATTAAAATTTATAACTATTAAAAAAATAATATTTGACCTTATAAAGACATTAAAATAAAATATAGTTTTAAATAAAAACCAGTATTTTCACTATTTCTTAAAAATAAATGTTTCCAGAAAAAAAAGTAATTTTGAAATTATGAATTAAAAATAAAATTTCATTTTTTCAAATATATTTTTTATAAAGTTTATAAATCAATATTTAGTCATAAATTGAGGAAAAAATATTTCTTTAAGATATTATATTTTTGAATAATAAAGTAATTTTAATAAAATTGTGCTTTATTTCAAGGAACCTTCCAATACATTCATACAGAGTTAGAGATTTATATTAATTTAATAATTTAGATATTCATATTTATTCTCTCTAATTTAATGTTTAGTTTATACTATATTTTCTAGAAGTTTTTTTAAAGTCATAATTACGTGCTACACAAGCTATTGTAGAATTTGAAGAGAAATGTTTCATAAAAACATCGACGTGTTACAGTGAGATAAACCATGCATGTCTTCCAAAATAACATAGTGATAGAAAAAAACTTAGTCACCACCATGGTGAAAAAATTCAGTATTGTGCTTACTATGATTATATGTCGCACCACTGGACCACCCAATTAGAACCACATGTCCACCATGAGATGGTTTGTTGAGGTTCCATTCTAAAATAAGGCCTTGATACACAACCGAAAAAAACATTTTTAAATGTAATATATTCGAATGAGACTTGATCTCGTGTCTAAATCCATCATGGACACATATATTGATAGCTACCTCATCCACTTCTAATGCCGGAACAATGTGTAGCACGTTGGTGAAGCAGAAAACATAATCCATCACTATCATAGACCCATGGGGCAACTTCATTAACATTATATCGTTCTCTAGTTTCAAGGTCTCTAGATAGAAATGTTCTATAATGTATTCATTGAAATATTTCCACAATTGTCCCCCTTCCTAATCAGTCTTAACCAGAATATCCAACCATCTCTTTATCGATCCCACAACATATCGGCCGCCAAGTTGAATATTTTCATAAGATGAGTCTCCATGTGATCCAGAATCATCAAGATGGACACTATAAATTACTTGGATGCTTCAGGTACACCCTCTCTAGATAATTTCAGAGGGTGGATCATCTGAAACTCTCTTGTAAATTCAGACATACTCGACATAACCCTCCCTGGGTACCACTCCATAATCTATATAAAAAAGTAGAGTTCTTTTATAACTAATACTCCCCTTTAATAACCTAGATAAATAGGGTTTCTTACATTAATACTCGATGATAATTCTAGGTGATATCCTCTTATATCTTGACAGACATAGGTCATGGTGGTGACATCTCTATACAATATGAAAAAAAAATCTTAGAAAACATCACAAAAAACATCCACTGTTTTGAAAGATGTAGGCTCTTTAATAACTATAAAAAACCAATTTCTCCTACACTATTCCAATGGATACGATCACATCTCTATCACTACCCTCAACCATCCATACCATGGGTCACAGAAAACATGGGGTAAACCAACTTCAATAGTCACAAACCACTAATTGGACACACTTTCAACCATTTATGACTGTTCATTTGGAACTATTATTTAACCATTTATTCACATTATTTGTTTCTGTCCCATTTAATCATCTTAATTTTAAACCACTTATTCCAATTTTCAAGGAAAATGAAAGCATTTATCCCTCATATCCCACATGTCATTATCACATGTGCCTACCATGATGCATGGAACATTCATACATAGGTTGCTATAGTGATACATGTGTGAACAACCTTGTACGATTACAGCTACACACAAAATACCCCAAAATAGTCACATGAGACAGCAATCTCCCCACCCATGGTGTAATATAATCCAACTATAACAAAAAACCTCCAGAACAAAAATCCCACCCAAGGTAATTGTGGTTTCCCTCATTTATGGGTTAGATGCCCCTATTCATGGGCTCATTTACAAGGATCAAAATGTCCTAGTCTCCCATATAACACTCCCTAAGAGAAATAAAATAGAATAAAATATATCTGATACCACCTTTTAATTTCACTAACCCGGTGGCCGCTATATTCGATGAAATATATTGGGTCACTACATGATAACATGTGTGCTTCCCCATATGCCAGAGGGAGCCTACTAGTAGAGAGGGTATAATTGAACATTTTGGGAGACTATAAGCTATTTATCAGAGTAATCCACATTAGTTTGAATATGAAATAAAGGAAATATATAAACATTAAAAACACATCATGAATGTTTTTCCCAAAACTAGGTGGAAGCCTACAACCAAATAATAAATATTTTATGTCATGTAATACAATGCCATGTGCAAGGAAACCCAAAATAAAGACAAACTAATAATTCCCCCCAAAAGGACCCTACTCAAGTATGGATCCGTCATCCATTCATATCCCACACCCAAATAAAAAATCCAACATTGGGAATTTCCCTTCTTCTGACCTGCAATAATGGAGTCTTCTTGGGAAACAAATGGAAGAAAAAGAATGGTGTGAGTCATACACACTAGGACAGCACCAATGGTGTCTAAAAAATATCATGTATGAATAGATTGTGTATGAAAGTACATAATTAATAACATGTTAAACATGATATAAATTGGATACTATTAATTAACAATGTTAACATTAACCACTTTCAAAATTTTGTTCCATGGGTTATTAATTTTCAATAATTACACATTAGCCAATTCTGGTCATACAAACTATTCATAATGTGGAGAATCAAGTTCCCACAATCACTAGGGAAAACATTTCACAAAAAACATATCACTTACCTCAGAGCCTCATTCTAGATATTCTTATCACATTCAATGGTTCGAGGCATATAGCCTTAGTTTGAATCCATATCCCATGTATTATAGGGGTGGGGTTTAGAGCCTTATTCTAACTTGGAACATGGTCATAGGTCCTCAAGTACAATTCCCCATATACCACCAAGCCATGGGCATGTGATTATTTAACCACTGATTAAATATACCATGTAAAAACCATAACTCATTGAACACATTTATCATTTACAAACTATGGTTCATTCAACACATATATCATCTTCACGCCTTAACCCATTGCCATAATTATCATTTTAATGACATATTTCATTTAACACATATATCATTTAAAATTCATAACTTATTTAGAAATATACCATTTATGTGCCTTAACCCATTATTAACCACATTCACCATTTACATGACTTAATCCATTTAACACATCTATCATTCACATTCCTTATCCCATCAACATATTTACCACTTACAAACCATAATTCATTTAACGTATTTTACATTGTACCAAACACCCCCTTAGGCCATGCCATATGTTAGACCCAATTTCCATTTATTAAATTTCATAGATCATGCTAACATGTCAATATATTTATCATGGGATCTATCTAATAAAAATTCAATTATACACTTAAAAGTTAAATTCCATGTTCAAGAAAGTGGCACACCCCGTGGGTGTCCCTTAACTCGGTCTAATGAACCTCAACGCATCCAATATGGACCATGAGATATTCAATTCATCAATTAAAAAATTAATTCATCATTTCTATGATATAAATCCAAATAGAAATAAAAAAATTCAAAAATTAATAACTATATACACATTAATATAACCACAAGACTATGGGATATAACATGTATACCACCTACCTCAATTACGAAGATGATCACTCATTTAACCTTGGACTTTGATTCAGAAACAAACTATATTTAATGTCCCAACCATGGAATACACTCTAAATGGAGGGTTTTAGAGGTTTTTAATAGGAATAAAAATTCCACAAGCCGTAATATATAAAAAAAGAGAAAAGAGGAGTATTAGAATCATCGTAAGCTTTGATCCATACCCTATAAAACTCCAATCAATTTATAAATGAGGGATATTGGTCCTTGGGATGTTTAGGAGGAAGGGTATATCACCTTTGTCTTATGTAGTAATATAAGTGATTAAATTAATGTTAGGAGACTTAATTCCAAATAATAAAAAATAGTAAATTTCCCATCATTAATTGGGTTCACAGTTTGGCCACACAGTTGACCAAACCATTCACCAACCATGCACTTGCCCTTTCCCAAGATTTTTTGAGGCCGCACAACGTCCTGGGGAGCCTACATGGTTTCAAAACCATGTGGTAACCATGTGGTAACCATGTGAGATGGCTCTGTGCAAACATTAATGGTTAAAAATCCACACTTTCATGGTTTAATCATCTATGAAACACCTCCCATAGAATGAATAGTTAAGGCACATTGTTACTACTAACCATGCACCAACCATACAACATGCACTAGATTACCACTTTTTCCCATTTTTGGGTCATTAACCCATGAGAAACCCTCATATCTCACCATAACCGTGGGAACCTTTCATTAACCAATATTAGGATGTTTAAACAAAAAATTAAACAAGAATTTACCTCATTATAAGTTCAGGATTGTTCAATTTTCCAAAATGATAGAATGATATTTTTATTAGATGGAAAAGGGATGTTTATAAAATTTAATTTCTAAGAGGATTACTGGTTGGATAGAAAGGAAGAGTTGGGAATAAATATTATTTAGAACATAAAAATTATGAATGAATAAAATATTTTTCATAACATAATTGATTTTATTAAGTCGAAGTGAATGATATAGATTATATAAGTTTGTGAAACAATAAGGGAAATAATGTTTTACATGGTATGAATACATGGATTCCTATTGAATTAACCTTTACTTCTGAAATTTGTTCATAATTTATTGATTGTAACTGAATAATATGAAATTTTTATTCTATTGTTCTTCAAAATTAAACGTGTTTTATTGGAAATATTATAGTTGACGGTTTGTTAAATTTATCTTGGGATATTAAATTTTCTTTTTTTCATTAGAACATGAATATAGAGAAAATGTATCACAAAAATTTGAATTGGTGATAGGATATATATTGTATGTTAACGATTTATATAAATTATTATTTATGAAATATTAGTATTTAGAGTACCAGTTTATAAGGAGAAGGATAAGAATATTTAACTTATATTAGAATTAGATGAGTCAAAATGTAATATTTCAAAGTAAACTTCTGAGAAAATGTTAAGAATATTTTGATCTAAAATTTAGAAGATAATAATGAAATTTTTTATTCATCATTCAAAGTAGAAATGTTTTGAAAATGATATTATTTTTTCTTAAAAGGAATACTTTTTGATAATCTATATAGGGATCTTAACTTTTCGTTACTTTTTTCATCCGTAAAGTTTTTATTTATAATTTTTTCAACTGATTTAGAATGGGGGATTTGTTTTTTTGTATAAATTTGTTGTCAAATGTTTATATTTTTTTATTGAGTTTACACAAAATATTAGATACAAAAATTGAAATACATTCAATGTAATACTCATGACAATAATAGCATCCATTTTTAATAAATGATAACATCTAGAAGGTAAAATCATTTTATTATTATATTATTTTAAATAAATTTTAGTAAATTAATTTTATATAATAAATCTTTTACGATTATCTTCTTATACATGAGAAATAACTGTAATTAATTTTACTTGTTTTTTATTTATTTATATGTGGTAATATAATCTATTTTGTTAAGTAATTTGTAAACAATTCTTTTGAGAGATTGGATATTATTTATTTAGTGGCATTAGTTCTAAACTATTAGATGGATTTGGTATTGGGGACTCTAGAGACATTAAATTATAAATTCCCATGGACCCCCATATCCATTATCAGCATTCACTGAAAATTATTTTAAATTTTGAATCTTAATTTACAGATTTCTATTTGATAATTTAGAAATGGGGATGGAATCTTCAAAATAAATCCCTATGAATGAAATTTTATCTAGAGGATTCATCGATGTAGATTGATTTTTTAAGAATGACTCCTTAGTGGAAAGAGTTGTTCTATTCCAAAAAAGGGATTCAATTTCTTTTCTAGGTAAGAAGTTTACATTATTTTATCAAGATATTTTCTGATAGTTCTACAAAACTATATTTTTGGGTGAATTTGATATAGTAAATATGATAAGGTTCATTGTTTATGTAAATTTGGTTGTGTTGAATGAAAATTAATTTGCAGAGGATGTTGTCATATCCCTAGAAATAGGGTCATTTTTTATCGCACAAAAATTATAAAATTGACCAAATAATTACACAAATAGAAATTCATAGAGATATTATATAAGGTTAGGTAGAAACTTCATAAAATTTTTCATCTTGATCCATTATCCATGATCACCCTTTAATGAATTAATTATTTTTTTACTATAGAAAAAATGTGATAAGGAAATAGTGAAAATCTAAGTCAATTATATTATTGATTTCCTCGATGATATGTAGATTATTAACATTATGATGTTCATGGGGTACAACGTTATATCTGTATGTACGAGTTGGTTAAACTGAGGGTGATTTTGTAGAAAATTATTTGGAATAAGATTATACTAAATCCGTAGATAATTCTTGTGAAAAAGAAAATATAACCCCTATCACACAAAAGTTGGTCCATTGAATGATAATACTTGATCCAAGATCAATATTTTTTATAAATATATAGAAAATAATATTATTGAAATAATTGAAGTTAAATTTCTAGTGACTAATAATAAATCTTTGATGAAGTTTTCTAATAAGTCATAAATATTATATTTCAAGAGCATATAATGTAATAAAAGAGGTTGAGGGGTGGGGGAATTTTAGTTTCTAAAATTGAACCTTAAAATTTTTCCTACCTATTGATGGAATCATACAATGTTTATCAGTAAATGATTCCTACCGATGAATATTTTTATTAAATATATAAAAATTTTATATGAAGTTGTATAAATATTACAAAAAAATGAAACACAATATAAATGTATAAGTATTTTGATTAAAAAATATAAAAAAGTAATAAACGTTTTACAATAGAATGTAATAAAACATAAGAAACCTTTATAATTAATGGTATACAATTTAACCATATGTTTTAAGGATATATCTAAAACAAAATTTAAAAACCCACGACTTAACCCATCATAATGTATTTCTTCCCAGATTTAGAATAACTTAATAAGAATGATTAAACAAACTTTGTTTCCCTATCTTGGAGAACCCTTGACCTATATGATCATAATTACTACTATCTCTCTAACCATGAGATCCATTGATCCACTATATTGGACAAAAAATATATAATATAACAACTTAATGTATTTAAAAATACCTCCTCACAGGAAATGACTTATTATTTTTTAAAAGGTTACAAAGGAAGGCTAGTCAATAACACGAAGTTACAAAAAAATTATAAGAACCATTCTGATATTGTTGTGATAATGTTTATACTCATGAAGGCTGAGATTCTATTTATATATGATCTTTAACAACCATATTACACATTTCATGGGAGTAGTTGTAAAAACATTGAACAAACTCCTTCTTCATATTATTTTTTTGTATAAAAACACTCTATTAGATTTTCATTATTTGGTATCACTACTTCCATGATTAAATATTACTTCTGGTAGAATGAAATCATCATCCAGTATCATTAAAAATCATTTTCTAGTAGGATTAATAAAATTTAATCTAGTTGAAATTTCCATCTCCATTCTTTAATGTATTTTCGATAGACATTATAGTTATCTATCCAGTGGAAATAATTATCATACATATACTATAAATTATAATCCTTCCATCTAATGATTTTTTTACTTCTATAAAATTCACATTGTATATGTCTGTCAGATATACATGGTAATTATTTTTGTTTCATAGAAACAATTTTCTTAATCTGGTAAAATTAAATACATTCATAGAAAATATATTTAGAGATTAGAAAAAAAAATTATTGGATATATATAAACAAATAAATTGTGACTTTTTACTTTAAAAATTAATGATAGAATGAATTATTTTTTACGCAAAAATATTCCCCTTTTTGGAAAGTACTATACACATCACTTGGGGGAAAAATAAATATTGGAAATACTTACTCTCCAAAACTTATATAATATTACTAGTTCTAATTTACTCCCCTTTTCCCCCATTATGTTTTTTGAAATTACATAAATGAAAGTGATAAGTAGAATAATTTTCATGAAATGTTAGGGAAAAGATAAAAAAATGTTTTACGCATGTGAATAAATATTACATCAATTTAGAAAACATTATAAAAAAGTAATCAATTAAACATATGAAACCAAGAAGTTTGAGATTGATTATTACTAATTACTCAATATTTAAATTAAAAATTTAATCATTCATTTTCATATTTTTTATAATAACAATCATCATCTATTGTCCATCCTAAGTCTTCTATTATAGTTCTATAATTGTGTGAAACATTTTAACCTTCTGATACATTACGTCAATCTTATTTCTCTTCTTAGAATGTTCCACATCTTACTATGTGAAATGATATTTTAGATCATAGATAGATATAGTATTGTCTTAGACTTCAATATTAATTGTTTCAACATTCTTCAAAGTAGTTGTTTTCTTCCTTTTACTTTGATCAACTTTATAATTGAAGAAATTTATATCTCTCTCAGTATGGTTCATTTACCTTATAATAAATTAAAACATTTAAAACAAAAGGTTTATTTACCCTTTAAGTCATTTAACATAGCTTGATTTTTGTTGATAGTTTTAAAATTTTGTTTCAGGGATCCTACATTTTCCAAGACAACATAATTTCCTTGAATTTATTTACTCTGAGCATGGATATCAATAAATACTCCAAAAAATTCTTCAACCCTTTTTTAATCTATTTAATTAATATATTTTCATTTCCATATGGTCAAAATTAGTAATTGAATTAAAATTTATATAATAACTTTAAACTAATGAAAAATATGGCCGTATAACTCCCAGGTGTGGTTATTCATTTATTTCATTGATGTTTTATTGAGAAATTTCCATAACATCTAATTGTTAATCATTTTTTTCTAATTCCAATGACGTATTTTATGAATATTGATCTTCATTATCGATATATTATTATTTATAATAACTTAACTAAACTTATTTTTTTGATTTTCTGGATAGGTATGTTGAATTTGGAGAAAAAACTTCCTCAATATCTAAGAGTATCTTTAATTCATGACCTAATTTTTCTTTCTTAATTATTTATCTCTTCCTTGTTTCTCAATAATGTCATATGGGAGGAGAATACATTATTAAAACTTCTTTTTATTTTTTTATCCCATCGTTTTACAATGAAAATTATTATTTAAATATTCAAGGTTTCTCACATATTGTAAAATGGTTAAAGGAAAAAATGTTACTAAAATTTTAAACAAAGTGCACTGTTCTTTTTGGAAGACTACATGATTTTATGTACAAAATTAATCATTATTGACCAAGAGTAGTGATCATGATGAGTAAAATCATGGTATGTTTCCTAGGGTCTGTAAAAGAAAAGATAAAGCACACAAAACTCACAATTGTAGGCATATGAGGAAAATCATTAGTTTAAGGACCCATTCTACCATGTGGGTGGTCCCCAAGTTGGGTATCTATTGGGTAATTGGTGGTACCTATCTAGATATGTTCCTATAAACATGTTAATGTGGGGGGTGCCTTTGTTGTTAGTGGGGCCTATTTGGTACATTGGCATCATAGGAGGATCCTAGACATAAGTGCAATAGAAGATCTGAAGTTGAGATGTAAGGGTCAATAAAGAGGATGTTCTGCTCCAACTGGGGGTGAATTTAACACCCTATAATATTAAAGGTTTGAAAAACTAAATGTTATTACACCTGTGAATGAGGCTCAACTTTCTTTCCATGATCCTTCTTGATTAAACATCACGTTTAGCATGCTTGGTTGGGAGTAGTGACCATGATGGATTTATTCTTAGGAAGTTTACTATGATGTGTGCATGTTGGAAAAACACATAGAAGGAACACATGATTTTAAATGGGTACTATCATTAGTTTGATAACCCATTTAGGCACATTGGTGGGCCCTAGGTAGGGGATCTGAAGTTAAATTGGAGGTTCTTGGTGACATAGGACCCGACGACCATGACAAAGTGTTTGGTTTGAGATATTATTGGGGACTAGTAATTATATTCAAAATAAAAATAAAATAAATATTTTTTTCCATATATATAAATTTTTTATAATTATGAACAAAAATAATCTTCATCTTTACTATAGTCTCATCACTAGAATAATTTGTTTCATCTGACAATGGTACTACATCATTCCTAATTTTCTTTTCATTCATAATGATAAAGAAAAAATTATTGATAATACTTGGATATAAAGGATTATTCAAAATAACTTTTCCAATATTAATCACCTCAATATTGAAACACATGAAATTTAGTATATTTAACTTTTTCATGTTGCAAATCAATTTGAGTATGTAGATATCTTGAACGATTAAGACAACCCTCTCAGTTATTTTATGAATAAGAATATTTTGAATCCACAGGGATATAATAATTTCTTTTGGTGAAATGTGATATTGAATCCTTACTTTTTTATATGAAGAAAATATAAATTTTATGCTCGAGCTTCCACAATGATTTAACTTTCTTAGGTAGCTTATAAGATACAAACAAACCTACATCTTAAAATAGTATTTTAACTAGATCAATAATATTCTTGATGATGGGATTATTATGACTGTTAAAGTGTTTAAAGGCTATTTTTCTAAAACCATATACTGCATTTAACTTAGATGTTATATAAAATTCAATTACCATTGATATAAAATATAAATAAAAAAGTTAATTAAAAACACTAATACACTTCCAACATTGGAATTTCATGGAAAACATCCGAATAAATTGATCCCTTTAGAACCAACTACATTCAAGAAACCTCTCTTTATGAAATTCCATAAGTGAAAAATCATCTAAGTATACCATGGAGTCCAATTAATAAATCTTGAAAAAGTTTGAATGAATAACTAAAACCAACATATAGAGGAAAAGCTAACTGAAAATATATCTCTACCAAACCAAGCGGTCATGAATAAACAGCACCCCACTACATCTATATATAGGAAGGGAGAGAGAGATATAGAAATACTATTCAATATAATTATACCAGATGGATTAGAAAAAGTCTAAAAAAATTCATCTATAGAAAACAAATCTTCAAAATATGATTGTGTAAGGATTTTAATAAATTTACTGATGTAGAAATATTGGTTGTTTGTAATGCTTTTTAGAAAACTTTTTTCTTTATTAGATATTAAAGATCCCGATAAAATATTAAAATATTAAAATGTTTTATAAAATATTCTTTTAAGAAATATTATAAAAATCAAGGAACAATGAAAAGGAATCTTCCAGAGGAACCTTTTTTGGGTAAATAGAAATAATTTCTTTGGAATATTTATTTTTGATATAAAGAACCTAGATACATAAAAAACAAGTTAGTGAAAGTGGTATGTTCAATGAAGCATTTAACAAATATCATAATAATATATCTTAACAGTTTTACTAGAATATATTTATTTTGATATTTTTATAAATAATCATAGAAAACCATTAAAATTAACAAGATGTAGAAATAAATATGAAAAATATCCTCTTTATTTTTTGAACAGTCATTCACTGTAAGGAGATAAATAAAATAAAAAGTATAAAAATTAACACTTCATATTAATCAATCCAAGACACTCTTTAATATATTCAAATATATTAGAATTGAGGTGTTTTATAAAAATTTCCACAAGTTGAACTTTCATTCAAATAAATATGAGAATAATAACTACTTTTCTTGTGTGATCCAAAAGTAAATGGTGTCTTATAACCATGTCCTTATATTATGAGTGATTTTATGGGTCTTTAAATTAATTTTTTGAACTTTTTTTATCACACTATATTTTTATAACAAATTTATTCATAAAATTTGTGAGTGTGTGTTAAATCCACAACACTTTAGTGCAATAACTTCCAGGTACAGTATATTCACCTTTATTAGGGATAATTGCTACATATTTTACTTTATTATAGGTTCATGAAACTACATATTCTCTTAAGAAATTATAGGTTCCATATGTTCTCTCTCTATACATTTTACATAAACCAAACAAAGTATTTTAAAAAGAAAATTATTTTAAAATAATTTCTAGAAGAATAGAATAGTCTATGATCCAATGAACCCTTGAGATAATGAAGAAAACAATGTAATATATATAATTTTGTATTTTTTAGGATTTACCTGAAATGTAAAACATAATAATAAAAACATCAAATACAGTCAACTATATGTAAGATATATTAAACCACAAATAATTCTTCTAAACTATTTTTGATCAGTTGGATTCCCTGATTCATCAGGATTCAATGTTTTTAAGTTTTAATAGTAATAATTACACTTATAAAATTTTCAAAATAATTTTTTAAGTAAATATAATATATATTTATGAGGAGATAAAAAATTACCTTCTAGTTTTTGAAAATTTTGGAAATAAAGGAAATAATCTTAGTTCTCCAATCATGCCCATTTGGACCTCAAATTTTATCTATTCCTTAATGAAATTAGAAATTGTAAACTTAGTTGAACCAAATATAATTTCATCGACACAAATATGATCAATGATGGATTCCTTAAAAACATTAATTAAATAAATTACATTAATAGTTGCTCCAATAAGAAAAAATATTTTTAGTAAAAATCTAGTAATTCTATCATACAAGGATCTAAGAGCTTGTTTAACTCTATAGAGTGCCTTAATATGTTTAAAAACACGATATAAAGATTTTTTTCAAAACTGGGTAGTTTTTCAACATAAAATTCCTCTTGTACATATCTGTTAAGAAAATCAAACTTCACATCCATTTAATAAATATTAAAAATTAAGAACCTACAGAGTATAAACGAATATTAATGGTTTCATGTCTTTCTATAGATAAAATTTTTATTAAAAAGTTAAAACTTATTGTTAATTATATTCCTTAACTACAAGCCTTAACTTATTTTTTTATAATTTAATTTTTCGCTATTTATTATGAAAAAACATATTTTACTCAAATCCTAGGAAGATATTTAGTATGTTGAAAAAAAATTCAAACCTTGTTCCTCTATAATTCGTTATATATATCCTATATTTGACACATCTAGTCGTCATCACCCAAAGACTCGTCAGTATTTGTCTGTTTAATCATAGATAATAACACACAATTATCTTATTAATTTAATAAGAAACTTCTATTTTTACTATTTGATGTACATATCCAATGATATCATCAGTGAGATGATTAATTAAGATCATATGATTTCTCGGGATTGAAAAAATTATTCTTTAATAATAGGTTGGGTTTATTTTAGAGGTTTGACTTTAAAAAGTGTTTCATCGTTTGTTTTATCATGTGAATAATTTTCAAACATGTGTTGAAATCCAGTTTTAAAATTATTATATGAATACTTGGTTTATGATAGTTAAAAAAATAAAAGGATCTGGTTCAAAAAATGGAAACAAGCACTGTTTCCTCACAAGTGTATGTTCTTTTGTTAAAAACATAATAATCATTGCTTGTTTTTTGGAATAGCTAATAAAAAATTCTTCATCATTTTTTAGAGTTGAATTTTTAAACATATACATAGTATTTAGTATGAATGCCTTATATCTAAAAAATTTGAATTAAAATATTTTTATATTTCTTCCTATCCCCAAATAATAATGATTTATTTCATAAAAGTTATGAGTAAAACATGATTTATTTTATAATCAGTAGTAGTAATAGCTTCAACCCAATTTTTTTTAAAGTGAGTATAATGTCAATGTAAATTTAATATTCTCATGAATAATATTATTTCTTATTTAAATTATATAATTATGATGTGTTGTTATAGGAGATGAAAAGTTATATACCATTCCTTTCTTATTAAAAATATTTTCAAAATAAAAACTTCTATTTCCCCAACATGATCAATATTAATAGTAACCAAAAATGTATTTTTATCATTTCTAACTGATAATATGATGTTTTTAAAACATAAAATGCATTAAGAATTTTTCAAATGTAAATATACCCATGTATATCTAGTATAGTAATCATCCATGACATATATATGGTATTTTCATCCATTAAATCTAGTTTTTGTTAGAATAAATAAATCCATGTTCACTAACTAAAAATCATCAATAGTTGATGCTTTGAAAATATATTTAATGACTGAATTTTGTTTCTTAACGTATTTATAATGATAAATAACTTTATAATAATTAAATATATTCTATGGTTGATCTCTAACAGGTCATTTCTAATAATGTTTTTCTAAATTCATTATATTATAATGTCTATAAGATCAATTCCATAATGAATATTTATCTTCCACTATACTTAGGCCAGGTAGATCTTGGCTCCCAAAGTCCTCTATGTTTAATGCGTACGCATTGTCATGCCTATTGTAAATAATTATAAATTTTCCTTATAAATTTTAATAATAAATATATAATTATTTATGTTCACCGGATAACCTTCATCATAAAATTATCTTATTCTTACGAGATTTTTCATTAGTCATATAACATTCACAATATTTTAAATTAATACTTTAATAGGAATTTTGATACTAGCAGTATCATAAATCTCTCATTGAGTATAGTCTTTTAAGGTTAATTATACAACATTCATATAAATGTTCTTTTGGAAAGATTTATTATATTTATCCACATTCTTGAAGAAACCATTATCCATGTACGAAATAATTTAGCTGTTGGGACTCATATTTTCTCCCTAAAACAGAGCCATTCAGATTTTGGTAACTAGAAATTCTTAGGTTCTAAATTATAAGAAAAATTAACTTTAGGAATCCTAATTTTATAAAATTTAACAAGTTCAACATCGATTAATCATTTAGATACATATTCCATATGAAATCCAAAAATATTTTAACATCTTTAAAGAAAATTAATTTTTCCATTGACCACCTCTATGAAATTTTTTATAAAAGGTTAGAAAAGAAAAATATAGAAAATGCATTTTTACTAAATTAAAACCTATCATAAAAGTATTTTTATGTGGTCTCAACTCTTTTAAAAGGTTCTAGAATTTTTTATTCAGAAAAGTAAAATTTGATAAAAGTTTCTGTATACAATGTGTTTCGAAATTTAGTTTTACAACCATATTATTATATTATTACATTGATCTTGAAGTATTTTTTTATCCATATATGAAGAAATATTATAAATCTCTAAATTATTCTTTGAAATTCTAGAATTTTATTTGGATTTTTTTACTTCTCATGTTCAAAATATTTCATAGAATTATTGTCATAGTTTTTCTAAAAAGTAACATATCTAGTTATTGATTCAAAACGATGTATTGTATTCTCACCTTTAGATGAATTTTTTTTTCATATTCCAAATAAGTATTATGATATTTATCATGATATTCAGGATTGCTAACATTTGATGTTATGTTATTGAGGTATTCATTAGATTATAATTCAAAATAACACTTTTTTATTCAAAATTCCATCATAGAAACCCATAAGTTTTTGATATTTACCGCATTCAACAATTTTAATTTTAGAAGAACTATCCTTTCAATATTTTCTCTATGTTTATGAATATTTCAAACTTTTTATTCATTTTTATTATTATATAACTTTTTTTTAAAATATATCCTTCTTTTTCAACCTTGGACATTCAAGCCTAATATGTCAAGGGTTTATATGACCATAACAAATTATTTCAAAAGTATATTTTTTATCACTTATTTCCTTTTTATTTTTGTTATATTAATGGAAAAACATTTGTTCACCATAACTATATTCATCCACTTAGTAGGATGAGCATTATCATTATCACTTTGGCATAAGGAATTTATTTCTAGTTCCACATTACTTTAGAAATTTTTTCACATGATAGAATATTATTAACTACTATAGAAGAAATAGATACTCTTTACTAATTCTTCTCATTCTTAGAATATCTTTTTAACCCACACTCATATTTCATGAGGTATCAAATTAAAGAATATAAACGTATTCTGGTAATATTTTTAGCATCATCAATAACTGTAATCTTGGATTCCAACTCCTAAGACATTATATCAATAATCACTTATATCATCTGCTCATATGTAAACTCTTTTTCACGCTGATATTGTAGGCTATTTACAATTTTCATCAAATGTTGATGAATCTGAGTTACCAACTCACCAAGTAAAAAATAAAATTCCTAATAGTCTAGACACAAAATTGATCTCTGTGTTTCCAAAAAATATTTGAACATATAAATTTTCTAACATCAAACATATTCCATATATTATTATCCATTTTAGAATAAAAAATATAAATATAAAAATTTCTCATCATGGAGGATAACAATGTATTTTGAAAATGATACTTCAGCTGTGGTTCTTCCTTTTATTCTCAGTTAAAATTTTTTACGTGCATACAATATAGTGTTATGGGAGTTTATAAGACTGACATTAGAAATCCATGACATAACTCATTATAAGTCCTATCTTCCTATACTCAGAATCCCTGAATTATAATAACCAAGAAAAATCATTTATTATCTCCGAATAAACCGTTGTTATAGATTAAAATATTTTGTTCCACCTTTCAAACATTGATAGAGCTTGATCACCCAAATCAGATACAACACTAATAAAAACATATGATCTAAAGTAATTTATAAATATAAACTCACAAGGTAGTAAATAATATTTTTTTAATATTACAAAGGAAGTGAACTCGGTGATTAGACATTACAAACACTTCATAAGAAAATATATATATCATGTGAAAAGTTTGTTTTCCTTGGGAATGGATAACTATATATAGATGAATTTTAATGGTAATATTCAAAATCTATAAAAAGTAATTTCAATTGAATCATATGAACTCTTTCTGTCCTTGACAGGTCTAGGGTAACAATATTCTGAATGATCGTCGTTATGATATAGCACCATATCATTTCTTGAATTTTATATTTAACATATTAAAAATCTTCATTTTTTAACATCATTAATCCACCCCTAGTATGATTAATATGTTTTTCCTAATAGACATGTATGATTCTATTTGATAAATTATATCTTGTTGATCAGTGGAACTCTCTCTAATTCAATGCATTATATTCCATCTTCTTGACATTATTAACATTCCATATGATGATCATTTATACATATTCACAATATAAATTGCACAATGTTGTCTAATATATAAGGTAACGATATCTATATTATTTAAAAAATATCCTCCGCATAGAAAAACTATATAAATTCCAACAACACAACATTAGATCTTGGGGGAAAATATTAGAAACATATAAACAACTAAACTATGAATTGTGATTTTTCAAAAGTAAATATAAAATGATGCATTTTTAATAAACAATAGAAACAAAATTCTGAACTTTTATATTCTACAAAATCACCCAAGTATAATAAATATAATTTCATAGAGACACTAGATAAGAAATCCATGAATTTTGTTTAATCATATTAGGAATACTAGGAAAGGAAATATAGTAAACATTTATAGAAATATGAAGAGTTAAAATATCATTAATCAACTTTTGGTTTGATAAAATATGAATCTAAAGATATCATGGAATAATAGATCAATTATATGTTATCTAAGAGAAAGAAATAGATTTATACGAAGAGAATGTATTCATAGGTTGTTTTAACCCCAATGAATACTAGATAAAGAACTGAAAAGGTTTAAAAGACCCCAAGAAAGGATTTATGTTTCTTGAAATATAGATCAAGTAAAGGGAAGTATAAAATAAAGAAATTTTTTGATCAATATTAATTAGTGTAGAGACCCTATTTTGTTCCTTGTGAGACTTTTAAATATATATATATATATATATATATATATATATATATATATATATATTCATAGTTCGCCCCTGAGATAGTGACCGTAATTAAGTTTATAAAAATATTAAATATATTTTATATATCAGTTGCACAGATTCCTATAGAAATTGGTATAAGTCATAAATGTAATCTTGGATTATAAATATGTTACCATTTTTGAGTGTAGAATGTAGTGTTTACCTTATACACGACCTAAAATAGGTTAGAACGATGCATTCAAATTCCTCTCTCGGTGGAGGCATGTTTAGTTGATTAATAAGTTAATTAATTTATTCATTAATTTTAGACCTAAATAAAATATCTAAAAATTAATCTCAATGACAAGTCCTCCAGGGTTATCCATATAAACCTTATGAGGATACTAGATCTTATTCTTTCTTTTTTTGGTGAATCAACTCAGACGACAAAAAAACTTGGATCAAAGTATATCATAGCACAAGAAACTGAATTAAATCCTTCAATTTTTGGAAAGGGGGTTATTTGATGAATACCAATCCAATATATAGTTAGGACTTGTCAATTTGTTGTTTATTTACTTTTTTATTAAACAGGTTAGTAGATCGATCCCTTCTATCGATATGCACAAATTGTATTCTAACCATGCATAGGTGTACTAGATTAATTGGTTATTGAATTTTAATCTAACCCCAATAACACCATTATTGATAATTTTTTGAGAACACATGGAAAATAAAGGGTAAATTTTTGTTATGGAAACTTTTTCCTTCTCATTTACTTTGTGTTCATCACGGGTTGGATCTCGTGGTCCCGGTTTTTCATTATCAGGCTGTATCAAGCCAAATTGGACCCCCAGAATTATGATACATCAATGAACATGGATTATATTGATGAAATAAGACAATATTTTGGATTTTTATAGATTGTAGATAATTTTTTGAAAGATTGGTTTATAATTAATAGAATGCTGAAGGATTTTCGACTTACAGGTCATGAAACAAAACTCTTATGGATCTCCCTAGTTTTATTTCTATTGAATGATGGCTAGAAACAATAGATCTAGTCTAGATATACTAATTTCATGTGTATATAGAGCCTCAATTGAAGTAGGATGTTTTAAATAGAGTATCAAAAAGAAAATATGGATTTATGTGAAAAAAGAAACTACATGCTGTGTACAGGGGTTAAAAAACCATGTATAGCCACTTGAGTGTGGTGGCTAGGTTTGTTTTAAATCACATGGATGTATAAAAAGTATCCATACTACACTCCATGCACCTCATCCCTGAGTGGGGAGTTGTGTGATGGACCACATGAGTTAGACTCCATGTGGGAGTACACATCTAGGTATATGGACATGTACCATAGTACACAGAAATAGAAAGAGCACACGAGTGGTATCCTGTGTGATATAATACACCAGGTACTGAAGTACAAGAGCTCGTGATGATAATACATGAACATGTCCAGAATAACATTTCTTATCCCTAGTTAGACTAGAGATTCCATGTAGTCCACCATAACAATGAGTAATTTTACATGGAAATGAAGCCTTGTACTGACCAGGGACACTTCCAGGTGGTGGAGAAGGACCACAAGCTGTGTATCTCCCCTAACTCTCTTTGTATCCCTTTTTCCTGGTTTTGTAAACTTCAATAGTTTGTCTCTCATTAGTTTGATCTCATATTTTGGCCCGTGAGTAGTCTATCCTGAGTGTTTTCTCAAAATAGAACATTATGGTTCCCACTATTTTTTCTTTCAAGATATAATGTAAAATGGTCCAAGAATTGTTCTTCTTTAGGGAAATCTTGATTATGTAAGTGATCGTACAAGATCAAAAACTATTACTAAGTTTTACCCTCTGGTAGTGATGGGTATTGGAGTCCTCAATTATTACTGAGTAACACCCTCTTGTATTTCTAGACAATAGATTCCTCATTGTCTATCATGTAGTAAACCCTTTTAGATCTAGGAAGTGGAGTTTTCAATGACTATCGGGTAGCAACAACTAGTAGAGTTTTGATGTGGATTCATAGATGGATAATGATTATTACTGTCCAATAGAGTGAGGTAGTGGAGTCCTAAACAAATTTCAAGTAGTACTCTCTAATAATGTTGGGCAGTGGATTCCTCAAAAAATACTATACAGTACCTTCTAGTAGTGATGGGAAGTTGATTCCTCGATGACTATCAGAGTGTTACCCTCTAGTAGAGATGTTTATTGGGCCCTTCATCAATGGTTAGAGTGGAACACCACATAGACAAGGGTGCAGGTCCTCTACAGATTCATTCAAAGTGGACCCCCCTCTGGGCACTGGGAAGAAGGTCCTCTACTTGGATTTTATGTCCCCTAGACTTTTTGGAACAATGAAGATGCGTGGAATGACTTGGACGATTACTTATGGGAAGATGCATGAGATGATGGGCATCATAGATGGATTTTGGAACAATTGCATAAACTTATTCTTAGGATGAGGTGTGAGATGGAGATCCTATTACTCTCTCATTTGGGATTATTTGAATGGGAATATATATATATATATATTTATATATATATATAATTAGGTATCCATACCCTTGGATTTGGTTACTCTTTTTCCATGAGAGGTGATGACGTGCGGAGTATGCCATATGCCATCGTGTTTAGCATATCGTGTTTAGATGATTTTACCCTCCGGCTAAGGGTGGAAATTTATTGACAAGTAGTTAAACTACTTATTGTGTTGAGACACCTGTGTGTGGTTGAGCTTACTCTATCACTATTGGTTTGGATTGAGTTAATCTCTTTCTCATTTATAATATATAGACATTCAATTCCTGTTGTATCTTTTACTACTATCCCTTCAACTTTTAGGGTGTCCAACTAGGTATGTATATAATCACCCATGCATAGGATTTTCCCACACATCTGGTGTATTATGTGGATGACAGACATGTCATTTGTGAATTCTGAGTAGATTAGGGATACCTGGTACTTAGACCTTGTATAGAGGTCACAACTTAGATATTAGGAGTTGGGATCTATCAATAGTATATTTCTCCAGTTTTGTCAGTTTGGGACATAGTTCAACTTTTGTGTGTATTTCCCCTTTACTTTTTTAGTTAACTCTATCATACTTTTCTACTAGATTGAGTTTTTTTATGCATGGTTGTACCCTTATATATCTTATTCTTTTACATTTATTCTATCTACACTTTTCCATTAAGATGACTATGTGTGTGCACAAAGGTACTTAGTAAAAGGTATCTCCATGTTAGTTATTGCTTCGACACAAGTCTCCACCCCCTTTCATATAGTGGGATGCTTGGGGTAGTTGTGGATCGAGCCCTATCTTGGATCGGGTTGTGATAGATTGATATTAGAGAAAGTAAATTCTTTTTAATGTTGTTCGGACCAGTCCCCTTATGAGGATTTGGTTGGATTTAGTGAAAAATTCTCAAAAGGACTCTTATGTGGCTCTCAGGATAGGGAATCCAGTGATGGTGCGAGTGACTGTGGTATCCATTCACCAAGACCTTGACTATCTAATTTTTTAATCACCATATAGAGACATTGGTTTTAGGGATAAATGGTACATGCATTATATAGGATTGAGTCTTGTAATGTCTTGAGTCATCTCCCAATTAATGTGATATACATATATGCTTATCTGACCATGGTACGTTTAGATAAATTTTAGGATGCCTCTACTACTCCATTCAGCTAGGTTACCAGTTCTGGATCTTGAGGACAATGTAATGAGTAATGAGGACTCCATTAAGGGTAAATCATATGAGACCTTCCTTGAGGTGGATATGTAGAAGAACCTCCACTTATTGAGTAGTAGATTATTTTAGTAGATCAGGTTTATGACACATATAGTCTTTCCATGCTCTACGTGTTACAGCGCTAGTGGCCATTGAGGTTCTACAATGAGCTAAATCCTCATGTAGAAGAAGATTTGATTGATTCATTGGTTTATATCTTAAATCTTATTCGGACCACAACATATAAGGTTCTTTCACTAGTAGATATCCTTTTCCACTTAGTATATGGGAACTGGTGGAGTCTTTTTACTATGATGCATGATGATTCAACATTCTTGTGCCCAGACTTATAGTAATTGTTCATTGAGGACTACTACCCCTCCTACTTTTGCATAGTTTGGTTTCAAGAGAGTCTAGAGATTTAGTAGGGAGGTATGTAGGTGGATTACTTCAAAGTGATGTCTATAGACCTTACCTGAATCTATATTTATGTTATCCATGATGGATGCTTCAGAGCATGAATGTTTGAGTTGGGACTCCACAGAGAGATCCATACTAGCGTGGTTCCCCTGTTTATCCTGACCTATATTGGGGAGATATAGTGGGAACTAGTGATATGGATCATTTTGTGAGAGGGATTCTAGACATCTGGAGTTGGAAGTGGGTTTCATAGAGCTAAGTTGCCTCCAATATCTAGAAGATTCTAGTCAGTGGGATCTCATCACATTATGTCTTTTCGCAATTAGTCTTAGGTGTTAGTTAGAGCGACATGGGGAAAGGGCAGAGATCTAGGGTAGCTCAAATAGGTTCACTATTATTTCTATGCTGGTAGAGGTAATGTTACACATGAAAGTATGAGAATAAGTGTTGAGGAGAAAAATAAGGTAGCTGACTGACAGCCACAGTTGAGGAAAGCCCATGATCAGGGATCAACTAAGAGAGGGTAGTGTGGTCCTTAGAGTGGAAGAGCTATCTGGGAAGCTAGAGGAGCTATGGGTGGTGGGTGTACACCTGGAGACCCAAATTAGGCTTAGAGAGTTAGCTTTTGAGGCCATAAATAGTTGCAGGCTTTGGAGGTTTACGAACCCACAATGCAAGAGTTTATCCAAGGTAAGATTAGTGTGTTTTATACCTTATCTTCTATTTTAATAAACACATTATCCATCATCCGTTCACCTATACACTCAGGGTGCAAGATACGGACATTCTAATTTAGGATTTATCCCAACAGGTTCATCCTGAGATTCTTATAGGGAATTATTCTTCTATACCTTTAACCTGCAAGTAGTGTGAGCTATCTCTTGGTAAAGAGGGGATCAAGGGGGAAATTTTAGTCATCAAGATGGATTCTTATGACATAAGCTTGGGTATGGATTGGTTTTATATTGTACATTACTAGATTTACTATCATAGTAGATGAGTCAAATCCCTATACACTAATGGGATGATATTCTCCTTTTCCAGTGTAATGACCTAGAGTTATTGAATGCTATTTTTTCATGAGAAAATGTGTATTATTAATTTTATACTAAATAAAATGTATCTCATTAATAATGAAGTGAGTTTAATTTGAAATGTTACCATTGGGTTTCAATCGTTATATGACCATTGTACAATTATGAACGTCGTTCATTATGATCATTTGAAAGATTACTCTTGATAAAAATATTAACCTTATAATTAGAGTTTATATGTAGAAATTACAATTAATAATTAATTCATAAAGGAGAAATGGTGGACTCAAACAGAAAAATCATTCCATATGAATCCTATTTTTTAGAAATAGGGAGGGAGCTAGCATCACTAGGAATCTCTCTTGACCATGAGAAATCTGAGCATCAAAAAGTGAAGCTTGAATGAAATTTCCTACAAGAGAAGATCAAATTAGTGGTAATTACCATTTAGGTGATGCTATCTGAGTTTCTCCAAGAATATATCACCATATAACATCTTATATTTATTCCCTATGTATGTTTTATAAGGGGATATGTTTTGAGGATTTAGCTATATAAAATATAATTCCATTGAATAAATAAAATTATTATTCCATTAATTCAATTTTAAGAATCATTTTTCTTAGTACAATTGACATGGAATTTGTTAAATTGATTTTGTTGGATTGAAATATCATATTATGAAATAATACATAAATTTTATCATAAAATGTGATATTATGCATAATACATATTTTAATGAAATATTTTGATTAAAAAACTATTAGTTAATAAAAATTGATAAAATAATTTTTTTCAAGTGTTAGAAATTTTACAATGCATTATCAATATTTTATTTTTTTAGCTAACAATATTTTTATTTTTAAAAGGAAAAATAATCATACTAATAGAATTATTATGAAAATATAAATTTAATTTTTTAAATATTTACCTCAAAATTTTCTAGGGTGAACATATGAGAATTTCCTGAAAACATTATTTTTTTTGTGAATAGTAAAAATATAGTTTGAGTTTTTAGGTATGTTAATGACATCATAGTTATGCACTAATGATGTAATAACTAATTAGAAACAATAAAAGAATTAAAATTTGTTATTTAATTAATATAAATTATATTAATATATTTACAACAATTTACTAATACATAATTTACCTTCCAAATTCTAAAATGGAAACATTAACTTTAAAACTGTTATTTTTTGAAATAATTAATTTTTTTTCCAAATTATGTAATATAAAATTGTGGTTTAATATTGAGGATTAAAATAACAGAACATTTATTCCTTGAGTCTAATTATAATATAATAAATCATTGTGATGCCCGTAGTTTTTCATTTACCACAACCAAGATGCCCATGGCCTAAATTTATAAATTAATAAACAAGTCCCCCACATTTTCTATAATAGACCACCCATTTCTCCATTTCCAATAACTTCCAATTCTTCCAACATAATGATATTATAGTTTTACCTCCTGAGGAGTCCTTACTAGATTTCTTTAACCCCCAAAGGTCCTGATCCACAATATTTAAAAACTACTCTTCATGGTATTGGAAATCCTCACTTATCTATTCCATTCATGTTTCCTCTTTGTGTCATATGTATTTCAAAAGTAAAAAATATGTTCTTATGTACAATTTATTTTACAAATTTACTATATTAAGATTAATTTATCAATGGGAGAAGCGTTTACCCTCTCTTTTTTACTCTTTTCTAAAACCATGTTTTATACTCATTATGCACCTGATGTTACTTCTCAAAATTTGTCTCTTGTCCTCATGAAATACCAATTAATTTTAATTTTCTGAATAAAAAACATTATATATTATAGGGGTATTCAAAAATATGTAAAAATTATTTATTTTATTCTGGTATTTACATATATAAAACCATCATTTCCTTTCTTGGGTTTATAAATTATGTAATGAACTTTTCTTTAAGAATTTTTTTAAAATGCCATATTTTTTATATGATACCCGTTTCTTTTATTATATACAGGTTTTTAATGAAATGATTTTTATTATATATTTTTATAAAATTAATTAATAAATATTATGGTTTCATATGGATATTGACACAATGCACTTGTTAAATAAGATAATCTCTTGAGATGACATGTTTTATGATACCTTGGAGAATAACATTTGTAATTTTTATAAAACCTCAGTGAAAAACCTTGTTGGTATTCTAAGGTATGTCTCATTTAAATGTGGTATTGACATTTACATGTTATGATTTATGTTCTTATTATTATTATATGTCTCTTTATACTGAATTTATGATAACCCTAATGTTATTATTGATATTTCTGAAGGTTACATGTAAACAGTTTCCCTTGCCTTCCCTTACTAGAATTTCTGCTCACGATTTCTTTTGATGTATTTAACCAAGTAATGATATGCTGTAAATGTAATTAGTATGAACATTTTAAGATTCATTTCAAGTGTATTAGAATAATGTTATACATTTTCATGTTTTATGTACCTTTTTTTCAAGAAACGAAAATTTAAAAGTTCTTTTGGTTGTACCGTGAAAATGAAAAGTTTATATAATAAAAAAGTGGGAATCCATAGTTTGAATCAAAGGATGGTATATTTTTTTGTGGAAATTGGTATTTTAAAACTTTATGAATAACTCTAGGGTAATTTTAAACTATATGAATACATAGGTATATTTTATTGAAATATTAAGTAAGTGGTTTCTAAGAAAATATATCCCTATCCGGATACAAACAAGTGAATATGGCTCTAGAAAAAATGTATCTAGGGGTAAAACCTGAAAAAAAAACACTTTGATATAGACTTGAATGGGAATTTTTCCATAAAAAAATTACTTGATACACTTTTGGTTTGACACTCCTGGAGGGTATGTTTTGGTAAATCAAAAGCTTTTTATGAACAATTTTAAAGTATTTATAGAAAATATAATTGTTATTAATGATTTACATAATTATGAATGTTGTTTTAATACGTAAAATTCCATTATAGTTAAAATATTATTAAAAGATAAAAATTTCCCACTAATTTTTCTTCTTTTTGAAAATAGAGTGAAATTTTTGTAACCACATAAATGGTGAGCGTAATAGACCACACATTGATGACCCTCGTATGGAATCCAAAATTAAAAACATCATGATAATGATGAATCAACTAACTCGAATTATTAGAAATAACATGAATCAAGACAAGAGATTTGATTCACCTAGAATGAAAAGAAATTTATCTGACTCATTTATGGGTCATCTACCACCTTCATTAAGTGGATCAACTAACCCATTGATTACTTAACAATAGATAAGATCTATATAAAAAATATTTTATATAATCTGTTGTTTGAAACAATAGAATGTGGCCCTAGATCTTTACCACTTAGAGGGAGTAGCTGATCAGTGGTGGAAATGGATTAAAAAGATGAATCCAAGAAGGGATATTGATTCTATGGAGTGGAAAGTGTTTAGGGGATCATTTTTAATAAACAATCCCCCCGTTTAATTTAAATGAAAATAGAGATAGAATTACAGGAGTTGAAGGAGAAGGAAAAAATAAAATGCAGGAATCTATGAGTTAAAATTTACGAGCCTTTCTTGCTACACCTATAGCCTTTTCAAGGTTCCTGATATAATTTTTGGTAGATTATTAAGTGGACTAAGACCCCATATATGTTTGAATATTTCTAATCATGACTATGAAAATTATGAATAGATAGTTCAAATTTCCATAAAGGTTGAACTGGATTTTAGATATAAGTAATGGTCCCATAGATTGGATTAAATGAAAATATCAAAAAAGCCAACATTAGGGAGGAACATTGAACACGAAAGAGGAGGAATGTAAGGGAAACTTACCACAAGAAAGAGTTTTTGGGAATAAGCATTTAGAAAACTGAAATCTCAAGAGTGAAAAATATAACAATTATGGAATAGATTTCCATATTTCTCAGAAGTTTCATTGTGAGGCGAAGACTAAAATTCATAGCACTAATGAAAAATGAATGATGCTGCAGGCCCAACATGAAGTCAAATTATATATGTTTAGAGATATAGGTAAATTTTCAAACCATTGTCTAAATCTCAAAATAATTGAGGGGGATCCCCATCAACATTAACAAATTCCAAGGGAGCATGGTCATTTTTTTTCTATCACGATGTCTAATGTAGATGCTCTAAATGATGCGGTGGATGGTACTATCATTTTTTCTCAAATATAGAAATAACATTGTTTTATTTTGGTTCTAAACATTCCTTTATTTCCTCTATGTGTGTAAATTATATAGAATGAGTCCCTGAACTATTAGAAGTAAAGTTATCTATTGAGACTCCTAGAGGGGTTGTCCAAGAATCAAGAGTGCATATAAAATATATTATTCTTCTTTGAGAGAAAAATCTCATGAAAAATATAGTACTCATTATAATGTTGTAATTAGACACTATAATATGGATGGAATGGCACTCAATGTATAATACTAAGATCAAATTCCAAAGCGAGGAAATATCAGTAGTATTGAATGGAAAAACTAAATTTGTTTTAAAAGGAGAGATATATCAACCTTATTTTTCCTAGAAGTATATCACATAGCCTTATTTATGAAAATGATTAGTGAATATGAAAAAGTAAATAAAAGTATACAATTATAATGCGTCCACATCATTTTGGAATAAATTGACATATTTCCTAATGTGTTATAAGGATGCACCCTAAAAGAGATCTAGATTTATCTGTTCAACATAAGCCTACATCTAAGATTATATCAATGACCCATTATAGAAAGGAAAATATGTAGCTGGAGGAATTAATGAAACACTATCATGATATTTTGGAAAAGGGATTCATCCATCCAAGTGTGTCTCATTCGGGAGAACATATTCTATTTGTGATGAAAAATGACAGATCAATGAGGTTATGAATTTATTATAGACACCATAACATTATTCTAGTGAAGAAAAAGTATCCCCTTCCAAGGAATGATGGTTTATATAACTAGTTTCTTGGGGTTCATTTCTTCCCCAAGATAGATCATTGATTTTTTTATCACTAATTGATGGTGAATAATGAAGACATTATAAAGACCAACTTATGATAAAGATATGGGAATTATGAGTTTTTTTTTTATGCCCTTCATATTTACTAAATAACTTTCTATATTTATTTATTTTTGTAAATAGAGTCTTTAAGGACTAGTTTGCTAAATTAGTGATAGTTTTTATTGACGATATTCTAATAAATTCCCAAAGTCACAAGGAGCATGAAGAACATTTAAGGGGTATATTTATAACTTGTAGGTTATATATACAATTTATAAAGTTCATAAAATGTGAATTTTAATTACAAAAAGTTTCTTTATTGGGGCATATTGTTACCAATGATGAATTTTCAGTTGAACCTTTTTAGAAAATGGTTATGGAGGAGTGAACTCAACCTAAAATAGTAACTAATATTCATAGTTTCCTTTTTTTAGTAGGATATTATAAGAGGTTTTTGAAAAAACGTTCACAACATTCTAATACACTAATAATGTTAACTAAGAAAAGTGGCCAAGTTCATCTTGGTAAAAGATTGTGATGCATGTTTCAAAGTGATGAATAAGAGATTAGTTGCGGAACCCATGTGTAATCTTACCTCTATTAGAGATTGATTAATTATTTTTAGTGATGCATCTCTAAATGGGTTTGGGTGAATACTCAAGAAAAATTAAAAGGTGATTGAATATGCATCTTTTTAGTTGAATATCATGAGTAGAATTCTTCTATGCTTGATCTGGATCTAGGTATTGTTGTTTTTCCTCTGAAGATACTGGGGAACTATCTTTATGAGGAGAAATGTGATATATACCCAGACCAAAAAAAATTTAAGTATATTTTTATGAAAAAATAATTGAACATGATGCATAGAAGATGGTTGGAAATTCTTAAAGGCTATGTTTTTTCAATTTATTATCAATACAGAAGATAAAAAATGATGCTGAAGTTTTAGATAGGAAACACCCTCTTATTCTGAAAATGATGACGATTCTAGGAGATCCTTTAATCAATGAACTAGTAAAATTGGACATGAGAATCTTGAAGGAAGGGACATCATCAAACCTACCTCAAATGAATTCTCAACTATCATTACAAGAGAAGATCAATAAATATTGAAGATAATATCCTTTGATATAAAACATGATAGTGTATGAGAAGATTTTGAAGTTTCATGAGTTCAATATTGATCAAGAAGATGTACAGAAATTCCATAGTAGGACATATGTTCCATATATTCCTGAAATAATGAATGAGATAATGGATGAATAACATAACTCTATACACTCTATACATCCAAGAAGAAGTAAAATGTATAAGGACATTCATGATCATTATTGGATGGTTAACATGAAAAGCGAGATTTCTAACTACACAACAAGGTTCTTGGTGTATAAAAAAATGAAGGAATAGGGAAAATTTACTAAAGGTTTATTGAATCCACTACCCATATCATCATTTAAGTAGGAAAATATAAATATAGGATTTTTAACTACTCTTTAAAAACATCCAATGTAAAAAATGTTATACGGGTTACAGTTTATCATCTCACCAAGATTTCCCATTTTATCTCTGTATAGGAAGACTAATCTCCTAACCATCATTCTATGATTTATTTAAAGGATGTCTCGAGGTTGTATGGAGTTCGAGTTTATATCATTTATAATTTTGATCCATGGATCACATAAAAATTCTAGAGAAGTTTTCAACATTCTCGGAATATTGAATTAAACATCAGTATAGCCTATCAACCCAAAACTGATGACTAGTATGAATTGTATATTCTAACACTCGAGGACATTATTATAACATAATCAATGAAATTTTAAGGTTGATAAGATCAACATCTCCCATTAGTTGACTTTTGATATAATAATAACTTCTAGTCAAGAATTAAAATATCACCCTATGATGCTCTATATGGGAAGCAATGTAGAACTCCTACTTGTTTGAATGAAGTTGGCGAGAGAATTATTATTAGGCCGACTCTTTTTCAAGAGATGATAGAAATGGTTCATTCCATATAAAAACACATAAAATATTCTTAGTGTTAGTAGAATAAATATGCTGACAGCTGTTTAAGAGACACAAATTTTGATGTTCGAGACAAATTATTCTATTGAATTTCACCACGGAGGAGATTCATGCATTTTGGGAAGAAATAAAATCTTATCCCTAGGTACATTGGCTCATATTATATCCTTGATCACATACGAGATGTGGAATATTGTCTTGTGCTTCCTCCAAACCTTGCTCATGTTCATGATGTAACTACATATACCTCTTGAGAAAGTACATACCTAACACATAACATGTAATTAGTACTAAAGAGGTACAAATGGAACATAACCTATCCCATTTGGAGGATATGTTGGAGATCTTGGACCATAGAGATAATGTTCTATGCAATTAGACTACCAACATCGTCAAAGGGTTTTGGAAGAACCATAAATATGAAGAAGCGACGTGGGAACCAGAGGCAATAATGAGGGAGATCTACCCACACATTTTCTCAATCGGGGTAATGAGTTGAAATTCAAAGGATTAAATTTCTTATGGGGGGTATAATGTAACAACCTAGTCTTTTTGAAGGATTTTTTTGAGGAAATGTGTGTTATATATTTTATACACAAAAAAAAATTCTCTTTAATATTGAGATGAGTATAATTTGAAATGTGACCATGTAGTTTCAAAAATTATATCACCACTATTCTATATAACCGTAGGTCGATAAAACCATTAAAAATAATACTCTTGATGATAATTATATTGTTAAAATTAGATTTTTTAAGTAGAAATGAAAGAGGATCATTAATGTATACAAGATAAATGATTTCCTCAACCAGTAGATTCATGTTTTAAAAATCCCATATATTAGAACTTTTGATGGAGGTAGAATCACTGGGACTCTATCTTTACCAAGACTAAGACAATCTTTAGAAAGTGAATGTAGAATAGAATAACATATTAGATAACTTTAAGTTAGTGAAAATTATCTCTCGGGTGATGTTATCCGTTCCACCCCATAAATTTATCCCAATCATAAACATTACCCTTAGGTCGTATTTAGGTGTTATAAAGGGTTATTTTTTGAGGAAATAATTAATTAATGTATATATCTATTGAATAAATGAAATTTTTATTCCATGAATTCTATTTTAAGAATATATTTTATTAATAAATTTTTTAAGGAATTTGACAAATTGGTTCTTTTGGATAAAAATTATACTTTCTTTAAAAGATATAACTATTTTTAATAAACTTAGATATTAGGAATAATACTTATTTTAATTAAATAATATGATTACAACACCCTTATATCAAAATAAATGATAAAATAATTTCATTATTTTCAAGTGACATAAATTATACGATGCATTTTCAATCGACTATTATTTTTAATAAATTAGTGTTTTTTTTAAAAGTTAAAATTATCAGAATTTTAGAATTATTATTAAATAATATATATCATTTTAAGAATTAAAACATATTAATTATGTTAGGTTGAATTTTTGAAAATTTTAAATAAAACATTATTTTTTTAATAGTGAAAATACAGTTTCAGTTTTTTGATGTGTCAGTGACATCATAATTATGCCATAATGATATAATAACTAATTAACCATATTAAAAGAAAAATATATATGTTATTTTATAAATATTATTCATTTTAATATATTTTAATCAATTTCAAAATATATAATTTACTTTCCAAATTCTAAAATGAAAACATTATCTTTAATGAAGTTATTTTCTAAAAACATTAATTTTCCATTCCAAAATAAATAATATAAAATTATTTTTGACTCTTGTGGAATAAAATATAATACCAGGTGTCCCAAATGTCCAACAACATAGGAAAATACTATGGGAAATCCCATGAGTTTTTATTTAACACTACATAGGTTATTAAGGCGTAAATTTAGAAATTGATAAACAAATTCCCCACTTTTTCTATAATACCAAAAAATGTATCCATTTTAATTCACCCAAAATTATTAATCAAAAAATATATGATATTTATACCTTTACAGGAGTCCTCCAATGGTGTACTTAATCACTTAATATCCAAATCCACATGTTTTATGAACTACTCTTCAAGGAATGTTGAATCTCCACTTCTCTTTTCCATTTAATTTTCCTCTTCATTTGGTATGTATTTCAAATTTCCCAACTAAATTATCTTATATAATATATTTTAACCACATATTGTATTATTATTATTTTATAAATGGTAATCCCATGTCCCATCAATTTTTAATCTTTTCTAAAACCATTTTCTACACTCGTTATACTGCAGATTTGACTTCTCAAAAATTTTCTTTTCTCCTCGAGAAATTTCCTTTTATTTTATTTATGTTAAATCCAAAACTTATTTTTTTATGAAGGTTTTCACCAATAAGTAATGATGATCTATTTCATTCTTATATTGACATACATAAAGTCTTTATTCCCTTTCCATGGCATATAAATTACATAATGATGTTGTCATTATGAACTTTTTTAAAACACCATGATTTTTATATGAAACCAGTTACTTTAATTCTACATGAGTTATTTATGAAATTTTTTATTATGATATATATTGAGAAAATTAATTAATAAATATGAAGTTTGAAACCTTATAGAGGTCCAATTCCATGGTTAATGAATTTAATCTCTATAAACGAAATTTTTTACAATACCTTGGTGAATACCCTTGGTAATTTTTATGGGAACTCAGTGAAAAAACATGATGATATTCTTATGAAGGTATCATTTAAATGTTTTAGGAAAATTTTCGTGTTATGATTCATGTTCATATTATTATGATATTCATATTTATCATTCCATTATGATAATCCTTATGTTCTTTTTGATATTTCTCAAGATTACATGTAAACTATTTCTATTTCATTCCCTTACTGGGACTTATGCTCCCCCTTTACATAAATGTATGTCCCCAAGGCATGAGATGATGTAATTCTACTTAAGATGAACACTTTAATAATCCATTAAAGTATATTAGAATATTGGGTTATTTTTTCTTATATAATGTACATTTGTTTCAAGAAAGTAAACATTAAAAGATCCAATATTTGTATGATGTAAATGGAAAGTTTATGAAATGAAAAGGAGGGATTGATTATATAGAGAGATAGTTATTATAGCAAGGAAAGTTGGTTTTGTGAATATGAGGCTACAAACCATCACCCATTTTTTGGTGAGTTCAACCCTTTGTGTAATAAGATCTTCAGGCATTTGGATTCCTTCAGTTGTGGAGGATTATATGGGCTTCTTCCATGAAGACATTTTGGGACTTCATATGAGGAATTAGATGGAGTTTTTTTTATTTAATTTAATATTGGGTCCACTTTTATATCATATTTGGAATATCATATGTCCCCTAAAGAGCTATGAGATCTGTGATTATATTTTGAGGACCATTGAAATAATGGTTTTGTGAGGACTAATGTATCCCCCCTTGGAAGCTCCAATGTTGTTTAGGAAAAATATTGCATAATATTTTATGGGTTTACATGGATTATTGGCACATAAACCAGGCCAAGATATACAATAGTTACCCCTTTTTGAGGATTGACAATCTCTTTGACCAGTTGTGAGGGGAGAGATGGTTCTTGAAGATCGATCTCATGTTTGACTACATATAGTGGAGGGTTGTCGAAGGTGTTATTCCAATGTTGTAATTTTGAAGTCACTATAGAAAATAAGAGTTCCTAGTGATACCCTTTAGTGTGAATAATTCCCCCTCCATGTTAATGGATTTAATGAACCAGGTCTTTAATCCTTAGTTGGATTAGTTTTTTGTCATCTTAATCAACTACATACTCATCTACTTAGTATCAGAGGAACATGCAGATCAATTGAAAATTCTTCTAGATCTTCTTTGAGGGCTCCAAATACATTAAAATATCTTTAAGTGATAGTTTGGGATACCTGATGTTCAATTTTGGGTGACTTCAATTTCTGGTCATGGTTTAGTAGTGGACCTAGAAAACATCGATGTTGTGATTTCATGGGAGCCACTGAAGATAATATCAGAGGTGGGAAACAATCATGGTTTGGTGGGGCACTACAAGTGGTTTGGGTTAGTCTTTTTAGAATTTCATCCCCTTTATCCACCCAAAAATAAAAAGGGAATATATTTACCTTGTATGAGTAGTTCCAAAGGGAATTCAAGGAGCTGAGGTGGAGACTGAAAAATTATCCTATGATGAGACAACTTGAGGAAGACATTAAGTTCGTAGTGTAATATGATTACTTGGAATCTGATTATGGTAGAGTGTTGATATAGATATGGGAAGTTATCTAAAAAAATTGTGGAAGTTGAGACCCCTTGATTAGAACAATGCAACTCACAACCTAGAGCTAGTGGCGCTAGTATTTTCTCATAGGATGTGGAGGAAGGAACAACTTCACGTAGAGGGTATTGAATTTGATATAATGAATATGAATAGAGTTTTTTTAGGATTTTGAATTTTAGATCGTCTATAATATTATGAAGGTTAAAATAGTTGTAGATTACCTCAACATGATGTCCAAGGCTCGCTTGGTTGGGTAGGCTTTCGAGTAGTTGGCCTCACTAAAACTGACCCTGTTGGAGGAGGAGGGTACTAGTATTCTAGTGTCTATGGTGATGAATACTTCACTTATTTATTATGTGACTGATTTCCATCTTAGATACATTGACTATGATGTATTATATGACTTTATTTCCTCATATGACTAACCATATGGATATTATAATGGAGGGGATCAAATCATCTATTTCCAGGGAAGGATGGTGGTTCCATTCCCGATGTAGGAGTAGGTTATGTGAGAGCTTGAAACATCTCCATTATCCCTAAATCATGTTTTCAGAATGATTTATAGAGACCATAAAGGGTATTTTTGTGTTCTAGAATGATATGAATCCTAATTGAGTTCATCTCTCAGTGCCTCACATGTCTATTGGTGAAGGCTGAGAAGAAATTTCCAACGGGTTTGTTCCCACCCCTTGAGATCTCATAGTGGAAGCATGGTGGAATATCCATGGAATTTTTGATAGGACTATCACACACAAAGAAGGTCCATGACACTATAGGGGCGACCGTTTATTGACACACGATGTCAGAACACTTCCTTGATATCAGAGAGCTGAGTTTGGTTGAGAGTTTGGGGTATCTATATGTATAATAGATTGTTCACCTTCATGGGGTTAACTCAATGATTTTATCCAATCATGATGTATGTCTTACATCTAGATTGTGGAAAAGCCTTTATGATGAATTTAAGACCCAGATGTGGTTTATTACATTTTTTCACCTCTAGACTGATGGGATGACTGAGTGCACTATCCATGGGTTGGAGGATATACCATGGGCTTACTTGATAAACATTGGCTAAAACTGGGAGGATCACTTTCCCTTGATAGAGTTTGGGTAAAAATACAACTAACACCGTACCATCAACATGAAACCTTTTTATTCCCTATACAGGTGACCCTGCATGTCACCCTTGTGTTGGACAGAGATTAGTGAGTCATCTCTTTTGGGCCAAGAGATTGTGTAGGTGATAATAGAGAAAGTCTAGGTAATTTGGGAGTTAATGAGGATGACCTATTGTAGATAGAAATCCAACATAGATCACTGTCGTAGGTCCTTAGATTTCTAATAAGGTAACCACATTTTCCTAAGAGTCTCCCCATGATGAGTATTGTAAGGATTTAGATGAGGGGAGAATCTATCCCCAAGGTTCATCAGTCCATTCAAGATCATGCATACGGTTGTTGAGGATTGAAATTGCCTCAACCTACTCCCATAGCTGGAGAGGGTGTATGAAATCATCCATGATTGACATATGAGGATATATATTTAAGACCCCACACAGTTTATTGACCATGGAGTTCTATACACTAAGGATGGATTTACCTTCGTGGAGCACCTAGGGGCCATTGAGGATTGACAGGATGTGCCATGTGTAGATAGACCATACCCTTGGTCTACATGTTTCGGCAGCTTGAGAACATCTAGGAGAGTTCCTAGCAGTAGGATATTCAAGTGTGGGCTTAGTATGTAGTGAGTTTTATTTAGTTTTCCTTTTTTCAGAAGAAAACATTGTGGAGGTAATGATGTAGAGATCCCCTTTTTATTGGTAAGACATTGAAATATTTTTATATGTATTTCCAGAGATCAGTTCTAATACATTTTTTGATTCTGAGGACTGGTGTGACCAAAATTAATTTTATAAAAATATTAAATATATTTTATATTTAAAGTGCATATATTCATAATGAAAATGTGATAAATCATAAATAGAATCTCAAATTAGAAATCTGAGACCACAATTGAGTATGTAACGCGGTGTTTATCCAAGGAGAAACTAAAAAGAGGTTTTTATGGGTGTTGTGAATCCTCACTCATTTCTAGTATGTTTAATGGATTAATCAATAAATTAATTCATTAATTTTAGAAAATAATTAAATGTTGATAAATTTATATCCATGGATAATTCTCTAAGGTTAGCTGCAAAAACCCTTATAAGATTCTAGAGCTTATTCTTCTTCATTCGTTGGTGAATCACCTCGGATGATGACGAAACACTAGATCTGTGCAGATTTCCATGCATGAAATGAAAATTTTCACTTCAATTGCTGTAGAGTGATTTATTTTAAGAAAAATAATATGATATCTAGGTAAGAATTGTCGTTTTTTGGTTTACTCCCATTTTGATTAAATTTATTGGGCAGATGGATCCCTTCCATCGATCTACACCAATAGTGGCCTAATCATGTTCCCATATACCAGATTAATTTTCATGCTAAATTGTTATGTAACTTCAGTATCACCATTATTAATCATTTTATACTAATTCTTGGGCAATTATGGTAAAACCATTGTTATTGTGATGTTTTACCCTCATTATCTTTGTCTTCATTACTAGTTCGACCTCACAATCCATGTTCGACATTGACAGGTAGTACATAGCCTGATTAAACCCTGGGAATCACGATTGATCGATGAATGAAGAATGGATAAATGAAATTAAACTGGATATAAGATATTTATGGGTTTCATATGATCATTTAGATGATCAAATCCAATTCGAAATGATTGGAAACATATGAGTTGAGTGAAATAACTCCTGTGGATCGTTGGACTCCAATTTCCATCGAATGATGGATGGAAATGATAGATCCATTCTTGATCCAATAATTTTGGGCAAGTATTGGGATGAAGTTGAAATGGTATGCGTCAAATCGAGCATCAGAAATTGGATAAGCATTTCTGTGAAAAACCAGACTATGCACTATGTATAAGAGAAAACACATGATGTGTATCCCTTTAAGTGTAGTGGATATAGTGTCGAAAATCATAAGTATAGAATAATGTGTATCCCTCTTCACCAGATGGTGAGGGTTTTACACGCCATGTAACTCATCCTTGGGTGGAAGAGTCATGTGATGGACCAAGAAAGTAGGAATATATGTGGGAGTACACATACAAGTATGCAAACATGTACCAGAGTATACAAACATGGCCAAAGAACACAAGATGCACACCATGTAAAGAAAATGACATGTACTTAAGTACAAGGGAATGAGATGAAAGTACATAAACACATCTTGATGGATACGACCTGAGCATTGTTATCTTGAAAGAACTGTGTAGTCCCCCAACATGGATTGAACTCATATTTTGGACTGAGAGTATCCCATTGAAAGAGTTTTTCCACATAGAACATGATGGTTCCCTCTACTTTTCATTTGGAGATATGATGTGACATGTTCTGTGAATAATGATTCTGTATGTAATGGTTGATGATGATAGTGAATAGGTGGGATCACTAGAGACTACTGAATAGTTTCCACTAGTAGAGATGGGAAGTGGAGTCCTAGACGATGACCGAGCATACCCTCCAGAATAGATGGGTGGTAGAGTCTTGATGATTATAGATTAGTACCATCTAGTAAAGATGGATAGTGGAGTCCCTGATGAATACTGAGTAGTACTATCTAGAAGATATGGGTAGTGTAGTCCTTGACAAATATTGACTAGTACCTTCTAGCAGATCCGGGCAGTGGAGTCCTTGACAACTATCGAGTAGTACCATCTAAGAGATCTTGGATGTGGATTCCTCTATGACTATTGAGTAGTAGCCTTTAACAGATCTGATGAGTGGAGTCCTTAAAGAATATAGAGTAGTACCCTCTAGTAAGAATGGGAAGTGGAGTACTTAACAATTACTAAGTAATTCCCGAATGTAGTTCTTGGGAGTTGAGTCCTCAATGGATATTGAAAAAATACATTATATGTGGAAAGTGAGTCCTTCATCGATGATTTGAGTGAAACCCCCCATCGACAAAGGTGTAGTTCATCTACGGGTACTTACAAAGTAGAACCCCCCCTGGCGCTCTAGGGCGTGGGTCCCATAGTTGGAGTTTGTGGCCCCTCTAATATTTTTCACATTGATGAGGTGTGACCTTACTTGTTTGATTACTTTTGGGTAGACATAGGAGATGTTGGGTATCATTTATGGACTTTTGGAAATTCTATATACCCTTCTTCTTAAGATAAGTTGTGAGCTGGAGAGTCCCCTAACTCTCAATATTCAGTTTAATTGACTATGAATATATATATATATATATATATATATATTTATATTATGTATTCATACCCTTCAATTCAGTTACTCTCTTTCCATGATAGGTGAAGATGCATGAGGTATACCTTATGCATTCATTTTTAGCTTATTAGGGTTGAAAGAGTTTACTCTCCATATAGGGGTGGAAAAGACTCAACGTGTAGTTCATTTACTCATTGTGTTGAGACCCATATGATTGTATAAGGTTATAATATCACTCCTTGTGTGGGTTGAGTTTTAACCTTTCATGTTTACTATCTACAATCTATATATTCTTTTTGTATCTCTTGTTGTTACCCCTTCACTTTTCAAGGAGTCCTACTGGGTATGTGTACACTCAACCCTGTATGGGCTTTGTCCACATGTGTCGTGTATTATATAGATGGAGAACATATAAGCAGTAAATTCAAGGAATCATATAGATACTTGGTACTTGGACCATGTATGGTGATCGCATCTTTGAGATCAGGAGCTAGGCTCATTTAGCAGTTTACATTTCCAGTTTTTTCAGGTTGGGACATATTTTTGTGGGGATAATATTTTCCTCTTCGGTTTTAAGTTTACACTTCCATAATTTTGTACTATCTAGATGGTTTTCATTAGTGGTTATTCCCTTATCTTATTTTTGTTATATTACTTTTACTCACACTATAATTTTACTTCGAGATGGCAATGTGTCCTCATTCATATACTTAGGAAAAGGCCTCCCGGTGTTGGATATGCTTTTAGTACTGGTCTCCACCCCCTAGCCTATGGAGGTGGGCATGGATTTGTTGCAGTTAAAGCACCTTCTTGGGATGGGTTATGGTAATTAGATTCCTTATCACATCCACATCCATATACTAGTTTGAATGATATAGAATCTATATAATCTACATCAATGAAATACACCAAACAAAAGGTTGATTGATAAAGATATTTAGAATGTTTATTTACCTATTTTATATTAGAATATTTGAGTTTAAAATAAAATGATACCTATAATAATAGTTCTACTATTGAAGAAGTATAAAAAACTAATTATGGTACTATGATAGCGTCACTTTCCTAGGTTGAGTCAGTAACACTTTCGGGATTTGAGAAGGAGAAATCAACCAAAGAAGATGAAAAAATAGAAATCATATTTATGAGAGAAGAGTTCAATAATATAACCATATTGATGTTTTGATCACTAAATCTAATGAGAAAGGCTATTCATAAGGTCAAATATAAGTTAAAGGTGATGAGGTTCATTTAGAATTTTTTGAAGTAGAAGACAATTCTAGGATAATGAGAATTGAAAATACAAAATCCCTGATGTCATAAAATAAAATGAGTATGATCATTGTTGTTTTGAATATAAAAGAGATAAACTCAAGTATACTAATTTAATGGGACCAAAGTGTAGAATTTAAAATTTTAGGGTTATATAAGTAAATTTTAGATCAGTATGTGGTACTAAAAATTAATTTTTTTAAATTTCAATAATGATTTTGATATATAATTTCAAAATTTAATTGAGAGGGGAAAGTAAATTAGGCAACATGTTATTGTTGTCTGATATAATTATAATCTGAATAACGATTTTCAAAAAGAGTTAAATGAAGTCCAAATCTCAAAAGTAAAAATTAAGAATTTAAAATAATTAAATATGGATTTGTGGATGTAGTTGAAACAAGTTAGGTAGTTTTTAAAAGATAAAGAGAACAAATTAAATAATTTAGAAGATGAAAATACCAAATCTCATATGAAATAAAAAAATATTCATTTTCTTTTTCTATTTCATATTACTTTTCCTGTTTTAAATTTTTTTGATATTGAATTATAAATTATTTGAATATTTATGGACAATTTAACTATTATTTTTTCATTTTCAAATATTGATATTCAATTAATCAACCTCTATTTATTAATTTTTAACTTCATTTAATTTTTCTTATTCTAATATCCCTGTGATTTATTAATTTTGTTTCTCTATTTTTAAAAACCAATAAGTGGGAGAAAGTCTGGAATTGATTAATTATCCTTTGATTAAATGAGTGATATGTTTATATTGATGTGTATTTATTCCTTTTTATGGAGATAATATAAATTTTAATGGATGTTAAACATAAGGTGATTTTCATTAGTTGTTAAAAGGGTAATTTTTTTTCATTTCAATGAAAAATAACTTTTATTAAATGTATTGTGAATGTAAAAAGGTATACATTATTGAGATAAATGTGTTCTACTGTATATGTTTATAGATTTTCTAACATCCAATTAATTAAGATCTAGTGAATAGAATGAAACACATTAGTTTCGAAGCTATATTATTATAGATGAATTACACCTCATGAAAGATAGATCTACTTCCATGTATATTATAATTGAACACTCAGATAATGTATTTTACCATTGCAGTTTTTATGACAAATTCCATAAATATAGGCCCAAAATTAAGGAATAGAACATAGATACCAACATAAATGTTATCAATTTCAATCTTAAAACTTTTCAACTTCTCATTGAATTTGAGTTCTTTTGATTTTATTATTTTTGAGTTAGTTTTTTTAATGATTATAAATGTGAGGTACTAGATAGAATATATTTAATTTTTTTTCTATAATCATTTCCATAAATATTTATAATATATGAGATTCAAGGTGTGGAATCTTATACTTAAATGTTCCATGTTCAATGAAATCTACGGTGTTTTAATTGTTTCTTATAGTGGTTATATAAGTGGAGATCATGTATATAGATTTATACTACAAATTTATTTGTTGAAGAGATTATAGTCATGTAATATAAATCTTCCAATGAGTTTTTCAAAGAAGTTCCTGGTTCAGAACTTGTACAATAAAATTAAGTAGACTGAAAAATTTACAGGTTAAAAACATGAAACCAATAAGTATGGGTATTGATATTCCTATTACTTTAGGATAATATAAAAGAGTTCAATCAATATTACCATTTTAATCCATTGAATTTATTTTTAAAAGGTTTTTAATATTATTATCATAAACTATAATTAATTATTTATATTTGATATTTTAAAATTCATATTATTTTTGTATCACATATAATCAGTATAACTAATAATAGATTATTTACTTAAAACTTGTTTTTGTTGATTGTTGTTGTTACACTAATCTGTTTAGAGTTTGTAGCATCCGAACAATTTACATTCTCGTGAGAGAAACTTATATGTTGGATTTACAGGTTCAATTCACCCCCATTCATGAATCATCCATACTTTTTTTATACATAGAAACACTACCATCCATAAATTATGTACTATATTAAAAAAATTCATTTAATGTGGTGTGAGTCATCCATAGGGTTTTGTACTACATCATCACTATAACTTTCCATTGATGAGGTTTAGGTTCCCCGATATAGTTATAGATAAGTGCCATAGAAATAATGCAATACGGGTTGTCTAAATATACAAGTTGTACAAGTTTTAGATATGTTGTGAACATTGAACATATTTTTAATTTTTTTTAATTTATAAATAACATATGGGTTTCTCTATCTTACCTTGGTGTGTGTTGACTTTATTTATATCATTTCACTTGTTTTTTTGGTGAGTTTTACTTGGTATTATAATAGTCACCCCTGCACAATAATTCATTTCTATACCTAATATATCTATACAGATGATGGATAATTTAGAGGTGATCACATATAATGTATATTTGGTTGAGGTGGAGCTCAGTGGTTCTATATGTTGATAGTCATAATTAGTGAGCATATTTAGAGTTGGTGTGATGAAGACACACCTTTACTTGTATTCATGATCTGACATTTCATTGGGATATTGAAATTTTTTATTTGCCATTATTTATAGTGATATCAATTTTCATATTATTATGGGTATTATCATTCATTACGTGCATGTTATTATATAGTTTTTTAGTATGGGTAAATTTGTACTAATTATGTTTTATTCGAGATATATGTTGTTGTATGCTGTTTTTTAGGATAAAGTCTCCTGGTTTTGATATATACATTCTTGGATTTAGTCACCAACCCCAGAATTATTGGAGGCGGTCTTGGGGTGTCACACATGGATTAATTTCCAGCCATGGAGGGGTTTTGGTGGGTCGGTTTATGTTAGGTACTATATGACTTTATTTTAATTCTATTTTTATAATAATATTATCTCACTCATCCAATTAATTTTTGACACATTTGGTCTTGGGATTGGGACTTAAAGTTATAGACATCATAGAGCATTTCTTTTTCCTACTTGTATAAGAAGACAATATTGGATGACAAAGGCATTCCATGGATGTTAATTATTTACATAGAAATATAAAATGATATAGGATTAATCATGATACTAATACAACCACATGATATCATTCTTGGAATGTATTGGTAATATGTGTGTGATTTCATATAATATTATTGATATTATTTTATTATCAATGAATTGGAATACAATTGATTAATTTTCCTTTTTTAGAAGGATTTTCACTTGATATTTTGATATATAAAACTTACCATTTCTTACTTCCCTAGTTTTATGTTTTTTATAGCATAGGAACATATTGAAAATATTATACGGGTGGTGGAAGACTTTGTCAAAAAATTTCCTAATGCGATTTTTTCATTATAACCTCATTTTGAGATTGAACTTGTAAAATAATGTTAACAAAGAGGTTGTATTATTTCTATGTCATATTTATTATTGGGGCCTTCAAATTATCCATATCCCCAACTACAAATATATTATTTTCAACTAATGTGATTTATTTAGCCTATTATGTATCCATGCAGAGATCAAATTAAATTATCTAAAATGTTGAGGTTATCATGAAGTTTTTTTTAATTATTTGTGGTATAATATAGTGATATCAAAGATCCAAAATCATTTTCTAAGTTTTAATAAATATAAGAATCAACTTATGAGATTGAGTTGGCTTTAAAAGTTATATTTGTGGTTAAGGAATCATTAGATGGGAGTTAAGGATTTTATTTTGATGATGATGTTATTGCATCATTATGAGAATTTTTTCTTTGTATTAATTCCCTTTGGAGTTATAAATACACCAATTCTGTTCTTGGGAAAAATCCATTGGATTTTTTCCATAACTTGATAATTAATTTGTATGTATTTACAACATCATGGTCTATTTGAGGTTAGAATATGAACATACTGATAATAAGAGGATGGTTTTTGAATATTTCACCTGTATCCATCATTTGGTAGGATATCTAATTATATTTTTGAATGTGATATGATTATATCCAAACCCATGTTTTTTCTCAAGAGGTTAAATCAATAGATCCACTAAATATTATCTCATTTATTTTGAATAGAGTACATAACAACACATTATAGGTATATAATTTTATTTTCATAATGGTTTATTAAAGGAGGATCATGTTTAATTTTCCAATATTTCCACTCCTCAATAACTCTAAATAAGATAGATTATTATTTTTTTATATATTGAAATGGTGAACAATTTTTTAGTGTTTTAATGAAATTATGATTACTGGACCTATTCTGTGATTATTTCGGTAAGGTGTTATGCTTTAGGTTTATTTTGATTTATCTCATATTGGTTTTGGACAATTCTTTATGAAATAGAGATAATAAATATTTTATTAGTAAATAAAATTATAGCGTCATCAACATAAAAAATCCAAAAATGAGTTTGATCTTATGACTGTAATACCTTCTTTGATGTCCTGAAGCATTACCTAATTGGATAATTCTTTATGGTATTCACTGAATAAAAATATTTTATAATTTATTTTCTCATAGAATGATTTGAACCTACACAAACTTGGATGAGTAAAATTATTCTCAGATTATGATATCAATATTACCTGTATTCTCTGAAGAGGTATTGTTGTAATCGATGAATTTCTTTTTATGTCATAATGTTTTATTAATTGAGACAATGGTAATGATAATAGTTGATGCAGTAGAGTGTCACATTATATTTGGACATGTATAATGTTATTTTAGAAATATTATTATACATGATGATGAATTTTTTTTAATTTGATTTAACATGTGTAGTGTCACAACTAGTAGGCCTTGAAGTGGTGGTATGCGAAGAGAATGTTGTAAATGAATATTTTTTTTATCATTTCATATTAGATAAGGAATATTGGGTATAGTTCCATAAAATTTATTATATTCCTTATAGCATTAAACTATAGATTTTCAAGAGATCCACATATCACATTTAGTGGTACAACTATATGTTGTGACGGTGTATCAAGGTTTAATAAAATAGTTTTGGCATATTAGGACGAAGTAGTAGGTGGTAAACATTGTAACAGTGTTTTTTATATTCCATCATATTAAATTAAAAAATAATATTCTCTCTAATTTGATTCAACCATTTAATATTCCATAGTGGAAGTGGCTGAAAATCTCTATGTATATTTTGATAGAATTTCCTATGTCATTGAAAGTATTAAATTTAATTCAGGTAATTATTTAAGGATTGATAATGTCAATTTAATTTTAATTAATTAAGGAATTGAGAGAATGGGATATTTTTACATGTTTTATGTAGAATAGGTAGTGAAAATGAATAGATATTTGAAGATTAATATTTCAAACTACAAGATTCATTTTACATCTTATAAGTAGATTAAATTACTATAAGTTTTTAGTACTCAATTTCTTATTAGAATATCAGTTCCCTAATAGGGGTTTAGGTAGACAAAATAAATTATTTAGACGTTGTAGTATATTTTGATAGCCTTTATTTTAGATTTTGAGGTTCTAATGTAAAGAAATTTCAACAGTTTGAATTTTCCAATAGTAATAACAATCAATTATATATTTACATGTCACCATATATAGAATATATAGTCAAACAATTTTATTACCTTTGTATTAGACTAATGTTAGGGAATCAATTCACATTGGAATGAATTTAAAAAATAATTTTTTGGGTAAGTTATAACTGATTCAGGGATGGATGAATACAGAACATGGGTAATAGAAATCATATATGAGTTGGAGAAGGATACCATTAGGGTTTTATATTAATAAAAAAAAATTATTAAAATTTTACCTCAACATGGAAATGATAGGTTTTCCTAAGTCAGAAAGATTTCCCCATGGTATGTTTACCTTTTGTGGTGTTGGATCTTGTTCTTGAATTAGAGTATTGGCTACCAATTTCATTGCAATTAGATAATTTTATTGATATTTTATATGTATTATATATTTATTAATACCTTTGTGAAAATTCTTATGTAATTAATTATGATGATATTTATATTAAGGTGTATGCAAAATATACTGGGTGATTGGTGAAAATTCAATATTGTTGAGATATGCATTTTAATGGGAGAATTACTCCATTAGTATAGTTTCTTTGGTGTAATGATAATTTATAATATGGCCTTTGGGAATACGGGTCTTAAAATAATGTTTAATATGTAGAGCTTATTTAAAAATTTTAATTTTCTATAATCCTATAGTTTAGGAGTGAATGTTTATTTAGTAAATGTTGACTTTTATCATGATTATATGGGAAATATTTTATAAGAAAAAAATATATTTTTGATCTATGTAATATGATGAATTGAGATATGAATGCTAACATAATTGATTTTTACTTTTTTTTGTTTAGTATTTTGGTGGAATATTTTATGGGGTAACCAATATAGTGATTCAAAATACTTTTCCATGCACTCAATGTTTTAAATATGTTTTTCATTGAATGATGGAGTTGAATGTCAAAAAGGGAGAGACAAATAACCACATAGGGGAATTTTGATAGCATAACTAGATCTAAAATTGGGTTATTACATTATGGATATTGGTTTTTGGGAATTTGTATTTTTGATAAAAGTTAAGAGAGGGGTTTCAAGGATTTCATGGTTTACAATATTATTAGGGAAACTATGTATTTTTCTCATCCATTTTTTTTGCAGTGAAGAATATAGTGTTAGATTTAGGTTTAGAGAAACCAGTATTTTTTCCCATGGATTCATGGTTTCGGAACAACATAGCAAACATAATTAGTTTTATGTTTAGGTATACTTTGAAAAATAACCATGTACAGGACATTATGAAAAATTATTTCAATTTTTACAACCCAAAACTATTATTTATTATAAAAAATAGCACATAAAAATGATGTGTTATATTTTATACTCCAAAGTTGTGATTTGTTTCACATTATTTGAAGGATAAATGGATTAATGATTTTGTATTTCTGGATCATCATCATATTGTAGTTGAAATCCCAAAATTTAATTTAATTTTTTTCTCTATCACCTATCTATCTATTGTAAATATATATTCTGTAGGATTATATTTATGATGATTGAATATTAAATAATTTTGTGGGGGAACTAATTATAGAATTGAGAAAGTATTTTTCTAAAGTTTGATTATGTAATCTTGTAAATGCAAAGTGATGGATCTTGAATTTAATAAATTGAATTATGAATAAAAAATAGAGGTATGTGATTTAAACTCTTGTGTATTATATAATTTTTATAGGTTTATAATTCTTTAGTGCACATGGATGGATAAAATAATGTTATAGTATAGTTAACATGAAGGGGTATATGATTAAGTAGGATGAATTATTGAATGATTAATTTTTTTATTAAATTATATTTATTTATTTATTTGATTAATGTAAATTAATAGTGATGGTAATTTAAGAAAAGGTTTATATTATATATTTTATTCCAAATATAATTAATATGATGTAGTATCATAGAGAGGTAAACATATGTGGTATTATATGTTAGTAATTAGAGATGATACTTAATAGGATATTAATATGTTGTATCCCTAGAAACATTAATATGTGTGGTATTATGAATTTATAATCAGATGTGACATTAAAAAAATATTGACTTGAAAAATCAATAATTAGTGGTAATTTAATTTTTTATTTCAAAGATTTTTTTAAAAAAACACTATTAGGAATAAGAATTTTTTTTGTATGTAAATGATGAAATTATGATTTATGGGAGTGTATATAGTCATGTGGAGTGGTCAATAATAAATATATTATGATTTTATTTGTTTTTTATATGCATTGATATAAAAACCATGTAGTATATTTGCTAGATCAACTTTAAATGTAGAATTAACATTGTGTGGTGGTTCAATCGAAGGGATTTATAGTATGGATTGATAAAATATTTTAAATGTAGTGATAATTATGTTCCAAGATATTGTTAGTGTTTTTTTGAGTATATCATTCTATATTTTATTGTTTTATCCATGAATCAAGGCTTGGTTTTCAATTTTATTTTAAAGCACCTCATTTTTTGAACATATACAGTTAAAAATCCATGTTGCATGGATTCCATGTGAGATCCAATATCCACATTATATAAGATGTTTGTATAAAAAAATCCTTATGAATTAATTAATATGTGGTATTACCTTCCTTGAAACTACATTTCATTTATATATGGGATAATGTATTTCATAACAATGTTATATTCCCTAGAGAGGTGGATTTTGCGGGAAACATTTTGTGGGAGACCTTAGAAAAATATATTAATTTTTGGATGTTTTATTATATATACATATTATGTTTTTCATATAGTGTGATTATGGTGAGACGTGGGATTAATTTATACCTCAATTTGAAAGAGATGAATTAAATTTTATTTTCTATTTAATTCAAAAATGGATTAGTATGATTCATCTACTTTAGAAATTGAATTTTTCAAAGAGGAACATATAGAGTATATTGATATAATCACTCATACATTATCATTTACATTTCATCAATACCATGTTTTAGGTGATGATGGATTATACTCGTATATAGCTTGTGTTTGTAATATGGAGATAGAGTAGTGTCATTATATATAGCTCAATCCACAAATACTGTGAATGGTATTGAAAAGTTCTAAGTGTTCCACATCAATCCGACCATTAATAGACTAGGGGATGGGGATATACCCCAAGAATACATAATAGACATATGGTATGTCATATGCTATAAAATGGTATTCAATCACACAACCCCAAACAATATATATAATAACACATACCACAAATACTAATATATTTAATACAACATGCATGAGAAAATAAAAAATATACAAACAATATAAACAAAAAACTAATTCCATTATATAAATTAAATGTAAATAGAGTTTCATCTAGGACTGCATTGGTAATACCTCATATTATGTCAAAATTATAAAAAAAAGTGTAGTAGAGGTGGTTTCAATAATTTCAATCTTGATATTAAGAAGGCCTTCAACACAATGGATTGTAATTTCATCTATAAATTGTTATTAAGTTTTGGATTCAACAAAACATTCATTTGCCGAGTGGAATCTCTTTTTGGATGAGCCCACATCTCAATGTTCTTAAATAGTTCTCCCAAGGGATAATTCAAGTGTTCTAGTTTGGTATAGTAAGTTGACTCCCTCTCTTCAATATTATTCTCTATTTCTAAATATTATTTTAGTAGAATCCTCACATACATGGTTTATCAAAGAAATATCAAACCTATCCAAGCCTCCAGGTCCCCTTTTATTCTAACTCATCATCTTTATTCCAATGAAATTATATTCTTCTAGAAATAAGTAAATGGAAACATTGTATCATTAATAATAATATACATCATTATGAAATTATTTCAGAAAAAACCATCATCTAAGATAATGTTTCATCTAATTTCGGAAGGGATATCCATTTTACATGGAAAATTAGTACCTTTTCAAAAATGGGAATTAGAGAGAGGACCATGAACTTTATCTACCTTGGAGTTCATTCTAGGAGATACCAATTTTTTTATTTTCTAGTCTTCTAGATTATAACATAAATAAACTTCAATCATGGAAATTGAAGACTTTTTCAATGGATTGATATATTTTCATGGTTAACTTCAAAATCATATCCAAATGTTTATATCCCTATATGATATTTAAATGGCATAAACGACTGGTCGAAAAATTTATTGGTTATACCGAAAATTTCATTTTGAGTGGAAGTATACTAGAATGGAAGTAGTTCACTATACCTTGTAAAATTTTTTGTAAACCTCTTGGAAATGGTGGTATGGGAATAAAGTACATCACCTGCTTCAATGAATCGTGATAGGCTCAGTATACATGGAACCTCAACAGCAGAAAATCGATAGCACTTGGATTCCATAGATATAGATTACTGTAGATATTGAATCATGGAATATTTTTTCATCATGGGCTCATACATATGGCCATCAATTTATGCCATATGTAAGAAACCTGTTCTTATTTTAGAGGTACGGGCTTCTTCTTTCATTTCCCTTAAGTGTTTTTGAGAAAATATGGAAAATGGGGAAAAATCCTAAATTTCGAAACAACACACCGTGTACTTTATCCACACGCCGTGTACTTTTGGCAGTGTTGGGATGAGTGCACGGGGCATGTAGCCATGCCGGTGAAGAAGCATGTAGGAACCACTACACACCGTGTAATGGTGCCTTACACGCTGTGTAGTCAGTCGACAGGCTTGAACAGTAAGGTGGTGGCGTCGCCGCCAGCTGGGCGACAGTACACGCCGTGTACTCGAGATTGCATGTCGTGTACTCATGTCGACGGATGAATAGTGTGGCGGTGCTACCAAATGAACAGTTAAATGAAAGAAGTACATGCCGTGTACTCAGAATTACACGCTGTGTACTTTGTTTTTTTGGCTTAAAACGGGTAGTAGTCTCCTCATTTGGTAGAGGAGGCACATGATCCATATTGGAGCCAAAGGAGGAGGTCAGATCTTTGAAGATCCACCGGGCGTTCGTCTGGAATTCGATTCGGATTCAGATGATTTTGTTGGAACCGCACGGGTAAGCCCTCTCCTCTCCTAGTACCGTTCTTGCCAATTCTTCTCCTAATGTAAGTGATTTACGTTATAATGAGTTTTGTTCTTCATCAAATTTACGTCGTTCTTGGGCGTTTCAGGATACGGTGTTCGGGTATAACGCTCGTTGACGTTTTTGGTAGGGGGCTTTGTGTTTAGTTTTCCAACTACTATGTGTTTTGTGCATTTTTGTGCCACGAACCCATGTTGGGGTGTCGTGTGGCTGAGGTCGTTCCTATATTTAATACCTATAATTGATTTGGTATTTAATTGTGATAATAAAATGCTGGTTGGGATCGTTGCTTGGATCCGGAACCACCCCCGGGGTGTGTTTCTCTATTTAGCCGTTTTCCTAGGATACCCTAGGGTATTCCTTCAAAGTAGTAATTATAGAATTGCCCTGAGATGAATTGCTTGTTACTGCATGTTTAGCTGTTGGGCATGGCCCGGTTACCTGTTTATCCTGAGGGCGTTTTTTGTATTTAGCCAGAGGGCGTTGTTGTGATTAGCCTGAGGGCACTTCCCTATTTAACCCGAGGGATGTAGTTATTTTCACTTGAGGGAATCCTTTTTTTCTTGAGTGATTGACTTCTGTGCCTGAGGGAGACACTTCCTACGTCTGAGGGCAATTTCTTTTATGCCAGAGGGCTATACCTGCGGGTTGGATTTTGCTTACCTGAGGGTAAGGTTTTGTTTGTCTGGGGACGTGGAATGTTTACTAGAAATGCACTGTGGTGGTTTCTAATATTTAAATGGATTAAATGGATAATGAAATGGAAATATAACTGGTAATTAGTTACTTTTGAGAACTACTAACTTTATTGCATTTTACTACTGCACACTGTTGTTGCATGCTTACATGCATTTGGGCACATGCCATTGGTGGGTGCCTGCTGAGATATATTTCTCACACCCTGTTTGGGTCATGGTTTTTGGCCCAAACAGATTATGTTGTTGCAGGTGTAGATATGGGCAAGAGTCCCTATACAGGTACTTGACTGTTGCTGAGGAGTAGGAGGGAATGGGACAGAGCCTAGGCTCGGGATGCCACTGCAAGCTGTTTTGGTTGTTTTGTTGTAATCTGTTTTCTACTGTACTGTATTGATGTGTAACATGTTCTGCCTATTTTCTTAGGACTTGAAACAAGTAGCATCATCACTTATATACTGTTGGTTATATCCACTGCTGTAGTTATTTCAGTTGTCTATGTTTACTACTTCCGCTGTTTGTTATATGTTTATTTTGGTATTCTGCTGTGCTACACTTTGACAAATGAGGGCATAGTTTCCCCACTGTCAAACCTGGGCCCTCGCTGCTAGTCCGCAGCCTCTGGAGTTTGGGGAAACGCGCTTGAGGTCACGTGGAGAACCGGGCTCAGGGCACCTGTTGCGTGGCACCCGGGTCCGGGATGTTACAAAGTGGTATCAGAGGGGTTTATTTTATTGACTTACTATTTAGAGCTGTAGTCAGAGATAAGACAGAACGGTAGTTGGTAATAAGCTGTGCCCGGGCGTAGCTAACCCGTGTACAGGGAAAAGCCAGTCTACCTCATATTTTCCATTATTTTGATTTTGAAATTTTACGGTTGATATGTTTTCACCGTTTGGTGACGCACTTGGATTGTGTTGTTTATATTTTTTCTGTGGGTGCTATTTAGTTGAAACCCGATGAGATGAGGGTATGTCATCTCTTGTATCATATAGGCACATGATAGAAATCACATTCCATGCATAGTTTCCATGCCATGTAGGTGTATTAGAATTTTCATGTTGTTGTGATAGTTGATGTGCTAAGAAAGCATGCTGTTGTTAGAGCTGCTTGATAAATACCTGCCTGTTTGGTTGAGCTTGTTTATAGGATGGACGCCAAACATTGGTTTTTGGGGAGTATGGGACCCCATTGACCGGAATTTGGTAGATCATTGACTGTTATTGGTTATAACACAAATAAGATGTCAAACTTTGATTCGTGTTGTGTATGGGCCCCCACGGCCCGGAATTTGACACTTAGGTGTTGTTTTTCAGTATTTTCTGGGTTCCGGGAAAGTTTCTGAGGCATAATGTCCAGAAAACCCAGAATACACGCCGTGTAGGACCTCAAACACACCGTGTGTGTTCTTATGTTCAGGAAGAAAAATGAACTTTTTGGGTACATGTCGTGTACCCCGAGTACATGTCGTGTAGTCACTCCCCGTGTCACAAACCGTGTGGGCGGCGAAACGGGGTAGGGAAGTTCTTGGGTAAAACACGCCGTGTAGTTTTTGTGCACGTCATGTAGTGTGACCCAGAGTCTGGCCGTGTAACTCACAATAGGGGGCGGTGAACTCTTTGACAGAACACGCCGTGTCAGTTATAGACACGCCGTGTAGTGTGACATGGGGACTCGGTCGTGTAACTAACAACACGGGCCAGCGTCACCTCTCCTAGAAAACGCCGTGTACCTTTGGGACACACTGTGTAGTCTTGTTCGAGGATAGACCGTGTGGAGTTAGCCGTGTGACTGTTAAATGGGGTTTTGTACACGCCGTGTACGGGTGCAACACACCATGTGAGGTAAAGCCGAGTAGTCGGCCGTGTCACAGACGATACAGGCGGTTGGAAAAAAACACAGTACACACCGTGTAGTTTTATTGAACGGAAGCCGTGTGGCATATCCATGTAGAAGGACCCAGGCAGGGGAAGGGAATTCAAGTACACACCATGTAGTCATTATACACGCCGTTTACTCTTGTTTTACCAATTTTGAATACCTTCTTCGTCTTGTTCCCTTTGTGGTTCCTTCGCATTCAGTATTAACAATCTTGAATCTGAGGCGTGCTTTTGACCTTGTAGAGTCATGCCGCCTAGACGACCGTGAGTTGTTCGCCAGGAGAGCGATAACGATTATACTCCAGAGATGGTGGCCCATGGGCTACCAGTTGATCCACCAGCAGAGCCAGATGTGGCACCAGCTATTATACCGGACATAGGCGGAGAGGCGTAGTTCCGTGAAGGCTTATTGCGGTTCATGAAGACCTTTCAGGGAGCACCACAGGTTGCCACATCTATGGCCGAGCTGACACGTATATTTCAGAAGAAGCATCCGCCTATATTTTCATGGGATGGCAGATCGCAGGCTGTATAGTCTTGGCTAGGATCGATGCAGACTATTTTTGAGCATCTGGAGACGCCTCCAGGGCGGAGGGTCAATCTTCGGACTTACATGCTGCGTGATTCTACCAAGAGGTGGTCGGATGTTACCACCTAGTCAGAGCATCACTGGGACATAGCGTGGGAAGATTTTTAGGCAGTCTTCTATAAATTCTTCTTTCTCGAGACGCTGAGGGAAGATAGAGCTCATGAGTTCATGAATCTGCAGCGGGGCTCTATATTGGTGATGGACTACTCTGGTCGTTTTACAGATCTTCAGCGTTTTTCACCCGTGCGGGTGGGTGATGAGATGTTGAGAGCCAAAAGTTTTTAGGATGGTATTCGGTATGACATCCAAGCGCTGGTGAACGTTTTCAGGTTCCATAATATACATGCGATTGTGAACCATGCGTTAATTACAGAGAGGAACCTGTCGGAATCGAGTGGTGTGGTCCAGGGCGGTTCAGCACTAGTTACTGGTACTATTTCTGCTGGAAAGAGGAAGAGACAGATGGACTTCTCTCAGGGCGGCCGTACCAGCCATGCAGCTTCTTCAGGTGGACCGGTCAGGTGCTACGAGTGTGGCAGAGAGGGGCACAAGAGGCCGTAGTGTCCACGCGACCTAGTGGAGTGCCGAGCTTGTGGAAAGATTGGTCATCTGCAGTGCTTTTGCAGGGCGTTTCTACCAGTGGCTAGTGAGAGGGGTTCAGTGTAGACTCCGCATACGGGAGCAGGACCAATTGCTTCTTACCAGTCAGGGAACTAGAATACGTCAGGACGTGCAGGCAGAGACGGTGGTCGTGGCCGTTGTAGCCAGAGACCAGGATCACAGAGGCAACAGGGCGGGATAGCTCAGGGAAGCCAGGCTGTGTCGCAGGGCCGCAGCACTGGGCAGGCATATGCGGTGCAACAGACCCAACAAGAGCAGGATCCCAGACATTCTACAGTCAGAGGTACTATTCTAGTAGCTTCTGTCTTGTCTTCAGTACTTTTTGATACGGGTTCTACACATAGTTTTATATCTGTACCCGTTGTGGAGAGCCTTGGGCTCGATGTTTCTACTTCATCTGATATATTGATGCTAGACACTCCGTTGGAGATAAGAGCGGTTGGTGTGTGTCAGTGCAAGGAGTGCCCCCTTGAGGTTGGTGGGTGTCACTTCCTTTGGGACCTCTATTTCCTGTAGATGATGAGCTATGACGTCATTCTCGGGATGGACTGGTTGGTTCCCTTTTGAGCCTTTATAGACTGCTACTGTCGCAGGGTGCGTTTCACATCACCAGAGGGCAGGTATTTTCTATATAAGGGCGAGTGGGATGTTCAGGCGAGTCGAGCTAGACCAGAGAATCATGGGTGAGGTGGAGTCCCAACCCAGAATGCGAGCTTATATCTGGATGACCAGGGGACTTGTTAGACGGATTTCCCTCCAGTTGTTGATCGTTTCCGGGATGTCTTCCCAGATGAATTTTCAGGTCTACCTCTGGTGCGCGAGGTGGATTTCTCTATCGAGCTAGTTCCAGGAGAAGCACCAGCTTTCATTCCCCCTTATAGGATGGCCACACCTGAGTTGCAAGAGCTCAAGAGGTAGTTAGAAGAGTTAAAAGAAAAGGGTTTCATCCGACCCAGTACATCTCCATGGGGTTCTCCGGTCAATTTTGCAACGATGGCGGATGGTACCCTCAGACTTTGTGTGGATTATCGGAAGATGAACCAGTTGACGGTTAAGAACCGATATCCCCTGCCGAGGATAGATGATCTGTTTGATTATATTCGTGGAGCACGAGTGTTCTCGATGATTGACTTGAGATTCAGATATCATCAGCTGCGCGTTAGACCATCAGATATACCGCTTAAAGCTTTTCGGGGTAGGTATGGTCTATATGAGTATACGGTTAAGTCGTTCGGACTCACAAATGTGATAACAGTTTTTATGGCTCTGATGAATCGTGTGTTACATCCGTATCTTGATTCATTCGTGGTAGTATTCGTGGACGAAATCTTGGTGTACTCTCACACTCAACATGAACATTCCACCCATCTTGAGATCATATTGAGTACACTGAGAGAGCATCGCTTGTATACTAAGCTCTCGAAGTGCCACTTTTGGATGGACCAGATTCACTTCCTGGGTCATATCATCTCAGAGGCAGGAGTTGCAGTAGACCCAAGGAAGGTGAGAGAAGTAGTTTCCTGGGAGCATCCCAAGAACGTGTTTGAGATACAGATTTTCTTAGGGCTGGAAAGTTACTACATGCGCTTAATACAGAACTTATCCCACATAGAAGCACCGTTGGTAGGTCTGACTAAGAGGGGTGTGAAGTTTGTTTGGTCAGAAGCTTGCGAGACAGCTTTTCAGGACCTGAAGGGAAGGCTGACATCAGCACTGATCCTGATACTCCCAGAGTAGGGGAAGTGCTATACAGTTTACTGTGATGCATCATGGATTGGGATGGGAGTCGTTTTGATGCAGGGTGACCGAGTTTTGGCATACGGGTCTCGGTAGTTGAGGCCACATGAGAGGAATTACCCGACACATGATCTCGAGTTGGCTGCAGTTGTGCATGCATTGTGCTATTGGAGACATTATCTGTTGGGAGAGCATTTTGTGGTTTTCACCAACCACAAAATCCTCAAGTATATCTTCACTTAGCGTGACCTGAATCTGAGACAGAGAAGGTGGGTCAAGTACATACAATCCTTCGATTTTGAGGTTTCCTATACACATGGTAAAGGTAATGCAGTAGCTGATTCCCTGAGCAGGAAGACTCAGATACAGGCAGTGCAGGAGGCCAGTGGTGAGTGGCAGCTTATGGATTTGTTCTTTGAGATGCATCTAGAGGTTCATGATAGTCAGGGGAAGACTTATCTTTCCTCGTTATCTGTGACTTCTACCCTCCTGGATAGAGTGAGGATGAGATAGCTATCAGATTCAGAAGGTCTAGTTCTACGGGATTCGGTGGCAAGTGAGGACCCTCCTCCCGGTTGGACGATAGGCGATGATGAGGTTTTTCATTTCCATGGACGTGTATGGGTTCCAGGGGATATACACAAGGATCTGATGCGGGAGTTTCATGCTTCAGCTTGGGCAGTTCATCCCAGGGTTACCATGATGTACCGTGACTTGAGCCGTCAGTACTGGTGGCCGAGTATGAAGAGAGTGATAGCTGGTTGTGTTACGAGGTGTTCCACCTGTCAGCAGGTGAAGGCAGAGAATTAGAGACTAGTTGGTTTGTTACAGCAGTTTCCTATTCCAAAGTGGAAATGGGATGATGTCGTGATGGATTTTGTGATGGGATTTCCAAGGTCACCTCGAGGCAATGACGTTGTGTGGGTTGTTGTGGATAGAATCACGAAGGTAGCTCATTTCTTGCCGATCAAGGAGGCCTTTGGTGTGGACGAGCTCATAAGGCTGTATATCCGAGGGATCATACGACTTCATGGAGTCCCTCTCTCTATCGTTTCAGATAGGGACGCCTGCTTTACGTCTCGTTTCTAGCAGAGTTTTCAGAGGGCGCTGGGCACACAGGTGCTTCTGAGCACATCATACCACCCTCAGACAGATGGCCAGTCAGAGCAGACAATACAGGTCCAAGGGGACATGCTGCGTGCACGCGTCCTAGACACTGGGAGATCTTGGGAGAAACATATACCCTTAGTCAAGTTTTCCTATAAAAATAGTTTTCAGGCGACTATTGAGACGACACCATACGAGACTTTATATGGTAGGACATTCCGGTCACCTTTGTGCTAGTTAGAGGCAGGTGAGGTAGCTTTACTGGGGCCACATCTCATACAGGAGACATCTGAGCAGGTCCAATTGATTCGAAGGCGGATGGCTACCGCGCAGTCTCGTCAGAAGTCTTATGCTGATCGCCTCAGAGGAACTTTGGAGTTCGTGGTTGGGGATCAGATTTTCTTGCATGTTTCGTCGGGGCTGGGACACAAACGGATCAGGAGACATGGTAAGCTTTCACCAAGTTATGTGGGACCATTTGAGATTCTGGAGAGAGTCGGTCTGGTTGCCTATAGGTTGCAGTTACCGCAGCGGTACCGAGCCATGCACGACGTCTTCCACGTTTCTCAGTTGCATCGCTACCATTCAGACCCGTCTCACACCTTTCAGCCAGAGGAGGTTGAGCTTCAGCACGATGCGTCCTTTGAGGAGCATATGATCCATATCGTTGAGAGGAGGATGGAGGTTCTTTGAGGCTGGTCAGTTCCTCTCGTACGGGTGCTATGGCAGCATGGCCGAGTGCAGGATGAGACCTGGGAGCGGGAGGCCGACGTACGTGCTTAGTGGCCAGAGCTGTTCTGAGCTTATTCTTCACCACCCTTGGAAGGGAAATTCGGGGACGAATTTCTATAAGGGGGGATGTTTGTAAGAAACCGGTTCTTATTTTAGAGGTACGAGCTTCTTCTTTCCTTTTCCTTAAGTGTTTTTGAGAAAATATGGAAGTTGGGGAAAAATCATAAATTTCGAAACTACACGCCGTGTACTTTATCCACACACTGTGTACTTTTGGCCGTGTTGGGATGAGTACATGGGGCGTGTATCCATGCCGACGATGAAAGGTGTAAGAACCACAACACGCCATGTAGTGGTGCCTTAGACGCCGTCTAGTCAGTCGGTAGGCTAAAAAAGTATGGCGGTGGCATCGCTGCCAGCTGGGGGACAGTACATGCCGTGTACTCATGTCGACCGATGAACAGTGTGTTGGTGCCTCCAAATGAATAGTTAAATGAAAGAATTACACGCCTTGTACTCAGAAGTACATACCGTGTACTTTGTTTTTTGGCTTAAAATAGGCAGTAGCCTCCTCATTTGGAAGAGGAGGCACTTGAGCCATTTTGGAGGCAAAAGAGGAGGCTGAATATTTGAAGATCCATCGGGCGTTCGTCTGGAATCTTCTTCGGCTTTGGACGATTTCGTTGGAACCTCACGGATAAGCCCTCTCCTCTCCTGGTACCGTTCTAGCCAATTCTTCTCCTAACGTATGTTATTTACATTTGAATGTGTTTTGTTCTTCGTCAGATTTACATCGTTCTTGGGCGTTTCTGGAGACGACGTTCGGGTATAACGCTCGTTGATGTTTTTGGTAGGTGGATTTGTGTTTATTTTTCCAAATGTTGTGTGTTTTGTGCGTTTTTGTTCCATGAACCCATGTTGGGGTGTCGTGTGGCTGAGGCCGTTGCTATATTTAATACCTAGAATTGATTAGGTATTTAATTGTGATAATAAAATGCTGGTTGGAATCATTTCTTGGATCCGGAACTACCCCCTGGGTGTGTTTCTCTGTTTAGCCGTTTGTCCAAGACACCCGAGGGTATGCCTTCAAAGTAGTAATTGTAGAATTTCCTTGAGAGGACTTGCTTGTTACTGATTGTTTACCTATTGAGAATGGACCGGTTACTTGTTTAGCCTGAGGGCGTTTTTGTATTTAGCCTGAGGGCATTTTTATTATTAGCCTGAGGGCACTGCACTATTTAGCCTGAGAGATGTAGTTATTTTCGTCTGAGGAAAACCTTTCTTGCCTGAGGGCTTGACTTCTGTGCCGGAGGGCGACACTTCCTACACCTGAAGGCAATTTCTGTTATGCCTGAGGGTTATACCTGCAGGTTGGATTCTTCTTACCTGAGGGTAAGGTTTTGTTTGTCTGAGGACGTGGACTGTTTACTAGAAATGCACTGTGGTGGTTTCTAATATTTAAATGGATTAAATGGATAATGAAATGGCAATATAACTGGTAATTAGTTACTTTTGAGTACTGATTACTTTATTTCATTTTACTACTGCACACTGTTGTTGCATGCTTACACGCAGTTGGGCACATGCCTTTGGTGGGTGCCTATTGAGATATATTACTCACACCCTGTTTGGGTCACGGTTTTCGGCCCAAATAGATTACGTTGCTGCAGGTGTAGATAGGGGAAAGAGTCCCTATATAGGTACTTGACTATTGCTGAGGAGTAGGAGGGCATGGGACTGAGCCTAGGATCAGGATGTCGTTGCCAGCTGTTTTTCTTGTTTTGCTGTACTCTGTTTTCTTCTATACTATATTGATGTATAACATGTTCTGGCTATTTTCATAGGACTTGAAACATGTAGCATCATCACTTATATATTGTTGGTTATATCCACTACTTTAGTTATTTCAGTTGTGTATGTTTACTGCTTCCGCAGTTTATTGTATGTTTATTTTGGTATTCTGCTGCACTACACTTTGACAAATCGGGGCATAGTTTCCCCACTATCAGACCTAGGCCCTCACTGTTACTCGGCATCCTCTGGCATTTGGGGAAATACGCTTGAGGTCACGTGGCGAACCGGGCTCGGGGCACCCGTTGCGTGGCACCCGGTTCTGGGATGTTACACCATATATCACCATATTGTATCTTGCTAATGATGGACCAAAAATAGGAACTCTTCACTCAAATTATTTATTGAATACTAGACTAGATATCCTATCGTTGATTACTTTAAACTTTAGAATTATTATTTTTTGATTCAATGATCACCATTAAATAATTACATGATATAACTCAATCTCTCATACTTTATGAGATCAAGGATATTATCATTGAAAACATGATTACTCCTCTCTTGGACTTTCGGTATGGGAACTAACTAAAAAAGGAATTCATAACTTCTAGTTATAAAATCCGCACTCTTCTAATGACATTTATGATGATTTTGATTGCATAAAAAGACTCATGAAAAGCTATATCAATCCATTTCACTAGAAAATAATTTGGATTATCACACATAATATAATTTTCATTCATTATAACTTATAATTATTTGGTGTTTCACTTTGTTCAAGGTGAAAATTTTAAAATCAGTTTAGGTTGGATGAAAATCATGTATTCACCAGCTATGTTACAACATCTAGACTATCGAAGGTGATTTATGATCTAATTAAATTGAATATATTGATAGTCTAATCCCTTGGGATCATATTTTATCAAAACTATGAATTTTTTCTCTCACGCTAGATCTGAAACCTCTTCTAGGTTGTGGAGGATGTGATGATTCAATTTATCTATTTTATCCCCAATTGTATGTTAAATAGTTACAATACCATCAATAATTAGTCATATCTAGTGAAAATTATTATTTTAGTAAGTATTTAGATTTAATAAAATGGTGTTACTATGACAATAGTGTTCATGATTTCCTGGTTCTTCGATGATTGGGAATTTCTAGGAATTAATAATCACCAACAAAAACATTTGAAGTTTTTAGCAGACACCTATTCTTAGTTTTTATTAAATTGAACATGAATGGGGCCTTTTTGGGAACATAGGTCTCTCAAGGTGTGGTGGGTTCCTTAATAATTGTAATGGATGGATTTTTGGTAGCTTATATGGATCATGTGGAGTGAATTCATTAATTTAATAAGAAAGGAAAGGTGTGATTAATATAGTCACTTTTGTAATATAAATATTTGGAATAATATATGATCAGAAAGATATTCCAATATTTTTTTCAATCATTTAGAAATGGTGCATTGTATCTCTCATGGAGACTCATGGCTTGTTTGATAGAAAATGTGGAATTATTTATACACCTCAATTTTATTGGCACACATGTCTACAAAGAGGCGAATTATGTTAAAGATGGTCTTTTAAATTGTTGAATAAATATTAATTTGACTTGTTCTGATTATCTCCTTACAGATTTAGTTCTACATCATGATAGAGATTGTAGTAAAATCCCATTCCTCAATATTATATAGCTCCTCTTTCAGTAAATCTCCTTGTCCATTTTGGATTAGGAACCTATAAAATGAAATGTAAAATTAGTAAAATATTGTAGTAAATAAAAATATCTCTAAACTAAGTAATATGGACTCCCCATTAATCATCATCAATACAAGTTCCACTAAAATTGAACACCACCAGAATCCTCTACACACCTACTCTTCGTCCCCATATTTCACCATGAATTGTGTGTTGGATTTAAAGACAAGACACATGTGGCCAAAAATCACATGAATGGGTGGGAATAAAAAAAATCCTAATCAGATTCCCTATATATAAAAATGAATATATAGGATTACAAGCTACCTTAAATATAATAAACCAAGATATGCTTCAAAATTATATGTTAACCAAGGTTAAAAAGGAACTGAATTTTCATAGACTAGTTCCATAGAAGTAGTATTCTAAAGAATATCAAATTATTTTATCCACTACTATAATAATCACTCAAAATACCTGACTTCACACAAATATACATCATCCCTTTTATATTTGTATTAGTAGGGGACCCACACTTCACTGAAGAGTGAACATCGGTCATAGGTTTACTGAACCCTATAGAGGACTAGTGCCTTGTCATGTGAGGTATGAATCAAATGAGGGGGATTCATAATTCATAAATGGATGACCCATTCCCCCTTATGAAGGGGTGTTACTAAGTTCATTACATATATTAAGGATCCATGAACATGTGACTTTATGCTTCATGGGGATTACCAATACCCTGTCTACTCCAACAGTATTGATCAATCCCAATTATCATCTATATAAAACTAAGGAACCTAAAATAAATGATAACATTTGAATTTATACCTAGATGATTAAGAGGAATAATACATAAAATTAGACATTATAAAACATAGAATGGACTAATCATTCATCCAAAACGTCGACTCATGAATAAAATAAATGAATATAAAGAACTATTTTTTACAAAAAATGTACTCTGAAGTACACCATGTATTGTTCCCAATAGTAGTAAAACAAATTAAATAAATTTCAGTTAATTTGAAATCAACCTATACGACATGTATAAGTGGGAACAATGAATGCATGACAGTTAGGAAAGTTTTTCATGTACTTTGTTAAACCCCATATATATAAAAGGTAATAATTCTATTTCTCTTTCAAGAAAAATAATGTATTTTTTTGGTTTTTGGGATCTTGGAGGGGATGAATAGTGATTTAGGGTTAGTTTCAAGGATTTTGACTTCATCTCGGGCTGAAGTTATTCTCTAGGTGAATTATCAAGACATAACACATGATAATTGTATTGTGATGAAGGATATAAATGGGGTTTTCAAGCCATAGCGGTGTGAGTTTCACCATGAAGAGGGATGCGAAAGAATATACTTTTTAGGTTGGTTATGATTAATTTTTTTTGGGTTCAAGGATCATACTATAATAGAAGAGGGTTCTGGACATGTGAGGGATATATAAGTGAAACAATTGATTTGTGTGATATTAAATCCTTCCATAGGTTGTGGGGCATGCCATGGAAAATGTGTTTTTCCATAAATCCCAACTCAAGGTGGTGTTGTTAAGGTGAAATTATCATTGGATGTCCTGTGAAGGTGGAAATTTATGGGAGAACTTCCCTATAAAGTGGGAGGTTGTATCATTGAGACCTATATATTTATTTTCTTGTTTCATCTATGGAGAGTGGTGATTCACTCTGACTATAGGGGTAACGCTAAAACACATGTCCAATTATGTTTTTTATGACATAATTAATTTATTTAAAAATGTTAATGGTTAATATATATTAAGTGCCTATAATTTCCATTACATTAGTCAGTCTATCACTCTCTTTTTTTTACTTTCTCTTATTTTTGGTTCTCCACCATATGGTCTTAGAATCATGTGTTTTATGTCATATTAGGTATCCTCGGGTAATGTTATCTATCCAATTTTATCATTTTTTTATTCCTCAATTTTTAACATGAATCATTATCAGATCCATAATTTTACATTTCTTTCTAATTCTATGATTCATTTTATTTAAGGTTGAATTGATAGGTGATATTTTATGCGAAAGATACTATAGTTTTAGGTATGTGGCCAATTTATTCATTAAAAATTTATATATGGATTTAATAAAGTGTAAATAATGTTGGAAACACTATTTTGTTACATATTACCTATAATTAATTTAAATAACATATTTTTCATTCCAATGGTGTGGGTAAAAACTAATTGACTATGAGTGGTTGATATGTGGTTTTTATTGACACAGTAGTCACTAATGACCAATCTCATGTGAATAGAAATATTAAACTATGAACTTGGACCTAGAATAAGTTTTTGTGGTTGGGAATATACTTATGATTCTAGTGAGGTATCCTAAACTACACTTTAGTATAAGAAATATTGCGACTGTGATTAGAAATAAGTGATTGGGTCTATGAATGAAACTTAGTTATGGGTTAATCTCTTAATATCATTACATTGTTTTGATAGTCATAAACTCTATTTATTGATTATAAATGTTAGATCATCTATTACAATGACTCTTAGCTTTACGGTGGTGCCTCATAATCTAAATCTAATAAATGATGGAAACTCATACACATGATTGAGGCTAGTGATCCATCCTTCATCATGTGGTTATTGGAATGGTGGATCCTCAACTAAATTGAGATGTTATATTGGTGGCATGTCTTCCACTAGATTGATTGTTTTAGTGAAACCTCATTACCCTATGATATCTTTACAAGTATTGAATCACCTACATAGGGACTTTTTATGGAGATATATGCTCCACATCTGATTTAATTTCAATGTTCTTTTAAAACATTAATAATTAATTACAATAGTATATCATCCACCAAGAGGTTGATATTGGTCATGCATCATCAACCACGAGATGTTGTCTTAGTAGTGTATCATACATATGGGGATTTAAGAAAGTGATATGCCATCCACCTGAAGACGGATATTGAAGGTTTATTTTCCACCTAGTTGAGATGAATTAGTGGTGTTTTATCCACCTAAACTATGAAAAATTATTATGTTTTACACCCAAGCCTAGATAGTTTTGGTGTATCATTTGCATGGTTTTGATGATTTCCAGTTCACTAGGAGATAAATTGTATTCCTCAGTGTCAGGTAGGTTTTGGATAATTCTTCCAGTTGGATTGTGATGATGATACATCAATCACATAATGATTCACAATGGAAATAACACAATAAATTTAATTATTATATGATGAGTGATATATTTTTATTCATTGAAGTTTGACTTGACTATGATTATATCATCCCATTCTATCACCTATAGAAGATGTTATGGTCACTTTTTGTCTATAAGGATTACTCAACTAGGTGATAAGATTATTTATTTATGTTCTTTGTTAATATTTTATATTGAACATTCAGGTTTATTTATTAGACTCTATAGGGACACTATTGGTATTGGCCTACTAATTTGGACTCATACCATGCCTAGGTTCCCAAATAGCTATTTAGGCATTATGTATTGTGATGTAGGTAAGGGGATGGGACATGGTAATTTAAACATATAATATATGGGAGCTTGGTTAGAATTGGGATATATGACTAGGCCATGACTTGGGAATAGTTATATAGATGTTTATTTTATATTTGTTTATTTTTGACCAAAGGGTATATGATTATCCCACAACAGATCTCATTTATGATAGAAAATTTATCCGATAGGTATAACTATGCATGTTGATATAACATGATTTTTGATATTTAGAATTGGCTAGTATTTATGTATGATGTATATTTTTTACTAACCTGTTACTATAATGATTTTTTAGGATATTTATCCTTCTTTCTATGATGATTATCTCTACCTGTGAGAATTGTCTCCCTGCTTTTTATATTCTGATTCTCATCATGAGCCATTAGCCTCTAACATATGGGTAGGTTCACTTGAGTTATGTAGTGATCCAATTTTGTGATAGTGAAGGTGATCCATATTGTGAAACAAGTTATACATACATAAATAATACATTGACACCAGGGTTTAACTTATACATCTCAAAAAGTTTTTCATAACCGAAGGTCCTACATGTGTTATGTCTTAGAGTCTAGATACAGAAATGTCTTATTTTTCAACATTATTTAACATTTATCAATAATCTTGATCCTTTTAAACTTTTTGTAGAAATATCATATGATATAATCATTTTTATTACATGATAACTGGAAAAAAGAAAAAGGTCAGATTGAATGATGATTAAGGGATTCTTATAATCTAGTCACAACTTTTTGGTCATAAACATTAGCGAAAACATCCAAAATAGAGAAATATCAGATAAAAATATCGTTGGTTCATAAGTGAAAATCATAAAACATTATTGAAAATTAAGTTTCATAGAATATTAAGATATTACGGTTTCATGGCCATCAAAACATGGATTAGAAACACATAATAAAAATCAAACAAAACATGAATTCAAAACATAATAAAGAAGTATATTTTTTAGAACATGGAATATCACAATCATTTGGAATAATATAGAAATATAGATCATTTTATATATTATTCACAAACATAAAAAGAGGAAAATATTATATTGAAAAACAATAATGAAAACCCATTTATTTTGTGAACCAATCCAAGTATGTAGACCCTTTAGTTTGAAAAAAATCTAATTTTTACCACCCTTTAGTTTGTCAAAAACTATAAATATATTTATATTATTTATTATCTGATGAGACATAATACCATAATCAATACATTTGAGGGAGATACATAACCCCTCCAATAATCATCCATATATATGAGTTCCACTTAAAATCAAATCATTAATCTTATCATAAATAACCAGTGTTATGAAAATTGGTTTTATAATTTTTCTAAATGGTATCACAAAAAAACATAGTCATTTGATTCAAAAAACATAATATAAAAAAATTAGTATTTATGGAGTGTATATCTATTGTGATTTATGAACCATTACTCTATTAGAGAATAATCCTTTGAAAATGGAAGAAAATCAAAAAAAGTAATTTCATAAAAGGAATTTCATAATATAATATTAAAAAGACATGATTTTTAAGTCAGAGTCAAAAAACGATATATTTGGAAGATAAAGATAAATATTCTAAAAATAGTACATAAAAATAGATTTCGATAAGTTGACCATGATATGAATTAAAACATATTTCAAAACATAAAGTATAAGGGAAGATCTTAAGATCATGGTATGGAGAAACCTTTTAAATATTTTAACACACATTTATTAAAACCCCACATCATCAAAATGATAATGAAAATATTGTTTGAAAATGAATATATAGGAATATAACGATCATTGGAGATAAATTCTTTTGAGTTTATAATATGGTAATGATAACATTGGTGGTAAGTAGCTACATTGATATAGAATAATCATCATTTAAAATAAATGGGAATTAATATTAAAAACAATTATTTTTCACAAATAAAAATATAATAATTTAAGAAGAACTCATTTTTTGTGAAACATTATATCACAAAAAAATAACTGTGAAAAAAACGTATTCATGTGGTATAATAGACCAATCTTCAAATATAATATCCAAAGAGGTGTGATTATGATAAAATAAAAATATTTGTGTCACAAAAACCCCTTACAAACCTTATATCCATTAAATTAAAAGAAATTTAATTAAGGAACATGATATGGATCTTAAATATAAGGTCCCGGCCTTAAACATTACTTAATATTGAATTAAATGAATAATTCACATTGAGGATCTTTTCAGGTTTAGAGTTTTAGATAATTAGAACATAACTATTACATCTCAAAAGATTTACAAAGTAGCTACTTCTACCAAGTTTCCATAGAATAAAAAACTCTTAAAAAGAAACATGTCTAGTTCCATGTTTTATATAGCATGACATCCCCTTGATCCCATCCTTGACCTTATTCCACATTAAGTCCTGTGAAAAACATTTCAAAAAAACTTTGGGTGAGCATAAAAAGCTCAGTAAGGGATACACAAAGAATGAAAACTGTTAGTTTATCAAAACAATAAGTAAACCATGTATACTTTTTCAAAGTAATACTTTTCACCTTTATGAAGTAGTATAAACTCTTCACTGAATAAAAAATCATTACTCACCCTTTTGTAACCAAAATATTACAATAAAACCCATAAAAATATCACATAACATATAAAGGTAACTTGGGACATAAACATACTTAAGTGGAATAACCATACGGTCGACTTCCACACATATCACTTAATGGAATATCCATACGGCCAACTTCCATACATACTTAATGGAATAGCCATACGGCCGAATTCCATACCCAATGCATTGGAGGTTATAACGTAACCACCCGTCCTAGTATTCATGGCACCACCCGTCATATGGTTTATCACTTAACCACCCGTTAAATGTCCAAGTACCATAATAAAATCATAAGACATAAAACCAATATAAAGGAATGATAACATTTCCACATTTCAATCACAATATATCATTTAAATATATTGACATAATATAATCCTTTATCAAAACCATTTTCAATACCAAAATACAGAAAAGAGTATATGGTATTTATTTTATTTTAAAAACATTACGGCTTGTTGAGGAAGCCAAAGACCAAAAAATACTCACGGTGACAGAAAAGGTCGTTGTCACCGCGTACGTTAAAAACAACATTCCTTTTTGTCGTTTAGTAAAACGATTCGTAGAAAAATATTCCTTTTGTATAAAAGTAAAAGTAAAAGGGTTTTATACACCGTATAAAAGATAGTTGTGTATAGAACGAAATATGCCTCAATGAAAGGAGATTGAGACGAAGTCCCTTACCTCGGGTCCGACTTGACTCGATCGTTCTTTAACGTCCTGAATAATAAACTTGAGTTAATTTATACTTGATTAAGAACATTTTTAAAGTTCATTATTACTTTTATATCAATTATTGCCATGTTATAAATATTATGTAACCATTTAAGTTAATAATGTTTGTTTTGTCGATATTTGGTTCTTAAGCCGAAAGTGGAATTCTTACAATTACATGTTGTTCATGTGGTCAAAGGTTCTTTATATCCAAAATGACATTCCTGATTTGGATAGAATATATATCATATATATCCATAATATACATGTATTTATAATATTACATAATCATTTAGAGGTAAGAAATGAAATGCACCGTTCATGGAGACGGTAAGCCGTACGTACGCATGAACGGTACTTTCATTTCATTGACATATTAATGGAATTAAAAATAAATGAGAGATATGTATATTTTAATTCCAGAATTATATTCATCATTTAGATGTATCATTCATTATATATATCCATTATATACATGTACTTTTATGAGTACATTACATTTGGGGATAAGAAATGAAATGCACCTTTCATGGAGACGATAAGCCGTACGTACGCATGAACGCTACTTTCATTTCTATCTCATACTTTAATGGAAAGAAATAATAATGATATAGAGGTATATTATAATTCCAGTATAACATCATATATAATAACTTTAAATCCATCCTCTATATGTCCCACAATAAGGCATTAATGAATCACATCACTTTGAGGGGGCGGTAGTCCGCACTTCCTTAAATGAAGATATCGTGTTGACCCATAATGGAAACCATAAAGGTATGCCCAAAAATGAAAAATACAGAAGCTTAATGAAAACATAAACATATTATATATCATATATAAATAGAGTGTCATCTTAATGGCCACCTTTGAAGGTGTTAAAATAATGTTGAACAATCATCGTTTCGGGAGGCCGAAATTCACCATCCACGGAAACAGTATGTTCATTAACCATTAGATGTAGGTGTGTGTAAGTGTAGATATAATACTTCTTATAAAAACATCATATTATTTTGAGGATACTGGAGTTGTTACAAAATAAAATAATAAAAAGATATTAGGGGGTTGGAGAAGTAAAATAAAACAAAAGGGCTCAAAAGAAGACATTACCTTAAAATCGGCTAACTCTCTTAGATTTGAGCTCAAAGGCTTCCTTGGGAAACATTATGCCCAAAGTGATGCTTCAAGGAGTAATAGAGGGATGTGGAGAGCCAAAATGGGCAGGGGTTGGCCGATCAAAAGGCTTTGGGAGTGTGGGTAAGGAGGTAGAGGTGGGGGCCTTTTATAAGAGGAGAGGAGGGGCACTCTTGGAAGGTAAAGAAAGGTCACTTTATTTTAAAATGGTATTCGGATTTAAGAGGTCCCACATTGATGTGTTTCTAGGATAATGTGATAAGGGTTCTAAATCCACCCATCCAATAGGTTTTTTCTATGTTTAGGTCTTATATTTTACATTCTCTTTCCATTTTATTTAAATCGTTAAATAATGAGGCCAACACTGCATCATCATGATGTCATAAATAAATTAATTTATTTAATGTCTAAAAATTATAAAAAAATGTCATAATGTAGGAAAGTATTTTAGCTTTCTAATGAATATTTATAGTCAAAAATCTGACTTGTATAACCCCATGTAAAAATTGTTTTAGTAAAACATCTCATGTGTGTGTCATTTTTACTTTAACATTAAATAAAAAGTTATTTATGTCATTTTCCATCCAAAGTGGCTCTATGGGGTCCCCAAGTTGACCCATGGATTTTCTTGATCGTCCATGACACATCCAACAAGGGTAGGACATGTTTCAAGATATTTTCATTTTATTATAATATCATTTTTTTCTTAAATTGCACTAATTACCTCTAATCACGATTAAGAACTTAAAAGTTACTATTCAACAAAAAAAATATTTTAATCTCATTGAACCACATTTTACTTCTTAATAACAACCATGTATGTTAGATTTTTGAAATTCAAAACACAGAAGTGGTAAAATTTCATTTAAACGAAAAATCAGTTTTTGTAAGTACCACTTAGTGGTTTCACTATTCATCAAAAATTGAAGTTTTTCAGAAAAATACCAAAACTTCACCCTAAGCTATATTTGATATTCTGAATTAAAAAATGAGTTCCATTTTACAAAATTCACAAAATATAAGTTGCATTAATTAATTTAATAATTAATTCCCACTGTCAGAGAAAATAGTTTGTTTTTATGAAACAATAAGTATCAAAAGATTGACACTAGTTTAAGTCCAATTTCAAAGTGAAATTAATTCCAACGACCACTATTGGATTTACTGGTAAAAATATATTCTAATTTAACTTTAAAACCAATTAAAAATATAATCTAATCATCTTTAAAAATTAGATTAAAAAGAGGTTTTGAATTAAAATACAACATTTTACACTATTCATTAAAAAAATGAACTTTATCGGAAAGATACCAAAAATTTACACAACGTAAATTTTGATGTCACGATTCTAAAGAAGAGTTATATTTGGTCCAATAGAATTTATAAGATCGATCAAAACTATATTTAATGACGGTTCGCCGTCAAAAGGTGATAAGTGGACCTTTCGTGAAAATTATAGTATATAAGCCTAAAATTGAATTTTTTTTTTCGTATTTTAAGCCTTTATCCTTTATTAGATAAATGTAAAAACATTTAACAAACATATATAATCATATTTTGGTTATTTCTATCCATCCCCGCCAGTACAATGGCTACGTGTTAACTATCATTGAAAATAATATTATTTTCTTACTAGTGTGCAACGTAAGTTTTCAAAGGAACTCATCGTTGCGTATCGGGTAAGATATCGATAATAGCAACCCATTTAAAGTAAAATTAATATTTAATTCGTAAATATTAATAAATATGAAAATTATTTATTCTTTATTTACCTAGGATGTTACATCCTTCCCCCCTTTTGGGAATTGCATCCTCACAATTTTATTCACTTATCAAAATACGTGGGGGTATTTATCCCTCATAGCATTTTCAGATTCCCACGTTGCCTCTTCAACCATATGGTTTTTCCACAAAACCTTTACCTGGTGGATTACCTCATTTCATAACACTTGCTCCCTGTGGTCAAGAATCTGGACCCGTTGTTCCTCATAAGAGAGATTCTCTTCCAACTGAACTACCTCTCGGCACAAAACATGAGATGGATCTGGCATATACTTTCTCAGCATCGAAACATGAAAAACATTGTGTACCTGAGATGAACTCGGAGGTAATGCCACTCTGTATGAAACTGATCCAACTCTCTCCAGAATTTCATATGGTCCAATGAACCTTGGACTCAGCTTTCTTTTCTTACCAAATCTCATCACACTTTTCCATGGAGAAACCTTGAGAAAAACATGATCACCTACCTCGAAAGATAGATCCTTCCTCTGGTTATCCGCATAACTCTTCTGCCTTCTTTGAGCTGTTCTCATTGGTTTCAGAATCAACTGAACTTTTTTTGCCATCTCTTCTACCAATTCTGGTCCCATCAGCTCCCTTTCACCCACTTCATCCCAAAATGCTGGAGTTCGACACTGCTTCCCATATAATGCCTCAAATGGTTCCATCTGTATACTGGAATGAAAACTGTTATTATAAGAAAACTCAACCAAAGAAAGATGTTGGTCCCAACTTCCTGATAATCCATCGAACAAGATCGTAGCATATCCTCCAAGGTCTGAATTGTTCGTTCTAACTTCCAATCTGATTGAGGATGAAAAGCTGTACTAAAATTTAATTCTGTACCCAACAACTTCTGAAGGCATTTCCAAAAGTTAGAAGTAAACCTGGGATCACGGTCAGATACAATAGAGAGAGGAACTTCATGTAACCTGACTATCTCTTTAAGATACAAACGAGAAAGTTGATCTAGGGAAAAAGTATCTCGTATAGCAAGGAAATGAGCATATTTAGTCAAGCGATCAACAATAACCCAGATTGCATTATTACCTCAAGATGTCCTCGGTAATCCCACAACAAAGTCCATGGATATATTCTCCCATTTCCACTCTGGCACTGGTAAAGTCTGAAGCATCCCTTTCGATAACTGCCGCTCTACTTTAACCTACTGACAAGCCAAACACTTCACAGTAAAATCAGAAATATCTCTTTTCATTCCATACCACCAGTAAAACTCCCACAGATCTCTGTACATCTTAGTACTGCCAGGATGAACTGAAAACGGAGAACTATGAGCTTCACATGACAACTCTATCTTCAACTGTGAATCACAAGGCACACACAATCTCTTCCCAAACCTCAAAACACAATCATTATCAATGTTGAATTCATGCAACTTACCCTTCTGAACCAGCTCTACCTTTTTCTGCGACCCACTGTCTTGCTTCTGTGCTTGCTTGATTCTGTCTGATAGGGAAGATGTCACTGATACTTTTTCAACTCAAAGCATCGGCCACTTTATTTTCTTTTCCCGGATGGTAATGAATTGTACAATCATAATCCTGGATTAATTCTAGCCATCTCCTCTGTCTCATGTTCAATTCTTTCTGAGTGAATATATACATTAAACTTTTGTGATCAGTATATATTTCACACTTTACTCCATAAAAATGATGCCTCCAAATTTTTAGAGCAAAAAAAATTGCAGCTAATTCCAAGTCATGTGTAGGGTAATTTAATTCATGAGTTTTCAACTGACGTGAAGCATATGCAATTACCTAATCATTCTACATAAGGACACAACCAAGTCCCTTTAAAAAATCATCACTATATATAACAAACTCACCATTCCTGGAAGGAAGTTCCAAAACTGGAGCATTCACCAATCTTCTTTTCAACTTTTGAAAACAATCATCACATTCTTTTGTCCAGATAAACTTAACATCCTTTTGAGTTAGTTTAGTCATTGGACTATATAACCATGAAAAAATTTCAACAAACCTTCGGTAGTAACCTGCCAAACCAAGAAAACTACGGATCTAGGTTACATTTGTGGTTCTTGGCCATTCTTCAACAACTTTTGTTTTAGCAGGGTCAACAGTTATGCCATTTGTTTGAAACAATGTGACCAAGGAAAGAAATTTGTTATAACCAAAACTCACACTTTCTGAATTTTCCATATAGTTTCTTTCATTTTATGTTTTGCAATATAACCCTTAAATGACTTTCATGCTCCTCTTTACTTTTAAAAAACACTAAAATATCATCAATAAAAACAACCAACATTTTTCACCTGAGTCAATTGAGCCATCATTGCAGTAAATGGCTCAATTCTGATTCCGACCATCTCTGGTTGCTGATTCGAAAGGTCATTATACTCTGTATGCCTTCCTAGAAAAGCTGTTCTGTTTCCTCTATGGAAAACCATTCTTAACACTGAAATATCTTAGGCGAAGCAACATGGTAATCTTTAAATGCTATATCATTTCCATTTGACCATAAAAAAAATTTGGATAATAATTTAATAAAATTCTAACTTCTAAAGTTATCTAAACTGACCTCTGATACCAACTATAAGTCCCCGGACTTAAACATTACTTAATATTGAATTAAATGAATAATTCACATTGAGGATCTTTTCAGGTTTATAGTTTTAGAGAATTAGAACATTACTATTACATCTCAAAAGATTTACAAAGTAGTCACTTATACCAAGTTTCCATAGAATAAAAAACTCTAAAAAAGAAACATGTCTAGTTCCTTGCTTTATATAGCATAACATTCCCTTGATCCCATCCTTGACCTTATTCCACATTAAGTCCTGTGAAAAAAATTTCAAAAAAACTTGGGGTGAGTATAAACAGCTCAGTAAGGGATACACAAAGAATGAAAACTGTTATATTATCAAAATAATTAGTAAACCATGTATACTTTATCAAGGTAATACTTCTCACCTTTATGAAGTAGTATAAAATCTTCATTGAATAAAAGATCATTACTCACCATTTTTTAACCAAAAGATTACCATAAAACCCATAAAAATATCACATAACATATAAAGGTAACTTGGGACATAAACATACTTAAGTGGAATAACCATACGGTCGACTTCCACACATATCACTTAATGGAATAACCATACGGCCAACTTCCATACATACTTAATGGAAAATCCATATGATCGACTTCCATACCCAATGCATTGGAGGTTATCACATAACCACCCGTCCTGCTATTCACGGCACCACCCTTCATATGGTTTATCACGTAACCACCCGTTAAATGTCCAAGTACCATAATAAAATCATAAGACATAAAACCAATATAAAGGAATGATAACATTTCCACATTTCAATCAAAATATATCATTTAAATATATTGACATAATAGAATCCTTTATCAAAAACATTTTCAATACCAAAATACAGAAAATAGTATATGGTATTTATTTTATTTTAAAAACATTACGGCTTGTTGAGGAAGCCAAAGACCAAATAATACTCGCGGCGGTGGAAAAGGTCGTTGTCACCACGTACGTTAAAAAAAAATTCCTTTTGTCTTTTAGTAAAACGATTCATATAAAAAGATTCCTTTTGTATAAAAGTAAACGTAAAAGGGGTTTATACACCGTATAAAAGATAGTTGTGTATAGAACGAAATATGCCTCAATGAAAGGAGATTGAGACGAAGTCCCTTACCTCGGGTCCGACTTAACTCGATCATTCTTTAACGTCCTGAATAATAAACTTGAGTTAATTTTTACTTGATTAAGAACCTTTTTGAAGTTCAATATTCCTTTTATATCACTTATTGCCATGTTATAAACATTATGTAACCATTTAAGTTAATAATGTTTGTTTTGTCGATATTTGGTTCTTAAGTAGAAAGTGGACTTCTTACAATTACATGTTGTTCGTGTGGTTAAAGGTTCTTTATATCCAGAATGACATTCCTGGTTTGGATAGCATATATATCATATATATCCAGCATATACATGTATTTATAATATTACATAATCATTTAGAGGTAAGAAATGAAATGCACCGTTCATGGAGACGGTAAGCCGTACGTACGCATGAACACCACTTTCATTTCTTTGACATATTAATGGAATTAAAACTAAATGAGAGGTATGTATATTTTAATTCCAGAATTATATTCATCATTTAGATGTATCATTCATTATATATATCCATTATATACGTGTACTTTTAAGAGTACATTACATTTGGGGATAAGAAATGAAATGCACCATTCATGGAGACGGTAAGCCGTACGTACGCATGAACGCTACATTCATTTCTATCTCATACTATAATGGAAAGAAATAATAATGATATAGAGGTATATTATAATTCCAGTATAACATCATATATAATAACTTTAAATCCATCCTCTATACGTCCCACATAAGGCATTAACGAATCACATCACTTTGAGGGGGCGGTAGTCTGCACTTCCTTTAATGAAGATATCGTGTTTACCCATAATGGAAACCATAATGGTATGCCCAAAAATGAAAAATACAGAAGCTTAATGAAAACATAAACATATTATATATCATATATAAATATAGTGTCATCTTAATGGCCACCTTTGATGGTGTTAAAAGAATGTTGAACAATCATCGTTTCGGGAGGCAGAAATTCGCCATCCACGGAAACAATGTGTTCTTTAACCATTAGATGTAGGTGTGTGTAAGTGTAGCTCTAATCCTTCTTATAAAAACTTCCTAGTAAATTTAGGATACTGTAGTTGTTACAAAAGAAAATAATAAAAAGAGTTTAGGGGTTTGGAGAAGCAAAATAAAACAAAAGGGCTCAAAAGAAGACATTACCTTAAAATCAGGTAACTCTCTTAGATTTGAGCTCAAAGGCTTCCTTGGGAAGACTTCTGCCCAATGTGAGGCTTAAAGGAGTAAGAGATGGATGTGGAGAGACAAAATGGGCAGGGGTTGGCTGACCCAAAGGCTTTGGGAGTGTGGGTATGGAGGTAGAGGTGGGGGCCTTTTATAAGAGGAGAGGAGGGGCACTCTTAGAAGGTAAAGAAAAGTCACTTTATTTTAAAATGTTATTCGGATTTAATAGGTCCCAAATTTATATGTTTCGAGGATAAGGTGATAAGGGTTCTAAATTCACCCATTCAATAGGTTTTTTCCATGTGTAGGTCTTAGATTTTACATTATCTTTCCATTTTATTTAAATAGTTAAATAATGAGGTCATCGCTGCATCATCATGATGTCATAAATAATTTAATTTATTTAATGTATAAAAATTATAAAACAAATATCATGATGTAGGAAATATTTTTATCTTTCTAATGAATATTTATAATCAAAAATCTGACTTGTATTACCCCATGTAAATATTGTTTTAGTAAAACATCTCATGTGTGTGTCATTTTTACTTTAACATTAAATAAAAAGTTATTTATGTCATTTCTCTACCAAGTGGCTCCATGGGGTCCCCAAGACGACCCATGGCTTTTATTGGTCGTCCATGAAACATACAACAAGGGTAGGACATGTGTAAAGGTATTTTTATTTTATTATAATATCACTTTTTCCTAAAATTGCACTAATTACCTCTAATCGCGATTAAGAACTTAAAAGTTACTATTCACCAAAAAATATTTTAATCTCATTTAACCACATTTTACTTCTTAATAACAACCATGTATGTCATATTTTTGAAATTAAAAACACAAAAGTGGTAAAATTTTATTTAAACGAAAAATCTGTTTTTATAAGTACCACTTAGGGGTTTCACTATTCATCAAAATTGATGTTTTTCAGAAAAATACCAAAACTTCACCCGAAGATATATTTGATATTCCGAATTCAAAAATGTGGTCCATTTTACAAAATTAACAATATTTAAGTTGCATTAATTAATTTAATAATTAATTCCCACTGTTAGAGAAAATAGCGTGTTTTTATGAAACAATAAGTATCAAAAGATTGACACTAGTTTAAGTCCGATTTCAAAGTGAAATTAATTCCAACGACCACTATTGGATTTATTGGTAAAAATATATTCTAATTTCACTTTAAAAAAAATTCAAAATATAATCTAATCATCTTAAAAAATTTGATTAAAAATAGGTTTTGAATTAAAATACAACATTTAGACTATTCATTAAAAAAATGAACTTTATCAGAAAGATACCAAAAATTTACACAAAGTAAATTTCGATGTCCCGATTCTAAAGAAGAGTTATATTTTTTCCAATAGAATTTATAAGATTTATCAAAACTATATTTAATTACGGTTCTCCGTCAAAAGGTGATAAGTGGACCATTCGTGAAAATTAGAGTTTATAAGCCTAAAATTGAATTCTTTTCGTATTTTAAGCCTTTATAATTTATTAGATAAATGTAAAAACATTTAAAAAACATATATAATCATATTTTAGTTATTTCTATCCATTCCCGCCAGTACAACAGCTACGTGGTAACTAACATTTAAAATAATATTATTTTATTACTAGTGTGCAACGTAAGTTTTCAAAGGAACTCATCGTTGCGTATCGGGTACGCTATCGATCATAGCAACCCCTTTAAAGTAAAATTAATATTTAATTCGTAAATATTAATAAATATGAAAATTATTTATTCTTTATTTACCTGGGATGTTACATTGAAGACCAACTAATTATATTATTATTGTAAAATAAATTAATTATGAAACAATCACACACTGTAAAACATATATTGGTTCTTAGAATGAAATATTTGTGAAGAAATTAAATTTAAGACTAAGAACCCCTTCCATTAATCATACTTAGTCAAATGTTTTCTGAAATCATATAAAAAATATATAAATATATTAATATACAATTATTGAACCATATTCATACCAAAACTATTTTAAATTTTCATTTATAACCATTATCAACATTTATATTGGTTAGTTTTCCCAATTTTCTAACATCAGGTGTCTATAGTTTTGACCGCTTGAACTAGTTTCATAAGAGATGTGTCAATATTTTATCTTTATCCAAAATTCACCATTAAAATATCACTATTGATAATAAAATATATGTATAATAATTATTTATAAAGTTTATTTCTTAATTGGTTAGTGTTTCACTCTTTGTCCATCATTTTATTTATAGGTTCTCCAATGTTTCATTTTAGAGCCACAATTATTTAATAAAAATCAGATTTATTCATTTGAACTATTTTCATGACAATCCATTTGTGGTGGGGATGGAAATAAAAATGGAAACGAATCAATCCATGGAGGTGCTAGTCCACACATTCCTATGGATAATGATTTTGTTTTCATATAGAATAATAAAAATATATAATATATTATATAATTTAAGCATATGAAATATGTTATAAATATAGTAATTATTTATTAAATTTAAAAATTTATTTTTCTTTTAATAATGTTAATAAAAAAGATGATTCTTTGTGAGTTTTTTAGTCTACACACACACGAATGTTTTTTTCACTTTTATAATGTTAAAAGGGAAGGGTGGTTAATTATTATAACAAAATTTTAATTACATGTTAAATGACATCAATAATTATGTTATTACATTTATATGATTTTATATAATTTCCTTACGAATTAGTTAATATAAATTATTATAGAAAAGTTAGGGAGGCTTAGAACTTATACCCCACTTCATGGAGTATCTATTTTTCAAGGGGGGTTGAGGCATTGAGGGATGGTATTATCATAATAAAATAGCATATTTAACGTGGAAATTAATTTTTAGGATATATTTTTAGATTTATTGGGGTCAACTTATGAGGTTTTTTTGTGATGGGAAGAAAGGAGAGGAGATACCCTTTTAAAAGATGAAATGGATCAATTTTTTTGTAAATATCCATACCTTTTAAATAATGGGATGTTTATTACAAGGAAATATACTCAAAAAGTTGAGAAATAATGGGATGGTAGAAATACATGTTCAATATTTAATCAATCAAAACTTTACATAAATTTTTAAAAATGTTTCAACTCCTTTACTCTTGTAAATTTTACATTTTCCAATTTATTATTTATCGCAGTAACATGTTTTTACATAAGGTAACTTAATATTTATACCTAAATATAATTTGGATGTTATAAAATAATATGGACATGTTTACTATAAATTTTAAATCCCTTTTTATGTTTATGTTTCTAAATGTGTTAAGATTTCATTTTTATATAATAAAGATATAAATTATTAAAACTATTTTTAAGAAAAAATATCACCTAAAAACGGTATGTTACAGTATTCACCTAAAATGATTTTTTTAAAGAAACATATATTTTTTTATTAATTTGATATTTAGATGATGAATTATAAAATAATATTAATGGTTTTATATTCCCTTGAAAAAATTTATAAATTTTATTTTCAATTATCAACATGTAATATAGTGGAAATATGTATTTATAGGAAAATGACTTTATAATTTTTTAATATTATTTTTTCTTATAAATTAACTATAAATTAAATTTTAACATATTAATAATTAAATCAGTACATCATGTAATTACTCAATCATAATAAGCATAATTCCTGGAAAAAAAATTCTGGAATATATATGTTTAAGAATAATGTAAATTGGTAAAAAAAATCTTAAAAAGTATGAAAATTTAGGATATATTTATGAAAATAGATATTTTAGTACAATTTTATATAATAATAAATTATAATTACATAACACTATATGATATATTTATAAGACATAAGAAATAAATATTCTCTTAATTCCAGTTAAGGGTGGTGATTCGAGTAGCATATTTCTCGTGAAAACATTGAAAAACATGAATTACTCTTGTATACAATTTATAAGTGGCCGATCTCTCTAATCAAGAGCATTAATGTTTCTATTAAAATTTTTATTTGGAGTGTCAATATTTCAGAGAGGAAATTAGTTACTGTTTCTTGGAATAATTGTTGTAAACCCTATGATGTTGGGGGTCTTGGTATTAAAAATCTTGAGGTGTTTAATAATTATTTACAGGCCTCATTCATTTGGAGGCTTGTCAATGATAAATCTGAGTCTCTGGACTTTCTCTGCTATAAATTTAGGGATAGGCTCAAGAATGGAGTTTTTAATTATCTGGATTCTTCTGTTTGGCTTGCTTTTAAATACATCGTTTCCTCTATTGACTCTCATGCCAGATGGCTTGTTTCAAGGAACTCGTCTTTATCCTTTTGGAAGGCCAATTGGACTGGATGTCCTTTAGCTGACTCCTTGTTGGATGATGATTTTAATGTTGATATGGATGCTATGATTAAGGATCAGCTTGATAATATGGGGGGTCTCCCTAATCATATTGTTACTATTATCAATAGTTACTGTTTCTCTAACAGAGAGGATTTTTGGGCTTGGGAACCTGATTTTTGTGGCCTGTTGACTTCTAAAAATTTTTATTTTCATTCTCTATCCTGCAATATAGGGTGTAAATGGATGAGGGATCATCATATGAACTTTATTAGGCCATCTCGGTCTTCTTTTACCTGGAGACTGGCTCATGGGAAACTTCCTACTGATTATTTCCTTCAGAAATGTGGCATCTCTCTCTGCTCTTCGTGTATGTTTTGTCATCAACATAGGGAAAATATTGATCATTTGATTATTAGTTTTGTTAATGCCTCTTCAATGTGGAATGCTGTTTTTGATATCTTTTAAATTCCCATGCCTAATATGTCCTCAATTCATCATTTGCTTCAAAGCTGGAATTCTATTTCGCTCTCTCCCCAATTGTTGGATCTTTTTAGAGTCGCTGCTTCTAAACTCCTTAATTTTATTTGGTTTGCTCGAAATAAGATGATTCATGATAAATTTTCCTTCTCTGTTAGTGGGGTTTTATCTGCTATTCTTGGTGCTATGCGTAATGTTGTTATTCCAAGGAAGCATTTTTTTCTTTAACTCAGTACATGATTTTTCCGTTCTGAACAGGATAGGTGTTAAGGGTAATTTCAAGCCTCCGCGTGGTACTTTAGAAGTTCTCTGGAAGGAACCTTTTTTTGTTTGGTTAAAAGTAAATTCAGATGGTGCTTCTAGGGGTAATCCGGGGCATTCTGGTTATGGTGCTATTTTTAGGAATCATAAAGGGGATGTCCTTGGTTGTTTTCATGGTTCTTGTGGCTTTGCCTCTTCACTTGAGGCCGAAATGCTTGGCATTATTGTTGCTGTCGATCAAGCTGTGCAGCATGGTTGGGATAATTTAGGGTTTGAGAGTGATTCTTCTGTTGTTGTTTCTGCAATTAGGATGGGTCTTTATCACTTGTCCTGGAAGCTTACTAATCACTGGATTAATTGTTTGGAGACTCTTTTTTCTTTGAATCATGTTATCACTCACGTTTATAGGGATTCCAATTCTGTTGCTGATGGACTGGCTAATAAAGGTGTTAATGGTGTTGATTTTTTTTGGTTTGATCAAGTTCCTGATGATCTCATTATTTTTATTAATAAGGACCGTGACAAATCCCCCATTTTTAGACTTTTGTAAGTTTCTTTTGGGGCCTGTTTGTTTTTTTGGCTTGTTTCTTTTTCTTCAGGATGACAGTAGAGCTTTTCTGTGTCGAGTTGCTGTGGTTTCCTAAATTCTGGGAATCAGTGTGCTGATCTGGAGCAGGCTGGAGTCTGCAGAGTTGCTGGCTTCATTTGGTTTCCCAAATTTTGGGAATCCGTGTGCTGTTTGGAGCGGGCTGGAGGCTTAGTTGCTGGCTTCTTTTGGTGGAAGGAAGGCTTTTATGTAGCTGTTTTTTGGCTAATAAAGGCCAGGGCTGATGGAGGTTCTTCTATCAGGGAGAAATCTTATATGATCCGGCTTTGATCTTCATTGGCGGCATTGGTGGCCTCATCCCATAGCCCACCCTTTTTTGGGTGTTTTTCTGCTTTGGTTTCTTTCCTTTTCACCTTAACCATTTTTTATGGTTTTGGTGTTTTTTGTTTGTATTTTTCTTGTACTGTTTTCTTTTCTCATTAATAAATTTCCATTGTTAATGATAAATCCATAACAAGCTAGGATAACTTGTCATCTTGAGGGATACTTCCACTACTCAATGCCATTTATTTCCTTCATCGTTTTAATATAATTGTTACTCCCTTTTATACCTACAAATTTAAAGACAAAATTTTAATAGTAAAATATTGTTTTAAGATATAATAGTTTCATTTTAGATTGCGTCCCATGTCAAACACACTATTAAAATAATATTTATTTAATTATAATATACAATAAAATCTCATGTATTTAATTTATCCCCACTTAAATAAATTGTGTATTCACAATTTTATTTATTCATAACTTGTAAAATATTCAAGGGGTTCCAAATAACACCATGTTTAATTTAAAATTATGTTTCATCATCACTGTCCTTGTTATAGATTTTTAACTAATATTTTCTTTTACTATATGACTATATATAATGGAGTTTAAAACCATTTTTACTAAATACACCAATATAATGAAAGCTTTTTTCATATAGAGTTTATAATAAATAATACGTTAACAGGTTATAATGTGTTAATCGTCAGTAATGATATTTATATCTAAGAAATTATCATTTTCAAGAGTTCCAATAAATTCCTAATATCACATAAAAGTTTACTATTGTATAGATAAAATTATTTTATAGGTTAAAATTTCTATAAAAGTATATTTAATATGTGTTATATATGTGGGATTAAATAATAGAACCACTAAAATTGTTTATTAGTAATTATACATCTATTAAAAAAGTGGTGATTTTTTAGTAGATATTCTTGTTATAGAGGAGTAGTTCGAACCCGATAAGAATGAAGAAATCATAGTTCCTATTTGGGAAATCAATGTTCATAGTTCCACATCTTTTCCAGAATACACTTCTATTGTTGTGGTTTCATAGGCTTTCTCTTATTACCATGGTATAGGAAACCAATCATTTATATTATCCTCAACTGCCCAAGATTACTGAATCAGTTAATATAATGCCCAAACTGCATGCATTTCAAGCATTAAAGTGTGTATGGTTTATTGGTTTATGATTTTACACCATCCATTTCATTGTATGACCTTATTATCGCCTTATAAAAATCACAACTTTAGTAACCAATCATTACAAAATGGATCCATTTTATTATTCCATTGAGACAATCCCCTTAGTGATTCTTACCGAATTGTTTGCATGAAGTAAATCTAATATTCATTACTCTATCAAATTTATAACCTAAAATTAAATTATACTATATTTCTGTCGTCTTTGAAATGTTTGGAAACTAAAATAATTTTATATTGTTAATCAAATTTACTAATTGATGGTTTGAAATAATCACAATGTTTCTCATTGAAACTCTGATTCTGATGGGTTGTTCGTCAGGGTAATTTCTACATTATCCCCAACACTTATGGATATTTTAGTTTATATCCATTACTAAAATAAAAATGGTTGACATGAGTGATTAAAAATTAAAAATAAAAGGTAATTGTCAAAACCATGAAATGAATTCATCCTTAAAATGTATAATTAATTTTCACTATCTTGTAGGTTTATAGTTCCTTTAGTTCAACAGATATCGATGATAGTTGAACCTAGGTTAATTTATGTATGGTTATCTAGTACTTACCAACCTACACCTTAAGTGTAACTAGGAAATAAATCTGTGATATTTGGTTTTAAAGAGAATATTATCAATCATATCATATCCCATAAGAGTTTCTAGCCAAGTGTGAAGTCTTATATATACTCATCATACATCAATGTGATGAGCGATTCAAGGCTCACCTAACCGTTTTTAGGGTTATTACCTCATGGTTAATCCACATCAAAACCACATATTATATTAAATATCTAGAAAAAATATGTATCAATAGAAAGACCACTTACTCTATACCTTACCTAGTCTTCTAGATATCATCCTAGACCTATACAAAAATCAATGGTTTTTTTAGGAGGTTCTATAACATTAATGCCAATGATAACAAAAATAATCTCAAAAAATAAAAAATATTTACTATGATACCCACTATTTTCACCCAATATAAGAATACATAACTAATACATTGATAATATTGTTAAATTAATACATCACACAAATAGTTTCACAAAAATATGACTTAAACATTTAGTGTCTTAGAGACTAGCTATATAAAAATATTATTTGACAATACTTGTGAACATTTTTCTATGGCCATTATCTTACTACCACTCTTCAAGGTTATTCAGGTGATATAATCATCTTCATAAAATGGGGAATAGAAACAAAAGAATGGGGTGAGCTATAATGATTAGTAATGGAAACTTATTTACTAGTTGTTACTGTTAGATCAAAAAAATGAGGTAAAATATGAGGAAAAGAGAAATATAAGATAAAAAGATCATGCGATCATTATTATAAATAATAAAACATAATTTAGGATTAAATATCATTGTATAGAATAATAAATCAATGTAAAGTCATCAAAACATATGAGTGAAACACATAAAATAAATCATACAAAATAATAAATCATATCCTAAGAAAGTGAAAAAAATGTAAGATCATGGAACATCTGATAGATTTGGAATAACTTGTAAAAGAGTCTCATTCTAGAGAATTGGAATAAAAATAGTCATAGTAAAACATTTTTAAGAAACACACACACTTAAACCCTTTTATTTTATGAAAAATCCATGTATAACCACCCTTTAATTTGTAAAGAATTCCAATTTTGTCCACACATTAGTTTGTAAAGAAATACTCTAAATTATATTATGAGATATAAAACCATTACCAACATATTTTTGGGTTATGTATATCCTAGCCCATTATTATACATAAATATTAGTTCTACTTAAAATCAAACCATTCATTTTATCATAAATAACCCATGAGAAGAAAGTGGGTTCCATAAAATTCCCAAATAGAATCACAGAAAAAACCAGGATAACATGATAAAAAAAATATCATCTCATAAAAGGAGTATTTAATAATATCAAATACATGGTAATATGTGAACAATTAATATATTAAATAATTATTTTTTCAAAAAGGAAGATATGTGAAAAACAATCTTAATATTTATGTCATAACATTTTCTTAAAAGATGTAATTTTCAAGTCACATTCCAAAAATAATTTATTTTATATTAAATGAAATATTATTAAAATATCACTTCAAAATATTTTACCATAAATATTACATGATAATAAATAAAATATATGTTAAAATGGGTAGAAAAATGGAATTTTATAATATGATGGTAATGTAAATCCTTTCAAATATTTTAAAATTGCGTTATTGAAAACCCATATTATTAAAAGGATAAAGAAAAATATTATATAATGAAAAATATGAATATAAGTATTATGGGATATAAATAAAATTTAATCTTACTATTTTTCATTTAGAACATTGTATGGGAGAAAAAACATGGATATGGAAATATAATATATTAAAAAGAATGAGAAATACTTTTAAGAAAAATTAATTTCCATTAAATAATAAACTAATCATGGAAGAGTAATTTAAAGTGAAATATTATTTCCTTATATAGGTGGGTATAAATTAAATATAACTTATCATAGTGTATAATAAATCAATCATGAAAGATAATTGTTAGATGGGAGTGATTGTGACACATGGAAAATATTTGAGTCATGAAAACCCATTTCGAACATCATATATATTGAATAAAAATATATTCAAAAGAAGAATAAGTTAAGCGTATTAAAACATGATGAATTAATTTAATATATTAATATTCATTAATTAGGTAGAAAAAAACATATTAAAGAAATCATGGTTCTCAAAATGAAATGCCCCTGAAAATTAAATTTGAGACAAAGAACCCTTTAACATTATTCTTTCTTATATGAATGTGTTCTAACCTATTATACAAGAACATTACTATCATAATATATAAAATTTTATAACCCTCTTTTATACCTTAAAATATTGATAATTTTTATTGACAATAATTATCTATATGCCTATTAGATAGTTATTTTTTCTTATTTTTTCACATCAGCTGTTTATAGTTTTGACAATTTGTACTGGTTTTATAGGAGCAGTGTCCATATTCATTCCCCTTAAAAATTTAATCATTAAAATACAATTAAATTTATTTTAGTGGATGAAAAATAATTATTTATTAAGATTAAATTTATTTTAATGAGTGTTTAACTCTATATCCATGAAGAAAAAATCGGTAAAAGTTGACATCAGTTATTCTCGTAGCCAATGAAAGGTGTTTTCAAAATATTTTAGTTAAACATTGATGCATCCATTAAAAAAAATATTTATTAATATATTTATATCATCTTATATCATTAATTATGTTTTCAAAGTCATTTATTATATAATTTTACTGAATTTTTAAATTAATTGGTCCTACCGACCCAAACACGAACAAACCATGATTATTGATGATTATGAGGTTACTTAAAGGAAATGACATTAACACCACATCATAATGAAATAATTTAGTTTTTATTAGTGTGATATATCTTAATTATAATTTATTAAAAACAATAACTAATGGATATAAAAATATTACATAATTCAGATAAAATAATTCACTCATAGTATTCTTGTTTCAAACGATTGAATTACTGATGATCATTTATTGAAAATATGATTAATAGGTTGTAGAATTTTTCATGAAAGAAACAAAATGATATAATAAAAATAATATTTATCAATTAAAACATTTATAATTATCATACATGTAATTCCATGATGAAAATATAAAACGAAATGAATCGTTCCAAGAAGGCTGTATCTCAAACATATGCATGAGTGATGATAAAGTTTTCCATAGAACCTGAGAAATTTATATTATTTTATATAATTAAAAATTGAAAATATTTTGTAAAAATCATAGTTACATATTAAATTCATCATCTTGACATTCCAAGTAAATTCTTTAAGTAAAATTAATGAAAATTCATTGTGGATGTGGTAGTTTTCACGCGCACAGATGAATACCATTTTCACTTCTCTTAAAGGGAAAGGGATGGGTTGTTAATAATTTTAAAATCCTTATAATAATTTATAATTATAATATTTATTTTTATTTTATCATTTTATGATGGACTATTGGTATTAAAGGAAGATTAATCCCATAATAATAAACAGAAAAGTGAAAGAGAGGTTGGGAACTTGTACCTCACTTCTTAGATTATCCCTATTTCCAAGGGTGTTATACCATTGAAGGATAAAAATTTGAGAAATAGAGAACATTTTTAAGATGTATGGGAGTTTTTAGAATATTTTTGGTTTTATTTTGGGATTAACGTATCAAGATGTGGTATAAGGGGAAATATAGAGAGGAAAACCTATTTTATAAGAGAAAAGGGTTGATATTTTTTGTAAATAACTTCAAATTATAAATATTGGGAAGTCAATCTAAATGAAAATGAATCAAAATATTTAAATAATAACCATGTCGGTAAGATATAAGACTGATATAAGATCAAAAAGTTATTTTAACACATGTTATAAACATGTTTCATCCTTTTTACTCTTTTTATTATTAATTTTTCTTATTTAATATTTTTATGCAGAAACTAGTTTTTATCTATGGTAACATAATATTTATGACCAAAAATAAAATGGAAAATATTTTTTAATTTGGGACTACTAATTATAAATTTAAAATCAATTTTTTATTATTCAATTTATAATCATTTTTAAAACTAATTTTAATATATTTAATATATAATATAGAAAATCATTTTTTTAGAAAAAGTATTACTTGAGTTCTAAAATATAAACAATAGGGTTGTAAACTATAAAAACTATTTCAATATATATAATTTAAATTTTAAAATACATATTTATTTCATGAAAAAGGTTCTCAAAATTTCTATTCAACCCTTATATATTGATATTGGCATAAAAAGTAATAGTATAAAAAAAATCATTATATTACAATATTAACCTAAAAATCATTTTTGAGAAAAAAATAAAAAATTATCATAAACTAATAATTCAATGATAAATCAAGAAATGTAGTAATTTTTTTAAAGTCTAATTCTAATATTCTAAATTTTACTTTTAATAAAACACATAAAATATAGAAAAAATATGTTTTATAGGAAAAACTCTTTTTGTATATTAACCATTGTTTTTTATTTTAAATTTTAAATTAATATAGTGTTAATCTTTTATTCATAAAATAAATATATTTTAATATTGTTGAATCATAACAAACTTTTTTTCATAAATTAAAACTACACTTTTTGAAAATACATTTTTTAAATATAATTTGAATTATGAAAAAAATGAACACTGAAAAAGTAAAAAAAATAAATGTTATATATATATATATATTTATATATTGATATAATCACATATTATAATTATATAAGACCTCATGATCTAAACATAAGGAAAAAGCATTAGATAAGCTCTAGATGCTGTCGATGGTGGTGATTTAGCTATGCTATAACTCATGGAAATTTCCACAAGCCTGAATTTATTTTTCATGTGATTTCTACCATACAATATTTTTTGGGGTTTAACATGGGAATGGTCTAGATCAAAACCTAGTAAAGTTACCTCCTTCTCAGGCATGTATTAATGGGCTTCATAAGGGGTACTTCCACTTCTCGTTTCCAGTCCTTTCTTTAGTATATTTAGTTATATTATTACTTCCTTATATACTCAATAATTTAAAATCTATATTATAATGATCAAATTTTATTTTAACATATAAAATTATCATTTTTTTTCTATTTAATGATAAAAAAACTATTAACATAATATTTATTTAAGGCTATTATATAGTGAAATCTCTGGTCATTATAACCTGGGTCGGGTACATTACAAAGTGAAATTATATTATTATTTTTCATTTATCTTACATTTTGGGATATAGTAGACACCAGATAAGATGTTTTAATAGATCAGTATCAATCTTGTTCCTGGGAGTTACAAAACTACTTATAATGTAATTCCATTTTACTAGATATTGGACTATTATTCTTGGTCTTTTCTTTTAAACATGGATTACTTTTTTAAAATATAATTCATTATGATGCAAATTTTTAGTTTATTGGTGTTTACTCAAGGATCCTGGGGAAAGAGAGAATGTGTTTACCCATCATTACCGACACACATGTATCACATGATGTTTAAATGATTTATAGTTATATGTTCTTATTACGACTTATGTTTGGGTAATTTAACGTGTCAATAAAAACATACATAAAATTTTACTTTATATACTATTAATGGAACTATAATTGACTAATATGTGATTAATGACTATTACTGTGATATTATATTACTATTATGTGACCCCAATTTTAAATATTATATATTACCTAAGAGTTGGTGTATTAGTGTAGACTTCACCCATGTTTTTTTGAGACACATGAATTATAGGGTGTGAGTTTCTAGAAGAGTGGTGTGTTCCTTTCATTACATGATAATGATATTCAAATATATACCAATGATAAAAAGTTTATTTTGGGGGTGTGTTTGGAATTGAAGAGATATTCAACTATAGAGACCACCCATTAAGCACAATGAGGGAATAAATGAGTATATTCTATTATAATGAATTCATATTTCTTGTTATGGCTATTTATCTTATCCATTGGAAACAAAGAGAGGGATTGGATAAGGTGTTATATTCCATGGTGTTTGAGGTATTGATGGTTGGGATAACAATTTTAGATCTAATTCATGAATTATATCTAAAAGTTACGTCTCTATTTTTGTTTTTTTGGTGAACTACAAGATTCCATGATCTAGGTAAAGTTCATGAATTCAATATTTTATCACCTTGAGAAAAACATTAAATTGAAGGGGAACATCATCAAAAATATTCTTTGAGGGACATCAAAACACTAGTGGGATATTCAGGTATAGGTAGGTCATCTTACAAGGATTTTATAGAAGTAATTTCAATCAAACGTCATTGATAACTTCTTCCAATATATCTTTAGGGATAAAAAGGTTGGAGAGTTTATGAATTTAGTATAGGATAGATTTCAGTGAAATAATATTCAACCTAAATTACTAATTTTCTATGTTTTTACCCATATTGGTCAGTTTTGATAATTCTAGAGTCCAACATTTTAAAAATAGTTTGGGAAACTCAATCCAATCCATTTTAAATATATTCTAACTAATATCATTTATTAACACCATGAAACAAAATTTGATTATGGAGAAAAAAAATATTGAGGTAAGGTTATCTAAGTAGCATAATTCTTCTGCTGGGGTTGTAAGAGGGCCATTGGGTATTATTTATAGATGTTTTTAGAATTATCATAAGGCTGGAGAGAGGAAGAGAAGTCACTCAATGAGTTTTTCACTTTCTCCCAGCGGGTGAGACTTGATCAAGTGTTATTAGTGTAGAAAATAAACCGATATTCACCCTGATTATGACATATAGCAGAATGAGGTATGATCATATTGGGAATTGAAGCATCTACATAGGTATTATGGCATAAATACATGTATATTTAGTGGAATATGTTCTAGTTAGACTTAGGGATCAAGGGTAAGACCAAGATGATAATAGTATTCATATATTTGTAGATTTCATAGACATTCCGGTCATGATAGATGTTAATGTATGAGGAGGGAGGGGAGTCTCCACTAACAAGGCGATGTCACTCAGGGAAGCCAGTTGATGAGAGTTAAGAGCCAAAAAATCAATCAAAATTTACATCATCATGAAGATTATTTCTATATAGGTTGGGGATCCATCTAAAATATGGGTTATGATTCTCATGGTATTGATCCTATATTCTATATTATTAAATATAGGTGTATCACACTCATTCCTATATACACATCTAGTAAGTACCATGGGGATTTCAATAGTGTATTTTTTTGGTGTGTTGTTTATCGATGCACCATAAGGGGTGAGATTATAGGGTATCCAATGATATTCTCAGTTTGTTATAGTGATTATTAGATGTAGGATTCTCTTGGTCTTATTCATGTGGGATAATCCATATTTACATGGGAACATGTTGATGGATTGGTTGAATTACTATGGGGCTCACATTGATTTCTAATACAGAATTTTATATTTTATTTCCATTGAGGATGATTTTTATACCCACATCAGTGAATGGGATCTCTGAGTAGACAATTTCAAACCTTACCTTTAGTCTCTTGGGTAGATATAACTATATTTTCTAGAATTATTTTAAGAGTGGGGGATACTTACCATGCATCCTTTCCTCCCATAGTTGAAAGTACTAGGATGTTTTATTCTGAGTATTTTTTAGGTCTTCCACAAAAACATGAGATTTCATTACTGTTTAATCGTATCCCTTTCTTGGATCCAATTTCTATTCTGGCTTATAGGTTGGCACCTAATAAGATTTTAGTTATAAAGTCTTGACTTGAGGATTTAAAGGCGAAGGAATTCTTTTTCCTGATCATGTCCCCTTACTGTGTTTCCATATTTTTCTCCAAAAATAAAGATATGTCACTTGTTTTATACATAGATTACCGAAGGATAAACTAGTTGCTGGTTAATAATTAGTATTTTATTCTTCATAAAAATGACTTATTTGATATGGTGGTTGGGGCCACGTGGTTATCTAATATTAATTAGGGTTAGTATATCAGATTTTGGGAGTGAGATATTGTAATATTCAATATATTACTTTTAGAGTAATTATGACCTATATGAGTGTATTTTTATTTATTTTGGGTTTAATAATTCACTAATAGTGTTCATGGACCAAATGAATAAGATCTTCCTTTCTTTTTTTTACTCATTCGTGTTTTCCTTTGTAGATGATATTCTATTGTTTTATTTTTTAAATTAATATAATGATCATTATTTGGGGGGGTTTTACAAATACATTGAGGGACCATTTATTTTATTTCAAGATATCAATGTTATAGTTTTGTATATGTGAGATGGGATTCAAAAGTCATGTGATATCTATGACAAATATATTAGTGGGGATAAAGAAGTAATATGTTGTGGTTTTGAGTAAAAAAACTAAGAAAACATTTAAATTTATAGTTTCTTAGTATTGGAAGGTTTTATTGGTGTTTTATTTGATGATGTTCTAATTTAGAAGTAGTGATTACTGCCCGAACCAAGAACAGGGTAAAGTAATTATGGAACAACTAATTTAAAATGGCATTTTAGGAGAGAAATGATATATTTCAATACGAATTCTTCCTTACCATTCTTGAGTTGGGTAAAGTGTATAATTTATTTTTTTTGTGTCATTAAGTATTAAGATGGGAAATTCCAAAAATAGAGTAGGTTAGTGGTCACATATGTGTCCAGGTAGGTGAGGTGGAATGAGTGGAGAAACTTAACAACTAATATAGAGCTAGGGAAGATGTAATATGAGTTGAGTGGTTTTCACCACTACCAATTTTGTGAGGGGATTATTCAGTATGATTATCATAAAAGACTATGGGACATAGTCTTTTATATTGAAATAAACCATTTATAGTGGAGGAGGGTCAAGTAACTAAAGTCTTTTTAATATGAGATTGAATCTACCCATAGGAATGGGAACATCACAGATGAAACATTGATTAAAAAGAGAAAGAAAGAGTTACTGAAGGTGGCTAGTTGCAAGTGGTAGATTATTATAACTTCTCTGATATAATCCTTGAATATATATAGTATCGTGGTTGATAAACCCTAATATTAATGATTATTTCATCTCTAATCATTGAGACTGTAGAGGAGGTTATATACTTGAATTGAATTATTTGGTGATATCTGATGATATATATAGTGGGAAGGCACCATCTGATTATTCCCATGAGGTTGATGAGGTTCTTTATGTTTAATGATCTGTTGAAATTCTTATGATCATGAAAAAGTAGATACTATATTTCACTACGAGTTTACCAAGATGTACCATGATATTAATAGGTAGTAGTGGTTGACCAGTATGAAGAAAGACTTTATGGGGTTCATTTTATTGTTCTCCTATTATTAGAAGATTTTGACTGAAAAAATTGTATAAAAGGTATTATTTATACATTACTCATTCGATAATAGATGTGGGATGATCTGACCATAAATTTTTTGGTGGTATTGTAGAGGTCGTTTCATTAAAATGATGTGATATGGGTTGTATTGGATTTATTAATAAAGTTCATGAATTTCCTACCAATTCATGATAATTGTTCCATTGGTGAGCTAGGAAGGATATATATCTGGGAAATAGTGTATCTCAATGGGGTGCCTAAGGGAATTATTTCAAATCAAGAATCCCATTTCACATCATAATTCTGTTAAGGATTGCAGAAGGTTCTAAATAACCTGTTGTGGTTATGTGTTTCCTATAATACCTATATTTTTGAGCCATCAAAAATTAACATATAAGCATTAGGGGACATTCTTTGGTCACGTGTATTTGACGTTGGTTGTGGTGAAGCCAAACTTGATAAACTCTAAAATTAGTACCCTACCCAAATTACGACATACCCTATCAATGTTCATAATCCCAACTGGTGGGAGACTATAACTTGACCATAAAATAAATACGACAAGGAATTTTTTTTGAGAACATACATAAATAACATTGAATAGATATATACATAACATAGTGAAATAGTGGAAGATTTAAATATATGTCATAACTGAAAAAGAGGGTGAAAATGATAAAACTATAACATTGTTAGAAATTCACAAAGTGTATTTCCAAATATCAAAGAAAAAATAAAATAGGAAACCAAATACACTATATGAATGCATGGGAAAACTCCCACCATCTCTCCAACATCAACCTAGACACAGGTAATAGAAAACTGGACTACCTCACTGTGAAACATTGCCTTCCCATGTATTAAAGAATATAAAATGGTTTACGCACCACCGAAGGGGTGTCAGTAGTGTGAGATAAGTGGCTCAGTAGGATCCCACCCAAGAGTTCAATAATAAGTCTCTGTAAAATAATATGAACAATTATCATATTTTAAAGTAGACAAGGAATGATAAATCATTTTTAGTTTTTATATTAAAAGAATGAAAAATATTTAATTTTTAATTTTTTTAATGTTCTAAAAAATGATGGGTAATGTAGTTTGAAATCATATCATATAAATATATCAAAACAGATATATCAACTAAAACCAAACAAAGAATGTATAACATATTAGATCAAATCATGGGAAGTTCAACTCAAACAATACAATAAAAAATAAGAGGTAATATCATTCAAAGGATAACAATATGTTAGGATAGCTATGAAAATAATACTCGCATCATAAAAAATTTTGTGCATTATGATCCTAGATATATTTTTAAATCTAATATAAAGATAAAAACCCCATTAAGTGAACCTCCAAACAAGTATATCTAGTCCTAAGAAAAATAGGACTAGGGAGTAGAGGAACACCCCATGAGTGAACCCCTGATAATATAAATAGATTGGGAATATTAATACACCTTCCACCTTAGCACCCAAGGATATCCATGTGCTATGTTTTCCAAGACAATTCTTCAAAACTAAACCATTTGAAATATCCACTTCACAACACTTTCAAAAAAAATATTTTTCCAACATAACGAAAAAATAGTCATAGATAAAAAAACATTTTCAAACACACATATTCATCAATAAATCCTGAAATTTAATTATTAAAAAATTATCAAAATCTGGGAAATGTAGTTCATCCATCATAGGCTAGAGATGGAACCACATACCTCAAAATCGAGGTTGTACATAGCTGTAACTGGACCCTCCAAAAAGGAAGAAAACAACGTTGAAAAAGGAGGCCCTAAAAAAAGATGTACATGAATATAAATCAAACATAACGGTTATAATACATAGTAAGATCACTCAAAAAATTGGAGAGATGCATCCCAACCACAGTAAAGATTAATTGCTGAAAGAAGGGATTCAGATGTAGAAAATGTCCCCAGAATCGTCTGGGAGAGCTCCTATGTTAATGGAAAAAGAGGTTGTGGTCGGATGAAAATAGTAATTAGCCTTGAAACAAAAAAAATTATGAATAAATAGAATTATAGTAATGATATCCTAGTAAACGTTGTCTAATCCAAGAAGGGTGAAAACACCAAGGAACACGTCACCTTTTTTCAAAAAACCAGACTATATCCATTACACAAAGGGAACCGAATACACAACATGTAATCCTTTAACTATATGTACCAAAATCACTAAATTTATCCTAAAACCATTATATGTTATTTAAACACATTGTACAACTTGTATTTCCCCTACAGATTAAGAAAATTCTTTTTTTATATAGAAAATAACAGACCCACTCTGTCATTCTCTAAACGTGGGGAGAAACCTACGAATCCTTTTACACATTTATAATAATACTACATTAATTAAAAAAATATACATCCATAAATTTTTTTTCATTTCCCCAGATAAAGCTCTCATTCCTCTAGATTCCCAAGATACACCCATATAAAATGAAAAATTAATAATGGTAAGTGAATTACCCAAAAGATGGTAATAGGGTGATAAAAACTCACCCAAAAAGACTTTATTACATTGATAATTCATGTGAATAATGATACATAAAAAATAGACGAGGACACAACACCCTCATCAATGTCCCATACTTCCAAGTCTCATTAGAATCTGATCTATGACACCATAACTTTATGACAATTTGAATCAACTTCCCTTGTAATACTTTCAATAGAGATTCAACGATATCTAATGGATGCTATAGAATAGATACATTTGGATCTAACACAATATCTACCCAAATTATATAGTGAGATGTATCATGATGGTATTTCTTGGACTATAATATATAAAAGTCATCATGAATTCTTGTTTACTGAACAGTAAATGACAACCAATAAGAAACCAACCCAAGACACTCAGTGACTACAAAAATACTATAATATCTCAGAGAAATTTTTCCATGTTTTCTAAGATGATGATGATCCAAAATTGATGAAACCTTCATGAAATTTCAGTGACCTATAGAAAACCCCAAAAGAAGAATCTACAGATCCACATAGGATTTTTTTCAACTCTGATATTTTACCAGACACGAATGCCTATCCCTAATTCAAACTTATATCTCCTAAACATGACTCTGACCCATAAGAGAGAAATTTCCCACCCCTTCCCAAAAAAAATTGAAACCATCATGGGTGACCATACAAATCTTCAAAAGGATCCATTAAAATCGATGATTGATAATTTTGGTTATAAAAAACTCATTCAGTCCCATTTGGGTAACCCAAGATCCACCAAAAACCATGATATAGGCCCAAAGAATATTCCCTATTTTCCAAATATCATGCTCTATCTGACCATTGTTCTTTGGATGATATGTTTTACTCTACCTAAAATGAGTCTCCATTACCTACTGGAGGCTCCTATTTATCCTCTAAGTAAACCTTCAATCCCTGTATAATATAATGATGGAAGGAAAACCCCAAAATCCTCTAATCTCATACACATACACCTTACCCAAATATTCAACATTAGAAGAGTCCCTGATTGGAATAAAGTGATCTGAATTTATCATTTGACCAGTCACTTCCCAGATAGAATTCCTCACATGGAATGTCCATGGTAATCCAAAAAAAATATCTATGGACACCACATCCCATTTAAAAATTGGAACATGGAGAGGATGAAGCAATGAAAATTGTGTTAGATGCACTTCCACTCTATATTGAAAGGTGTAATAGAGGAAAAAATAATTATAAATTCTATATTTTATACCCTTCCCACAAAATCACCATCTCATTTCATAGTACATATTCATAGTTCCTGGATGAACAACCCTAGAAGAAATATGACTGTAAAATAAACTTATCTCCATATATATAATGGGATGAAAAACCAATTCCATAAATAAATTTGACATTTAATGAGGTAGAAAAACTAGAAAAAGTGCCCCCATAATTATGAGTTTCTTGAATTCCTCTAAACTCATCATCCTATTGCTGACTCTACAAAAAATAATAAAGAAGAGATGATGATAATTTAACACTAGCCATAACCATATTTGAAATTTATTACTAAAAATTCATATAAAACTATGAAAAAAATCCTCAAAATGTTCCACTCTTCCTTAAATTCCAAAATATATTACAATGGAACTTTCCTATGAAGTCCATCTGCACCGACAATCTTCTTCGCCAGGGTGTAGGTGATATTGATGTCAAATTTATGAAGGTATTTTCCCAATAATATTTGTATATGTTATTAGACACTGTAAGAGGATAATAATCAATTTTATAGTGTATAACTCTAATATGATTCACTATTCCTAATCACATTTTTTAATTTCATTTTTCAATATGAACATTATTTGACATTCTAATTGTAATTCTTTATTAAAATGATCTATTACACAGTACATTTTGGAACACCTCCTAAAATAACCAATAATACTGATTTTTTTTTCATACTTAATTTTCTCATCTCCTATGACATGATGTACATTAAATATTTCAGGGGATATTGGAGATTCATTTGGGATGATGGATAAAATGGGCCTACAAACTAGGAAATTATGGGAAAATTTAACTCAGAATATTCCCAATAAAATAAGTATAGTGATAAATATACAATCCCAATGATGGTCAAATTTGAAAAGTGGAAAATGGAAATCATGAGGAATATTTCATTACATAGTTTGGAGAGATACTTTGGTATTTTTAATGTTGTTCTAGATAGAATAATTTGAAGATGGAATTCTAGGATAGATTCTGTGGCATAGATTGATAGCCCACCATTTTAGTCATATATTCGAAACTAAATATCTTATTAGGCTGAAATGTTATTGGATACTAGGTAATATCATGGTATTTAATTTCTTCTTATGTGGATTACTCTAGTTATGCAACATAAGAACTCATTCTGGAACACATGTTCAATGGATGCATGCTGGCTTTATTATTTGATCAAGGGTGTAAAAGTAAACTTTCCCCAAACTTTCCACCCACCCTTGCCTATCATAATTATTTTTAAAGACATAAAATATTGGGTGATCAAACTAAGGATTAAAAAATTCCCATTTAATATCGTTGTGTTTTTGAATTTAAGAGATGTTAAGTATGATTTTATTTTATTATTATGCCGCCAATTTGATGTTGTAATCATATTTCTTCAATTGTATGTTTCTATAATCATGTTAAATTATTAATAAATAATCTACTTCTTCATTTTTTTGTTATTTTCTTCAACAAATTGATACTGTTTCAACAATTTGACATTTTTTTATATGGTGAAGATATAAATGCATCAAACAAAGGTGGATTGTTCGTTATTTCATTGTTTTTCACTTCTTCAATTATTCCCTCATGAGTCTATGTCCCATTTCTATTGAAATCATAACATAAATGGAGGGATAAAACTATTATAGGGGGGATACAAGGGAGTATAAATGCTCTGTGTTGGATGTTATTTATCACTCTATACAAGGTTAATAATTTCATTTATATGAGTTTTTCATCCAATGATTTTCTATCTTCTCCTTCATTAATAAATTTTATCCCCACAAATTTCATTTTTTAATAATATCCATTACCTAGGAGTGATTATAAAAATAAAACTCCATGTGTATTGTTGATTTTAATGTGTCTATGAATATTTCAAATATGTAATAAATTATTTTAGATTGATTTCCTTGAATGAATCCTTCCTGAGTTAATGAAATTGAAACATCTAAAAACAATTTCTTCTAATTTTTCCCTCATAATAACCTAGGATCAACCCATTATTGTTAATTAAAATGTATTATATTTCTAGGTTTTCATTTAAAAAATCTAATAACATATCAATGTTGGCCACTTCATATCCAAATATCCCTCTTATAATGTATTTGTCTTCAGGTTTCTTCATATGTCTCTGGGGATTCTAAAACCAAAGCCACAATACAAGAATCTTCTCAAACCCTAAGGAATTAGATAAATTTGGGGGATAGTATTGAGATAAATTTATTTTAAAGAAAATATATTGGTCAAACTATTATAGTTAGAAAATACTATGAACCTCCCCTTAAAAATATGGTTCTTCGATATATTTAAGCGCATTCATAACTGCCGTAAGATCTAAATCATTAGTGTGGTAATTATTTTCATGCACTCAAAGATGATGATATTCTTATGCTATGTTGTGATCATTCTGTATATTCACTCAACGGAGATAAGTTCCAAAATCATAAGAAACCCATATACCCCTTTATAGGCCTAGGTAAGATCAAAATATGAGCCGATGTCAAAAGTTCTTTCAGATTGTTAAAACAAGACTAGAATTTTAAATCCCATATGAATTTAACCCATTTATGGGTAAGAACAGTCAATGGTGACGATAAATTTGAGAAATACTTCATGAACATTAAATAGTATGCAACAAGACCAAGGAATATAAGAATCTAAATGAATTTCAATGGCTCTTCCCATGAAAAAAAACCTTCACCTTCTTAGGATCTGCTCATCAGCAATGTTCAGAAATCATGATCCACAAGAAATTCTGTTCTTGGATATAGAAATTATATTTTAGAATCATTCCATAAAAAGGTGAATTCTCTGGATTTCCATAACAAAACCCAAATAGCGTACATTCTTTCTTTTAGATAATTAATAAAGAAAAATATCATCCATGAACAATACCAAAAAAGTGTTGAGATATTGATGGAATTTTTGATCCATAAAATCCATAAAACTACAGGATATTTTTTAACATCCCAAGTAAGTAATGAATAATAGATATTTTTATCTATGTCTATTAATGAATTATATAGTGTTTTAGAGGCTTAAAATAAAAATAAATCCAATCTTAAGCATGGAATACACTAATATTTTTAAAAGATTATTTTACTGCCTTTTAATGGAAAACCATTTTTAAATCTACCTTTTTGACAATTTTATAAGGTATGTTTGTTAAAATAAACTTATTCTTTATGATTGGGACATCAAAATTTACTTTGTGAAAATTTTTGGTGTTTTTCTGAAAAAGTTCATTTTTTAATGAATAGTGAAAAATGTTGTATTTTAATTCAAACATCTTTTTAATATAATTTATTTATATGATTAGATTATATTTTTAATTGGTTTTAAATTAAAATTATAATATATTTTTACCATTTAATCCAATGGTGGTCATTGGAGTCAATTTCACTTTGAAATTGGACTTAAACTAGTGTCAATCTTTTGATACTTATTCTTTCATAAAAACATGCTATTTGTCATGACAACAAGAATTAATTATTAAATTAATTAATTTAACTTATATTATTTGAATTTTTTAAAATAGACATCATTTTTTAATTCACATTATCAAATATAGCTTAGGGTGAAGTTTTGGTATTTTTCTGAAAAACTTCAATTTTTGATGAATAGTGAAACCACTAAGTGGTACTTAAAAAACTGATTTTTCGTTTAAATGAAATTTTACCACCTCTGTGTTTTGAATTTGAAAAATCCGACATACATGGTTGTCATTAAGAAGTAAAATCTGGTTCAATGGGATTAAAATTATTTTTTGGTGAAAAGTAACTTTTAAGTTCTTAATCGCGATTAAAGGTAATTAGTGTAGTTTAAGGTAAAAATAATATTTTAATAATATGAGAAGAGAATGACACATGTCCTACCCTTATTGGATGTGTCATGGCTGACCAAGAAAATCCGTGGGTCAACTTGGGGAAAAACATTGAGCCACTTTGGAAGGAAAATGACATTAATATCTTTTAATTCAACGTTAAAGTAAAAATGTCACAAGCATGAGTTATTTTACTAAAACAATTTTTACATGCAGTTATACAATTAATATTTTTGACTATAAACCATCATTGAAAATATAATAATATTTTCTACATCATTGTATTTTTTATAATTATTACACTTTAAATAAATTAAATGATTTATGACATCATGATGATGCATCGATTACCTCATTATTTAACGATTTAAATAAAATGAAACGATAATGTAAAATATAAGACCTACACTTGTCAAAAACCTGTTGGTTGGGTATATTTCGAACCCTTATCACCTTATCCTCGAATTATATCAATGTGTGAACTTTTAAATACGAAACACATTTTAAAATAAAGTAACATTTCTTTACTTTCCAAGAGTGCCCCTCCTCTCCTCTTATAAAAGGCCCCCACCTCTACCTCCTTACCCACAATACCAAAGCCTTTGGCTCGGCCAAACCCTGCCCATTTTGTCTCTCCACATCCCTCTCTAACTCTTATAAGCCTCTCTTTGGGCAGAAGTCTTCCCAAGGAAGCCTTTGAGCTCAAACCAAAGGGAGTTACCCGATTTTAAGGTAATGTCTTCACTTGAGTCCTTTTGTTTTATTTTTCTTCACCAACCCCCTAAACTCTTTTTATTCATATATTTTGTAACCACTCTAGTATCTTCGATATACTAGTATGTTGTTATAATAAAGATTCGAGCTACACATACACACACCTACATCTAATGGATAAAGAACATATTGTTTCCGTGGATGGAGAATTTTTACCTCACGAAATGATGATTGTTCAACACTCATATAACACCTTCAAAGGTGACCATTAATATGTCACTATATTTATATATGATATATAATAAGTTTATGTTTTACTTAAGCTTCTGTATTTTTCATTTATGGCATTCCTTTATGGTTTCAATTATGGGTTAACACAATATCTTCATTTTTGGAAGTGCAGACTACTGCCCCCTCAAAGTGATTTGATTCGTTAATGCCATATGTGAGACGTATAAAGGATATAATTAATGATTTTATATATGATATTATACTAGAATTATAATATACCATTATATCATTATGATTCCATTCCATAAAATAAAAAATATAAATGAAAGTAGCGTTCATGCGTACGTACGGCTTACCGTCTCCATGAACGGTGCATTCATTTCTTACCTATAAATGTTATGTAATATTATAAATTCATGTATATACTGGATATATATGATATATATGATATCTACATCATGTGTATAACTCTGGATATAATGGATATATTAACAAATTGTAATTATAAAGAGCATATTTTTGACTCAAGTACCAATGATCGTTAAAACGACCATTATTAACCTAAATAATTACATAGTATTCATGACATGGTAATAAGTGATATAAAAGTAATAATGAACTTGTAAAAGGTTCATAAGAATGTATAAATTAACTCAATTTTATTATTCAGGACATTAAAGAACGATCGAGTCAAGTTAGACCCGAGGTATGTGACTTTATCTCAATCTCCTTTCATTGAGGCATATTATGTTTTATACACAACCTTATTTTATACGGTGTATAAAACCCTTTGACTTTTACATTTACTCAAGAGGAATCTTTTTATATGAAGCGTTTACTAAACGACAAAAGGTAATGTTTTGTTTTTGTCATACGTATGCGGCGACAATGACTTCTCTGCCGCCGTGACTATTATTTGAGTTTCGGCTTCTTCTACAAGCCATACTTTTTTTTAATGAAAAATAAATACCATGATTTAATTTTCATTTATTTTGGTATTGAAAATGGTTTTCATAATGTTTTTATTATATCAATGTGTTGTACTGATATCTTTTGATTGAAATATGAAAATTTTATGTTTCCTTTATGCATGTTTTATGTGATACGATTATGTTATGGTTCTTGAGAATTATTATGAAGACGGGTGGTTTCGTGATAAACTAAGGGTACGTGAGCCCGATATAGCTCTCCAATGCATTGGGTAAGGTAAAGGAGTGAAACGTTAAGGTTTATCAGAAGAGATTTAAGGAATATATTGTGATGGGTATTCCAAATGTAACAAAGAGGGTTACTCCCTACGTAAGAATGTTATGAATCCCTCAAGTTACCTTTATGTCTTATGATTTCTATGATTTATTCATGATTTGATGAGGTAGGTTAAAGTGCTTATGTTTTATGGGTAAAGTATGATTTCATTCTTATTTATATATGTACCCATGTTTCCTTTCCATATTTTTATATCCATTACTGAGTTTTTATGCTCATCCCAAGTCTCTGAAATGTTTTTCACAGGTCAAGGGAAAGGTACATGATATGATGATAGTGTCAAGGAAGTGTCAAGAAACAATCCATCTTTTATTTTAAATATGATTCCATTGATGGGAAAAATGAATACTATTTTTTATGTAACCACTTTGTTTAAATGTGGAATGTAATGCATGTTTTATGATCTAATTCTCTAAAACTCTAAACCTGAAAAGATTCTCAAGGTGTAATCTTGTAATAACTCAAGATTAAGTAATGTTTAAGGCTGGGGCATTATAGTTGGTATCAGAGGTCAGTTTAGATAACATTAGGAGTTAGAATTATTTTAAATGACTATCCAAAAAAAATTATGGTCAACTTGAAATCATATAGAATTTGAAGATTACCATGTTTCTTTATCTAAGACATGTTTGTTAAGAATGGTTTTCTGCAGAGGAAACAGGGAAGCAGTTTTAGGAAGGCATACAGAAGGAAATAACCTTCTGAACCATCATCCTAAGATGGTTGGAATTGGAACTGAATAGTTTGTTGCAGTAATGGAGCAGTTGACTCAAGCGATAAATGGTGGTGGTATCCAAGCACGAGATCAGCCAGATCAACCACAGAGGAACATGTCAGTGGTGGAACATTTCATGAGGAAACATCCGCCATCCTTCAGAGGATCATCTGACCCTGTGATAGCTGAAGGGTGGATTAAAGCACTGGAAAATATTTTTGATGTCATGGGGTGTTCAGACAATCAAAAGGTTAGTCTTGCTATTTACCATTTGGAGGGTGAAGTAGATCAGTGGTGGTTGATGGTTAAAAATATCAGGGACGCTGATGAGATTGATTCTCTCGACAGGGATGAATTTAAAGGTATGTTTCTGGAGAAGTATTTTCCTAAGGCTATTCGACTTCGGATGGAAACACAATTCTTGGAATTGAGGCAAGAGGAAGACTCAGTGGCTGCCTATGAAGAAAGGTTCACTTGATTAGAAAGGTATGCTCCAAATTTTATCCGAGACCTTGATAGTAGAATCAATCATTTTTATTCAGGATTAAAGCCAAAATATAGAAGGTCTTTAGCTTCTCATGAGTTCAAAAGTTATGAAAAGATTGTTCGATGTGCTGAGAAGGTGGAAATGGAGTTTGTCGATGATCAAGTGTTCTATAACAACCAATAGAAGAATAGAATGAGGTGGCAGGAGAAAGGAAAGAATTTTTAAAATATCTGTTGGTAAGAAAACTAAGTTTCTAGTTTATGATAAATGTGGTAAAAGGCATGCTGGGGAATTTCTTCTGAATTCTGGAAAGTGCTACCGATGTGGTAAGATGGGACATAAGGCTCGTGATTGCACTGAAAAAGATCAAGGTGATGGTAAGACCAAATTTGATTTACTATTAGTGAAATGTTTTAAGTGTAATGAGATGGGTCACTATGCAAATGAGTGTCCGAAAAAGAGCTCAAGTGATGGGAAGTAGTTAGACTACAAGAAGAAAGGGGTGGTGAAATCCTTTGCAACTACTTCAGAAGATGTCGGGCCATCAAATGAAGTTGTATCAGGTACTTTTTTTGTCTTTTCAGATTATGCCAGTGTGTTGTTTGATTTAGGGTCTACACATTCTTTCATCTCTGAAAACGTTTTTAGTAAAACGGGAATACCATCTCAGGAAATGACTCCTGAACTTTTGGTAAAAACACCTGGGGAAAATGTTTAGGCAAAAAGAATTTATAAGAATCCTCCTATCCTTATATGTGGAAAGATCCTACTTGCGAACCTTATTGCTTTACCTCTAGTAGAGTTTTTTATTATCATGGGTATGGATTGGATCTCTATTTACCATGATAAGATTGACTGTAGAGCTAAAGAAGTTTCTTTTCAGAAATACTTTCAGTTTGTGTACCAAAATGAACCCTTACTATTGATAACTTATCAAGAGGCCGATAAACTTGTAAAATATGTAAATGAATGTTACCTTGCACACATCGTTGAAAACAATGGAACTGTTCAGATTAATGATGTGCCAGTGGTAAATGAGTATCCTGATGCTTTTCCTGATGATTTTCCCGGAATAATACCAGATCGGGAAGTTGAGTTTACTATTGACTTGATTCCTGATGCTAAGCCAATTTCAAAACCCCCTTATCGAATGCCTCAAATTGAACTTTTAGAGTTGAAGGAGCAATTGCAAGATTTATTAGAGAAAGGGTTCATTCGACATAGCACATCACCATGGGGTGCTCCTGTTTTATTTGTTAAAAAGAAATATGGTTCAATGAGACTTTTCATTGATTATAGAGCCTTGAATAATATCACTGTTAAGAACAAATATCCTTTGCCTAATATCGATGATCTGTTTGATCAGCTCCAGGGAGCTCATTATTTTTCAAAGATTGACTTGAGATCAGGGTACCATCAGCTGAAGGTAAAGGAAGCAGACGATCCGAAGACTACGTTTTGTACAAGATATGGCCATTAAGAATTTGTAGTAATTCCTTTTGGGCTAACCAATGCACCTACTGTATTCATGGACTTAATGAATAGAATTTTCCATGAGTTCTTGGATATGATTGTGGTGGTTTTCATTGATGATATTTCGGTGTTTTCTAAATGTAAAGAGGAGCATGAAAGACATTTAAGGGTTATTTTGCAAACCATAAAATAAAAGAAATTGTATGGGAAATTCCGCAAGTGTGCGTTTTGGTTGCAACAAATTTATTTCCTTGGTCACATTGTTTCTAAAGATGGGATAACTATTGATCTTGAAAAAACAAAAGTTGTTGAAGAATGGCCAAGACCCACAAATGTAACAGAGATTCGTAGTTTCCTTGGTTTGACAAGCTATTACCGAAGGTTTGTTAAAAAAAATTCACGGTTATCTAGTCCAATGACTAAGCTTACTCGGAAGGGTGTTAAGTTTATTTTGGGAAAAGAATGTGATGATTATTTTCAGGAACTGAAAAGAATATTGGTGAATGCTCCAGTTTTGGAACTACCTTCCAGGAAGGTGGAATTTGTTATCTACAGTGATGCTTCATTGAAATGACTTGGTTGTGTCCTAATGCAGAATGATCAGGTAATTGCTTATGCTTCATGACAGTTGAAAACTCATGAGGTAAATTACCCTACACATGATTTGGAATTAGTTTCTATAGTTTTCTCTCTAAAAATTTGGAGGCATCATTTGTACGGAGTAAAGTGTGAAATATATACCGACAAACAAAGATTAAAGTATATATTCACATAGAAAGAATTGAACATGTGACAGAGGATATGGCTAGAATTAATCAAGGATTATGATTGTACAATTCATTACCATCCAGGAAAAGGAAATAAATTGGCAGATGTTTTGAGATGAAAAATTAATGCTTCATTAACAATGTTGTGTTTGGAACGTGATCCTTTGGTTAAGGATTTGTTGAACTTTGGCAGAGAAGTTGTTGGTGCAGGATGTCCTTCTGTTTTGTTTCAGGTATCAGTGAAATCTTCTCTATCAGATAGAATCAGGCAAGTATAGAAGAAAGATAGTGAGTTCCCATAAAAGGTAGAGATGGTTCAGAAGGGTAGGTTGCTTGAATTCATCATTGATAATGAATGTGTTTTGATATTTGGGAAGAGATTGTGTGTGCCTTGTTATTCACAGTTGAAGAGAGATTTGTTATGTGAAGCTCATAATTCTCCATTTTCAGTTCATCCTAGTAGTACTAAGATGTACATAGATCTACATGAGTATTACTGGTGGGATGGAATGAAAAGAGATATTGCTGATTTTACAGTGAAGTGTTTGACTTCTCAATAGGTTAAAGAAGAGTGGCAGTTACCGAAAGGGATGCTTCAGCCTTTACCAGTACCAAAATGGAAATGGGAGAATATATCCATGGACTTCGTTGTGGGATTGCTGAAGACACCACGAGGTAATAATGAAATCTGGGTTATTGTTGATCTCTTGAATAAATCTTCTCATTTCCTTGCTATACGAGATACTTTTTTCCTATATCAACTTTCCCGTTTGTACCTTAAAGAGATAGTCAGTTTTCATAGAGTTACTCTCTCCATTGTATCTGATCGTGATCCTAGGTTTACTTCTAAATTTTTGAAAGACCTTCAGAAGTCATTGGGTACTGAATTAAATTTTAGTACAGCCTTTCATCCTCAATCAGATGGGCAGTCAGAATGAACAATTCAGACATTGAAAGATATACTGCATGCTTGTTCGATGGATTATCAGGGATGTTGGGACCAACATCTTTCTTTGGTTGAGTTTTCTTATAATAACAGTTTTCAATCCAGTATACATATGGCACTATTTGAGGCGTTATATGGGAAGCGGTGTCGAACACCATCTTTTTGGGATGAAGTGGGTGAAAGGAAGCTGATGGGACCAGAATTGGTAGAATAGATGGAAAAAAAAGTTCATCCGATACAGAAACCCATGAGAACAGCTCAGAGCAGGAAGAAGAGTTATGCAGACACTAGGAGGAAGGATCTCTTTTTTGAGGTAAGTGATCATGTTTTTCTCAAAATATCACCATGGAAAAGTGTGATGCGATTTGGTAAGAAAGGAAAGCTGAGTCCAAGGTTCATTGGACCATATGAAATTCTGGAGAGAGTTGGATCAGTTGCATACCGAGTGGCTTTACCTCTGAGTTTATCTCAGATACACAATTTTTTTCATGTTTCGATGCTGAGAAAGTACATGCCAGATCCATCTCATGTTTTGAGTGCATAGGTAGTTCAGCTGGAAGGGAACCTATATTATGAGGAACAACCGGTCCAGAATCTTGACCACATGGAGAAAGTGTTACGGAATAAGGTGATTCATTAGGTAAAGGTTTTGTGGAAAAACCACATGATTGAAGAGGCAACATGGGAATCTGAAAATGCAATGAGGGATAAATACCCCCACTTATTCGATAAGTAAATAAATTGTGGGGACACAATTTTCTAAAGGGGGGAAGGATGTAACATCCCAAGTAAGTAATTAATAATAGATATTTTTATCTATGTCTATTAATGAATTAGATAGTGCTTTAGAGTCTTAAAATGAAAATATATCCAATCTTAAGCATGGAATACACTAATATTTTTAAAAGATTGTTTTACTGACTTTTAATGGAAAAACATTTTTAAATATATCTTTTGAAAATTTTATAAGCTATGTTTTTTCAAAATAAACTTATTCTTTATGATTGGGACATCAAAATTTAATTTGTGTAAATTTTTGGTATTTTTCTGAAATACTTCATTTTTTAATGAATAGTGAAAAATGGTGTATTTTAATTCAGAACCTATTTTTAATATAATTTATTTATATGATTAGATTATATTTTAAATTAGTTTTAAAGTGAAATTAGAATATATTTTTACCATTTAATCCAATGGTGGTCATTGGAATCAATTTCACTTTGAAATTGGACTTAAACTAGTGTCAATCTTTTGATACTTATTGTTTCATAAAAACACGCTATTTGTCATGACAGCGGGAATTAATTATTAAATTAATTAATGTAAATTATATTATTTTAATTTTGTAAAATAGACATCATTTTTGAATTCAGAATATCAAATATAGCTTAGGGTGATGTTTTTGTATTTTTCTGAAAAACTTCAATTTTTGATGAATAGTGAAACCACTAAGTGGTACTTACAAAACTGAGTTTTTGTTTAAATGAAATTTTACCACCTCTGTGTTTTGAGTTTCAAAAATCCGACATACATGGTTTTAATTATGAAGTAAAATGTGGTTCAATGGGATTAAAATAATTTTTTTGGTGAATAGTAACATTTAAGTTCTTAATCGCGATTAGAGGTAATTAGTGTAGTTTAAGGTAAAAATAATGTTTTAATAATATGAGATGAGATTGACACATGTCCTACCATTATTGGATATGTCATGGCCGACCAATAAAATCCATGGGTCAACTTGGGGACCCCATGGAGCCACTTTGGAAGGAAAATGACATTAATATCTTTTAATTCAATGTTAAAGTAAAAATGTCACAAGCATGAGTTATTTTACTAAAACAATTTTTAAATGGGGTTATACAAGTCAGATATTTGACTATAAATATTAATTGGAAAGATAAAAATATTTCATACATCATAGTATTTTTTTATAATTTTTAGACATTAAATATATTAAATTATTTATGACATAATGATGATGCATCGATTACCTCATTATTTAACGATTTAAATAAAATGAAAAGATAATGTAATATATAAGACCTACACTTGTCAAAAACCTATTGGTTGGGTATATTTCGAACCCTTATCACCTTATCCTCAAATTATATCAATGTGGGACCTTTTAAATCCGAAACTCATTTTAAAATAAAGTAACATTTCTTTACATTCCAAGAGTGCCCCTCCTCTCCTCTTATAAAAGGCCCCCACCTCTACCTCTTTAACCACACTTCCAAAGCCTTTGAATCGGACAAAACCTGCCCATTTTGTCTCTCCACATCCCTCTATAACTCTTATAAGCCTCACTTTGGGCATAAGTCTTCCCAAGGAAGCCATCGAGCTCAAACCAAAGGGAGTTACCCGATTTTAAGGTAATGTCTTCACTTGAGTCCTTTTGTTTAATTTTTATTCTCCAACCCCATAAACTCTTTTTATTCATTTATTTTGTAACAACTCCAGTATCTTCAATATTCTAGGATGTTTTTATAAGAAATATTCGAGCTACAGTTACACACACCTACATCTAATGGCTAAAGAACATACTGTTTCCGTGGATGGGGAATTTCTGCCTCACAAAACGATGATTGTTCAACACTCATATAACACCATCATAGGTGGACATTAAGATGTCACTATATTTATATATGATATATAATATGTTTATGTTTTACTTAAGCTTCTGTATTTTTCATTTATGGCATACCTTTATAGTTTCCATTATGGGTAAACGCAATATCTTCATTTTAGGAAGTGCGGACTACCGCCCCTCAAAGTGATTTGATTCGTTAATGCCATATGTGGGATGTATAAAGGATGTAATTAATTATTTTATATATGATATTATACTGGAATTATAATATACCATTATATCATTATGATTCCATTCCATAAAATACAAAATCTAAATGAAAGTAGCATTCATGCGTACGTACGGCTTACCGTCTCCATGAACAGTGCATTTCATTTCTTACCTCTAAATGTTATGTAATATTATAAATGCATGTATATACTGGATATATATTATATATATGATATCTACATCATGAGTAAAACTATGGATATAATATATACATGAACAAATTGTAATTATAAAGAGCATGTTTTTGACTCAAGTACCAATGATCGTTAAAACAACCGTTATTAACTTAAATAATTACATAGTGTTAATGACATGGTAATAAGTGATATAAAAGGAATAATGAACATAGAAAAGGTTCTTAAGAAAGTAGAAATTAAATCAAGTTTATTATTCAGGACATTAAAGAACGATCGAGTCAAGTCGGACCCGAGGTATGGGACTTCGCCTCAATCTCCTTTCATTGAGGCATATTATGTTTTATACACAAATTTATTTTATAGGGTGTATAAACCCCTTTTACTTTTACGTTTACTCAAGAGGAATCTTTTTATACGAATCATTTACTAAACGACAAAAGGTAATGTTTTATTTTTGTCGTACATCTGCGGAGACAACGAAATCTCCACCGCCGTGACCATTATTTGAGTTTCGGCTTCTTCTACAAGCCATATTTTTTTTAAATGAAAAAGAAATATCATGTTTTACTTTTCATTTATTTTGGTATTTAAAATTGTTTTCATAATGTCTTTATTATATCTATGTGTTGTATTGATATCTTGTGATTGAAATGTGTAAATGTTATGTTTCCTTTATGCATGTTTTATGTGATATGATTATGTTATGGTTCTTGGAAATTATTAAGAAGACGGGTGGTTCCATGATAAACTAAGGGCGGGTGAGCCCGATATAGCTCTACAATGCGTTGGGTAACGTGAAGGAGTGAAATGTTATGGTTTCTCCGAAGAGAATTAGGGAATATACTGTGATGGGTATTCCAAACTTAACAAAGAGGGTTACTCCCTACGTAAGAATTTTATGAATGCCTCAAGTTACCTTTATGTCTTATGATTTCTATGATTTATTCATGATTTGATGAGGTATGTTAAAGTTCTTATGTTTTATGGGTAAATTATGATTTCATTCTTATGTATATTTGTACCCATATTTCCTTTCCATATTTTTATATCCCTTAATGAGATTCTTATGCTCATCCCAAGTCTTTGAAATGTTTTTCACAGGTCAAGGGAAAGGTACATGATATGATGATAGTGTCAAGTAAGTGTCAAGAAATAATCCTTGTTTTATTTTAAATATTTTTCCATTGATGGGAAAAATGAATACTATCTTTTATGTAACCACATTGTTTAAATGTGGAATGTAATGCATGTTTTATGATCTAATTCTCTAAAACTCTAAACCTGAAAAGATCCTCAAGGTGTAATCTTGTAATAACTCAAGATTAAGTAATGTTTAAGGCTGGGGCCTTATATAGTTAGTGGGACCAATTGAAATAACTAGATATTCATAACGAGCATACCTTCTATGGAAGGCCATCTTTTGTATGTCATGCTCCCAAACTCTGAGCTGATGATAACCTGAGTGCAGATAGAAGTTTGAAAACCGCTTTTCCCCCTTTGAATGATCAATCAAATCATCCAAATAATGTAAACGATAAATATTATTAACAATTACCAATTTCAAATTATATTATTCCACATTAAATCAGAGTGAAAAATCTGGATATTTGGAAAAGAGCACTCAAGCTTCCCACAAAGAAACACTAGGTTTAAAAAATCCATTTTCATTAAAGGGTCCAACTGAATATTGATACCCTTCACCTCCACTGGTGCCATATGATAGGAAAATATTATAATTGGGTGTATACCAAGAATAAGGTCAATTGTATACTCAACTTCCTTTTTGATAGTAACACCAAATAAATTTTCTGGGAAAACATCTAGAAAATACAAAACAATGGTAGAATGATAAAAAATAGAGGGAGAGTCATCATACTCAACTTCTATAGTAGATAACAAACTCATGATCTCTGGGTGGGAGGATCTTGCATGACTAGACCTAAAATCCCACTCTCTATGAATCACCCATGATTTCATATTGGCTATAAGAAATGATAAATACTAATGATAAAAACAAACCTTAGCATGATAAACAACCGGGCAATCCATCCCAATGATGATGTCAAACAAATCCAAATCTAGATTGAGGTATCCAAAACTAACTCTATGTAGACTATCGATAGTTCACAATAAGGACACCAAAAACCTATCGCTTTCCACTTCTAAATAGTTGTTAGTAACTCCATAAAAAAGAACATGACCTCCATTGGATGTTGAAGGATATCAAAAAAATAAAGAAAAATAAATGAGTGGGAAACTCCATAATCAAATAAAGAAATCTCTATGGAAGATAAAATAAATATGACACCACTCATTGTCACTAGACCAACATCTACCTACAATAGAAACTCGTATACTACATGATGGTACTTAACTTTTGAGGAATATATCTAGAGCTTTGTAGTATTTGAAGCATCTGTTGCACCGTATTAGGATTCAGACTTGATGACCCATGAACATATCGTGGAGTATACATAGCTAGATAGAAAGGCTGCAGATGAAAATAAGTTGAAAGGTTTTTTCAAATATTTACAGGTGAAGGGAAAGAACATAAAGTGTGTCAATACTTTTCACACTAATAGGATGTCAGGGGCACACTACCAATTGTAACTTAAGGTGCATAGGATGCCTGCAACTGAGAATCACATCCAATGCCCTATTTACAGTCTTTTCACTTCATATTTTTCATGTATGTACCACAAAACATACCACTGGGTGGAAGATATGGGGAAGAATAACAGAACCTACCTGCAATATTCATCTTGACTATCATAGATAAATCTGCTATCTCCACATAGGTTTATAGCTTCAACAAAAATATCTATGATTTGATATCTAGTCACAGACCCTGAAGGTAATTCTGATATTTCATTTACTATTTATTTACCACATCTGGAGAAAAATGAACCTTCTTAGTAAACAGGTTGGTGTATGTTTACCCTGAATTCTCACCATACTAAAAATAGAGAATATTTAGATACTTCTCCATCATTAGTGGATCTATAAAAAACAACAAGAATATCAGAGTATTAAAACCCTTAAAATCAAAGCCTGTGTTTCTATCCACATGTACCATGGAATTCCATAATCGCTTGTTGGGATCGGGGATTTGAATTCTATATAATTCAACTTTATTCTCTCAAGTGTATCCATAATATAAAATATCATATAAAAATTTCAAGCAAGTACTCTACATCTTGAGTTTTAATAATATCTTTAAAGGTTGGTAGCTTCTCACATATGAACACCTGTGATCGATCCCTGTCTACTCTAGTTCGTTGTGTTACCTCAATGAATTCATTCTACACATAAGGTGCATTATGGATGACATCACAAATTTCCCATGTGATATCCCTGATAAGATTCTATTCTATATGATTATCCCCATGGGGATAATATGCTTCACCGTCTTTAAAAACCCAAAAAACATGTCTAAGAGGTACACCACTATAAAAAAATAGCAAATGAACATTCAATAGAATAATAATAGTTCAATATATAATTTTATAAGAAAAAATGAGATTAAGAATAGTGACCCAAAATAAGAGACACACATACCAACTTCCCATGGTAACTCATGTCTCATCACATAAATAGATTGTGAGTCACTCAACACAACCTACATCTCATGTCCTAAAAATCTAATGTATAGTCTACCAAACGTTATTTGACTTGGAATATTGTGTAAAAACCACATTTGATACCAAAATGTGAGGAACCCAACCCATGTACCCACTCAAACTAATACTCATCCTGAATTTCCATATACTCGAAGAGCATTCGCTATCCCAATCTACTGGTGACTAGCACCTGAGAATCAAACAACAACCACAGAGAATGGGTTTTCCCAACCTAAAGAAACAACTTGGTATAAATATATACATAACAGAGTGGAACAACATAAGAAATACATATATTCTATAACTAAAATATGATAGAGGAAGTGACATAACTCAATTCCCAAACATCAAAGGACAACAATAACAGGAAAATAACTACTCCATGTGATAGTGTGGGAAAACACACACCATATGACTAACAGCTACGCAAACATAGCTGATAGAAAACCTCACTTCCTAACTGCATAACTGTTCAATTCCGTACATTGAAAGATATACAATTTTCTACGCACAATTTAAGGGGTGCATAGGGTGTGATATAATATGATCAATCATATCAATATGATCTCACCCAGTTGTTCCATAACACGTCTCTATATAATAATATGTAAAATTCGCAACTTTAATGTATATAGCTCATGATAAGTAGTTTAAAATTTTTGTATCAAAATCATTAAAAAGAATTTAATTTCCTTTTTTACATATATTCGAAAAAATATAGGTAATAAAAGTTTAATTTATTTCATAGACATATATCAAAATTAATATTTCAAATCGATCTAAAAAAATCATGTGTCGTCTATCATATGAAATCCATCGTAATACAACTAAAATAGTTCAAGGAATAAACACAAGTAACATTACACCAAATATAAATCTAGCTCAGGATATCTAGGAAACTCATTCCCCCATTATATAAAATTTTTCACATAAACCTCCTAGATATATGCATTGAATATATGTAGTAGAATAACACCCCAGAAATTGAACATCCCAAAATTCCTTTCAATTTAATATAATAACAAGCACAAAGACTAGAGGAACACCCCATGTGTAAATTACCAGACACTATCAATGGATGAGGCATATTACTACAAATTCCACCTATTGACTCAAGTTTTCCAATGTGATATGTTTTCCAAAACATTTCATCAAATACATTCATGTAAAACCATTTCATAAATCTATTTCACAATGCATATAAAATAAAATTTATTTGAAAAAAACATGGGATTACCATATTTTATCAAAAACCCAATTTCATATAAAAAATACAATAATAAATCAAGACATTTCATTTATAAAACAATTATGAAAACAATTTCATCCAACATTGGCTATATAAGGAATAACTTAACTCAAAATCATGATCACACATGCCCTTTAAGGGATCCACCATCAATGAAGAACACAATGATGAAAACATAGGCCCTCAAGAAACACTCACTCTACACCACAACCAACAGAAATAATTTCCCATGTAGGAAGATCAAATATTATATTTGAAGAGATGAAACCTATCTGCATCAAATAATAATCATGGAATGAATCTATTCAAATAGATTGGTGTCATGAAAATCAGTTTGGTAAGCTCCTAGGTTGAGATAAAAATAGGTTGTAGATGAATTAAAATAGAAATCAATCGTGTATTGTCAAAAATGAACAACTCTCATGAATTACAAGGAGTGTAATCCCATTACACATCATGTAATCCAAGATGGATAAAAACACTAACAAATTCATTGAATTTTTTATGAAAACCAAAATTTATTCACTACACAACTTGAAAAAAATACATGAGGTTCAATCCTTTCATGTTGTGTACCAGAATCAAAACATCTTCCGTACAACCATTTTATGGTGTTTAAACACATTACAAGTCATTTATTTCCCCTACAGACTGTGAAATGTCTAGTTGTTTTTAACAAATCATGTTCTTCGAACTCATGAGAACCCTAAAAATTCTTTAACACATTTATAACTAGACTCTATTAATTTAAAAAAATACTTCAATGAACATTAGGTAATCTTCACCATTAAATTAAATCTATCTTTGGGATTCTAATGATGTAACCAAATAAATATGGAAAAATAATGATTGGGGAATTAACTGATGGATAGTAATAGGATGTGGAATTGGTTGTTCATGGGAGAATTATCTAGTGCTTTTGATGTTTTCTTATAATAATAATTATCATGGACTGATTCAGTTAGAACATTTTGAGGTTTTATATATAATAAGTCACTGATAAACTATGTATTGGATAGAGGTTGAAGAGTTTTTGGTAATGGGTCCAAGGATTGTGAAATAGAGGATAAAGCATATCTAGATTATTTGGTATTTTTTAGTGACCAATTATATTTTCCAGTTTTATTCACCGACTATTGATGCCTTTCTTTAGAGTTTGAGGTGGGTGATTGAATTTTCTTATGGATGACACCTAGATTGGGACTATAAAGTATTCATAGTTAGGGAAGCTATAACATAGTCTCTTTGGCCTATTTTAGGTTGTTATGAATATTAGTCCCATGGAATATTAGTTAGGGGTTCTTTAAAGATATAATTCTATTTCTGATATATTCCATTTATCTAATGTTTTGATATACCATTAAAACACTTACCATGTGATAATAATTGATAAGGTCAAGTTGGATTCAAATTAATTATTTGAGGTATGACTCGTTAAAATTATGTCTTAGAGATAGAAGACTCAATGTGGAAAGAGAGTCCCTCTGGTATGGGTGAAGTGATAGGAAAAATATATTCAAAAGGATACATGAGAGTGGGGGTCTGATATGAGGGTGTAGAGGCTGTTTATTTTTTCTAATGAGACTCTTTAATGATAAATAATGAAACATAGTAAAGAGTTTTTATATGTAGGTGGGGTTTTAATGGGCCTAATATGTAGGGGCTATAAATTTGGGTTAACATTCACCAAAAATAATACATCAAATTATTTATTGGCAATTGGAGGTGTGGGTGTGGGAATGTGGGCCAGTTTTAGGGTGTTGAACCTAGGTTCGAGCTAAGTTATTAATGGATGTGTCTCATCAAAACACAATTCATGAGGAATAAACTATTATAAGGGTCACAATAAAGGGGGATATCATGCCTTAGTTATGTGGGGTTTTCAATGAAGATGGATATATAAGAATAATTTTTTGGTTTCTTTTGGTAAAATTTATTTGGTGGGTAGATGATCAGATAATTGGGGAGATGGGTTACATCATGTAGGGAATTATATAAGAGTAAATATTGAGTTGCATAATATTAAATCATTTTATGAGTTTTTAGAAACACCATTTCCTATGTGTTCAAATATTGAGAAAAGCTCTAGGGAGTGGTGTCACATAGAAAAACTAGAGGTTTGTTTCATGAAGGTAGGCCATTGGGGGAGAGTTACACCTTGAAGGTAGGGGATATTCCACAGATTCCTAGGTCATGGGTTTCATTTTTTATGTCCTGTAGTATGGTGTTGCATTGTGACAAGAGGGGTCATGTCGCAATTTATTTCCAATTTTTTTCTTATGTTTTATTTAATTTTGTTAAATGTTATAATGTTTAATCTAATTTTGGAATCCATCATTTCCCTTGAAATAACTAATCAAGCTCTATCATATTTTTTATGTTTCTCCTATGTTTTCATATCCATAATCTTGGATCATAATCATAATCCATCAATCAAATTTTTTTCCATAGGTATGGATAACACTCATATTCAGTCATTTATTATTTCCTCAATGTTTCTACATGAATCATTGATGGATCAAAAATTAGGGTTTCTGTTTTATTATCTAATTCCATCCACTTCAGGTTGAATGATATATGTATATTCAATGATAAATCCTCTTCTAGACTAAGGTAGGTGTTACCATTATCTCTAAGATTTTTACATGCGTTTCATGTGTTATATGAAATTTGGGATTCACTATTTTATTTTATATTCCCTATAATTAATTTAAATTATTTTCCTTAATTAAATATAGTGTATGTAGACTCAAATAGGTTTCTCGTGGACCTTATGATGTATGTCTGAACCCCATTGGTTGCTGATGAAAAAATATCATGTGAACTGAAATGGTGAACTTTGATCTTGGATATAACATGGGTTCCTAGGGTTCATAATTGACCTTAGAATACCATTTATGTTCCCTACAGTATTCTTGGGAAAGGTTCCACCAGTTGGTGTCATAGGATAGGGGTTAGTGGGCCTAAAAATGAAACTTATAAAGTTTTTTATGGATTAAGAGAATAACTGTAGATGTATTTAATAATTATATATTATAATTACTAATTTTAAATCTTAATTCCTTTGTTGTGATGATTTTTTTCTATATGGTAGTGTATCATTCATATAAATCAAATCAACCGTTATAGTTTAAATACTTGAATGAGGCCAATGATCCATCATTCACATAATATTAAATGAAATGGTAGAACCTAATTCATATTGAAATGTTGATTTATTGGGGTGTCTTTCAATTGATGTTTCATATTAGTGAACCATTATACACTTATGAGAGTTTTTCTAACAGTGAATCATCCACTTGGGAAGCTATTTATGTGGTATTCCATCCATATATTATTTTATCGAAATGGTGTTTAAATCAATTTATAGGAAATAATGGAGGTATATCATAAACCTAGAGTATAGTGTCAGTTAGAAAACATCCACCTATGGATGTTACCTTAATAGCGCATCATCCTCATTAGTACTTGAGACAGTGTTATATCATGCACCTATTTAGTGATATCAATGGTTTATCATCCATATACATGTGTTATCTTGGTGGGTTTTAAATCCCTATAAATATAAAAAAGTTTTATATCATATACTAGATCATTGAAAGTGGTGGTGTATCATCTATCAGAGTTTATCAATGTCTCACAAAGAGATAACTGGTTTATATAAATTCATTACATAGAAATAATATATGATTTCCCTCTTAGTATGCTTGTTTTAAACGATTGAATTGATGTTAATTTTTTGCTGACCATATTATTTATATTTTATCCAATTTTTCATAAAAAACCCATAATTATAACATATAATTAATAATAATTATTTAATTCTAACCTCAATAAAAACCATGCATGGTTTTGATGAAAATAAAAATGAAATCAATCTTTCCTGGGAGATAGTACTTCCAATGTACACAAGGTTGATGATATAATTTTTAATTGAACGAGATAAAGGATTAATAAGTATTATTGTTTAAGAATCATAAAAATACGAAAAATATCATTAATATATATTAAATTATCTTTTTATATACACCATGTTAGGCAACGAAGGAAAAAAACATGTTATTTTGTGGAGGTTGTAGTCTCCAAAACACAAGAACGATATTTTATTTCATATTAATTGAAAATGGAAAATGATATAAATTATTATTCACATATCATAAAAATATTCATTATATATCAAATATTGATGTAATTACATAGGTACTTTAAAATTAAAAATGTAAAATAAAAACATAAAATAATTAAATTAAATAAAAAAGATTGCTCACAATGAGCAATTGGAGAATTACATATAGGATCTATTAAAAAGGTATTTAATAAACTAATATAATATGTACATAATATTAAATATTGAATAATTATATAGGGTATGGAAAAAATGGTATAGGTTATTAAGGAAACCGAATATCAAAGAGTTCCTTGAAGTGGTGGTGAGAGGACACTTTTATATGTGGTGAGAATAACATTTTTAAAATATATGAATTTAATATAAACATATCCCATTTTATACATGTCATGTAGATCCAAAATTGATATATAATAGAGTAAGTAAGACATAAGGCTGATAAAAACCTCATCTAGTAATGTTTTCATCCATTCATCCCTTAAATGAATGATTTTAAAATATAAGTATTTATTATGGTTACTAGTTGTTAGCAATTGTAACCTAATCTTTATGCATAAAAATAACGTCACACATATAATATTATTTTTAAAATAATTATTATAAATTTTAAATCTTTTTCATTTTATCCAATATATATAAGTGAAAAAAGTAGTTTTACAATAATTATATATAATTAATTGAAAACAATTTTCATCAAAAATACTAAATAGGATATAAAAAATATAATATCGGTTTGTAAAAATAAAACATATTGTTGAAATTATTAATTCAATTATAAAATATTTATTTGTCTATATAAAATTGTTTCATGAATTTTAAATTTATAGTTATATAATAATAATTCCATAAAATTCATGTTATTTGTAAAAATATTTTTTTCATTATTGACCTAGAAATCATTCTTTTTTGAAGAAGGTCCAAAATCCCTATTAATGTAATATTACCTTGATTAATCCAAAAATAATTTTCAATCTTTTCAAGTTCTAATTATACATTTTATAAGTTTTACTTTCAAATAAAATGGTGAGATATAATGAAAAAGAGTTTTCATAGGAAAATAACATTTGTATGATATTAACCATGCTCATTAATATTTCAAATTATTTTGTAATTATATTAGTTTTAAATTATATTTCAAAGAATATAAAAATTTCCTTGAAATAGTAACTCATGTCCCATAGGAAGGAAATGTTTAGAGTCATACATTTCTAGGCATAAAATGTTTTTATTTTTCATTTTAACTGTTGTAATTAAATTTCATTCATATTAAAAGTTTCCATTATATTATTTCTATAAATGTTTTATAATTTGGTTATTATTTTTCATTTTATTTAATTAAATGGAAAGGTTTTAATGGTAGTACATGATATGTAAATTTATATCTCAATATATCACGACTTCCTTTTAGTTCAGGTTTAAATTTGTTTAAATCTATAAAACTTATTTTTCTCATTTAAAAGAAGTCATATACTAATATATTGTGGTGTTAAATTATCCCCCATAAATAATTTTTTTATCACAATTTGGATTATTATAATTTTTTTAGAGCTAACAATACATTTATAATTGATCTTGGGTTTATTTAGGATGTTGAGTGAGATTTATCTATATGAAAAATAGTTATAAGAGGTTGATAAATGGAGTTAACCCATTTCTTATTTCAACTAGAATTATATTTAAAGAATAATATCTTTATCCACATGGAATAATATCCAAAAAACATTGAAGATAATTTTTATGATAATATTACATTCATGGGATTTTACATATAACAAAATGTATAGTAGTTAGTGAAAACATAAATTAAATAGAAAACTAGAAATATGTTCTAAAAACTTATTATATAATACTTTAGTGGTACATTCATACATATTTTCTTATACTCATTATTTTTTTTGAAAATTTCATTCATTGAACCTTTGATTTGGCAATTGAGACACATAATTCCCAACTCTCTTGCAATTGAAGAAATAAATTTTCTACATTATCTCTTTACCTTACACTTATAAGTAAGATTAAATTGATCACCAAAATTATAGCATTTAACTATTTATTTAAGGAATTGTTTCCCAAGATTCATCCAAAATTTTGGACATGTAGGAAATTGAATCATATATTCCATCATCAACTTCATCCATTTATCTTCCTGAGACTTCATAGATCTCTTATTTTGTGTGTTTGGGACATCATCTATTTCCATCATCATCTCCATCACATGGTTTCTCCCTCCTTATCCCATTCCAATGGGTTTTTCATTATGGTAATCTCCATATTACCCCACACACCCATTATTAACATGGTTATTTACGGATTTAACAATTAATAAAACTAAAATAAATAACATGATTGATGATTAATATAAGGGAATTATCATAAATAAACACAAGAAAATTTAACCTCATGATATATCACCTTATAACACTGTCAGGTTAGCTTATGGTTCTTACAAATCAACTTATATAAAGCCCAGTTCAACAAATATAAAACTTAATTTAATATAAATTATTCTTAGACAAACCTAGGAAACATTTATTTGGGTGATTTTATACCACTTAAACTATTAGTTAAAATAGATATCAAATATTACCATAAACCTTATTAAAATATTCTAAACCTAGAAATCAATGAAATATATGCTCTTAATATCATATTAATCCATTATCGTGGAAATAACACAATAACTAATATGAACATTTACTTATGAATATCTATATTTATATCAATGATATCCACAGTCACATTCTTTCTAAGTTATAAAACCTAAAAATATTCAAATTTCTCACAACATCTCATAAATTGAATATGAATTAACCAAATTTTATCCCTTAAGAGTATGAAACTTGGTTTGCAGTTAGACATATTTTTGGTGCACCAAATGATGATTGAGTTAATAACCAATGCATAATTTTGGTTATATTACCCCTAGGCACATATATTGCAAATCGTAAAACAACTTGAAGAATTGAGACAAGGATGTAATATCTAAGATAACCGTACAATCTATATATAAAAAACCTTAAGGATTTAATTCTATACTTATAGTTTTCACATAGAATCAACAATAGTGTTTTTTTCTAAATTTCATGTATACTAATACCCCCCAAAACATCATTATTCACTTATCATTAAATCATATAACATCCTAATTAGTTTACTATACCTTTTAAATTATGATCCACCACAACTTATAGACCATTATATTTTCCTAAAATACATCCTACTATACAAGATTTTTTAACACTCCTATGATACCAACTACGACACCCACATACCCACATTACTAGATCTGGTGTTATAAACACATACATTATATAATAAATTTGAAAAACTATTTATATGTTTGGATGTAACCATACATAATTACAAAATAAATAAAAAATATATAATCTCTTACATCCGAAGGATTATTTTAGGTTCATTTATTTGGAGAATTTGGAAATGTTATTAACTAATAAAGCCCATGTGATTCTCAAATTTTGTATTTTTCCCTTATATGGAAATAATTGACCAATAATAAGTCAAAAATATCTAAAAAATATATTTCACATGTTTTATCATTATAATCATTTCACATGAATGTTTTTTCATAACCATGGAAAAGCAAATTATAGAAATCTATGAGATGAAATGACTGGTAAGGGAAATATAATGTTGAATTTATCAAAAACATATGTATGAAATACATAATATGGAATGGGTAAATAATAATAATCATTCAATAATGAACTGAAACTGAGAAAATACTATATACACAAAAATAAATGAAAACTTGGATGAAAATAATTACTGATCTCACACTGACAAAATAAATAATTCTACCGATCAAAACCTGATGTCAATGAATTATGCTAGACAACTATACTGATATGAGGATAATTATTCACCAAAACCCATTATTTAATTTCCCATGAGACATATCAATGAATCAGGGGAGTATATATTTTTTTGGCCCCACCAATAACTTCTTTTAGTCCAATGAATTCACCATAAGATTCATCAAGAACATTCATACCATTACCTAAGTATCCCCTTGTTGAAAACAAACACAGATATCTGTACAATGGAAAATATGGAATTTTAATTCAAGACTAACCTGTTTTAGAATTCAATAACTGTTATGAATGTCAATAGTTATCTGCATGTCAACATAAGCTATAACATTATCATAAACAATATGTAGAAAGAAATTGGGTGATAAAAAAATCAACTTTAAAGTAATAATCCATATTGGAATAAAACCACACTTCAATACAATAATTTTACCCATTTTAATTGAATATCTTTATTTTTGGTGAACATAATCCAAACCTAGTTATGTGAAATGTGATGTTCACATCGTTCGAAAAAATGAGTATACAAATAAGCCAATATTATAATAAAATTATCTTAATCCATCCTTTGAAATTAGGTGGATGGTTTTAAAGCACATATCCCTAGGGTATCAAAGTACACATATAATTACATTGACATATAATAAAATTATCCTTAAAAAATAATTCATGAATAATACCACCCATGAAAATATCAATAATTATATTGTTCGGTACCATGAGTTTATTATCCCAACATATAAATATATATTAGGGGATAAAATGTGAAACATAAAATTTAATATAATAAATACATTGTAAACTTAATGGGTAAATGGAAGTGAAATCAAAAAATATATTTTAGAAATCACTTTTATCATTTATGTAAAAGGAAATATTGCGGGTTCGTTACAAAAGACTTTTTTTCAACATGTGAAGTTAAAACACGTAAATAATAAATTTAATAATTATAGATAAATAATATTTCCATGAAAATACAAGAAAATTTATCTTGGAGGAATGTGGAGAAAAATCAATAACATATAAAAAAGACATAAAAAACTATTTTTATTATTATAAAAAATAATTATATCAAAACACACATTATAGGAAGAGTAAAAAAAATTCATTTTTATTAACACTTTATTTTCACATAAATGTTTATAAAGTACAATGTAATAAAATATTAGGGTGGGAGAACTATATCATTGAAAATAATATTCCAGGATGAAAAATTTTGACTCAAAGAAAAGATATTTGAGTTCTCAATATCCTTATTGGGAAATATGCTTCATTAAGAATGAAACATTTCAAAATTAGTATATGAAGTAAAAAATGAATAAAATGAAATTATAATCTATAATATAATAAAATTTAACAATTTAACTTATTTTTATTATATAATTTATACTAAATGATAATATCTAAATGAATAATAATGGAGTTTCCAAAAACACTTATGACCAGGGTAAAACATCAGTCAAAAGACACTAAGAGGAAAGAAATTAATATGGATTAGTTATTCCCATGAATAAAAAATGTGATAATTATGCATCCATAGGTATTGAATACACTATTCAAAGCAAAACAATGGTGTATAAAATGTAACATTTTTTAATGAATCAGAATTAAGACCAACAGAGACCTTACAACTTGAGTAAAATTTTAATGAAACACTACTAAAAGAGAGGTATGATAAATTTTACATTAAATATTATAATTAAGGGTTAATTCGTGATATTATATTGAAAATCGTATGTATATGAACAATATAAATTAAATTATGTGAATAATACCATAGCTATCTCAATGAGATGAATTTTAGGAGGAAATTGTTATGTTGGTTCTGATTCATTCTGAAATTGCAAGAAACATCACAAATAATTAAATTTTGTTCATTAAATAAATAAAAAATAACCTTATTAATAACCAGGACCATTTATAATCATTATTTAAAATAATTATTTACAATCATTATATATATATATATATTAATATTAGTTATTTTTCAAAAAAATTCAGCACCGGGTGTAATTTGTATTTATCACCTTGAAATAGTTTCATGAAAAAAATATTGGTATCTATCATTTTTCAAAATTAAATCCTTATCATATCATATAAGGTAATATAATAGTTGTCTAAAAATAAATTATAACAAAAAAAATTTGTTTCATGGTTGTTTTGGTTATAATGCTTGGGGTTGAAATCAGCGACAACCAAATTTCAGTGATTCCTAATGAAAAGATGGTGATTTCCCAATTAATGAGTTAAATTTTTCTATAACCGCACAATTTTTTTAAAAATTTTATATCATATAATACAAGTAAATATTTTTTAATTTTCACCGATGATATATATATACATGTAGTATTATTCATGTATGTGGTTAAACTAACCCAAACAAGAAACCATCATGATTAATAGATTTTTATGGGTTTGTTTAGTTATAAAATCATTATACAAGAATAACAAGTATAAAATTTAATATTTATTTTGGTGATATATATAACGAAAAATGAATTTCATACATAAATGTCACATATATTTAGATAAATATTCAATCTGTTTAAATATTACATAGATATAGACGGTAATGGTTTGCTGTCTTTAGAGACTAGATATATGATCTTCTTCTTTAATGAAAGATATTCATCATCTCCCATAAATTCTTTCCTCTTTTGTACTCTTCAAAAAAATGCTACTTAAAATTATTCTTCATAACCCAATTAAAATAAACACTAGAAAGGGTAAGCTGAGATGATCAATTAGGTTAAACAAGGGAATATCATTCTATGATCATATTAATTCATAAGATAATAATATTTGTATGAATCATGAATATAAATTAAAAAGAGAATTCCCAACCTATCACAGATCATAAACAAAAGTCATGACATAAATAACCATTTTTCAAAAAGGCATGATCCATAAGAGTGTGGATTAATCAAAATTCATGACCCAAAATCACATGTTAAAAAATTATAACTCTAAAATAGGTATAAAAACCATTTCATTTATAAAGCTTAACTACCTAGACCCACAAAAAAAGTGGATCATGACTCCTCACATATTTCCTATTTTGAATCAAGACCATTGTCCTATTTGTCAATGTAGATCAAGTACATTTTATTTTTTCACTTTATGGATCAAGATCATTTAATTGTTTTCCATTCTTATCTCATGATATCAATGCATTACCCAATTAATTTGATGGAGAAATATGTCCCGCCTACCATTCTTTATATCCTGACCACTATCCATGGTGATAACATAACTGCCATTATTGGTTATAATGTAACCACCGTCACATAATTTTAGAAATACATAAGTTTTCCACAAGATAATAAAATATTCATCATATCATGACCCATGAAAATAAAATGGGTTCATAAACATTCCTCTATAGCATAATCCATAGAATGGAAATGGGTCTCGTAATCATCCCACTAATTATTTATTGCATAAACTATAGAAATGGATGAGCTTTATAAAAATCTCTTCATCATAATCATAAACCATCCATATTAATAATAAGGAAGTTACATTTTGAATATATCCCCAATAAATCATATGTAACATCATGGGATGTCAAATTATATGGAAATAGGTTTTGAAAGATCACTTAGAAAATTTCTTGTGGAAAATAAGCTCTTCACTTCAAAAAAAACATCTAAAAACTATAATTTAATATATCATTATGGAAATAATTATCATTTAAATTTACTCCAAAACAAGTAAAGTAATATTTAAAACATTTATTGGTTAGAATGATAGAAAATTACATTCATTCCGTACATAAATTCATTAGATATAGTAGAAACTGAAAGTAAACAATTTTTGGGGTTGTTTACTATTATCATTTAAATTTACATTATTTTTTTACTATCGAGTACATAAATTGAGGAAACTGAAAGTAAACAATTTATTTTTATGAAATAGATATAGTAGAATAAAATTCATTAGTTTTTTTAATTATATCGTAATATTTTCTCATATGAACATAATAGTAAACAACCCCAAAAAATGAAATTGTAACATAAAACCTAACCAATTTTATATATTTTGAATCAAAATTCACATGAAATTGAGAAAATTATATATAGATTTATATCCAATAATTTTGGGATAATATTACTAAAATACATTCATTGATTTTATATGAACTATAAATATGTAAAATGTGCATTATTTGGCATGTGTCCCACCGAATAAAAATGGAAGAAAATCCCTTATTTTTTTGGTAACATTTTAATAATGAGAACCATAAAATAAAAACTATAAAGGGAACATTAAATATGAATGTAACAAAAAAATTTATGATATAACATATCAAAGGGATTCCATATACATAACACAAAATAAGATAGGTGCCTAATATATCATATGTCCCAATGAAGATAGTTTGAGAAAAAATTCCCTTACCTTAAATCTCAAATTCATTAGTAAAATTTCAAACATCATGTGTTATAAAAATAATTTTATTCTAAATATATTAAAAAATATAAAAATTATTATTAAATCATATTTTATATACTTATGAAATTTTATTGACAATTTAATAATTATTTATTGTTAAAATAATTTTTTGAGTAATAAAAAATTCATTTTTCATATATAAATTTGTCTTGTATTTTTAGGATTTTTACTTTTACCATTTTCAAATAAAATTAATAATGTTAAAAGGATATTATTATCCTAGTTATTTTTTATATATGTATTTATATATATATGTATCTATAAATTTTAGAGATAGAAAATCAATTTCACCATTCATGGAGATGATAGGTTGTACGTACTAATAAATGTTGTTTCTATTTGCTCGATGAATGAAAAAAAGAAAAACAATGTATTAACTTTAAATAATAATTTTTAGGTCATATATATCACATATTTTCTTCAAAACTATCCTAATTATCTTCAATGTAGAGAGTATGTGAAGAATGAATCACACCGCTTTATTAGGTGGTAGTCTGCCGTACATACGAGTGACGTTATCGTATTCTTGCAGAATTGAAAGTAAGTTGGTGTATGTGATATTATATTTAAAATAGTATAATTACATCAACAATAAAATATAACCATGTAAAATACATTAATATATAAAACTATAATAGTTGGTGATTGAAAATGAATTACATTGATTCATGAGGCCGTAATCTGTCGTACACAAGATTGACAGTTTTTTCCCATCTTGATGGAAGAGGGGGTGGATATAGGTTATTCCCAAAAAAATATAATTATATTTTATATTATGGTGTTATGATATTGGAGTTATTATTATATTAATTAAAGTTGTATGAGATGAATTAAAAAAGAGTTTAGTGAAGAAAAATACATTCTATTAAAAAACATCATTTGGATCTCATAATAAGGATATTAGGATTGATATTTTGGGAATACAAGAAGACTTAGAACCTCGATAAGTATTATTATGATATATTTTAGTAGGTTTTAGTATTAAAAAATGTATTATGATCTAATAATATGTTATGGGATGAGGTCTCCATTTATAATTGAGGATGATGAGAATTTTCGTAAATACCAAAAATTATTCAATAATTGTTGGCCCCTCTCATGAAATGTTCCTTAAAATTTGATAAATAAAGGATTTAAAGGATTATATTGTATATTATTAACTTGAACACCAAAAAATCACATTTTTTAAACATTTTGTTCCATAATATCTAAGATCACATATTTGAACTATTTTATTTTTCACCACTATAACTAGCCTCTTTTTATTTCACTAGGTAATTTATCCTTTATGAAAATAAATTAAATACATAATAATTATATAATTTGAACCCAATAATTATAGATTTGGAATAAAATTTATTTAATAAAGATCCTATATTTGTTGAAAATTAATTTTAACACATTGATATGTAATGTACCCAACCATGTTTTAATCTTAACACCAATAAATAATTTTTATTATATTTACTTATCTTTATGACAAAATAAATTGAAATTATTGTAACGACCCGTATCCTGACGTACATTGACATTACATTACATTTGCGGAATACTTGGTACATAACAAAAACACACACACAAGGATTGTAATAGTTTAGTGTCTTTGGAAACTCGGAACATAATCTTCTAATCGTGGTGAAAGATCTTCAATATCTCCCATAAAGATCTTCCCTTTTTTTTTATACCTAAAACCCATTTTTATATCCTGGGGAAAAGAAAACATATAAGGGTGAGCTCAAATTCTCAGTAAGGGTAAACAAAATAAATATCAATCAGATCATATACATAAGCACATAACTTTTGGAAATCTTAACCTGCAAAAGAGATCATAATTTCATAACATGGGGTAAATCATGGATGTGAAATGTAATCACAATAATCATAACTTAAAACATGAAACTTTGTGGTTTTCACACATAATCATAGAGAATCATTTCTTGTTAGTCAAGACTCATTGCCAAGACTATCTTAGTGGACAAAGTCCCTTTCTGAATCGAGTAACCCTCGTTTCAGTCCTGTTTCACTGAACCGGTATAACCTACCGTTCCAGCCCTGTCTATCTCATGAGATATAAAATCTTTACCCAATGAATTGGAGGGAGATATAGGTCCCACCCATCTCATAATGATACCATTCTTATGTGTGCCACAAAATCATAAATCATACATCATTGGATAACCCATGTAATAAAAATGGGATTCTTAAACAACATGACATCATAAAACAATTCATATAAGATAAAGCAATTCATAAAAATATTTCCATCAAAAAATAATCAAATCCATGTAATAATAGGGATAGAAACATAACCCTTTATTATCTTAGATGGAAAATAATTTTGATAAAACACTTGAAATCCATTCTTGAGGAAAATATCTTATTTCAAAAACATTTTCCTTTCTTAACATGTCTTACAATTTAAAACTAAAAGAAGTTGATTAAAAATAAACTTGAAAACTTGTAAAGTAAGCTTCTTGGAAATAATGTTTTAAAAATCCATTCATGCCGTATAAGTTAAAAACAACATTCTTCTCGTACTTTTTTCGGAAAAGTCAAAAAAGTACCTCGTACGAAAAACGACAAAAGATTCCTTTCATATATTTTACTAAAAACTCACCGAAGGGTAAAATTGGATTTAAAAAATTGTAGGTGGATGGAAATAATATTAAATATTGAGGAAATATGGATGTGGATGATAAAATACACCCTAGTAAATACTTACGAATAAACAATCTCGGATAAAAATGAGATTGTGATATTTCCATTACCTTAGGTCCGACTTGCTTTGTAAGTGTCCGAAACTCCTGTATAATGATTTAAATCATGTTATTTACTTATTCCAGAATCATATTCATTGTTATTATATCATATATGGTCCACTTATGACTTTATATTACCCTTTCTTTTGTAAATTCATGTTAAAGTAGCGTTTTGGGTAAAATCGTCTCATTTGTCGTTCTTGTTTTTAACTTGTAATTATTCATATGATTACTTAGATCGTGATTACTTAATTCCAGAATATAAAACATGATTTATATATATATATTCAGAATATACATATATAATAAATAAGTAAATGGAATGAAATACACCGTTCATGGAGACGGTAGTCCGTACGTACGCATGAACGCTGTTTTCGTTTCCTTATTGAATTGAATGGAATTAAGTAGATGACATACATATAAATAATTCCAGTATCATTATTATGTCATATATTTCATTAGTACTTATTATATATACTTTATAATCAGTAATTAATGGTTAATCATTGAGAATGAATCTCATCGCGTCGTGGAGACGGTAGTCCGTACGTACGCACGAGCGATGATATCATTCCCATGGTCGTGGAATCGTGTTGAAGTGTATGTATACTATTTAATTATCAATATCACTTTATAAAAATCATATATAGTTAATCATTACACCTTTATACCCATCCAATTAAGGTGGTGAAGGAAAATAGATTACACCACGGCGTGGAGACGGTATTCCGTACGTACGCACGCGCGGTGATTTCATTTTTCCGTAGGATGGATAGAAGGTGAATTAGAGTTTTTTCATATTTATAATAACATATCAGTATATAAGAAATACTTATGTTATTACTTTATCATGAAACAACTAAATAAGAATAAGTTGAAGAAGAAAGAAATTGAAAAGATCGGTAATGGATATTACCTCTTCTTTGAAACGCCTCTTTGAATCCTCCACTTAGGGAACTAAGATTGGTCTTTGAAGAAGACCAGGACCTCTAGGATTATTCTAGGGAAGTGGAGAGGAGAAAATGGCAGGGATTGGCCGAGCTTGAGTGCTCAAATTGGTGTGAGGAGGAGGGGAAGGAGGTGCCCTTTTATAAGGGAGGAGAGGGGCACCTTAGGAATATCTCAAAATATTATTTTATATTAAAGTTAAAATCGGTTTATAATGGTTCCAAAGGGTCTTATTTCGAAGATAAAGTGGGTATGGGTCGAAATCCTATCAACCAATAGGATTTAGACAAGTTTAGGTTATTATTTTAACCTTATCAATTAGATTTAACTCTAAGTTGAATAATTTAACTTTTACCGTGTCTTTTTGTTTTCTTACACTATATGGTTAATACACTTACTATAACATGACAAAAGAACCCCAAATTGTTTATTATTAATATATATATCCTTATCTAAGTCATTTTCCAGAACCTTAGATTTTTAGGAATAAAATAACATTTAATAATATAATATTTTATTTAAAAACTATTTTGTGTCAATTTTGACACTATTTGATATATGATTTTTGTGAAAGTAATAACAGAATTATATGTTCGAAACAAGTTACTTAAATCAACAATAACATGTCATATTAACCTATAAAATTAGTTAAGTTCATAAAAAGTCTCAAATTACATTTATTTGGGCATTTATAACATCAATTATGTCAATATTTCATTAATAAGACAATTGCTGCATCATCTTTCTGTCATAATAAATGATAATTATTTAATCCCTAAAAATCCTAAATAAATTCCTATGATGTAGATAATTGTATTATCTTTCTTCAGACTATTCATGTTCGAAGTTTCATGAAGTTTATCACTAGATTAAAATTATTATACTTATAAGATTTAAGAAAGTGACATGTTGTCACATTCTTTGGTTTTAATAATAATTAAATTATTTTCATTGACAAAATTTAATTAAATTAATCGAATCCGACCCTTAGGTGATATGGGTCGTTTTTTAGTCATCCAATAGGATTTTGACATTTGTTAGGGTAATTTTAAAATATTATATTTACCCTTAATTACCCGATTTACCTTTAACTATGGTAAATAAAATTTACCGTAGTTACTATTCATAATTCCCAAAAATAAAAAGTATCCTATTAACATAATTTGGACCCACTGATTCCAAATATGGAATCCATTTTTTAAAATTCAAAACACAGAAGTTGCAGAAATTAAATTAAAATTAATCCCATTGTCGAATAAAAACGGGTTTTTGTTTAAAACGTTGCAAAAGATTGAATTGATTTAACCTACGAATTCAAGGTAAAATCAATGCTAATGACATAAATTATATTGAATGGTAAAAATATATTCTATTTATACTTTAAAACCATTCAATATTATAATTTAACCACATAAGATATTATGATGAAAAAAGTTGTTTTTAATTAAAATATAGCGTGTTTTTACTATTCATTAAAATGTGAAAGTTACCAGAAAAATATCAAAACTTTATCTAATGTAAATTTTTATATCCTGATTCAAAAGAAGAATATTATTTTGTCAAATTGAACATATAAACATGTCAAAAACTATATTTAATGTGGGTGCGCCATCAAAAGGCGGTAAAACTGCATTTTTTGAAAAATACTTATTTTACCCGAAAAATTTATTTTGTTCTTATACCATGTTCTAGAAATGTGTAAGATGAATAATAATGTTATAAAATTCAAAATTTAGTTAATACTATTCATAACGGCTAGTTCATGACAATATTATAATAATATAACATTGTTTATTAAAACCCGGTATTGCGTACAACAAACGCTATCGAGGAAGGTCGCGATTGCGTGTAATGAAAGCCAAGTCAGGGTTGCGTGTTGTGAAAGAATCCTTCGTTGTTTCATATAACAGAATCCAACCATATTTCATTTATACACTTAATATATATATATATACTCAATGTTGCGTAGAATAACTATTATCAAAATTATGTGTAACACGGTCCAAGAATAGTGTTGCGTATACTGCAAGCTTATAAGGTGTTGCGTATAGCGCAGGGTAATCTTGGTGTAGAATACAACATAAGACATTAATGAAATTAAAATAATATTTTTCATAAAATCTCGGGGTGTTACATTCTACCCCCCTTAAAATGAATTTCTCCCTCGAAATTCGTCGGGGTTATAAATGGTTTACTATTTGAAAGTTTCTTTGATAGAAACCCACATCGTAAAAAGGAATACCAAAACTTATTTTTAAAAACAAAAGTATGAAACGTAACGGTTACCCAAATAAACTAGTCACTGGGTTTCCACATAGGTGAAAATATGGATATGGAAGAGAAATCTAACTATCATGTTCTGATGGAGAGTGGTAGAGAACATGGCTATGGAAAAGCCAGCAATCACAAAGCCATAAATTTGTGACGATCTAAGGTACCATCTGATTCATCAGATATAAGATCACTAGGCTAACATTTTTGGTTTTCAAGATCATTTCCCTAAAGTTGAAAATTTGAATTAGAATAAATACTTTCTTTATTTTGGTACAATCTCACTGTTGTTCATGCCTTGAACAATTTCCACTTCATCCCTTAAATAAATGATGTTGAATTTGTTATTCGTGAAGTGTTAGAAGATCATTTGATAGAAAGACGGGTCATTCCATCTGTCTCAAACAAAAGGTTAGCAAAAATTATATACATAAGTCGGTCTATAGTGAGATTAATCACATATGGTTCCTAAAATGGACTTATACTTCATATATCATACTGCTTAATAAAACTAGTTTCTACTAAACAGGGACTTCCTGTAGGCCAGTGGTAGGCGATAAAGGCCAGTCACACTTCGGTTGTGGGTTCGATTCCCACATCCTTGTCCGACGTGATGGGTTGTCGCCCGTCCTGCAGGTTGTCCTTTTTCTAAAACTATATTACTATAACATCCCATCAATAATATCGAGAAAACTTCTATCCTTAAACAATACTAACTTATGTCCAACATAATCCATTCCAATCTTTAGGCTTATCCATAATACTGCAGTCCACCCTCATAACATAGTGAAAACGATTACCAGAGATTTAACACCATCGTCGATCCCCATATATCATAAGATATGTTTTGTTGGTCACATTCCAAACATTCAAAGTCCTTAATCAGGTATTCTCTTGAATAACTTAGTGAAAACATGAATGCAGTTAAAATTTAACACTTTCCACATACCAAAATCCTCAAAATTCTATATACTCAAACCATGATATCACTTAGTCCTTATATCAATCATGAGCTCATGAATACTGTCAAACATTTCATTTTCTCCTTATCCCTTCATTATGCGCGTATCATCTTCTTTCCAAAATATTTGAATCACTTTTCATGGTTACCGGTACCTTAAAATTATTGAAAACCACAATAATACAAAAATATTATAATAAACAATAAAAGTACCTAAACAACATTGTTCTTGAATACCAATACATAAACACTTCAATCCATCCTCTTCAATTATTGTCCTGGAATAAGTCCTTCCATGATTTAGAAGTAACTTTTTAGGTCAGAGCATTGAGTTGGGTAATGCCCATGTTCTCCACAAATAATACGTTGAACTCCATAACAGTATGTCACTCTATGACCCTTATCTCCACACAAATAACATCGGTCCCTCCATTTGAGGTATTCTTCAAGGTTCTTCTTCCCTTCTTTAGAAATCTCAATCTTCCTTTCTTTATGCTGCTCAACATGCGAACATGCATAATAGTCTATCTTCCTCTTCTTTGATGAATTAGGTATACCACTAAATTTCACCTTGTTAATCATATATCGTGATGACTGATTCGTCATAATCACAATATCTTTCTCTCTAGGCATTACATAATTTTTTTGCTTATAGTCACCAATTTTTCCATTGGATTCAAGGTTAACCGAATTCCGTCTAGTTCCCTCCATTAACTAAAACACAAAAAGAATTCGTTGAGAGGAAAAAATCATGCTAGAGAAAACAACATAGTAAAGGGGGAGTACCTTCAATATCTAACATCTTAGGTTAAATTCTATGATCGTTACCGTAGTTCTAGTACTATAACCTATACGTATACTTACCCTTAGGGACATCCCTAGACATACCTTAGAAATATCTCTAGGGATCTCACTAACGTTCTCACATCCTAGTTTCCAAAGGTTGACTAAACCTTTCCTCTGATACCAACTGTAACGACCCGTATCCTGACGTACATTGACATTACATTACATTTGCGGAATACTTGGTACATAACAAAAACACACACACAAGGATCGTAATAGTTTATTGTCTTTGGAAACTCGGCACATAATCTTCTAATCGTGGTGAAAGATCTTCAATATCTCCCATAAAGATGTTCCCTTTTTTTTTACCTAAAACCCTTTTTTATATCCTGGGGAAAAGAAAACATATAAGGGTGAGCTCAAATTCTCAGTAAGGGTAAACAAAAGAAATATCAATCAGATCATATACATACGCACATAACTTTTGGAAATCTTAACCTGCAAAAGAGATCATAATTTCATAACATGGGGTAAATCATGGCTATGAAATGTAATCACAATAATCATAACTTAAAACATGAACCTTTGTGGCATTCACACATAATCATAGAGAATCATTTCTTGTTAGTCAAGACTCATTGCCAAGACTATCTTAGTGGACAAAGTCCCTTTCTGAATCGAGTAACCCTCGTTTCAGTCCTGTTTCACTGAACCGGTATAACCTACCGTTCCAGCCCTGTCTATCTCATGAGATATAAAATCTTTACCCAATGCATTGGAGGGAGATATAGGTCCCACCCATCTCATAATGATATCATTCTTATGTGTGCCACAAAATCATAAATCATACATCATTGCATAACTAATGTAATAAAAATGGGATTCTTAAACAACATGACATCATAAAACAATTCATATAAGATAAAGAAATTCATAAAAATATTTCCATCACAACATAATCAAATCCATGTAATAATAGGGATAGAAACAGAACCCTTTATTATCTTAGATGGAAAATAATTTTGATAAAACACTTGAAATCCATTCTTGAGGGAAATATCCTTTCTACTTCAAAAACATTTTCCTTTCTTAACATGTCTTACAATTTAAAACTAAAAGAAGTTGATTAAAAATAAACATGAAAACTTGTAAAGGAAGCTTCTTGGAAATAATGTTTTAAAAATCCATTCATGCCGTATAAGTTAAAAACAACATTCTTCTCGTACTTTTTTCGGAAAAGTCAAAAAAGTACCTCATACGAAAAACGACACAAGATTCCTTTCATATTATTTACTAAAAACTCACCGAAGGGTAAAATTGGATTTAAAAAATTGTAGGTGGATGGAAATAATATTACATATTGAGGAAATATGGATGTGGATGATAAAATACACCCCAGTAAATACTTACGAATAAACAATCTCGGATAAAAATGAGATTGTGATATTTCCCTTACCTTAGCTCCGACATGCTTTGTAAGTGTCCGAAACTCATGTATAATGACTTAAATCATGTTATTGACTTAATCCAGAATCATATTCATTGTTATTATATCATATATGGTCCACTTATGACTTTATATTACCCGTTCTTTTGTAAATTCATGTTAAAGTAGCGTTTTGGGTAAAATCGTCTCATTTGTCGTTCGTGTTTTTAACTTGTAATTATTCATATGATTACTTAGATCGTGATTACTTAATTCCAGAATATAAAACATGATTTATATATATATATTCAGAATATACATATATAATAAATCAGTAAATGGAAACAAATAAACCGTTCATGGAGACGGTAGTCCGTACGTACGCATGAACGCTGTTTTCGTTTCCTTATTGAATTGAATGGAATTAAGTAGATGACATACATATAAATAATTCCAGTATCATTATTATGTCATATATTTAATTAGTACTTATTATATATACTTTATAATCATTCATTAATGGTTAATCATTGAGAATGAATCTCATCGCGTCGTGGAGACGGTAGTCCGTACGTACGCATGATCGATGATATCATTCCCATGGTCGCGGAATCGTGTTGAAGTGTATGTATACTATTTCAGTATCAATATCACTTTATAAAAATCATATATAGTTAATCATTACACCTTTATACCCATCCAATTAATGTGGTGACGGAAAATAGATTACACCACGGCGTGGAGACGGTATTCTGTACGTACGCACGCGCGGTGATTTCATTTTTCCGTAGGATGGATAGAAGGTGAATTAGAGTTGTTTCATATTTATAATAACATATCAGTATATAAGAAATACTGATGTTATTACTTTATCATGAAACAACTAAATAAGAAGAAGTTGAAGAAGAAAGAAATTGAAAAGATCGGTACTGGATATTACCTCTTCTTTGAAACGCCTCTTTGAATCCTCCACTTAGGGAACTAATATTGGTCTTTGAAGAAGACCAGGACCTCTAGGATTATTATAGGGAAGTGGATAGGAGAAAATGGCAGGGTTTTGCCGAGCTTGAGTGCTCAAATTGGTGTGAGGAGGAGGGGAAGGAGGTTCCCTTTTATAAGGGAGGAGAGGGGCACCTTAGGAATATCTCAAAATATTATTTTATATTAAAGTCAAAATCAGTTTATAATGGTTCCAAAGGGTCTTATTTCGAAGATAAAGTGGGGATGGGTCGAAATCCTATCAACCAATAGGATTTATACAAGTTGAGGTTATTATTTTAACCTTATCAATTAGATTTAACTCTAAGTTGAATAATTTAACTTTTACCGTGTCTTTTTGTTTTCTTACACTATATGGTTAATACACATACTATAACATGCCAAACGAACCCCAAATTGTTTATTATTAATATATATATCCTTATCTAGGTCATTTGGCCGAACCTTAGATTTTTAGGAATAAAATAACAATTAATAATATAATATTTGATTTAAAAACTATTTTGTGTCAATTTTGACACTATTTGATATATGATTTTTGTGAAAGTCATAACAGAATTATATGTTCCAACCAAGTTACTTAAATCAACAATAACATGTCATATTAACCTATAAAATTAGTTTAGGGCATAAAAAGTCTCAAATTACATTTATTTGGGCATTTATAACATCAATTATGTCAATATTTCATTAATAAGACAATTACTGCATCATATCTCTGTCATAATAAATGATAATTATTTAATCCCTAAAAATTCTAAATAAATTCCTATGATGTAGATAATTGTATTAGCTTTCTGGAGACTATTCATTTTTTTAAGTTTCATGAAGTTTATCACTAGATTAAAATTATTATACTTATAAGATTTAAGAAAGTGACATGTTGTCACATTCTTTGGTTTTAATAATAATTAAATTATTTTCATTGACAAAATTTAATTAAATTAATCTAATCCGACCCTTAGGTGATATGGGTCGTTTTTTAGTCATCCAATAGTATTTTGACATTTTTTAGGGTAATTTTAAAATATTATATTTACCCTTAATTACCCGATTTACCTTTAACTATGGTAAATAAAATTTACCGTAGTTACTATTCATAATTCCAAAAAATAAAACTTATCCTATTAACATAATTTGGACCCACTGATTCCAAATATGGAATCCATTTTTTAAAATTAAAAACACAGAAGTTGCAGAAATTAAATTAAAATTAATCCCGTTGTCGAATAAAAACAGGTTTTTGTTTAAAACATTGCAAAAGATTGAATTGATTTAACCTATGAATTCAAGGTAAAATCAATGCTAATGACATACATTATATTAAATGGTAAAAATATATTCTATTTATACTTTAAAACCATTCAATATTATAATTTAACCACATAATATATTACGATGAAAAAAGTTGTTTTTAATTAAAATATAGCGTGTTTTTACTATTCATTAAAATGTGAAAGTTACCAGAAAAATATCAAAACTTTATCTAATGTAAATTTTTATATCCTGATTCAAAAGAAGAATATTATTTTGTCAAATTGAACATATAAACATGTCAAAAATTATATTTAATGTGGGTGCGCCATCAAAAGGCGGTAAAACTGCATTTTTTGAAAAATACTTATTTTACCCGAAAAATTTATTTTGTTCTTATACCATGTTCTAGAAATGTGTAAGATGAATAATAATGTTATAAAATTCAAAATTTAGTTAATACTATTCATAACGTCTAGTTCATGACAATATTATAATAATATAACATTGTTTATTAAAACCCGGTATTGCGTACAACACACGCTATCGAGGAAGATCGCGATTGCGTGTAATGCAAGCCAAGTCAGGGTTGGGTGTTGTGAAAGAATCCTTCGTTTTTTTGTATAACAGAATCCAACCATATTTCATTTATACACTTAATATATATATATATACTCAATGTTGCGTAGAGTAACTATTATCAAAATTATGTGTAACACGGTCCAAGAATAGTGTTGCGTATACTGCAAGCTAATACGGTGTTGCGTATAGTGCAGGGTAATCTTGGTGTAGAATACAACATAAGACATTAATGAAATTAAAATAATATTTTTCATAAATTCTCGTGGTGTTACAATTATAATATAATATAAATTATTATTATCGAAAATAATTAAAATATTTTAATAAATTAAATTCAAAGAAGTGATAGAATTTATCTAATATAAAACTAATAGACATCATGATAAAATGGGTTTCAAACAAATGTTTTTCATAATTATAAAAAATTTTAATATAAAAAATCAAAATTAAATTGATTCCAATGACATAAATATTATCAATAAATTTATAAGTTTAATAATTTTAATTATCAAATTTTATATAAAATAAAATGGTTCTTTTAAATTATTTCAATGAAAATGTATCATTTAATAAAAATTACTATTTTTTACTATTCATGAAAAAATTATCCTTTTCAGAAAATTCTCAAAAAATAACCCAAAGAATATTTTAATGTTAATATTTAAAAAATTAATTTTATTTTGTCATAACAATTTTATACAATTCGAAAAAACTAACTTTATTATTTTTTAAGAAATAAATTTTTTGTTAAATATTATTTTAAAACATATATTGATTTTACTAAAAATTAAATACATTTTCCATCATTATGTTTTGTTTATATTAATCCATTATAACTAATATTTAAAATATTTTTATTTATATTCAGACCTTGATTTTTAACAAATAGGTTATAAGGATCACGTTTCAATAAAAATATTAATATTATGTCATGGTTCGTTAAATCTCTGTGTTGCGTGTTAAACAAGTTATTGAAGAATATAAATTTAGTTCAAAAAAAATATTTCATGAAACCTAGAGGGTTGGAAATATATTATTATTTTATAGATTTAAATAGATAATATAGTTTATATGAATCCAATAATTTGAAATAACTGACTATTTACTCGTTGTACGCTCTTTATAAACTATTGATTTAATGGTAATATCTTGTTGATAAAATACATAATCGGTATTCCAAATTGTTATAATAAATAGTAAAATGTAATAAATATATTATTTATCTACTAATTCATACTCATGACTATCCATTTATGTAATTGATAAAAAAACTGAAATTCAATCCTTCCTTTTAAGCAGTAGTCCACTTGTAAGTATGGAGAATAATGTTTTTATAAAAATAGAGAAAGGTGTAATATGTGATATTGTTTATGATTAATAACCAAAATATAAATATCATAAAATATAATTATATTATATTTTTATATCATAATTATAATATTTTTAAGGGAAAAATACTTTGTGTTGTGAAGGAGATAACCCATACAACATATGAATGAGAGTTTTGTTTATGTTAATAGAAAATGGAAAAAATGATGAATGATTATTCCAATTTTACAGTAAAATTAAGTATAAAACATATATTTATGTCATTAAATAGTATTTAGAAAATTATAATTGTAAAATAAAAATATAAAAGAAATAAGTTAAGTAAAAATGGTTACTTAGGTTGAGCACATTGAGATTCCTTGGAAGATCCCCAAAAAAATGGATAAGATAGGCTAATATCTGATGACTAGAAGATCAAGAGAGTGATTGAGAATTATATTTAAATTTAAAAGTGAATAAATTATATATTAAACCAAATTTTTATGATTTCCTTAAGTTGGTGGTTAAAGGAACCATTTATATTTGTCAAGAAGGACATTTTTAAAAAAAAATCAATTATAAAGGGATCACATGTCAAACTTGTAAATAGGCTCCAATATTGTCAAAAATTAGAGTTTTAAAGAGATAAGGTAGATTTAAACCTCATACAAATAATTTAATACTTTTTTATCATTATTCAATCCTTATATCGTGATTGATTACTTTTACTATTTTACGTTTTACTGCGATAACAAGTTTTTACATAAGGTAATATAATCTTTATGAATAAAAATAAAGTTATCTATATTGCATAATTAGGACCTAATAATTTAAAATTTGAAATAAATTTCATTTGATTAAATATATAAATGTGATAAAAATTAACTTTAAAATAAAAATAAATATTGTATTTATTTTTTTGATAAAATAATACATGTGGTCTCAAATATATAATACAGGTTTTTAAATTAAAAAAATTTAATATTATAAGTTAAAATATTATATTCATATTTTTTATTATTAAATTTCTTCAGTAATTTACAATATTGAATTTTATACAAATAATTTCATAAAAATCTTGTTATTCGTAAGAATAGTATTTTATATTATTCACACATAATGACACTTTTTTTTGAAAAATAAAGAAAATAATATTAATAAAATGTTTCTATTATAATTACAAATAATATTCATCTTTCATCTACATATTATATGTTTTTAAAATTTATACTTTAAATAAAATGGGGATAAATAATGAAAAACTATTTTTATAGGAATATAGATTTTTGGAATATTTACCATTCTCGTTCTTATTTCCTATTAATTAATAATTAAATTAGTATTAATGAATTATTCATATCAAATTTCTTTTATGATCATTAATCCCAGGTTTATAGATATAGTAATGAGTAACTCCTAGAAAAGAAACATTTTGATAAATACAGTTCTAAGAATAAAATGATGGTGTAAGTCATTTTTTCTATACCTATTGAACTTAATTCAAATGAAAAGTAGACTTTATTTTGTATCTATTAATATTTCATAATGATATTACTTCTATTAGTTCCCACTAATTCAATGGATAGATTTTAATGGTCATACTTTATATTTATATTTTTATCTAAATATAGCACAATTTCATTTTAGTTCTAATTTTCATGTGAAGAATGATATTGAACATATTTGACTCATTTAAAGGAAGTGATATGTTAAAATATCCTGGTGTTACATGATTTGTTAATTTTTATGGATATGATTGGGTTTGGAATCATTGCCAATTTTTTGGATGATTAATTTAGTTGATTTTTATTACTAGTTGTATATGATCTTATCATGAGAGATAGTGTTTATGTTATATGACTTTTATGGAAAGTTAAATAGTTCATTCAAATAGAAACTACTATTGAAAACTTTTGGATGCAATGCTGTTGTGCTTTCTATTTTTTACTACACATTTGTTTTGATTTCTAGTTTATGTTATTTATTCTGATATATTTGATGGTTATTTATACTAGAGAGTGTAGACATCCCACATGTTATATTTCTACACTTTATACTATCATGTATACATTATCATATGAGTAGGCATGTTTGAGGTTCATTGTGATCCTTTTTAGTGATAATGGAGTTTTGATGAATTGAGTACATTACATAGAAATGTATCGAGGGTATGGATTGATTATCTCATGTTAGAGGAGGTGTATAATTAAGAAAAATTTATAATTTAGCGTAGATAGATGTACCATAATGGGGAAATTTATAGCTATTCCTTTTTAAAAACCAATACATATGGGATATAGGGAATAAAGAAGAAAAATATAATTATCATAAGTGGAAAGAACTCTTATAAATGGTGCTGAAGATGAAACCATGTTTTATGCTAGTTTGAAAATTGGGAACATGAGGTAGTGGAAAGTCTTAAGGGTGGTAGAGATACTACCCAACATTTGAGGTGGTGGATAATGAATCCCCACTTTTATAGTTGTTATGGATATCTCTCCCATCAGGAGGGATTTTTTAGGGGTGGATTGTGAAAAAATCACAAGGTATATTGATCTCGATATAGAAAATATTTTTATTGTTGGTGGTCTAGGATATTAGATACTATCAAAAATGTATATGTCATGTACTGAAGTAAACAGATTGTACTTTAGGGTACTTAGTGTGTGGAACCATATAAGAGGGTCGCAACATGTTTGATGGAATAAACTCATGTGGTTTAGATGCACTTATATACATTCTACATGGAAACACACCAAATAACACTATATTGGAATAAAAATAGTGTGACCTGGTGTCACACCCCATGTAATTTATTTAAATTCACATAAATCATTAAATTTTAGGGGTAAAAATTACACAATATGTGACCCAACGGATGAGATGACATTATTTTCTATTTTCCAGAACTAGATTACATAGTTCTCTACATCATCCATAATATAAATCTCTATTTATTTCTCCTCTAGCCATTATTCCACTACTAGTCTTATATGAGACACAAAAAACAGGTGTCAAGCTTAGTTGAAAATTTATCGTCATCCATCATCACCACTGTCAGTTGTTTCTGTCCCTGTTTATCCATGTTTTTGCCAAACATCATCAGAAATCCCTTCACACAAAATTAGACTAATTAATCCTAAACATCAACAAATATAAAAAATTTAACAATTTCATCATGAATTATTATTCAATTAGAGAATGATAAAAAATGTAATCTAAAAATGATGGTTAATGGAATTTCCAACCACTAAATATTGGTTTGTGTTCTTCTTCACTGAAGAATGCGAGTATTCAATGAATATTTTATTTAATAAATGAATAATAAATTTTCAAAAGAGTTTTAAACGATGAATACTCAAAATATAACTTTATTTTTTTAAAAAAATAAAATATCTTGAGAGAAAAAATTATATAAAATAATTATAATATAATTATTCTACCCGAGTAACCAGAAAAGTAGAATGACAACATGATAATTGAAAAATCTTATTATGAATAATTATCAAAAAATCATGCCAACTAAGATGATTGAAATAATTATATCAAATAATGTTCCATTAAGGTTATTACAAAACAATAAATAACACTAAACCACTAATAATAAGAGTAAAAATAATACCAATTCTAATAAAACAAAACATTCAATGTCTATTCAATTTGAAATTATATTTATCTCTTTATTATGTTGTTGCTAATAAAAATATATAATTTTTCCATTGAAATTATAGATACAAAATATAATATTTATGCGAGATTAACTATTAAATTGTCATAATTATATAATAAAATCATCATCTCTTTAATTATAACACCTCAATCCATGTTCATAATTGATACCACCATGAAAAATTATCCTTCAACATGTGGCTAATAGAACAATTATCTCCAGGGTTTACCAATGATGACAACATAAAAATACCCTAGATACATAATAAAATAATATATATATATATATATATCTAAAATTTTCTTATGGGTTTCAATTTTCTACTATTTTAATTATAAAACTTCAAACTAATATTCTGAGATTTGAATCCCAAAATAAAATAGTTATAAATCTCATTTGAAGAGCCCCCATAAAAGATACAATTATAGTGTCAAAATATTATTTTCGGACTTTTTTTAAAAAATATTAATTATTTTCAAGTGTGTGGATAAGAAAAAAATATTTTAAATAATATTTATTTTCCAAATATTCATGTCATAAATAAGAAGAGACCAACTTTAAAAAAAATCTTTATAAATATTATAAAAAATTTAAAAGTAAATAATTAGGAAAATATAGTTAATTCAATCCTTCCCTCATGTAATTATTTTCATCTGAAAAATAAAAACTCAAGAAATTTGATGATGGTATTGATATCAAATCATATTCTAACCCTTTCATTATCTCTCTTAATTACTTTTTTGGAACCATCAAATGTGAACCAATGGAATAAATCACCCATAATAGATCTTCTACTTGTGATCCTTGATAATGACTGGGTATTCGATCAAGTATGGTGCATCCTCAATTTCAACCTCACCCATGTTCATAATGTGTAACAGATAATTCAAATACCTCCTTAGCTATGACACCTATAAAATCACACAATTTTTAGTAAAGTAATTTTATGATTTTAAAGACATTTTACTCGAAAAATTATTTTCCTTTTCATTTTTATGCCTGAAATTTGTAATTAATTCGATCCACTTTTAGAAATTTTATTATTTAAAATGAGAATAATTTATGAAATCATAATTTCATAAATAACATATGATTAAATATTGGAATTTTTGTGAAAGGATTGATTTTTAACAAATAGTGAAAATACTAATTTTTCAAATAAAATAATTACTTTTGATTAAATATAAGAATTTAAATGTACTAATATATTCTTTATTTGCTATATAAGTGAAATGTGATAAATTTTATTTATAATAACATAATTTTATCTATTTTAATCTATTATATTCATGATTTTACAACAATTTAATTTGTAATCTTAAAAACACATTTGTGTGAAAGATTTTTTTCATTGAATTTTATGAATTTATATTAAATTTATTTCTAAAATTTATAGAAATTTAATCTTAAAAAATGGATACCATAATTTTAATTAGGAGTTTATAATTTTTAAAATTGTTTCCTTTCATTTTATTATTAATAATAGTAACTATGGTAATTAATTTTCCCTTCAATAAGGTTAAAATGAATAAAAAAGTGTTAACAGAGTGAATTAAGGTGACCAAATCAATCAAAAATTTTACTTAATTTCATTATCTGGGAAATATTTGACCCTTGGCATCCCAAATATTAATATATTTAATTTTTTTTTTATTTTTTCCCTTGATAATGACATTTATATTATTTTAAGTAATGTGAATTCCAAAATGTCACTGTCTTGAATTTAGTTTTTCTAAAATATTTACATAAGGATAATAAGAGGATAATTTTGGTTTTAAATATTTATTTGAAATGTTATTAAATTTTTTTGATGGTTTTCTTTTAAATTTTAGTGGAAAAATTATTACTTTATATCCATATGAAATAGTTACATTGTGTTTAATCAATTAATAGAAAAATAAAATAATTTATTTTAAAAACATTAAAAGTAATTTTTTTGATGAATTATTGCATTCAATGAAATTTATAAAAAAATATGATATATTAGGGATCCATGAAATTATTATATTTGAATTTCATCTTTGTCTTACTGTTTTAATATCAAATTAAATAAATATTCTAAAAATAAAATTAATTATATTTTATAAATATAATATGTTGGTAAATTATTTAAAAAATACAAAATATTTAAAGTGGGAAACGGGGAAAAAATATGGTATAATTTACATCCAATGTTCATTTATGAGTCTATTTTTATATTATAAATAAAATTAAAACTATTTAAGATTGAAATAGTTGTTACCATAATTGAGGATAAAAAAGGATAAAAAGGCGTTAATAAAAATCATAAGGTTTAAAATGACACAAAAATCTATATAAATTTCATTTGATAAGGATATTTAGACATTATACTATTTTTATTTGAATATATTTCTTTTAGGTATAATTTTCCTTAAAAATGGATTAATTATATTTTATTTTTTTTAATTCCAAGTGTGTGAGTTCCCTCCATTATAAAATGACACCCTTTATCATTTTTTTACACCTTTTGAGCAATATAACTAAACCAAACCTTAATTTTTTCTCCAACATACCTATACATGAATTCAAGGTTCATTTCTTGTTAAATAACCACCACAAGGGTATTTAAGAAGGGATCTAATGTAGGCATACAGAAGAAGATGAACTCGTTTTACCCAACCATAATCAATTTATTTCTTCTTATATATCATTTAATTTTTTAATTCATCAAAAAATAAATAAATTATTTATCTTTAATATATTTAAATGTAATTAGGATAATTAAACCACTACAATAGACATTATTTTTTATTAAATGGAAAGGGAATGTATCGCTCATGCATGTTTGTGGACTAGAACCTCCATGCAGCAATAGAATTCATTTTTCATCACCAAATTTCATCCATGGTTATTTTTATTGGTTTAGTGTTTATAAATTATATTTATGAAATAATTATTGTTATGTAATGATAATAACACAACTTGGTTCTTACCTTCCAATATGTTGGAAAATTATAACTTCGCTCATGCATACTTGTGGACTACCAGTCCCACGAGGTAAAATGATTGGGTTTTCTATTTTTATTTACACATATTTAAAAAATGATATATTTTTTATTTTATATTATATATATGATATATTAAAATTTATATTGAGGTGAATTTTTATATAACTTTATCTCATTCCATCCATTGAAAAGTGAAGAAAACATTCATGTGTACGTACAACCTAACATCTACATGAACTAGGTTATATATATATTATGGATATATAAATTGTTAATATATATTATATTTAAATATTTATTAATAATCTTTATATTATTGAACCCTGATCAATGTACAATGATTGGATCTACCGAAATAAAATTCTAATAAAAAAGAAATGGTTAAAACTTGATAATGAAAACTTTACTAAATAGTTATTAATAAATGGGAGTTGAAATATAATAAGTGGATCATAAATGACATTAAATGTATTTATATTAATTTTAGATATTTTTATAATAAATTTATATTTATTACATGTGATGTTAAAGTGCTTTCAAATCATGTCGAACTTAAGGTTTGGGATATCATCTAAGTTTCCCATGTTGGAATATTATTTTAATGCTATGTACTTAATTTCATTTATATGTTGAATCTAATTTATTTTTTAATCATTAAATAATTAATCCACTATAATTTAGGGTATTTTATTTTATAATTCATTTACTTTATTGAAGGGGTTATTGTTGGATAGTTACCAAAATAGAAAAGTATTTTCGTCTCACTTTTACTTCTGTGAGACACATACCATACTTGTCACCTTTTTATTTTGTATGGGAAATATAATGCATATGAATATATTTTATAATTATTATCATAAAAATTATGGGTATATATATGAATCTATATTTATCTATTTCATGAGGTTTCAATTTTGAAGATACCAATGTGGTAAGGTTTTTATGTTACAATCAGATTGTTTTTCATGATAATTCATGTTTTAGTTTCGGAGAGAGAATTTTCCTGATATAACTCTAAATATTATAATTATTTTTTTATCATATGGTTTCTCCTATAGATTACATGTTTTTATTTTATTTCCCTCTATTTAACTACTCGTGGTACCGAAATAATTTTTTTGAGGAAATCTCAATTTATTTACACTTTCAGAGTCAACACTAAATATGAGAAATCATTTCAATGGTATTGGAGTGAATGCTTCGCATCCTGAGAAAATCGACGAACCCTAGCCCTCTGAATCTCTCTAAAAGTGCTGAATCATGCCCTTGATTCAATCGATTATGGCTGGTTTTGACCCTAATTGGGAACTCATGGTGGTTTCTCAAAAGCAAAATGAAAAGAAAATCTCAGATATGGAAGTTCCAGACATGGGGAATGCTTCTCTGGTTTCTGGTTCTAAGCCTCCAATCAGTGGTGCACTGTGAGGTATTTCTTTTCTTGAAGCTCTTAAAGAATCCCATGTTTCCTCTCCTACAGATGCAAATTCTCGCTCGACCATCAAGTGATTGGATGATGGAGTTTTTGCAGTTGAAGCAGATCCTGATGCAATTGCACAATAAAAAAATCTCTGTATGTTTTCCTTAATGGGACGTATCTCATATTCTAAAGGAGACAAACCTTGGTCCTATGTTGATTTGAATCAACAAATATCAATCTGCTGGGGAATTACAAATTGGAAAATGATCCCCTTAGACAAAGGATTTTTTCATATGCTTTTGTACTCTCAAGATGATCTAAATTCTGTTTGGAAGTTAGGGAACCTTTTATTGAAGCCTGGTTTTTTGAGACTCTCAGATTGGGATTTTGCTTTCAATCCAAATACACAAACAGGAAAATCTGCACAAATTTGGGTTAGGCTTCACAATTTAAACTGGTTTTTTTTGGCACCCTAAAATATTGAATGATATTGCAGCCTGCATTGGTACACCCCTCAAAATAGACCAAAGGACAATTAATGCTGAGTTGGGTATGTATGCTAGGGTATTAGTGGATGTCAATCTGGATACCAAGACTCCCAATTCTATCTCTTTTTCATGTTACTGATTATAAGACTGTAATTCACCTTGAATATGAAAATATTCCCTCCTTTTGTGATTATTGCAAGATTATAGGACATTCTGTTCAAACTTGTAGACTGGTTCATGGACCTCCCAGCCATCATAACCCTTATGACTGGTCTGAAGTTAGGAAAAATAAGAAGGACAGAGTCCCCTCCACGAAAAAATCTGAACCTTCACAAGTCAAACCTGGAAGGTGGATGCCTAAAACCCCAAAAGAACCTGGGATAACCTGGGCTGACCTGGTTGAAAACCAGGAACAGGAATCATAGGACCAACCCATCGTGGAAAAACTGGAAAATGTTGACAACCTTCTTACTCATACAACTGTCCCTGTCCCCTCCCTTATTTTGGGTCAGGACTCCATTCCTAAAGATCTCCCTCTAGTGCCAATTTCACAGACTTATAAGGGAGAGTCTTCCTGTTTGATTGGACCAACTACTGGAACCCAGCTCAACCTCCCTCTTCCACCTCTTGGGTCTTCCAGTTCATCTTCTTGTCTTCAAGACCTTTGTTCTTCTGAAAAAATAAAATGCAGTAAGCAGATTATTTCCTCAACACCCGGTGTTTCTCCCTCTATAGATTTGGACAAAAACAACCCTTCCTCTTCAACTGTCTAATCTTTTGATCATGCTAACCAAGTTGCCTTGTCTGCAGATGGTCCCCTCTCTGTTTCCATGCAAGATACAGACTCTCCCATCACTGTTTCCATTCAAAATGTTCCCAATGTTATGGTTGATAAGAACCCATCAATCGCAGAACCTTCTGAAAGAGTTCCTTCCTCTGATTCGGTGACCCCTCATCAGTGGAGTTCTATTTTGGAGAGAGACCCCCCTGTTTTGGTGGATAACAAAATTTCTAACTTGGAGCCCTTGGCTCCAGTTTCAATTATAAATCCTGTATAAATTAAAACAGGAGGTAACACTGCCAACCCTCCTAGGACAGGAAAGGATAAAATCTATTCCCCCATCAAAACCACCTCCCCTATGAAAACTAGAGGACAAAGTTCTGGTAATAAAAAGATAGGGGGGCCAAACCCAAAAAGTAAATAATAATGCATATTCTCTACTGGAATTGTCAGGGGATTGCTAACCCTAGAACCCTTAATGTTTTGATGCATTTTATTTTTACCCATCGCCCTATGCTGATTTCCATTGCTGAACCTAAAATCAACTTTGCCCCTAAATTCATGCATCTATGTAATACTGGTTTCTCTTTTTTTTGGTGCTTGTAACAATGGTTTTTTGGACTCTCTCTGTGTTTTTTTCCAATCCTCTCTCCAAATGTTAACATTTTTAGTCTCTCTGTTCAAGCTTTGACGTGCGACTACTATCTTGATAGAACTCTCATTTACAATACCTTTGTTTATGCCAAAAACAATTACCTTGATCGAAGATCACTTTGGAAGGAGATCTCTGACATAAATAATAAGATTCAAGATCCCGGGGTTTTGATTGGTGACTTTAATGATATTTTTTCTCCCTCTGAAAAAATTGGCTACTCCTTCTCCTCTATCTCTGCCAGAGAATTTAAATCTGTCATAGAAGGAAATAATCTCATTGAGATTAATCTTACTGGTGCTCAATTCACTTGGTATCTACATCATTACAACCGCGTGGTGGCGAGAATACTTGATAGAGCATTCATTAATGAACCTGCTCTTGATAAGTTTAAACAGATCTTGTGTGCTACCCTCACTAAACTTTCTTCTGACCATCATCCTATCTTAGTCAGTTTTCCCCAAAACTCTCGAAAACCCTCCTTTCCTTTCAGATTTAATTTAGCCTGGTCTTGAGACCCAGATTGTGTTTCTCTTATCAATTCTTCCTGTACTAATATGGGAAATCACAATGATGCCTTTGCGTGCACCACTAAGCTGAAAAACCTTAAAAATATTCTCCAAAAGTGGTGTTCTAATAAAACTAATTTAATTGAAAATGATATCCAGGGTTTGGAAAAGGACTTGTCTCTCATTCAAAATAATATCACTTTACCCAGTTTCTATTCTGATCACCAGGAGGAAATCAACATGTTGACTAAATTGATCTCTCTTCTAAACTTCAAAGATAACTTAAAAAAGAAAATTTTCAAAACTAAATGGCTAAATGATGGAGATAGAAACACCAAATTCTACAACTCTCTTCAACGGGTTAGGAAAGCTTGTAAACCTCTCTTTTTCTTAAGAGTTGAGGACAATATCATTGATTTGGAGGAACAGATTGCTAATCATGTTGTCTCTTACTTCTTTGACATTTTCAATGGTCCTAACATCAACAAAGATATTCTCCCTAACATTATTCCATGCATGGTCTCTGCTGAGGATAATCGTCTGCTCAACTACACCCCCCTTGATTCTGAAATCAAGGCCACTTTCTTTGGTCTAAATCTAGACAGTGCCCCAGGTCCCGATGGTTTCAACAATGGTTTCTATAAAAAACATTGGGATGTTCTTCAAAATTATTTCTCCAAATTAGTGAAATCTTTCTTTGAAAAAGGTATTCTTCCCCACGCTCTCAACTCAAAATTCCTTACGTTAATTTCCAAAGGTGAAAATGGAGATAAAATTCACCTCTTCCATCCCATTGCTCTCTTAAATTCTCTCTTTAAAATTATTACAAAGATCCTTGCCAATAGACTCTCTAACATTAGCAAAAAAATTGTCTCCTAGAACCAGTTTGGCTTTATCAAAGGAAGATCTATACAAGATTGTATTTTCCTCGCCTCAAAATCCACTAATTTATTGAACAGAAACACCAGAGGTGGGAACATTGCTCTTAAACTGGACATCACTAAGGCCTTCGATACGATTGAATGGGCCTTCATCTTTAAGGTCCTCGCCAGTTTTGGCTTTAATGATTCCTTTATCAGTAAAATTAAAATCATCTTTAGCTCTACCAATATATCCATTCTTATTAATGGATCTCCTAGGGGATACTTCAAATGCTCCAAAAGAGTTAGACAAGGAGACCCTCTCTCTGCTATCATTTTTTCTATTGCTGATGACTATCTTAATAGACTCCTCTCCCTCAATGTTGAGGGAGGCAAAATCAAACCAATCATTGCTTCTAGAAATCTTCATGCTCCCTCTAATCTTCTCTATGCTGATGATATCATTCTCTTTCTTCAGGGAGACAATAGAAATGTTAACAATCTGAAATCCATCATTTCTCACTATGAGGAAGTTTCTGGCCAACACATTAACTGGAAAAAATCTTTCATTTACTTTGGTAAAAACTTCCCCTCAAATAGGAAAACACCTATCACCAATGTCTTAGGAGTTAAGGAAGGATCCATTCCTTTTACTTATCTTGGTGTCCCCCTCTTCTAGGGCCGACCTAAAGCCTGTTTTTTTTCTTAGCATCGTTGATCAAACTCAAAAGCAACTCTCTTCCTGGAAAGGTAAATCCCTCTCAATGGCTGGAAGAATTTGCCTTGTTAAATCCACTATTGTTTCTAAGCTGGTTTACATGATGATGGTTTACAAATGGCCTTTGGGGATGATAAAAAAATTAAATACAGCTATAAGAAATTGTATCTGGAGTGGAAGCACTCTGAAAAAAAATCTGGTAATGGTCTCCTAGGCCACTTGCTGTAAACCTATTGAAAATGGAGGAATCGGTATTAATAATCTTAAAATATTTATTGAGGACCTTCAGGACAAACTCACATGGTCCCTCATTCATAATTACTCTCATTCCATGAGATTCCTCAAAATCCGATTTCTTAATAAGCTTAAGTCTGGTTCATCCAACTACATGACTTCTTCTATCTGGCCTTCAATTAAAGCCTCTTTTCACTCTATCATGGAAAATTCTAGATGGATTGTTAGTAAAAATTCTTCTTTAAATTTCTGGTTTGATAACTGGACAGGCTCCCCCCTCATTTCTGATATTCCTAATACCTTTTCCCCTAATCCTTCGAACTCCTCCATTAAAGAGATGCTCAACTCCCCTGAACTTCAATTTCTGAATCCTATCAAGGGAATTGTGGAAAATTACTATTTCACCCCCAATGAGGATCTCCTCGTTTGGGAACTTGCTCATAATGGTCTTTTAGACTCAATTTTTTTTATCACTTTCAATTCCCTAACAGGGATGAAAATTTTAATTGGCTGTCCAATTTCAATAAATCCTAGATTAAGCCTTCTTGTCTCACTCTTATGTGGAAGATTGCGCATAAAAAAATTCCAACTGATGTTTGCTTGCAATCTTATGGTTTTAATCTTTACTCTAAATGTAGATTATGCAATCAGCATCGCGAGGACCTAAATCATCTCTTCTTATCTTGTGATACTGCTATGGCCCTTTGGCATTACATCTTTGACCTTTTTGGATGCAGATGGCGTTTAGATTCATTTATTTTCTCTCAGCTGAAAAGAGCGGTGGAATTCCCAAGATCTTCCCAAATCAAGAATCTCTTTCTTACTGTTGTTGCAGAACTTCTGCACATAATATGGTATGGTAGAAATGACTCATTTTTCAACAATAACACTTTTTATATCAATACAGGTAAAATGAGGATTCTGCTGCCTATAAAGGAAGCGGCTACGATCCAAACAGCATGCTGTGACAATTCTTTCATTGATTTTGAAACCATTCGCCGAATTGGTGTCAAAGGCATTTTCCCGAAGCCACGCTATACTATTGAAGTTTTTTGGCAGGAACCCCCTCCTAGATGGATTAAGGTAAATGTGGACAGAGCCTCAAAAGGAAATCATGGACTTGCTGGATGCGGTGGAATTTTCAGAGACCATCAAGATCGGATCCTTGGATGTTTCATTGGAAGCTGTGGAAATGCTTCTGTGCTGGAGGCAGAAATGCTTGCTACCATTCATGCCATCTCCTATGCAAAGCTCTTCAACTGGAAGAATATCTGGATTGAAAGCGACTCCACAACTATTGTGCGAGCCATCTGGAAGGGTGATGTACATCTTGCATGGTCTTTCACTCCCAGATGGATGGACTGCCTAGCTGCGCTCACCGACCTCAATTTCATTTCCACCCATACCTCTCTGGAGGCAAATATGATCGCTGATGGACTTGCCAACTTGGGAGTTTCTCATGAGATTACCTGGAGGAATGAACTCCTGCCTGAGTTGCTTTCTTCTTTTATTAAGGATTCTAGAAAATTGCCCTCTTTACGTTTGTTGTAACTTGTTTTTGACTATTTCTCTTTGAATAAAGCCCTTTGTTCTGGTCTTTTGACCAGAACCCACCCTTTAAAAAAAATTTACACTTTCAGAGAAACAATAATTTTCCTCTATTTCCATATTTTCTAAAAATGTTTCGAAGTATGATTTTAACAATTTAATATAATTATTTAGAGTAATTTTACCTAGGATTTATTTTTATAAAATGTTTTAAATGAAATTTTTTAATCATGTTTCGAATGGGGTCATTTTGAATTTTCCTAAAAATTTGAAAGGAATGTTTTTTAACACACATGGTATGAATGAAATTACATAACATGATGACAAATAAATGATTTTAAAAATCCATTATATATTTCCAAGGAATTTTTGAATGAATATTTTTTCAATATTTTTTTTTAAATATCCATTTTTTGGAAGTCTTATTATGAAGAAATAATGATAATTTTATGTACCCCATTTTTTTCTATGGGTTAATCAAGTTATGATAAAATGTTTTATAAAAAAAATTTCTCTTCCATTGGTAATCCTATAATGAAATTTTTATGAAACATATTTTCTTTCAATAGGTTATACAATGATGATTATTTTATGATCTTTTAGAACACATTAGTTTTTTTTTTATTTTCTGATGACTGTTTCTGAAATTATATATTTCTCCAACGCATCAGTTAATGATTGATATATCATCATATAATAATGATTGGAATAGGGGGATAACATAGTTATCTAAGGGAATATTTCCACTATAATAGTTATTAGAGTGAACATTGACTAATGATATAATAGAATTGAATGTAAAACCAATACACTATGATATTGTTGGAAGAGATACATAACTAATGAAATGATTTTGCATGAATATGAGTATCTAAAAATTAATTTTTTAAGGAAATATTATTCTCTCATGCTTTAATTTGTTTGATTACTTTATAATTCAATTATTACAAACTACCAAACATTATTACATAAGTCAATATTATGATTTATAATATGAATTTTATAATTTTTAAATGCTATAATCATGTTATTATACCCTTATAATAATGTTCTATTTAACAAATAATAGGAATAATCCTTTTTAACCCTCCATGAACACCAGATCCCACCCATTATTATGTTTTCTTTCCCCATTTCATGAATAATGGTTTTTTGTATTACATTTCTAATAGAGGTTATAGTTATGAATAAATTAGTTGGAGTTATTATAGATATATTATGTATAAGGTTTTTTGTACTGATGCTTCATAAGATACTAGAACTATATGATTGTAATATAGATCATAATGTAATGTAATGAATAATCATCTATCAATGTGTTATATTTTTTGTATGAAAATTATGTGTCATAATTATTGGTATCAGAGACAAATTAAATTTCTGTTGGAAAAAATGATGAGAAAATTTTAATGATTATAATTAGGATATTACAAATTATAGATGAATTAAATAATTTATGATAAATAAAGAAGATTGGTTTTCCTAGGAAAACATCCCAACCGGATAAGATAAGTGGAATTGGTACTAGAACATATGATTTAAGTGGTAATAACCCCGAAAAGAGTAGGTTGAGAATATATCTACCATAATTCCAGTTCATGGTGAGTGTTCCCTTACCACGAACTTAGTTTGATACTCCTAGGTCATATTAGTGGTATAATTCACATTTCTTTAACCAACCATTATGATTTATTTGAATAGATGATGACCATGGGTGACCAAGGATTAGAGTAATATGTCATAAATTGGAAATAATGTGTAATGATTTTCATATTCTATAAATTCTTTTTCATGTTCTCTATATATGGATATTATTTTTCACACTTTGGTTTTTTATTTTAGAAAATTTCTCAAACTTGGAGGATTCTTGTAAATACTAAATGTGACTGGTAATGGAATGATTGTTCACATGAGAGGCTAAATAAAATATAATATTAAAGTTGAAAACTTTTTATTATTCCTAATATTATATCATTAATTATTATTAATATTGGAAACATTGGTGGGATTTATAACATATATTATAAGAGGAAAATAGAGTTTTATGATAGTTCATGTCATATTGACCATGGAGAAAATTATGTTTATTTTTCTTTATATTAAGAGTGTGGGAGGGATAATGAGGAAGAATGTATCAAAGGAAGGGAAAGATGATTTATCTATATAAATTATTGACATAGAGAATAAAAATATTGAGGAATTAAGTGTATTATTTGTGGGGAACATGGTAATTAGTCATGTAAATTCCCAAATACAGTGGTTAAACCCTAAAATTTTGAATTACCTATGTTATGAAAATCATTAATGAGAAATTATCAAAGTTTTCAAGTATTGGGATTCAAGAATTATATTATAAAAGTGTTATATAAATGGTGTTTTTGTTATATTAATCATGAAGCATATAATTACTGTTCTATAATAGTTTTTATTTAAGGGTTTGTTAGAATATATTGAATGGTATTCATGACCTTCAAAATTCATTTAGTAGAAGGATGTTTTTTTGAGAAAACATGTGATTGAAGGAAAGATAACCTTTAATAATTTCCAAATTTTAAGATAATAATTTTTTACTAAGATAAAGATAAGATTAACATTGATAAATTAAATAAAATTTTTTTGGTGACTTTTAAATTCTTATGTGATTTTATGAAAATGTGATTTAAGTTATGTTTGATGAATTTTATTGCAATTTTTATTTATTAAATATATTCTATAGACTGTGATTTCATTTTTAAGAAAAATGATTTTGAAATTCTTTGGACGTATATAAGTCTTAATTTACATATTATAATGATTTGGATTATTATTATACATTGTGTGAATATATGATCTAGGTATTGACATGTTTGTTTTGTGAAAGTATAAGTTAGTTAATATTTTCATAGGATAAATTTTAATGTTGATCATAAAAATACGTGATAAAATCCTTTTAATATATGGCTTTTAAATTTAGGAAAATATATTTTGGTAGATTTATATGGTTAAATATTTATAAAGTGGATTAAAATGATCTTTTGGGGTTATTGTTGCTGTTTTATAGATTAAGTATTATATTTATTCATAATGGATAACTTATGAAAAACCTTTTGTTTTTTAAATATTTAGAGAAATAATGAATGAATTTCCATTATTTTTTGGTTATTATGATTTGAAAAATTTTAATTTTACTTCTTTGGTCACGAAAATATTCATATTTAATATTAATTTATAAAAGTCAGAGATAAAATAGAAATTGATCGAAGCACAACTAAACAATAAATGTTTATTTAAAAAATTAAAAGATACAAATTAGGATTTCATTCCTTTTTCTCAATATTTATAGAAAAATAATTCATCAACATTATAAAAATGTTCTTGAAATTATAATTTATCTTTTTTATCTTTATTTATAGTGAATCTATGGTCTTTTCACCACTCACTAATTAACAGTTTCGTAGTGTTTAACTTTCTCATGGTCATGTTGTCTATCACTCTCCATTAGTCTTTTTTACATTAGTTTTCTACTTCTAGTCTATGATTTTTTCCCAAGAGTGTTCTAATAAGTTGGGAACACGATTATGTGCTATTTTAGGTAGCCCTTAAGGTTCCCACATTAAATTTATAACAGGATATTTATTATCCTACAATATGATGTTGGTTTTCAATAAGGGTATTTAAAAATATTGGACCTTTGATGACAAAGATAGAATTTGGAGGCTAAAATTTATTTATTGGGTTAGAATAAAACAACCAAAAAATTTATTAAAAAATACTATTATTTCTATTATATTTTTTAATACTCAACAACTGGTGTCAAGATAATAATGACATATTATAAAAATATTATTATATGAATGTGTCCTTTATAACATGGTCGCCGAATTGGAAATTATGAAGATGAGTAACATCATTATGAATTATATATATAATGTTCACAATTAATAAAAATTTATTGATTAATTAATATGAAATAAGCAAAAGAATTTAATAATGTCATTTTATTTTTAATAATGATTTTTTATTCAAAAAATTATTTTTATTACATTTTGTGTGTGGAAATTATAATTAATTTCTACCACTTTTAAAAAATTTATATCATAATTTGAAAATAAATTTCAAATAATAATATGAAAATTAAATTAAGTTGATATTTTTTAATTTTTTTTAAAATTAATTATTTTTAAGAGAATAGTGAAAGAAGAAAATTTTCACATAATTTTTTTTCATTAAATCAATAAACTAAAACATTCACATTATATTTTTTGATTTTTATTAAAGTTTCATCTAATCCTTTTTATTTATAATAACATAATTTATTCTATTTGAATAAAAAATATTCATTATTTTGGTATAAGTCAATTTTTATACATAAAACACTTTTTTTCTCATAAAGAGTTTTCATTGCATGTTATGCCTTTATAATAAATTGATCTCTACGACTTACAGAGATATAATCTCAATAAATAGATACTGTATTTGGAATTAGGAATTAAAAATTTGTTAAATATGACCCTTTTCTTTTTACTCATTATGAGTAGTAACTGTGGTAAATATTTTTATCCCCAACAAAGATAAAATGGGTAAAAAGGGTTAAAAATGATGTAAGGTCTCAAAATCATCCCAAAAAATTAATTAATTTTATTTAATGGGATAAATTTGAAACTAGTCTTTCCAAATAGTAAATAAGTAATTTTATGACCATTTTACATTGATAGTGACATTTATTTACTTTTATATAATGAAAATTCCAAAATTTCACACTCTAGAATTTAGAATCTCAACATTTTTTACATAATGATAAAAAGAGGATAGGTTTGGTTATAAGTTTATACTTTATGAATTAATTATATTTTATATAAAGTACATTTATTTTTAATTTTTAGTGACAATAAAATTCTTTATTTTCATATTCAACTTCAAAATAGTATTTATTCAATTAATAGAAAAATCAAATAAATGAATTTAAATATATTTTACTTACTAAAATTTGGATGAATTATTTAGTTTAAATATTTTTTTATTGAAATATGATATTTTAGGGATGTTTGGAAGTATTATTTATGAATTTAATGTACCTTTTGGTGTCCTTAATATCTAATTTATTGAATAGTGTCAAAAATGGCCTTAATGATATTTTATGAAAATAATATTTTATTAAATTATCTTAAAATAAAAACAATCTTGAAATAGGACATGGTGGAAAATATATTTCTAAAAATTTCAACCATTTTCCATTTATGGTACAATTTTTACCCTATATGTAAAATTATAGCCCTTTAAGATTGGAATTGTTGTTATCATGGTTAAGGTTAAAAATTAATAACAAATTATTTAATTAAAAATATAATGTTTAAAAGGATATGAAAACAAATATGAAATTAATTTGAAGAGAATAAATTGAAATAATAATTTTTATATTTTATAATCTAGGAATTGGATGTATTTTATTCTGATGAGACTCTTCACCATATTGGAGTTCATAGAATCTATCCAAAGTCAAACTACACTAATTATGTTTTTTGGAAAGCTCCTCCTCCTGGATGGATCAATGTCAATGTTGACGGAGCCTCAAAGGGAAACCCAATCCTTTCGGGTTGTGGTGTTGTCTTTCGAGACCATCTGGATCCGATCTTAGAATGATTCTATGGAAGCTGCGACATTGCATCGAACTTCGAGGCGGAAATGATGGGTGTCATACATGATGTCTATTTTTCCATGAAATTATATTAGAGAAACATTTGGATAGAAAGTGACTCGACTACTATTGTGCAAGCCATCTAGAGTGGTCTTACTCACCTTGACTGGTCCCTCATGTCCAGATGGATGTATTACCTGAACTCTCTCAAAACCCTCAATTTCATTATCACACACACTTATCGTAAATCCAATAAGATCGCTGATGGTATTGTAAAAAAGGGAGTTCCTCATGGTGTCATCTGGAGGAATGACCTCCCTCCTGATCTACTCCCCCTCTTTATTAGAGATACCAAAAAACTGCCTTCTTTTAGTCTTATGTAATCTTTATATGTACTCTTTCTTGATTTAATAAATTTTAGTTTTCTAGTCTTTGACCAGAACACAACAATTAAAAAAACATGTGTTTGTATCCCCTCCCCATATACAATAAATCCCATTCAATCTTTTTGTTACTTATCCTTAATCATTTTAGAATTACCAAACCAATCCAATTTTCTTATAAAATTTACTATAAAGATGTATTTTTTTCTCTCAATAAAATACCTTTCCAAGTGACATTAATAAAGGACCATAAGGAGGGCTACAGAAGAACAGTTAATCATTTTATATGACCACTTTTAATATATTTCTTCTTATAGGACCTATATTTTTTATTATTCATCCTAAAATAATAAATTAAATATCTAAAATGTTATTTAATGTTATTTTGATTATGAAACTACCATTATACACCCAACTTTACATCTAATAGAAATTGAAAGCATCGCTCGTGTGTACATGTAGAGTATCACATCCACGTAGAGATAAAATACATTTTCCATCACCACATTTCATGGATGGTTAATTTTACAGTTTTAATATTTATAAATATTATTTATGACATTAATATACTTCCATAATTAAAATATCATATCTTCTTTCTTACCTTCCAATCCATATGAATATGACAAGTTCACTCATGTGTACGTGTGGAATACCACCTCCGTGAAGCGAATTGATTTTTTCCATTAAGGATTTACATGGATTTAAATAAGGATAGATTTAATGAATATATATGATATATATGATATAATTATTATTCTATAAATGTGATTTATTTATTTACCTTTCATTCATTCCATTCTTCGAAAAGTAAAAATAACATTCATGCGTACATTCAGTCTATCATCTCTATGAACTCGATAATTCATTTATGTATATCTATCCATTATGTATGATGACATGTATATATAATAAATATTTTATTTATATCATCAATAACATGCTGGATTTGATGTAACCAAGATCAAAGTACAAGTACCATAACCACCAAATAGAAATTTTCATTTAAAATAAAACAGTTAACATCTGAGAATGATGACATTAATAAAATAAAATATTAAAAAAGGTGATCTGAAATATTAAAAGTGGATAATTATTTATACTATAAGTATGTAAATGGATCTTTTATATTTGTATAATTATTTTATATTTATTATACTAGATGTTAAAATTCTTTCAGAGACAGTCGAACTCTAGGTAATGGATTTCTTTTAAATTTCCCATTATTGGGGCTTATTTTAATATTAAGCACCGAGTTTGTTTTACAAAGAATATGTACATCACCATTTTAATTTTATATCATGAATCATTTATAAATCCTGATATTTTATGTTAGAATTCATTTTAATTCATCCAAGTTATTCTTATTGGTATGTTACCAAAACTATATAGAATTTTCATCTCGCTTTTACTTTTGTTATACTCATTACAACTTTACAACTTTTTCCTTTTAAGTGTGTATATATTTCCCATAAATTTATTTTATATTTATTATTATTAAAATTTTTGGTATATATCTATCTATATCAGTTTCTCACTTTCATGAGGGTTTGATTTCAAATTTCTATATATAGTAAGGGTTTTATGTTACAATATCATTGTTTAGAAAGATAGTTAATGATTATGCTTATAATGAGAAATATTTAGGATATAAATCTCAATAATATAATAATTTTTATTCTCCTATTGTTTTATCTATATATTAAAATTTTTCTTTCATTTTCTTATGTTTAAGGATAATAGACACCCCAAAAATATTTTTATGGAAATATAACATTATTTTTCTTTTTGTCCAAAAAACCCATTTCTTCCATATCCATGTTTTATAAAAATGTTTTCAAAAAATAATTACTATTATAATAATAAAATTTTAATTCAATTTTATACATGATTTTATGATTAAAAAATGGTTTAAAATGAACAATATTTTCATTTTACAAATGAGTTACTTTTGAAATTTACTAAAAATGTAAAGGGAATATTTGTTTTAACATAGAAAACACAAAATTAATTTTTTGTAATCATGCCCTCTAATTTTTTTAATATTTCTTTACATGTTTCCAAGTTTATTTTCCATGAAATTTTTATCTATTGTATCATATAAATGTTTTATTGTAAATAAGTGATTTTAAAGTGAAAATGGTATTTTTCTCAATAATATTTCCAGTGATATTTTAAAAGTATTTTTTATCTATGATAATATCAGTTGATGTTACTTATGATTTATTGGGGATATAATCCAATTATAAAATCCAATTCAATTATTAAAATAGAATATGATGATGATCTATGGATGTTATGTGAAACAATTTTATTTTCATTGGTTAATCACATTAGGATGAAATGATTTTTAAAAGAATTTTCCATTCCATGGGCTATTCCATGCTACAATGATTAAATGTGTATTATGACCATTTTATTTCTGTGGGTTATTATATGATTAATTTTTTATAATAGTTTCTCCCAAATATATAGGATATTCATTATATGATAGGTGGGCCCAAAATTCTATAGTCCTTTTTTGAATTGGGTAATGTGGGATATCTCATGAGATAATAGATACTATAATGGGGAGTGAAACGAATTTTGTAAAAAACTCTATCCATGATGATTGTATATGGATTGAACATTGACTAAGGATATTATAGAATAGGGAGTGAACCCAATCCACAATTGAAGTATTTTCAGTGAAACGTGACCATTTAAATGATTTTCCATGCATATGTGTTTGCTATAAACTTATGTTTTATATCGATATTATTCTCTCATGGCTCACATTCTTTGATTAATGCATGATTCATCTCTAATTAAATAATTTTATTTATTTCCTAAAAATGATTATGAAATATGATATTTAGGGTATAGATTTCAAATATTATTGTCATATTACAAAAACCTTGGTCATCATGTTATGTTTTAGTGATAAAAGTTATTTCCCTCATCTATCCTTATTGAGAACCAACACTCACCCTTTGTTATTTTTATTTTCCTGAAGTAATGTTGAATTTTTTTATTTATGATATGAATACAAAGGGTGTTATTTATTAACAAATTAGGGTTTATTGGTTTAGATCTGATATGAATAAGTTGTTTTTGTATTCAAGTTTCCAAATACACTTGAACTATAATATTCTAGTGTGGATTATAATGATATATAATTAATATTAATCAAATAACATATGATACTTACATATGATATGTATGGGTCACTATATCACAATTCTTTATTCAGTAATGTGGTGACCTATGAGCATTACTTTATAAGGATTCAAATGACTTTAGGAAAAAATTAGATTAGAAAATATTCTAATCTGAAAACTCCACTAGTGTAGGTGATCTAACCGAACCCGTATAAAATCTTAGACACAAGATTAAAACATACCCTCAAGAACCTAAATAGTCATATTAGTCTAACTATCCATATTGTGTTAGTAAACCAAACTGATTCTAGTTCCAAATATTCTCTTTTAAACTGATCCCCAATCAGTACCTGAATTGAGAATCATAACAAGATATTGTCATTGAGGGTACTCAATTAGGATATATGATACAATGGATGTTCATTTTAATAAAAAACTCCATAAAAAACTTTTATAAAAATGTAAGTAAATGAGATAACATGTTCAACCAGTCAATTGTCATGAATATAATCTCATAACCCCTTTCTAATCGAGTAATTATAGTAAAAAATAAATCAAAATAATTTCCAACTTACACTCTTTAACCTCAAGAGTGTGGATTAAACTAATGGGAATCTATTTCTCTACCATCACCTACTGATAAGCAGGGAACCATTATAAAATATTATAAAAACTCAACCACATGTTTGGACAATAAAACAAATGCTTGATATCTTGATATATCTCTATCACACTATGATGTACCAAATGAAGAGAAGTGTGAAACTTCATTAACAACTCTTCACACATAGATATGTGTTCTACTACCTAGACTTAATAGAGGATAAAATTATTACAACATGTGATGAATAGATATGATGTGTCTCCTAATTTAATCTGTTCTCTAGGAAATCAATATCACTTAGTTTGGTATCCTTTACTAGGTGAAAATGATTAGGGTCCAAAACCGTCATTTGATGGATTGGAACATTAAAAATTATATATAATAAAAAAATTATGAGTCTTACCACTCATACTTATACTTTATTAACTAAGGTTATGATTTCCTACTAAGGGAATCTTTCATAACGTTTAGCATTCATACAATTCAATCATTCTCAAATTCCTTGAACTATAGGGATTCCATCCATTCCCAAAACATAAAATTGAGCACCCTCTATAAAAAATATACATGATAAAATTTTGATCTGTGAAGAACAAAAATATATTACCAAAAGATGGTGTCTCCAAATATTCAAGTTAAACACAACTGCTACATGCTCTATGTCATGGGTCACGTAATGATACATTTATAGACATATCTACCGAAAACCATAAGTAATCGTACTAAATATATGAATTTGAAAAAACAAAATCCAATATCACGAGGAATAATATTATATCTCAATCTCCAATCCTTCCTTAATAAAATGAAAAATTATGGAACTATTAAACCTCTCCATCATCTTATAAAAAGCTATTTTCATTCCTCAAACTAGAAGATCTGATTCCACTTTTTCATATGGGTTTTCATAGGGTATATTATTTGAGAGATTGTTTCCATGAATTTATAGTAATATACTAACTACATAAGAAAACTATGTATCTCAAAAGCTCTATCAAGTGAATCCAAATCTTCATCATCCTTAACTATTATGGGATTGGCTAAAAATCTTTCCTCTGCATGACAAGTGCTAAGAAATAAATATAATGAATCTTGAAATTACACTTTAGGATATTTTATTTTAGTTCATGATAATTAATTAAGTCTAGAATGATTCTAAAATGATAGAAATGGTTTTCCCTTGACCTATAATAAATGAGGATTTTTATATCTGAAAACCATAATGAACTGATGTGTCTATATATGGAAAATTTAGATCACGAGTCCCATGAGAACAACATGAGATATTATTATTCCTAATTATATCACTAAATTTTTTTAGTGAACATAGTGACCCTTAAAACTACCTTTAGGATATAATAATCATGAACATAATGGTGGTGATAACCAAACTAGATGTTAAACAATGAGAAGGACTTATATTATTTCTATTGGTTGTAGAGATCATCTACCCATGGAAGACAATATTTTTTTCATCATTATTAATTGATTTAGTCAGTTATTTTCAATTAAACGGTTTAATATCCCATCAAACATATTGGAAAATATAGTAGGAGATACTCAAGGGGATATAGTGGGTCTAATAAATCATTTTCCCCCAATATCCTACAACTGCACTATGAACTATATAAAATTTTATATTGAAATATGATAAGGTATTGAAAATATTAGCCCAAACATAGAGTTAATTTAAATAAAACAATTGACCTCCCAATGAGGGTAAAACCTCAGGTCATGTTTTAGAAAAAATACTATGCAATACTCATGTACAGTACGCTTGTCACATCCAAAAAAATATTGGCACATGAAACCATGCTCTCTAATTGATGGGTAATCAGTTAGAATATATTATGGTTTAACCCTATTTTATAGTATGAGGCTCATATTCACAAGGTAATATGAACCTTGAACCATATTATTGATGACATTAAACCCTATGATGATAATAATAATCCCAATCCTGAACTATAGATTACTAGTCAATTTCATGGACAATATCTCAAGGTCTCATATATATATATATATCAATAACATACAAAAAAACCATAAATCTACCAAGAGTAAGCTCACAATGAGGGAAGATAAGAGAGTGAGGATGATAAACTCTATTATAAGTATCTAGCCTATGGGGTTGGTATAGGTGTTTATGGTTTATGAACAATGGATGAAATACGTAATAGATGGTTGAAACTAATATCAACCAGTATGAGTTACCAAGTATAATAGTACACAAATCATACCTAAAACCCCGTTAAAAACAACTTAATTAAATCCCTACATTACCTTCATATAACATCTATCCCAATATCCTACACCCTAAACTTATCAGAGTCTACCTATATGTTTTGATGGTGGTAGTGTTTCAACGATCCAACCCCCAATTTTTTCCCAAGCACTACTAGGTATTCTTCTATGACTATGTTTTTGAAGTCCACCCTACCCAACTTAGATAGGTCATAAGTATTTGGATTGAATATACAAGGTAGGTCCAACAACTAATCTAAACTAGAAATCCTCCACCTCTTACCTGGTGGAGAAAAAATGGGCAACGTGTCATAAAATAAAAAATGTATAGTAATACCTATCCACCAGATGGGTAGAACCGACATAGGATCCCACTAATACATACCTCTGAGCCAGAGATCGTGAATACACCTAACATTTATGATATTTTCATGTCAGTTGTCACCAAAAATATATTGATGATGATTTATTTTATAAAAATAAAAACATAGATCTAAAACCATGATTAGTCTCCTCTAAGAATCCCTTAATCACCAAATCACACTCCAATGCTATAGAATAAGTGATAACATTAAAATGTATGGTCCCATCCAAGATCTACTAGTGATATCATTGCTGAAACGTTTATGAATGAAGCTAACCACCATGTATCAGGTCTTATGAGTACCTCATGAGTTTTGTGAGCCTCATAATATACTATTACACCATTATGATACCATTAGGGAGGTATATTATCTTATAGTCTCACACCATTATGAGTGTAAATAGATATTACTCCTCAAAAAATATTTTCTAGAACTCTATATAGGGAAGTGTATCCCCATTATTTTTATACACAATAAAAAACAACTACCAACCTACTTCCCTATAAATAAGACTCTTAGCTGGTACTGCTATCTAGCCAGTACAAATCTGAAAAAAACCCAAAAATAGTGTCCAACCAATCCTTTCCTCCTAATGGATATATCTCACCTCTAAATTAGGTAGGACTATGTCTCCAAAAATAATATTATATTGTCAAAATATGAGTAGTCTCATTATAGTCTTGAGGGACTATTATCTACGTTATGGTTGGGTCATCTCTCGGCTTAATAAGTGGGGGATCTATACTTTTTCTCTATGGGGGGATATATCATGACCATGTCTACGTACTAATGCCTCACCTCTCAATAATTAAAAAATAAAACATGTTTCACTAGCATTATCTCAATAGGACTCTACCTTTGAAGCAATGAAATCTATTATGTGGTAGCATTTGAAATTTCAAATGACTAACCCAAAAATATTATAATATATATAGAAGAGACAAATCATGGAAAAAATGGATGAAAGAACAACTAAAATGAATAATAATTAATATAAAATAAAACTCAACCCATATAAATGATTCTGTGGTTTTTTATGTTTATTGGAAAGTTATATGAGTCTTAAATAAACGAATTATCAATATCTTTCACTAATAAGAAAGATCCCTAATTTTTTAACCAATATCAAGACTCCTAAAACAATTTCTATAAGTACCATAAATAAATACACACTATATCACTAACTCAAAACTTCATCCATATTACTCGACCACTCAAATATCATTTAGACATAATATGACCCTTTGGATCCCTCTTAGGCAGGTAGTAAGCTAGGCGTTCCACCCCTTTCCCACAACCAATAACCTATGTGTTGGAGACAAGCACTATGTAGGAATATAAAACATGTAGGTGAACATAAAAAATATACATACATTATACCACACAAAGCTATAAAATTTATTTAAAAAATAAAACCATATATATAAACATCTATAATATAACATGCATGAGAAAATGGAAAATATTTACAACATTATATTAATAAAAAATTCAAATATATAAGGTAAAATATTAAGGCCCACAATCTGATGGTAAATGCCAAAACTGAATAATTAAGATAGATGAAATACATGTCACATCAAAACTGATATGAGTACCACTAGTAAAAAACACCACTAAATAACTATATGCACCAGCTCCAGCCACTCTATGTGAACCAAAATCACATCCTATTATTGCATCATCTTCATAAATACAATGTGTGTTGGAAAAAAATCTGATTCAGGGTGAGTTTAAACATACCAAAAAATATACCCCCAAAATATAAAGGGAGACACATAATAACTATTCAGATCGAATAGAAATAACATTAGATATTCTTAAAGAGAACAATTCAATAAGGATTATGAAAAATCATTATTCACAACTAATTTCTATTGAAGTCATATGATGATGAAACGTAAATTAATCAGTGTAACACCAATCCCATATCATCAAAACCTCCCGAATTGCATCACTTCCACATATTATCTCTATAGTAAAAGTGGTTTAATACTAACACCTTGATAGAGTGTATATATCAGTTGAGGGGTACCAACTCCTATGGAGTACCCACACTATATTGTGTGGTGTATACATCAACTGATGGCATTACCTAATCTATAGGTAGAGGAATGATAACCATTTACAAGGGTTTTTAAATACTCTAATAAATATACATAAGAGAAATTACTTGCTGTTGGTATGCCACCATGGGTGTCGCCAATCCCATGTCTACTCAAAATGCCTAACCCACGCTTCTTTTCCATATATGTGTAACTGTGAACATAATATTATTGTGAACCATTGAATCAATACCCTAATGTGAAATTGAATTGATTTTTCATGTTAAACATGGAAATATTCACAGAATGGACAACTTAGGTGTTTAATGTTAAGACCCCAGTAAAAAAATACAATGAATATACAGAACAGTATAATATATGATATTCAATTTTGAGTTCATTACATATAGGATTCCTAAGTAGCATTGTACATACCACCATGGTACTATTTTTTGGGAATTTGATCATAAATTATATTCCAATGGGTTACAATATATTCAAGACCCTCTGACATTCTTTTTATGTATTTCTGTCAAAGTTTATCTCAAGTACTAAAGTACACAACATGTACATTGTTGTATAAAGCATAAGAAACCACATGGGATAGTCAAAATATACTAGTGGTATATTCCATAGATTATCTCTATTTATATATAACGTCTTTTAAAGGACGCGAATTATGTGTGGATAATTTTTTATGAGTTATTGTGTACTTGAATATAGGCCATGATACTGAGTCTCATATTACATAATGTATGATCCGAGATGGCACCCATTTCAATATTTTTAGAGATATATAAACCCTAGTGTAGTATAATTTTTGGTTACATGATGTGTGACTTAGATGAGTTCATATCATGTAATTTTGATTCATAGATCATGAAAGTGTAGATACTGATGTTTTCCTATACATCCACAATCTTCATCTCTATATATGGATGTGCCTATACTATTGTCAAAGTTCAATGCCTAGAGAACCCCCATCATACATCACACATACTTTATAGTCGTCTGTATGTACTATCATTCTTCATTTCCATACCTTTAATATGAATTAACATCTAGACTCTATACGAAACACCATTATTATCCCTTTCACATGAAAAACCTAACCATCAACCACCCTTAATAGAAAAACCCTTTTCCCATGAATGATATATAGAAAAAATAATATGAATAGTGTAATTGCATATTGGTGTTAAGTGGGATGTCTAACCACCTAATATAGGTTTTCATTCATATTCATTAAATACGTATGGTTACTAAAGAAGGGTTGATTTAATAAACAATGAAGAAATATTCATAATAATTTAGCAAAAATAATGTTCAAAATTCATGCTTAATTTTTTAAAACAATGTAATTCCCAAATTAAGAGAAAAAAATGATATGAAATAATAAAAATAATATTATTAAACTCAAGTAATAAAAAAACATGGAGAATATTATTATAATTAGATAATATTTTTTATTAATAAATTTTTATTAACCCTTGTCACTATAGATAATTAGAATTATTACTCAGAAAAGGTGTCATAGGGGTTCATCATAAATAATAAAGAACACTAAAACATGAATAATAAAAGTACAAATAATCCCTATTCAAAAAAAGTAAAATACATAATGATTATTCAATTTTATTTTAGTATAATGTATTTTTTTTATTAACACTGAGAATAATATAAAAATTTATTCGAGAAAATAAGGGATCTAAAATACAAGGGAAATTCATCACCAAAAATTAAAATTTTCTACCTCAATGAAGAATCAAAATCAATTTAATTATAACAACTTGATCCATATTCATCATTTATATCACTATAAATAATGATCCATGAATATGTGAAGAAGAAAAAAAAAATTATCTATGGTTTTCCCATGACCCTAATATCAAATCCCTTTTAAAATTTATGAAATCATATTTTATAAAAAAAAAATTCGTTAAAGGTTTAAATAATATTATATTTTTAAATAAAAAACTTAAAAATTCCATAAATGAGGCAGGAGGCCTATAAAATAAATATTTTACATATAATAGAAAATAACTATTTTACAAACATTATATTGATATAGAAATTTTTATATGGGAATCATTTAACAAAATATTAATTATTTTCATGCACATAAATTAAATAGTACATTTAATATACTATTAATTTCTCGAAACACATATTTAAAGTAATATCAAACCATATATTAATTATCCTTTATAAATATTATAAAGATTATTCAAATTAATTTATTCAAAAAATTATGGCACTAAATCTTCTCAACCTTTATGAAATATCATCCTAAAATGAAAATAAATAAAATAAGTTAGGGTACTGAGATCATATATGATTCTAATGATCCAATTGGATATCGTGAAATTTTTTATGTATCCATTATATGTACTCTAATGGATTCACTCTTTCACAAAGGATATCCTCTAATAAATTCTTGATAGACATTGGGGATTCAATAATGGAAGTGAAATCCTCTATGTCCATCTCACCCCACCCGGTATTGTGGGATAGATTGTATATATACCACATGAGTTTCAACAAATGGAAACTGTTTCACACATAGTCTATCAGTGGGGTAACCACATAGTGATATTTTCATTATCCACCTTGATCAAAATCTGACCTGTTCCAATGTACCTTAGTGATATCATTCTTCCCTAACCAAACCTCCCCAAACCATATCAAGGAGATATATTTAGGAATATACTGACCCCTCCTCGATCTCAAAAGTACATTGTATTCTATCTTTAAAAGAATTTTATTTTCTATGGGATCTCCTCATATGATCTAGGATCACTTGTAAATTTTTGTTCATTTGTTACACTAATTGGGACCCTAGGACTAAGGATTAAAAATATCTTTCTTGTAGTGTGGTTTATAGTGTGGTATATCTTATAGGGTCTTTACAAGTAATATTTCAATATTAGAATGGTATATATTTTTTTATGGAAACTATAATAACGATTATCATCAAAATTCCTAAAAATATCTAGTAAAAATCACATCAAAAATTAGTGAGAACAAAAATAGTTTAACTAGTTAGAACATTCGTCTAGCTGTGGAATTTCAAAGTCAAATGAAAATGGTTCACAAAATCATCCAGAAAAATAAAAAATAACATGGAGGATTATCTATTTTCATGGTTGTAGATAATTATCATTGGTAATCCATGAAACCATATGATCTTATCTATGTAATGTTACCCCAAAATATTCTTTGAGATCCACTTTTGAATGAGAAGTAAATGTGATGACTTGTTTAACCTATAGATGATCATCTAGATAGTTTCCTCACCCCATACCAATCTTAGATGTCCTTATTAAAAAACATAAAATAATTATCTCACTTCCTCTATAAAAATTCATCAAGGCACCGCAAACTTGGGGGAAAAAAATTCAATATCTTTATTTTCATTCATGTGTTACACTGTTATATGAACTAAATAAGACTCTACTTTATACAAGTACAGAAAAATAGATTCTTGATATCCTGGTATATATTTAACATGATAGGATGTAATGCTAAAAAGGCAGTGTGAAAGCCCAACAACACTTATTTATGCATTGATACAAGTACCACTATCTACCCACATAATAGGTTGAAATGGTTACAACTTTCAAATAATCCATCTTTTGTATCTCTCAATAGTATCTAATACCACCAAGTATCTTAATCATTATATATTAACCAGGCCTTCCTTACATGATAAATAAGTTTTGAGGCCAACACCAATTTTTATATTTGAGAAAAATCTCCAACCATTAAACAAAACAATTGTAATGAGAATAAATTCTAAGACACATTCCACATTCACAAAGAAAATTATTTTTTACCATGGAAATATACTAGTACATTACCCTTCCAAAATGTTTAAACTATCTCAAACTCATAGTCTTATAGGAACTCTAGCTATATCATGTCCCTAAAATTGATTTTGATCTACCATATTATAAACATGAGGCTCGTTTTATTAACGAAGAACACAACTATATCATAAAATGTTTGTGACTATATATCATTACATGAAACACCACTATCTAATTCTCTAAGTCATGGGTTATATAATTTTTCTGATGTGGTTTAAGATTCCTAGAGGTAATGTTGTACACCGTATACTTCACCACTTTCTATGCAAACTATAAAACTTGACACATGTCATCCTATTCTTTTACTCCCAATATAACTCTATCATTTCATTGACCACTTTAATGGGTACCCAAAATGGGTATGGTATGTTATTCGGGATGAAATCTAAGATAAGTATTATTAAAATTCAATTTAATATACAACTAAAACAAGGTAAAAAAGTACCTCAAACTTAGTATCTGGTATCACCCAAGCCATCATGGCCTCAAACTTTTTAGGATCAATTGAAACACAACCCTCTAGGTTGACATACCCATTCAATTGAACTTTTTTAATTAATAACATAGACATTGAGATCATACAATATTGTATATTCTCATCCTGTAAATTCAAAATCTTCCTCAACTGGAATTTTTGGAATAATAACTAACATGTATTCTTAATTCATGTATCATAATAGCTTTTTATGAATTATAATAATTTACTGATTTTTTTTTCAAAATATATTTTACTATATTCATGATTTTTTATACATATTATTTTATTAAATAACTAAATCACTATTATTAATTGAGTTATTGTGAATTTTTTGACTTGAAATTTCTTCATTGTAAAATAATTTTTGACGTAGTCTATTAAATGATTTTATAGGGACATAATTGTAACAAATAATCATGGAATGTGATTTAAATTTTTTTATCTCTATTTGAAATCCTATGTGCATAATATGATAAAATAAATTTTTTAATTAAAAATTCACTCTAAAAAATATTTTATCAGACATTTAAGGTTTTATTTAAATTTAATTATTAATTAATCATTAAAAAACTCTATATTATTGTTTTATTATTATAAAAATTTTCTTTAAAAATATTATTCAATATGTTTTACTTAAAAATAATATTCTAATTTATTTATTCTTTTCATTTTAAATTTCTTATTTCACATATAAATATTGTTTTATAATAACAAAATGGATATCAAATGTATATAATGTACATGTTTGAAATAAATATACTCATTCACGTAGTATTATATCTATATTGAATAATTTTTGTTGCCCAGAAATTGTTTCCATAATAATTTATTGAAATATATAATTATATTTATTAGTAGGTAAATTTTATAAAATGGATTTTGGTTTTGGAATTACTAATAAAAAATATATTTGGGTTAATTTTTTGAAATTATTTAATTTTTTAGTGAATAACGAAGAATAGTGTTTTGCGTATACGTTAGGTTTTATGATATCATCATGATGTAGATATGAATACAACATATATATAACAAATTAAATAATATAACATGTTTTTAATGAGTAAAATAATGTATCTTTTTATAAATAATTGTAATTTCCCTACCTATATAAAATTTTCCAAGCCTATGATACAATTTATTAAAAAAACATATATTTTTCATTCTATACCATGAATAAAATATTTCCATGATTTGATTTGGTTCTAAATGTGACTAAATTTATAATAAATCTATATTTGATTAATAAAACACTAATAAAATTAATATGAGTCACCACTATTTATATCATTGAGAAAAAATAAAAAAAATAATCAGTATTTTAATCCATGATACCCCTACGCCATGGGTATAAAAAAAACTATCCTCCATCACATTATTTTTCCTTTTAAAACTCATTATATTGTACAATTTATTCCCAAATATCTTTCAAAACTATCTTATACAAAATTAAATATTATAGTCCGAGTGAAAAGACCATCCTCTATAGGATTTTATATTCAATTCGAAGGAGGAGACTCAAATATAAATGTAAGGTATTGGAACCACATTCCTTCTCATTTAATGTCCTAACCTACCCCTTATATAATAAAAAAACCAATAAAAGTAAAATTAATATTATTTCAAATTATAAAAAAAAATTTAATATAGGAATTTTTTTAATTTTTTCTCATATTGAAATATATTTTAAGAACATCAACCATCTATGGTAGTTTTATTCAACCTAACTAAATATTGTAATTTTACTTTTCACTAATAAATTCTATGGATATTCATAATAATATTTTTTAGGATTGAATATAAAATTAACAGTAAAATAATTCCCTGTATCTGATTTCCAAAACGATAAAATATGCATGATAATAATGATATTTAAGTTAAACAATTGTATCCATTCTTATCCATCGAAAACAATATTATAGAAGATGATTATATGAGCTAAAATATTTACTAAAATTTTAAAATCCCTTAAATATTTAATGAAATGAACACTATTCCATAAATATTATGATGCTTATAGAACATTTAGAATATGTCCATATACCATCATTGCTATACCAAAGAATATTTAGAGTCGTGAAGAAAAAAACATCAAAATGATAGACAAAAAAATATTTGAATATTAAATGAATAAAAGATGAATATAGAATGACTATTAAGGATGTTAGTGGAGAATCCAAAGAAATTAAGGACTCATTGTAAGATATGTCTCTCACTCATTATCATTCTCAAGATTGTGTTCTCTCTCACTATCTACATGACTCTTTTGTTCAACATCACATTAATTTATATTGTGTCTTTTCTCATAATACATCTTTCTTGGATGTATTCAATTCCATTAAAACTTTCTATTATATGTATATTTATTTCTCTCTGGTTCCGAATCCAAATTATTCTAAAATTAATTCCAAGAAAGTGAGTACACTACTATAAATACGGGAATTAACAGCACTAAAAAATTGCTGTAAATCTCGTCGCTGATAAAGGTAGACATTATCCGCGCTAAAAGAGCGCTGATAAAACAACCCTTTATCAGTGCTAAATGAGCACTGATAAATGAGTGTTTTATCAGAGCTCTTTTAACACTGATAAACTCATCTTTTATCAGCGCTTTTTTAGCACTCATAAAGGTGGAGTTTATCAGTTCTTTTTTAGCGCTGATTAAATCACGATTTATTAGCGCTAAAAGAGCGCTGATAAATGCACTCTCTGCTGCTACCATAAATCAGCAGTAGCACACCCGAACACCTGCAAAAAAATTCAGCATCTTAATAAGATAATTACAGCAAGTATACCCATAAAAAATTAACTCATAAATCATAATCTAATTATACCAAGTATACCCGTACAACAAGTATACCCATACACCATTAACACTTAATTCATAAGTTAATTAAGTATATAAAGAATTCAATTCAGAATTCAAGAGGGTTTGGGGGTTGTTCAAGGGTTTGGGGTGGCTGTCTAAGGGGGGGTAGGGGGTGTCCGAGGGGCTTTCCAGGGGGGTGGGCTGGTGTCCAAGGTGTCGGGGGGGGGGGGGGGGGGGTTTAAAGGGGGTGGGGGTGTCCAGGGGGTTGATTGGTGTCCAGGGGGGTTGGATTGGTGTCCAACAATACAATACATCCCTATTAGAGTTCACGATAAAAATAAAATGACCATTCATCATACACAATAGAGTAAATAGAATAATTAAACTAAACATACTATAATTAAATGAAATTTCAGAAACAACTCAAATGTTCATTCTATACACATCAATTTCCCATCCACTGGGTCAAAAACACATACATGAATGAATAAAATAAATAAAAGTAAAATAATACTAAAAAAATATGATCTTTACAATATAATTGTTCTCTAAAAGCTTATAATCTTACTCCAGTTCAATCCTAAGGCACCACATGGGTGTGTTTTATCAATACATAAATCTTTGGACTTTTATCTATCCACTATGCATCATTTTCTCAACCTCAAAGAAGTTATAAGGTTTGTACACACACTGAGGTGCACATACTTGGGGGGATGAATCTCATTAATAAACCCCCAATAGTAAACCTACAATAGGCTATTGTAAGTGCATGATCAGGCAATATGCACAACCTAGTTGAGAAATAACTTGAATAAAACTATGAAAAAAATCATCATTGATACTCAAATCCATGATCATGATTAAAACAATATTAATTTTCCAAGTGCTGATATTGTACCAAGAATTCCACAAGGATCGTGTCGACATTATAAAAATATATTTTCGCCAATTATTACCCCATCTACATCAAGACACATTGATCCTCAAGTATTAAAGCTTGATCAACCATACCTACTTCATCCAAAGTTAGGGTTTCTCCGAGTACATCATATGAACCACACAAAACATATAATATACCATGGTCTCCCCACTATATACATAATTATTATTGACCTCCAATATGTGAGTTTTATTTATACTCTATCATGGAAATCCACTTATGGGAGTTTTCCCATCTAGGGAATACCCTCAACAGTATCTCAGACCACCCATATGTGTTCTTCCAATTTCGAGGCATAAGACCTACAAGGATCTCATCCCTATACTATGGGTGTAACCTTATTTAGGGAATAATACTAAGAAGCATATATTAATTACCATATGAGAGTATTATCATCCAAATAATAATCCCTAGAAGTATTTAAACCCTCCAATATGGGTGTATTCTCATTTGAGGCATAATCTATATAATCATCTCAGCCCTCCCATATGGGATTATTTTCATTTAGTGAATATTCCTGATACGAATCTCATCCCACTCCTATGGTTGTATTCTCATATGGGGATTAATACCTATATACACCTCATCCCTACTCTATGAGAGTATTCTCATTTAAGGAATAAGACCCAAAAGTATATCCACCCTCCCATATGGGAGTATTTTCATCAAGATATAATCCCATAATTATTATAGAAACAAAAACATGATCACCCTTGTATACCAGGCCAACCATGACTTGATATATATGAGTCCCCTGACAGATCACATGCCATGACCCCCACATTTAAATACCCTTTATAAGATATCACATAAAGAATCACTCTAAAACACATGACTCAAACACATATAAACCTATCCAAAAATCATTAATACTCCATGAGAATATCCATTAATTCATAAAAACTCATATCCATTACTGCATAACAATCCTATATATACATATATAATTATGAGTGTTCATATGAAAAATCCACCCTGACAACATGGATAGACTCTCAAGAGTGTGACCCTTGTGGTTACAACCCTAACAAGCTCAACACATTGACTCGGGTACCTAATAAATACCCATAATTGAATTTACCTGTAACATACCAGTTAAATAAAGAATAATAAATTTTCATATTTATTAATATTTACAAATTAAATATTAATTTTACTTTAAAGGGGTTGCTATTTTTGATAGCGTACCCGATACTCAACAAAGAGTTCAATTGAAATCTTACATTGCACACTAGTAATAAAATAATATTATTTTAAATGGTAGTTAACACATAGCTGTTGTATTGGCGGGAATGGATATAAATAACTCAAATATGATTATATATGTTTTTAAATGTTTTTAAATTTATCTAATAAAAGATAAAGGCTTAATATATGGAAAGAATTCAATTTTAGGCATATATACAATAATTTTCACTAAAGGTTCACTTATCGCCTTTTGATGGAGAACCTTCATTTAATTATGTTTTTTTTCACTCTTATATATTCTATTGGACCAAATAAAACTCTTCTTTAGAATCAGGAAATCAAAATTTACTTTGTATAAATTTTTGGTATTTTTCTGATAAAGTTCATTTTTTAATGAACAGTGTAAAATGTTGTATTTTAATTCAAAACCTCTTTTTAATATAATTTATTTATGTTATTAGATTATCTTTTGAATTGGTTTTGAAGTGAAATTAGAATATATTTTTACCATTAAATCCAATAGTGGTCATTGGAAGTAATTTCACTTTGAAATCGGACTTAAACTAGTGTCAATTTTTGGTACTTATTGTTTCATAAAAACACGCTATTTGATATGACAATGGGAATTAATTATTAAATTAATTAATGAAACTTATATGTTTTTAATTTTGTAAAATGGAATTCATTTTTGAATTCGGAATATCAAATATATCTTAGGGTGAAGATTTGGTATTTTTCTGAAAAACATCAATTTTTGATGAATAGTGAAACCACTAAGTGGTACTTATAAAAATTGATTTTTCGTTTAAATGAAAATTTACCACCTATGTGTTTTGAATTTCAAAAAATCCGACATACATGGTTGTCATTAAGAAGTAAAATGTGGTTCAATGAGATTAAAATAATTTTTTTGGTGAATAGTAACTTTTAAGTTTTTAATCGCGATTAGATGTAATTAGTGTAGTTTAAGGTAAAAATAATGTTTTAATAATATTGAATGACCTAGACACATGTCCTACCATTATTGGATATGTCATGGCCGACCAAGTCAATCCGTGGGTCAACTTAGGGACCCCATAAAGCCAGATTGGAAGGAAAATAACATTAATATCTTTTTATTTAATGTTAAAGTAAAAATGTCACAAACATGAGTTGTTTTACTAAAAAAATGTAAATGGGGTTATACAAGTCAGATTTTTGACTATAAATATTAATTAGAAATCTAAAAATATTTCCTACATCATGATATTTTTTCTATAATTTTTAGACATTAAATAAATTAAATTATTTATGGAACCATGATGATGCAATGATTACCTCATTATTTAATGATTTAAATAAAATGAAAAGATAATGTATAATCTAAGACCTATAATTGTCAAAAACCTATTTTTTGGGTATATTTCGAACTCTTATCACCTTATCCTCGAATTATATCAATGTGGGACCTTTTAAATCCGAAACTCATTTTAAAATAAAGTAACATTTCATTACTTTCCAAGAGTTCCCCTCCTCTCCTCTTATAAAAGGCCCCCACCTCTACCACCTTACCCACACTTCTAAAGCATTTGTCTTGGACAATACCTGCCCATTTTGTCTCTCAACATCCCTATCTAACTCTTAGAAGCCTCAATTTGGGCATAAGTCTTCCCAAGGAAGCCTTTGATCTCAAATCTAAGAGAGTTACCCGATTTTAACGTAATGTCTTCACTTGTGTCCTTTTGATTTATTTTTCTTCTCCAACCCCCTAAACTCATTTTATTAATTTCTATTGTAACAAATCCTGTATCTTCAATATTCTATGATGTTGTTATAAGAAGCTTTCGAGCTACACTTACACACACCTACATCTAATGGTTAAAGAACATACTGTTCCTGTGGATGGCGAATTTCTGCCTCACAAAACGATGATTGTTCAATATTCATCCATCACCTTCAAAGGTGTCCATTAAGATGTCACTATATTTATATATGATATATAATATGTTTATGTCTTCCTTAGGCTTCTTTATTTTTCATTTATGTCACACCTTCATGGCTTCCATTATGGGTATACGCGATATCTTCATTTTAGGAAGTGCGGACTACCGCCCCCTCAAAGTGATTTGATTCGTTAATGCCATATGTGGAACGTATAAAGGGTGGATTTAAAGTTATTATATATGATGTATGTTACATATAAATTATGAATATAATTCTGGAATTAATATATACATACCTCTCATTTAGTTTTAATTCCATTAATATGACAAAGATATGAGAGTAGCGTTCATGCGTACGTACGGCTTACTGTCTCCATGAACAGTGCATTTCATTTCTTACCTCGAAATGATTATGTAATATTATAAATACATTTATATGTTCAATATATATGATATATATGATATCCAAATCATGAATATCATTCTGGATATAATGAACCTTTGACCACATGAACAACATGTAATTGTAAGAAGTTCACTTTTGACTCAAGTACCAAATATCGAAAAACGACCATTATAAACTTAAATGACTACATAATGTTCATAACATGGTAATAAGTGATATAAAAGGAATAATTAACTTGAAAAAGGTTCTTAATCAAGAATAAATTAACTCAAGTTTATTATTCAGGACGTTAAAGAACGATCGAGTCAAGTCGTACCCGAGGTAAGGGACTTCATCTCAATCTCCATTCATTGAGCCATATTTTTGTTTTATACACCACTTTCATTAATACGGTGTATAAAAACCTTTTAATTTTACATTTATTCAAAAGGAATCTTTTTATACGAAGCATTTTACTAAATGACAAAAGGGAATGTTTTTTTTGTACGTATGCGGCGACAATGACTTCTCCGCCGCCGCGAGTATTATTTGGTCTTTGGATTCCTCAACAAGCCGTAATGTTTTTAAAATGAAATAAATACCATATACTCTTTTAGGTAATTTGGTATTGAAAATGGTTTTAATAATGGATTTGTTATGTCATTATATTTATGTCATATATTGTGATCAAAGTGTGGAAATGTTTTCTTTCCATTATATTTTTTTTATGTTTTATGATTTTATATTGGTACATGGATATTTGATGGGTGGTTACATGATAAACCATATGACGGGTGGTTCTGGGAATTCCAGGACGGGTGGTTACGTTATAACCTCCAATTCATTGGGTATAGAATTCGGCCATATGGATATTCCATTAAGTGATATGTGTGGAAGTTGACCGTATGGTTATTCCATTTAAGTATGTTTATGTCCCAAGTTACCTTTATATGTTATGTGATCTTTATATGGGTTTTATGGTAATCGTTTGGTTACAAAAGTGAAATTAATGACCTTTTATTTTGTGAAGAGTTTTTACTACATCATAAAGGTGAAAAGTATAACTTTGATAAAGTATACATTGATTACTTGTTGTTTTGATAAACTAATAGTTTTCATTCTTTGTGTATCCCTTACTGAGATTTTTATGCTCACCCCATGTTTTTTTGAAATGTTTTTCACAGGACATAATGTGGAATAGAGTCAAGGATGGGATCAAGGGAAAGTCATGCTATATAAAACATGGAACTAGACATGTTTCTTTTTAAGAGTTTTTTTATTCTATGGAAACTTAGTAGAAGTGTCTACTTTGTAATCTTTTGAGATGTAATAGTTATGTTCTAATTCTCTAAAACTCTAAACATGAAAATATCTTCAATGTGAATTATTCATTTAATTCAATATTAAGTAAGGTTTAAGGCCGAGGCCTTATATTACCCATTTCCATGTATGCATTCTCACTAGGGACAATAAGTTATTATTGAATCTATTAGGGTCCCCTAAGTCATCATATAACAAGTCACCCCATTTGGGGTCCTTGATCTTAATAATAACCCTTGGGCCAACGCCAATATCTTGGTGGTAAAACATCCCACAACCCAATCCCTAATATATCCTATCCTCACAAGCCAAATATGGATATTATCATAAGGGAGATGACCTCAAGTCCATTTACTTCATATGTTACTCTAAGTTGAATTGAAAATCCAACCTATCTACCTCCTAAAGTCACAAACTAGTCCCTTTTTTTGGGGTTGTCCCAAGATACTCCAATAGAGGAACTAGGAAATCCCTTTCGATTTCCTCCAACCATTCTCATGACCCTCTTCTACTTCTAATACTAAGTCTAACTCCTAGGATACCATCATATTCAATTAACAGAGGAAAAAGGCTCTATCATAAATTGATGCCCTTGAATCACCTCTTAAAAGTACTAAAAATACTTTAACGATTACACCATCATGATCTACATAGATAAATACTAAATATGGACTCCAATTTTTCACAATTCTGAATATAGGCTGAAAAATCACCCTGTATCCTCAAATGTGTAATAAGGGAATAGTATATGACATGTACCTTGAGTAAACGGTGTATACTCTAAAATATCCAGCCAATATATATACTTTAACATAACATATGTACAATAACATTGTATTCATGTACTACTACATGAACATGGAACAAAACTGGGGTCTGACTATATAGAAATATATGGAGAGCACATATATGGTTCTTATAAATGATCAATGCAATCCGAATGCGTTTGGTCAGATTTCCGTAGGTCAGTTGTTGTTTTCACTTAAAATCATGTCCATTTTAAACAAAAGAGAGACCCTTTGAGTGTTACCAGACACACCGTGCCTCAGATTGAGGCGGGTATAACTCATACACATCACCAAGGACCCTTTGATCGTTCTTATAAATGATCAAGGCAATCTGAATGATTTTGGTCAGATTTCCGTAGGTCAGTTGTTGTTTTCAATTAAAATCATGTCCATTTTAAACAAAAGAGAGACCCTTTGAGTGATACTGGCCACACAGTGCCTATGATTGAGGTGGTGATGACATGTACATGTCACCAAGGACCCTTGTATTATTATTATAAAAGAGCAAGGCATTCCGAATGCGTTTGGTCAGATTTCCATAGTTCAGTTGTTGTTTTCACTGAAAATCGTGTCCATTTTAAAAAAAAGAGACCTTTTGAGTGGTAACGGTCACACCGGGCCTTAGATTGAGGCCTGGTTTACTCTTACACATCACCCAGGACCCTTGGATCGTTCTTATAAATGATCAAGGAAATTATAATGAGTTTGGTTCGATTTCCATAGGTCAGTTGTTGTTTTAACTTAAAATCGTGTCCATTTTAAGCAAAAGACAAACCCTTTGAGTGATAGCGGTGACACTGTGCCTTGGATTGAGGAGGGGATGACTCATACACATTACCAAGGATCCTTGTATAATTATTATAAAATCTCAATGCAATACGAATGTGTTTGTCTGGATTTTCGTAGGTCAATTGTTGTTTTCACTTAAAATTGTGTCCATTTTAAACAAAAGATAGACCCTTTGAGTGTTACCGGCCACACAGTGCCTCTGATTGAGGCATATATGACTCTTACGCATCACCATGGACACCTTTATCGTTCTTATAAAATAATAAGGCAATCCAAATGCATTTGTCCATATTTCCGTAGGTCAGTTGTTGTTTTCACTTAAAATCGCATCCATCTTAAACAAAAGAGAGACCCTTTGACTGCTAGCGGTCACACCGTGCCTCGTATTGAAACGCAGTTGACTCAAAAACATCATCTAGGACCCTTTTATCGTTTTTATAAATGATTAAGCAAATCCTAATGTGTTTGGTCGGATTTCGATAGTTCAGTTGTTGTTTTTAACTTAACATCGTGCCCATTTTAAATAAAAGAGAGACCCTTTGAATGATAGCGGACAAACCGTGCCTCGGATTGAGGCAGGGATGACTCATACACGTCACAAAGGACCCTCAGATCATTCTTATAAAAGATAAAGGCAATATGAATGCGTTTGGTTGGATTTCTGTAGGTCAGTTGTTATTTTCACTTAAAATCGTTTCCATTTTAAAGAAAAGAGAGACCCTTTGAGTGTTACCGGTCACACCGTGGCTCATATTGAGGCAGGGATTCCTCTTACACGTCACCAAGTACCCTTGGATCGTTCTTATAAAATATCAAGACAATAATAATGTGTTTGGTTGGATTTGCACTGGTCAGTTGTTGTTTTCACTTAAAATCGCGTCCATTTTAAACAAAAGATAGACCCTTTGAGTGATAGAGGTAACAATGTGCCTCATATTGAGGCAAGGATGAATCTTACACGTCACCAAGGACCCTTGTATCATTCTTATAAAAGATCAAGGTAATATGAATGCATTTTTTTGGATTTACATAGGTCAGTTGTTGTTTTCACTTAAAATCGTGTCCATTTTAAACAAAAGAGAGACCCTTTGAGTGATAGCGGTCACACCATGCCTCAGATTGAGGCGAGGATGACTCATACATGTCACCAAGGACACTTGTATCGTTCTTATAAAAGTTCAAGGCAATCTGAATGCGTGTGGTCAGATTTCCATAGGTCAGTTTTTGTTTTCACTTAAAATCATGTCCATTTTAAACAAAATAGAGACCCTTTGAGTTATAGCGGTCACACCGTGCCTCGTATTGAGGTGGGGATGACACTTACACATCAAAAAGGACCCTTGGATCGTTATTATAAAATATCAAGGCAATCCGAATGCGTTTGGTTAGATTTACGTTGGTCAGTTGTTGTTTTCATTTAAAATCGTGTCCTTTTTAAACAAAAGAGAGACCCCTTGAGTGATATCGGTCACACCGTGCCTCGGATTGAAGCGGGGATGACTCATACACATCACTAAGGACCCTTCGATCGTTCTTATACAGGATAAAGAAAATCCGAATGTGTTTGGTCAGATTTACGTAGGTCAGTTGTTGTTTTCACTTAAAACCGTGTGCATTTGAAAAAAAGAGAGACCCTTTGAATGATAACGATCACACCGTGCCTCTTATTGAGGCGGGGATTACTCTTACATGTCACCAAGGACCCTTGGATCGTTCTTATAAAAATTCAAGGCAATACGAATGCGTTTGGTCAGATTTCCGTAGGTCAGTTGTTGTTTTCACTTAAAATCATGTCCATTTTAAACAAAAGAGAGACCCTTTAAGTGATAGCGGTCACACCGTGCCTAGGATTGAGGCAGGGTTGACACTTTCACGTCACCAAGGAACTTTTTATCATTATTATAAATGATAAAGGAAATATGAATGCATTTGGTCAGATTTCTGTAGGTCAGTTGTTGTTTTCACCTAAAATTGTGTCCATTTTAAACAAAAGAGAGACCCTTTGAGTGTTACTGGACACACAGTGCCTCGGATTGAGGCAAGAATGACTCTTACATGTCACCAATGACCCATGGATCATTATTATAAAAGATCAAGGCAATCTGAATGTGTTTGGTCATATTTCTGTAGGTAAGTTGTTGTTTTCACTTAAAATCATGTCCATTTTAAACAAAAGAAAGACCCTCTGAGTGGTAGCGGTCACACCGTACCTTAGATTGAGTCATGGTTGACTCATACACGTCACCAAGGACCCTTGGATCGTTTTTATTAAAGATCAAGGCAATCAGAATGCATTTGGTCAAATTTCCATAGGTCAGTTGTTGTTTTAACTTAAAATCGTGTCCATTTTTAAAAAAGAGAGACCCTTTGAGTGATAGCGGTCACACTGTGCCTCATATTGAGGCGAGGATGACTCTTACACATCACCAAGGACACTTGGATCATTCTTATAAAATATCAAGGAAATACTAAAGCGTTTGGCCGGATTTCTATAGGCCAGTTGTTGTTTTCACTTAAAATCGTGTCCATTTTAAACAAATGAGAGACCCTTTGAGTGTTACCGGCCACACAGTGCCACCGATTGAGGCTGGGATGACTCTTATACGTTACCAAGGACCCTTTTATCATTATTATAAAATATTAATTCAATCTGAATGCGTTTGGACTGGTTTCCGTAGGATAGTGTTTGTTTTCACTTAAAATCTTGTCCATTTTAAACAAAAGAGAGACCCTTTGAGTGATAACGGTCACACTATTTGTCGGATTGAGGCAAGGATGACTCATAGACATTACCAAGGACCCTTGTATCGTTATTATAAAATATCAAGGCAATCCAAATGCATTTGGTTGGATTTCCGTAGGTCAGTTGTTGTTTTCACTTAAAATCGTGTCCATTTTAAACAAAAGAGAGACCCTTTGAGTGTTACCAGCCACACCATGCCTCGGATTGAGGAGGGGATGACTTTTACACATCACCAAGGACCCTTGGATCGTTCTTATAAATGATCAAGGCAATCTGAATGCGTTTAGTCAGATTTCCATAGGTCCGTTGTTGTTTTCACTTAAAATTGTGTCCATTTTAAACAAAAGAGATACCCTTTGAGTTGTTCAGCATTCTTGCATGTTGCTGGTGCATATCATCTGTTAAAATGGGAAAATGACTCATTGGAGAAAGGATGTTTTATTTAATAACAATTACAATTTTCCTATGAACATTTACATACAACAAAGTTTCATATTTTGATCCCCTTAACCCCTCTAAAAATTGACCACCAATTGTACATGTCCCCAAGTCGGATCTTCATTGTATTTGTGTACAATCATCCATCACGTATGCGGCCCACTAGTTTCTAAACACATCTATATAATATTGTGAGTGTGAGGATTTTCAGAAGTCAGATTAGTACTGCAAAATAAAAAAATAACGAATTAATAAATAACTTAAACGAACTAGTATTTGTTTTTGAAAATACCTCTTTAGGGATTCTAGTTTGCTGATGGAAAATGATCTCTTTCATAAATTTACAAACATAATAACCGCAATCAATATCGTTTGATTGTTTTGGACATTTCAAAAAATTTAAACATTAGGATAATAACTAACTTGTGTTGAGATGTGTTTGGATAGTGAAATTTTATTATATATACCCTGATATTTGTCCAGACGTAGTACTTTCTCGCCTCCCTATGCTTAGCCCCTATCCTCATTCCTTTTTTTAGACGATAATTATACGCCGCACTATCATAACAGAATCATTAGTAAAAGATAATATAAATTATATTACATGATGTTTAGACCTAAAACGTAAGATGTAGTGTCTTACAGATTCAAAAAAGGATCATCCTCAACTGAATTTTCATCGGAACCTTTAGTAGTTTTGGATGATAACAGAAAAATCGACCACTTTCGGTTTGAGGGATCTGGAACATAAAAAACTTATAACGCTTGTGATGCCATTAAAAAATGTTCGTCTTTGTACCCTTCTTTACTAAAATCAACTTTCACAAATCCCCATTCATTTATTTAACACCGCTATTGTTATCAATCCATTTGCATTGAAAAAATTGGCAATTGGAATGTCGTATAATCCAACTCCTGTATTAGTTTGATAATTCCAAAGTATGCCATATTTGCATAAATTGGATTTCTATCCTTACTACCAGAACCATGCATCACTTCAGCCACTTGTGGAACTCCACTATTTTTCATGGTACTATCTTTATCATGTTCATCTTTATAGAATGTATAACTATTAATTACATAACCACTGTAAGATAATACATACACACTTGGCCCATCGTCTATCCATCGAAGTCATTCTAAAATTGAATTCGTATTTTCATCCAACTACATAAAAATATGGTCCTTAAACCATCCTATAAACTATTGATTATGTGTATTTGATAACCATTTTTCATCCCTCTATGGATTCAACTGCCTAAGAATTTCTTTGTGAGTTTCAATATATAGAGAAACCTCTCAAATTTTAAGCAAAACATAAAGATGAGCCTGCTCCCGATCTATAATACAGATTGTCACAACTTCCCTTCCAGAAATTCCCTCACCCTCAATGCGTCCAGTGTGACAAGATTTCGGGAGACCATGCTTTCCACATCAGATAGGTATTCAGTACAAAATTCAATGGCTTACTCAACAATATATCGCTTCACTATACAACCCTCTGACCGACTTCGATTTTTGAAATACCCTTTCAAAATCTTCATATACCGTTCAACAGGATACATCCATCTATAGTGAAGAGGACCACAAAGTCGAATCTCTCTCACTATGTGAATCATCAAATGAACCATCATATCAAAGAATGTTTTTTGAAAGAATATTTCTTATTCACATAATAGCATGACAATTTCTTTTTCCATAGCTGGCAATTTCCCCAGGCCTAAAACTTTTCTACATATAACTTTGAAAAAGGAATGATGTTTGGTTAACGTATGAAGAAAATTCTTGAGAGAAATGCAACTCAAAGCTATAGGAATTAGATCTTGCATCAAAACATGGCAATAATGTGATTTCAAATCTTTTAACTTCAAATCATTCATTGAACCAATGTTCGTGATATTTGATGAGTACCCCTCTGGAACCATTAAATCATTGAAGAAGTTGAAAAACTGATATCTCTCCGCCCTAGAAAGAGTATAAGTAGCTGGAGGAAGAAACATTCGATTTTCACCCTTCACTAGAGCCAACTCTTCTCGCATTCCCATGTCAACCATGTCCAACCTTGCCTTAATTCCATCTTTTGTTTTGCAAGGGGAATTTAGCAACGTCCCGATAACACTGTCACATACATTTTTTTTCCACACACATCACATCAAGAAAATGTCTGACGTACAAACAATTCTAGTATGGTAATTAAAAAAAATTGATCTCTTTTTCCAACCGATTTTTGTAAGGTTTTTCGAAAATGGTTGACCAAAAACAGTGTTTATATCTTTTAATTTCTCAAATATCTGATCACTTGTTAGTGGAGACGGTGTTGCGCATTTTTCTAAACTTCCATTGAATGATGTCGTCCAAGATCATTACTTCTGCCGATGAGGTAGAAATCTACGATGCCATAGAAACACATATTTTGATGAATTTTTCAACCTAATTGATTATATATATTCTTCGCACACGAGACACCGTTGAGTTCCTTTAATGTTATAGCCTAAAAAATTTCCATAAGTAGGGAAATCATTTATTGTCCCATAAAACATCGCTCTCAATGTGACGTATTCAATTTTTTATGTATCATACAACATTACACCTGAGTCCCACAATAACTTCAAATCCTCGATCAAAGGAGCCAAATAAACATCAATATCGTTACCTGGTTATTTTGGACCTGATATAAGCATAGATAACATGATTAATTTCCTCTTCATGCATAACCAGGGTGGCAAGTTATAATTTATCAACATAACAGGCCATGTACTATGAGTGCTGGTTTGAAAACCAAAAGGATTCACTCCATCTGTAGGTAACGCAAGACGATGGTTTCTCGACGCTTTTCCAAATTCAGGATACTCATGATCAATTTTTTTCCATTGAGGAGAGTCGACCGGATGACATAATAACCCATATTTATTTCTTTTATCTTCTTTCCACGATAATTGTATTGCAGTTTCTTCACTTCCATTTAGACGCCTAAACCTTGGAATGATTGGAAATTACCAAACAACTTTCATAGGATTGGATTTATCTTTCTTGTAACGAGAAGCACCACACTTTGGGAATTCTGTAAGTGATTTTTTCTCATTGAGAAACAATATACAGTATTTCGGGTAGGCTTGTAATCTTTTATAAATAATTCCCATCGAGCGTTGCATTCGTCTAGGTTCATATGTCCGGCTTGGGAGCTCATTATCTTCCAGGAGCATGTCATTAAAGAGAGCAAGTAGTTTAGTAAAACTGACGTCACTCCATCCGTTTCCTGCATTCAATTTATACAACTTCAGTACAACTGACAATGTTGTATACTTAGTGCAAGCAGCATACAATGGAGTCTTTGCACAACTCTAAAACTTCTCAAACAATTTTGGGCAATCACGGAGTTCATCTTGAATTTTCTTTTTCGTTTACTAAATACGATCTTCATCATCATTGACATCTGTAATCACATCCTCTATATGGTCTTCTTCATTATCCATATTTGTATCCATATCTGTCGATCCATAAAAAACAGTTTTATCCCAGCCAGTAGCTACATACGCTTTTTCTCCGTGTTTATTCCAACATTTATAACTCCGATCTATTCCGAGACATATAAAATGTTCTTACAACTCCTCTGGAGTAAGTAGTCTAGAATAACAACAATGTAAACACAGACAAAGGATTTGAGAAAGATCCTTTGCGCAATACTTTGCAAACTTGATGAACTCTTTCACTCCGTTCTCGTACTCTATTGTTAAACGATTAGCATCCATCAAATCTTTATTCATCTTCATCATATTTGAATCTCAAATATTTGTTTTTATGGTTCATGTACACAAAACAAGACTTCAAAATATTGTAGAAGAGAACCACTTCCTTATAAGGAGATCAAGTAGTCTAACCTATAATCAAGATTCATAAAAAAGAATATTAGATTCACTAAAAAGATGATAATCTATCACTCTATAAAGAGGATATAAGAGAAGATAGAGGATTTCCAATCGATGAGAGATCCCCTTATCAGAGATAAACCAAACGCATCCATTGGAGCTTCTATATGAGAAAAAGGGAGTTTGGAGGACTTAAAATGACTCTTGTAATCCTTAAAGAATCAAGATTTCAACTGAGAGTTGTGTAGGAGAAAAAAGAATATAAAATGGGGCTCATGGAATTTAAGACTATAAAAAAAGATACCACGTTGCAACCTCCCATGGACATGGTACAAAAAGGATTTATACAACCATACTATGGTGTAGACTTCTTGTCATGAACTAGGCGAGGTTTCCATCCCACTTGACACCAAACCCAACTCATGGAAAGGTCCAAAGAAAATTACCAATCCCCATGGGTTGTAACAAGTGCCTAGGCATTGAGTAACACCTTTGGGAATGGTTTTTTCAAGTAAAAAACCATAAATAATACATAATAATCAAACACCATATCATAACCAAATTTCACAATATAATAGACCAGAAGATAACACTACAATAAGGGATAAGCATTTAACAATTTCAACCAAAACCAAAAAAATGGTAAGGGAACCAACAATAAAACCGAACCTCCATGAAACATGAGGGTCAACATCCCCATTCCACAACCAATAACAGTCCCCAAAAGGGGAACTACTAGCACATATATCCACCATCACCACCAAATGAACCTTGCCTTTAACTGGGTAAAACAAAAGAAGGTCTACATATACCTGAGGGTGTATATAAGGTGTGAGCCAACATACCTAGTAGGACACAACAAAAATAGATTCCATGTAATGACGTTATGATAAACATTAACAAGTTATTTTTTAAGAAAAAGGAAGATACAATTTAAATTAAACATTCATTGAAATCAAAGAGATAGTAAATGTGAAAATATAATCGTATGAATAGTATGAGAACTATAGAAGATATCCATGTTATTAGGGTTACTAGGGTCCTGGGATCCTCATACTCAAGGTGGTCACATATCTTAGACATGAAGGTCCTATTTGAGCCTCCAATCCCTAGCACATGAATGTTTAGTTAGTGTTGTTATGTATATCCTTATTAAGAAGACCAATCATCGGCCTGACTAATTCACCTAATATTCTAGACATAGTCTACCCACCTAGATAACTAGGATTCCATTGTGCTCAATTCCACCCCTATGTAAAATTATATCTATTTTATACAATCACACTTCAACAATAGAAACACACATGAAAAACAACCATTTACAATAGTCAAGTCATTATCAAACCCTTATGCACAACAAAAAATTTGGAAAACATGTTTCCCACAAACCAGACAATTTATAAAACCATTTTATAACCAAATAAATCATATTAAACACCTAAAAAAATGTAAAATAATGGAACAACCTACCTATTTCTTGATATCTTCACAAAATTAGAATGAACTGGACTAAGGAAAGGCCCTGAGTATGAAATTAAACACCATAACAATAAATATTTAACCCAAATAAATTATTTAACCAACAATAAGAATAATATTAAAAAAATATTTGGAAATAAAGCTTTAAAGGGAGGTCCGGGCATTGCGGACAGTGGAGGTCTGGCAATCCGAAGAGTAAGTTGCGGGCGACAGTGGTCCGAAAATGAGAACCGAGGGTGGCAGAGTTCCGACAACAAGAAGTCAGGCGTTACAGGCAGCGAAGGTATGGAAAACCGAAGGGACGTTGCGGGCGGCGAAGGAACGGAAAACCAAAGGGGCATTGCAGGCGGCAGAGGACCGGCAAAGAGAAGCGAGGGCGGCGGAGGTCTGGAAATGAGAACATAGTGGGCGATAGAGGGGATTTGGAGGGTTCCACTACCACGAGAGCTTTAGGTCACGATAAAACGAGGGCACCGTGCAACCAACTTTATAAAAAAATGGACTAAGGTTTTACCAGTGCTAAAAAAGCACTGATAAAGACTACCTTTATCAGCACTAACATTTTATCACTGATAAAGGTAACCTTTATCAGTATGTTTTTAGCGCTGATAGTGGTACTCTTTATCAGCGCTAAAAAAGAACTGATAAATCATTCCTGTATCAGCGCTAAAATTTTATCGCTGATACAGAGAGTCTTTATCAGCGCTTTTCTTGCGCTGATAAAGGGTTGTTTTATCAGTACTTATTTAGCGCTGATAAAGGTTACCCTATATTAGTTGTTAAATTTTAGCGCTGATTTAGGGACTCTTTATCAATGCTTTTCTAGCGCTGATAAAGATGGCCTATATCAGCGCTAGAAAAGCGCTGATAAAGAACACCTGTATCAGCACTAAAATTTTAGCTCTGATAAATAACACTTGTATCAGTGCTAAAATTTTAGCACTGATACAGGGTAACCTTTATCAACGGTTTTTCTTAGCGCTGATATAAGGGGGCACTTCCCTTGCCTGTTTTTATAGTATTGGTAGTTCTGTTTATTATTATTGCTTAATTATACACTCTCATAAAAATTAATTTATTATATTATTTTCCAAAAAAAATCTATATTTTAAGATAATATATATTTTTATATTTATACTTTTAGATAAACCCTTTTATCTTTTATCTTATAAATATTGTTTTACCAATTTCTAAAAAATTCAAACATCTCAATATCTTTTTTAGTTAATTTTTTCTCACTTAAGGATCTATTTAATTGATCCATTAACCTTTACTGATGATTAATGTACAAGAATCGTTATCCCCATCACTTCACAGGATCATATATTATACCATGATGGTTAATGATTTATAGATTTTTTTCTTACCCATTTCATTCTTGTAGGTTTATTTCATTATTATGGTTTATGTATATATATTTTCTCTATGTCACACATATGCAAGGAATATTTTGATGATGGTTTTGCCAATAATTATATATCCTACCAATATATTGGGTAATAATTGTTTCTCCTAATATAATTATGAATGGGAATTATTTAGTTATATTTATCAACAATGTTATTCATGGTTATGATGTAGTCAGCTATGTCTATTATGTTATGATGTCCTTGCTATGAGACTTGACTTAACATTATAAAGCCAAGCCCTATTATTTTATCCATATGTTATGATATACATGATTACCATGCTCTTGTGATACTTTTTCTCTTATTTTATATTTCCATGTGGGGGTTTATTATCATATTCTTTTATGATACCCTGTTATAATTATTTATTATTATGACATATTATCCAATTATTATTATACATAATCCGATTATTATAATTTTTATATAACCCCTAAATTTATGTATATCCCCATGATCTCTCATACAGATATAAGAGTATAGTATGCAATAGGAGAAAATTATAAATATTTATGGAAAGTCAATGTAGATTATTAATAATGTTTTATAATCTTTCTAATCTCTGAAAGAAAATAGACTACTTCATTTCAAAGTGTATGTTATGAATATTTATAGAAAAAATTGTGTAATATGATGTGTATGATATGAGGATCATTGAAGTTGGTATTAATGAAAGGTATTATTGTATTTAGGGATTTGGATAATGGAAATTTTAGGATATTCACTATAAAGAACCTAGATTAAATAGAAAATCTATTAAGTTGAAATGAGGATTTCATAGGATAAGAACTCCGAATATTAGTTTTTATTTGATAAATAATAAAAATTTATTATAAAACATTTTTATTTACACTATTTTCTTTTGTTTTTACTAATATTATATAGATAAATAGTCATATGGTGTAATAATAAATTGAATATACCATAAACATAGTTGTTTATTTATATTATATATTATTTATTTAAAGTATTTCCCCAAAAATAGTCAAATGTGTTCCTCAAGATAGATGTTCTAAAGTCACACAATACCCATTATTCTCTCATAGAGTATATGATTGTAATGATCATTGAAAATACCACTTTAGTGATTTTTAATCCTTTTAAAACATTGAAATTACTTGTAAACCACTCTATAATATATCGAACATATCTTATATACCAAAATATTTTAATGGAACCTAGAACAAATTAAATCATATTTTAAAATCAATTCTTTCCTATATTAATTATGTTTTAAAATATGGTATGGAACTTATCAAATATTTTACATTTTTATTAACAAATAAAGGACTTTCAGTTTTGTAACACCCTAACCAAAACAATGATGTTTAAGCTAAAGAGTCACATGACCTCATGTGTACCTACCTCAATGCTAGAGGATTCCAAATAAAGGTAGGTGTATGAAAATTTTTGGTAGGAATAATATACCAATGGTATCATATATTTTCATAGTAATATGAATATAAATTACAATATATCAATCAAAATGTCAAGAGGAAGACTAAATATATAATTTTGTGACCAATGGAACACATTTCAAAATAAATAAATAAATGGGCTTGCAAAGTGAGAATCCAAACCCAATTATAAGATCCAAAAAAGTAATTATAACTATGGTATCCTCTAGATTCTGTCCTAGTTCTTCCACTAGCTCCATGCTCTATGGATTAACCATATACAACATGCCCCCTTTCCCTTTTTGGTATCTCTATAAATGAATGCTATAATGGAATCAGGATTCATATGTAGGGTCTGAGTAATAAGACTCAATAAGACACTTTCAATTCATCCTTAACAAATTTTCACAAATATAATAGGTGTATTTAATGATAATAAGAAATCCAAAATCCGATATAAAAAATCACATATCGAGCTCTCTGGTGCTAACCAAGCCATTACGAGTCCATGCTATACCATTTTTTACAATATACCGGATTTAATATGATGATATTTTATTTAATAAAAAACAACCTAAAAGGATGGTAAAAATAATTATCAAAATCTTGTTGACAAGATACTTGACATTCACTAAGAATCAAATGAGTAATCTACTATACATCAAATAGGCATGAAGTAATCGTGCTACTCTTAATCCTCTAGGACTCAAGTAAACATGATACATGGCATCCACATGGATCCATGTGAATCATATAGAATCTTTATGGCACCATCCCTTCCAATCCTAGTTCTCAGGGCCATATCCACCATCATCATAAGTTTTCCACACTATCCCTTTAAGGCATTACCATGTCATGATGGTCCACCTATTCTGAGAACTATGAATCATACATCCAAAATAATTTTAACACAAATAACTGGGTACATAATACTATGAAATGAATTTCATATCATTATGAGAAAATATTTGTAACATATAATGAATGTTATAAATATTGAACATCAATAAACAAGATACCATAACACTTGTAGAAACAAGTATCAAAAATGGGTCTCACGGGCTACACACACATACACACCCACATGCGATCTCTATTAAGAAGGTATAAAAACTATGTCAACACAAGAATTATACCTAGAAATAAAGTGTGTACCAGATCCCGAAATTTTAAGGAACATCCTAATTCATGATTTTTTATTTACTACTCCATGGATCATCAAAGGAATGAGTATGAACCATGTCACACACCCACGAAGAACAAGATAAAAATTCAAGGATGCCAAAATAGAGTTTCAATTTTATGAGAAAATTATTTAGAATGGTGATTCAAGAGGATTTAAATTCAGGTGTGGTGTTTTTAGAATAATATAACATAAATAGTCCACCAACAGAACTAATTCTATGGTATCTCAAAATAGGTGTCCAACTAACTAGATCTAATGTCGATTAAGGAATAGATCATGAATTATTTTTCAATTATTGAAGGGGACCTCTGGTTTATCGAATACACACTCATCCATCACCTATCCATCAATGTAAAAGAGATTAAAGAAAATAATAATCTTGATATTATTGATCTATGATGAATTATATAGAAATATCCACATTTCTTTATAGTTCTATCCCCAATCAAGGGTGTTGTTGTAGAAACATTAATACCTCAACCAATTTACCAAATAATTGAAAAAAAATTATTTTATACAGTCAATTTACCATTAGTAATGGGTTTAATAATATTATTCAAAACACTCACCCATAGAATGTTCAAATTTCAGGGTAGATAATTGTTTAATCATGGAAGGATGATAGTCTCCAGATCATCCACAAATCTAAAAATAATGTAAGAAAAAATCTCTAGATATTCATAGAAAACATATATCTGGCATAGATATTTATCTATACCCTAATATAGAAGAATAATTTTGAGGTGATCTAAGAAGAACTCATTGTTCTAAGGGTTTTGGATTACTCCCACATTGAAGGAAAAATTGTAGATGAATCAGATTTACCTAGATAAAATATGTGTGGTCTCAAATTTATAATTTATCTAATGGGGTTGGAATTAGATGTTAATGTGGGTCAAAACTATATAATAACATTATACTATTGGGTGAATTGAATTCACCCTTGAACTGGGTTCACTGACCTCACTAAATGGTTAGTGGAAAAATTGATTGGATGGTAGCACCACACGGGGTAGCCAATGGGAACGTTCCACCCCCCACAAACTAACCCCTTCTTCAGACTCCAACAAAAAATCCATAGAACCGTAATAATTTAAAAAAACCACTAAATATCCAATAATGTGCTGAGCTCTATGTGAACATCCTTATATTAAATGAAAATATGCAGAGCTCTAGCTGAACATCCATATATTCGATGACATTCATGGGATCAACCTTGTAACTCTAATACTAAGTAGCATGAAACATATGGTTCATAACTTGGTAGTGAGAGTTTTGATCTAGAATGTATGGAACTGTCTCATTCTACTTGGTGATCCTGAATTGTCCCACATAGCATGGTGATATATTCCTTTACATTCTCATAAATAAGTGGCCTAAACTGGGTCTCACTCTTCAAAAATCCCAATCTCCTATAGAGATCCCCCAAGGTACCCTCTAGTTGGAATAAAACTTATACATTATATGAGAAATGTTAAACCTCTTCTATATCTACTACACTCTCTTAGATGTCTTATGTACCCAACTCGGCCCCATAATTACTGCCTCACCAGTCACCTGCCAACAAAGTAGTGAATGAAATACACAACAATAAGGAGACTAATATGGAACCATCTTAATTGAATCTTGGAAAATGTTTTTTTATGTGAACACAACTAGGGCTTGGTGATCATCCCATTATCCATAAAATTTTAGGTATAAATCCAAGAGAATATCCTCCAATATGAAAATGATCCAATCCAGCCGCCAATATTTTGGGAGATGGTATACCGTTCTCAAACATAGTTATGTCCCTAAGGCCACCTATAAAACCTTTCAAATCCATGATGTTAAATTTGAATCTATTTTAGATAAAATACTCTGAGTAAATCCATAATTGTACAATGTGTCATAGATATAGAACATTCAATGTTCATCTATTGAGTGTTTTATATAGTTTTGTAATAAATGAGAAACATTCATAAGATGATTTAAAATCATAAAAAAGAATCATGAATCATCAGAGTCTGAGGTAACCCAATAACAATGTAAATTATGAAAATGTATCATTTACACAAGAGAATAAGAAGCGGCTGGAACAAACCACTACGAAACTTGTTCTCCTTATTAAGCCTATTGAAGTCATAGAATTGAGAAACAAGTTCCACAATATAGGTCATCAACTATAGCCACTCTAACTACCACCCAAAGTCATTGTACACATTTTTTCCTTGGAATTACCACTCAAATAGTGGTATGAACGTTTATAATTGGTTCTTCAATGATGGAATTAGTTACTATAAGTCTCCAATGTACATGGACCACATCATGGCTGTCCAATGACCAACTTAACATCAAATCATCACATGTTAACTGTTCCAGTACCTCAATATACTATGGGTTAGACTACTTTCTAACATTTACCAAGTATAATAAAGAATATGTGATCACCAATGGGGTATATGCCATCGATTTCTAGTCTTGAGAATCATTCATCCTCTAATTAGGAAAGATACATAATATTTTCCACTATTCTTATGAAGGTAATCTACCATTCCCCCATAATACCTAGTTCTTATGGTGAATAGAGTTCTTAACAAAATTATCTTTTATAGGTGAATATTCCACCTTATATTTTCCCATGTATATACACACTACCCAGTGCCTCGATAATAAATTTAAGTCTCACTGTGTAAATATATAATGAAGTCTATGGTGGTTCAAATTGATAAAAAATCCCTCACAAAGTGAAAATGTATATGATACTTAAAATCATAGAAAATTGATACCATATCCATGTCATGTGTAGGGTAGTTTTTCTGATGGTATCATAAATGAATTGACCACTAAGATACTACTCGCTCCCTCTACATCAAAACTGATCCAAAAATAATTCATGATTCCACACAGTCAAAAACATAATTCGCTCCAAGTTCAGAATTTTGAACCCTAGAGTTTTATTAATCCCCAAATTCAACTCATTAAATACTACCGTACACTAATCATACCAATATAATATCAGTACCATATTTTCTAGTATAGCCATACGTGAAAATAATTTAGATAAGTCTTAGATAAAACATATGTAGTATCTCGCTAACCCAAGATATCTCGTAATCTCAACCACATTCTTGGGATGTGTCCAAGACATCACTGCCGCAAATTTCATTGGGTAAATGGATATAATATTCTCATACACCACATTCCCCCAAAATTTCAGCTCATGAATCCAAATTTTACTATTTAATATATTGGTATAATGATTATGTGCTTAAAGTGTACTCAAAAGTATCTCAATATGTATAGAATATTTCTCTGGGATTGGCCAGTATATGAGGATTTCATAAACAAACTCCATGATGAATGAATAGTTGGAACCTTTTTTGAAGACTGAGAGCAGAGGCATAATCTTTTATCTACATTTATCATGAGTCTCTACTAGGTCAATTATTTTCTTGATTACATAATGTTTATCCATAGCTTCCTATGGGCCTCTAGTTCTCTACAGTGATAGATGATAATATGTAGGAACATCCTATGCAATTTCGACCATAGTCTCAGAATCTCCACTTACTTGGACATGAACTAAGTGAAATACCTCTTATTGATGTTTTCCTTCCACATGAACCACTAGAACTAGTGTGGAATAATGATAAGATACATTATTATACATGAATGCTGGTAAAATTATAACATCATACCTTGTGGGTGGGGGGGGGGGGGGGGTTATTATGGCCTAATCTACCATGTGGTCTATTCAAGATTCTATGAGGCAGAATTTGTTGAAACATGAATAGGAAACATATTGGAAAACCAAATTCATTAGGATATAACCTAATTAGTTTTGGGATCACACAAAGGTACCCCTATGAGTTTTACCCATAACCCAAGGAATTTCTTTCTTAGAACTAACCAAGGTATATATTCCTTCACTTTAGTCATAGAAAAATATATATAAAAAACAGAACAACTTGCTCAGTTTCAAATAATTAATTCCAGCATAGTTATATCAGAACAACATGGAATAAAAAATATTCCACAATAAATAATACATGATAATATCAAACAGATAACACAACCAGGGTGTTAAATAAATGTAATATCATGCAACACGAAACAAGTATATATATGGAATGCGATCCTTTGTGTGTAGTCCTATTAAAGGAAATGACCCAAAGACCCATAAATCTATAATAGAATTATTTTCAATAGTAACATGGAGGTTCCTTACACTTGAGCTCTCTAGGAACTTGAAAAATCATTATCCAATTCCAAAACAACATATATCTGTTATAACATGTCCTAGGTTAAAAAAAAGAATATAATAAAATTGAAATATGTTACCATTTTTTAAAACCCGACCCAATCTACTAGGTCCAAGTCCGAGTGTCACATGACCTCACGCAAGCCTACCCATATAGAAGGGGCTACTAACTAGTAGTGAAGGTCTAAACACCATTAGTGGTAGGTGTATGCCAAAAATATCATATATATTGACAATAATTTTAATATAGATATTTCAATATAAAAAAATAACAAAATGAATATAAATTATCAAATTTAGTAATATATATCACCCATGTCATACAAATAAATAAAATGGATCCCAAAGTGGTACCCCAAGCCTGAGTATAAGCACATATAAAATGTAAATAAAACGGTGTCTTCCTTCAGAATCTGTTTCAATCACACCACCAACTCCATGCTCCAAAAATCAACCATTTTCCATAGAGCCCTTTTCCTTATTTGGATCCCTATACATGAAATCTACACGCACATCAATGTTCCCATGTAGGGTCTGAGTAATTAAACACTATAGGACACCCCCAATGATTCCTTGACAAATTTTCACATGTATAATTGTTATATTACATGATAAGTTTCTATTGAAAAGTATAATTAATCACATATTGGGAACCCATTTTCTAAACTATCCACTATGAGCCCCAACCAAACCCTCTTTATCTCTGTTCTTGAGGGAATACCGTGATATCAAATGAAATTAAGAACTAGAAACAAGGATAGTAATCATAATTCCTGGAATTATGTGAGAAAAATACTCAGAATCCACTATTAATCAAGTGACTCATGTTCCCATCATCAACTAGGCCTAGAGTGATCATGAAACTCGACATACTCTAGGCCTCATATAACCATAATACTTGTCATCCACTAGGAATCAAGTGAATCAAGTAACATCCTTGAACTATCTAGATATCTATATCATTTTCTTAGTTCTATTTTTTTTATAATATTGAGTCATTCACACTCACCCTCTAAGGGATAACCATGTCACGAATGTCAACCTTTTCGATCCACCAATTATAATACCTCCAAATGCATGGTAACCAACATAACAAGGTAGAACATACAAATAAAACTATAACATATCAATATGATACAATATTAGTAACAAAAAATACAAGTGAACAATATGAAAAATGAATATAAAATCTATAATAATTTTCATAATAGATCTATAAAAAATGGTCTCATAGACCACAAAATCCCACATGGAATCTCGATCGATCCAGGTCTAACAACTATTCCAACACTGGAATCTTAGCAAAGAAATAAGTGTATATAAGAGCACCAAATTGTAAGGAACTTATTACCTCAAGGTTGTTGATGAAGTACTCCATGTTTCATCAACGGATCAAAGATGAAACCCTATTGCAAACCCATTGAGAATGATCTCACTCATCAAGGATTCCAAACTTGAGTTTTTGTTTGTAACAAAAGTGGTTTTGAATAAAAAATCGAGAAATTTTAAAATAAATATTGGTGGTTCTAGTATCACAATACTTAAAGAGTCTACAGACAAAACCAATTCCGAGTTATGTCAAAGGAGTGGTAGCCAATTCACAATCTCTGATGTCAATTGACGAACATTTCATAAGTTACTCATTCACTCTAAAAGGCAACATAGTTTCATGATTATGAATAAATATCCATCACCAATCCATTAACATAAAATTGATTTAAGAAAAAGAATTATTAAGATGATCTATATATGATGAATTACCTAGAAAATTCCCTTTTTATCACTTTATCTATAGTCAAGGGAGTTGTGGTTGAAAGGTTGATACCTCCACAGATCTACCAATGAATCATTAATTAATGAAGCTTCTATCATAAATTCACCATAAAGAAGAGTTGTATTAATATTATCCATAAACATTAACTGATAGAATATTAGTATTCGATGGTGGAACTTAATTTGATCAAGGACTAACATTAACTAGATAGATCCAACACCAATCTAAGAAGGAAGGTATAAAATTTCAATATAACTTAATGGAAAACACATATCTGACGTTGATTTATTCACATATCTCAATGAAGAAGATTAATTTTGATGAGATCTAAAAATAACTCATAATTCTAGCATTATAGGATCTATACAACATTAAAAGTTTAGCGGGGGTGATTGGGAGAGATCTATAAACAATAAGGTAGGTCTCAAAATTTTAATAGATCCACTATGGTTGGAATTGTCCATCAAAGAGGTTCAAGACCATGTGATATTAAAATCATGGTTGGTATATTAAATTTACCCTTGGACTGAGTACATTGTCTTGTTGGTGAGCCTGAAGGAACCAGTTGGGATCCAACATAACTTATGGGTAGCTAGTGGGGTATATTTAAAACTAGAGATCTACTAGAGCCCCACTATTGACCCGAATAGATTATTCTAGCCACCACAGAGCTAATCCCTTCCTCAAACTCCATCCAAAAATTTTCAGACAGTCATTCACTTAAACTAACCCTCTAAAAAACCATAATAGTCAAGAAATGAAGGAGAATGAATTATTTCATAACATTAATATTTCATTCATCCAAATAAAGTGTATATATTAAAATTTATCTGTGAATCTACAATGGTGGGTGATCTTTGAGAATATAACATATTTCTTATTTTGGAAAAGGGAATAATATTTGAATATTGTATGTGTCAAACATTATTTAAATAAATTAACTTATATTTTATCTAATGGTTTTGTAGAAAAAAAAATTTTAAGTGATATTTCAAAACATTACCTTCATTAATCAAATCAATTCAAAATATTATGACTTTGTGTACATCCATTTAAATCAAATTCTAAGAATCTTTTGGGGGTAATGGTAGAAAAGGAATTTTAAAAACTTTATGGACACTCTATCAATGCATGGACCATTTATAATGAAACATGAAACATTGAATATTATCAATGGGATTTGATAACCTATATATTATCATCTTGATGGTGTAAATAAAATGTATCTCCATATATTTAAAAAGAAGTCGAATTTTGGGGAAAATTCTATTAATGGGGGGAAGAATATAACATCTCAGAATTTTGGACTGTTTTTTTAGATTTGACATTTATATTTAACAAGATTATTTTGATTTTACATTTATTTAAAAAATATTTGTTTAATACTGTGATAGATGAAAAAATATAATTTTAATATAAAAATTATTTCATTTTTTTCTAAACTAAATTACAAATAAAATAAACCTACTCATTATATTTTATAAATATTATGAATAAAAAATATGAATTCCATGGTTCCTAATATTCAGTAATTACAAAATATATATTTATATATATAGAAAGTATAGATAATATTTTTCTTGGAAATAGTTTTTTACATTCATCACTTCATAATCATTGGTTTACTGCATTAAAGTGGAATCTTACAAATATTAGGTATGAATTTTATATATTCATTCTAAAAATAACATTATTTATAATAAATAAATATTTTATAAATAATAGTGGAAAATTAATATATAATAATCATGATACATACAATATAAAAATATAAATATGAGAAACATTATTTTAATATTAAAATATTATGATATATGGTTTCTAATTTTGTTACATAACTATTCTCTATATAGTATCTATCATTATGTAATTATTATATAAAACCATTTTTAAATAGTTATAAATACTTATTCATCCTTATAAAGTATAAATTTAATATTGATAAATAAATTATTATTATATAATAAGTTTAATATAGATTTTATGAAATATTAATTTGTTACATAGGTATCTTACCTAAGTCATCATATGATGACTTTAATATATCATTATTTTCAAAAAATTAAAAATATTCATAAATATCAATTAATAAATTTTTATTTAAAAATAATGATCATGTATTGTAATTTCATTTAACAAAAGATTTTTTTTTTAAAAAGTACATATATATAAAAGTTATTTTGTGAAATAAATTTTACTATATTAGTTATTTTTCATGAAAAGTGTCTTATTTTAAAACTGAATTACTCTTGTTAATGAATAAAGTTTCATATTTTTATCTAAAAAAATTTATCATTTTAATCTAATTATTATCACATGTGTTTGTATTCACAAAATTACAACATATTACCATTGAAATTAATGTAATAAATTTGTATAAAAAATGAAATTATATATGTATATGATAAAATAAATGGTTAAATTATATTATAGAGGAAAAAATATATCAGACTAGTTAAATATATTTATAATGAAATTTAATTTTTTAATCATTGTTATCATATTCTAGTTGAATGTTCTGTTGATTTAAAAAATTTCTTTAAAAATCTTATGTAACATGTTTTATGTGAAAATAATACTATGTTGTATTTTTTTCAGTGTAATGTTTCATATATATATTTCCATCTTTTCAAAAAATGGTTAATATATTTGGGTATTGTAGTTTTTATAAATGTAATATGGTTATTGACTTAGTATTGTATCCATTATGAACATTGTTCATCTCACTAAAACTATTTTTTCATGAATTCATATAAAAGATATAATGAAATTAATATGTAGGTTAGTATTATAAAATGGATATCATTTTCTAAATTAGAACATTAAAATTATCTTACAGATTTTTTTTATTTTTAGGAATTTTTTTTATTTAGGTGAATTTTGAAAAAATACGGTATTTCAGTTTTTGTAGTCTTTATGATATGACAATGTTGTAAATATGACACAAAAATTTACAAATATTTATTTAGAAATAATAAATGTATTTGATGAGTAGAATTATTTATCTGAAAATAATAAACTTTATTTCCAAACCTATAAATTAATTTTCAAATCCAATGCTATAATTTATGCAAATAAATTTTAACTCTTCAATTGTAGTAATGTATTATTCAAATTATATTTAGTTATGGGTTTTTTAAATGTAAAACATTCATATATCTATTAGAAAAACAAAAACATAAGTCAAATTAATCACCATAATCCATAATAGTTATCCTAAATAATAAAATATTCAATATTTTATTAAACATACTCTATCCCTTTTCTATAAAAACATCGATAATCTACCCCATTTCACTTTATTAAAAACCAATTTAAATTTCAAAATATCTTCACAAATACCTTTATAAATTCTCATATTCACATTAATAAGAAACATTATCCTCTTATGAAGGATTCATTTGCAATCAAATGGGTTTTAAAACTCATTTTAGTTGGTTTTTATTATACTTTTTCCCATTCTATAATGTTTGTAATCATTAAATATAACTTTAAAAGAGTTGTTTAATTAAACTCTAATGTTTCAATAAAACATAAATATTTATTTTTCTTCTTCTATTTATTAAAAATATTTTTAAAAAACCCGCAAAACAACATGTATTTGTACTACATAAGTGAATGATGATGTTTTATATTAAACTGATTCATTTTATTTTTATTCTTTAAAGTAGATTTCATTACATATCATAATAAATATAAAAAATTACAATTATATGATTATGAAATGATATATTATGAATAACAACAATAATGATATTAAATGTAATCCAATTTATTCATTTTTTTAATATTTAAAAAATCTTAATGGGGAAGATAATATTAATTATAACTATATAAAAATTTTTAAACGTGAACTTCCCAATAAAATAATTGTGTCTTTTGTCAACGTTTCAATAAATGATTAGTGAAATAAGATAGATATTATTATTGTAGGTCTGTTATAGATTCATGAGTTTTAATTTGATGTCATTGTTAATAATGAATCTATATCTATGTTTCACTTGGATTTTATCTTTAAGTGTTTTTATGTAATATTCATGATAACGTGGCATTGGATTCCATGTTTGATAAGGAATATATGTTTACATGTGATGTTTAATGGTATATTAATAAATTCTCAATGAAAGGAGACAACAATTTTTTATGATGGTCTTATGTTTAAAAAGTAATTAAACAGTCCTATCGTTAATGTGGATGAAGTCTTCAAGAAAAAATTATATGGAGTTTTTATTATATAAATTTGGCGGAGACTTCATCAGTAGGAAAGATAACTAAAGACCCAAGAATTTTTTATTAGATGATGGTGATTTTATAAATAGAGATGAAATTATTTTTAATTTCAAAAAATATTTTATTTAATGAACAATTTTAGAGGATAATTTTTATGTTTATTCATTTTGTGGTCTAGGAATATTGAGAAAATAGTGACGAGTTGTGATTTATTTAATTTTTTTTTTCAAGGCCCAATCTGGATGACTATGTTGTTCGCATAAGAACTAGAGAGTATATTGGAGGCATGGAGCATTCATAATTAGTTAAAAAATAAATCATAGAATATAAATGGTTAATGAAAAATGATAACAATTCTTGTACGATGTTTACCAATGAATGAGTGTGTGTGTGTGCTTCCTAGAACCAACCAGGTTGCCATATCCAAATGTTGAGGGATCATAATGAATTTTTAAGTATATTAGTTACTAAATAATTATAGATGTGGGACTTTGTGATTATTTATACACTATATCTCCATTAAAATAATATAGATATAATATGGTCACACCACTTTTCTATCATCCATCTTAGGGATCATATTGTTTTGTCGGTCCGCTTTTTACAGTGTGATGGGATTCAACAATCCACATCTTTCCATATACATTCATTATTCCATGTGACTTGAATCACATTTGGTGATCAAGATAATCTTCGATTATGATCATTCCCTTAATGTATTCTATTATTTTATGATAATATTTTATTAGTGGATATTATGACACTACTGATAATATACTAAACATTATAGTTTGATATTATTATGACTGAAGCAGGTGGATTTGATAATTATTCAATTCATAGTATTATTATCACATAAATATTATTTTTTATCATAAATGAAATGAATCTATATTTGATGAATAAGTCATAGAATATTAAAGAAATACAATATTTTAAGAAACATTAAGATCTTCATGGGATTTAAAACACCCTAGTCTTAGTATTATTTCAAGTGCTTAAGTTTGTGATAAAAGGTATTGGAAGATTCCATATAAATGTAGGATGAAATCCACGACAGAATGAAATGAAATTATGAGGAGGAGACATCAAGTTTAGATTTTTATTTTCATAACACACCATCTATTTAGTTTTAGGAAAACCACAACTGATCGATCATGTGAGATTCACTTCATTATAAATTAATGAATACCACTCAATCAGGTCCACCATGATATTCTAAAAATAATCCTAAAGAATTCGGAATTTGGATTTACTTTTTGTGAAGGAATGGATCCATTATGTAATCTAATTACACAAATTGAATAAGAAGAACCACATTATTTAAATACATAAATAATAATTTATGTCCATATGAACAAAGAATATGTAAAAAATAAAAATTCATAGAAGCTATTTGGTGCATATTCATATGATGAATTCAAGGAAAGCATCTCTATTCATGTTAAGAAGAAGAATTGACTTTGTTTTTTTGTAAAATGTGTCCATGAATGTCCCACACAAAAAACATGAATGTGACTAAGATTTCTTGAATTTAATGAAGTAGTAAAATAATATAAAATATATAAGGCTTCATAAATAATTGACACATATATGAATGGAGGAATAAAGTTTCTTGATTGATAACTCCCAAACTCTACAATTTAGAGAAGCAACAAAAAAGTATAACATACATGTTTTCATGAATCATTCATGTATACATTGTGAAATCCCATGAAATTTCTATCAAATGGTATGCACATTAAAAAAAGGAATATCAAAGAAAATAGTTGAACAAAATTTACATGAATATAAAATATTAAAAATTGTGTTGTTTATATAATAGGGTTTACATATTTTAAAATTCCATGTACTAAATTATGAAAATTCATTTGAGTTGATTGAAATTAGTTAAATTGAGATGGTTCATGTGTAATCCTTCATAAAATAATATATCCACCTATTCATTTGATGAATAAGTATTTTTATCACTCGTTTAATATCCTAATAACCTGAGAAAAAACTAGTCCAAGTTGTTATTTATGTTTTTAAAGGTTCTATGTGCGTAATTATGATGATCTATCAATTCCATAAGTATGTAAAATTAATAAGAATACCAAAATCCACAATCAAAAATAGTTATTTCCACAAGTAGATTGTTTTCAAGAAGAGTTTAAGGTGATTGGTGTTTTTAACCAGTTGTTGAAGTGGATCATGGCTGGGTTTTATAACTAGTTGAGGTGAAAACCATGGTTTGTATGTTTAAAAACCCGATTTTGAATAATTGGTTTCAGGGGTGTAGAACTAAATTCAAATGGATGACCGATTACATGGTTATATAACTAGTTTTTTCCTAATACATTGTAATTGATGATATTTTAAAATAATTATTTTGATATTTAAAAAACATGTAAAAAAGTGGGTCTTTGAACCAAAACATGTAAATAACATGTGTTGTGTTCTATATTATTATATATGAAAATAATGTGATGATATGATATATCATTGAGTGTATTCAAAAAAATTAATGAGTACATTAGGATTATTGAAATGAAAAAACTTATACAACAAAGACAATTGTTTCCCCCCAGTTTATAGAAACCCCATCTGGGACTCTATAAGTTGTATCAGAGAAATGTTACCTCTAAATAGCCATGGGGTTCTTTATTTATTTTAATATTTTTAATTATGTTTAAATTAAAGGAATTGTTGAGTTAACTAAAATATATAAAATTAAATACGTTCTTAATGATATAAATCTTTATATTTCTACCCATGATCTAAAAAATAGAAAGAAAATATTGAAAATAAATTTGAATAAGAATCCAAATGTAAATGGAGTAACACCAATAACTAAAGGTAATTATAGTGGGTTAAATTGTAATAATTTATTTTATTATAATTATTCCAATGAAACATGTTCATTATTTATTGATTATGGATGACTTATATTATAATAAATTAAATGAAAATCTAATGAACGGTTAAAAATAAGTTGTAAATTATGTTTTTTGTCTTATAAAGGGACATCTTTTGGATAAATAATATCTAGAATGAAAAGTTAATAAATTAGGGATTTTACTATGTTAAAAGATCAGAAATATAATTACTCTAGTGGAACAAGAAAATGTAATAAAGAAATAAATATCACCTTTCAAAATAATATGCCTCCATATTGAAGAATTATTTTATAGTTGTTTTTGGGAAATAGGTTTTTAAAAAATCATTTGTGGAAACATTGCACGCATATAAAAATTATTTAAAACCTCATTGGTTGCCAAATATGCTCAATTAAATGTAAAATAAAATTGAATCAAAAAACATGATAATTATTTATAATAATAAATAAATTTGTTTGAAAAAAATTATATAATATGATGGTAGAATGGGAATATATTCTGATATCTATTAAGGATTTGAAGGAGTCCCTCAAAATGAAGTGGTTTGAGATAGAGGTTAGATTGTAAAAACAAGAATCACTAAAATATATAACATCCAATTTTAATGGAAAATGAGATTGTGTATTACTTGTTTTCATTTGGAGTCATTACTCCTAGAATAGAATTAGACCATCCCCTAGCCGAATGACATCATCCTCCAAAAGGAAGGTATCCCATAACCTAGAATCTTTATTATATACTAATTTTTTTTCATTTCTAATACATGTTTCAACCTAAATCCTAGGAATTAATTAATTTTAAATAAGATTAACAAGCCACCATATCATCAAATGATGTTTTGATAATCAATATATTGAGTTATTTCGAAAGATGTAACCAAAATGGTGGGTTTCCACTCAAAAAATCAAGATAAAAAACCTATGAAATTTGGACACACTTCACCCCAAAAAATGATAATAAGTTTCATATGATATTTTTTTTTGTTATAGGTTCACTAACTAAGAGTTGGAATGTTGGAATAACATGTCATTTCATGAAAATTAAAGAAGGCCATAAGATAAGGGAAATGTTGAAGAAATGATAAAACTTATTGACCAAAAATAGATGTAAAAATACAAAAGTATTACTGATGGATAAAATAGAAGATAATTATTTCCCAAAATACTCCCATGAAGTCAATGAAAATGGAAGAAATGGATATCATACTCCCAGCAAAAAAAATTGATTGAAAAACATTAAATGGATACATGAAGTCTATATAGTGTATTTCTATTGGCCATGATATTTGGGGATGGAAAACAATCAATGTCATGACACATATTCTTGTAATGTTATAACTACCTAAGTATAAAATAAAATCACAAGAGGTTTCTTATTCTATAATGAAAAAATCCAAAAACTGAGTTTAACGCACAATTGAAGTAGTGGTGCTAAGGATTTGTTTCACCAAATACAGCAGTTCAAGATAAGAATATGAGTAAGAAACGTTTAAGAAAATGGATAGAGAAGGAAGTGTGGGGTTTGTATGTCACGAAAATACACGGTTGAAAAAAATATCAACCAAAGTGTTTCTTCTCATCAATTATAGAGATCCCATTTATATTCCATTTTCTATATTATTTTTTACATAAATTCATGGAATTTAAGGATATGAGTTCTACCCATGAGGAGGGGAATTAATGAGATAATGTTGTTAATAGTTTACAACAAAATTATGTCTACCTTCTTAAAATCATTTTAAAATTGGAAAAATGTATTATAATCAGTTCCCCATCCCTACATTCAATGGTTTTACTATTATTATCAAAGAGTGATGATATTGAGATATATAGGGATTGATATGTCATTTTAAAATAAACTTTATAATTGGTTTCTTTATATAAGTGAAATATTAATATATTTTATGATTTTAATATTTATGAAACCCTGAAATTTGATGAGTAAGTTATCTGTGATTTGATCACATGTTGGATAATTTATGGAAAACATTGATCATATAAGTTATTCATTCTTATTTTCTATAAAGTTCTTTCCCTTGTATACATTGAGTTATCTTTCTAAAATATATATTGCAAGAAAAATATGTGATTCCATAATTCTCTCTCAAGTGGATAAGGATTAGGATTTAAATAAATGGAGGATAATATGATATATTAATGAAATTTAATGATGATTCTTGAGATGGGAGGATCCCATATATTAACCTTTAAATATGTTTCCATTAAGTTTTAGAATAATGAATCCATTGGATCACACATATTATCATTGGTGAGTAATGGTATTTCACAAAACAAATAATGGGGGATATTGAAGTACCAATTTAATGTATTTTATTTGTTGTTAATGTTTCAATATGCTTTTTATGAATGAAACTGATGATTATTCTTGGATGGTTGTTTTGGATTCAGAAGTTGGTATTATATGAAATTATCAATAAGGAATCCATGTCCTTAAGTTTCCTGAGGATACTCAATATATATTTTCTTTTTTATAATATTCATGATAATGTTTCATTGGATATCTTACCTTATAGGGAATATATGATTTTAAAGTGTAATTTAGTGATCTATTTATAAATTCTTAGAGATATTTTCTAATTATTCATTATGTTTAATCTATATTTACAATATGAATAAACTATCCCATTATTAAAGAGGATAAATTATTAAAAAATAAAATAATTAGATGATGTTTTTAGGATTTAATTATGTTAGTGAATTCATCTATTACAATATAATTGAAGACCGCATATTTTTTTATTATCACAAGAAGATGTTTTGATAATTAGGGATGATATAATTTTTAATTGACTAAAAATATATTTCATGAATAATTTAAAGATATTATTTTGAATATTGTCTGTTTTATGAACTTTTCATATTTCTAACTTAGTGGTGAGTTGCAATTTGTTTAAAAATTTGGGCCAAGACTAGGTAGGTGGGAAGTATGGTGTATACAAGAACTGAGGTTAATGGAGGAGGCAATGAGAACACATAGTTTTTTCATGGATCAGTCATAATGCATGAAAAAGAAGTATAGTGCATGTTGTTTTCTTGCCGGTGATAGTTTGTATTAGTTTGTCCCGAAGCCAAATCAAGCACCATTGAAAAATGGGTTAAGAGGTGGAATGAATTATAAAGTGAATAGGATACCAAATAATTTTAAATATATGACTCCATACCTATGTAGATACTATAGGAAAATTTTAAATAAATGAATATAATATGTTCACATAATGTTTCCTTTATTAATCACAAAAATTATAGGGTTTTGATTGTATGGTTTTTACAATAAAGTGGGATTCAACATTATGAAATCAAACCATATATGTTAATCATGTCATCTGACTTGAACTACTACTAAGGATTAATAAAGATGGAATGATGATTATTCCATGAATGTATACTATGATTTTCTTGGAATTATTTGTTTTTCAATGGACAGTATACTACCATCGAGCATGTGATTCAAATTATAGTGTGATGTTTTCATGAGTGAAGAACTGTAGTTTGAAAATCATTCAAAGGAGATGCATGAAATTTTTATCACATGCACATAATTATTTATCACAAAGGAAATCAATCTATATTTGGTGAATGAGTGATCAAATATTCTCTCTTCAAATATTTTGAATACTGATGTGATATTTATGGATTTAATATATAAATATAGGATAAAATATGGTATATATTGTAATATTTCAAGGAGACATTGATTTATCTATTTGTTTTTTCATATAACTTAATGAATATATTTATTATGTGAAAAAACCCACTAATTGATATATTGGGATTTTTTTGGTTCTCCATGAATATATCTCATGGATCAATATCTCCTGGAGATTTTACAAATCATTATTAAGAATTAAACCTCATAATCATTATTTTTTATGTAATAAAGGCACTTAATATTCTAATTATACAATGTGAATAAGAATCTTTAACCAACTAATTTATTTTAAGAATAAATTATCACCATGTGAAAAAATTATAATTAAAACAGGTTTATTTATTGATATTTTCATCAACATGTTGGTGTGATGAATCATAATAAACCATCTCTATTCCTGTGCATGAGAAGAAGAAAGTTTTAATATGGTTTAGGAATAGTATCCAACATGCATAATCGCACACATAAAAATGGTAAGTGGGATTTCATGAATAATCTAATGAAGTTATAGGAAAAAATTGTCAATAAGGATTCATGATGTATAGGGATAATTTTGGGAGGATGATAGAAGTTACATGAATAAGAAATCCCATGCTCAGACTATTTTTCAAATCAAATTAAAAATATAACATGCATGTGTTGATGCGTTATGAATGAAAACATTGAGATATATCAATATGATTATGAGAAATAATATTGGAATTGAATCATATATGGTATCTAGAAGATTAAAAGTGAAAAAATTGATAACAACATATAATAATAATAATAATAATGTTTTTAATGTGTCAGTGTTTATATATTGGAGATATCCATGAAGTGATTTTGTGATGTACATATTATTTTTTTGAAATAAATTTAATTGATATTGAGAAGGATTAATATTTCATAAAATAATTTAAAAAAATGATCTTTAGTTAATTGAAATTCTTAAATAGAAGGAGAACATATCTGCCCAATAATTTGACAGATACACCATTGATCACTCATTTAAAATCTTAAAAACCTAATAAAGACTAAAATACCTATGCAAGAGACCGTTGATGTTCTTGAAAACTATATATGGTAAGTTCTATTGATCCATATATTCATAGAGGAATATATATTCAGAAGTGTCCTATAATCTAGGGGTAGAAAGAGATCTTTATACTGGTTGATAAGGTAAAAGTTGAGTTGCATATGATTTGGCTATCTAACAATCTAATGAGGAGGCTCATAGATGGGGTGTGAATATAGTTGAGTAGAAGGGGGATGATTGGGTTGTCTAACCAACCATGACTAATGAGTTGGTTTCCAGGGTGTAGAATAAGGGTCAACCTGAGGAATGACTAATTGGGAGTATAACCAGTTTTTTTGAAAACATTGTAATTTTTGAATGGATAATATTTTAGAATTCATGTTGGGGTATCTAACCAATAAGGAAAGGAGTATATGTTAATACCAAACCATGTAAATAGCATGTATTATGTTACCTATAATTATTTATGCATATGAAGTGTTTTTGTCAGAAATCATTAAGTTGATCTAAAACTCCCTTAATTTTGGAATGGATTCAACAAAATTCCATTGTCCATTTGATTGATATTTAACCTTTGTATAGTGACATGCAACCTTTTTTATTATATTAGGGTTTATTTGTAATTATGAACTGAAATACCATAAATTATTGTTGAAAATTTATTAATGTAAGAAATGAATAATTCAAGAATGTAATTTTAAAATCCAGTAAGTTAGCAGAGCATATAAAGGAATATAATAATGGTTGTGAGGGGTCTTTAAAAGAATCCCCATTCCTATTTTTATGTTCTATATTACTCTATATATCTATCTTCTATTTCATCTTCTTCATTTATTATTTTTATATATATTTCATTGATGTATACCATTCAAAATTACCTTTTTTTCTAGAGATATTCATGTATCCCTAGTTCCCTTTCCAAATGATTATTTAAATTACACTTTTTAATGGGAAGATTCAATTTACACTTATTCATTTTACCATATTAATATTATTATTTCCTTTCAATAATTTTCAAAAAATATCCTTGTTAAAAAAATATGATTTTTTTTATTTCTAGTTTTATGGGAACCTTGTGATATTTGTTTACAAATTATTGTACCAGTTTTGAAAATTTTAAAATTATTTATCATATTTTATATTCGTTTTTCTTGAATATTATATATATTTTCATGAACCATGCTTCTTTTCTAAAAATTAAGGTCCATGATTCATTAAAACCTTATTTTAATTGGATCTAACATGATACCTCAATCATTAAAAAATTATGGATTTATTAAGTTACCTATTTTTTGTCATGGTTATATTTTTTGTTTAATCATTATATATGTTTATTTTCAATATGGAATACATATGTAAGAAATATTGTGTATAAAAGGGTTTTTTAAATGTAAATCTCCCCCAATAAATTCTGTAATATTTTATATCTTGTGAGATCATTATGTATGTGAATGATGAACCTTAATTTTTCTACAATATTCTGCATGGGATAATATGGTTATATTTTTTCCATTATGTTAGGATTCATTGGAGATGTGACTTTAATTATGTGTATGATTACATAGAGTATGATTTTACTATATATAATCATTCATGTGGTTTCCAAGGTCATAATATATTTTCTAAGTTATTTTATATTTTTATATAACCATTGTGGATCTATTCATTTATGTTACTATGATATAATTATCTAATTATATGATATCTCGAATATTGTTTGTCTCATTTAGCCCCATGTTGTTCTGTTTTTTCTCACCACTTATTTTATATGTTTCCCCAAGACATTTCATGTAGTAATAACATGATTATGATCATTATGAAAAAATAAGAATATAGAAGACAAATTCTACATTGTTCATTTAATTTTTTATCATATATCTAATCACCCAAATGCACTAAACATATAGATTTATGGGTATTTTTATGAATATTTATGCTAAATGGGTGAAATATTATGTTTATGTGATATGGGTCATTATTTTTTGTATTATAGATTGGTAAATTTATTTATAGGAATTATTTCTATAAAAAATATAGGAAATTCACCACCAGATACCTAGATTAAACTGAAAGTCTAATTGGTTGAACTAAAGGTGTCACATCGTAGGTTAACATAGGATTTATTTTTCTAAATATTTTTTAAAACTAATTTATGATAAAATATTATTGTTCCCAGTAATAAAATTTTATTTTACTAATATTAGGTAAAAAATATATTGATTCCATGACTCGCAATTATCTTTAATTTTGAAAATCCCAATATAGTTAAATATATTTTTGATTTAACTTGATTTGGTGGTTTCAATTTCTATTATATGGTTCTTTTAAATAGAAAAATATGTTATGATGAACATATTTATCTAATTTGGACTATCTGGACTTGTCATGTGTGTTGTAATAGTGATCTAGTTATGTTCAGAAGACAAAGTTGTTTTGATAGATCCTATAAAACTTCCTCGGATATATTTAAAACAGTACCTACGAAACTAAAAATACCAACATTGTAGGTTGTTACTACATCATCTAGAAATAGAACATGTGGATTTACAGAGTAGAATAAATGATATAATACACAAGATTCTTGCAATCAATGATTTACCTATAATGAATATGTTGTGAGTCATGAAATTTCTTTTTATGTTTTTGTCCTATTTTTTAGCCTTTCTTTAAGTAGTTTTATTTTCGATAAAATCATGTGAAATCAATGAGATAACTTGTTTTGAGGCTTTTATTTTTCTAGATCATGTTTATGGATGATATTATGAGTTTAGGAATATGTATTTCTTCTAAATTGGTTATTCAACAAATTTATGGTTCTTAATTACTACTAATATTCTAATCTATGAGGAGCTCAAGTAAGTGCTACCTATAACATCAGATTGGTTGATAATTTGGGAAAATATAATTAAAGAATGGGATAAATTTATTCTATATAGAAATAGATTAATGATTAGGTTTAAACAATTAATTTCTCCTTTATTATAATTAGGATTGGTAATAATATCTGTTTAAGAGTTTCAGTGATTATTATTGGGAACTCCGTGCAATTATTCTAAATATATCTTGATTCAATCAATTGTATTATGTTATTTAATGTTACTTAAATGAATACATTTTATAATTTTTATATTTATGTCTCTTTTATTACTTACTTCTATTATTTTTTTATGATTTTCTATAAATTTGGAAGCCATTATATTCCCCAAAGTTACATTAATTTCCACTATACAAATATTCATTAATTCTTAACTTCTAAATATGTGTATATTTTAATTTTATCAACTTCATATTAATTGATTATCCTAGTTAGTGAGGAATTTTTATTAATGGATGGGAAACCAATTTACCCACTCATTTAGTTTCGTATCATATCCTCCCAGGACAACATTTGGTATCAAATCTCATATCTACTATGATAGAGTTATTTTTATTTTTTAAGGAATTATTTCAGTTTCATTACACTAATTGGGTTGAAGGGGACTAATTTATTTAGTTATTTTACAGAACTAATTCTAATTTAAACACTTGAGAATTATTAATTGAAAATAATTATTATCAAAACCGAAGTTGAAAAAATTCTAATGATGATTGAAAACTATAATGTTTGAGATTAGTATACAATTAATTTTATATGTAACGAAAACGTGAATATTGAAGGGATTATAATTTCTAGAATACCAAACTATGATTTATGATGAGAGATATATATTTTTATATTTATTTTTCTAATATTTCTAATAAAAATTGGAAAAAATTGGATGTTACCCACTATGGGACTTCTGTGCTTCTTGAATCATAAAGGGTGATGTTAAGTAAAAATTATTAAATGTGAAAACTCATCCACTTGGGGGATATTCCTGGACAACCCCAATCCAACATCTAATAATCTCGGGGATGATGACAAGCTCAAGGTAGGCATATCACACACATGGGATGCCTTATCCTATTGTACCTGTACACACAAATCTACATTCCTATATAATGATAAAATTTAAAAGAGAATATAACCATGCATGCATTCAAATAAAATCCCTCCATTGGAGTATGGAAGCACAATACTAGAAATAAATATGACTAAATAAAATACCAGATAATAAAAATATAGAAAACATCCAACCTGAAAGAATAGAAGATGACTATTGTCAAAGAAACTGTAAGAACACACCTCTGTCAGTTCAGCTCACTCAGCTTCACCTGGTCTTGGTCCCTCAAGGGCTCTGTGAGATGGTTGATCATCTGTATAAGACATGAAATGTGTAAAACCATCCCCTTCATGGGTGAGAATAAAATTACCCAGAAGGACACCCAAAAGCCACTAAGCATATAACATCAAAAAATAGAAATCTTATAATTGGAATATGTTAAAAAAATATTACAAGAGCATATAGATATTCTCGTATAATAAAAACCATATTAAGTAATATCACAACTATATTTCTAACTAAGTATTCTTGCTCAACGGTTCCACATAGAACTTATCTGGGAGAACACACTTTGTGATTTAAATCATATTGATGGAATAATTTGGAGATTTCATGTCAATCAGGTCACTTAAATATAAGTACAAAATAAAAGTTTGAATAGGTCGATAAATAGATGGGGATCACACCCATGACCATGGATAATTCAAAAAAACTAGTCTATAATAAACTAATAAACCTGGGATTGATGCCCACATATTTCTACTCTGGATTGTACCAAGAACCCCACATAGGTAAATGGTGATGATAGAGGTTCTCATTCTGTGCCACATCGAAGGATTACAACAACTCTATCTAAGACTAATGTTCCTTATAGAGGACCACTATCCTATTCATAAAAAACAACACCATACTAAACCCTTAGTTAATGAATCAAGGGAATGTTATTTAATTAAAATAATTGAGGATAAATTGTTAAAGGTCTCCGATCCTTCTTTTGAGAAACAAAAAACTTTTACTTGTAGTACATGTTTTTTCTCTTTAGCACATGGTATTTCCCATGTATAAAAGCTTGTGACCATATAACTATCACATTACACGGTTTTTTCATCCTCATGTAGTCTATTTCATGTATGTTTTTGGATAAAAATATTCTTTTTCAAGTACATGATGTCTTTGAGACTGTGTAGTACTGGTCATGTATATGTACCTCCCTCTGTACATGTCAAGAGTGTAGGTCTGGTTCCAACACCATGTGATGGCCTTCAAACGTTATGTGATATTTTTATTCTCTTGGAAACCTCCATGAAAAGCATTGGGGGTCCCCGAGAACATGTAATTTTGGTTTAAACGCCTTGTAACATAGGATTATTAAGATTCCTAAATTTCTTCTCTTCATATCCTTTCACTGAAATCGTCTCCGATTCCACTACTTTTTTAACTTAGAGATCACGTATCTGGTCTGACTAGGCCTCACTATCGCCTGCCTTCCAAAGATCGCAACTCAATCCACTCGATAATATCTCATTGAACCATGCTGTTGTCGAACATCGAAGATACAAATAATGGGTATCCCTAAATCTGTCCCCAATCAATCATCAGTCATTGTATCTTGATCCTATCATAAAAAAAATCCATATCTATGGTATGAAAGCTTTATTGAAAGAAACATGTCCACAATGATTGATTTCTCGAGTACTCATCAAACCACCGATGAAATGAAACACCAATGATGACTTCATGAAGAATGGTGGGGTAACATAAATTAACAATAAGAGGGAACAAACATGGTCATGATTGGGTTAGCATCAATCCATTATTGTTAGATTGATAAATAGAGATCCAATTAAAAAAATATCCCAAATTACCAATAGATAAACCTCTACAAGTAATACGATTGATCCTCGAATCAAACCATTTTTTGATTGATGTACATTCATCGTAGGATAATAAAATGACAATAAATAAACATAAAACAATTCTGTTGGATTATAGGTGTATCTGTTGTGGATATACATACAATAAATCGGGACTGAATTGCAGTTTAAAAACATTATACTAAAACAAAACACAATACCTCATTATGTAGAATGATATTACATAGTGTTTGTCTGATGATCAGAGTAAAATAATAAACATCATAGGTTTCCCAATTAAAAAAGATATGAAATATTTGTAAAACAAAGTTTCCAACGTAATATGAATGGCTGAATAAAGACTTGTAAAAACAAGAAATCAAAAATCTTATAATATAAGAATGATTTACAAGATATATTTAAAATAAATAAATATTTTAACCTTGAGAGTAAAGGAATTCAATAACATTGAATAAAGTTGTCCTCATATTTATAATTAGTATAAACTATATCCATCCTTATCAGGAAATCCCTCAACATGATGATCATAATAAGATCTGTCTTCCTATCCTTTAAAGCCCTCGATATGATGATCAGTTTTTGTCTTCCCATACATGTAATCCCTTGATCTAATGGATCATATTCATCATCTTACTATACCTAGAATCTCACAATTTTTACATTTATCATATTTATAATTGAAATGAAAATTTTATAAAGGAAAAAATCCTGAGATGGATTCCTAAGAATGAAAACGATCTAATTTATTATATTGACTAAAAACGAATAGTTCACAAAGAGAAAAAATTAAAAGACTTGAGTTATGAAATGTATCGACTCCAAAATATTCAAATTACTGAATATTTATGGGTGAATATAATATGGTAATATTATTATGTTCATTGTAATAGCTTCAGATATATGGAACCAGACATCTCATCTATATCGGAATTCCTAATGTCATTTTTATTTAGCATGTTACAATAGTAACTATATTAATTACAATAGAAATAAAAACTATATATTATTGTTATAATCTGTGGACAATATGATGAAATTCCTTTTCATTTTTCAATTTGATAAACCGTATAAGGGTTAGTCTGATGTATCAGCACCAATATCATTCTTATGGTCATGACTTACTTAGGTATAAGTGATAATTCAAAAATCTAATCATAGATTAGGATAGAGGTCAATTCGATGTATTAGATACATCTTTAATCTTATGGATAATATTGAAGAATAATTAGTTTAAATATGTAACACATTATAATTATTTCTATTTTAGGTAAAAAAATGTTTTCTTGAAAAACATGCTAAAACACATGGGACATAAAAATTTAGTAAAAAAGGTTTTTTGAAATTGTTTCTGTTTTCCAAATCTAAAGGAATGGAAATTTAAAAGGTAATACTTATGAATCAATAATTTCAACATTTTTGAAAATCACAAAACACAACACTTAAATGAAAAACAATAAATTGAAAAAACATAAAACCATTTATTTGTTTAGGAACATTGAATATATTCTTGATAACTCCCCCAAATATTGAAACTCTTTTATAACAATATGGAATGTATTATAACATATCACAATAAGTATAACATTTCAACCTAAATATAACTCTATCCCTCTTTATACAGTCTTATTATATAGGTCAACCTAATGACTTAGACACATACCTGATCTGATGGACTATATTGATGAATAATAAGATTACATTTGTAATATAAAATAATTATTTCCATGTTAGGTAAAATAATTTTTTATACAACAATATACTAAAACACATGAGATATAAAATGCTATTAAACCAAGTTTTAAGGATGTGTTTGTGATTTAAAAATATAAAGGAATGGAAAACTATTATGTAATAATTCTGACTAAAAAATATCCCTCTTTTGGAAAGAATAAAACAAAACACTTAAATTGGAACTATAACTTACAAAAACATAGCACCATTTGTTCATTTATGAACATTGATGCTAATATTTAAAAATACACATGAGTTTGTAACTATTTTGTAATATGATAGAATGTATTATAACACCCCCTTATTAAAAAATCTAGACCTTTATAAAAACATATCAATCATTGGGAAATCCCTTCCCCCTTTTTCTTTTAAGAAAATAGTTGTAATTTTTGTTTATTTTCCAAATATGTTAGAGGAGAAATAACATAAGGAAAAAATAAAATATGAACTAAATATTTATAGAAGAAAAAATAGAAATTAAATATATCCAATATTAATTAGAAAAAAATCATGTAAAATAATTTGGATGAAATGTATTTATATAATCAATAACCATTTAAATGTTTTACAAAAAATACATTAAGATCTGTAATGAAAACGTTCATAATTTTTCATGAGGTTCTTCATGATGGCCTTTATCTTATTGAACTCACATAAATATTTTCCATGATTTGTGAACTTTTCTTCCAAAATAGCTTTCTTATGGAATTGATTCATCACACATTGAACTTCATCCTTCATAAGGATCAATTCTTCTTCACAATAACTAATCTTTCTTATCTCTAATTCAAGACTATGAACCTTTTTTTCAAAAGTTCCCTACCTCATTAACATCATGTATAGAATATATATATTTGTTAATGATATTAAATAAATAAAAAAACATTGTAAGAGAACATTTTGTTGGATTATTCTATTTATAACAAAATTTTTTTACTTCAATGAATTGAACATCATGTATTTGAATATAATTATCCACCTAGTTGGACCACTTCACCATCTGATTGTATAATCATTTTCGAGTATGATAATTTTCATGAAATTAAACTTATAATATTTTGTCTCATTTATATAAAAAATTATTTCCTTTATATCTTTCCTTTTTAGGATAAGACTATATCTTTTAACATGTACTACCTTTTATCATTCATAAAAAAACATCATAACCTATCTTGTCATTCCATTCCTTATAAAATTTATTATCTCTATATTAGAAATATTTCTTCCCAAATATATTTTTCCTTCTTCTACCAAGATTATATAACTTATTTTTAGAAGGTTGTGACGAAAATTAATGAGAGTCAATAAAAACATTCTTTTTCTTTGTAGCCTTCATGACATTATATGTTAATTAAACATTAGTAGGAATAGTAGATTTTGTAGCAAGAGAAACTACACCATTTCTATTTTTATTCATTTGATCATCTCTCCATAAGCTCCCATAATATTTCACTTTGGTTCCAATATTGTAACACCCACAGATTTACAAATATATTTAATATAGAATGCAATGAACAAAATATTGAGTCTCTACGAAACTAAAATTTCTATTATTGTCTTTAAATAAAATACTTATAACCTAAAAATTAAAAATAAATTTTACACTTATATGTTTTTAATTTCAAAAAATAGATATACACAGTTGGGATCAATAAGTTATTTAGAGTCTGATAAGATCAACCTAATTTTTGGTGAATAGTAACTGAACTATTTGGAATAATAATTCTCCCTTATGAATATTAATATGACCCTTATGAATAGTGAAATGACCCATGAATAGTTACTTCATCTAGGAGAGTATAAAAAAAAATATTCACCTTATAAATTAATATACGATACAATTATTTAATAGTACAAGTAAGTAAATATTTTAGAAATTAAGAAGTAATTGTTTGTACTTTTATGAGTAGTAAATATTTCATTACAATTTTATAATTTGTAAATTGATTTAAAGGAAAAATAATTTTCATAAAATGTATTCATAAATAAATATTTTATTATCCTATTATTTTAGGATAATCTAATAAGACATTTGAAATTTTTTGATGTTTTTATAAAATCAGTTTTGACATTTAAAACTGCCTTTTCTGAGTAAATGATGATTTTATTAAAAATTAAATTTCTCATATTTATAATAATATTTCCATAAAATAGAGTTCATTTTTTAATTATACATATAAAAAACGATTAGATTTAATTTTTTGGGTTGTTTTTAAATACCTGAATTTTTAGTGAATAGTAAAATATTTTAATTTACTGAATATATACATTATAAGTCAAATATAGTTTTAATTGAGTCATGTTTGATGTAAGAACCTTTGTTTCAAACTCACATGTAAAAATTAATATATTTCTTCATAATAATATAACTTATTTCTTTTCTTAAGAAAAATAATAAAATAATGAATAAAATAATGAGAAATCACCCATATTATCCACTGTAAAAACCACCCATCACCCCCTCTTATCCTTACTTCTATGTTTCTTGAATATTTTAAAACATTTATAAATTTTACCATCCTTAATATCTGCCAACATAAAATATATATTGTTTATACAAAAAGACCAATACCCCTTTTCCTATGGATGTTTTCAAAGGGGAGAATTCAAGAAGTAAATCCTCATCTTTTTTCTTTTAATTTCATTTGAATTCATTTTATTTTATTATACTATATTCACCTCATCTGTAAAGATAATCATAATAAATAAATGATAATGTTTATAATTTTATTATATCATATTAATGGAATACCCATTATCAATATCCCTATATTATCTCTATTTTATAATAAAAATGAAATCATCATCTGGGAGGTGTCGATTTACAACCTTTGTGGATGACGAACTTTCATTCTTCTGTTTAATCATAAATTCTTTTCATGATACCGTTGTTATAGTTAAAACATACTATAATATTTTTATTGTAACCTATTTTATGTTCTATTACAAGTATACATACACAATACTAATTCATACAAAAAAACATGTTTGTTATGATCAAAAACCTCCATAACAATCTAAATGGTTATCACTATTGTTTTATCTAATAAATCATCCTAATACCATATAAACAAATGAATTTTATAAAAAATAAAATAATCATGTTCACTATTATCATATAAAACAAATTATGGTGAATTATATACATTCCACATAACCTCCATTCCATATAAACAAGCATTCTCATATTGAAAATCAAGTAAATGAACACTCTGAAACGATAGAATTCAATCTTATAGCTTGTTAAAAAGGCCATAAATGAACATAAAAACAATAATAATTATAATACATTTATATAGGGTTATGAATTAATTAATTAATTGATTTAATTTGATTATCCAAGACACTAATGTCAAATTTAAAATAGATTCAGACATAAGGTATGGATTTTCTCATCTTGCTAACATTTTTTGGAGATATTCTTTTTTCACCATTATTTCTTGTGTATAGTGTATTAATAATGAAAATTGTTTTATAATGTCATGAATATACTTATGTTAGTGGTATTAAATTTATCATTTTATGATTATTAATTTTGGGGAATAGGATTCGATTGATTACAATGTGGTAATGGATTCTACACTAACCCCTATCTTTCATTCAAGTTACTATTTCCCTACATTTTATCAAATTTAATGCTTCTTTATTTTTGTATATTTCTTAAAAAATATGAGTATATGTTCCAAAATAATATATATAAATCATATCATCCTTCATTGACTTTGATATACTTGTTTTAAAATGGTTCCCTTCTCAATTATTCCCGATAAACTGGACTGATTAAAGGGAACTTGTATAATTCTTATCCATTATAAAGTGAAAATTATTATATATTTTAAGAAATAATTATTTCTATCAATCCAAAAAAAATTCAGGAAATAATTTTTTTTCCATTTCTAGTTTTATGTAAACAAACATATCTTTTTCATTTAAAATCTCTTTTATATTTTGCTTAAACTACACTAAAATGTTCTATTTCTAACGTTTCTTTAAAACAATTTTTACCTGATTTCACTTCAGTGGGAAATAATTTATGCCTAAAATAAAATTTCAATGTCTATAAATTTTATTTTCTAGGATATTCATGTTTAAAATCATATTTTATTATAAATTAAAATGATTTTTCAAAAGAACTCAACCTCCCAAAGTAAAAATGGAATTTTATCATCTCATTTTTACTTATGTGAGATATATTCATTGTTCAGTACATATTAATTTTGTGTAAGGTTTATGTTCATCCCTTTGATATATCAAATCAATATTATCATTATTATCATGATATTGTTATGTATCATTATTTGAATGTTTCAAGTGGTATGATACACTTTGGAATGTTTAAAGATTAATTTCCTCATGAATTTTTCAATGTTACCTCTACACATGTCACCTTACATTGTTGAATCTTGAAATAATTTGAGGTTTATATATTTTTATACCATATACCATATGTTTTTAATGAATTATTATTTGTTTTACAGTGGATGTTCAATTCGATACCATTAAGAGACTATGGTTGAAGTATTCATATTTTATTTGATAGTTTTTCAATATAAATGTTTATGTTGATTATGTATCACCTATTTTCATATGGAGAATGTGTTGTAATTATTCAATGATTAGCGAGGCCTAATAAATCCCCAAGTTGCATTAGTAGGCCTCAGGAGACAAAATTGACTTGGGTATTGGCTGAGACCCTTACCCTATAATTTTTAGACACCATGGAGGAGGCCTTCATAGTATGTTTATGTTTTGCCTCATTATGCATTACCTAATTATGAAACTAGTATTTTATTATTCATTTGAATATTTGACTAGTATAATATCCATGGTTATATTTTATTATAGAATTATTTATTCATCTTTTATTCCTTCCATATTATGCTCACGATTATGTTTTAATGGAAAGTCTGATTTAGTTATTCACCATTTATTTTTTATTTATGCTTCCACTATTCTAATTACCCATACTAAGAATCTATTCTTCCACCTTTCATATGTTTCTTATCACTAGGTTATTAATAATAAAATATTAAATAATATTTCAATGATGAAACTTATTTCAGTTTATATTGTATCATGTTTTATTGCCTTTTCTATATGTATTATGGGTATCAAGAATGTAATTTGGTCTTCCAAGACTACAAAAATGATCATTCCTTCGAGATTTAATTATTACATTTTAATTTAAATGAAATAAAATAATTTACTAGCTCTCAGATTTTAAGGTTGAGGCGTCACAGTTAGTATGAGAGGAAGTTTATTAGCAACCATAGAAACTTGATTTAGAATACATATGTTAGTGTACATAGCCCTAAGATAGAGTTTTTATATGAAAATAGAAGAACATCCATGAATTTTCGTCATATAGATATTATGTGAATCTTCTTAGAAAATATATCCCAATCTAGATACCACAGGTGGACAAGGTTTTGGCGTAGATGTACCTAGGAGTAACAACTCTGATAAGGTGTTATGGGCCTGACTCGGGGTAACATGGTACATGAAAATAGAACTTACTTTACACCAAGATTGAAAATACTATGGAATATGCTTAGGATAATTCATATTTTCTTTACAAACCATTATAATGGATTTAAAGTAAATATTTCCCCAAAGAAACCAATTTTTTATCATTATTATATTATCTATGCATTAATTTTTCAATTTATGCTAAGTATTTAACATGTTTTGGGACTATTAGTTAGGTTTCATTATATCACGATCTAATATAGTGTATTAAATTATTTATAAATGGATCATACTGAAAGTAATGGGAATCACATCAATGCACATAATCCAATGATTAAGAATGATCTTTTCTGTGATGGGTTTGAGATAGTATTTTGAAGGCAACTAGTCTCTCAAACATTCTCATAATATGATGAGATTTTACCATGTCCTATCAAGATGGAGAAAGAGTTTTCTAAGTATTATGGCTTCAAAAGGAATCAAGATAAGAAACGTAAGACCGGGAAAAAGATAAATAAAGGGAAGAAGTGAAAGAAGTATTTTCCCACATGTGATAATTGTGGAAAGAAACACCTTGATATATTCTTACGTGGAAAAGTAGTTTTCTTTAAGTGTGGGGAAAAAAGAAACCATGATCATTATTGTAATATGAGGAAAAAATTTTCAAATATTAAATGCATCAAATTTAAGGATATGGGGCACTATGCAAATGAATGTCCCATGAGTCAATGAAATATAGCTCCAAAACGTAAAGGGGTCGTGTTCAAACATACGATGTTACTACAATTGAAGAAAAATAATTAATGTATTTGTATTTTTGGATTAAAGAACTACGTTATGATATTCATGAATATAAATTAATAGAATATTTAGGGATTTTTCTATATTGCTATTTCATTAAGGGTTTGATCTCATATGTTGAATTTCACCATTAAAAATTATTTGATGGCATTTTAATCATTGGAAAACACATGTTCAAGGGAATGATAATCATTAAAATGTTCCTGGTGGGGATATAATGATATTGTGTAGAGAGACTATTGATATGGATAAAGTAAATTTGATAGTAGTAACTACCATAGAAATTATTTTAATGTGTTTTATCATGATATTTAATAATGTATAATCATTTATTAAATGGTTAATGTAGATCATTATATGATATTTTGAGGTTAATGTATTAATTCCCCGCATGAAACAACTTTTTCATAGATATGAAATATAGATTGTTCAAGGAACAATCAAAGGATAAAATAGTGTTTATGAAATAGAAACGTATATTTATAATCTTATAGAGTGGAATAATTCCTCAACTGTAGGAAATGATCCATAAATAAATTTTTTTCATATTATTATAATCATTGATAATATTAATGAAATTTTTTATTACTTTGGTTTATGGTTTTTTGGTAATCAAATTTCATCTAAATATGTTCTCTATCACATTTTGTTAGAACTTCATAGTTTCATTTTCATCCTATGTCCAGGATTTCACATCCAACTAATGTCACCCCATTCAAAATCATAAATTTGTGGTGACCACCTCATTTCCCTTAACATATTTTTAAAGGAATATTTTATTCACCATATTTTAAATGTGGGTATCCCATAAGTAAATTTCCAATTATCAAACATTATCATTAAAAGTGAAATTTAAAATTATGACGATGCAATTTATGGAAGGAGGGGAGAATGTAACAACACATAGATTTAAAAATATATTTAATATAGAATGTAATGCACAAAAAAATGAATCTATGTGAAAAAAACTTTTTTTATAGTTATTTATTCAAGATAGTTATAACCTATCCATTAGACCTTGTTTTTACACTTATGTGTTTTGAATTTTGAAAATCAGACATACACAGTTGCGTTCAATAAGATATTTGGATTTTTATAGGATCAAGTAAATTTTTGGGTGAATCCTTACCTGGCCCTTTAGATTAGTAATGTGTCCTTATAAATAGTAATATGATCCTTATGAATATTGAATCTGTCAAATGAATAGAAAACTCATCCATTAGAGTATAAATAAATATTAGGCACCATATAAATGATGGAATAATATAATTATATCATAGTACAAGTAAGTGAACATTTTAAAATTTAATAATTAAGTGTAGGTGTTTTGTGAGTAATACATATTTAATTAAAATTTTATTATTAATAAATTTATTTGAATGAAACTAAATTTTCATAAATAGTATTCATAAATAAATATTTTAATTTTTTACGATTTTAATGTAATAAAATAATCCCTTTTTAAAATTTTAGGGGTTTTAAAAATTATTTTTAACATTTAATACTATATTTTTCAAGTAAATGATTATTTTGATTAATCATAAAAATTCTCATATTTATAAAATTGATTTCATAAAATGGAGGTTATTTTTTAATTCTACGCATTATAAAATGGGTAATGTAATTTTTTTGGGATTTTTCTAAAATACTTGAATTTGTAGTGAATAGTTGATGTACATGGATGTTACTAACATTTTTTTTTATTTAGTTTTAATTAATTAGCTAATCGCTTCTTGTGTTTTAAGGTTCTTTTTATAATATTTTAGATATTTTAGTTGTTTTTATAGTATCTAGTTAGTATTATATTAATATTTGTTGTTTATTTTCATTTTTTAGAATTTTATTAATTTTTTACTTTATTAAAGTTTCATATTTTATTTTTATTAATTATTATTAATATTAATATTTTATTAATTTAACTTGAAAATATAATAAATAAACTTATTATTAGTATTACTACTATTTTTATTACTACTACTATTATTAAACATAATTATATAATTAGTTTTCATTAATATGAATTTAAAATTTTTATTTTTTTACTTTCCCCCCAAATCCGTTCACCCGTGCCCCTCCTCTCCCTATTACCACGCCCCAACTCCCCCCCTTTGACCCATTCCCCCATTTCTCTCTCCAATCCCCCCAACCTCCATGCCAACCCTACCCACGTCACCCCTCCCCACCCCACACACTCTCTCTCCAATCCCCTCCTCTATCTACCCACCGACTCATATATCCCGCTGCCTCATCCTCCCCTTATCACCCCTCTGGACCGGCCGCACGCCTCCCCTATTTATCCGGCCTACCCACTACCCCCTCTCCTCTCCCCTACCGCCGACCCTCTCCATCCGGCTGCCCCACTCAGCACCCTGCCAGCCCATCACCCCGTTTCCCCTTTCCCTACCTCTCCTCCGCTACCCCCCATCCCGGCTCCCCCCATCACCCCATTTTCTCCCCACAACCCCGCCACCCCACACTCTTCCCCTTTTCCCTTCCTCCCTTCAATAACCCCCCTTATTAACCCACCGCCCGTCCTCCCTTTCAATCACCGGACCCCCGGGCTTCCCCTATCACACACCAGCAGACTCGAACATTCTTGTCGGCCTCCTCTCACCCTTCTTCTAGTTTGCAGTGCACCGGTCACCGCCATCTGAGCCAGATTTTACATCACACCAGTCACCACCATCCGAGCATCCACAATAAGTCCTCATCACCTCGCTCAATCTGCCTCTATGTCACTCCACAACAGGATCGATCCAGCCTCCACTACATCGTCAACATCTTTCATTCCGGTGGTCACACCATTGGTGTGCGACATCATCTCGTGCCGAGGGTTGCTGCACGTGGAGAAAATAAAGGCTGACAAGATCATTTCTTGGGTAAAGCAGTGTTATTTTACATGACATATCATTTTATTACCGTGTTTGTTCTTTCAGTCATGATATCGGTGTGATTTTCTTACTATCGAGATGTTGTTCAAGTAATTAAAGTTATTGCGTATGCCATGTAATGATATTATTTTTTGGTTAATTGTCAATTAAATTTATTTTAATTTAATTCTTATCTATTTAAATTATTTTTGTATTATATTAACTGTTGAAATTAAAACTGGCCATTTTAATAATAAGTTGACGCGGCGGTCTGTGAAGGTAAACCGCATTGACTAATGGTATGTGCAAATTGGTGACACAACTTTGTGAGAAACAGGCTGTGTCATTTTTCCATATAGTTCGGTACTTGAACGAGTTTTCAAATTGATTTATGAAACTAGAGAACGAGACCTTAAATATATTAGAAAATCTAAATTGAGCATCAAAAAAATTCATATATTTTCAGAACTGGTGATAATTAAGCAGAATAAATATTTAATCACATAAAAGAATTTTGTGCATGGGTGTGTAGCAACTTAATTACGACATCATCATCCCTAACACATTTTATTGATTTAGAGTCAATCTTCATTTTCAATTGCAGTTTACTTTATTTCTTTTCTCTTCTCACCTTTTAGTTTAATTAAAATAAAAAAAGAAGAAGAAAAATCAAAATAGGAATTCCCTCAACTTTTTTCCATCTAAACATTGTCCAACGAAATATTTTTAGTGAACTAGATTCCATGCTCTCTGTGGTTCGACCCTGCTCACCACTTTTACAATAGCTAGTGGGTTAAAAAAATTTGTAAATTGGACACACTGTGACATCTGTACCAAATTTTTGGCGCCATTTCTAGGGAGCACGTGCATGTCTAGCATTAAAAAATTTCAATTAGGCCTTTCTTTAGGCACTGTACGCCAAAATGGTGAACACTTGTAATTATGATCCTTCAAAGAATGACTCATCCCTTGATCCAAAACTTGAACTTCCAAGAAAGGAAAAAAGAAAAAATTGGCACCTCAGCCTCAAATGCAATGAATCCACCAGAGGAAAGCATTGAAACTCACATTCTAATGCTTCCTAGTGGAAAAGCCCACCAACTTTTCCAAAACTGTCTCGATAATCAAAGGCCTCGGACTACTATGATATAGAATTTGCGACCCAACACACTCGGAGATAGCTCAGGCATAACAAGATCATGAATTCCAGAAACACACTTTGAATTGAAGCCGTCCATGATCAACCTGCTCCAACAACATGTAAAATTTCATGGATTGAGTAGCGAAGACCCTTATATGAATGTGAACATATTTCATTATGTCTATGACACATTTAAATATAAATGAGTAAGAGATGATTTTTTGATCTTACGACTATTTCCATTCTCATTACAAGGGAAAGAAACTTACTGGTTGGAAAGTCTTGACCCAGAAACAGTTTTCACTTGCGAAGTGTTGAGAAGAAAATTTCTTGATCGATATTAAACAACAACTCAATCATTGAAAAACAAGAGAGACCTCGACTCAATTTTTCATAGTGAATACGAATCATTAGGAGAATCTTGGAAAATATTCAATTAACTATTAAGTATAAGGCCCCAGCCTTAAAACTTACTTAATCTTGAGTTAATACAAGATTACACATTGAGGGTCTTTTCTGGTTTATAGTTTTAGAGAATTAGATAATAAAACATGCATTACATTCCATATTTAAACAAAGTGGTTACATAAATATAGTATTCATTTTTTCCAATCAACAGAAACATATTTAAAATAAAACATGGATTCTTTCTTGACACTTCCTTGACACTATCATCATATCATGTACCTTTCCCTTGACCTGTGAAAAACATTTCAAAAAATATGGGATGAGCATAAAAAGCTTAGAAAGGGATATAAAAATATGGAAAGGAAACATGAGTACATGTATACATAAGAATGAAATCATACATTACCCATAAAACATAAGCACTTTAACATAACTCAAAAAAAATCATGAATAAATCATAGAAATATTAAGAGATAAAGGTAACTTGAGGCATTCATAACATTCATACGTAGGGAGTGACCCTCTAGGTTATGTTTGGAATACCCACCACAGTATATTCCCCAAATATATTTGGAGAAACCTTAACGTTTCACTCCTTCGCGTTACCCAATGCATTGGAGAGCTATATCGGGCTCACCCGCCCTTAGTTTATCATGTAACCACCCTTCTTCATAATAATGCCCAAGACCCATAACATAATCGTATCACATAAAACATACATAAAGAAAACATAAAATTTCCACATTTCAATAACAAATTGATATAATAAAAACATTATCAAAACCATTTTAAATACCAAAATAAAAAAAAAGTAAAACATGGTATTTATTTTTCTTTTAAAAAAAATTATGTCTTGTAGAGGAAGCTGAAACTCAAATAATGGTCACGAAGGTGGAGAAGTCATTGTCGCCGCATACGTATGACAAAAACATTCCCTTTTTTCATTTTGTAAAATGCTTCGTATAAAAAAGATTCCTTTTGGATAAACTTAAAAGTCAAAGGGTTTTATACACCGTATTAAAGAAGGTTGTGTATAAAATAAAATATGCCTCAATGAAAGGGGATTGAGACGAAGTCCCATACAACGATGATATCCTTGGATTAAGGATAAATCAGTTACATAATTATGTGTGACAAACGAATACATGAAATATAAGTGGTATTAAGTGTAAAAAAATAAGAGGGCATTCACACATAACCATATAACGACATATTCAAGGTGTAAAAGTTTATCCCAAAGAATCAAAATTGGGTTAAGAAGTTCCCTTGCAAAAATTCGACGGCCTAACGGCGTCACTTCAAAATTCAGAAAAATAGTTGATGTGAGATAAAAAGGGTATCTCATCACATGTACATAAAATTTAAATCAATAAGGATATATAAGAACATATCCCAAAATAGTATTATGTGAATTAAAATACATAAAAAAATAAGTCTTTTAAAAAGATGAGGGTGAAAGGTTCCCTTACCGACATGGGTATCTTTCGAAACATACACCCCGTGAAAAGAGGACAATGAAAAATTGATGTAAATACTCATAAATGAAATTATATTACACAATGAGTAAAATAATGGGAAGTACATAAACCACCGAAAGGAAATTGTGGAAAATGTAGAATAAATCTAACGAGAATAAATGTGAGATGAAAAATCCCTTACGAAAACTCGGCATCCTAACGGCGCCACATAAAACTAACAAAAATGGATTGATGAGATAAAATAGGGTCTCTCATCATATTAACATAAATTTTACAGCAAGATGAATATAAAAGAACATCCCCCAACATAACAAAGAGGATCTTAAAATAAGTGACATAAAGGAGAGTACTTTAAAAGAAAGAGAGAGGTTCGATCTCTTATGAAAATTCGACAGCCTAACGGCACCACTCAAAACATCCAAAATGGATTGATGGGAGATAATGGGGTCTCTCATCGTTGGTACTTGAGTAAAAAATAAACTCTTTATAATTACAAGTTGTTCATGCGGTAAAATATCCATTATATCTAGAATTGTACTCATGATGTAGATATCATATATATCATATATATCCAGTATATTCATGCATTTATAATATTACATAATCATTTAGAGGTAAGAAATTAAATGCACCGTTCATGGAGACGGTAAGCCGTACGTACGCATGAACGCTACTTTCATTTCTATGTCATATTAATTGAATTTAAAATAAATGATACATAATAGTATTTTAATTCCAGTATGGTATCATATATAATATCATTAAATATATCCTTTATACGTACCACATATGGCATTAATGAATCAAATCATTTTGAGGGGGTGGTAGTCCGCACTTCCTAAAATGAAATTATTGTGTTTACCCACAATGGAAACCATAATGGTATGTCACAAAATAGAAATACAGAAGCTTAAGTAAAACATAAACATATTATATATCATATATAAATGTAGTGACATCATAATGGCCACCATGAAAGGTGTTAAGAGAAGATTGAACAATCATTGTTTCGTGAGGCAGTAATTCGCCATCCACAGAAACAGTATGTTCATTAACCATTTGATGTAGGTGTGTGTAAGTTTAGCTTGAATTATTCTTATAAAAACATCCTAGTATATTGAAGATACTGTATTTGTTTCAAAAGAAATGAATAAAAAGAGTTTAGGGGTTGGATAAGCAAAATAAAACAAAAGAACACAAGTGAAGACATTACCTTAAAATCGGGTAAAGCTTTTTGATTTGAGCTCAAAGGCTTCCTTGGGAAGACTTCTGCTCAAAGTTAGGCTTCTAAAAGTTATAGAGGGATGTAGAGAGACAAAATGGGAAGGGGTTTCCTGATCCAAAGGCTTTGGAAGTGTGGGTAAAGAGGTAGAGGTGGGGGCCTTTTATAAGAGGAGGGGAGGGGCACTCATGGAAAGTAAGGAAATGTTACTTATTTTAGAATGAGTCTCGGATTTGAATGGTCCCAAATTGATGTGTTTCGAGTATAAGGTGATAAGGGTTCTAAATCCACCCATCCAATAGGGTTTGGACATGTGTAGGTCTTATATGATACATTATCCTTCCATTTTATCTAAATCGTTAAATAATGAGGTCATCCCTGCATCATCATGATGTCATAAATAATTTAATTTATTTAATGTCTAAAAATTATAAAAAAATACTATGATGTAGGAAATAATTTTAGATTTACAATTAATATTTATAGTCAAAAATCTGACTTGTATAACCCCATGTAAAAATTGTTTTAGTAAAACAACTCATGTTTGTGTCATTTTTACTTTAACATTAAATAAAAAGGTATTTATGTCATTTCCCAACCAAAGTGGCTATATGGGGTCCCCAAGTTGACACATGGATTGTCGTGGTCGGCCATGAAACATCCAATAAGGGTAGGAAATGTGTCAAGCTCATCTAATATTATTAAAACATTATTTTTACCTTAAACTACAATAATTACCTCTAATCGCGATTAAAAACTTAATAGGTTACTATTCACCAAAAAATTATTTTAATCCCATTGAACCACATTTTACTTCTTAATGACAACCATGTATGTCGGATTTTTGAAATTCAAAACACAAATATGGAAAAATTTCATTTAAATGGAAAATCAGTTTTTATAAGTACCACTTTGTGGTTTCACCATTCATCAAAAATTGAAGTTTTTCAGAAAATTACCAAAAAATCACCCTAAGATATATTTGATATTCCAAATTCAAAAATGATTTCTAATTTAAAAAATTCAAAACATATAATTTTCATTAATTAATTTAATAATTAACTCCTAGTGTCAAAACAAATAGCGTGTTTTTATGAAACAAAATGTATCAAAAGATTGACACTTGTTTAAGTCCGATTTCAAAGTGAAATTAATTCCAATGACCACTATTGGATTAAATGGTAAAAATATATTCTAATTTCACTTTAAAAACAATTCAAAAGATAATCTAATCATATAAATAAATTAGATTAAAAAGAGTTTTTGAATTAAAATACAACATTTTTCACTATTCATTAAAAATTGATCTTTTTCGGAAAAATACCAAAAAATTACACAAAGTAAATTTTGATGTCCCGATTCTAAATAAGAATTTTATTTTGTCAAATATAACACATAAAATTGTCAAAAAGTGGATTTAAAATTGGTTCACCATCAAAAGGCGGTTAATCGACCTTTTAAAGAATATTAGAATGTTTATGCTTAAAATTGGATTCGTTCGCATTTTTAATCCTCTAACATTTATTATAAAGAGTAAAAATATTTGACAAACATATATAATCATTTTGTAGTTGTTCTTTTCATTACCTCCATTACAACGGCTAGGCGTTAACTACCATTTAAAATAATATTATTTTATTATTAGAGTGCAACATAAGATTCCCAAGAAACTCGTTGTTGCGTGCTGGGTACGCCATCGAGCATAGCGTCCCCTTTAAAGTTATATTAATATTCTATTCACAAATATGGATAAAAGTAAAAATTTCATACTCTTTATTTACCTGGGGTGTTACATCCTTCCCCCATTTTGGGAATTGCGTCCTCGCAATTTTAAAATTGGGCTTGAAAACTTCATTGGAAATCCCTCATCGAAACAAGAGTCAGTAAAACAATCACTTTAAAAAAATAAAGAAAGATAAGTACAAAGGTCACCCGAGTTAACCCATACTAGGATATCATGTATAAAAATATGGACATGGTGGAAAAAACAAAGGCTCGTGTTCTGATGGAGAGTGATAGAAAACATGTTTATGAGAAAGCTAACCACAAGAAAATCACAAACTTGTGATGGGTTAAACGGTATTCGATTCCCCCATATGAAAAGATAATAGACAACATTTTTGTTTTAAGTTAATTTTTATTGAGGATTTTATTCATAAGTAAACATAATCACTTATCATGTTGACTTTCAACTTTTATTAGATTCCTTACACAAACTCATATTTTCTCCAAAAGATGAGTATTTAGGAAGACTTGTTCACATTAAGAGTACTATAATCATCTTTTAGAGAATCACCTAATACACAAAAAAGAACTATATATTTCCCATATCTTTAGACAATATCCAAAACCAAAATTGATAGTACGAGGTCAGATAATCCACAAAAGTATAATCCTTTATAAAAAGAAAATCTATTCTTAATCTCCAAAATTTGTCCAAAAAAACCCAAAGTTCAATGAAGACCATTCGATAAACAATTGTCCATAAAATTCTTCCAAGTACACAATACTAATATTGAAACCCAAATATTTGAAGGATTTAGTCACATAGTCTTCTAAGTTAAATCGTAACATTTATCTCCAAACAACATCAGTTTCTCTTAAAGTTTCGTATTGAAGAGTAATTAACCTAATCACATATAATCCATGATAGGTTAACAAATTTGCATAGATAACCAAAAATCAACTTACTATTAATTCATAAAATCATCTAGCTAAAAAGAATCAGTCAAACAAACCGGGGACTTCACGTAGTCCAGTGGTAGGCAATAAATACCAGTTGCACTTTGGTTATGGGTTCGATTCCCGTAGCTTTGTCCGACGCGACGGGTTGTCACACGGTCTACGTGTTGTCCTTTTTATAAAACTCCAAAAATAACCCTAACATGTTTTAATCTCAAGTTTATCTCATGCCTTTAATTTTCCATCAAAACATATAATAACCCATAATTACCTCAAAAGTAAGGATCATATAAACCATAATGGTTACCTTTATAATTATTACCTGAACTTCCACATCGATTGGTCATCTCGTACATGATTCATTACAAAACATACCAAGGTTCAAGTGGTTGATCATGACTCCTTGATAGTTGTATTAGAACAACCAAGAGTTTCCTCATTGGATCCCCCATTTCATCCAGTCTCTTAATCAGAGAACCACCACAGTTTCCTTCAAACCTATTGTCACTTTGGTGCCTGCTAGATCCATCCATTCACTAAAAACGGAAATGTCAGTGTGAGTATATCAACAAAACCATCATGTAATAATGAGTAATATATACTTACTCATTCACTTTATCTAAAAACTATGACTTTTTCTGAAATCCTAACCATTATGGTAATTTCACTTATGCTTAATGAATACACTAACCTCTAAAGTTATCTAAACCGACCTCTGATACCAACTATAAGGCCTCATCCTTAAACCTTACTTAATCTTGAGTTAATACAAGATTAAACATTGAGGATCTTTTCAGGTTTAGAGTTTTAGAGAAATAGATCATAAAACTTGCATTACATTCCACATTTAAACAAAGTGGTTACATAAAGATAATATTCATTTTTTCCCATCAACAGAAACATATTTAAAATAAAACATGGATTCATTCTTGAAACTTCCTTGACACTATCATCATATCATGTACCTTTCCCTTGACCTGTGAAAAACATTTCAAAAAAATTGGGATTAGCATAAAAAGCTCAGTATGGGATATAAAAATATGGAAAGAAAACATCAGTACATGTATACATAAGAATGAAATCATACATTACCCATAAAACATAAGCACTTTAACATACCTAATTAAAATCACGAATAAATCATAGAAATCATTAGACATAAAGGTAACTTGAGGTATTCATAACATTCTTACGTAGGGAGTAACCCTCTTGGTTACGTTTGGAATACCCACCACAGTATATGCCCAAAATATCTTCAGATAAACCTTAACGTTTCACTCCTTCATGTTACCCAATGAATTGGAGAGCTATATCGGGCTCACCCGCCTTTAGTTTATCACGGAACCACCCTTATTCATAATAATTCCCAAGAACCATAACATAATCGTATCACATAAAACATATATAAAGGAAACATAAAATTTACACATTTCAATAACATGGTGATATAATAAAAACATTATCAAAACCATTTTAAATACCAAAATAAAAGAAAATTAAAACATGGTATTTATTTTTCTCTTAAAAAAATTATGGCTTGTAGAGGAAGACGTAACTCAAAAAATGGTCACGGCGGCGGAGAAGTCGTTGTCGCCGCATACATATGACAAAAACATTCCCTTTTGTCATTTTGTAAAACACTTAATATAAAAAAGATTTCTTTTGGATAAACGTAAAAGTAAAAGGATTTTATACACCGTATTAAAGAAGGTTGTGCACAAAATAAAATATGCCTCAATGAAAGGGTATTGAGATGAAGTCCCATACAAAGACGGTATCCTTGGATTAAGGATAAAGTAGTTACATAATTATGTGTGACAAACGAATACACGAAATATAAGTGGTATTAAGTGTAAAACAATCAGAGGACATTCACACATAATAATATAAAGACATATTCAAGGTGTACAAGTTTATCCCAAAGAGTCAAAATTGGGTTAAGAAGTTCCCTTGCAAAAATTCGACAGCCTAACGACGTCACTTCAAAATTCAGAAAAAGAGTTGATGTGAGATAAAGAGGGTATATCATCACATGGACATAAAATTTAAATCAATAAGGATATAGAATAAAATATCCCAAAATAATAGTATGTGAATTAAAAGACATAAAAAAATAATTCTTTTAAAAAGAGGAGGGTGATAGGTTCCGTTACCGACATGGGTATCTTTTGAAACATACACCCCATGAAAGAAGGACAATAAAACATTGATGTAAATACTCATAAATGAATGTATATTACACAATGAGTAAAATAATGGTCAGTACATAAACCACTAAAAGGAAATTGTGGCAAATGTAGCATAAATCTCACGGGAATAAAAGTGAGATGAAAAATCCCTTACGAAAACTCAACAGCCTAACAGCGCCACATAAAACATACAAAAATGGATTGATGACATCAAATAGGGTCTCTCATCATATTAACATAATGTTTACAGAAATAGGAATATAAAATAACATCCCCCAACATAACAAAGAGGAGCTTAAAAGAAGTGACATAAAAAAGAGTACTTAAAAAGAAAGAGAGAGGTTAGATCTCTTACGAAAATTCGGTAGCCTAACGGCGCCACTCAAAACTTCCAAAATGGATTGATGAGAGAGAATAGGGTCTCTCATCATATGAACATAAAAATTACAGTAATATTAATATAAAATAACATCCCAATAACAATAAAGACGAGCTTTAAAAGTAATGACATAAAAGAGTGTACTTAAAAAGAAAGAGAAGTGTAGGATCCCTTACCTCGGGTCCGACTTGACGCGATCATTCTTTAACGTCATGAATAATAAACTTGAGTTAATTTATAATTCATTAAGAACCTTTTTCAAGTTAATTATTCCTTTTATATCACTTATTTCCATGTCATTAACACTATGTTTTTATTTAAGTTAATAACGGTCGTTTTAACAATCATTGGTACTTGAGTAAAAAATAAACTCTTTATAATTACTAGTTGTTCATGTGGTAAAATATCCATTATATCCAGAATTGTACTTATTATGTTGATATCATATATATCATATATATCCAGTATATTCATGCATTTATAATATTACATAATCATTTAGAGGTAAGAAATGAAATGCACCGTTCATGGAGACGGTAAACCGTACGTACGCATGAAAGCTACTTTCATTTCAATGTCATATTAATGGAATTAAAACTAAATGACACATAATAGTATTTTAATTCCAGTATGGTATCATATATAATATCATTAAATATATCCTTTATATGCACCACATATGGAATTAACGAATCAAATCACAATGAGGGGGTCGTAGTCCGCACTTCCTAAAATGAAATTATCATGTTTACTCACAGTGGAAACCATAAAGGTATGCCACAAAAGAAAAATACAGAAGCTTATGTAAAACATAAACATATTATATATCATATATAAATGTAGTGAAATCATAATTTCCACCATGAAAGGTGTTAAGAGAATATTGAACAATCATCGTTTCGTGAGGGAGTAATTCACCATCCACAGAAACAGTATGTTCATTAACCATTTGATGTAGGTGTGTGTAAGTGTAGCTCGAATTATTATTATAACAACATCCTAGTATATATAAGATACTGTAGTTGTTACAAAATAAATGAATAAAAAGATTTTAGGGGGTTGGAGAAGCAAAATAAAACAAAAGAACACAAGTGAAGACATTACCTTAAAATCAGGTAACTCTTTTTTATTTGAGCTCAAAGGCTTCCTTGGGAAGACTTCTGCCCAAAGTGAGGATTCTAAGAGTTAGAGAGGTATGTGGAGAGACAAAATGGGAAGGGGTTGGCTGAGCCAAAGGCTTTGGAAGTGTGGGTATGTAGGTAGAGGTGGGGGACTTTTATAAGACGAGGGGAGGGGCACTCTCGGAAAGTAAGGAAATGTTACTTAATATTAGAATGAGTTTCGGATTTTAATGGTCCCACATTGATGTGTTTCGAGTATAATTTGATAAGGGTTCGAAATCCACCCATACAATAAGTTTTTTACATGTGTAGGTCTTAGATGTTACATTATCTTTCAATTTTATTTAAATCGTTAACTAATGAGGTCATCGCTACATCATTATGATGTCATAAATAATTTAATTTATTTAATGTCTAAAAATTATAAAAAAATACCATGATGTAGGAAATCCTTTTAGCTTTCCAATGACTATTTATAGTCAAACATCTGACTTGTATAACCTCATGTAAAATGTTTTTTAGTAAAACAACTCATGTTTGTGTCATTTTTACTTTAACATTAAATGAAAAGGTATTTATGTCATTTCCCAACCAAAGCGGCTCCATGGGATCCCCAAGTTGACCCATCGATTTTATCGGTCATCCATGACACATCAAATATGTGTAGGACATGTGTCAAACTCATCTGATATTATTAAAACATTATTTTTACCTTAAACTACACTAATTGCCTCCAATCGCGATTAAAAACTTAATAAGTTACTATTCACCAAAAAATTATTTTAATCCCATTGAACCAGATTTTACTTCTTAATGAAAACCATGTATGTCGGATTTTTGAAATTCAAAACACAAATATGGCAAAATTTCATTTAAACAGAAAATCAGTTTTTATAAGTACCACTTAGTGGTTTCACTATTCATCAAAAATTGAAGTTTTTCTGAACATTACCAAAAAATCACCCTATGCTATATTTGATATTCCAAATTAAAAAATTATGTGTATTTTAAAAAATTAAAAACATATAAGTTTCATTAATTAATTTAATAATTAATTCCCGCTGTCAAAACAAAAGCGTGTTTTTATGAAACAAAATGTATCAAAATATTTACACTTGTTTAAGTCCGATTTCAAAGTGAAATTAATTCCAACGACCACTATTGGATTAAATGGTAAAAATATATTCTAATTTAACTTTAAAACCAATTCAAACGATAATCTAATCATATAAATAAATTATATTAAAAATAGGTTTTTAATTAAAATACAACATTTTTCACTATTCATTAAAAAAATGAACTTTTTTGGAAAAATACCAAAAATTCACACAAAGTAAATTTTGATGTCCCGATTCTAAAGAAGAATTTTATTTTGTCAAATATAACACATAAAATATTCAAAAAGTGGATTTAAAAGAGGTTCACTATCAAAAGGCGGTTAATCGAACTTTTTAAAGAATATTAGAATGTTTATGCTTAAAATTGGATTCATTCACATTTTTAATCCTCTAACATTTATTGTAAAGAGTAAAAATATTTGACAAACATATATAATCATTTTTTAGTTAGTTCTGTTCATTCCAGTCATTACAACGGCTAGGTGTTAACTACGATTTAAAATAATATTATTTTATTATTAGAGTGCAACGTAAGATTCCCAAGAAACTCGTTGTTGCGTACTGGGTACGCCATCGAGCATAGCGTCCCCTTTAAAGTTATATTAATATTTTATTCACAAATATGGATAAATGTGAAAATGTCATACTCATTATTTACCTGAGGTGTTACATTAAGATGTTGTCATCATAATGGGATGAAGTTGGAAAATTAGTTTCATGATTTCTACTATGGACATCAACCCTAGTGTAAGGCTACAATCAACACAGTTACTGGAAATGCGTTCAAGGAAATGGATCCTGAGGATCTGTACATTTTAATTCAAAACATGGTCGAACACAGTTTCTAGTGGCCAAGATATTTTTCAAGAAGAAATGCAGGAGTGCATCAAGTTGATGCCCAAACATTCATGGCTGCAAAATTTGAAGCTCTCAACAAGAGGATTGACAACTAGTCAATAAATCCGCCTAAGCCAGTCCATGTTGTTCAAACTGAACACTGTCCAAACTGTGGTGGTCCTCATGATTATCCCATATGTCCATATAACACATCTGGGAACAAGATGTCTGAAGCTAACTTTGTTAGCTACAAAAATGGGAATTATGGAAACAACTACAACACAAACTGGCAAGGAAATAACCAAAATCAATGTTGGAAGGAGCCAGTGACTACTCAACCAATGAACCAGAACATGGGTCCACCTAGATTTCCTACCCAATCTTCTTTTAGACCCACCATGCAATTGCAAGACAAAGGATCTCAACTGAAATACCGACCCTCATTCCAACAAAAACAACAATATGAGGATTAGAAGAAATCAACAGAATTGACCCCTCATGAAATGCAAGGTCAACAAGATTGGTAGAAACTATAGCTAAACTAATGATGTCCAATCAATTAAGGATTGAGTTACAAGAGATGTAAAATCAAAATTTCAGACAATAACTCAAAATTTGAAAACAAAAACTCAAATCATACAGGCTTCCATGCATAACATTGAAAATCAAGTCTGTCAGATAGCCGCACAAATGCAGAACTGACAACCTGGAACTCTACCGGGAAGCACAAGAGTTAACCCAAGATAAGAAGAAAATTCCATCACATTGCGAAGTGGAATACAATTACCAAAACACCAAATGCCTGATAGTTAACCAACAAATAATAAGCCTATATCTGCCACTGAGAATGACAAATCAACAAACAAAGCAATCCAACTTGACGCTAAAGAATAGGAAGATCAAAACAAACTTGTAAAAAATGAAAAGGCAAGGAAGGAAAAGGAAAACAAGGCACTCAATGAAAGAGTGAAAGCCCACATACCACCTCCACCATTTCCACAAAGACTGAAGCAAAAGAAGTTGGATGTTCAATTTTCAAAATTCATAGAGATGTTCAAAAAGCTTCAAATAAATATTTCTTTGGCGGAAGAAATCACACAGATGCCTCACTATGATAAATTTCTCAAGGAAATTCTGTAAAAAAAGAAAATTAGATGATGTGGGAACAGACATAATGCACGAGGAATGTTCAGTGGTCATACCCAGATCCATTCCTCCAAAACGAAGAGACCCTGGGAGTTTCACTATTCCTTTTAATATTGGAGGATATCAATTCAGAAGAGAATCGTGTGACCTCAGAGATAGTGTAAATCTCATGCCATCTGGAATCCTTGAAGAAATGGGCATCACATAATTAAATCCAATGGGGGGTGCCTTGCAAATGGCTGACCGATTAGTGAAGCATCCTAGAGGGATTATAGAGGATGTACTTGTCAAGGTTGATAAATATTAATTCTCTTCTGATTTCATTGTCCTTGATATGTAAGAAGACAAGGACGTCCCACACTTTCTCAGGATACCCTTATTAGCAACATACAGAGCGTTGGTTGATGTCCAAGGGGGAAATTAAATTTTTAGAATTTTGGATGAGGGCATAAAATTTGATGTCTTAAAGGCTATGGAAAAACCGTCTGTAGAAGTCTGTCATTTCTTGGATACGATTGAAGAATGGGATGAGTTAGAAAGCGATGCATTGGATCTCGAAGCTTTACACAAAGAAAACGAAGAGTTCACTAAATCAATTGAGGTAGTGGAATTCATCAGGAACATAGTCGAGCCTTTAGATAGACATGACTTCACTTAACTCACTCCATCACTTGAAAATCCTCCAACACTTGAGCTTAAACACCTTCCATCAAACCTGAGATACAATTACTTGGGAGATTTAAACACATTACCGATCATCATTAATGCCAATATTTCGAGTGAATAAGAATGAAAATTTCTCAATGTCCTTTCACAAAGGAATCAAGAAATATGTTGTACAATTTCTGATCTAAAAGGTATAAGTCCTACCATTTGTACTCACAAAATACATATGGAAGATAATTCAAAACCTTGTAGGAAACAACAACTATGCTTAACACATCCCATTAAAGAAGTAGTAAAGAAAGAAGTCATTAAACTTATTGATGATGGTTTAATATTCCCAATATCTGATAGTCAGTGGGTTATCCCATTGCAAGTAGTACCTAAAAAGGGTGGAACTACATTAGTTGAGAATGATAAAAGAGAAATGATAACCACAAGAATAGTGACTGGATGGAGAGTGTGCATCGATTATTGAAAATTGAATGATTCCACCTGAAAGGATCACTTCCCATTACCCTTTATTAATCAAATCCTTGAACGATTGGCAGGAAGAGATTACTATTGTTTTCTGGATGGATACTCAGGCTATAACCAAATAGCATTGACACCAAAGGATTAAGAGAAAATCACATTCACTTGTCCATATGGTACTTTTTATTATCAGAGAATGCCTTTTGGAATGTCTAATACACTAGCCCCATTTCAACGATGCATGATGGAAATGTTCCATGACATGATTGTAGAGTTCTTGGAAATATTCATGGATGACTTCTCTGTGTATGTAGATTCTTTTGATGACTGTCTAAAACATTTGGATAAGGTTTTGGCAAGATGTGAAGAAAATAATATGGTGCTTAATTGGGAAAAGTCACACTTCTTTGTACAAAGTGGAATAGTTTTAGGTCATTAACTTTTGAAGAAAGGAATTGAAGTTGACACCGCAAAGATTAGTACAATCTATGAGTTACCCATGACTTCTTCAATTCGTTCTGTTCGAGGGTTTCTTGGCCACGTAGGATTCAATAGATGCTTCATTAAGGATTTCTATGTTATTTCCCGAACCCTTACGAACCTATTAGAAAAAGATGTCACATTCCACTTGGGCCCTGAATGTCGGGAAGCATTTAAATTATTAAGGAAACATTTGGTTAAAGACCCAATAATGATTTTACTTGATTGGGAGCATCCATTCGAGTTAATGTGTGATGCCAGTGACTGGGCGGTTGGAGATACCTTGGGACAATGAAAATAAAGGATATTTAGGCCAATATACTATCCCTGTTGCACTTTGAATGAGGTTAAACATAATTACACAACAACGGAAAAATATCTGCTAGCAGTTCTGTTTTCTTTCAACCAATTTTGATCCCATCTGTTGTTCTCAAAAGTCACTCTATAGGAATCACTCTGCACATTGGTATCTCATGACCAAGAATGATGAAAAAGCCAAACTAATTCAATGGATACTGTTACTTCAAGAATTTGACATTGAAATCAAGGACAAAAAGGGAATAGAGAATGTCGTTTCTGATCATTTATCATTCCTCGACCATGACACAAGTGAAATCAATGTCGAACTAATCAATGAAACATTTCCTGATGAACAACTCTAGGATATTGAGGCAATCACACCGTGGTATGATGATTTCATGAACTACATTGCTACAGGTGTGATACATCTAGATTTATCTAAAGAGTAGAAGAAAATATTTTCAAATGAAGCATGCTATTACTACTGGGATTATCTTTTACATTTCAAAGACTGTGTCAATGGAATGATAAGAAGATGCATCCATGAAGAAGATGTTGATAGTGTTTTGAACTTGTGCCACACTAGATAAGCTGGGGAACACCATGGTATTCATCAAAAAATCGGCAAAGTTTTACAATTTGGTTTGTATTGGACGACCATGAATCATGATATTTGTGAATTCATCATGAATTGTGATAAATGCCAATGAACTGGGGGTATAATCTGGAAGCACGAAATGACACAACACTCAATCATGGGCATTGAAATTTTGACATATGGGGATTGACTTCATGGGTCCTTTTCCTAAATCTTTTGGGAAATCCTATATCCTTGTCTAGGTGGACTATGTGTCAAAATGGGTGGAAGCTAAAGTATTTTAAAAAAATACTGCTTGAGTTGTCCTCAATTTTTTAAAGAAACACATTTTTACCCAATTCAGAATTCCAAGGCTCACCATCAGTGACCATGGTAACCAATTCAATAATGATCTGTTTCAGAAGCTGATGACTCTCCATGGATTTCACCATGACATGATCACCCCATACCATCCACAGACCAATGGCCAAGTTGATGTTTCAAACTGAGAAATTAAGGGTATTTTGGAGAAAACTATAAATACATCTTGGAAAGATTGGGTAACCAAACTTGATGACGCACTTTGGGCCAAAAAACCTCCTACAAGACACCAATTGGACTTTCCCCATATCAGTTATTCTTTGGAAAAACCTGTCACTTACCTGTAGAATTGGAACATTAAGCTTATTGGGCTGTGAAGAAACTGAAATTTTATTTCAAAACTGCCCAAGAGAAGCATTTTCTACAGATGAATGAACTAGGAGAGATGAGGAGAGAGGTATATGACAATGCTTTGATTTACAAAGAGAAAAATCGATCATGGCAAGACAAATATATCCAAAAAAGAATTTTTTCAACACGTGACAAAGTTCTTCCCTTTAACTCATGACTTCGAATAATGGCTAGAAAACTAAAGTCGAATGGGTCAGGTCCTTACACTGTCACAATTGTTTATCCACATGGTGCTGTCGAAATTTATGATGTGAAGATTCCTCCATTCAATGTCAATGGTCAATGCCTTAAGCTTTACTACACTTTGGATATGATAGGCATCATTGAATAACTACAATTACAATGAGAAGTTATCAGTATGGCTGAAGATGTTAAACTTAGCACAGATCAGGAGGCAACCTGACTGCTTCTTCATTCTTTGGCCTTTGTTTTCTTACTCTATCTCTATCTCTCTATCTCTTTTTGTGGATGCTGCTAAAAAAATATCTAGCTCTTCTGATTCTTACATGGACATCGATGTGATTCTTCTGTCTCCCTCTGACTTAGTATGAAGGATGACTCAGCATCTAGTTTATATCGAGCACCGGAATGATGGACTTTCCTTAGAGATTTGTGCTCAGCGGCCGACACCACCCCAAAGAGCCCAGATTACATTCCATCCTCAGTAGATTCAAACTCACTATGCTTTGGAGGTGGTTAATCCCATTAAGAGTCCCCGTGAGATTGATGACACAACCACTAGTTCTCGAAAGAGGCAGAGGAGTTCTGAGCTGATGGACCAAGATGATTGAACATTGTCCATCCGTTTAGCTGAAGAAGTAAAACTTAGAACTTCCTAAGAGACAACCCATGTTCTAGTTTCATTTTTTCCGTTTCTTCATTTAACAATTCTAGTTTGTTTGAGGAAATAAAACAAGGAATGTGTGAAAAAAATTTAGTTACTCTTGATATTTGTGTGCACTTGTCACTCTGCTGCATTTCTACTTCCATTTATATGATCCATGGAGTTATCCTTATGATATTATGTAGGTATTTTTTGTCCATGTGTAGATTTTACAGGTATATTATTTCTGGAGCTTCATCAGATACAAACAGCCTCTCCACATCTATCTGCACTTACACAGGGAATTGTTTAATTTTTGTTACATTTTATGTTTCCAACAACACTATGTAAACTAAAAAAAGAAAATTTTGGAAAAAAACTAACATTCTTGTCATTGATGAACCCACATAAAAACCATTTTATTTTTGTCGCAACATAGTCGAAAACATACCACTTGTGTCCCTAGGAAGTTTGAACACCTGATTCTTGTTTGGAATTCTTTAGTCCATGATCTCATGACTTAGATGATTTTTGATATTATTTCATGCTTCAAAACTTTTTTTCAAAAACATTTATTTTGTTTGAGACACTTTCACTCATGCTCATCTATGTTGTCCAACATTATATTTCCATACCCGTGAGGACTCTGAGCCATTTTAAAATCATCTCTAATTTCTCTTTTTCTTGAGTAAATCTCCTCAATGTTTTTTCATCTAGAAATTGCCATGTTTTCCATCAAAGTGATATGAATTTTTGAAAGTTGCACTAAAATGATCGAGGAATCTATTTGATTATTCAGCCTCATTGACCCACTGAGCCACCTAAACATTTTCTCCATCGTACAGCCCTTAGAAGACATGAAGGAGCCTTTTAGGATGATCCCATGTCGATAACCTTTCCTACCAATTTCTTGAATTTTTGTAGGATAATTTTCAATCTAAGTGTGGGGGAGAGATTTACTAATTGACAGGGTTCTTCAAGGGGTTGTGAGTCATTGGATGTACATGGATTGACATTATCCCACCCTGATCATATGAGTTATTTTTCATAGTAGCCACACTCATTAAATATATTTTGATATATGAATATAGAATCATTTTGGTTCCAACAATGAGTACATTGGTGATCATTACGCGGTAAACCTCTCTTTTGGGGATACCTATAAAAGTGATGAACCATTACTCTAGGAACTAGAGAGTTTTCTATATGACCTACATTCATTGAGATGTTATAGTGTATATGCTACTTGTGTTCCATTAATTGGGATTATTGTCTAACATTTATTTCAAGGGGTTTTTGAGTTGATACTCACCAGTTTTTCCTGACCATATTATTTGAGTGAGTTGTGTCTTAAAAATAAAGAGCAAAAAATTGGATTATCATATGTTTGGGGACAGGCAATGTTTTAAGTGTGGGGGAGTGAGAATTTGAGGGAGGCATTTGAGGGAGACATTTGGATTGACATATATCATGCATTTATTTCAAGATTCATCCCTCCTTTTTACCAAAAAGATGTCAATTTTTTTACCCACTGCCCCGCAACCTCAGAGACATTTGAACCTCATGTGAAGTCCTTGATATTGGAGCATTCTTTTTATTTCCACTAGTGGAGATGTGAAATTCATGGCAAGCCTATGGTAAAAATGTATTTGTATAAGAATTGAGAAAAATAGTGATCAAATTTTTGGAGTGATGAGTGTAATGGAATGGTAGGTCACATGATAAATGAGTGTGCGTACTTGTTTTGGAAAAAATGAAATTGAAAGACAAATTATTTTTGAAACTGATGTTTTAAATGAAGCATCATATATTATGAGGAAAGAGATTGAAAAATTTTGAACTTGTAATTTTGATGTTTGGATTTGTCTACTGGTCCACTTGTGTTTTATTTCTGATTGTTTTTCCCACGAGTGCATAAGTTTAAGTGGAGGTATTTTATATACATGGATGTTACTAACATTTTTTTTATTTTTATTTAGTTTTAATTAATTTTCCAACCGCTTCTTGTGTTTTTAGGATCTTTTTGTAGTATATTAAATATTTTAGTTGTTTTTATAGTTTTTAGTTAGTATTATATTAATATTAGTTATTTTATTTCATTTTTTATAATTTTATTAATTTTTACCTTATTAACATTTCATATTTTATTTTTATTAGTTATTATTAATATTATATATTTTATTAATTAAACTTGTAAATATAATAATTCTACTTATAGTCAATATTAGCACTATTCTTATTACTACTATTATTATTAAAATTAATTATATAATTAGTTTTTTTAAATTTTAATTTAATCTTTTTATTTTTTTTACTTTCCCCCTAATCCCCTCACCCGATCCCCTCCAATCCCTATTCCCACGCCCTAACTCCCCCCTTTGACCCATTCCCCCATTTCTCTCTCCAATACCCCCATCCTCCACACCACCCCTACCCACATCACCCGTCCCCACCCCACACTCTCTCTCCAATTTCGCCGCCTCATCCTCCCCTAATCACCCCTCTGGACCCGCCACACACCTTCCCTCTCCATCCGGCCTACCTGCTACCCCCGCTCCTCTCCCCTACTGCCTCCCCTCTCCATCCAGCCGCCCCACTCGCCACCATGCCATCCCGTTACCCTACTTCCCCTTCCCTCACCTCTCCTCCACTACCCCCCATCCCAGCTCCCCCTGTCGCCCATTCTCTCCTCACTACCCCACAACCCCACACTCTTCCCCTCAGCCCTTAGCCCCTTCAATTACCCCCTACTTAACCCACCACCCCTTCCTTCCTTTCAATACCCCGACACCCCGACTTCCCCCTTCACACACCCGCAGACCCGGACATCTTTGTCGGCCTCCTCTCACCATACTTCTAGTTTTCAACGCACCGGTCACCACCATCCGAGCTGGATTATACATCACACTGGTCACCGCCATCCGAGCAGCCACCACAAGTCCTCATCACCTCGCTCAAGATTTCTCTATGCCATGCCACAACAGGATCCAACCATCCTCCAGTACATCTGCAACATCTTCCATTCTGGTGGGAACGTCTTTGGTGAGCAACATCATCATGTGCCGAGGGTTGCTACGCGCAGCAAAAATAAAGACAGACACGATCATTTATTCGGTAACACGGTGTTATTTGACCTGAGATATCATTTTATTATCGTGCTTATTATTTCAGTCATGATGTCGAGGTAATTTTATTAGTGTCGGGATCTCTGTAATGTAATTAATTTTTTTGTTCATTCCATGTAATGATATTATTTGGTGGTTAATTGTCAATTAAATTTATTTTAAATGAATTTTTATCTGTTTAAAGTATTTTTGCACTAAATTAAATGTTGGAATTAAAACTGGCCATTTTAATAATAAGTTGACATAGCGGTCTGAGAAGGTAAACTGCGTTGACCGATGGTATGTGAAAATTGGTTACACAACTTGTAGAGAAACGAGTTGTGTCATTTCACCATATAGTTCGGTACTTGAACAAGGTATCTAATTTATTTACTATACCAGAGAATGGAACCTTAAATAAATTATAAAATCTAAATTGAGCATCTAAAAATGATTTTAATTTCGGAACTAGCGATAATTAAGAAGAATAAATATTTAATCACAAAAAAATTCTTTGTATGGCTATGTAGAAACTTAATTATGACATCAGCATCCCCGACACATTTTATTGATTTAGATTCCATCATCATTTTCAATTACAGTTTACTTTATTTCTTTTGTCTTCTCACCTTTTATTTTAATTAAAAAAGAAAACTCAAAATAGGAATTCCATTAACTTTTGTTCATCTAAACATTTTACAATGAAATATTTTTAGTGAATTAGATTCTGTTCTCTCTGTGGTTCGACCCTACCTTCCACTTTTACAGTAGCCAGTTGGTTATAAAAAGTTTCAAATTAGTCGCACTGCGATGCGCGTACGAACCGTAAAATACGGTATATATACATTATAAGTTACATACACTATTAGTCGAGTCATGGATGATATAAGAACAACTGGTTCAAACTCAAATGTATCAATTAATTTATTTAGTCACAAGAATCCACACTATTTCTATTAGGAGTAAAATAATGAGAAATCACCCCTCTCCTCCACTATAAAAACAACCCATCATCCCTTATTCTCTTCTATCATATAAGCCTTGAATATTTTAAAATTTCTATAGAAATACTCTTACCTAGAATCTCCCCACTTATAGGAGCTCTTGGTCTAACCAAAAGACCAAACCCCTATCCCTAAGGAGGTTCTCAAAGAGGGGAATTAAGGAGGTAAGTCCTCTTCCGTTTTCTTTAAATTCCAGTTCAATTCATTTTCATTACTTATACTCTCCTCAACTACTATATAAAAATGATCATGATAACTCTATTATAATTAATATACTATAATTATACCATGTTAATGGAATACCAATTATCAGTATCCTTACTCTCTCTATTTTATATTAAAAATGAAATCATTGTTGGGAATGTGTCAATTTACAACATTCATAGATGATGGACTTTCATTTGAAAATTTATTATTAAAGGGAGGTCATGATAAAATTTTTATAGTAAAATAATAATATAATATTTGTATTATAACCCATTTAATGTTCTGAAACTTGTATATATACACAGTACAAATTCATAAGACAAAACCAATTCGTGATAATCAAAAACTAACAAAATTATCTAAATCATTACCACTAATGTTTTATCAAATAACTCATCCTCATACGATATAAATAGATCAATTATATTACCATTTATTATTATTTATATTAATTATTATCATATATAATCAAGTCTGTATAATTATATCAATTTCACATGAACTCTATTACATATAAACTAGAAAACTTATAATGAAAATCAAGTAAAAGAACACTCCAGAACGACGAAATTCAATTGTATAACATATCAAAAAAAAGAACTTAAATGAAATTAAAAAAACAATAATGATTATAATAAATTTATAAAGATTTAGGAATTATTTAATTAATTGATTTATTTTATTATCCAGGACACTATGGTCAAATGCAGAACAGATTCAGACATAATGTAAGGGTTTTCTTATCTTGCTTCCATTTTTTGTGAGATATTCCTTATTAACCAACATTTAATATGTATGGTGTATGTATACTAAAAATTGATGTATCATATCATTAATCTATTTAAATTCATTGTATTTAACATATCATTTTATTATTATTAGTTTTGGATCATTTGTTTCGATTTATTACAATGTGGTAAGGGATTCTACACAAACCCCTATATTTCCTTCAGGTTACTATTTAAAAACCTCTACTGAAATTTAATTCTTATGTATTTTTTATATTTCTTAAAAATTATGTTTATATGTTTCAAACTCATATATCCAGATCATATAATCCTTATTTGATGGGGGATATAATTGTTTTAAATTGGATCCCTTCAGAATTCTTCCCGACAGACAAGCACAATTAAAGGGAACTTCTTTAATTCTTAATCATTTTCTAGTGAACTATATAATCTATTTGAAGACTAATAATTTTTGTAAAATAACAAATTTTATCATAAAATAATATCTTTTTTCATTTCTAGTTTTATGGAAACATACATTCCTTTTCTCTTTAAAATATCTGCAATATTTTCCTTAATCAAAACTAAAATGGTTTATTACTACAGTTTCTTAAAAACTATACTTATGTGATTTCACATCAGTGGGATGTAATTTACAACTCAAGTATAATTTAATTATCCTTCCATTTAATTTTATAATATATAAATTTATGCCATGTGATTTTATGAAAAATAAAAATTATTTTCCAAAATAACTCTTCTTTCTAAAGTAAAAGGGAATTTCTCATCTCACTTTTACTTATGTGAGATATATACCTTATTCAACACTTATTCATTATATTTGTGGTGAATGTATTTCACTTGGATATATCTTATCAAGAGTCTACTTATTATAATTATTTTGCAATGTATTATGATTCTAATGTTTCAATGTTTTATGGGACACTTATGAATGTTTAAAGATTAATTTCCTTGTGAATTTTTCAATGGTACCTCAATATATGTCAAAATATTTTGTTGAATCTTGTATTTATTTGAGGTTTATCTCTTATTATACCATCAACCGTAAGTTATTTAAGGTTTTATGATCATTTGGACTATGGATGTTCTATTTAATACAATTCAAATATTATGGTTAAAGTATTCAAATTTCATATGATAGTTTTTCAATATGAATGTTTATGATGAATATGTTTCACCCCTTTTCATATGGTAAATACATTGGACATAGTCTGTGACATTCTGGGCCAGCTATATCCCCTCGAAGCATCGATAGGACCCATGAGACAAAACATAATTGGGTATTGTCTGAGGCCTTACCCTAGTATTTTTAGACGTCTTGGATGAGGCATTGATGGTATGTTTATGTTGTCCCGGATTATACATTACCTCATTATAAATATAGTATTTGATAATACATTTGATTATTCAACTGGTATAACATCTCTGGTCATGTTTTATTATGGAATTATTTATTAATCTTTTATTCCTGGCATATTATATTCAAGATTATGTTTTAGTGGCATGTGTTATTTAGTTATTCGCCATTCCTTAGTATTTATACTTCTACTGTAATTCTTACCATTACTGAGCATCTAAGATCACACCATTCTTATGTTTTTTTACCCCAGTTTATGAATTATAAAACATTGAATAAGACTTCTAGGATGCAGTTTATTTCATTTTATATTTTATCATTTTTTATTTCCATTTCCTAATGTATTATGGGTATCATAAATGTAACATGGTGTTACAAGACTACTAAAAAAATAGGTACTGTAGGATTTGATACCTTGTAATCAAGGAAAAAAATAATACACTGGATCTGGGATTTTGGGAATGGGTTGATACAAATAATATCATCAAGAGTTAGATTGGTAATCTTCTGTGTATCAATTAGAAAAAAAATTCTAGATCTCCACTCATTTTTCAGTATCTCACTAATCTTTTCCAAAAAAAAATCTACATGGAGACCTTTTTCACCAAGAGATTATAAACTAATGATAACCATCATAAAACACTCATGCATCGTGGAAAATGATTCACTAGGTATAAAATCCATGTCTTGGTAATCAACTCTATGAATTTAAATTCCTATTTCAGTGACAGTGGATGAACCAAAATGCGTTACCTCTCACTAATTAAAACAACTATTGGTTGATTTAGAGGAAGATATATGAAGGTAGATATTCCTCATCATGGATGAAAAAAGAGTGTTTCCAACATTGTTGTTTAGATAATATTATGACTTCTTAGAATTCTTAAATGTAGAAACAACCTTATTAGGAATATTTTACTTTCCAATAATTATTAAGAAATTATCAACTCCATTGTTTGTCATTAAATGTTTCATTTTATATCTCGATTATTCGTAGTCATCCCCATAAAAAATTAATTTCTCGCAAGTATTTAGATGTTCAAGGGTTCCAATTTTCTAACCTTTTATATGAAAAACAAAATAAAATATTTTCTTATAAATACACATTGTTGTGTATAAAATTATAAACAAGTAGTTTATTACAAAATATATAAAAACATTTAGTTGGTAAAAGATGAAAAAAATCAGCATGTATAAGTACTAGAACAAGCCTTGATTTCAATTTAGGATCATAAGAGTTGCTGAGATAGATATAAATAAAAGAAAGGGGGTGGAAAATTTGTGTCTGAAAACTATAAATTAAAACTAAACACAATACCATTTTAAGTAAAATTATCAGAATTAGACATCATCAAATGATCAGAGTAAATGAATTAGAGATATAGTTCTGTGATAATATTAATGTATATTTTAATTTTTATCACACATACACCAATAAAAAAGATTATACATATTTGTAAAACAAACATTCTACTTTAATATGCTCGATGAAAAAAATAAAACTAAAACAAGAAATAAAAAATTATATAATTTTAGAATGACATAAAATCTATATTTTAAAAGAAATAACCCTTTTATCCATAAGAGAAAAGGTACTTATTAACCAATAATAAATGTATCTTTAGTTTTATACAAACTCTAAAGTATTTCCTTTCCAGGTAACCTTAATATAATGATTAGAATAAGATATATCATCATATTCTCTGAAGACCTCGATATGATAATATTTGGTTTTCTTCCTACCATTGGATTCCCATGATCTTTTTGATCAGATTCACCATCTTATTATCCCTAGAATATCTCAATAATTGAAATGATCAGATGCATAATACAAATGAAAATGTTCTAATGGAAAAAATCATGAAAATTATTCCTTTGAATGATAACTCTCTAAAGTATTAATATGATTATGAACAAGTAGTTAATCCAAAAAAAATCTTTAAAAGACTTGAGTTGTGAAATTTATATTCTAAAATATCATTGAGTGGCCTATTTTTTATAGGCGAATCTCTAACAACCATATTCTTTATAGTGTTGTGTTGGCCTGAGATAGCTGGTGCTTACCACCTCATTTGTAACTTAATATTTGATGTCATTTTAGTTGAGCACAATTTCAATTCTAAAGTGTTTTATTCCTGATATAGAAAAATATATATATTCCAATTATAAACATATGATAGTATGATGGAATTACTTATCATTTTTCAATATGATAAACCTTATAAGGGTTTTTCTCATGTTTCAGTACAAGTATAACTTTGATGGTTATGAAAATTGTTTTGTATAAGAGAGAAGTCAAAAGTCTAACCACTGCTCAGGATAGAGGTTAGTCCAATGAATTAGATTCATTTTTGATCCTACGGATCATATTAAATAGTAATACGTTTAAATTTTCAAGACATTTGAATTATTTATATGTTAGGTAAAAATTAAAGTTTTCTACAAAAATATAATAAAACACATTTGACATAAAAATTTAGTAAACACAGTTTTAAAAAAGTGTTTTTGATTTTAAAAAATAATGGAATGGAAAAATAAGAAGTCATACTTATGACATAACAACATTAACTTCCTCAAGATGGATCGATGACTGATGACGAATGAGTCCGTTTTATTCTTTTTGGCAAGATACGTTAATTTTAATGGTGAAATTATCCACAATCCAGATTCGATCTGATACCGTCATCCAAGAATGATTTCTTCCAATGATATATCTCAATATATAGTATTATATGTTTAACCCTTAAATTTTTTCAAAATATAATATTTATAGACCATGCTAGTTCATGGTGAAAAAATGAAATGAAATAAAAAATTTATTTTCATAATTTAAAAATCCTTCTGAAAATGTGCTCATCTCGAATGTTTGACATACTCCATGTTTAATTCTTTCATACTATTAAACCCATGCTCTAGAATCAAAAATAGAGTTAGTTTTTTGATCCAACCCTTTCATTATTTCTTATTCAATTTTAATTAAAACTAAAAATTCTTGATTTTTAAATATAATTTAAAAATTAATTTTCGACACACCAGACCTCATAATATAATGTCATCTCAAAATATAGCTATGAAAATAATTCATAAAAATATTAAAATGAAATATTGGAAAAAGTTAGAGTCGTTAACTTTTTTCCAACATGGGGATTTATATCCTTTAATGGAAAAACAAAAGGCTATAAAAATACAGGTGGTTAATGGGAAACCATCGGTGGTCTCCCACCCCCATGTACTATTATGAATTTCCCATGCTACCACTGGTCATGAAAAAAACAAATCTATCACATATATAAAAGAATATATTTCGGATCACCTATCTCTACAGGGTACTCATTAATGTTATCTCCATCCTCAAGGTCCATCTCTCTCCTTTCAATAACATGTTAAGCATCATGCATGTATATTGGAAAAAACTTCCTCAAGGTATCATTAAAACATTTTTCAGTTGGTCATTTTTATTGACCATGCAGGTTTTCATGGTTAATTATCGTGTTCCATAGATATTTTGGACAACCCATTATGATAAAGAATCATGAAAAATGAATGGATAATCTGGAGATGGTTCAAAAAGAACATATACAAGGTGATTCCATTTTCTAGTGTTTGCCAAATTTTTTGGGTCCAATGTTTTGAGTATGGTAAGCATTGTGAAAATTGGATTTCCTTGAATATCTCATATAAATATGGAAATGGAATTAATTTTTCAAATATGAGCTTAATGAAGTGGATTTTTCAATGACATGAATAATGTTAACGGTGTGTTTAATTATTACAATGAGGTTTGCGATCTGTAGAGGTGAAGCGCATTGAGAGGGAGCATTGTAGAAATGGCACAATCGAATTTACAGAATGCTACACAATTGTGACTTGCATTGTGATCCAAAAAATATCATGGTGCTTCAAAAAATAGATAGAATATGGAATTAAATTTCAATGCTCTATGATTTGGGATTACATAGCGATGATGTGGCGTGGAAGGTTCTGAGGTTGGTAGGAAACACCTATAAATAGGCCTCCACCCCCAAGAGAAGTGTAGAGAGACCAAATGAAAAATATTAGGCTCTCATATTGCGAAGTCTGTTTGCGATGTAGTGTATTAAAAAAAGTAATGTTATTCATGGAGTTTAGTTGAGATCTATGAATGGAAGGAATGCTGCGAATGATAGATCATCATTGTGGAAGAAGTGTATTTATCAAAGACTTTTTTTGGGCATTGTAAAATCACAATGACCTATGTGAGCTCTACGAACTAGTGAGATCTACAAACTAGAGACCTTTCTGAACCTGTTATCTTCATGAAGAGGTTGTAAAATTTCAAAAAAAAGGGCTTTGTGAAATTGGGGGCTTCACAAAGGTACTGTGATTTTTTAAAGGAGTTTAAAAGATTTTTCCCAGTGATCAGTGGAAAAGTGGTATTTATCAGTGTGTGAAAGTGGGATATCGATAGAGCATCAATATATAGTAGTGGATGAATTCATTTGATATAATGAAAGGAACTACAAGTTTATAAGTTTTGAGTGGTTCTTATGATGAAGTAGTGAGCACACATTAATTGAGAGAGCAGCGAGCTTTCAAATTGTGATTGTTTGTAAATTAGAAGATACAGTGAGTCCACTTCAAACATTGTAATAAGAAGTGATATTATAGTGGATTGTGTACATCAACACATTGATTTTGTATACTCGTTGGACGTAGGCCAGTGAGTGTGAACTATGGAAAATTATTTTTTCATGTGCATGATTTAATTTATGTCCATACTTTTCTATGGGAAATAGAGGCAAAATAATTTTTATTAATAGAAATAAAAGATCCAATGGGGTTGTTGTTTTAATTTGTCATTCCGTGACCCCCCCCCCACTCAATGTATTTGGCCTAGTGAGACTAATAATTGGTATTAGAGAGAAATGTTAACATCGGTTTTTATCTCTGAATGAAGGTCATCAATCATAAAGGGATTTCTATCTTCGACAGGAATCATATTCTGTTATGGAAGAATTGGATGCATTGCTATATCTTAACTTTGGGGAAGGATGTGTTCATATTAAAAAATAATGTCATTTCGGTTGATATAAATAGGATTACTTTATCAAAATATGAAAGAAGGGAATTGTATACTGACACCATGGGAATCAATGCGTTAGGGAGAGCCCTATCCAATGTAATCTATATGTAGGTGACATCATGAAAAATATCGCATGATATGTGGAAAAATATATTAAATATAAATGGAGGATATTAAAATCTCATAGTGGAAAATCTAAAAGTACTGTGGAACAAGTATGCAGATCTAAGAATGAACCTGGATGAGTCTGTTAATGCATTATTTGACAAGGTAAATGTTATAGTAGAAGACATGTGAGATCTTGGAGAATTCATTAAATATATAAATATTATGAATCATATCTTGAGGAAATTTCAAGCAGTGTACAATCTTAATGTTTCAGTATAAAATGAAAAATACCCAAAAGAGTTGAAACTAGATAACGTGCATAGTACCCTTATAAAATATAAAATGAGGAATGATGTTAATGATGTTGTGGAAATGGGTAAATCTAAAGAGGTGGAATTTAATCCCCTAATGAATCTCAATATTGAAGATTCTTATGAAGAATAAGAGACATATGAGGGGCTATCATTCCTTTCTTAAAATCTAAAAAGAGGAAAAGGAATGTTCAATGGGGAAACATCCACATGCTTTATTTAGATGTGGAAATGTTTCTCATCTTATAACATGGTGTCCAAAGATGGTCTAAGAAGATGATGAGGATGATGTTATAATCCTTATTAAGAAGTATCTATCCTATGTGAAAAGAAATAAAACTTTTAAGATAAATTTATTCGTGAAAAAAAATATATTCTTTCACAAGAATGTGAATGTTCAGATGAATCAGAGGATGATAAGGTTACAGAGATAGAGAACTGAAAAGATCATGTAGAAAAATATGTGGTTTCTGTTTTTATTTGTGCTTAGAAAAAGGAATAAAATCACATTAAGGAGGATTAAATTGATGGAAAAGTTGATATGGACGTTGAATAAGAAGCTGCTCATTAGGATATAGTTTTTTTAAGATCCAAAACAAAAAAAATCCATCAATGTGGTTCATGAATCCAAACTGTACAAGTGGCAGCAGGAGGAAGAAAAGTCTGAGTTAATGGAAGAAATTGAGAATCTCAATTATTCATTTCTAGTGGACTCAGAAATAGAGAGTAAGCACAAACTCAAGTTGGGAGAACAGAGAGGGGAGATTGATGTTTTATAGAACATAGTGAAATATCAAGTCAAACACATTAATGATCTTGAAGAAGAATTCATAAGTATATGATGAAAAGATAAGGATAAAGAAAAAATCTTGACCCCCAATGTGAAATCTAGAATGTAGATCATTCAAAAGATGGAAAAGTTGGAAGTAGAGCATAGAGGTCCATCATAATGAATGAAAAATTCAAATCATTGTGATAAGGCTGTTATAGGGCTTGATCAAAAACACAAAACAATCAAGATTGAAATCATAATGCAAGAACTTTCTCTGAGATTGAATGTTTACGTGGGTACGAAGGAGAATCAGAAGATTCAAGGAACCCATGGGACAACTAGTAGTGCAGAAGTAACATGCAGTAATGTAGATTACATAAGGTATCATATCTATGGAATGTTGGGACATTCCAAAAATGAATGTTCAATATCGAGGATATTTCAAAGGGAGAAAGAACAAAAATGGAATCCAAAAAAAGATCAATACCCTAGAATATATTTGAGTGATATATTTTTTCGTTCTGAGGATTTAGAAACATGGATAGATAGTGTACTTAAACCATTTATAATAATGTGCCAAAGAATAATCAAAGTAGTTAAAAGAAGCAAATAAAGAAATCAACTGGTGAGCTGAAAAGGGAAAATAGGTTCACATATTTGCAAGATGATTCTCTTCCATAATATTATAAATAAGATCAAGGTTTCCCACCAATAACGATTATGAATTCAAAAACATCGATTAAGAAGAGGAGAGATGAGAATGTGGTTATTTCTGAAATTTCCCTTAAAGCATCAGAATGTTCTAGTGTATGGATACTTAACAATGGTTTCACAACCCATATGATAGGGAATAATGATCTTTTCATAGGAATAAAATATAGAAAATAAGGAGTTTTCAAATTTTGAAATGACGACGGCCTGAAGATAATTGGTTCAGGGAAGGCTAGGTTTGGGGAAAAAGAAATGTTATGTGTTGTTCTCTTGGTAGTATATGGTCTCAATCACAACTTGCTTAGTGTCAGTCAACTATGTGACTTATGAGATTCTATCATATTTACCATGAAGATTTGTTGCATCCTATTAAGATATGGTGTAGTCATTCTACATGGAAAAGAACAATGGGAAATATATACCTTGTAAATGGTGATGAAGATATGTGATTTTTATCGAGATAGGAAGAAAACATGTTATGGCATAAACAACTTGGTTATTTATGCCAACGATCCCTGGAAGATCTGGTAATGTTTGATGCTATTAGATACCTCACTAATCTATCCTATGATCATACTCATACGTGCGATGCATGTCAATAAGAAAAACTCATTAAAAAGACGTATCAGGAAAAGTGATAGAAGTCAACGAGAGTGCTCGAATTGGTGCATGTTGATGTATGTAGACCTATCTAAACAAGATCCATTAATTTAATGATATATTATGTTTTTTTCATTGTTGATTATATAAGAATGGAATGGGTATTCATCATTACCATAAGTCTAATGGGTTCAGCTGCATAAAATAGTATTATAGGGAATCTAAAAGGATGATTGGACAACAAATTCTGAAGTTTTGTACTCAATGTGATATAGAATTCCCACACATTCATGTGGAATACTATCATAAGATTCCTAGGATAATGAATCAAGTTTATTCAGTGGTAACTCTTCAATATAATGTTTTGGTTTAGAGTATAAATCAGATCATAAAAAACTTGGCCGGAAATATTCTTATTAAAACAGAAAAACTAATGAAATTTTTGAAGGAAGTAGTCCTAACATTTGTATAATTTTCTAACAGGGTTCTTTTGTGTCGAAAGGAAAGAAATACTCTGTGTGATTTGTGTTATGGAATGAAACCAATGTTAAAATACTTTATAATCTTGGAAAGTCGGTACTTTATTCTCAACAATGAAATGCACATGAAAATTGAGTTGTGTGGAGATGCGGTATATTCCTTGACTACTCAGGAAAATGGAAAAATGAAAATTCATTAATAAAAGGATGGTAAAAGTAGCTAAAATCAATGATGTCATTGTAGTGTAAAATGGAGAGAATATTCAATACCACAATGAAGAGTTTACTAAGGAAAGTGAAGAATTGGTAAGCATCATAGGGGGAGAAGAAGTGGAAGATGATGATTCAGAAGATGATACTCATGATGAGAAAAAAGAAGTTAATTTTGTATTAGAAAATAATCCAAAGAGTCAAGATAATATTGATACAAAAAATATCATTGGTGATCTGAAAATGTCCATTCAAATAAGAAGAATGAAGTCATTAAAACATGCATCTTTCCTATATCTGGTATAGCCAAAATATTTTACCGCTGCAGTTGGATATGAGAACATGGTTTCAGCTATGAATGATGAACTAGACTAGATTGAGAGAAATCAGACATGATATATTGTTTTGGGGCCAATAGATAATAATTTCATCGAGACTAAAAGGGTATTTCTCAAAATGTTGAATGAAGATGGCGCTGTGATTCGAAACAAAGCACGATTAATGTGAAAAGGTTACTCCCAGATAAATGGCGTTGATGTCGATGAAACATTTGAACCAATTTTAAGGATATAGACAATCAGATTATTCTTGTCCATGGTAGTGAAAAGGACGTTCAAACTTTTCTAGATGGATGTCATATCTTCATTTGTGAATGGGGTTCTTGAAAAAAAGTGTGTATTGAACTACCAGAGGGTTTTCTCATTCATGAATATGAGAACACCATTTTTTCAGTTGAGGAAATCACTATATGGGTTAAAGAAGGCACCAAGATCATGGTATTTGAGACTTGATTAATATTTTATGTAGATTGGATTTCAGTATAGTGGAGTGGATTACCATATTTATTTTAATATCCACACTAATCTAAGGATGATGGTACTGGTTTATGTTGGTGAAATAATATTTGGTTCATCATAAGAAGAAAAATTCAGGAAATTTTCTGAATTCATGAAAAGTGAGTATGAAATTTCAATGACTGGTAAGATGTTTTTTTCATTGGTCTTCAAGAGACATAAGGAAGGAATAGAACATTAAATTCTCAATCCAAATATTCCATGGAGGTTTTGAGAATATTTGGAATGGAAAATTACAAGGAGAAGAAGACTCTAGTTGTTATCCAGATGAATTTATCAAAGGATAAATATGACAATGTAGTTAATATCACATAATTCAGGAAAATTATCAGATGTTTAATGTACCTGACAACAACATGACCAGATGTTTTTTTTCCACATGACAAGGTGTGCAATATCAAAACAATCCCAAGGAAATCCAAATGCTTATCGTGAAAAGAGTACTTTGGTATATCAAAGGAACTGTTGATTTTGTTTATATGTATAATGAAAAATCTCTACCCGAGCTATTTGGATTTACAAATGTAGATTGGTCCAGATCCATAGATGAAAAAAAAATCATCATTAGGTGGTGCATTCTATCTGGATGAATTGTGTATTTTTTGGATAAGAAAGAAACATTATTTTATTTCATTGATCATAAAATATTTTGATTATATTGAGGCCACTCAAGTGTGCACAAAATTATTGTGGAATAAATATTAGAATGATAATATGGGAGGTGAATTTAAACCTCCGATCAGAATCCAGTGCGATAATTCGGGTTCTATTAATCTAAGAAAACATCTTGTCTGTAACTCAAGGAGAAAACACATTGTAATAAAATATCATTTTATTATTGAGAAGGTGGAGTAAGGGAATGTCAAGTAGGATTTTGTGCCTACAATACTTCATGTTGCATAAATTCGTATAAATCCCTTACCCAAGAAAGTGTTTGAGAGGAATCGATTGGCATTGGGAGTTCAGTCGACTCTCCTCACTTGAAAGAGGGTGCTTATGGGACCCCTTATCTCTATGTTATGGTGTGTTTTTCCCTAATGTAATGACATGTTCTCTCTAGTATATTTAGACCACAGTGGTGTGACCTTTGGGTTTGTTGAAAAAGGGGTATAAAGGGTGAATCATAAAGGGGGAGAAAATTGGACAAAGAAGGGATACAATATCTTAGTCAAAGACATGTGGAGAAACTAACAGGTGGAGAAGCGAGATATGGGGAGAGAAACAAGATTGGTTGAGTGGGAGTTTTAAATCTGATGATTCTAGAAATGATCGATAAAATAAGATATATCATGATGAATGAGGTTTGTGATGAAAGTAGTTTATTGGTATTAATGTGGACTCAAGAATGGATGTCGGGAATGAAGTGATTCATTGATAAAATTTTCATATTATTATTGTTTCTCACGATGATCATTTATCATGTGGGAATAGAGTATGTGTTCAGTAAATCATTGATTTCTATATAAATTTAAAGAGACAAATGATGGTAGAGTATGCAATGAGAATCAATAAGATATGAAATTATTAAAGAGTTTTCAACTAACACAAAGGGGGAGACTGTTGGGAAAAAATATCTCAAGGTATCATTACATCATTTTTGGGTTGGTTGTGTTTTTTTACAAAGAAGTTTTTTATTTTGAATTTTCTAGTTCTAGATATATTGTTGATGACACATTTTGAAAAAGAACCATGAAAAAATAATGGTATATTTGGAGGTGGTCAAAAAGAACAGATGCAAGGTGTCACTTTTTTTCAAATGATTGCCAAATATTTGGGGTCCAAAATGTGGAGTTTGGTTAGCATTATGAAAAGTGGATTTCCATAAAGATCTCATCAAAATATGTCAAAGGAATTTTTTTAAAAAATTATGCACTTCATTAAGTGGATTTCGAAAATACATGTAGAATTTTGATAATAGTTTAGTGATTATGAATAGTTTTCCAAATAGAATAGGGGTAGAGAATTGCGATAAAGATTTATATTGGTGGCACAAAGGATTTGACAGAACACTATGCAATTGTGATGAGCTCTACAATATGAAAATTCATGAGTTTCTTGGGGAAATATATAGAATTTCAACTGAAATTTTAGAGCTCTACTATTTGGGATTCTATGGCGTGTAAGGCTCTCAAGTATGTGGGAAATGCCTATGAACAGGCCTCCACCTCCAAGAGAATATTAGAAATACCTAACTAGAAACATTAGGATCTCAGAATGTGAAGGAGGTTCGTGAAGAAGTGAGCTTAATGAAAGTAAGGGAATTAGAATATTCTATTTGATCTCTATGAAATGAAGGCACACTGCAATGTCTAGTTTAGCTTTGTAGAATAAGTATGCTTCACAAATACATGTTTGTGCTTTGTGAAATCACAATGGACAGTGTAAAATCAACAAAAAGTGAGCTCTATGAACTATTGAGATTCACAAACCTATGAGATTCATGAAGAGGAAAGAACATTTCAATGGATTGTTTGAGCTTTTCAAAATTGGGAGCTCTGCTAAGGCAATGTCCTTTGCGAAAGGAGTTTAAATGGGATTTCCCAGTGTTCAGTGGAAAAGTGGTATTCATCAGTGGATGAAATTGGGAAATTAATAGAGAATCCAAAAATATTATATGATTCATTCATTGGAGATTATGAAGGGACCTATATGTCTATAAAATGTGAGTGGATCTTCTGAGGAATCAGTGAACACACTTCAGTTCAGAGAGCAACGATCTTTCAAAATGCGATTGGTTGTAAACCAGGAGGGATATTGAGTCCACTCTGATCATTGTAATCAAAAGTCCACCTATAAGGGATTTGGTACATTGGAACATCACTGGTGTATGCTCGTTAGACATAGCCCAGTCAAGGTGAACCAACTAAAATTATCATTTTCTGTGAAAGATTTAATTTTTTCTCATACTTTGTTAAGGGTAAGAGAGAGAAAATATTTTTTCATAACTGTGAAACATAATCCAAAGGGGAAGTGGTTTTAATCAATCCTACCCCGATTCAGCCCCCAACCCACCCAGATTATTTTTCCTTCTCATGCTAATAATTTACTTCCTCAATAGTTACACATAGAAGGCGTTGTTTACTTGGTCTAGCTACGATGACAAAACTAAGTGGTACACCACCTTTCCAACTATAAAAAATATCTGGAAAGGGTCAATGAATCTCATAGATATCTCAACACCCTAGAAAAATATCCATGATCCATGTTTAGGTGAGACCTTCAATAATACGTGGTTTCACTACTTAAAATCCAATGGCCTATGTTGTTGATCTGCATAGGACTTTTAATCACTAGGTGTTATCTTCATCCACTCTTGAATGATCAGAGAATTTTTTAGTGGATAACACCAACTCTAGGAATATATGTGTTGACTCTAATGGGTTGGTCCAAAAGAGTGGTAACCTTTATGGTAGCATGTATAGGGCCACGAATAATGTTGTACTGATGGTGGAATGGTAGATGTTGTTGGATGAAAACTCCACCAATGGTAGATGATCCTCCCTTCCATGAACAAAATATGTAATTCCATTTAAAACAACACCCAAACCATCCAATGGAATGAAAAAATGGGCCTTCATGATCCCCAAGGTCTAGAAACCATTTCTTGGGAATCAAGCATCAAAATATGGGAATGATTTAGCCCATAAGAATCGACCATAACCATCCAAAAAGAAAAAACACCACATAATAAATAACCATAACAAAAATAAACACAACTACAAAAAGTTAACAAATTTACATTATATCCAAAAAACAAAATACATAATTACCAAATGGGGAGGAAAACCATCTAATCAACTAATCCTCTATGGAACAAGAGGGTCAAAACCCCCATGTCACCACCACTAACACTTAACAGAGAGGAAGCAGTAGCAAACCAATCCACCATCAGCAGCCCAGAACAACTTTCCTATTTCCAAGATCAAACATAATAAAGGTCCACATTCACCCAATGGTGTATGTATGGTGTGATATAATTCCATGTAAGACACCACTATATGAAAATATATTCTATAACATTATAAGACAAATCGACATGAATGTTTTTAATGAAAAGAAAATAAAATAAAATAAACTAATGAATTTTTAGATGGACATGGAATTGATTTTAAAAGGGAATGAAAAAAAGTTAGAAACATAATCATAAGAAAAGCATCACAAGAGATGAGAAAAGTAGTACTCCCATAGTCAATAGGGTTATCAGGGTCCTAGGATCATTTAACCATGGCGATAAGCTAAACCAACACCCAAAATATTCTTGTTCATGAGACACTAGAGGGGAATTAAATCCCAAAGTATAGGGGTCTATGATAATCATATGTTTAGTTAGTGATGTAAAATCGATCCTTCTAGGGTAACTGAGTCCCAGACCATCTAGACCCTCTATCCAAATAGATTTAGTCTTTCCAAACTATTTAGCTATGATTAATTTGTTCTCAATTTCATTACATATGTCACAAGAAACCCTCCCTTCCCCCACAAGATTCCAATATAAGAAAACCCAAAGGTAAACTACCATTCTTGATTGGAAAATAATCTCTCAACTGATATTAATAGAAAACCCTATTGAAAAAAAAATCATAGCACTCAGACAATGCAAAAAAATAATTTAGAATGCATAAAAAAATAATACAAAATCCTGAAACAATTTAAAATAAGGGAATCACCTACCTTTGTCACTGATTCTTCTAGAATCTTGTGTATAATAACAACCACACCATATGGAGACTCCAAAAAATAAAAAGAAAACCATAACCATCAGGATACATCTCAAATAAGAATGGTTCATCCAAATTTAGGGAAACAAACCCACTGGAGGAATATGAACCCAAGAGAGAGGGAACAATGAACCATGAACAAGAATGAAATAGGAATAGAAGAGGATTACTTGATGAGTTATTGAAGAATCCACACAAAATACGCCATGAAATGGAGCTCCAAGGGAGGAAAGAGGAAGAGGGAGACAATATTAGTGATGAAAATCTATAATGAGTTCAATTAAGGGTGTATTGTGGTTAAAATCGGGAGGGTAGTTTATGAAATTCATTTTCTAAATGATATGGGAAGGCCATAGGGGTTTCCCACACAGTCTACTAGTTTCTGAGGTAGCCATGCATCTCCTCCATCCAAGGAGAAAATATGTCACATAGTTTCCTGGGAGAAGGTGGATGCCTGTGTGGTCAATCATGCTTCTCAAATAGACCCACTGGTCTTGGTTCATGGTTAGACACATGCCCATGTGGATGGTCATGTGGCTGGTACAATGCCACTATCCAGGACACAACATATCTTTTGGTCTAGCACACAGTTTCTACTAAAAATGTGTCAAATATAAACCCCCTTTTCTGTGGTTGAAAAACTCCATTTTCACCTAAAACAACTGAAAAATAATTGTGATTAATATTGGTACCAAATAAAAGGAAAATATACCTAAAAATAAAATCATGGATTTGAAAATTATAACCACCATGAAAACATTTCTCCCTTGGAAATTCCACTTGAAGTCTGATTATAGAAAAAAATAAGTACTATTCCTCAACCCAAGAATTCCACTCCTATGTCTCATGGTCATCATTTATGTGCTACCAAGGAATCCAAACCAATGGTATGGACTAACACCCAAAAACATTATCTTGGTAATCAAAAATATGTACCAGTAGTTCGAACACATGCACTATGGATTGAAACTCTAACTCTTCCCAATTCACCACATGAGATAGATCCAGATTTTACATTCTAAGCTGTGATATACTGAACACATCATGGATTGACACCAGATAAAATGACAAGGCCAAATGGTATTCCACCATACTAATTCTCTCAGTAATATCAAAAGGTCTAAAAAACCATCACATCATTTCACCTTTATTAGAAAGATGTCAATGAACCATGTGAGGGGAATTATTATGAAACACCTGATAACTCACTATGAATTCAAAGGATCAACACCATTGATAGAAATAAGACTTATGGATGATAATTTCTTTCAATGATAACTACCTAATCAACTAGAATTTATCAGATGTATCCTACACCATTCTTTATCCCAATAAAAAGGTATCACCCACCTATTCCCATCACAATGGGGACCAAAATTAATGGCCATACAATGTGTCAATGGAATCCATTATTATTTATGACTAGTAAATATTATCAAATGAAAACATTACCAATCCCAAATATTTATCCAACGAGCCTTTGAAATCTAACACACATGCCTAGATTGCAACTTCCATGATCTGATTTTCTCATTTCATCAGACCATTTGTTTCAAGATCATATTCTATACTCAACATGATCTTGGACCCAAACTCATTTTTAAGGAATTAAAAAAACCTAGAATTTTGGAATGAGTTCCTATCTAAAACGGTAGTATACATATCACCATGAAGCCTCACTATCTCTTGAACATACATCTAACTCAATTCAGCCACTTTAGTCGAGTCCTTGATCAGAAGGAAAGAGTTGTTTTGGTTTCATGGTCAATCACCACCCGAATTGCTTTATTCTCCCAAGGTGATCATGGGAATCCAATAATGAATTCCATGGAAACCACATCCAACATTCATGTAGGAATGGTTAGGGGTTGAAGCCAACCCAAGAGAATTTGGTGTTCTCCTTTAATTTTCTAACATATTTCACTGACTGAAACATATATATTTTTATTATAATCATGGGAAGGAGGCATAGCCCCTTCAAATAAATAAGGTCTCATGGCGGTCAAAAATAATGTAAACAAAGGACATCCCTATGTGTAAATATCTAACTCTCTGGGGGAAGAGACCCCATACAATCAATAATGATTAAACCCTCTTCTAAACTTCTGAAACACGCAAGTACGTTGGATACAAAATTGGATTCTCTCCAACTGTGAAGTAAGAATTGACCCAAAGGTGACTCTATAACACGCTTTTGGATAATGTAAGTCATATCCTATAGAGTTTCAAACCTCCCCTGGATCATCTTCACCAGGATCTTAGAATCAAATTCCACTTCTGACACATGGAATCCGTGCTCTCTCCACACCTGAAGTCCCATGAGCAGTGCCCGAGCCTCCACCACATGGGAAGTACTCGAACCCTATAACATGAAGAACGCCACAAGGATATAATTTCTCAGGTCACAAATGACTCCTTCACCTCTCATGACGTTGTTCCTGAGTGAACCATCCACATTGATCTTAAGCAAGCTGGCAGGAGGACCTCATCCAATCTATATTCCCCCTAAACCCTCTTATGAGATAGGTTTGTTAAGAATGATACAAACTAGGGCCGATTCTGAACACCCTTTGAGAAGCAAGATTGGCTCACAAATAAGGGACCTCTCCCTTTGATAAAGAAGAGAAACAGGCTTCTGAGAGCCCAGTCGGGATTGGTTCCTTGCCTCCCATATAATCCAATAGATGGATGCAACAATGATGGCCCAGACCTTGCATTACATGCTGTCAACACCATGGAGACATGAATACATGATCTCTTGGAATAAGGGTTGTTGTCTGCCAATATGAGGTTGTGGGGAGCAAAATGAACAAATATCAACTGCCGAATCACTCTGTGTGATGAGATGATCGACTGATTCCATCCTTGGGTTCACATAGCAGAAACACTGGGAGGCTAAGTAAATTCCCCTCATTTGAATGTTTTCATCCATTGGTAAATCCTTATTTAGAATGTTCCAAACGATGAAATTTATATTTGTGGATATTTCATTACACTAGGATTTTGCGACCCACTCCTCAAAAATTCTATCTACATGCCTGGTCCTTCTGAACTCCAAGATAGAGAAATTTCCCGTGACTACACCAGTGTAGCAGCATCTGTCAGCCTCATTAGTCAAGATAAAATAGTCGAACACCTTCTTCTTCTCTTTGTTAAGCACAACCTCAATCATCGTAGGGTACATTCTTGCTTCCTTGAAGATGAAGTCAAGAGAAGGTAAACTCGGGAAAAATAGCATCTCCCCCACCCTTTTATTCTTCCAAAAACCAAATTCACCTCTTCTAGTAACCCAATGGGAAAAATTATTAAGATCGTACAGTTTCTCAAACATGTGTTGAGCCAGGATGGTAAAACCTTCTCTTGATCCATCTCAATGCTCTAGATGGTCCCCATACCTCTCATTTAAGAAATAATCCCACAATGATCTTCCCATAATGAAGTCCCAAGAATGCCTCAAATTCATTACCTATATTGCTTCTACAATGTCGCACAACCCCACTCCACCATCCTCCACCAGTAATGCAATACAGTTCCATACTGCCCAGTGGCAGCGGCCCGATTGATTGGCATCCCACAAAAAAGATTTCATGACTTTATCCATTCTCACAATGGTCTCCTTTGGTTGCTTGATAATATAAAAAATGTGCATCGGGATAGAGGAAAGGAAATTTTTGGTTAACATGACGTGCCCCCCAAATGAGAAAACTTTTCTCTTTCAGTTAAGGATCCGCTACAAAATCCGATTCATGATATCATTAAAATGGATGATTTTAATGCGTTCAGTAGAGAGCAGCAACCCAAGATACAACAACAGAAGCTAACTCCATTGGAAAACCAATATTCCTAGAATAACCCTACAGTGGCATCCCAAACCCTTGTTGGGAATGAAGAAATGTCTCTTCCCTGGTTTGAGATTCTGGCCCCTTGAAGTTACATACACCGACAGAATGTTCACGAGGCTAACCGAAGATCTTTGCCTACCCTTCGTGAAGATCAGAATATCATGCGTAAACATCAGGTGAGAGATAGCCTCCCATCTTCTCCACCTGAAGATCTATTCTAGGATTCCATTTTCCATTCCTCTGTAAAGATTCTAGGAGAGTGGGTCTCATGACAAAATGAAGAGAACTGAAGATAAATGATCCCATTAACGAATGCCCCAAACCCTTTTGAAGATTCTGAAGCATTTCCCCTTCATAGATATTAAAATCCACTGAGATGAATAAAACCTAAAACAGATTCCATAAACCCATTATCAGTAGCCAAAGTTGTTCATAGCCTACATAATAAATCTCCATTCTACCATTTCATAGGCCTTATCCATGTCGACTTTGAAGATGACATTGGAGCCGAGTACACTTCTATTAATGTCACTTAGAAATTTACTAGTGATTCCGACCACCCCCATTATGATTCTACCCCTGATAAACCCATGTTTCTCTCTAGAAAAAATACTCATAATAATCTCACTCAAGCGCCACATGAGAATACTTTATACAATTTTATAAGACACATTTCAAAATAAGATGGGTCCATACTGCCCAATAGAAGTGGGTTCCCTAACCTTTAGGATGAGAACCACCCTGGAAGACCTCACTCATCTACTGATTGCACCACCCTAAAAGAAATCTTGTATGGCCTCCACCACCTACATTCCAACAACCTCCAATGCATCAATGTAAAATTCTCTAGGAAATCCATCAGGTCTCGATGTGATTCCATGTGGAAAAGAGAGGACTGAATTCTTTTTCTCCACTTCACTATGCATACGCAAAAAGTAATCATTATTTGTGCTCCTCATGATCAATGGTACACCTTCCCCGAACTCCTCTTCCTCCTCAGTAGCAAGATTAATCTTGTGGTTTTTGTCCATCTCCCCTGCCAAGAGGTCTTCTAAATGTTACAATTCCATGCGACCAGCGACCTCCACATTTGATGTATAATCCCAATTTCCTAAAGAAATATTAATCATCATATTTATCTTCTCTTTCAAGAATGCATGAAAGTAGGAGTTGTTGCAGTCTCCATCCATCAGTCATCTAACACGAGACCTCGATTTGTAGTCCCTCTCAATACCCAATAGTTTCTCCACAAGTAAAACAATTTTTTTTCAAAACATAGATAACTTGTTCTCTTTTCAATCATTTTTTAGCTCCTCCTCTAAACTTTCAATTTCCACCAGAATTATTTTCCCTCCAGATCCAGCATTGGGCATGTCGGCCAGCCATTCAAGAATGGCATTCTTAAGACACTTGAGCTAGTTTTTGAGACCCTTCCAGGACTTTTGGATCTACTCAGAGCCCCATGAATGCCTAACCATTTTCATGAAACCTCTCTCCAGGTTCCAGTTGGAAGAATAATGAAAAGTGTGGTGTTTAGACACGTCCTTCCTCAATTCCAAAATGAATCGATGCATAAGAACCAAAACTCATATAATAAAAAATATTAGCGATGATGGGATGAACATACCATTGATACTAGTGGAAATACAATATACATTCTTTTGAATGGACAAAAATAAAATAAATCAACCCTTGAAACAAAGGATTACTTTAGAAGAAAAATACCACTAGCTAGGAACCACCTCACCGTTTAGAAACTGTATAGAATGATAGAACCACTAGTCACTAGAATTATCATTCATAATTAGATCTATAAGGGAGAGCGTCAGCTTAACACTATCCCTGAATGACCCTTCACCACACTCCTTTTATTTCATGTGCATTTGGGTGAAAATCCCTATAAAATTCCACTTATCACTAGATTCCTTCCCTTATTTAATATTCATTTTATTGGAAAATGAATCTACTACATCAATACCTTTTCTAGGGGTATATATGTTTTCAAAATAAGGCTTCAGATGGTATTCAACCCCATTTCATTACCAAAAATTGGAATCCATCTGGGATAAAATGTAAGATAATAGTTTATGATCTGAGTAGACTAATAACATCTCCACAAAGGGATAGTATCACCATATCTTTATGGTATTCACCACTATTGTTAAACCAAGGCCATACTTTAGATAATTCTCCACATGTCTCATAAATTGAGAGAATTATACACCACCACATGATCATCAAGCATTAACACACACACAAGACCCTTAAATGTAGAATCACAATAGATAACATATACCATTCTAGATTCTACAATGAACTAAATAAGTTTACTGGTTAACCACCACTTAAGCTCCTCAATGGAGGCCTAACATTCGGGACCCCACTAAATCATCAACCCTTTCCTTGTAAGTGTGGTCATGGATGAAGCATGTTGAGAGAAACCCTTAACAAAACACCAAAAATACCTTTATAGACACAAAATCTTATGTTTTTTATACATTCATCAGTTTATCCCATGACATTCAGGCTTCAATATTCATGAGGTCCAAAAAATACCCATGTTTTGAGATCACATGACCCAAAAACATAACCTCCCTGATATAAAAGTTAATCTTGTAAATCATATCATAGAGATGGTGGACCCAAATAATTCCTAGAAAAATCCACAAGTTCTTTCCATGCTCTTCCTTGGCCCTAGAATATGCCAATATTTCATCCGAAAACCAAAAAACAAAAGAGTCGATATAATGATGGAACACTCTATCCATGGGTTCCATGAAAATCACTGGAGCATTCATCAATACAAATGGCATGAGAAAATACTTAATTTGGTTGAAAATTATTTGGAAGGATGTCTTTGGAAGATCCTCTTCTATGACTTTGACCTGATGATAACCATAATAAAAATATAGCTTAGAGAACCACATTTCCCCCACTGATCTGATAAAAAAGGTCATTAATAAGTGTGATGGGATATGTAGTCATTATATTTTCATTATTTAGCTTCTAGTAATCAATTCACATACCAAGAGATCCATCAACCTTCGTTATAAATAGAACTAGGGCGGACCTAGGTGATATGGTTGGATGAATGAATTATTTCGATTCCAAATATTGTATTATTATTTATATATCCATCAAATTTCTAGGGGACACACGGTATTGGGGAAGAGATATCAGTTAGTGTTTTCATGCCAAATCAATATAAAACTCTACGTCCCTCTACTAAGGAAACTCCATACAATCATTTTGAAAGAACTATAGGAACTCATCCACCATAAGAGGCAGTCAGCCCTCAAAACCTCCATAATCACCCTCCAGCATGATAGATGAGATATGAGAAACAAGACTTTCAAATTATGGAAGTTCACGTCTGGTAAGTCCTGACCAAGTATCCCATTCACCATCGAAAACTTTCATACACCCATCATGTTCCATGAAGCTCATTCACTATCGATAAAAATCGGTGTGTGCCTATAAATACACCATCTAATATATACCTAGGATCACATCGAGGTGGTCTATTTACAAAACCATAAAATCCCATTATAGATCAACCCCTGAACAGCTGAGATCACAAGATGGAAAATTGAAACTCAGCTCCCTCCTCTTACCTAGTGATACTAAAAAATCCATCCTATATGACATGATATCAGTTGGAAAATTCAAAAATCCACAAGTTGGATAGAAATAAAGGAATTATAAGCAATAGTATTAAACAATTCAATAATGATGGAAAATGTAATAAGAATAACACCTAAATATATGGTAGGAATAGTAATCAATTCCACTAGATCTTGATCCATAACAAGAATAATCCATGTCACTACCTAAGCCAGAAAATGAATACTAACCTATGGTTCTGCCTTAAGTTAACTCTACCCAGCAGTAGAATTGATCATACCACAATGAAAGATGAACCAAGATCCATCTATCCTGGATGGTTTTTGATAGGATAAAATAACACTAATGTATTTAGAACCAGCACCACCCTAATATGGGTGTGAAACTTTGAACAACCAGACCAATTTCCCCAAAAAGTAGCACAGATGGAAAGTTTTTAGTGGGACTATACATTATATCCACATATTCACTAGCCTTAAACATTTATAGAACTTGGATAATACCAAATTAATATCCGTAGGATAAGGTCTTCCTGAAGGCTTGGAATGAAAGAAAACCTCCCATATTTCCATGTGAATTTTATTTCCTCTCCATTTAAGATGAACTACCACTTCTCTATATAATTGTTGTCGCTGGACCTAAAAACACAGACATACCATAACAATCTATTTTCACCATCAATGATCAATCGACAAAATCATCATAAGTCTTCACATAAAATAAGAATTTCTAGTACTGTATGACTTGTTTCAACCCCATTCTAAACTATTGATCCTTTAATCACTCACTAAAAACTCCCTTTGGGGTGAAAACCCCTAACTCATCAAAAAAAATTTGTATACTAGAATAGAGTCTAATCCCCTTTGTGGAGATATTTAAACTCCTAGTTTTGGGAAAAGGCCAAGATGTCTTGGAAATTTTTCTTCTTGAAGATGACCTTGAAGTTCTTCAAACCCATCATCTAGTGCATTCTGGTATAAACCACTTAGTCCCACCACATCTAAATGGGAGATTCTATTAGAAATGATGAAAATTTCACCATAACTACCTCAGGAATATCAGGATACTCATACATAATTTAAATCTTATTAATCCAATACATATCATCCAGGGGGTCCATGTTACCACGGAAAGATGGTGGTAATTTCTTGAGAAACTCCAGATCGATGTTTGTTCTCCGACCTTATTCATATTCCCTAATAAGATCGTGTATAAAGCATGATCCCTAGTAAAATTCCCATATATCTTGTACAACCACATCCACTTTTCTCGTATCAATTAGCGATGGAGAAATTTTTGTGGACTCTTCTTGTGGTTTCATAGGAAGTCTCTTGGGAGGCATGATGCTACACCATTTTACAAACTAGGGAATCCTTAAAAAAATATCCAATTTTTTTCATCCACCAGAACATTAATATATATTTTTTAAATAAAAACCAAAACCCTAATAAGAACAATCACATGTTAAACCACTCAAATACTCCACCCTTGATTAGTGTTCATGGATAGTCTGTAGCCTATAAATCTCACATAGATAGGGAATTAAACCAATTTCAGAACATCCCATGGTGACTCAAGGTCTGTCACGAGGTGTGTTAGAAAAACAAACCACGTGCAACTAGAACACCAAGCCCTAAGATCCCTATCTCCACTCAATCATAACTATCCAAAAAAAACATGAACCAAAGAAAGGGTGAAACCAAACTCTGATATCATTTTTTATAAATAATTCTAGGGATTCAATCTAAATCGACACCCGACCTGACTCGTGGAATGATCTGAAAGGTGTTACTAATCACAACATGCTAGAAACATATGCCTCAACATAAAAAATCACATTTGGGACTGATTTATCCCATAATAATAGACCATAAACATCCAAAAGGGAATAAAAAATCCTGACATAATCATTAACCATAACCAAAACAAATAGAACTATTATAAGTTAACCATTTTAAATTATTAGAGAAATACAAAAATTAAAAATTACCTAATTGGTAGGGAGACCGTTTATACAAATAAAACTCCTTGAAGCAAGAGGGCCAACACCCCCATGCCACCATCACCAACATCTGAAAGATAATAACCACTTTCAATTGGATCCACTATCATCACCATGGTGAAACATTCCATTTTATTAGGTCAAACATATCAAGGTATAAAAAATCCAAATGGTTTATGTATTGTGTGATCCAATTACTATTTGGATACCACCATATGAGATTCCATGCTATAACAGTATAAGACAAACATACATGTAGTGTAACACTCTAAAATTCAAAAGTAAGAACCATATATTCGATAGAATGTATCACATACATCATTAAGAATATAAGATAATATAATATACTAATAATTTATAACATAATTAATATATTATATAAATTCATTTTAAATTTTATCTTTAAATACACAAGACAAAAATTTAGAATGTGACACACACAAGAACAAGTTTCTTCATTGGATTACATCACACTGAAGACAACACTTTACCTTCTTTTTATGGAACTACTATTTTAAAACTAATTAATTAAACTTCTATAAATTTTATTTTTCAACATAAAAAAAACATTGGATTCAAAATTTTGAAATGATATTAGGGTGTATTTTGTATTTTTTTGACAAACGGCATTTTTAATGAATAGTAAAAATTATTGCAATTTACTTAAAACCTGCCTTTTCATTTAAATAATGATTATTTCTAAATTTTATTTTAAATTGGTTTATAATATTCAAAATATAATAATTTGGAATAAATTAATACAATTTTGGTTATTTTAATCATTTTTTTAAATTAGATATAAAAACGTATGGAACTATTGAACGTTTCTACATTAGAAACCAACATTCTTGTCACATGTACGAGACAAGCATTAATCTTATTCTTTTAACTTCTATGATTTTAATTTTGTAAAATTTAAATACATGGTTGTAATTAGTACAATATTTTTTTTCTAACAGTATCCAATAATGTTTTGAAGAAAAATATTAGTGAATGTGGTAAAAATTAATTCCTTTGATTAAGATAAAATCATGTTTTATAGAGGACTAAATATTAATCATAAGGACCAAAATAATCGAGAAACTTTTATAAAAGCCATTTGGTGCCAATAATTTGACCATAAGTCATCGTGGATATAATGTTTTGGGTTATCGTGATATTATTAAGTGGAACTTCCCTATATAAATGGTTATGTTTGGAAAAATACCAAAAGTGAATTTTCCTTACCTTTATCATTTATAAAACATTGAGATATGTAAAAACATCATGTTTTTAGTTATACATATCATTTTCAAATATAAATCCGTTATTTTTATTATAATAATTTATAAATAATTTAAAATAATATTTATTTACTTGAAATGCATAAGAAAAGCCAATGTATTGGATATTTTGTTAATAATTAACTTAAATAAACGATACTATAAATATTAAAAGTGAAATATATTGCTTGAATTTTTATAATTAATTATATTTTTTTATAAATATATCACATTACATATCACAAAACTTAATAAATTTTAACTCCATTGTTTTTTGATATTTTAAAATTATAATTAAATAAATAATTTCAAAATTGATATTATTATTATATTATATTATATGATATTTTATTAAATGATTAAAAATTAGTAAGAAACAATATATTCCTCTAAGTAATTTATGATTTTTAACAAATATAATATATGGTATATTAATAGACAAATTTATGTTTTATAATTAACACACTAACCCATATATTTTAATATTGGCGGTAACACAGCCCGAGATTAAGTACTTTTTTAGCGCATCCCATGTGCCTATTTTAAAATAACATTTCAAAAAACATGGGATTTTTATTGTATAAATTATATATCATGTTAATATATAAGTATATTTATATTTCATAATAAATCTCACTTTTTTTTAGTCTTAATGGTTATATTAATTATTTTATAAAATTGGATGCTTTAATAAAAACCTAAATGAAAAAACAGGGGAATTTTAGAATTTAAGGATCCAAATTATTAAAATGAATGTATTTTTGTTTCTTGGAGGTTCTTATTGACCATTATTCCCAATTTTTCCATTATGTTTCAATTTTTGAGGCACTTTAGGTAGGACATAACTCCTATTAATGAATACCTTTTTGAATTTACAAGATTGTCACTTCCCCTCCAATATAAGAAGAAAATCACTATGCCCCTTACTCACACCACTCAAGACAGATATGATCATCCAAACTATGCGAAAATATTCTCCCAAATTCCCTACCCTTATCCTAGAAGACTCCATTTTTTTATAAATTCATCATGGGAATCATTTTGGTACACACCAAAAGGAGTTACCCAATGAATAAATAAGAAAATTTCATAATCTTTTTTGTATTATATACATTCTTCCCCCAAACATTTCTTATTATATACTTAAATAACAACAAAAATATCTTCAATATAATATAATTTTTTAATTTTGATATTTATACCTAACGTTACACCCACCTTCATCTAATGGGTAACGAATATATTGTTTCATTGTACAGAGAACTATTACCACATGAAATATTGATTGTTCATTTTTCAAGTGCCACCTATCTTGGTGGAAGTTTTGAGTGACTCTAAGTTTATATATGATTTATATTATATTATTAATGCCTTTATGAATCTGTAATTTTTATTTAGATCATTCATTCATGCTTTCCATCTTTTATAAATATAATAACTTCATTTGAAGAAGTGTGGACTACCACTCCTCAAAACGATATGACTCGTTCATTCCATACATGGAACATATAAATGATGGTATTCATAATATTATGTAACAAAAATAAAATAGATATGATAATGGAATTATAATATTCATATGTATCATTTATTTTTAGTTATTTTAATAAAACAGTGAAATTAATGTTGCATTCATACGTACGTACGGTCCACCATCCCCATGAAAGGTGCACTTCATTTCTAATCTATAATTATTATAGATTATTATAAGTAAATATATACTGATTATAGATGATAATTAAGACATTTTTTAAACACTTGATATGATGAAACCATGATCCAAATAATGGTAAAAACAAAAAACAAGCTAAAATGTACAGTAGAAAACAAGTCAATTAACCTTTGAAACCATGAAATCAATGAAAGATTATTGAAAAAGGTAATTAAATAATATAAGGAATTAATATAAGATATTATAACCATGAGTATGGTTTTAGTATACATTTGTAACATATTTTAATCCACTATACATTAGGATAAATACAACATAACAAAAGGAAGGTTATGATAAGGGATTTCATCTCAAATCACTTTCCATTGAGACTTATTTTTCTTATGCTCCAAATAAATTATATTTGGTGTATATATTACCATTGGAAAATTATATGCGTAATAGAATTATTCTCATTGTATTTTAAATTTAATTTAATTCATTGTAAATTATTATTTAAATTGCTCAATATGGTTTGGGACACATAGAAATGTTTAAATAATATTTCCCCTAGTGTGTTTTAATGTCAACAACCCTATTTGTTACATATCATAATATGAGGTGTTATTGATAAATCCATATTATTTATTAAATATATATTTGATAAGTCACGGTATTTTTTTTGAAAAATGATGAATGTTATTGACTACAACAACATGGGTGGTGCCCGGTTATAGATGGCTCATCGATGCATCAGTAGTCTCATGATAAGAATCATTTGGCCAAATTATAGGGGGGTTTTACACTATATTTTTTAAACCATCATGTGAATGGTCTTGAAGGTAAGGGTACCATGTACCTAGGAAACATGGAATCCAATAATTAAGCATTTACCTCATTTGGATTCAGTTATTATTTATTTATGAGTTTTTCTATCGACATATCTACAAATACATTTCATTCATAGTTTATTGTTTTAGTTGGAATTATTTTCGATTTCTTACCTTGAAATATAGATATTTTATTATCTAGTTATTTTAATGGAATTTTTTTTAGTTATTTAGCTTTCAACGTTAATTTATTCATATTGAATCATTATTACTTTTTATTTACTTACCCAAACTATGAATTTTTGCTCACTCTTATTATGTTTCATTTCACCATACAATGAAGAATAAATATTTGAAAAAAAATTCAAGTACATAGTCTATTTTAGTTTATTATTTTTCATGTTTGAAATTTTTATTTTTTACTGTATTATGATTATCATGTATGTAATCCAGCTTTCTAAGACAGCTAAAGTGATCTATCTTTATGTATTTTATTCCTTTTAATCATGTTAATGTAATAAGATAGTGGACCAGCTCCAGGATTATAGGATCAGAGCGTAACAATTGGTATTAGAATATTGTTTTCATAAAAATTGGAAACTAGATTTTGAAAAACATTGATTAGGGAAAAGAACCCTAAGATAATATTGGTAGATAATTGTAGAAGAAAATCCTTGAATTTTGGAATGGTATAGATTTATGGGTATTCATAGAAATGCATCCCTATCTGGATAATAAAAGTTGTTGGGGTTCTAGAATAGATTCACCTATGAGTAATAACCCCCAACAATATGTTATGAGCCTGACTTGGTGTAATGTGGTAAACAAAAATAATCCTTACTGCGCACCCAGTCTGACACTCTGGAGGGAAACAATTAGTATAATTCATATTTTCTTTGAGACCCATTATGAAGGATTTAGAATAAATGATTTCCCCAAAGTACCAAATGTTTATGATTGTAGGATTGATGATGCATAAATTCATGTGTTATACCATATTTATAATTATACGTCATGTTAGGATTTAATCCAATATAATCCATTATTTAAAAATCGCACGTAGTAAAAAAAATGTGAACCCCAGGGATGTATATGATACAAAGAGTAAGTAGGATAAAATATTGCATGGTCTGAAGACAATATTTTTATAGGAAAAATTTTTCCAAACATTTTAATTATATAAGGACATAGTAACATGTGATAATTACATTATTAAATAATTCCCCACGCCCCATTATTTTGAGGGAAACAAGAACAATAAGATATCGTTTGAGCACCAGGAAAAATGGAATGAGTCAAAGAAGATGAAGGGGATGAAAGATTTTCACACAAGTTATAATTTTGGTGAGAAAATTTATAGTAAATTCTTGAAGTTAAAAGGATTTTGTTATAATAGTGGCGAAAAATGACACCACGTTCATGATTGCAATGGTAAAAAACAGTTTATAATGTACAATACATCAACTGCAAGGTGATTTGACACTATACGAACCAATATCACAATAGGAAAAATAATATACCCAAAATAATGTTATTAGATAATGCTATTGTTTTTCTAGTTCTGCAGATAAAGAGCAATGATTAATATGCCTATTCCAGAATCATGACCTTTGAATAATTTATTAACATTGTACATGTTATAAGAATTATAAAATATATTTGGACTATACTCCAATAATTATTATTTAATTATTTGATATCATATGTTGACTGGTACCATGAAATTCTATTCACTAGTAAAATAAACATTTCAGAAATGCATATGATTGAGGGAAATTCAACCCTTAATATCTTTTGGATGTTTTGATAATGATGAAGAAATGATTAATTTGGAAAATCGATGTCTACCTTGGAACTGATTAATGAATTTTTGAAAATTAGTATATTCTATCACTAATGGAGTTTAAAAAACATTTTCATTGAAAGAATATATTCCATAGCAAATGTGTTACATAATAAATAAAGAAGAATGCATTTTTCCAACAAGGTGTTAATGTCATTTTAGTTGTAATATATTTCAAGAGGATACATGATGAAGTTATCCACAAACACATAATGTGAACATTGGGAGCTAACTCATATTGATTAAATGCTAATGACAAGTTTATTTTGTAAATTCTATGTCCATATTGCTAAATAGTTGTATCATAATATTTTTGAAAAGTTAACCATTTATGAAATGGTCAATAATTGGATGAGATTTTTAGAATTTAATGTATTAATTCACTATATGAACCATATTGTGTAATAATATGAAGTAAAAATAGTTCATGACACAAAAGATAAGATTTTCTATATAAAATATAAATGAATATTTACTTATATTCATTGATAGAGAATGAATACCTCATCTCTAGGAAAAAATGTTTTGAAAAAAATGTTTTCCTTGTACCTTTAATTTCCAATGAATCCAATGGCTCTTAGATCATTACAGATTTATGGCCTTGTGATTGTTAACTCTATCCGACCTATGTTCTCGGGAACCCTCCATTTGAACCTGATTGTTATATTTTCTTTTTTATATTCATGTTTCTATTTCCCACTAATGTTCTTCAATAAGGGAACCTAGTTACTTAACTATTGTACTTTTCTTTCTCTCTTATTAAAAATATGTGAATTTAATTATTTTTACCTTTTTATCCTTTCAAAAAAATATTATTTTCAAATATTAGTCACTTGATTATAGAGATCAAGTTTAAATTGTTAGGACATAATTTAATTATGGTGTGGAGAATGTAACACCCTGAAATTCTAAAGTAAGAACCATGTAGTCGATATCGTATATCACATGTATCATTAAGCATGTAAGAGAATATAATATCCAGAGAATTTATAACATATTTATTGTATTATATAAATTTATTTTAAATTATTTCTTGAAATTAACATGAAACTTATTTAGAGTTCCAAAAAAGCAACAAGAAGTTTCTTCAACGGCTTGTGTTATTTGCAAGACTGAGCTTTACCTCATTTTATTGGCGTACCTATTTTAAAAATAAATTTGTAAAATATTATAAAATTTATATTTAAAAATGAACAACATTTTTGGATTCATAATGTCTAAATTTTTTTATAAATAATTTTTAATTTTTTTTGAAGACATCCTTATTTTATGAACAATAAAACTCACTATAATTTTGTTAGAAATATCATTTTCATTTAATTAATTATTTGTGTTAAATTATATTTTAACTTGGTTTTTAAATGTGAAAATATAAAAATTATTCATATAATGATACAATTTATGTTATTTGAATCACATTTATATTTAAATTAGATATAAATACATATTTAACTTTTGAACATTTCTATATTAAAAACTTTCTTTCTCGCCATGTGTGTAGGATTTGAATTAATATTAATTTTCCCACTTTTTTCATAATTTTGAAAAAAAGATATTAATGATTATAATAATTACAAATTTTTTTGGTCAAATAATATCAACTTAATTTTTGACCAAAAAGAAGAGTGAATGTGATTAAAATTAATTATTCCGATTGAGGTAAAATTAACCATAATAAGGGACTAAACCTTAATCTTAAGGACCGAAATGATTTTGAAACATGAAAAGATACATTTTATACCAGTAATTCTACAATATAATATATTGGTTAAAATTATATGTGTTGTTGAGATATTTTTAAAAGGTAGTTCCCTATATAAAAGGTTAAGTAAGGAAAAAGACAAAAAATCTACATTCCTTACCTTTAACATTTTGAAAACATGTAGATATGTAAATAAATCATATTTTGGGTTATATATATCCATTTAAAATATAATGGGTTATTATTATCATAATAATTTATCAATAATTTTAGAAATGATTTAGTTACTTGAAATTCTTAATTAATTCCAACAATGTGATTACTTAGCTCATAAATAACTAAAAAATGATACCATTGATATCTAAAGTGAAATATATTGATTGAATTGTTATCATTAATTATTTTTATAGAAAAATATATCATGTTAAATAGGTATAAACATAATATATTTTAATTCCAATATTGTTTTGATGTTCTAAAATTTAAATTAAATAAATAATGTCAACATTGAAATTACTCTTATTTTAAAATAAATGATATAATATTAATTTATTTAAAATTAATAGAAAATACTATATTCTTATATATGATTTTTAAGTGTTAATAAATATTAAATATGATCTATTAATTGACCTATTCATATTTTTTAATTAACATACTAACCTATATATTGTAAAAAATTTGTTAACAAGGTTTGGGATAAAGCAGTGTTTTAGCAGGCCACACACGCTTGTTTTAAATTTAATTTCCAAAAAACATGTAATTTTTTATTTTATAAATATCATATATTATTAATAATTAAGTGCCTAAATATTTTTAACATAATTACCATTTTTTATTCTTATATTTAAATTAATTAGGTTAGAAACTATATGCTTTAATAAAAACCAAATTGATAAAATTGGGTAATCATTGATGTTAAGAAACGAAATTATTAAAATACACATTTTTATGTGTGGTGGATGGTTTCATAAAATATTATTCCCCTTTAAATAATTATGTTTTCCTTTTTGGGTAACTTCAGAAGGTTATACCTCCCATAAATGAATACCTTTTGGTATTTACAATAGTGCAACTCCCAGTACCCTATAAAAAGGCAAGCACACTACACCATACTCACACAACACAATACACTTTGGATCACAAAAAATCATCCCAAATAGTCTAAAAAAGTTACTCCACTAGAATTATAAGCCTCAATGTTTTCATAAATACATCCAACGAATCCTTTTGGTACACACCAAAAGGAGTTACCCGATTAAGATGTAACGAACATCCGTAATCGTTTTAGAATTATCTCCAATATCCCCCCAAAAGAACTCTTTATTCATGGACTATAAAAAAAATTATCAACATTGTAATATTATTTTTCTATGTTAATATTTCAAACAAAAATTACACAAACCTCTATGTAATGGGAAAAAAACATATTGTTTCTGTGTTTGATGAACTACTACCTCACAAAATGAAAATTATTCATTTTTCCCTTACAACCTATCATTATGAAAATTTTGATTAATAATATGTTTATTTAAGATATATAATTTATTTATTTTTCTTTAATTTTTAATTATAACATTCCTTTCTTCTTTCCATCTTGTATAAATATGATAATTGTATTTACAGAAGTGTGGACTACAACCCACTTAAAGCGATCTAACTCATGCATGCCATACATGGAACCTATAATGGATTGTCATAATGAAACTATGTAACATATATAACTTAGATATCATAAAATAATTATAATATACATATGAATAATTTATTTTTCATTCTATTAATAAAACAATTAAATGAAAGTGACTATCATGTGTACGTATGGCCTACCATCTCCATGAATAGTGCACTTCAATTCTAATCTTCAATTATTATAGATTTTTATAAATAAATATATAAGGATTATATATGATAATTAATTCTTGGTTTACATTTTTTATATGATGAATACATGATCTAAATTATGATGAAAAAAATTAATAAGTTAAAACATACTTGAGAAAACTATCCAATTAACCCCTGATATAATGAAAACAATGAAAGAGTGTTCACAAACGGGTAATAAAATGTTATAAAGAATTAATATATAATAATATATAAATTATTATGGTTATGTTTTTAGTTAGTAACATATTTTAAAAGAATATACAAGAGGATAAATACCACACAAAAAATGGAAGATTATGGTAAGGGATTTAACCTCAATTTACATTCCCTTAAGTCCTATTTTTTCTGTTATGCACCAATTACCTTTTATTTGGTGTATATAATGCCCAATGAAATGTTAAATCATGAGTCAAATTATTCTTATTATATTATTATTTTCATTTAATTCATTTTTAATTATTATTTAAATGTTTCAATCTGGTATGGGAAACATTGATTGTTAAAATATTAATATTCCTTAAGAATATTTTAATGTCAAAAAACACTATAGTAACTTATACTCATCTAAGGTATTATTGATAAATCCATATTGTTTATTCAATATAGATATTTTATATGGAACATTATTAATTTGATATATGACTAATTTTTTAGACTGGAAAGACACGATTGGGGCCCAGTTATAGATAGTCCCTCGATGCATCGGTAGTCTCATGAGAAGAATCATTTGACCAAATACGTGGGGTTTTAACCTGTATTTTGTAAAACGTCTTTTCAAAGGTATTGAAGGTATAGGTACCATTTACCTAAGAAGCATGTAGTTTAATAATTAAAATTTTACCTCATTTAGATTCAGTTATTATTTTTCCAATGTATTTTGTGGCGACATATCTATGGATACATTTAATCCTTAGTTTATTATTTTAGATGCTCCATGTTTCAGTTTATTACCATTAAATATTGAGATTTCATTATCTAGTTATATTAATGGCTTGTTTTATTAGTTATTTACCTTTCAATGCTAATTTATTTCTAATGATTCATTATTTCTTATGCTTTACTTACCCTTATTGAGTATTTTAGCTCACTCTTATTATGTTTCATTTATATAAGTAAGGAAGAATAAATATTTGAATAATCATTCAAGGATGTATTAAATTTCATTTTAATATTTATAATTTCTGTAATTTCTAATTAGGAATGTATAATGGGTATAATGCTTGTAATATGGATTTCCAAGACTGCTACTCTGATCGATCATTTAGGAATTGATTCCTTGTAATCATTCTAATGTAATAAGATAATGAACCATCTTCAGGCTTCTAGAGACTGGGTGTTAAAAGAATATTTTAAAAGGAAATAAACTACAATAATAGAAAATAAAATATTTTAAAATGATATATTATTTGAAATGAAAAATGGAAAGTAAACACATCAACAAGATAATTAATAACCATATAATCAAATGATATAAGTAAAACATATAATCCCAAAGTAAATAGGTTTAGAAGGGTCCTAGGATACTCATACTATAGTGATAAGCACAACCAATACTGAAAACATTCTTATACATGTTCTAGCAGAGGGGAATCACATCCCATGTTCTAGTGGTAACCAATCCTCATATGCTTAGTTAGTACTGTAGCATCAAAAATACTAAGGTAAATGGATCTTGGACATTTTGGACCCTCTAGAATACTGTATATACTCTAACAACCCTAGATACTCAGGATTCCCTTATTCACAATTTCATTCCATGTGTCACAAGAACTACCCCATACACACAAGAACATTCAAAATTAGAAACACCCTAGGAAATACATAATTTAAAATTGTAAAATAATCTCTCACCTAATAAACACACCAAAACCTCTAGAAAACACAATTCAAACCAGTAAAATAATCTAGGGAACCTTTTAGGAAAATATATAAAGTATAATAAACTATTACAATAATGTTAAATCAAACAACATTCCATTCACTTGGAAACATCGGGAAACTAGTGGAAAATCACAACCAACCCACAATGAGACCATAGAATGTCAATAGAAAAACATAACCATCAAAATCCAAATCAAATAAAAGGGTTATACCCATTTTAGGGAATCCAATCCTCTAGAGGAAAAAGAAACTGTAAAATAGGGAAGAAGAAACCTAGAAGAAGGAAGAAAAAAGAATATGAAAGGCTTATTGGATGATTTCATAAATATTACCCAGCAAATCAACCCATAAAAGGAAGTTCATGGGGTCCAATTGGGAGGGGAATTTGCACTAAAAGATGTAATATTTGAATTGGTCAAATTATTCATGGATTTGGTGTAAAATAGGGATGAATAGTTTTAGAGATTCGATGTTTTTAATGATTCGGGAAGGCTGCATGGTTTTGCCGCACGGTCTTCCAGACTGTGAACCAACCATGACTATCCTACAGAATAGAGAAACTAGGTCATGCCCTTTCTTATAGGAAGGCATACACCCATGTGTTTGACCACGCTCCAAAAACTGACCCACTGGTCTAGGTGTATAGTTAGTCTCATGCTCATGGAAAAGGATTATGCGGCCTCAAAAATGCCAATATCTAAGGTGCACTGTCTCTTCGGGGATGGACCATAGTTTCTACCAACCATACACCTCTTTCAATATATTAAAAAACTCTAATTTTCAACTACAAAACACTTCAAATCCATGTGATAAATAAATTTGCAATATAAAAGGAAAACATACCTCCTAGTAGTGAAATCTCATGCTCAAATGAAACTGATTCCCAAAGGACTCCAACAATCCCTTCCATAACAGACATGTGAAGTGAGCATCATGGTAAAAAATGATTTTGGAGGGAAATGAATGTAGTGATACTATCTCCAACATCAAGCGGTATCCCAAGCTCCCTACAGAACACTTCTCCCAAATTGTTAGGAAGTTTTTGACATAGTGAGTTCGTCTATGATCACTTAGAGTGAATAGTGTTCTGTGTATGTACATGGTATCCCTATCCCTATGTATGTTGATATTCCATTCCACTTCCACTCTATCACATCAAGGGTTTTAGATAACCTTATGGAACCAGGTGCTTAACCATCACCTATAGGAAAGTGAGGAATCAAGATACAATATATATAATAGAACTCTTCATCCTAGGTCATAGAACATCCATAAAAGGTCATAGTACATCTTCACCACTCATAGATGCACTTATAAGGGTGAGGTATGAAACTCCCTATAAACCTCCTATCTCAACACAAATAGTTCCATTTTCCATAAACTAAAAAGAAAAATGTGTTCCCCACCTTCAAAAAATCTATTTGCATAATCTTCAGTAGTTATCTAAGTATGTAGGGTCTCATAGTTAGTATTTTAATATAGTGACTCACTGAATCACTATAAATATTGAGGGGTAAAACCATTGAATGTAATAATGATACTCTATTACCATTCATAAATGATAACTTTTATAAGGAAAATAAATCTGATACCTCACTCATCAGATACAAACATGATATCCTTCTGAGAGAACCATATACCACATTCCACTTCCTAAGAATATAAAACATCTCGAACTAAAAATCTTGGAGTAACTATAGACACAACCTTTATATCATGATAATTTATTTCTAAGAGAATATATACATGAGAATATGGTGTTAAAAATATTTTATAAATCACTCACCTATTGCGTTGCTTCCCAACATCATCAATGTGAATACTAACACTACTAGATCAAAATCCCATGTAACGTAGTTCTTCTCATGTGTCCTCAACTGATGGGATTCATATAAAATCACCAACTTCCTCTACATCAGAACACAACCTAGCCTTTTCCATGATGAATTTAAGAACAATACGTACTCAACAGCCTCCTCTAGAAATATCAATATGGGTGTACTCATCAATATCTTCCTCGACTCCTGAATAGCCTACTAGAACCTCTCTGTCCACACTAATTCCCCCCACCCATTCAGGTCAAGCTTGTAAATGGAGAATATATCATAGATAAATCTAATATTAACCAATGATTATAGCCTTTCAACTGAAGGAAGCTCTTAACCTCCACCAGATCTTGGGAGGCTCACAAGTTATCACTGAATTTACTTTTGTCGATTCCATTGATACACCATCTACTAGGATTACGTGTTCTAGAAAGTGGGAATTGTAAATATCAAACCAATAAAATGACAGATTTATGTAAATATGGTTCCCTCATATTATATATAGAACTATACCAAATTGCCTCATGTTCACTCCTTAGATTCATAGTACATTAGGTATTTTTTATGGGTACTACGACAAAATGATCTAATAAAGGATAAAATATTTGGTTCTTGAGTCCTAGAAACTTTTGGGATGTTCCTCAAGACAATGGGAAAAAAGTACTCATAGTGAACATAACGAATTCTTAATGTCATATTCGGTATTTCCTCGCCCTTTACTCGCAACAGGTGATACCCTGATTTGTAGTCAATCATTGAGAACCATTGTTCCCCTCTTAAATTATCTAAGGGCTCATTGATCCTCAGTAGCTGATTAATTATCTTTATAGTCTCCTTGTTTAGGATTTGGTAAAATAAAAACAACCCCAAGCTCTTATCCTCCTTCTTGCAGAACAATAATGGGGATACCCAGGGTGAGACACAAGTTCTGAAAAATCCCTTCTTATGTAAGTCCCCCAACTAAACCCTTATCTCATGATGGTCTACAAGATCCACCCAATCTGATGGTATTGATCTTAAGGATGTAACATCCCGGACCTGGGTGCCACGAAACGGGTGCCCCGAGCCCGGTTCTCCACGTGACCTCAATCGCATTTCCCCAAATGCCAGAGGCTACCGACTAGTAGCGAGTGCCCAAGTCTGATAGTGGGGAAACTATGACCTCATTTGTCAAAGTGTAGTGTAGTGGATTAAAGAATAAACATAAAACGACAGCGGAAGCAATAAAAATACACAACTGAAATAAACTACAGTAGTGGATATAACCAATAGATTGTAAGTGATGATTCTACATGTTTCAAGTTCTAAGAAAACAGCCATAACATGATAAACATCAATACAGTACAACAAGACACAAAGTACAACAAAACAAGAAAAACAGCTGGCAGTGGCATTGCAGGCCAAGGCTCGGTCCCATGCCCTCCTACTCCACAGTAACTGTCAAGTACCTATATAGGGACTCTTGCCCCTATCTACACCTGTAGCAACATAATCTGTTTGAGCCGAAAATCATGACCCAAATAGGGTGTGAGAAATATATCTCAGTAGGCACCCACCAAAGGCTCGTGCCCAACCGAGTGTAAGCATGCAATAATAGTGTGCAGTAATTAAATGCAATAAAGTAAGCAGTACTCAAAAGTAACAACTACCAGTTATATTTCCATTTTTAATATTCATTTAATCAATTTAATATATGAAATCACCACAGTTCATTTCTAAGTAAACGGTCCACGTCCTCAGACAAACAAAACCTTACCCTCAGGTAAGAAGAATCCAACCCACATGTATAGACCTCAGGCGTAACAGAAATTTCCCTCAGGCATAGGAAGTGTTGCCCTCAGGCAGAGAAGTCAAGCCCTCAGGCACGAAAGGTTACCCTCAGGCCAAATAACTGCATCCCTCGAGCTAAATAGTGCAGTGCCCTCAGGCTAATCACAACAAGCCCTCATGCTAAATACAAAAACTCTCTCAGGCTAAACAGGTAACAGGGCCATGCCCAACAGGTAAAAAAGAAGTAACAAGCAATTCCTCTCAAGTCAATCCCACAATTACTACTTTAAATGCATACCCTCGGGTATCCTGGCCAAACGGCTAAACAGTGAAACACACCCTGGGGTGGTTCCGGATCCAAGCAATGATTCCAACCAGCATTTTAATATCATAGTTTAATCACCTCTGAAATTCTAGGAATTAAATATAGAAACAGACTCAGCCACACGACACCACAACATGGGATCGTGGCACAAAAACGCACAAAACACACAGCAGATGGAAAACTAAACACAAATACACCTACCTTATACGTCAATGAGCGTTATACACGAACGCCGACTCCAGAAACGCCCAAGAATGGTGTAGATCCGTGCGGTTCCAACGAAATCATCTGAAGACGAAACGGATTCCAGAAGAACGCCCGGTGGATCTTCAAAGATCCGACCTCATCCTTTGGATCCAAGAAGGTTCAAGAGTCTCCATTTCCAAATGAGGAGGATACTGCCCGTTTTAAGCTGAAAAAAAAGTACACGGTGTGTAATTCTGAGTACACGGTGTGTACTTCCTTCATTTAACTGTTCATTTGGTGGCACTGCCACACTGTTCATCCAACGACATGAGTACACGGCATGTACTCCCAAGTACACAGTGTGTACTATCGCCCATCTGGCGGCGACTCCACCGCCTTACTCTTTAACCCTACCGACTGACTACATGGTGTGTAAGGTGCCACTACACGGCGTGTAGACGTTTCAAACACCCTTCGTTGCCGGAATGGCTACACGCCCCGTGTACTCATCCCAACAAGACCAAAAGTACACGATATGTGGAAGAAGTACACATCGTGTAGTTCCAAAATTCAAGAATTTTCCCCACTTTGCATATTTTCTCAAAAAAACTTAAGGAAAAGAAAAAAAGAAGAAGCCCATACCTCAAAACTAATAACCGGGTTCTTATAAAATTCCCCCCTTATAGAAATTCTTCCACGAATTGCCCTTCCAACGGAGGCGAAGATAAAGCTCAAAACAGCTCTGGCCACTGAGCACGTACGTCGGCCTCCCGCTCCCAGGTCTCGTCCTACACCCGGCCATGCTGCCATAGCACCCGTGCGAGAGGAACTGACCAGCCTCAGAGAATCTTTGTACTCCTGTCAACGATACAGATCAGATGCTCTTCAAAGGACGCATCAGGCTGAAGCTCAACCTCCTCTGGCTGAAAGATGTGAGATGCGTCTGAGTGATAGCGACACAACTGAGACATGTGGAAGACGTCGTGCATGGCTCGGTACCGCTGCGGTAACTGCAACTGATAGGAAACCAGCCCGACTCTCTCATGAATCTCGAATGGCGCCACATACCTTGGAGAATGCTTATCCTGTCTCTTGATCTTCTTGTGTCCCAGCCTCGGCGAAACACATAAGAAAACCTGATCCCTGACCATGAACTCCAAAGGTTGTCTGCAGCGATCATCACAAGACTTCTGACAAGACTGTGCGGTAGCCATCCGCTTCCGAATCAACTGGACTTGCTCAGATGTCTCCTGCACGAGCTGTGGCCCCAGTAAATCTTCCTCACCTGCCTCTAACCAGCATAAAGGTGATCGGCATGGACTACCATATAAAGCCTCGTATGGTGCCATCTCAACATTCCCCTGAAAACAATTGTTATAGGAAAACTCGACTAAAGGTATATTCTTCTTCCACGAGCCCCCAAAGTCTAGGATGCATGCGCGCAGCATGTCCTCTAGCACCTGTATCGTTTGCTATGACTGGGCATTCGTCTGAGGGTGGTATGCTGTGCTCAGAAGCACCTATGTACCCAGCGCCCTCTGAAAACTCTTCCAAAAACATGACGTAAAGCGGGAGTCCCTATCTGAAATGATAGAACGAGGGACCCCATGAAGACGTACAATCTCTCGGATATACAGCCTTCCAATCTCGTCCACACCGAAGGTCTCCTTGATCGGCATGAAGTGAGCTACCTTCGTGAGTCTGTCCACAACAACCCACATGGCGTCATTGCCTCAAGGTGACCTCAGCAATCCCGTCACGAAATCCATCGCAACATCATCCCATTTCCACTCTGGAATGGGCAACTGCTGTAACAGCCCAGCTGGCCTCTGGTGCTCTACCTTCACCTGCTGACAGGTGGAACACCTTGTAACAAAACCAGTTATCTCTCTCTTCATACCCGGCCACCTGTACTGACGTCTCAAGTCTCGGTACATCTTGGTAACCCCGGGATAAACTGCCCAAGCTGAAGCATGAAACTCCTACATCATCTCCTCACGTATATCCCTTGAAACCCATACTTTTCCATGGAAATGCAAAACATCATCATCGCCTATCGTCCAACCGGGTGAAGGGTCCTCACTTTCCACCAACTCCCATAGAACTAGGCCTTATGAAACTGATATCTGCATCATCCTCACTCTGTCCAGGAGGGTAGAAGTCACATCTAATGAGGAAATATTAGTCTGCCCCTGACTGTCATGCACCTCTAGATGCATCTCAGAGAACAAAGCCATAAGATTCCACTCACCACTGGCCTCTTGCACTGCCTGTATCTGAGTCTTCCTGCTCAATGCATTAGCTACTGCATTACCTTTACCAGGTGTATAGGTATGCTCAAAATCGAAGGACTGTATGTACTCAACCCACCTTCTCTGCCTCAGATTCAGGTTACGCTGAGTAAAGACATACTTGAGGATTTTTTGGTTAGTGAAAACTACAAAATTCTCTCCCAACAGATAATGTCTCCAACAGCGCAACACATGAACAACTGTATCCAACTCGAGATCATGAATCAGGTAATTCCTCTCATTTGGCCTCAACTTCTGAGACCCGTACGCAAAAACTCGGTCGCCCTGCATCAAAACTGCTCCCAACCCAATCCCTGATGCATCACAGAAAACTGTATAGCTCTTCCCATGCTCTGGGTGTATCAGGATCAGTGCTGATGTCAGCCTTCCCTTCAGGTCCTGAAAAGCTGTCTCACAAGCTTCTGACCAAACGAACTTCACATCCTTCTTAGTCAGACCCGTAAACGGTGCTGATAAGTGGGAGAAGTCATGTATGAAGTGTCTGTAGTAACTAGCCAGCCCTAAGAAACTTTGTATCTCAAACACGTTCTTAGGCTGCTCCGAGGAAACTACCGCTCTCACCTTCTCTGGGTCTACTGCAACTCTTGCCTCTGAGATAATTTGACCCAGGAAGTGAATATGGTCCATCCAAAAGTGGCACTTTGAGAGCTTAGAATATAGTCGATGCTCTCTCAGTGTACTCAATACGATCTCAAGATGGGTGGAATGGTCGTGTCGAGTGTGAGAGTACCCCAAGATGTCATCCACGAATACTACCACAAATGAATCAAGATACAGATGGAAGACACGATTCATTAGAGCCATGAAAACCACTGGCACATTCGTGAGTCCGAACGGCATAACTTTATACTTGTATAGACCATACCTTCTCCTGAAAGCTATGAGACGTATATCAGATGGTCTAACGTGCAGCTGATGATATCCTGACATCAAATAAATATTCGTGAACACTCGTGATCCATGAAGCTGATCAAAAAGATCATCAATCCTCAGCAAGGGATATCAGTTCTTAACCATAAATTGGTTCAGCTTCCGATAATCTACATAGAGTCTAAGGGTACCGTCTGAATTTTTTTCCAAAAAGGACCGGAGAACCCCAAGGAGAAGTACTGGATCGGATAAAACCCTTCACCTACAGCTCCTCTAACTACCTCTTGAGCTCCTGAAACTCAGGCGTGGCCATCCTATAAAGAGGAATGGACACCAGTACTTCTCTTGGCACCAGTTCAATAGAGAAATCCACCTCACTCACCAGAGGTAGACCTGAAATGTCGTCCGGGAAGACATACCTGAAATGATCGAAAACTGGAGGGAAATCCGTCTGAAAAGTCCCATGATCATCAGGATACAAGCTCGCTATCTGGGATGTGACTCCACCTCACCCATGATGCTCTGGTCCAGCTCGACTCGCCTGAACATCCCATTCACCATTGTATAGAAACTCTCCGCCCTCTGGTGATGTGAAACACACCCTACGACGATAGCAGTCTACAAAGGCTCTAAAGGGAACCAACCGGTCCATCCCGATAATGATGCCATATCTCGTCATCTCTAAGAAATAGAGGTCCCAATGGAAGTGACACCCTCCAACCTCAAGGGGGAACTCCTTACACTATGCACACCAGCCGTCCTAGTTCCCAATGAAGTGTCTAACGTCAATATATCAGAAAAAGTAGAAACACAGATCCCAAGGCTCTCCAAAATGGGTACAGATATGAAACTATGTGTAGAAATCGTATCGAAAAGTAGTGAAGAAGAGGAAGAAGCTACTAGAATATGAACTCTGACTGTAGAAGGTTCGGGATCCTGCTCCTGCTGGGTCTGTCGCACTACATATGTCTTCCCAGTGCTGCGGCCCTGCAACACAGCCTGGCTACCCTAAGCTGTTCTGCCCTACTGCCTCTGTGATCCTGGTGTCTGGCTACCACGTCCACAACCACCATCTCTACCTTCACGCCCTGACGTATTCCAGTTCCCTGACTGGTAAGAAGCCACTGGTCCTGCTCCCGCATGCAGAGTCTGCACAGAACCCCTCTCACTATCCACTGGTAGAAACGCCCTGCAAAAGCGTTGTAGATGACCCATCTCGCCGCAAGCTCGGCACTCCACTAGGTCTCGTGGACACTGTGGCCTCTTGTTCCCCTCTCTGCCACATTAGTAGCACCTGACCGGTCCACCTAAAGAAGCTTCCTGGCTGGTACTGCCGCCCTGAGAGAAGTCCATTTGTCTCTTCCTCTTAACAACAGAAATAATTCTAGTAACTGGTGCTGAACCACACTGGCCCACACCACTAGATTCCCGTAGGTTCCTCTCTATAATCAGTGCCTGTTTCATAATCGCGTATACATTTGGCAACCTGAAAACATTCACCAGTGCTCGGATGTCATACCGAAGACCATCCTCAAAACGTCTGGCTCTCAATGTCTCATCACCCACCAGCACGGGTGAAAAACACTGAAGCTCCATAAAACGAGCAGAGTATTCCATCACCGACATAGCGCCCTATTTTAGATTCATCAACTCTCGAGCTCTATCTACCCTCAGCGTCTCGGGAAAGAAGAAGTCATAGAAGACTGCCTGAAAATCCTCCCACGCCATGTCTCTGTGATACACTAACTGGGAGGTAACATCCCACCACCTCTTGGAAGAATCACGTAGCATGTAAGTCACGCGCTTGACCCTCTTCCCTGGAGGTGTCTCCAAGAGCTCGAAAATAGTTTGCATCGATCCTAGCCATGACTCCACAACCTGTGGTCTGCCATCCCCTGAAAATGTAGGCAGATGCTGCTGCTGAAAGATACGTGTCAGCTCGGCCATAGATGTGGAAGCCTACGGTTCTCCCTGAAAGGTCTGCATGAACCACATAAAGCCTTCACGAAACTTCCCCTCCACGCCTGTGTCCGGTATAGCAGCTGGCATGGCATCTGGATCTGCTGGAGGATCAACTAGTAGCCCATGGCCTACCATCTCCAGAGTATAATCATCACCGCTCTCCTGGTGAACAACTCATGGTCGTCTAGGCGGCATGACACTACAAGGTCAAAAGCATGACTCAGATTCAAATTATTAAGAATGGAAGCGAAGGAACCACAAAGGAAACAAGAGGAAGAAGGCTTTCAAAATTTGCAAGACCAGACTACACGGCATGTACAATGATTACACGGCGTGTACTTGACTTCCCTTACCCTTCCCGGGTCCTTCTACACGGCTAAGCCACACGGATTCCATCGAAAAAAACTACACGGCGTGTATAATATCTACATGGTGTGTACGATGTTATTTTCCAACTGCCCGTTTCGTATGTGACACAACCGACCACTCGGCTTAACACTACACGGTGTGTTACACCCGCACACGGCGTGTACACCACCCTATTTCCCAGCCACACGGCTCACTCCACATGGTCTGTCCTCGAACAAGACTACACGGCCTGTCCAATAGGTACACAACGTGTTCAGGGAGAGGTGACACTGACCCATGTTGTTAGTTACACGGCCGAGTCCCAAGGTCACACTACATGGCATGTTCATCATTGACACGACGTGCTGTACAGGGGTTCACCGACCCGTGTTGTTAGTTACATGGCCGGACTCCGAGTCACACTCCACGGCGTGTACATAAACTACACGGCATGTTTTACCCAAGCCTTCCCTACCCCGTGTCTCCGCCCAAACGGTTTGTGACATGGGAAGAGACTACACGGCGTGTACTCAGGGTACACGACGTGTACTCAAAAAGTTCATTTTTCTTACCGAACAAAAGAACACACACGGCGTGTATGAGGTCCTACACGGCATGTATTCTGGTTATTCCGGACATTATGCCTTAGAAACTTCCTCGGAACCTAGAAAATACTAAAAACCAACACCTATGTGTCAAATTCCGATCCGTGAGGGCCCATAGTCCCCACGAATCAATGTTTGACATCTTATATGTGTTATAACCAATAAACAGTCAATGATCCACCAAATTCTAGTCAATGGGGGCCCATACACCCCAAAAACCAAAGTTTGGAATCCATTCTATAAACAGGATCAAACACAAACACCATATCACAAGGCATGTATTTATCAAGCAGCTATCACAACAACATGCTTTATTAGCACAACAACTATCACAACAACATGCGAATTTCTAATGCACCTATATGGCATGGAAACTATGCATGGAATGTGATATCTAGCATGTGCCTATATGATGCATGAGATGGAATACCCTCATCTCATCGGGTTGCAACTAAATAGAACCCACAAATAAAATATAAACTGCACAATCTCAAAGTGCGTCACCCAACGGTGAAAACCTACAAACCATAAAATTTCAAAATCAAAATATTTCAAAATACGAGGTAGACTGGATTTTCCCTATACACGGGTTAGCTACGCCCGAGCACAACTTATTACCAACTACCGTTCTGTCCTATCCCTGACTACGACTCCAAATAGTAAGTCAAAGAAAAGAAACCCCTATGATACCACTTTGTAACATACCGGACCTGGGTGCCACGCAACGGGTGCCCCGAGCCTGGTTTGCCACGTGGCCTCAAGCGCATTTCCCCAAAAGCCAGAGGCTTCCGACTAGCAGCGAGGGCCCAGGGATGATAGTTGGGAAACTATTCCCTCATTTTTCAAAGTGTAGCACAACGGAATAAAGAATAAACTTACAACGACAATGGAAGCAGTAAACATACACAACTGAAATTAACTACTACAGTGGATATAACAAACAGTTTGTAAGTGATGATGCTACATGTTTCAAGTTCAAAGAAAACGGCCAGAACATGCTATACATCAATACAGTACAATAAGACACAGAGTATAGAAAAACAAGCAAAACTGCTGGCAGCGACATCGTGGGCCCAAGATCGGTCCCATGCCCTCCTACTCCAGAGAAACATTCAAGTACCTGTATAGGGACTCTTTCCCATATCTACACCTACAAAAACGTGATTTGTTTGGGCCGAAAAGCGTGACCCAAATAGGGTGTGAGAAATATATCTCAGTAGGCACCCACCAAAGGCTCGTGCCCAACTGCGTATAAGCATGCAACAATAGTGTGCTGTAATTAAATTCAATAAAGTATGCAGTACTCAAAAGTTACAACTACCATTTATATTTCCATTTTTAATATTCATTTAATCCATTTAATATAAGAAATCACCACAGTGAATTTCTAAGTAAACAGTCCACGTCCTCAGACAAACAAAACCTTACCCTCAGGTAAGCAGAATCCAACCCGCAGGCATAGCCCTCAAGCATAACAGAAATTTCCCTCAGGCGTAGGAAGTGTCTCCCTCAGGCACAGAAGTCAAGCCCTCAAGCACGAAAGGTTTCCCTCAGGCGAAATAACTACATCCCTCAGGCTAAATAGTGCAGTTCCCTCAGGCTAATCACAACAACGCCCTCGGGCTAAATACAAAAATTCCCTCAGGCTAAACAGGTAACCGGGCCATGCCCAACAGGTAAACAAGAAGTAACATGAAATCCCTCTCAGGGCAATTCTACAATTACTACTTTAAAGGCATACCCTCGGGTATCCTGGCCAAACGGCTAAATAGTGAAACACACCCCCGGGGGTGGTTCCAGATCCAAGCAACGATCCGAACCAGCATTTTAATATCATAGTTTAATCACCTATGCAATTCTAGGCATTAAACATAGCAACGGCCTCAGCCACACGACACCCCAACATGGGCTCATGAGACAAAAACTCACAAAACACACACCAGTTGGAAAACTAAACACAAATCCACCTACCTTATATGTCAACGAGCGTTATACATGAACGCCGACTCCAGAAACACCCAAGAACGGCGTAGATCTGTTCGGTTCCAACAAAATCGTCCAAAGCCGAAACGGATTCCAAACGAACGCCCGATGGATCTTCAAAGATCCGGCCTCCTCCCTTGGCTGCAAGACGGTTCAAGAGTCTCCTCTTCCAAATGAGGAGGCTACTGCCTATTTTAAGCCGAAAAAACAAAGTACACGGTGTGTATTTCTGAGTGCACATCGTGTACTTACTTCATTTAACTGTTCATTTGGCGGCACCGCCACACTGTTCATCCATCGACATGAGTACACAACATGTAATCCCAAGTACACGGTGTGTACTGTCGCCCAGCTGGTGGCGACTCCACCACCTTACTGTTTAAGCCTGCTGACTGACTACACGACATGTAAGGTACCACTACACGGCGTGTAGTCGGTTCCTACACCCTTCATCACCGGCATGGATACACGACTCGTGTACTCATCCCAACACGGACAAAGGTACACGACATGTTTAAGAAGTACACGGCGTGTAGTTCCAAAATTCAGGAATTTTCCCCACATTCCATATTTTCTAAAAAACACTTAAGGAAAAGAAAAAAAAGAATAAGCTCGTACATCAAAACTAAGAACTGGGTTCTTAAAAATTTCATCCTAGTGTTTTTTACAATTTATAAGTATACCTATCAATGAGGAGGTAACCCTATCACATCCTCATGAATGACTTACTCGTAACCGACTACAACTGCATGAAAATAAAAACTCAAAGAATATAATACACAAAGATTCATTCTGGCCAATAGATGTGTAATTGGATACTCTCTCCATTTCATGAGACTATCCTAATCTTCTGAGGTCTCGATTTTACCCAAAAAGGAAGACATTATCTCATCATGGTGGACACACCACATCCTCCACCTAAAACATTCTGTTAAGGAATGAACAATAGATAATAATTTCATACCTATAATTAATTCATAAGGCCTCATCACTAAAACAAATATACCCCAAGAGAAACTCTCACCTGAAAGAATCAAGTCACAACTTTGGTAGAAGTGTATTATTGTTGATTTGCCCTATGTAAGAGTCTCCAATCTCAATGGTAGAGCCAAGGGCTCAAACTTCTTGAATGGCCCAAAGGCCTTCTTTTTTATTGATTTTTGATAATGCGCCTTTCAAGGGATGAGGGAAACCCTTACAAGGATTTTAGGCTTAGAAATTACATTTCTCGTCGTCTTGGAGACATTATTGGACTCGTTGGTCATAAGAAAATCATACATATATGACTAATAGAAACCGTCCCTCCCTAGTATATGCATCGTGATCAACTCTACACTTTTTCATGACTATTATACTAGCATGTCCATATGCAGGTGAACAAGCCTATTACTAATGGAAAATTCCATTCCCTCTCAATCTTCCAAAATTTGTTTAGCCCATGCTCTTGGTGAATATGCCTGACTCTTGAATTCTCTTCTCAGGTAGTTTCTTGAAGAATCAATTCATGTAACTGCATATAAGGTGGCCCTAAAGTCATTGAAGTGGCCCGAAGACCATGAGGTTTTCCAAAAGCCATACTAACCCGAATTCCTTGGGTAGACCGAAGGCCTTAAAGACTCCAAGACCAAACCGCTGGCCCAAGGTGAATATTTCCAACTGCTATAGAACCAAATAGTACCTACTATAGTACTTCTATAGTACCCCTAGGATTTTTCCTCCTCCTGGTTTTGAACCTGGGTCTCGTGGATGCACTTAGAGAGACTTCACCGACTAGACGAAGGCTCATGTACCCAAGGGCTCAACCAGAGTCTCTATGCCTTGAACCAATGAAGTGGAAATAAATTGATGATAAAAATCTGTTTATCAATACAAAAACTATTTTAGAGTAGGAAAATATCAAACCGCGTATCATCCCTAGAGCCTCCGTGTAATTAGGTTTGACCGCCTGTAGCAATCCTCACCCCGTCCAAAAGCTCTCGAAGCTTGGAAAAGACCACCTGAAGGTGGTGGTGGTAACAAATAAAAATTTATACCTCTTATAGATTCCCCCATATCATTTTACTAATATTCTTCTTTATAAACTAACTTATTCCTACCACTTCCTCTTTATAGGTTTCCCATACAATATCTCTCTGTTAGATGTATGGTAGGTTAGACTACCCCATTTTAAATTTCCCATATCATCACAATAGTAGAACCAAAACCCACCAGGATGTCTAGATCCATACTATGATCCATGAAAAATAGTACCTCTATCCTGGTACTGGATCATGAAATATATATAACATCTATATCCCTATGTTAGTTTTCAGCTCCATGCCATCGAATTCTCATCACTCATTAATGCACTATTAGAACCAACTGTTGGTTTCTTCCCAGCCAAGAATTCTTCGACCAAAAAATCATGATCTAACACCCTATCATAGGTATAAGATTATAGAGGTTTCATACTATCTTATATATCTATTTATAGACTTTTCTTGAAGGCCTAATCTCAAAAGAACTGATCATGACCATATTTATCGAATATTGAGAGATGTTATTGAACCTCGATGAATAATTAGCCAAAGTTGTCATCCCCTAATAAAGATGTAAAAGCTCATGGATTCACACAACCCTCCACATAGCTAGGGAATCCTAATCTCTAAAGAGGGGGTCTAATTCCGACCACACTATCATTGCCTCATCATACGACTAGGTTATTAAGCCTCACCATCATCCTGTAAACCTATGGAGAGGATAACTACCTAGACCAAAATATAGTTTTAGTCATGTTGACAGATAGAATACTCACATTACCACCTAAATAAAACCATTAGTATCTTGGGGTCGTGATCACCTTGGAAAGTAAGAAGTTTCTATCCCGAAAACTATTAATGCACACTCATCCATCACACCTAATCAGCTGGGACTATAAACAATATAAACTACTTGATATGTGGTGGAAATATGGGTGCAACCCCTTTACGTAACACCTACTGAACAAGTCCCTGTATTGAAGCCTCCACACTATGAGGATCATCCTCATCATCCCGAAACTAAGTACTAAAATAGATATGACGCACGACGATAAATTATTATATCAGGAGAGATGAATCCATAAGTACACGGAAATAGCAACCAATTCATATATGATGTATGTAAAATTATTTTTCTACAAAAACTTTCTATATGTAAAATGTTGAAAGGAAGGTGATTAGTGTTTTCGTCTATAGATACATCAGCCGATGAACAAATATTGTAGTTCCAAACCCAATAGATGAACTAGAACCACTATAAAACGATTCCCAAAATAATCTCACTAAATTTAGTAATAAGGTGTAACAGACTCCTCTGATACCACTCTATCACAAACCATATCAACTAGGATCTTGTTGTGACTACCCCAATCCTACCTTCAATAGGTTAGGGGGTGGCGACTAGTGTCAAGTATGCATATAGGACAAATATGTGGCCTTATCCTAATATAACTGTACATATGAACACATCTACAAGCCCATAAAATGAAAAAATTTAATAAAATGATAAACATGCCTACATATATGTAGAATATCGTCATCAAAGTTTGATAACATATTATTTGGAAGAAAAAGTTCCAAATACAAGACCAAAAAGAAACTGAGAACATGTCCAACCTAAATTAATATAGGAGGAATGCTATCGTAATAACCAAAATAACACACCTCAGTCTTTCTGGCTCAAAAAGATCTTTCTAGTCCTAGTCCCTCAAGGGCTCCACCAAAAGGTAAGTCATCTTTTTAAGACATGAGACATGCAGGAAAATCATATTAATGGGATATTATAATAATACCATGTTGGAAACTCTAAAATTACTAATCATATAGAATCAAACATAATAGTCAGCTCGTCACATGTGTATGTCAAACACATATAAAAAGAACTTCCAGATACACTATTAGTAGACACAAAATATCATGTAAGATCCCAACAGTATTGTTGGCCTAGTATTCCTACTTGATGGTTCCACACAGAACTCATTCGGGAGAAACCACCCCATGAGTCAAATAGCACTAATGGCATCTATCCTATATGTTATGATCACCATGTCTCTCCAAAATTAGTTTATTTGGAATGTTTAATGATATTGATAAACAAAGGGGGATGAAACCCAAGGGCAGGGGGTATACCAACAACCCAATCTGGATTAGTCAGCTAAGTAGGGGATTGATTCCCATATAGTTTTGTTCATGATAATATCAAGAAACTAAGTTAAGGAAGTTATAATGATAGGGGATCTCGCACTAGGTCCCACTAACATATTGTAGCAACTCTATCAGAGACCAAATTTCCTCAAATGGGGTCACCATCCTCGGTATAGGATGTGAATCTATACTAAACATTGAAATAATGGATAAATGGAATATAACCTAATGACACATGTCCATGATGTGGAGGAAAATGGATCTAAGGATTAATTGGTGATGTAAACGACATGATACATTAGTAGAACATGATACCAAAGGTACATAATGTATACATCCAATTCATTCATGTGATAACTATAACACCACATATGGGGTACCACATGGCATGTAATTTTGGATCACATGCCCTATAACACATAACTTTATATAATCCTAGATTTTTCATCCCTGTATGTTGATTCCATCATCCCCTTTGGTTCTTTAGACTTCCTCTACTAAAGATCACATATCTAATCTAACTGTGCCTCACCAAAACCTACTCTATAGATATCACGGCTTGATCTGATTAAAAATCTCCAATCAAGCAACACCTTCACCTCATGATGAAGATAAGAAGATGTGGTATCCATAAATCCATCCCCAATTGACCATCCTTCATCAGTTCTCATTATCATCATCAAATTGAACATGGATCTATGATTGCAATCTGATATGTGATGAAACAAGTTCACACATATTTATTTCTTTGGTATTCATTGAACCACTTATCAAATGGAACACCATTGATGGACGCATAAAGAATAGTGGGAGAAAAAAATGAATAAAAAAGATTAATGAACATCAGTTGTTCTCATGATGGCCTTGTTCCATCTGCATTAGAACGATGAATGATGATCCAAAATAAATAGAAAATTTCTCCCAAATTTCCCACATATAAACCCATACATTAAATGCGATCAATCACAAATAAATATGTTGGTCAATTAATTTTAATTCCATATAGGATAAGAAAAAGATAATAAATCCACATAAAAACAATCCTCCCTCAAGATGGATTTGTAACCGATGAATAATGAATCGTTTTCTTTTCCATTGTTGAGATCCTTGAATTCTGATGGCGTAATGATCCTCTATTCAGATTTGATTTGACGTCGTCTGCAAAGAAAAGTTCTCCCAATGCTCTCTCTCAATTTGTAGGGTCATACAACTAACGTAAAAAATATTCATAACAATTTTTTTTTACCATTCTAGGAAGTGAAAAATAAAATAAAATAAAATAAATAAATTATTATATTTATATAAAAATTCTTCTACAACTACGATCAACTTGAATGTGTGACTAAATCCAAGGTTAAGTCATACCTAGGCTAAAAACCATGATCTGAAATCAATAGAATAATTATATTTTTTATGTGATCCACCATTTAAGAGTTAATACACCTTTTTAAGAAAATATTCCAGGTGTGATATTTAATATATTTCACAAATAAATTCAGTGATCACTCGGCCGCATAATCTCTAACTATCTCATCTCCTAACTCAGAAAATAATAAATAAAATATTGCAAATTTTTATATAGAAAAATATGTGACATTAAGATAAATATTTTAATTTTTAAGTGCTTAAAATATAGTGAAAATTAATGAATATTTTGTGATTTTAGTAAAATTATTATAGTTTTTATTAGAGAGATATATAATAAATGAGAATGTTATTGGGAAATGTTAGAGAAAATTTTACAAATGAATGGGAATTAAAGCACACTAATATAGATAACATTGATAATATCACTAAAGTTAGCCTTGATTATATCATTTTAACCATATTACAATATGAGATCAAATTGAATATTTATTTTTAGAATAAGAAATGAATAATTGAAATTTATTTTTCTTCAACTTCTAGTGCCTTACAGTCAAGTTCTTAATATTATAAGACAAAAAAATGAATATAATGTCTACACAATAGATAAATTTTATTTAAATATAGTTTAGTGAAGTAGATCTTGAAAAACATGAATTATGTTTGCACAATATCATAAAAAAGAAGAGATTATGTAATGATTGAATTTAAGAATTTTAGATGAATACTTTTTCTGAAACTATTTTTTATGAATGTAAGAATCATTATAATTTAAGGCTGAAATTATCAAGATTTAAAAAGATGAATAATTTATAGAAATAAAAGAATAAGGAAAAGAAAGTGTTCCGGTATATTATTGAAACCTAGAGTGCTATTTTTGGATCCACCCTCTAATAGAAATATTGATTCCAGTAGTGATACCTATAACAACCCTACAATTTATTATACACATTAACATGATTTATTACATAAACGTGTACCTAATACAACTCTGATGTTTGAGAGGTCTAGTTTCATTAGAAATTAGGAAAATTAGATAAAAACATAGAACATAAAACACAACATCTTTATTGAAAACTTCCTTTACATGACCTCAACATTCCTTCATACTTAGCATTGCATGGGACAACCATAGGACATACATAAGAAAAGTGTGAGCTATAAATCTTAATAAGGGAGTAAACTAGGCGTAACATGAAGAAAAAAATACTTGTTAGGAAATAGTAATATCAATGGGGAATAAGAGAAACATGAACATAAAGGCATTATATAGCATTATTATCATAACATGGAAATGGGGTAACAACATTTAACATGATGTTATCATTATCCAAGGCTCAGTGTACATGAAGTATGAGTAAACCCTCATTGCTCTTAAATTAGCATGAGTAAAAACTCACTGCACTTAAATTAGCAAGAGTAAATTCTCATTGAACATGTGGTATCATGATACTATTCTTTACCAAATGAATTGGAGTGCAATTAGGGCGCACCATTCTTAATTATTTCATTTCATGCATAAGTGTGACACATGGATCATACAACATGGAATCATTCGACATCACCATTTATTTGGAAATAATGGAATGTGTAATACATACATGAAACTCTATAATAAATAAGTAAATGTTCATAAATGTGAATACCTTTGATAGATAAATGGTTATTGTATTCACTATACAATTACTTTGGTGTGGAAAATCGCGGTGCAATTTTGGGAACATTACGGTGTGACAAAAGAATTATAAAAAATGGTTGATGAGAGAGAAAGGGGTTACACATCATCGGTACATCAAAAAGGATGGTAAGGGGTTATATATAAACATGTCCCAACATATGTAATTGAATTTAGATGCAAAATATCAATGAATGGCTTGAAATCTAAATGAGGAGAGTGAAATCCCTTACTGAATTTCGGCATGGTAATGAGTGTATGTGGGAGGAATTAATGAGAGAGAAAGAGGTCCCTCATAATTGAAACATACACAGGGTAGTATGGGAGAGGTGAAAAATCATACCCTAACATTTTAAATTTAAAAGAAAAGGGTATAACAACATAATGAAATATGGACAAAAATGAGAAAGGAAGTAGTCCCTAACTTGGAAGTGTGATACCAATGGCTTGAGAGAGGCTTGAGAGAGGATTATAGGGATATTGGGGCTCCTTAGGAGGAGGGAAATGGAATTTTATAGATCCAAATTGTTATAGTGAATAGGAATGGTAGATTGTGGGGGTTTATATATGAAAGGAGAGAGAATTATTTAATATTTAGGTTTTGGACACCATACATTAAACTTATACAAACCATGAATCATTCCATGGTTTTTGCCCATGGTTTCATCCAAACTGGATTGGGAAACAATATTTTATATAGAAAATGGCCTAAATTATTAAAATATTAGCCTTTTTTATGTGGAGTTGAGTGACACTCTCAAGGAAATCATTTTAAAATGTTAAAATGTTTTAAAAGTCTTGGAGGGCCCACTAAGGCTTTCAAAACTAAATTAAAAAAACCTAAAAATAAATTATTTTAAAGGTAAAAAATATATTTCCCTAATATATCATTTATTGTATTTTATTATATCCTTAGAGGGTTGTTATGGTGTCATAAAACACATATTCTATTTATATAGTATTTAATTTTTACCCAAAAACTCGACTGTCTCAGAAAATTATGAAGAATTCACTATTGGATAATTATAATATCCTAATTCCTAAAATAATATTCTTTTTATCGAAATAATTTTCTAAATATGTGAATTTACACTTTTAAAATAAAAACAATCATTTATTGAAATTTTACGTGTTTTGGAAAAAATAGTTTCCAAACCACAATAAAACTTTAATTTGACTTCATAAAAATTATATGATCATTTATAAATAATAAGATTAATTTAATAATATTTTTTATGAAAATATTATTTATTTTAAATATACATAAATTCACCAAAATAGATTTCTTAACTGAATTTGAATATCAACATAAAAAACTATTTATGCTTTAAAACTCATTTATAATGTAATGTTAATAGAATGAATGTATATTCATTATTCTATACAAAAATAATGTTCATAATAATATTTTTAGGGTCATGATACATATAAATTTATTACACTAGTATACACCCTATGTTTAAGGAGCGTGATGGTGGGGCTTTCATGGGGTCGTTCGGTGAACATTGTTTGGGTCGTGATCTCGATGAGCTCGAACTTCTCCCATATGTTATTTTGTTCACACTTTACATATTGATGCTCAGATTATGCTTGATCCATATTTAATCCTAGTGAAACTACCTCCTTTCCACGCTCTGACAAATGAGCTTCAAATGGTACAATTCTACTGGTAGAGGCGATAGACTTTTTATTTCTGAATTAATTTTTCCATTTTAATTTCTATATATAGAAAATAAGTATAATGTTGAAATTATTATTATTTCCAATGGTCATATTAATCTTTAGTGATATTTGAAAAATGGTTATATAACAATCTAAAACTGATAGTTACATTTAAATTTATACTTATGTAGTTTTAATTAATGGGACATAGTAAAACATGAATTTTTAGGAAAAAATATATTATTCAAAAGTTCAAGTCATTACAATATTCTCACTAATGATATTTATAAGGCCCCAGCCTTAAACCTTACTTAATATTGAATTAAATGAGTAATTCACATTGAGGATCTTTTCAGGTTTAGAGTTTTAGAGAATTAGGACATAACTATTACATCTCAAAAGATTACAAAGTAGTCGCTTCTACTAAATTTCCATAAAATAAAAACTCTTTGAAAGAAACATGTATAGTTCCATGTTTTAGGTAGCATGACTTTCCCTTGATCCCATCCTTGACCCTATTCCACGCTATTTCCTGTGAAAAATATTTCAAAAACTTGGGATGAGCATAAGAAGCTCAGTAAGGGATACACAAAGAATGAAAACTGTTAGTTTTTCAAAACAACAAGTAAACCATGAATACTTTATCAATGTAATACTTTTCACCTTCATGAAGTAGTAAAAACTTTTCACTGAAAAAAAAGTATCATTACTTACCTTTTTGTAACCAAAGGATTGCCATAAAACCCATATAAAGAACACATAACATATATAAAGGTAACTTGGGACATAAACATACTTAAGTGGAATAACCATATGGTCAACTTCCACACATATCACTTAATGGAATAGCCATACGGCCAATTTCTATACATACTTAATGGAATAGCCATACAGCCGACTTCCATACCCAATGCATTGGAGGTTATAACGTAACCACCAGTCCTGGTATTCACGGCACCACCCGTCATATGGTTTATAACGTAACCACCCGTTAAAATTTCCAAGTACTAATATAAAATCATAAAACATAAAACCAATATAAAGGAATGATAACATTTCCACATCACAATATATCATAATAGAATCCTTTATCAAAACCATTTTCAAAACCATTTAAAACATTTAATAAAGAGATTTTGAATCAAAGTTTCCCATACAACCTTGAAGCTTAAAATTTTAAACAATTAATATCCATATAAATAAATCCATAATACCATTTTGAAAACATGGATATTAATAAGAACAAATAATTAAAACATTTAAAATGACATTTTGGTTAAAGGGGTTTTACCAAAATTAGAGACACTTGAATACAATAATTGAGGAATAACATTAATCAGAACTTTATAATATCATGAGAATAAATTGATTCATGATATAATACTCCAAAGGACAGTATATACACCATATAAGAGTGAATTGGTGCATAACAACAATGAACCCTCAATAGAAATGTCAAATGTGATGAAATCCCTTATAAAGAATGTATCCTTAAATTAAGGACAAATCAATCTCAAAAATATGTGTGACAAATATAAATACACCCAATATAAGTGGATATTAAGTGTAAAACAATAAAAGGACATTCACACATATTCAATGGATGACATATTCAATGACTACATGTTCAACCCAAAGAAATCGAAATTGGGTTAAAAAGTTCCCTTGACAGCCTAACGGCATCACATCAAAATGAGTTGATGAGAGATAAAAAGTGTATCTCATCACTTGGACATAAAATTTACATCAATATGGATATATGAGAACATATCCCAACATAACAATATGTAAATTAAAAGACCCAACAAAAGATGTCTTTTAAAAAAGAGGAGGGTGAAAGGTTCCCTTACCGACTTGGGTATCTTTCAAAACATACACCCCATGAAAGGAGGACAATAGATCATTGATGTAAATACTCATAAATGAAAGTATATTACACAAAGAGTACAATAATGGGCATTAAATACACCACTCAATGGAATTTGTGGAAAATGTAGCATAAATCTCACGATAATAAAAGTGAGATGAAAAATCCCTTACGAAAATTCGGCAGCCTAACGGCGCCACATAAAACTTCCGAATATGGATTGATGAGATAAAATAGGGTATATCATCACATTACAATAAAATGTACAGAAATAGGAATATAAAAGAACATCCCCCAACATTACAAAGAGGAGCTTAAAAGTAGTGACTTAAAGGAGAGTACTTAAAAAGAAAGAGAGAGGTTAGATCTCTTACGAAAATTCGACAGCCTATCAGCGCCACTCAAAACTTCCAAAATGGATTGATGAGAGAGAATAGGGTCTCTTATCACATGAACATAAAAATTAAAGTAATATTAATATAAAATAACATCCCAATAACAATAAAGATGAGCTTTAAAAGGAATGACATTAAAGAGTGTACTTAAAAAGAAAGAGAGGTGTAGGATCCCTTACCTCGGGTCCGACTTGACACGATCGTTCTTTAATCTCATGAATAATAAACTTGAGTTAATTTATACTTCCTTAAGAACCTTTTTAAAGTTCATTATTTATTTTATATCACTTATTACCATGTTACAAACATTATTTAATCATTTAAGTTAATCATGTTTGTTTTGTCGATATTTGGTTCTTAAGTCGAAAGTGGACTTCTTACAATTACATGTTGTTCGTGTGGTCAAAGGTTCTTCATATCCAAATATGAAATTCCTGATTTGGATATCATATATATCATATAAATCCATCATATACATGTATTTATAAAATAACATAATCATTTAGAGGAAAGAAATGAAATGCACCGTTCATGGAGACGGTAAGTCATACGTACGCATGAACGCTACTTTCATTTCTATGTCGTATTAATGGAATTAAAACTATATGAGAGGTATTTATATTTTAATTCCAGAATTATATTAATAATTTAGATGTATCATACATCATATATATCCATTATATATATGTACTTATAATAGTACATTACATTTGGGGATAAGAAATGAAATGCACCGTTCATGGAGACGGTAAGCCGTACATACGCATAAACGCTACTTTCATTTCTATCTCATTCTTTAATGGAATGAAATAATAATGATATAGAGGTAAATAATAATTCCAGTATAAAATAATATATAATAACATTAAATCCATCCTTTATATGTCCCACGTATGGCATTAACGAATCACATCACTTTGAGGGGGCGGTAGTCCGCACTTCCTAAAATGAAGATATCGCGTATACCCATAATGGAAGCCATAAAGGTAATAAACAAATGAAAAATAAAGAAGCATAAGTAAAACATAAACATATTATATATCATATATAAAAATAGTGAAATCATAATGGCCACCTTTGAAGGTGTTAAATGAGTATTGAACAATCATCGTTTCGGGAGGCACAATTTCACCATCCACGGAAACCGTATGTTCTTTAATTATTTGATGTAGTTTTGTGAGAGTGTATCTCGAATAAATCTTATAAAAACATACTAGTATATTGAAGATACTGGTGTTGTTACAAAATAAATAAATAAAAAGAGTTTAGGGGGTTGGAGAAGCAAAATAAAACAAATGAACATGAGAGAATGAATTACCTTTAAAAGTGTAACTCCTTTTGATTTGAGCCTAAAGGCTTCCTTTGAATGGCTTCTGCCCAAAGGGAATCCTCTAGGATGAGGATAGTGATGTGGAGGGAGTAAATGGGCAGGGTTTGGCCGAGCCAAAGGCTTGAGGAGTGTGTGAAATGAGGTAGAGGTGGGGGCCTTTTATAAGAGGAGAGGAGGGTCACTTTTGGAAAGTAAGAAATATTACATTATTTGAAAATGTGTTTCGGTTTTAAAAGATCCCACATTTATATAATTCGTGGATAAGGTGATAAGGGTTCTAAATCCACCCATACAATAAGTTTTGGACATGTGTAGTTCATAGATTTTACATTATCTTTCCATTTTATTTAAATCGTCAAATAATGATGTCATCGCTGCATCATTATTATGTCATAAATAATTTATTTTATTTAATGCCTAAAAATTATAAAAATATCACTATGATGTAGTAAATCTTTTTATCTTTCAAATGACTATTTATAATAAAAATTTGGACTTGTGTAACCCCACTTAAAAACTGTTTTAGTAAAACAACTCATGTTTGTGTCAATTTAATTTTAACATTAAATAAAAATATATTATTGTCCATTTCCAACTAAAGTGGCTCCATGGGGTCCCCAAGTTGGCCCATGGCTTGTCTTGGTCGGCCATGACTCACCCAATAGGTTTAGTACAAGTTTCATGGTGTTTTCACATTCTTATAATATCATTTTTACCTTAAATGACACTAATTACCTCTAATCGCGATTAATGAAAAAAAAGTTACTATTCACCAAAAAATTATTTTCATCCCATTGAACCACATTTTACATACTAATGACAACCATGTATGTAGGATTTTCAAAATTCAATACACATTAGTGGAAAACTTTCATTTAACTGAAAATCAGTTTGCTTGATTACCACTTAGTGGTTTCACTATTCATCAAAAATTGGAGTTTTTCAGAAAAATACCAAAACTTCACCCTAAGATATATTTGATATTCCGAATTCAAAAATGAAGTCCGTTTTACAAAATTCAAAACATATTAGTCACATTAATTAATTTAATATTTAATTCCCGCTGTCAGAGCAAATAGCGTGTTTTTATAAAACTATAAGTATCAAAAGATTGACACTAGTTTACGTCTGATTTCAAAGTGAAATTAATTCCAACGACCACTATTGGATTTAATTGTAAAAATATTTTCTAATTTCACTTTAAAACCAATTCAAAATATAATCTAATCATATAAATAAATTAGATTAAAAAGATGTTTTGAATTAAAATACAACATTTTACACTATTCATTAAAAAAAATGAACATTATCGGAAAGATACCAAAAATTTACACAAAGTAAATTTTGATGTCCTGATTCTTAAGAAGAGTTTTATTTGGTCCAATAGAATGTATAAGAGTGAACAAAACTATATTTAATGACGGTTTGCCATCAAAAGGTGATAAGTGAACCTTTAGTGAAAACTAGGGCATACATGCCTAAAATTGAATTCTTTCCGTATTTTAAGACTATATCCTTTATTGGAGAAATGTAAAAACATTTAAAAACATATATAATCATATTTTAGTTATTTCTATCCATTCCCGCCATTACAACGGCTACATGTTAACTACCATTTAAAATAATATTATTTTATTATTAGAGTGCAACGTAAGATTCCCAAGAAACTCGTTGTTGCGTGTTGGGTACGCCATCGAGCATAGCGTCCCCTTTAAAGTCATTTAAATATTTTATTCACAAATATGGATAAATATGAAATTTTATATTCTTTATTTACCTGGGGTGTTACATCCTTCCCCCCTTTTGGGAATTTCGTCCTCGCAATTTTAAAATTGTGCTTGGAAACATCCTTGAAAGTCACACATCGGAACAAAAGTCGGTAAAACAAACACTTTAAAATAAAGAAAGATTAGTACACAGGTCACCCGAGTTAACCCATACTAGGATTACAAGTATGAAAATATGGACATGGAGGAAAAAACGAAGGGTCATGTTCTGATGGAGAGTGATAGAAAACATGTTTAGGAGAAAGTTAACCACGAGAAAATCACAAACTTGTGATGGGTTAAACGGTATTCGATTCCCCAGTAGGAAAAGTTAATAGACAACATTTTTGTTTTAAGTTACTTTTTATTGAGGAATTTATTCATAAGGAAACATAATCACTTATCATATTGACTTTCAACTTTTATTAGATTCCTTACACAAACTCATATTTTCTCCAAAAGACGAGTATTTAGGAAGACTTGTTCACATTAAGAGTACTATAATCAACTTCTAGAGAATCACCTAATCCACAAAATAGAACTATATACTTCCCATGTCTTTATACTTTAACCAAAACCAAAACCAAAAAGGCTAGTACAAGATCAGATAATCCAGAAAAGGATAACCCTTTATAAAAAGAAAATCTATTCTTAATCTCCAAAATTTGTCCAACAAAACCCAAAGTTCAACGAGGACCATTCTATAATCAATTTGTCCATAAAATTCTTCAAAGTAAACCAATATAAGATTGAAACCCAAATATTTGAAGGATTTAGTCGCATAGTCTTCCAAGATAAATCGTAACATTTATCTCCAAACAATATCAGTTGCTCCTAAAGTCTCGTTTTGAAAAGTAATTAACCTAATCACATATCCTCCATGATAGGTTAATCATTTTCATAAATAACCCAAAATCAACTTACTCTTAATTCATAAAATCATATAACTAGAATGAATCAGTCAAACTAACCAGGGACTTCATGTAGTCCAGTGGTAGGCGATAAATACCAGTCGCACATTGGTTGTGGGTTCGATTCCCGCAGCTTTGTCTGACGCGACGGGATGTCACACGGTCTACGTGTTGTCCTTTTTCCAAAACTATATAATTCTTAAAACATTCCCCAAAATGAGATAAAATCTTCAAGAATAATCATAACATATTTTAACCTCAATTTTATCTTATTCCTTTCATTTTCCATCATATCATAGAGTAACCCATAATTACCTAAAAATTAAGTATCATATAAACCCTAATGGTTACCTTAATAATTATTACCTGAATTGCCACATCGAGTTGGCCATCTCGTACATGATGCATTAGAGAACTCACCAAGGTTTAAGTGGTTGATCATGACTCCTTGATATTTGGTTTAGAACAACCACGAGTTTCCTCATTGAATCCTCCATTTTATCTAGTATCTTAGTCAGAGAACCACCACAGTTTCCTTCAAACTTGTTGTCTCTTTAGTGCCTGCTAGATCCATCCATTCACTAAAAATAGAAATGTCAGTGTGAGTATATCAACAAAACCATCATGTACTAATGAGGAAGGTAAACACTAAGATACACTTACTCATTCACTTTATCTAAAACTAGGACTCTTTCTGAAATCCTAACCATTATGGTAATGTCACTTATGCTTAAAGAATACCCTAACCTCTAAAGTTATGTAAACCGACCTTTGATACCAACTATAAGGCCCCAGCCTTAATCCTTACTTAATATTGAATTAAATGAGTAATTCACATTGAGGATCTTTTCAGGTTTAGAGTTTTAGAGAATTAGGACATAACTATTACATCTCAAAAGATTACAAAGTAGTCGCTTCTACTAAATTTCCATAAAATAAAAACTCTTTGAAAGAAACATGTATAGTTCCATGTTTTAGGTAGCCTGAATTTCCCTTGATCCCATCCTTGACCCTATTCCACGCTATTTCCTGTGAAAAATATTTCAAAAACATTGGATGAGCATAAGAAGCTTAGTAAGGGATACACAAAGAATGAAAACTGTTAGTTTTTCAAAACAACAAGTAAACAATGAATACTTTATCAATGTAATACTTTTCACCTTCATGAAGTAGTAAAAACTTTTCACTGAAAAAAAAAGTATCATTACTTACCTTTTTGTAACCAAAGGATTACCATAAAACCCATATAAAGAACACATAACATATATAAAGGTAACTTGGGACATAAACATACTTAAGTGTAATAACCATACGGTCGACTTCCACACATATCACTTAATGGAATAGCCATACAGCCAATTTCCATACATACTTAATGGAATAGCCATACAGCCGACTTCCATACCCAATGCATTGGAGGTTATAACGTAACCACCAGTCCTGGTATTCACGGCACCACCCGTCATATGGTTTATAATGTAACCACCCGTTAAAATGTCCAAGTACCAATATAAAATCATAAAACATAAAACCAATATAATGGAATGATAACATTTCCGCATCACAATATATCATAATATAATCCTTTATCAAAACCATTTAAAACATTTAATAAAGAGATTTTGAATCAAAGTGTCCCATACCACCTTGAAGCTTAAAATTTTAAACCATTAATATCCATATAAATAAATCCTTAAAACCATTTTGAAAACATGGATATTAATAAGAACAAATAATTAAAACATTTAAAATGACATTTTGGTTAAAGGGGTTTTACCAAAATTAGAGACACTTGAATACAATAATTGAGGAATAACATTTAGTCAGAACATTATAATATCATGAGAATAAATGGATTCATGATATAATACTCCAAAGGACAGTATATACCCCATATAAGAGTGAATTGCTGCATAACAACAATGAACCCTCAATAGAAATGTCAAATGTGATGAAATCCCTTATAAAGAATGTATCCTTAAATTAAGGACAAATCAATCTCAAAAAATATGTGTGACAAATATAAATACACCCAATATAAGTGGATATTAAGTGTAAAACAATAAAAGTACATTCACACATATTCAATGGATGACATATTCAATGACTACATGTTCAACCCAAAGAAATCGAAATTGGGTTAAAAAGTTCCCTTGACAGCCTAACGGCATCACATCAAAATGAGTTGATGAGAGATAAAAAGTGTATCTCATCACTTGGACATAAAATTTACATCAATAAGGATATATGAGAACATATACCAACATAACAATATGTAAATTAAAAGACCCAACAAAAGAAGTCTTTTAAAAAAGAGGAGGGTGAAAGGTTCCCTTACCGACTTGGGTATCTTTCAAAACATACACCCCATGAAAGGAGGACAATAGATCATTGATGTAAATACTCATAAACGAAAGTATATTACACAAAGAGTAGAATAATGGGCAGTAAATACACCACTCAATGGAATTTGTGGCAAATGTAGCATAAATCTCACGAGAATAAAAGTGAGATGAAAAATCCCTTACGAAAATTCGGCAGCCTAACGGCGCCACATAAAACTTCCGAATATGGATTGATGAGATCAAATAGGGTATCTCATCACATTACAATAAAATGTACAGATATAGGAATATAAAAGAACATCCCCCAACATTACAAAGAGGAGATTAAAAGTAGTGACTTAAAGGAGAGTACTTAAAAAGAAAGAGAGAGGTTAGATCTCTTATGAAAATTCGATAGCCTATCGGCGCCACTCAAAACTTCCAAAATGGATTGATGAGAGAGAATAGGGTCTCTCATCACATGAACATAAAAATTACAGTAAGATTAATATAAAAGAACATCCCAATAACAATAAAGGTGAGCTTTAAAAGGAATGACATAAAAGAGTGTACTTAAAAAGAAAGAGAGGTGTAGGATCCCATACCTCGGGTCCGACTTGACTCGATCGTTCTTTAATCTCCTGAATAATAAACTTGAGTTAATTTATACTTCCTTAAGAACCTTTTTAAAGTTCATTATTCCTTTTATATCACTTATTACCATGTTATAAACATTATTTAATCATTTAAGTTAATCATGTTTGTTTTGTCGATATTTGGTTCTTAAGTCGAAAGTGGACTTCTTACAATTACATGTTGTTCGTGTGGTCAAAGGTTCTTCATATCCAAATATGACATTCCTGATTTGGATATCATATATATCATATATATCCAGCATATACATGTATTTATAAAATCACATAATCATTTAGAGGAAAGAAATGAAATGCACCGTTCATGGAGACGGTAAGCCGTACGTACGCATGAACGCTACTTTCATTTCTATGTCATATTAATGGAATTAAAACTATATGAGAGGTATGTATATTTTAATTACAGAATTATATTAATCATTTAGATGTATCATACATCATATATATCCATTATATATATGTACTTATAATAGTACATTACATTTGGGGATAAGAAATGAAATGCACCGTTCATGGAGACGGTAAGCCGTACGTACGCATGAACGCTACTTTCATTTCTATCTCATACTTTAATGGAAAGAAATAATAATTATACAGAGGTAAATAATAATTCCAGTATAACATCATATATAATAACATTAAATGCATCCTTTATATGTCCCACGTATGTCATTAACGAATCACATCACTTTGAGGGGGCGGTAGTCCGCACTTCCTAAAATGAAGATATCGTGTATACCCATAATGGAAGCCATAAAGGTAAGAAACAAATGAAAACTAAAGAAGAATAAGTAAAACATAAACATATTATATATCATATATAAAAATAGTGACATCATAATGGCCACCTTTTAAGGTGTTAAATGAGTATTGAACAATCATCGTTTCGGAAGGCACAATTTCGCCATCCACGGAAACCGTATGTTCTTTAACCATTTGATGTAGTTTTGTGAGAGTTTAGCTCTAATAAATCTTATAACAACATCCTAGTATATTTACGATACTGGTGTTGTTACAAAAGAAATAAATAAAAAGAGTTTAGGGGGTTGGAGAAGCAAAATAAAACAAATGAACATGAGAGAATGAATTACCTTTAAAAGTGTAACTCCTTTTGATTTGAGCCTAAAGGCTTCCTTTGAATAGATTCTGCCCAAAGGTAATCCTCTAGGATGAGGAGAGGGATGTGGAGGGAGTAAATGGTCAGGGGTTGGCCGAGCCAAAGGCTTGAGGAGTGTGTGAAATGAGGTAGAGGTGGGGGCCTTTTATAAGAGGAGAGGAGGGGCACTTTTGGAAAGTAAGAAATATTACTTTATTTGAAAATGTGTTTCGGTTTTAAAAGATACCACATTGATATAATTCGTGGATAAGGTGATAAGGGTTCTAAATCCACCCATCCAATAAGTTTTGGACATGTGTAGTTCATATATTTTACATTATCTTTCCATTTTATTTAAATCATCAAATAATGATGTCATCGCTGCATCATTATTATGTCATAAATAATTTATTTTATTTAATGCCTAAAAATTATAAAAAAATCACTATGATGTATGAAATCTTTTTATCTTTCCAATTACTATTTAAAAAAAAAATTTGGACTTTTGTAACCCCACTTAAAAACTGTTTTAGTAAAGCAACTCATGTTTGTTTCAATTTAATTTTAACATTAAATAAAAATATATTATTGTCATTTTCCAACTAAAGTGGCTCCATGGGGTCCCCAAGTTGGCCCATGGCTTGTATTGGTCGGCCATGACTCACCCAATAGGTGTAGTACAAGTTTCATGGTGTTTTTACATTCTTATAATATCATTTTTACCTTAAATGACACTAATTACCTCTAATCGCGATTAATGAAAAAAAAGTTACTATTCACCAAAATATTATTTTCATCCCATTGAACCACATTTTACATAATAATGACAACCATGTATGTCGGATTTTCAAAATTCAATACACATTAGTGGTAAAATTTCATTTAACTGAAAAATCAGTTTGCTTGATTACCACTTAGTGGTTTCACTATTCATCAAAAATTGGAGTTTTTCAGAAAAATACCAAAACTTCACCCTAAGATATATTTGATATTCCGAATTCAAAAATGAAGTCCGTTTTAAAAACTTCAAAACATATTAGTCACATTAATTAATTTAATAATTAATTCCCGCTGTCAGAGCAAATAGCGTGTTTTTATAAAACAATAAGTATCAAAAGATTGACCCTAGTTTAAGTCTGATTTCAAAGTGAAATTAATTCCAACGACCACTATTGGATTTAATGGTAAAAATATTTTCTAATTTCACTTTAAAAACAATTAAAAATATAATCTAATCATATAAATAAATTATATTAAAAAGAGGTTTTGAATTAAAATACAACATTTTACACTATTCATTAAAAAAATGAACATTATCGGAAAGATACCAAAAATTTACACAAAGTAAATTTTGATGTCCTGATTCTTAAGAAGAGTTTTATTTGGTCCAATAGAATTTATAAGAGTGAACAAAACTATATTTAATGACGGTTCGCCATCAAAAGGCGATAAGTGAACCTTTAGTGAAAACTAGGTCATACATACCTAATATTGAATTCTTTCCGTATTTTAAGCCTATATCCTTTATTGGAGAAATGTAAAAACATTTAAAAACATATATAATCATATTTTAGTTATTTCTATCCATTACCGCCATTACAATGGCTACATGTTAACTACCATTTAAAATAATATTATTTTATTATTAGAGTGCAACATAAGATTCCCAAGAAACTCGTTGTTGCGTGTTGGGTACGCCATCGAGCATAGAGTCCCCTTTAAAGTCATTTAAATATTTTATTCACAAATATGGATAAATATGAAATGTCATATTCTTTATTTACCTGGGGTGTTACAATATTTCACCCTAATTGTTTTTGTATACTAAGGAAAAAATAGGTCAGATTACTTCTCATTCATCTCTTTAACGAGGTCTTCAGTTTTTCCTATTATAATTTCCATTGGTTAGAAATTATTTATGCATCACAATGGTACCTTTGGATTTTTTTTTTCAAAATCATCTACTTCTTTTTCCCAAAAAACTCCTCATAAATCTTGTATTATATCATTAGAAGCATCGATACATCATAAAAAAGGTATTTACTATATTAAATTTTGACACATCATCTTGAACATGTTTTTTTATAAAAAATTCTTAATAATTCATTTTCAAATATTTCAAAATTGGGTTTTCGTAAAGCAGTTTTCATATATCCCAAAGGGCAGAAATCTATAATTTGATAAATATAGTCTTATTGAAGGTCTCCCTCTTCTTCAGCATCTATAATATCATTTCGGGTAACCTAATTTTGAAATAATGTGATGAATTTTAAAAGACCATGATGGTACTTCCCACATGTAGTGGGGTAAGAATGTTGAGAGCACAAGATTCTCTAATAGATGGTACTTGATCCTTGAAAGAATCATTAAATGATAGAGGTACTGGAGGCCTCATAATGTTTTTCACATGTAACTTAGATATTTGAAAAAATTTCAATGCAATCTATGCATAACTTTTAGATAATCATTGCAAGATGTTATTCAAGAAGAGAGAGAAGAGTTGTTTGTAATCTTCCTCCTTCCATGTTTTAAATAAGAATAATAATATAAAATCATGGGGTTTCTATATGTTTATAATAATAATGTAAAAAATAAAACAATGGACAGAGAACGATAAATGTTTAATTGAATAGTATACCCTAACATGTGATACCCTAAATTTTTATCTAGGTTATCCATGATCTATTTATTAACAGATATCTTTAGGGAATTTTTTATTCCCTTAATAATGGTGTAAACTATAATTATAGATTTACCAAATCATATCTTTTGGGATTGTGGAACCAAGAGTGCAGTAGGGCCTATTTTCTTGCAGTACTTCCTGTTCGAGTCTAGCTCTAAGCGGTGTTTTCAGGATTTACCCCTAGATACATATGTGCCAGAGCCACCTCTACTTGTTCGTATTTAGATTGGGATGTACTTAATTGATAAAACACATAGTCTATACTCACCAAAATTTATGTATTTGTTATTATACTTAGTAGTATCCCTATGTATTTCACTAGGGTTTTTTAATCCTAACCCCATAAATTACTAAACTTATCTTCTAATACCAACTATAACAACCATGCTCTTTATTACACACTTTAACATGATTCATTACATAAACATGCCCCAAATACAAGTCTGAGGAATGATAAGTCTACATTCATAAAAAATTAAGAACATTACATAAAAACATATAGCATAAAACACCATATCATTATTGAATACTTCCTTTACATTACTACAACATTACTTCATACTTAGCATTGCATGTGATAACCTGAAGACATACAGAAGAAAAGGGTGTTCTATAAAGCCTAGTAAGGAAGTAAACAATGAATTACATTAAGAAAAATAGCTATTTTTGGAAATAGCAATATCAAGGGATCATAATAGAAACATGAACATAAAGGCATGATATATCATGATTATCATAACACGGAGATGTTTCAACAACATTTATCATGATATTAGCATGAACCAAGGCTCATTGCACCTGAAGAATGATTAAATCCACATTGAACTTGAATTAGCATGAGTAAACCCTCATTTAATTTGAATTAGTATGACTAAAAAATAATTTCACATGGAATATCATGATACTATTCTTTACCCAATGCATTGGAATGCTATTAGGGTGCACCCTTCTTAATCATTCCATTTCATGCATAAGTGTTCCATATAGATCATACAACATGGAATCATTAAACATCCATGTTTATTACATGATAAAAGAATGTGGAATACATATATGATACTATATATTCAATATGTAAATGTGTATAAAGATGAATACCCTTGAAAGAGAAATGGGAATGGTATTCACAACATAATGAATTTGTCTTGGAAAATCGAAGTTCAATTTCGGCAGCATAACGACGTGACATTTGTATTCCTAAAATTGGGTTATGAGAGAGAAAGGGGTATCTCATAATATTTTGATGAAATGGACAATAAGGGGGTTATATAGATACACGTACCAACATATGCAATTGAATTAAATTAATATTATAAAAGAATTTCTGGAAATCTAAATGAGGAGAAATCCCTTACGAAATTTCGGCATGGAAACAGTTGTACATGGGAGGAATTAATGAGAAAGAAAGAAGTATCTAATAATTCAAAACTAAGGATTTTAGTATGGGGGAGGTTTGAAATCATAACCCAACATTTGAAATTGAAAATAAAATGGTATAACAACATATAGAAATTTGGACAAAAATGAGAAGGGAAGAAATCCATTACATGGAAGTGTGATCCCAATGGCTTGGGAGAGGCTCGAGAGAGGATTATAGGGAGTTATGGGCTCCATTGGAGGATTCTAGAGAGGTTATTGGAGGACTTGGTCAATATCCAAATGGTTTGAGTGAAGAGTAATGGGAGATTGAGTGGGTTTTTAGAAGAAAGGAGAGGGAAATCTTTATTAGTAAGGTTTTGGACTCCACACATTAATATAATCAAAACCACAAACCAAATGATGGTGTTTGACCATTATTTTTGACAAATTATAGTGGAAAAAGTATTTTATAAGTAAAATGTCCGAACTTATTAAAATATTAGGCCATCTTATGCGGAGGTGAGTTACACTCTCTAGGAAATCATTTTCTAATGCTAGAATGTTTTTTAAGTCTTAGAGGGTCAACTAAGGCTTTGTAAAATAAATAAAACCAACATAAAATCAGATTATATTAAATTTAAAACATATATTGAATGAATATATCATTTATATTATTTTATTACATCACTATTGGGTCATTATGATGTCATAAAAAACATATTATATTTATACAGTATTTTATTTTTACCCAAAAATTCGACTCTCTCAGAAAATTATGAAAAAAATTACTGTTGGATAATTATTATGTCCTGATTCAAAAAATAATATTCATATAATATAAATAATTTTCTAAATATTTGAATTTATACTTTTAAAATAAAAACATTCATTTATTGAAAAATAATCGGTTTTGACCAATATAGTTTACAAACCTTAAAAAAGTTAAATTTGTCTTTATAAAAACTGTACGATATTTTATATTTAATAAAATTAATTTAATAATGATATTTTAATAAAATATTATTTATTTAAAAAATACATTAATTTAATAAATTCATTTTCATAATTGGATTTGAATATTAACCAAAGATTCTTTTTATGATTTAAAAATCATTTAAAAAGTAATATTAAAAGAAATAAAGTATATTAATTATTCTATACAAAAATAATGTAATGATAGGGTCTTGATACATGTAAATTTATTAAACCATCATACACCCTTTGTTTAAGGTGTGGGATGGTGGGGCATTCATGGGGTCATTTCATGGATGTGGTTTTTTCTTGATCTCGATGATCTTAAAATTCTCCCATAGGTGATTTTGTTCAAGAATTACATATTGAACCTCATATTTGGCTAGATACCGAGTTAATCTTAGTGACATTACCAAATTCCCGAACTCTGAAAAATAGGCTTCATATGGAACAATTATACAGGTAGAGGCCTTCCACATTTCTTTTTGAATTAATTTTTCCATTGTTAATTCTATTTAATAATAATAATTATATTTTTAAAATTATTATTATTTCTAACTGTCATATTTATCTTCAGTCATAATTTACTAATGGTAATATAACGGTTGAAAACTGATATTTACATTTTGATTTATACTTATATAGTTATAATTAATGGGATAGAGTAAAACATATATTTTTAGGAAACAATATATTATTCAAAAGTTTGGGTCATTACAATACTATTGGAAATATTGATGTTTTTTATTATGAAATCTCAAAGAGTAATATGTGTTTTACTAAGAATTTACAAACTAATAACCTTGGTGAAATGTCCCTTGATGGTAATATACATTTTTAAATATATGTTGAAAATTATTCTTCTCTGTCATTTGATGAGGATGATATAATGAGAAATGATGAAACGATCGAACATATAACATGCCTATAGATAAATAATAAAATGTTATAAAGAGAACATAATTTTTCTAAGGATAGTGCAGTAAAATATATTTAATGGGTTATTAAGGATACATCATAAATTTTAGTTTTAACGTAAATTTCTTATTCTAAATCAAAATTAACATTTACCAATGATGATTATAATTTAGTACTTAAGATAAATTAAAAAGTCTCAAAGATATATTTTTTAAAATTAACATTATTTGGGGAAAATTTTGATGAACTCCTTAAATATTTTAAAATAATCAAAATATTTTAGAGTTGGATTCACTTCTAAAAAATAATGTTTTCACTCTATAAAATTTATTATAAAAAATTACACATTTATATAAACAATTTCAAAGAGGGGGTCACTGGAGAATTATTTTCTCTAAATAAAGATCAATCTATTATATATATTTCTATGGAATTGGTAGTTATACAATATATTTGGGTTTAAAAATATTGATTTCTTAATGTTTTTTTGATAACATTTATAGACCTAAGATATTCTGAGTACACAGCTCTAATGTTTTCCAGTTTATAAGAAAATATACATACGAAACACCATTGGGTAATATTGTAGAGACCCGTATCCTGACGTACATTGACATTACATTACATTTGCGGAATACTTGGTACATAACAATAACACACACAGAAGGATCGTAATAGTTTAGTGTCTTTGGAAACTCGGAACATAATCTTCTAATCGTGGTGAAAGATCTTCAATATCTCCCATAAAGATCTTCCTTTTTTTTACCTAAAACCCTTTTTTATATCCTGGGGAAAAGAAAACATATAAGGGTGAGCTCAAATTCTCAGTAAGGGAAATCAAAAGAAATATCAATCAGATCATATACATAAGCACATAACTTTTGGAAATCTTAACCTGCAAAAGAGATCATAATTTCATAACATGGGGTAAATCATGGCTGTGAAATGTAATCACAATAATCATAACTTAAAACATGAAACTTTGTGGCATTCACACATAATCATAGAGAATCATTTCTTGTTAGTCAAGACTCATTGCCAAGACTATCTTAGTGGACAAAGTCCCTTTCTGAATCGAGTAACCCTCGTTTCAGTCCTGTTTCACTGAACCGGTATAACCTACCGTTCCAGCCCTGTCTATCTCATGAGATATAAAATCTTTACCCAATGCATTGGAGGGAGATAAAGGTTCCACCCATCTTATAATGAATCCTTTCTTTTGTGTTCCACATAATCATAAAACATACATCATCACATAACACATGTAACAAAAATGGGATTCTTGAAACATCATGACATCATAAATAAATTCATATAAGATTAAGGAATTCATAAAAATAATTCCATCAAAACATGATCAAATCAATTTAATAATAGGGATAAAAACAGAACCCTTTATTATCTTAGATGGAAAATAATTTTGATAAAACACTTGAACTCCATTCTTGAGGAAAATATCCTTTCTTCTTCAAAAACATTTTCCTTTCTTAACATGTCTTACAATTTAAAACTAAAAGAAGTTGATTAAAAATAAAAATGAAAACTTGTAAAGGAAGCTTCTTGGAAATAATGTTTTAAAAATACATTCATGCCGTATAAGTTAAAAACAACATTCTTCTCGTACTTTTGTCGGAAAAGTCAAAAAAGTACCTCGTACGAAAAAAGACAAAAGATTCCTTTCATATCTTTTACTAAAAACTCACTGAAGGGTAAAATTGGATTTAAACAATTGTAGGTGGATGGAAATAATATTACATATTGAGGAAATATGGATGTGGATGATAAAATACACCCCAGTAAATACTTACGAATAAACAATCTCGGATAAAAATGAGATTGGGATATTTCCCTTACCTTAGGTCCGATTTGCTTCGTATGTGTCCGAACCTCCTGTATAATGATTTAAATAATGTCATTCACTTATTACAGAATCATATTCATTGTTATGATGTCATATATAGTTCACTTATGACATTATATTACCCGTTCTTTTGTAAATTCCATGTTAAAGAAGCGTTTTGGGTAAAATCGTTTCATTTATCGTAGGTGTTTTGACTTGTTGTTCTTGACATTATTATTAATTATATCATGATTTACTTACTTCCAGAATATAAAATATGATTTATATATCATATATATTCAGTATATATATATATATAATAGATATATAAATGAAATGAAAAACACCGTTCATGGAGATGGTAGCCCGTACGTACGCATGAACGCTGTTTTGCTTTCCTTATTGTCTTGAATGGAAGTAAGTAGATGACATACATATATATATATACATAAATCCAGTATCTTTGTAATGTAATATATTTCATTATTATTTCTTATATATACTTTATAATCATTCTTAAATGGTTAACATGGAGAATGAATCTCATCGTGTCGTGGAGACGGTAGTCCATACGTACGCACAAGCGATGATATCATTTCCATAAATATTGAATTGAATTGGAGTGGATTATAAAATATATCAGAATCAATATGATGTTGTAATAACTATGTATAGTTATTCTTTACACCATTATACCCATCCATGTAAGGTGGTGGTGGAAAATAGAATACACCACGGCGTGGAGACGGTATTCCATACGTACGCACGCGCGGTGATTTCTTTTTCTGTAGGATGGATAGATGGTGAAATAGGGTTGTTTCATACTTATAATAACATATCAGTATATGAGTGATACTGATGTTATTACTTCATAATGAAACAACCTAAGAAGAAGAAGTGGAAGAAGAAATAAAGATGAAAGAATTGGTAACGGTAATTACCTCTTCTTTGAAGCGCCTCTTTGAGACCTCCTCTTAGGGCACTAAAATTGGTCTTTGAGGAAGAACAGAACCTCTAGGATGTTGCTAGGGAAGTGGAGAAGAGATTTTGGCAGGGGTTGGCCGAGCTTGAGTGCTCAAATTGGTGTGAGGAGGAGGGGGAGGAGGTGTCCTTTTATAAGGGAGGAGAGGGGCACCTTAGGAATATCTCAAAATATTATTTTATATTAAAGTCAAAATCGGTTTATAATGGTTCCAAATGGTCTTATTTCGAAGCTAAAGTGGTGATGGGTCGAAATCCTATCATCCAATAGTATTTAGACAAGTTTAGGGTGTTATTTTAACCTTATCAATTAGATTTAACTCTAAGTTAAATAATTTAACTTTTACCGTGTCTTTTTGTTTTCTTTCACTATATGGTTAATACACTTACTATAACATACCAAACGAACCCCAAATTGTTTATTATTAATATATATAATCTTATCTAAGTCATTTGTCCGAACCTTAGATTTTTAGGAATAAAATAACAATTAATAATATAATATTTGTTTTAAAAACTATTTTATGTCAATTTTGACACTATTTGGTACATGATTTTTATGAAATTCATAACAGAATGATAAGTTCGAACCAAGTTACTTAAATCAACAATAACATGTCATATTAACCTAGAAAATTAGTGTAAGTCATAAAAAGTCTCAAATTATATTCATTTGAGCATTTATAACATCAATTATGTTAATATTTCCTTAAAAGGGTAATTACTGCATCATCGTTGTGTCATATATAAATTAATTTATTTAAAGTCTAAAAATTATATATAAAATATAATTATGTAGGAAATCTTTTTATATTTCTAATAAATATTTATAGTCGAATTTATCTTATGTATAACCCCATATTAAAAATGTTTTAGTTATTAAACTTTGATTTTAACTATTTTAACTATTCATTAAATAAAATAATATTAAATGTCATAATCTAATCCAAGTGGACCTAAATGGTCATATTATATTCATAAGGTTGTTTTTGGTCGAATTACACTTATCCAATAGAATTAGGACATGTGTTAGGGTAATAGTAATATCATATTTACCCTTAGTTACCCTATTTACTATTAACCGTGGTAAATAAAAGTAAAAAGTTACTATTCACCAAAAATTATTTTCATCTCATTGAACCACATTTTACTTACTGACATCAACCGTGTCTCTCGGATTTTTGAAATTCCATTCACAGAAGCGGTAAAATTATGTTTTATGAAAAGTTCAGTTTTTTAACTACCACTTAGTAGTTTCACTATTCATCAAAAATTGATGTTTTTCAGAACAATGTCAAAATTTCATTCTAAGCTATATTTCATATTCCGAATTCAAAAATGAAGTCTATTTTACCAAATTCATAACATAGAAGTTGCATTAATTAATTTTATAATTAAATCCCGCTGTTAAAACAAATAGCGTGTTTTTAAGAAACAATATCTATCAAAAGATTGACACTTGTTTATGTCTGGTTTAAATGTGAAATTACATCCAATGACCAAAATTGTATTAAATTGTAAAAATATATTCTAAATATACTTTAAAAACACTCAAATTAATAATTTATCACTATTAATTATTTCGATTGAAAAAAGTTGTTTTTAACTAAAATTTAGTAATTTTCACTATTCATCAGAATATGAAAGTTATCCGAAAAGTACCAAAATATCACCTTAGGCTAAATTCGATACTCTGAATCCAAAAATGAAGTCCATTATGAGAGATAAAATTTCTAAAATTTTAAAAAGTGGTTATTACTATTCATAACTGCTAGTTTTAATAATATATTAATAGCATATCGTTGTTTCGTGAGACTCGTTATTGCGTACTACACACGCTATCAAGGAAGGTCGCGATTGCGTGTAATGCAAGGCAAATCAAGGATGCGTGTTGTGGAAGCTCATTTTGGTGTAGCGTACAACACAAGACATTAGTGAAATTAAAAATAATATTTTTCATAAAATCTCGGGATGTTACATTCTACCCCCCTTAAAAGGAATTTCTCCCTCGAAATTCGTCGGGGTTATAAATGGTTTACTATTTGAAAGTTTCTTTAATAGAAACCCACATCGTAAAAAGGAATACCAAAACCAATCTTTAAAAACAAAAGTATGAAACTTAACGGTTACCCAAATAAACTAATCACTGGGTTTCCACATAGGTGAAAATATGGATATAGAAGAGAAATCTAACCATCATGTTCTGATGGAGAGTGGTAGAGAACATGGCTATGGAAAATCCCGCAATCACAAAGCCATAAATTTGTGACGATCTAAGGTACCATCTGATTCATCAGATATAAGATCACTAGGAAAACATTTTTGGTTTTCAAGATCATTTCCCTAAATTTGATGAATTAAAAGAAATACTTACATGATTTTGGTACAATCTCACTGTTGTTTGTGCCTTGAACAATTTCCACTTCATCTCTTAAATAAATTAAGTTGAATTTGTTATTCGTGAAGTGTTAGCAGATCATGTGATAGAATGACGGGTCATTCCATCTGTCTCAAACAAAAGGTTAGCAAAAATTATATACATAAGTCGATCTATAGTGAGATTAATCATATATGGTTCCTAAAATGGACTTATACATCATATATCATAAAACTAGTTTCTACTAAACAGGGACTTCCTGTAGGCCAGTGGTAGGCGATAAAGGCCAGTCGCATTTCGGTTGTGGGTTCGATTTCCATAGCCTTGTCCGACGCGATGGGCTGTCGCCCGTCCTGCAGGTTGACCTTTTTCTAAAACTATATTACTATAACATCCCATCAATAATATCGAAAAAAAACTTCTATCCTTAATCAATACTAACTTATGTCCAACATAATCCATTCCAATCTTTAGGCTTATCCATAATACTGCAGTCCGCTCTCATAACAAAGTGAAATCGATTACCAGAGATTTAATACCATCGTTGATCCCCATATATCATAAGATATGTTTTGTTGGTCCCATTCCAAACATTCAAAGTCCTTAATCATGTATTCTCTTAAATACCTTAGTGAAAACATGAATGCAGTTAAAAGTTAACACCTTCCACATACCAAAATCCTCAAAATTCTATATACTCAAACCATGATATCACTTAGTCCTTATATCAATCATGAGCTCATGAATACTGTCAAACATTTCATTTTCTCCTTATCCCTTCATTATGCACATATCATCTACTTTCCAAAATATTTGAATCACTTTTCATGGTTACCGGTACCTTAAAATTATTGAAAACCACAATAGACCAATACATAAATATTTCAATACACCATAAAAGTACCTCAACACCATTATTCTTGAATACCAATACATGAACACTTCAGTCCATCCACTTCAATGATTGTCCTGGAATAAGTCCTTCCTTGATTTAGAAGTAACTTTTTAGGTCAGGGCATTGAGTTGGGTAATGCCCATGTTCTCCACAAATAAGACATTGAACTCCATAACAGTCTGTCACTCTATGACCCTTTTCTCCACACAGATAACATCGGTCCCTCCATTTGAGGTATTCCTCAAGGTTCTTCTTCCCTTCTTTATAAATCTCAATCTTTCTTTCTTGATGCTCCTCAACATGCAAACATGCATAATAGTTTATCTTCCTCTTCTTTGATGAATTAGGCATACCACTAAATTTCTCCTTGTTAATCATATATCGTGATGACTGATTCGTCATAATCACAATATCTTTCTCTCTAGGCATTACACAATTTTGTTTCTCATAGTCACCAATTTGTCCATTGGATTCAATGTTAACCGAATTCCTTCTGGTTCCCTCCATTAACTAAAACACAAAAAGAATTCTGTGAGAGGCGAAATCATTCTAGGGAAAACAACATTATAAAGGGGGAGTACCTTCAATATCTAACATCTTAGGTTTAATTCTATGATCGTTAGTGTAGTTCTAGTACTATAACCTATACGTATACTTAACCTTAGAGACATCCCTAGACATACCTTAGAAATATCTCTAGGGATCTCACTAACGTTTTCGCATCCTAGTTTCCAAAGGTTGACTAAAACTTTCCTCTGATATCAACTGTAACGGTCTGGAATTACTTCCAGTGGACTATAATTGATACCTATCAGGGCACTCCATGGGCGGCTACACCCCCTGGGCGGGACACACCACCATCCCTAGTGGAATCCATTTCCGCATGAAGCCCTTGGGCGGAGAGCCATGCTTCGTCCAACGCTCACATGTGAGAGTTCCCAAGGATCGGATACATTCCTACCTCCTTTTACTCTAATACCAACTGTAGAGACCCGTATCCTGACGTACATTGACATTACATTACATTTTCGGAATACTTGGTACATAACAAAAACACACACACAAGGATCGTAATAGTTTAGTGTCTTTGGAAACTCGGAACATAATCTTCTAATCGTGGTGAAAGATCTTCAATATCTCCCATAAAGATCTTCCTTTTTTTTACCTAAAACCCTTTTTTATATCCTAGGGAAAAGAAAACATATAAGGGTGAGCTCAAATTCTCAGTAAGGGTAAACAAAAGAAATATCAATCAGATCATATACATAAGCACATAACTTTTGGAAATCTTAACCTGCAAAAGAGATCATAATTTCATAACATGGGGTAAATCATGGCTGTGAAATGTAATCACAATAATCATAAAATAAAACATGAAACTTTGTGGCATTCACACATAATCATAGAGAATCATTTCTCGTTAGTCAAGACTCATTGCCAAGACTATCTTAGTGGACAAAGTCCCTTTCTGAATTGAGTAACCCTCGTTTCAGTCCTGTTTCACTGAACCGGTATAACCTACCATTCCAGCCCTGTCTATCTCATGAGATATAAAATCTTTACCCAATGAATTGGAGGGATATATAGGTCCCACCCATCTTATAATTAATCCTTTCTTATGTGTGCCACATAATCATAAAACATACATCATCGCATAACACATGTAACAAAAATGGGATTCTTGAAACATCATGACATCATAAATCAATTAATATAAGATAAAGGAATTCATAAAAATAATTCCATCACAACATGATCAAATCAATGTAATAATAGGGATAAAAAGAGAACCCTTTATTATCTTAGATGGAAAATAATTTTGATAAAACACTTGAACTCCATTCTTGAGGAAAATATCCTTTCTTCTTCAAAAACATTTTCCTTTCATAACATGTCTTACAATTTAAAACTAAAAGAAGTTGATTAAAAATAAACTTGAAAACTTGTAAAGGAAGCTTCTTGAAAATAATGTTTTAAAAATCCATTCATGCCGTATAAGTTAAAAACAACATTCTTCTCGTACTTTTGTCGGAAAAGTCAAAAAAGTACCTCGTACGAAAAACGACAAAAGATTCCTTTCATATCTTTTACTAAAAACTCACCAAAGGGTAAAATTGGATTTAAAAAATTTTAGGTGGATGGAAATAATATTACATATTGAGGAAATATGGATGTGGATGATAAAATACACCCCAGTAAATACTTACGAATAAACAATCTCGGATAAAAATGAGATTGTGATATTTCCCTTACCTTAGGTCCGATTTGCTTCGTATGTGTCCGAACCTCCTGTATAATGATTTAAATAATGTCATTGACTTATTACAGAATCATATTCATTGTTATGATGTCATATATGGTTCACTTATGACATTATATTACCCGTTCTTTTGTAAATTCCATGTTAAAGAAGCGTTTTGGGTAAAATCGTTTCATTTATCGTAGGTGTTTTGACTTGTTGTTCGTGACATTATTATTACTTATATCATGATTTAATTACTTACAGAATATAAAATATGATTTATATATCATATATATTCAGTATATATATATATAATAGATAGATAAATGAAATGAAAAACACTGTTCATGGAGACGGTAGTCCGTACGTACGCATGAACGCTGTTTTCCTTTCCTTATTGTCTTGAATGGAAGTAAGTATATGACATACATATATATATATATACATAAATACAGTAGCTGTGTAATGTCATATATTTCATTATTATTTCTTATATATACTTTATAATCATTCTTAAATGGTTAACATGGAGAATGAATCTCATCGCGTCGTGGAGACGGTAGTACGTACGTACGCACAAGCGATGATATCATTTCCATAAATATTGAATTGAATTGGAGTGGATTATACAATATATCAGAATCAATATGATGTTGTAATAACTATGTATAGTTATTCTTTACACCATTATAACCATCAATGTAAGGTGGGGGTGGAAAATAGATTACACCACGGCGTGGAGACGGTATTCCGTACGTACGCACGCGTGGTGATTTCTTTTTCCGTAGGATGGATAGATGGTGAAATAGGTTTGTTTCATACTTATAATAACATATCAGTATATGATTGATACTTATGTTATTACTTCATAATGAAACAACCTAAGAAGAAGAAGTGGAAGAAGAAATAAATATGAAAGAATTGGTAACGGTAATTACCTCTTCTTTGAAGCGCCTCTTTGAGACCTCCTCTCAGGGCACTAAAATTGGTCTTTGTGGAAGACCAGAACCTATAGGATGTTGCTAGGGAAGTGGAGAAGAGATTTTGGCAGGGTTTGGCCGAGCTTGAGTGCTCAAATTGGTGTGAGGAGGAGGGGGAGGAGGTGTCCTTTTATAAGGGAGGAGAGGGGCACCTTAGGAATATCTCAAAATATTATTTTATATTAAAGTCAAAATCGGTTTATAATGGTTCCAAAGGGTCTTATTTCGAAGATAAAGTGGGGATGGGTCGAAATCCTATCATCCAATAGGATTTAGACAAGTTTATGGTGTTATTTTAACCTTATCAATTAGATTTCACTCTAAGTTAAATAATTTAACTTTTACCGTGTCTTTTTGTTTTCTTTCACTATATGGTAAATACACTTACTATAAAATGCCAAACGAACCCAAAATTGTTTATTATTAATATATATAATCTTATCTAAGTCATTTGGCCGAACCTTAGATTTTTAGGAATAAAATAACAATTAATAATATAATATTTGTTTTAAAAACTATTTTATGTCAATTTTGACACTATTTGGTACATGATTTTTATGAAATTCATAAAAGAATGATAAGTTCGAACCAAGTTACTTAAATCAACAATAACATGTCATATTAACCTAGAAAATTAGTTTAAGTCATAAAAAGTCTCAAATTACATTCATTTGAGCATTTATAACATTAATTATGTTAATATTTCCTTAAAAGGGTAATTACTACATCATCGTTGTGTCATATATAAATTAATTTATTTAAAGTCTTAAAATTATAAATAAACTATAATTATGTAGGAAATCTTTTTAGATTTCTAATGAATATTTATAGTCGAATTTATCTTATGTATAACCCCATATTTAAAATGTTTTAGTTATTAAACTTTGATTTTAACTATTTTAACTATTCATTAAATAAAATAATATTAAATGTCATAATCTAATCCAAGTGGACCTAAATGGCCATATTATATTCATAAGGTTGTTTTTGGTCGAATTACACTTATCCAATAGAATTAGGACATGTGTTAGGGTAATAGTAATATCATATTTACCCTTAGTTACCCTATTTACTATTAACCGTGGTAAATAAAAGTAAAAAGCTACTATTCACCAAAAATTATTTTCATCTCATTGAACCACATTTTACTTACTCACATCAACCGTGTCTCTCGGATTTTTGGAATTCCATTCACAGATGCGGTAAAATTAAGTTTTATGAAAAGTTTAGTTTTTTAACTACCACTTAGTAGTTTCACTATTCATCAAAAATTGATGTTTTTCAGAACAATGTCAAAATTTCATTCTAAGCTATATTTCATATTATGAATTCAAAAATGAAGTCTATTTTACCAAATTCATAACATAGAAGTTGCATTAATTAATTTTATAATTAAATCCCGCTGTTAAAACAAATAGCGTGTTTTTAAGAAACAATATCTATCAAAAGATTGACACTTGTTTATGTCTGGTTTAAATGTGAAATTACATCCAATGACCAACATTGTATTAAATTGTAAAAATATATTCTAAATATACTTTAAAAACACTCAAATTAATAATTTATCACTATTAATTATTTCGATTGAAAAAGTTGTTTTTAACTAAAATTTAGTAATTTTCACTATTCATCAGAATATGAAAGTTATCCGAAAAGTACCAAAATATCACCTTAGGCTAAATTCGATACTCCGAATCCAAAAATGAAGTCCATTGTGAGAGCTAAACTTTCTAAAATTTTAAAAAGTGGTTATTACTATTCATAACGTCTAGTTTTAATAATATTTTAATAGCATATCATTGTTTCGTTAAACTCGTTATTGCGTACTACACACGCTATCGAGGAAGGTCGCGATTGCGTGTAATGCAAGGCAAATCAAGGATGCGTGTTGTGGAAGATCCTTTTGGTGTAGCGTACAACACAAGACATTAGTGAAATTAAAAATAATATTTTTCATAAAATCTCGGGGTGTTACAAATATGGTATATGTTTATAAATTTTTCTCGACATATAAAAGGAGATACCTATAATTTTCAGAACTTATAAAAAATAAAAAAAAATTTGAATCACTTTTGGAGACAACACTGAAGGATAGATGGTAGGAATATCTGATGTTTTATAGAATTCTAAGAATATAATTCCAAATATTTTATATGTTATATGAATTTGACACAATATCATCAATATAAGTCAATTATAAAATTAATGTTCCTCTTTCAATGTGGATAATGATAAATGTACCATTAAAAATTTCAGATGCAGTTCACATTTTTTTAATCTGAAGGATAATGATTTCACACTTAAATTAGAAACATTAGTATTTGGAATTTATATTATTTTGGTGTAATAGATGATTATAATTGGATTTGTAATTGATGTCTAGGTCATTTTATCTTTTGAATATTATGTAAGTTATCTTTGAAATGATTAGTGAAGGTCTTATAGGAATATAAGATTAATTTTATGATAATTTCCAATATCTCTCAAAATAGTAAATAACATAAGTATAATATTTAAACCAACATATGAAGGCTCAAAATTATATTTTTTATAGTTAGTGAACATGGAATTCTTTCACAATAAAAACTACATGTACAGGTGGTAATAACTATTTGTATGTTTTTTTACAATTACACAAGAATTACAAGTTCCAATTTTCTAGAATTTTGGTCAAAGTAACTTTTTTTTTATTTTCTATTAATTTTTTTAAACATACCTACAATAAATATCTTGAGTGATACTAGTGAATAATTTATAAATTATAATTTCAATACTCTTTGTAATGAGAGAGGTATTACATATGATTTGTCTACCAAAAATATCTCAACAGAATGATGTAGTTGAACAAAGAAGTATATTTCTGTAGAAAATTACACATTATGTACTGTTTGAATAGTTATTTTTTGAATATTTTGTGTTGAAGCTATCAATACAACCTGTATCATTGTTAGGAAAGTATAAATTTTATGAATCATATATAGTAACTTTATGAATGATGGGATTGTAATAAAACATAAAGTCTCATATTTCATAGTGTCTCAATGCAAATCATTCATATTAAATATTGTATATCTTCATAATAAAAATAAAAAAATATTTGATGAATGAATTTTCACAGGTCAATTAAAGAATATTAGTTATTTTAGAGTTGTTAATAAGTGTAAAAATTATTTGGAAGAATTTATAAATGATAGATTTGATTAAACTAATCCTTATCTATTTTTTAAAGGTAAATTATATCAATGAATATATATTTTTTCCAAAAATTTTATTTTACTATAATATGACCTTTAATCATCAAAACTTTCTATACTAAAAAATAAAATAGAGTAATTTTATCTTGAAGATGTTAGTTCAATTCTAAATAATCCACTAATTGATGAAAAATATCATTATATTTTTCATATAAATTAGTCGATCTTATGGAATAATCCTAGTGAAAATATCATGGGTGATGTATATGAATTCATTATAACTCATAATTACTTTAGAAATGTGTGTGAACATATTTCAGTCCTATATCATCTATAAACTAAAATGGAAGACAACAACATAGTTGATAAAATTTGGAAATTTTCTATGAAAAAAGGAATGAAATCAAATCAAGTGGAATAAAGGTTAGACATTGTTTGGGAGGACTAGAAAACATCCAATTATAAGTGTTAAATTTGTTTTATAAAACAAAATTATGTAAGTGGTGTTATTCCCTAGAATCATGAAAGTCTTATATATATGGATTATAATAAAAAATATGGAATAAATTATGTTGAATATGTTTTTCTATAAAAAAGGATTTATTCCAACCCGGTATTATTATCCATTATTATTCAATTTAGTTTAACTCTTTTTTCAAATGGATGTTAAAGGTAATTTTATTAATGAATTTTCGAGTGAAACTTTATATAGTAAAACCACATATTTTTGAAAATATAAATTGTTTGAAACCTATTTTTAATCTTACCAAAGAAATCTATAGAATTAATATATCCCCAAGAATATCTTGTGATAATATATATGGATTTATTCTTCAAAAATATTTTCTGAAAGTAATTACTTAACCAAATCTTTTAATAAAAAAGACTTTAAAGACACCTTTATAGTTTGAATTTATGTCAATAAAATCATATTTGGTTAAATTAAAAAACAGCATGCTTATTGTTTCTCTAAACTAATATAGATTGAGTTTGAGACAAGAATGATAGGGGAACATAAATATTTACATGGTTTTTATATTTATAAAAAACAATAAGGGAGTATATTTACTCAAAATAAGTTCATGTGACATTTAATAAATGAATTTGGTTATTTAAAATTCATTTATTATAAGTACACTGATTTTAACCAAGTCTAATTTATATCTTAATGAATATAGGAATCCAATACTTTGAAAACAATATCATGGAATGATAATATGTTTACTCAATTTGGATAAGATTCATCTAGATATTATATATCCCATTTTCCGTTCTGTTAGGTTATAACCTAATCTGAATGAATTTTCTCTTAAAGTGGTATGGTATATTTTTATTACCTTAAATGTAACTCATAAAGAGTATTATTATATTTCTACAAAATATAATTTTCTAATAATATATACTCTAATGGTGATTGTTGTGGATTTATATTAAATCCAAATACAAATTATAGATCTTTTAATTTTTTTGGAGAACCACAAGTTTCTTGGTTTAGAATGAAAGAACACTCAATTTCACTTTCCAAAACTAAAGATGAAAATATTATAACATGAAATTATTTTTTTAATTTGTTAATGGTGAAAAAAAAATTAAAAAAATTCAGTTTCACTGACAATCCATTTTCTGTGATGTTCATAGTGTTATCTCACTGTCTATGACTACTTCAGATCACTCACATGATATGTACTTGAATACAAGACAACACTTACTTTGGGATCAAACACAAAAACAAGATATTGTTCTCATGATTATTCCTTCTAAATACCATTCGGCTTACATTTATTCTAAACCCTTAACTTTTGATAGATTTGAATAAATAAACTATAAGTCATGTATAGTGAACATCATGTTATCATAACTTTTTATTCATGTCCTCTCTATCTCCTTACAATAAAAAATTCCTTGAGAAAATTGGATTGAGTTATTTTTTAAAATAATTTTTGATAAATTTTCATTGAAAAAATCATTATGTTCTGAAAGAATAATTAGAATCCACAACATTTGATGTTATCAAACGTCGTCATCAAAATGAAAAATAATATTCAATATGTATACCTCACTCATCTTTTTTACCCTTATGAAAGAAACCCTATACTCTAATATATTATTATGGTATATTTCTTTTACAATCTATGTTTATATTCGAATGTTCCTATTATTACCTATTACAATATTTTTTATACTTTGATAAATTTTTATATTACCAATCTATAATATTATTTAGTCCCTATAATAAGAAATGTGATTATTTTTTTATGAATAGAAATTATTCTTCATAGGAAGAAAATAGAAAATGTTTAGAACATTATCTGGAAGAATATTCATGTTTTGAATATAACTTATAGGGAAATTTTAAATTACATATAATTTTTTTAATTTTTTCTCATATAATCCATTAAATGTTTTTAAGTTTTTTAAAAATTTATTGGGTGGGAGAGTTATATCAAATGTCAGAAAATAATATCTGTATAAAATATAACAACTTCTACTATTCTTACATATGTTTCTAAATGATCATTTCCATGACCTATTAAAACTTTTTTTAAAATAAATATAATGGATAGATTCTTCATTAGAAAAAATTATTCTATCTCATCACTTGAATTCAAATAAAGTGAGACAATTATTTATATAATTATCATGTCTAGTTGATTAATATTTTTTCATAAACCCCATCAGACTCAATTTATTTTTTGTAGGATTAATTTTTGAAAATCACAAAGTAGGAATATTTGGAATGGATTTTATTTCAAATAATTTTGTATACATATATTTATAGATAAATATACAAAAGTAAGGAGCATTCCCAAGGGGATAATTGTTTCATTGGGTAGAATATTAATAATTCTTAGAAGATTTAAAAACATTTCCATGTTATGAATATCATAAATATTTATGGTAACATGAATGAAGTTTTATTTTTAATATTTTTGTCAAACATGAATCAATAATTCATAATTATTTTCATTAATAATGGGAATATTTTTGAGTCACATACTCACTATTATCTTTATTTTTGAAAATTACAATACACTCATATATTTTATTGATTTAACATGATTTATTTATTTTATTTTCTATTGTATAGTCCTATTTTTTGGTAAAATAATTTTCATTGAATTTTGAAATTTGATTTCATTTACTAGAATATATTATCTAAGTTTTAATGGAAAGATATAATTGATCAGAAGGTAATGTTTTTTTAATTAATGATATGAAAATTATTTATGATTCCATTATAATTATACTCAAATATCATGGAAACTGAAAATAGGAGTTTTTAATATAATCATCGAAAAATAGAATATTTTGATTCATGAACGAAGATACCTAATATAATATACAATATACCAATGGGAACTAATTTACCCACTATGATTTGACTATGCATTATCTTGTTTCTTTTGGACTTATTGCACCTGTTGTTTTTTATAACTCTTGTTTCAACAGTTTTTCTTTCCTGTCCTTTGATATTGAAGAGATTATATGTTATGAAGGATTTTCTTTTTCTGAATGTGTTGATCAATGATCACATGTGTTTATAAAGTCACATTACTTCTCAATGGATAGTTCGATGAAGTCTTGGTGTAGAATTACTTCCAGTGTTATGATCATGGAGGATCCTGAGTCCAAGATACTAATACCTTTTGAAATTGTAAGAGATTGTAAATATCAATGTTCTAAAGTAGGATACATTGGTTTCTTTTTCAAAATACTTATTTCTTTGGTCTAAAATTATTGTGTTCCTTTATAAAAACTAGTTTTTGTAATAGCTAGTTTTTAAGTGTTTCCAAGATTGTTTTGCTGAAATATAGGTACTATTTATTATATATTTCTGATCTATTAATCATTTTTTGTTGATTATTTTTTTGAAAATATTTTATTTTCTAATCTTATTATTTTAATTACTTTTACTATTTAAAATGATTATTTAGTTAAATATCCATATAACATTAGATGATTTAATATTCTGATGTGTTTCATTAATTTCCAAAATATGAACACTCTAATATATTTTATCCTTGAACAATGAGTTTATCAAAAGTTACAATCTTCTGATTAGATTATTATCTAAGCGGGAAAAATTTATTTTCACTGATAAGATTGTAATTAACCTGCTCATGTACTGATATATATTATACTTCTAGGAAAAAAAAATTAAATATAGTGTATTAAAAATCAAACATATAATAAAAATAGAATTATTAACGTTTTTTGTTATTATATATTGATTTTAATTTTTTTAAATATATTAATTTTGTTTCTTCTAGATGGATGGGAGGAAGCGCTAATATACCCTCTTTTCCCCCAAGAGGATAAGATTGTAACAACCACTATAAAATCTAGATAAATTGATTTTTAAATGTTGTCTAAAATTATATTTAATTGAAAAAAATATAAATTATATCACACAACTCTTATATACCTTGATATTATAAAAAATCTTGGAAAACATTAAATCATATTTAAACGCAAAACATTCACAAATTAATCATGTAGTAAATTATTGTGTGGGAGTTTGTAAGGTTGTTATATTATCATAGGAAAACAATGATCTTTCCAATCTCTATTAAACTCTAAATGAGGGTGATAATTAAGAATCACATGTATTTATTATTTTGAAAATGAAATATTTTTTGGGATAATATATATGGGGGATATTATTTAATCCACTAAACTTATATTGTATATAATGGTTTTATAGAAAACAAATTCAATGTGATGTTTCATAAATTTATGTATAATAATAAAAATTATTTAAAATATTATATCCCTATACTCATCCATTTTGATCAATTTTTAATAACTTTTTGTTGATAATGGGAGATAATAAATTTGTAATTTTTTTCAAGCATATTGTCAATGTATGAACCCGATGTGAAGCACAATGAAACATTGAATACTGATAAATGAATCGGAGAAACTGGTTATTTAATTTTAATGATAAGAATAAAAATATCCCAATATCTTTAAATAAAAATATTAAGGAAAATATTCAATTAATGGGGAATAATTTAGTATCCCATATTTTAGTTGTATAATTTTATATCCTTTTTCAATTTTAATAATTATATATACAATGAATTGTATTATTTTTCCTTTCATTTTTTTTAAATAATTTCTTTATTGATTAATTTTATAAATTAATAATAGAGAATAATAAGATAAACATGATTTCATTAATATTATTAAATTACATTATGATGAAAATTTAAACACTCGTTACATATATTTATTATAATAGACAGCAAATACAAATTTGGTGGATCCTCATCTTCCATAATTGGTAAATCAATAATTAAATCTTTATAAACTCTAAATAGTACTTTCCAAAAGATGAAAAATTCTCCACATTCTCCACATAATCATCATAGATTGGCTACTTCAATGAATAATATTTATAATTTAAGGTAAATATTATATTTATACTTTCTAGAAATAAAATTATATATAATAAAAACAATTTTAAAAATCATATTTAATAATGTACAAATAAGAATGGTTATAAAAATAATATAAAAATAAATATATGGGAAACATTATTTTAAAAATATTAAATTATGATATATGGGTTCAATGTTTTTACAAAATAGTTGGCTAAATAATCATGATCATTTTGTAATTGTTAGATGAAACCAAAATGTACATGGTTTATTTATTTCTTCAACCTTATTAATGGTATATTTATTGTGAATATATATATATATATATATATTAATTAAGTATCACTAAACTGATTTTATAAAATGATAATTTATTCCTTATCCTTATTTCTTAATACGAGTACTTATATATGTTTATTTTGATGAAAATAGAAATTTATTCAATTTTATACATTAGTAAAATTGTATTTAATAATAAGTGAAAATTATTTTTAATTCATGTTCCATAATGGAATTTTATTAAAAATTATAGTTTATTAAAATGTTTTCTAAAAATCTGTTTTACTATATTTATGATTATTTTTATGCATATAGTTTAATTTTTGATCTAAATTTTACTTGTTAATATTTTAATTTTCATAAGTTCAATTATATAGTAATAATGTTTTTGTTATATAATTGGTCACAAATTTTGATACATGTTTTCATGGCCATATATTCTTTATATATAATATTCTAATACAATGAAATCATTTTTAATGTTCTGTGATATTATGTGAATATTTTATGGAAAAGTAAATCATTACGTTGTTTTCATATAATAAAATATATTTTGCAAGACAATCATATTTTTTTATAAGCTTACTGTTTAAAATATCGTTATTATATTCTATATGAATGCTTTATTACATTCAAAAAATCATTTATAATATTATGCAACTTGTTTTATGATAAAATAATATTATGTAATATTTATTATATTTGTATGAAAATATAATTCATCATATATATTACATCTTTCTATAATAAAATGGTTACAAAATTTGGATAATGTAATCATTCCAAACGTAATATGATCATTGCAATTTTATTATAACCATTATGAATAATTTACATTATACTGAATTAAATATCACATGTATTTGTATAAAAGATACAATCAATATGAGAATAAGTTAAATGTTTTAAAATGAATATCATTTTTTAAAATTAGGAATTTAAAAGTAGAATAGGGTATTTTTTATATTTTTTGATAATGTTATTATTAGTTGAATATTAAAAATATTATTTTTATGTATACCATTTTATTTATGAACTAATAACGAACTAAATATTAATCTGTAAATTTAAAAATAATTTTCATACATCCAAATGTATATAATGAGTAAAATAATCTATTTTAAATTAATGAAGTAAATTTATAAACATATAAATAAATTTTCAACAGCCTACATTATAGTTTATTAAAATAATAAAAGTTTGATTATTTAATTTGAATAAAGTATTATAAATATCTCATTCATTTTAATATGTTTCGGAAATTCAATGTATCATATAATTTTTTATCAATGACTAACAAAACATGAATAAATTCACACAATTTATTATCATGAGCTTAAAATATAAAATAATCAACATTTTATTAAATGAAACCACTCAAACATGAAATTATAAAAATATATCCTAATAAAATTCTATGAAATTTTAACCATTTTTCTATTGACCTAGACTATACAAAAGAGGCTCCTTTGAAGAATTTATAATAATCCAAAGGAGGAGTGTAACATATAGAGTTTCTAGGAATTATTTTTTTCAAATAAATTAAAATTATTTGATGGGTTGTGTTAAATGGTACAATAGATCAGGATTCCATCGTAAAAATTCTTTATCTATAAGCAACAAAGTGTTTGTCTTCTGGAACACATAATACTATTTATAGATTCTGTTGCACATAATAACGGGATACTTCGTTAGCTTGTGTTACACACAAGGTCAAGTTTTACCAAATAATAATATACTATTTTTTACAATAGTTTCGAACTTTCCATTACAATTGTATAAATTTATAGGATTAAATGAATTATGAAATAAATTCTTGGGTTACCAGTTAATTATAAAGGATGATAAAAATATATTGAATATAAAGGATGTGTTTTTATGAAAAACCCATTTTTATCCACACAAAGGCTTTTAATCATGATAAATTAAATTAAATCACTATTGGTTAATGATAATATTGAAATTTATATGTTAAATATTCAATGAAGAATTTTTAAACACATCCAATATATTTTAAATTCATAAAATAAGAATTAATCCATTTTTGTGCATTAGATGCAGTTTTTTTAAAAAGGTAATTTTGTTTCCTTTTAATGGAAGACATGTTTTAAAGTTAAACTTTGATAGATTTATTTTTTTATTTGAAAAAATAATTTTTTTTTGAAATAGGAATATTAAAATATTTTTATGGTGAAATTGTGGTATTTTTCTGTGATGATTTTGTTTTTGAGGAATAGTGAAACAATACAACATTTTAATTGAAAAGTGAAATTTTACATAAATATTATATAATGTTAAATTATGTTTTTAATTTTCTTGAAGGTGAAAAAGTCTAATTATACATCAATTAGTCTAATATAGTACATTTTAATCTATTTCATATTAAAAATTGATATAAAAACATTTTACGCTTTTGAACATTGTCACCTTAAAAACCCACATTCTCACCCTGCCTAAATGAGTAATTTTAAATTAATTTTAGCGACTTCGGTGATTTTAATTTTCAAATAATGAATTCCATATTTTGAATATTATGGTTAAATTTTATAAATTATTCCCCTCTTATTTTTTGCCAATATGAATAATAACATTGATGATCTTTTTTACTATGGTAGAGGGTAAAATGGATAATTTAGGTTAAAAATAAAGTGATATGGAATATATTAAGTCTGTGACAATTTGTAATTTTTTTTAATGAATATAAACATAACCTTAAGACATGGGGTTTGAAATATAATTATTCAATTTAAACTTATCGTTTAAAATGACATAGAAATTATTATAATCAAAGAGAGTCGAAAATATCACATTCTTAATTTTAAAAAGTTTAATATTTTTAAAATGGAGTTAAATAAAAGATACGATCAACTATAAATATTATTATCTATTATAAAATGTTTATATATCATCATAGTTTATTTTTAATTAATACAGGATAAATAATTACACAATGATGATACAATAATTATTCAATTAATGATTAAATCAAATAAGTAATATTAAAAAGATTCAATGAAATATAATTTATATTAATTAAGGTTATAAAAAACTTATATGTGATTATGACCTATTATGGGTTTATTAAATTATTTGGATCAGTGTCACCTTGTTGTATTAATTTTCATAAACTCAATGTTATGAATAGTGTCAAAAATTAAAGTAATGATATTTTGTGAAAATAATAATTTTTTATATTATTAAAAAATAATAAATACAATAAATAAGGAAAATGGGAAAATTATGGTCTAAAATATCATAAATATTGAATTTATGGTGTAATTGACACTTTATAACAAATAATTACAACCTTTTAATATTGAAAAATTTGTTACCATTTTTATAATTGAAATAGATTAACCAAGCATTCACCTAAATGATAATATTTAAAATTACACCAAAACATGTATAATTTTTTTAATGTTATTGAAAACCTTTATTATATTACATTATAATAAATTTAATTTTTGAGGTATTTTGTTTGAGATTGAATATATTATAAATTAATATTTTGAGAAATTCCAAGAGGGTCCCTCTCCTCTCTTATAATATGGGACCTCTTCTTCTCTTCTCCTCACACTTAAAAACCTATTTCCACTATCAAAAAACATTCCAAATTTCCTCCAAAATAAAATCCATTAATTTAGTAAGCCTTAATATGGGATTAAATGTAACCAAGTGTGTTATTTGGTGCAAACTAAAAGGAGGTACCTAAAGAAGAGGTAACATTCATCAACCAACATTTTTTATTTCATCCAAACCAATTAAATTATATTTATTTGATTTTTATATAATAAAATAACATTATTAAATATAATTAAATGTTTTATTGTTATTAATATGACCTAAAAAATCATAAAACACCATAAAATGGGATACATGATCATTATTCATGTGTACGGAGGACTACCGTCTCGTGACCAGAGGTCCTTCATTCTACCATTTCCACTTTTAATGGTTAGGAATAATTATGTATTTAAAGTTTATATATGATATATATTTTGTTTATAATGTTATTATTAATCTATAATTGTTATATCTTACTTAACATAATGGTTTAATTTTGTGGGAATATGATAAATTCATTCGTGTCTACAGTGGGATACTGCATCTCAAAGTGATGTGAATCATTAAAGCATTATATGGAATAAATTAAAGATGATTTTAATAAAAATGTGTGATATATATGAAAAATTAATGATTATTTAATTATATTATGTCTTTAAATTTTTCTTATTTAATCCAATATGAAAATAAAATAGGGTTGATTCGTATGTATGGTCTACCATCTTCATGAATTTTTTATTTTTTTAACTTTTAACATTTATGAATATCAATAAATACATAAATAACGAATATATATATATATATATGGTATTTATACCATGGTTATCAAATTTTTTATGATGATTTCATGACCTATATAAGAGGACTCAAAATAACAAGTCATGACATATACAAGAATCAATGTTGTTATTACCTAAAACATAAATTTAACATAGAAATGTTAATAAGTGAGTAATGTAAAGTCATAATTAATTATAATATTATATCATAAAAATCTATATTTATAGATTTATAATAAACATATATTTATTAAACATGAGGTTTGAACACTTATAAAGGATCTCAAGACATAATGTTACTATTTTTCCTTAAATTTATTTCTATAGGACATAAGCTTATGCACAACTTTTTCCTTTTGTGTGGTGTATATTATGAACATGATTATAATATATGATCATTTTCCTATCATTTATGTGTATTAGAATATCCATTTGATTATATCTCTTTCATGTGGTTTATGGCTCAAAATTTACCAAATCGGTTATGTAATTTTGTCTCAATTTACCTTGTTTGAGACATAAGTTATGTTATGCACCTATATTATTTTACAAGGTTTATATAGTCCAATTTTAATGTTGAATCATGAATCCCTATATTTCCATGATATTATATTTTAATTTTAATTTTATTCACTATTCGATCCTGAAATTTTCCTTATTAAAAGAACATGTTTTCTAAAAATGTTTTCAAGAATGTTTTCAAATGACATTTTATTCATTTTCAAGGGAAAGGAATTAAAGTATTTTTTAAATGGTTTTCAAAACTTATGATACAATTTCAAAATTCTAGTTTAAATGAAAAATGTTTGATATATTTTTTATTATTCAAAAAGAGTTTTTCAAAGGTGAAATGATATTTTCCTCAATAATTGTAATAAAAAGAACATTCAAAACTATGTTCCATATAAGATACAATGTATTGGTGTTACTAATTCCTTACTAGGGATATGATTTAATGATTCCATTCATATTAATTCAATTAATGGTTTATGGTTTAATGTAATTATTGTTATGAATCCAATTAGTTTTCAATGGGATATGTGATGGTGAAATTTTTATGAAAACCATTTCTTCTTCTGATTTCTAATGTGATGAAGGATTTATGATCTTAGGACACATATATTCATGATTTCATTATATTATGCATGAGACCTATATCTCCTTCCAATAAATTGGGTAAGGGTGTATAACTCATAAGGTATATATGATATATGTGAACCATATTTCTTGTTCACAATTATATGTGTGGACATAGTTTTCATGTCCATAACATTATGTTTTTACTTGGTGTTCACATTAATTTGTTGAGGAAAGGGACTGGTTTCATGTCCTTAATTTAATGAGTGAAACTATTTCTATTTATACATTTTTACATGGTTACATGTTCATGTTTATTCCATAATTTCATAACTAATGTTAATGTTATGACCACATGGATTATGTACATTGATTTCTTTATGATTTATGTCTTATGGACAACCAATATTTAAGTAATGAGTCATGTATAAGATCTTCGAAATGTAGAGTATGATCTCCAAAGTTCATTATTATGTTTTAATACCCTTTTTTATGATTACATATCTCCCATGTTTACAATTACTCAGTATCTAACATCAACCATTCATGTGTTTCCTTTTACCAGGCAATGAATAAAGGTTTTGATTGGGAATATTAAAGGGGATTATCTTTATGGGGCATATTGAAGATATTAAGCCAAATTAGAAGAATGAGTTGAATGTTTCCAAAGGAACTAACCTATCATGTTCCTCCAACATGTGTTTCTATAATGTAATGAATATTAATCTAAAATATGTTATATACATGTATGAAAATATTGGGATGTTATAGTTGGTATAAGAGAAAAGGTTTAGTTGACCTTTTTAAAATAGGATGGAATATTATTAGTAGGAACCCTAAGGACATGACTTGGTAAAATACTAGAGTTTTGGTATTAATCGTGGATAACCGAAGTTAATTTTTTTATGGATTGAAATTTTACAAATAATTTCCCTATATTATGTGGTTCCCCGCTATGGTAAGTGATTATCACACTACGCTTTTGGTTTTAGTCGATTGATGGAACTCGAAGGGATAGTATTAATGATTACAGTGAATGAAAATTTATTGATGAGAAGTCAAGTGGGATGATAACTAGATTGAAGGTCATTGCTATTATTCCTAACTAGTTTTCAAGTAAAATGACTAATGTATCATCCTTTGTTTTTAAAACAAAACACAATGATCAATAACATACATGAAATGCCACATAAAGATTAAATGAACAACAAACTATTATAATTTAATATGGTTATTATTGTATAACCCTTAGAATAGAAGGAAGTAACAAGACTAACTAAATTATAAAAATATAGTCTACAAATGTTTATATAATTAACTATATGGTGACCAATTTATTATAAATAAACTAAAACCCTTTTTAAAATAAAAGGAAATATTTTTCAAAAAAAATCTATTTAAATATGGACATCTGTGTTTATACCAATATGAAAAAATATAATTATTTTCGTAATATATTAATGAAATTTATAGTATATTCAATCTAATGTTTAAAATCAATCCTATGTATTTTCAAGACATTATATAACAGCAAATAAAATTTTACTCATAAAATACATATTTCTTAAAAAGGTTGTTTTACCACCCTTTGAGGGAACACTGGTATTAAATATATATTTTTTTTGACAATTCCATAAATTATATTTGAAAAAATAATATTTTTATTTGAATGATGGATATAAAAATTTTATTTGGATGAATGTTTTGTATTTTTCTAGAATATTTTATGTTATGATGAATAGTAAAAAATAATAATGCATTTTCAATTGAAAAAAAGCATTTTTATCTAATTAAATTAAAGTGTTAAATTATGTCTTTATTTTTCATTAAAGTATAATTACATCAATATTTTGTTGGTCAGTGCAACTAATCTAATTAGGACCAATTTCAAATGGAATTTGGATATAAAAAAATTTCAATCTTTTGAATGTCTTTACATAAAATCCCGATTTCTCATTGCGTCAGGGATATTTATGATATTTTTTTTTCTTTTTGATTTTGGGTTTTGTATTTTCATAGATGGATTTAATATTATGAATTATAATGTAAAAACCATGTAAATAGGACTCTTTTATCTTTTTAATATATGACTTGTTACTTTATTAATTATTTTTTTAACATTGTTAGAGGTAAATCGAGGAATTAAGGGTAAAAACAATATTATAAAACTTATAACATTAACCTAAAACTTCTACTAACTTTATTTTATTAGTTTTTTTAGACCTAAAGAATACATAAAACTAAATTTTATCCTTTTTAAACTACTTGTATGAGAGTATAACATTTATTATATTACATTAAAAGAAAAGTCTATTTTTTCACACTTTTTTTATTAACAAGTGAAATATTTTTTATAAGGGGTTTTATAGGGGATCTATTTTAAAATAAATATTTTTTTCAATCTAAAATAATTAGATTTATTGAGACAATTTATTTTTAAATTTTAAATAAGTAGTAATTAAATTAATGTCTTGCATAATAATGATGCAGTTATTGTTTAATTAAAGTAAATACCAAATAAATGATATTAATAGTACTAAAATAAATATAATTCGAAATAATTAGTGCCATCCATATATATTTTTGATTAAATTAAAATTTTTGTGACATTTTAGAAGTATTAGTTTCATATTTAGTTATTATAATTTAAAAAATTCAATTAATTAATAGTGTCAAAATTGAGTTTATTGATTTTTTAAAATTGATAATATTTTTTTTAAATGATATAAATAATATAAAAATCTTAATTTTATCCAAATTATTGGGGTAAGAATTAAAATTTCATAAATTACACATTTATAGTATGTTGTAATTTTATAGTAATTATATCAACCATCAAGTGGTAAATTAGATGATATCATGGTAAGGGTTAAAAGGGTAAAATAAGGGTTAAAACAAAAGGATAAGGATTAAAAAAATAGAAAAAACATGCCTAATTTTAATTGGATTAATTTATTTTGAAACATAATAATCATATATTCTAAATAAATTTGTTTGGAGCCATTTTTCATTGAATACTAATTTATAATAATTTAGTATTTTGAATAATTCTTGGTGTGTCCCATCCCTCTCTTATAAAAGGGTAACACTTCTTAACTTTTAATAAAAATTAAAAACTAGTTGGTTTGACCAATAACTTATTAAATCCCTTTATATAATACCTACCCATGAACTAGATTATTTAGTTAATGTAGATCATCCTCCTAATAGGTGGTAAGTTTCCAATCAAAGGAGGTTATCCGAAAGAGCGGTATAATTTTTAATTGAGTGTTTCTATTTCATTTATTATTCAAATTCATTGAAATATTCTTACAATATGATCAAATAATATCTATATTATTGCAAATATACTTAGATGTTATTATGTTAATACCATCACCTAAATGCATAAACATTTCTATCAAATGGGAAAGTAATTAATCGTACGTATGTATGAAAAACTACCACCTCACAAATATATATAATTAATTTTTCCATCACCATCTCTCAAGGATAGTAGAAATGATGGAAATAATTTTTTTATATGATATTCATGAAATATTTATCTTTATTAAATTACAATATATCTTTTAGATTCTTATCTTTCTATGGACATAAAAATGATAACGTCATTCTTGCGCACGTGTGATCTATCATCTCAACGAAGCGATGTGATTTGTTTTTAATCACCACATCACTTTGATAATATATATAAGTATATTAAAATGATTAATATTATATTAATGATATAATGATTATTCTTTAAACATAAAATAATACTTACCTTCTTTCGATAATAATCATTTAAAATTAAAATGTTACTCATGTGTACATATCTACAACCATCTTTGTGATTATAAAGTAGTTAATTTTTAATAACCACAAATAATGGATTGATTTGAAATAATAATTTATAAATAAAAATTATAAACATTTCATAAATATTATTCTTGTGATTATGGACTAATGACCACTTTGACTACTAACATTATAAAAAATTCATTTTGGCCTCATGTACCAAATATTATCAAAATTTCAAATGTAAAAATAAAAAATAAACTAATTTTTATAACATGGTAATAAGTGATATGAAAGGAAAAAAATTAAAATGATCTAAAGAAAGTAAATAATTAACAAATGTTTATTATTAAAAAAGGTAAAGGACATGCCTGATTAATCTGACTCAAGGTAAGGGACTTAATCTCAACCCTCTTTCATTTATAAATATCTCGATTTTATACACTTTATTATTTTATTTGGTGTATATAAAGATACTTTAAAATGATATATAATTAAATATTATTATTATAATTATATTTCATGTTTTTTAATGTTAATATTTAATGATTTTTATAATTAAAATATTTTGAAGAGGTATAAGACACATTGATTTAAAAATATATTTTATAAAATTTTAAGATATAATTTCAAAATATATTCCTCCATGTCAATATTGTTGATATTATTTTATGTATAAAAGAATTTTTTCTATATTTTTAATTTCCTTAAAAAAAATCAAAAAGGAATATTTTTACATGTTTTATATGGAATGTCTTCACAAGAAATAAAAATAGAATGTTCTATTCGTATCGTATACTGCAAAAATGACTTTTCATCCACAATAAAAAATGTTTTATGATTGGATTAAATTGAAATATTTAATTTTTAATTAAATGAAATAGTATCTTTTTATTTTTATGTATTTTGGTATTAAAAATGTTTTTTTTCAAAAGAAATGGGTGCTTTTTTGTTAAAAAACGGATTTTTAATGATACTGGTGTCTAAAAGTTATTTTCATACGAGTTTGAAATATTTTTTCAAATGAAGTAATTTTTTATTAATTGTCATGGTTCTTTGATGTTTTAAATAATGGGTGCTCCCGGATAGTTCTGGGTGAGCCCATTATAGAATAAATTATGGGTGTTCCTAGATAGTTCTTGAATGTTGGAACAACGTAGCTACATATAAAATAATGCGTTTTCATTCTGGAATTAAGTAGTCATGTTCATTATAAATGTATAATGAAATAAGTGTCATTTATATAAATTAAATAATTTATACTGATTGAATAGTAACATAACCTTACAAATAGTTACATGGAAATTACGTATAATAATGTAACCAATATAATTGTAAAATCACCTAAGTATACGTAAAATTGTTTCATCTTATAAATGATAATATGATAGAATTGTATCGAATAATGCGCTAATAAATTTTTTTAAATAATAAATTTATTTTTGGTGTTTTTTGTAAAACATAAATGTTTATTTACAATTTAATAATTTATATAATGATTTAAAATAAAATTTATTTTCATAAAATAGATTCATAAATTAATATTTTTTTGTCTTATGATTATAAGGAAATTTTTTATGAACTTATTTAAAATTTCAATATGTAAAAAAATATGTTATAATTTTAAATTTGGTCTTTTTAAAAAAATAATTATTTTAATTAAAAAATGAGTTAAACATATTTAAAAAATTAATTAAATAAAATGTATTTTATTTTTTAATTCTACACATTGAAAAAAATATGGTGAATTTTTTGTATTTTTAAAAAATCTGTGAATTTTTTGTGAAGAGTAAACTACAGTAATTTAAAGTATTTAAAATTTCCATGAATTATTGAGTCATAGAAGATGTAAAGAAAATATATTCCCCAAAACTGAAAAAACAAACATTCATTATGATAATAAATTTAGTGATAATTCTCAAACTATTCATAGTTTAGAGTAAAAATAATAAACTAATGCATAAAATATTCAAAAAACACCCCTCTAATCCATAATAAATACCACCCATCATGACCTATTCTCCTCATACCTCAATGCCTTTTAGATTATTTAATTCCAACACAATTCAGATCCCAATACTCTTCCCCATGTAAAAGACCTTATGTTCTCAAAAAAATGTCGAAACCAAGTTCTCTAAGGAGGTTCTCTCGTATGTGAATTCAATTGGTAAAAATACTCTTTCATTTTCTTTTCAATTTTATTTGTTTTTTACTCTCTTTTCACCTCCACTTTAAAATTTAAATGATAAATCCATTATCATATATATATATATATATATTGTAATATTTTTTCATTAATTTAATATTCATCATCAAAACCCTCTATCTTTACTTCTAATTATAGAAAATGAATGCATCATTCGTGATGTGTCGATCCACCACCATGATGGACGTTGAATTGTAATTTTATTTTAGCACCTTCAAGGTTGTTTATAAAACCAATATTATGCTTAAATCATATTTTACTATACAAATTATAATTTATTTAATGTTATGTAACCAATATTGGAACATTATATTAAATAAAATGATATATGTTCTTCAATGCCATAATAACTACGAAAATATGTTAAATAATTTTTGTTATTGTTTTATCAAATGATTTAACTTCACATTAGAATAAATGACATATAGTATCATTTAAAATTATTAAAACATATTAATACCATTTCATTAAACTTCTGGTGTTCTTCTTCTACTATAAATAAAAATCCATAATAAACCCACCATGGAAACCATGAAATAAATGCATTCAAAATAATAAAAAACAAAATATTATGAATAAATGGGTGTAAAGATGTCATAAAAAGATCATATATGTAATTAAAATATTACTATAGTTCTTTAATATATTAAAATGACTCTTTAATCCATTATAAAGGAGGTTTTTACTAATTTTATGTAAGATGAATATGAGGTATAAGACTTTCCTTTAAAAACCCTCTTAAATTTTTCTATTTTTACAAAACTGAAAATAATGTTTTTATGATGAAAATATTAATGTTTTATGATTACTTTTTGGTTATTGGGAAATTTTTATAATCAAGGGTCTGACATATGTCTCCCTTCAATTCATTGTGTATGTTTATGTTATAGTTTGACTGCATGGTTACTCTATGTGTAACTGTGTTGTTTACACCATAAGGTAGTCATACGGGATATATCACAAGGTTTCCATAAGGGCTACATTATAAATTATCTTTGGGGGTTACAGATCATATGGTAGCTATGAGGGTTACGATCATATATATTTAATGACCCTATTTACATACATATTTTTTTATTTATATTTTCTATGTTGTATGGAAATAATTCTTTTTTCGAAAGTAAGTATATGATACTTTATAGGATAGAAGTTTGTCTTAGTCAAATGATCTCATATGTTTATATGTATTTATTGACTAATAGTATCTTTCCATATTTTTATATTCCTTTCTAATGTTTTTGTGCTAATATGACATTTTAAAATGTTTTTCATAGGTTTTAAGGTTGGGTAAAATAAAAGAATAATCCAAGATGAATATTGTTAGTATTTTACATGAAAATAATTCATGTATTAATAAAAAAAATTGTATTATAAATGAAATGGAAACTATTTTAGTAGTACCCACTTTGTATACTAATGGGTTGATATGTATGAATTATTTATTAATTATCTAAAACTAAAAACTTAAACGATCTTTGAGAATCTAATAATGTTAAAACCTATTGAATTAACTTAATTATGGAATGTTTAAGGATGAGTAATTATAGTTGTTATTTAAGAACGGTTGAGAAAACATTTGGGGTTCGCAAGATGTTAAAAGAATACCATAAAAAAATTTACAATATTTTTATGTTGAAATGATATATAATTTGAATATTACTGTGTTAATCATCTAAGATACATCTATTTAGAATAATTTTTCATAAATGAAATAGGGTATATGAAGTTTGAAGGATGAAAGTGTAACAACACAGATATCCCCAATAGTTTCTTGTATAAAAAATAGTGATTTTGATGTTCTAGGAGCAATGATTTCTAATTTAAAGAGTTTTCTGAATTTCCAATTTTTCCATTGGCATGCCACTGTGTCTGAATCGGTGAGTTTGGGTTGTCAGCATCGGTGAGTTAGAAGCATCAGTATCTGTGATTCGGGGGCATCAACATTGGGGAGTCAAGGGCTTCAGCATCAGTGAGTTAGGGGTGTCGACATTGGTGAGTTGATGGAGTTGATATCAATAGGTTGAGGCATGGTAAGTTGAGGATTCAGTATGTCATTGGATCAGTAGCTTAATTTCAGTGGATTAGAGTAGGTATATTGCATCGGTAGATCGCTCATCGGTAGCTCATCATCGGTGACTCACCCATCAGCGACTCATTTATATATTTTTTTTCTATTTTTTCCAGTTTTCTAGTTTCACCCCTTCACATGTAATTTATGTAAACATTGTTTGAAGCCTTACATGGGTGTTTTTAAGGGTGTTTCAAAGGGAATTAAGTATAGATTTAATATTTTAACACTCCAAGGGATTGAGATACTCAAACTACATGAAATTGACAACAATCCCACGATTAATGACATAGAAACTGTTCTTCCTTTAAAATAGGATCTAGCTCTTCAAAGTTGATATTTTTCTTCCCATTATGTTTTTTTGTTCCCTCTTGGTTCTTCTAGAGCCTTCCTCTCCAGATGAGGGTTGCACCTGTTCTAGCACCCCATCATCTCATTTTTTTCATAGAGTTCCTTTATTGCTTATCGTGTGATCCCTTGTTCTTGGTGCAAGGAGTAACTTCAATCCTTAGATTATATAGGTAGGGATTTATTTTGCTTCTCTTTAATTGTGCATCATACGGGGTGGGTAAGATAATAAATCCTAGTGTGAAATGAATAATACTTTTTCTTAAAAATAAGAAATTGATAAGGAATAAATTTGGTCAGAAGATAACATAGGTAAATAAAATAATGGGTGTGGAGTGGAATGATGTTTAATTTCCGGTTTTAATTTTTATATTTGATTCTGTTATGGTTTTCATGGGTATATGCCTTCTTAAAATCAATGTTATTAGTGGTATTTTCTTACACACTAATATTGTTATTTTTTATTCAGATGCTTGAATAGATGATTTTAACACAAATACTGCTTAATCACGTATACATGATTAAATAATTGAATGCCCTAAGATCGAGAATGTTCTATGATCTCCCATGTTATATTAATGTCCAATTATAGAACATATGCCGGTTAAATCTGAATACGCCTGGATTGATAGATGTGGTGATCTGTTATGTGTATTGGTTTGGGTTTTTGGGGGCTTTGTAGGTGGTGTTGTACTAGGGGTTTGTTGGTATCCCAATTTGAGAGACCAGTTGTTTTCGGAATGGATGAAATTTTAGGAAGCTGAACTTCCATTGTCTGTGATGTGGTCCTGGAGTGACATTGGGAAGTGGGACTGTAGTGTAGTTATGATCTGGTTATGTAGTGGGACTAAATATAAGAAATGTTTAAGAATTTGAGCTATAGGGATGGGTCGTGAGAGAAATATTGCATATTTTAATTTTGAAGAATTTTAGTGGGAAGTGGTTGAACGAGGGTGTGCAGTGGGACTGCAAAAATCTGGGTTTGTGCTGTCTTGTAGTGGGACTGAAAAAATTTGGGTTTGTGCTATTGTGCATTGGGATTGTAGTTGGTTTTTTCCTTGTTAGTGTTTATGGGCCTTTGTCGTTCTAATAACAGTTTCATATGTTGTGCTTGTTAGTTTCACTAGGTAGCGCTGGAACAAATTAAAATCAACCACTTAATTAATGAAAGCAATGTAGTTAAATGAAAAGGGTTTTAGCTTGTGCTTTGTTATGGTTGTTATTATGGTTGTTCATATAGGGGTAGTAGCAAAGGTTTTCTATGTGAGCTAGTTTCTTATTTAGAAACCCATAGGTTTGGCTGATTGTTTTTTTACACACACACTCGCACAGACACACACACACACACAAACACACACACACACACACACATATATATATTTGTTCCTTGTGATTTCTATATGCACCTCACTGTTGTTGAGCACTATGTGATGAACACCACCATTTCTTGGGGGAGGGTGTCTTTCCCAACATCTAGGTGTGTGGTTTGATGGATGGTTAGAGACATTCTTCCTCTCACCCTCTATCTAGTTCTTACCACTTGCGTGTATTCAGACTGGTTGTAACAGATTGAATCTTTCAATATTCTATGATTCTGAGGGTGAGGGTTTTTTGTGGATGAGAGGCCTTGGTGTTTGCACGATAGGTTTGTTTTCCCATGTATCTGTGGGATGGGGCCTAGGTTTCTTTAGGTGAGTGGTGTGGTTGTTATGGCCCAAGTGTATGTGGGTGGGGTTGTGTGTGGTTTGGGACCTAGGTGTGTGTAGGAATCTTGTGTCAGTGGGACGGTATAAGGGAAGAGTGGTAGTTTTAAAATGTTATCCATTAAGAATGAGCAGTTAACAAGTGGGAAAGTCGTGCGGGGTAACCAAATGTTTATGTGGTGTACTATTACATTACATGGCTTGTGTTATTTGGTGAGTGTTATTCTGTGAGGCTGGTATAGTTATCACATTTTTGTAGGTTTTTTTAGGTTATACTATTTTCTCACTGGGAAATTAGTATATTTCCTCAACTTGATCATGGGTAGCTTTAGTTTTCCGACTAGGTATATGTGTATACCCACCCTCCATATATAATTTTTTTTCATGTTTCCATGAAGAATTTGAGGACGATGCTGGATATTAATAGCATGAGCATTGGGATTACATGTTGTTGCTGCTTAGTTTCATTTCTTTTTCTACTTAAAATTGTAGTTTTGTTGTACTTTGAATCAGTTTTTATTGAACTTGTTGTGGGAATGGATTTTGGTTTTACTTTTACTTTTAGTATTTGGAGTTGTATGGGATTTACCATATTATCTCATGATCTTGTTCTATAAAATATAAAGGGTAATTCCTTCTATATTGTTTGAGATTATATATACTTGGTTATATTTTCTACTCCAAGGCCTATTGAAGGTGGGTATAGGGGGGTCATTAACTTTCTGTCATGGAGTAGGAAGGTACTCGCAGGTTGTTGTATCTTCCATCATCTTGAAGAAGTAGGGTCATGAAAAAATGGTATCAGAGGTAGGTTGTTTTGGGAGTTTGAGGGATAAGATAGAGTTCGAAGTTAGTCACAGTGATGAATTCAAGGTATTATAGGGAAAAAGTTTTAAGTGACCATGGTGCATGAAATATTCCAGGGAAGACAGGCTATGACACGGGATTTTAGGTCCCCCTGGGATCTGAATCAAGGACTATGGACTTACTGAATGACCAAGTGAGGCTACCTGGATTGTTGGGTTGGAACCCAGTTAAAGGTAAATGCATTATGAAGACTTGTTTTCTTATATGTCTTGGTTGTTTTGGGAAATTAAAAATAAATTAAAAGTTAAAACTAATTACAAATAGAATTTATATACTACAAGGGATTTGATGTTCATTGTTTAAATTTGAGCTATGGCACCCGGATGTGGTCCACGTGTGGTATGGGAAGTTGAGGCCCAATAGGTTTACTTGGTTTATTAGCAGAGGCCCGATCGAGAAAAGGTAGACGACCAGTGGCATAAAACGCTTTGTGCCTTCCAGTGGAAGACTCTGGGGAAGTACATGGGAAGCGTCTCATACATGGAGACAGAATATTGGCTCAATGAGCTGGTAAACACTTTCAACTTGATTTGGGCTCTCATAGAGTAATGGGTTCCTCTGGCAGTGAGCCTGATACAGGGAGTAGTGCATCAGTGGTGGACTCTTTACCTTGGGTAGTGGAAGGAGACTGAGGTTTCATGGGATGACTTTGAGAAAGAGTTCCATGAGAAATTCGTTACTTCCTTGATGAAGGCCGAGAAGAGATAAGAGATTATCTACCTATTTTAGGGGTGTATATTGGTGAGGGAAAAGGTATCAAGATCAATAGTCTCTTACGATTTGCTCCAAATACCATTCCAGATGAGGAGTCATGGGAATGATGCATGGAGGATGCACTCAGACCGTCTCTTCGGTATGCAGTTACTCCCTTTACTCTACCAACATACTTAGAAGATTAGAATAAGGAAGAGGTAACTGAAATGATACAATCACTGGGAGGTTTCCCATGAGAGGGGTGTGATCCATGTTCATCAAAGGGGAAGGCGGTCAACAACAGGTCTCTAGTTTTAGGGGCTTCCAGGTTTTGGCCGGCGGGGAGTTGGCTGCAACAGTTCTAGTTTTGATCTCCTTGTCCTTCCCTTTTCCCTTGAGCCTAGGACCAAAGTATTTTGTCTATGGGATTCATGAAAATATTTAGAACTGGTTCCTAGTTCTAGTTTCATACAATGGTGTTGGGCATGTTCGAATCCCTCCTCAGCAGTAGTAGTTCCTGGTCGGGAATTTCTAGTAGCAAGGGAAGTGACCTCCTACTCCACCAAAGGTATATGGTGAAAGAGGGGGCTGACCTCAGGGTGCTCATTAGGGACCTTGACTAGGGTGTTGTTGGTGAGGTGGTCTATAACAGAGAGGTTGAGGAGCTCAGCATCAGTAGTTGTATTCCCTAAAGGCTGTAGTTCCAGCCGTGTCAGAGGTTGTTCGAGGAACAATAAATATGTTTAGTAATCTTGTGCACAATTTTTTTGATTCAACATATTAACACATATTTTTTTAACCCATTCTATCCAGTTATAAGGGTCTATACTTATAGAGAATTTATGTGCCCTAGTTTTGAGTATGCTATTTGGAGGTCAAACCTGTTTTCATGATGTTTTCCAGGGATTTAGACTGATTTTGGGGCTACATCAATCCTTTAGGGATATTATTATACTAGAGTTTCACCCAAATGACGATTTCTAGGTCATCTACTTGTTGTTTTTGTTCATTCTAGTATCAAATACATCTGAGGAAAGGTAGTGTTCTCAAACATGGATGGCAAGCGTATAGCATTCATTGCTGAGAAGAGTTGTCTGGTGGGTAGTCAGCGTGTGGGACCTTTTCATTATTTATTATCTAATACATCATTGGAATCAGAAAAGACATGGATGATAGGAGTTATAGGGGTTTTCCATGAGTTCTTGGATGTCTTCCCCGAAGACGTTGTGACTCTACCCCCACGACATGATGTTGAGTTTGAGATAGACTTACAAAACAGTGGTCATCTGATTTTGATAGATCCCTATCGGATGGCACCTTATGAGTTGTGGGTGTTGTAGATTCATGTTGACGGCCTGATAAAGAAGGATTTTACCTACCCAAGTGTGTCACTGTGGGGTTCCCTAGTCTTGTTCACAAAGAAGGCAGACAGTGGTCTAAGACTATGCATAGACTACCAGAGGCTGAATTAGGTGGCGGTCAGGAACTATTACCCCTTCCAAGAATAGATAATCATTTTGACGAATTAATCAGAGTAGGTTAGTTCTATAAGATTGAAATGTGGTCTGGATATCACCAATTGAGGGTGACGGAGGGTTAAATCCTAAAGACTACTTTCTGATGAAGGTATGGGAAATTTGATTTCATGGTCATTTCGTTTGTCGTTACGAATTCACTAGTTTTATTCATGGGGATCATGAACTTTTTCTTCCATGAGTACCTAGACTGGTTCGTCGTTGTGTTCATTAAAGATATAATAATCTTCTCAAGGTTAGTGGATGATCACGCTGACCATCTGAACACTGTCTTAGAATTCCTCCAACAACACCAGCTCTACAGAATGTCTTCTAAGTGAATATTCTTGACATGAGAGGTGAACATCCTGGGACATTTAGTGTCTCAGTAAGGGATAGAAATAGTCCCTTAAAAGGTTAATGTAGTTCTTTCTTGGGAAATAACCAAGAATGTGGCAGTGGTTCATAGTATTCTGGGCCCTTGGGGGAAATTAAAGGAGGATCATACCTGACTATTCTCGAGTTTCAGCTCTGTTGACAGCATTCAACAGGAAGGGTCAAGTCTTTGTGTAGAGTGAACAGTGTCTGTCATTATTCAGTTATCTGAAGGGAAATCTGATCAGTGCCCCATTTCGTAGGTTTCTAATTATTGGGGTGATTCTCGGGGTGTTCTTTGACACTTCTGATCTAGGATTATGATGTGTGCTTATGCAATAGTTAGGATAAATATCTTAGGGTATATGGGTTACATCTTAATGAACATAACTCTTCGTCCCCTAACATGGAGATTTCAATGGTCGTATTCACACTGAATTTGTGGTGGAATTACCTCATCAGGGAGCGGTTTGAGGTCTTTAATAATCACAAGAGCTTTTGTTATATCTTTTCCCAATGATACATGAACCTATGAAAATAGAGGTGGATGGAGTTTCTCTAGGAATACAAATTTGAGTTCTCTTAAACCCCAGAAAAATGGAATGTGGTTGCCGATGACTTGATCAGGAAGTCATAGAAGGAGGTAGTTTATGAATCAATGGATTCTTGGAAGGCAATAGAGGATTTGGTCACTTTGCGTTTGCATATGAGAGTGGATGGTGATAAAGGTGGTCTGTTTTAGATTACATCATAGTATTCCTTGACGTTTCAGGTGAAGTAGTCTCAAATGGGAGACTCAAAGGGTGAGGTGATGCTAGATCACGTTGTCTAAGGTGATGCCATCTATGTATGGTCATCAGATATCCAAAATTGGATGATATTCTATGGGAATCCAATTTCCCAAGTAGAAATGTGTAAGGGAGTTCTGTGCAAGTTCCATAGCTCACCCCTAGAGGTGAATACAGGAGACTCTATGATGTAATGAGGCCTAAGGGAATAGTCTTGGTGGATCAGAGTGAAGCAAGCCATGGCGAAGTTTGTGGTAAGGTGCCTAGTTTGTCTGCTGGTGAAGGTTGAGCTCCATGTTTTGGGTGGCCATTTGTAGCCCTTATAAATTCCCAAGTGGAAGTGGGATGACATCTCAATGGATTTCGTCCAAACACTACCTGCGGCTCAGGGAGGATGTGATGATCTCTGGGTAGTAGTGGATCGATTGATGAAATCAACTCAGTTCTTGGAAATACAGGAGTCGAATGCACATGATGACTTAGCATAGAGGTACGTAAGAGATGTGGTGCAGCTTCCTAGATTTTCATGACCCATAACCTCAGATCAAGATTCATGGTTTACCTCATCAGTTTGGAAGGGACTAGAACATGTTTTTGGAACTCAGTTATGCCTTAGAAGTACTTTAAACCCATATATGGATAGAATGATGTAGAGGACCATCTAGATGTTGGAGGATTTGCTGTGAGCATGTATTCTGGACTTTGGAGGCTCATGGGTATGACACATTCCCCAAGTAGAGTTTTCTTTCAGTAATAGCTATAACTATAACATTTACATGTCACTGTTTGAAGACTTGGACGGAAGACCATATTTTTCACTCGTGTGCTGAACAGAGGTTGGCGAAGCCGATTTTCCTTTCTTAGAGGTGGGGCAGAGCATGATGTAAATGGTTCAACTTGTGTATCATAGGATGAAATAGGCTCATGACCAGAAGAATTTTTATTCTTATCATAGGAGGAGGCCTTTGGAGTTCAAGGTTATGGACTATATTTTCTTGAAGGTTTCCCCTCAACGCGGGAATCAGAGGTTTGAATGATGAAGTATGATTTCTTCTAGGTTTAATAGACAATTTGAGGTGTTGGGATGAGTTTTCCAGGTGGGATATCATCTATCATTTCCACCACAATTAAAAAGGATACACAACTTCTTCCTTGTATCACAGTTCTTTTGGTATCTACATGATGACTCCAATGTCATTGACTGGGGAGAGTTGGATGTCGAGGAAAAAAGCGATGTTTGTGGAATGACAGGTATGAATCAAGGATCACAAGGAGAAGATGATTCATAGATGGACCATTCCTTTGGTTTGTGTGCTCTAGAGGAATGGTGACCTCGAGGAGGGCACTTGGGAATGGATGGTACATATGTGTGCCTAGTACCCAGAGTTGTGATAAGTTTTCCCTTGTGTTTTTCATTGTACATTTCTTATGATGTATTTTTGACCTTGTTTTCTATATAATGAGACGTTTCCCTCTTCTCTAATTTTTTGTGAAAATTCTTGACAATGGGGAGGATATAACCTAATCCATAATAATGATTTATTAATGTGGATGTGATTAAACCTATGTGTGTGAGTCAGTGCTTCCCATAGTGGATAGTTTCTTAACATGGAAGAAGGAGCTCCCTAATCCATGTGTCGGGACAAGTGTGATCTTTAGGGGTTGTGAAATTTCATGGGGAAGTGGGGATTTAGTGTTTTATAGTTGTTCATGAGATTAATGTCAAGGAGATGTTATTGGATGTATAGGATTTCACCCCATCATTGGAATAACACAATGTGTTTTGTTCTTGAGAGGTGTCTTATGGGGCAGTTGTTCGGACCCCTCTTTCTTCTCATTTAGTTTTGAATTATCAAGGTCAAGAATAGTATGATAGGTATATGATTTAACAACCTAGATCCACCCAAGGATTTTCTTGGTGAAAACAAGTGATTAGTGTGTTTTAGGAGGAGAATGTGGCTCATTTCCTGAGTTTTTAAAATTTCTTGGTTTTCCATCAGAATGTCAGTGAATCGGCATAAGTGAGTCAGGGGAATTGACATAAGTGATTCAAGGGTGTCAACATCAGCGAGTCAGGGGAATCAGTATTAGTGAATTAGGGGCATCGACATCGGTGAGTCCAGGGCGTCAGCATTGGTGAATCAGGGGCATTGGCATCAGTGAGTCAGGGGCATGGGCATCAGCGATTCAAGGGTGTCGATGTCGGTACGTTGAGGAATAGGTAGGTTGAGGTGTCAAAAGGTTAATTAATTAATATATCATCATTGGTGGATCAGTATTGGTATTCATGTCAGTAGATCACCTATTGGTAGCTTAGCGTTGGAGAATCATTTGTATATTTTTTCGAGTTTTCCCAGTTTTCTAGTTTCACCCTTATTACGTTTTATTTGACATAATCCAAGTTTAAATCATTAGGCATTTTAATGGATTTTAAAATGGTGTTAAATATATATTTAATTTTCTAACACTTTGTGGGATTGAGATACTAAAACCATGTGATCTCGATCACTATCCCTTGATTGATGTCGTCAAAACCGTTATTCCTTTAAAATAATATATGAATCTTCAAAGTTAATATTTTCCCTTTCTTTATGTTTTTTCATTACCTCTTGGTGCGTATAGATCCCTCATCACTAGACAAGGTTTTTTACTTGTTCTAGAGTCCCTCAATCTTAGTTTTTCTTTATGTTCCATTTTGACTGCTCATACGATCCCATGTTCTTTCCATAAAGAGTAACTTTGATCCTTAGTTCATCCTCTTAGGGATTTTTTTTCTTATCGTTAATTATTAATCAATAGGTGTGGGTATGCTAAGGAATAGTTGTGAGGAAGGGCTGGAAAATTTTCTTAAAAATGAGAAATAAATAAATAATTATTTTTATCAAAAGATATCATGTGTAAATAAAATAATGGGCAGGGAGTTCCTTGATGTTTGATCACTTATTTTATTTAATATCATTGATTTTATTATGGTTTTTTTGGCTATATGAATTCATGAAAATCATGGTCTTTGGTGGTCTTCTCTTGCACACTAATAATGTTCTGTTCTGTTGAGCTACTTGAATAAGTGAATATAAAATAAAATCTACTTAATCATGTATATTTTATTAAACAATTGAATGCCCTAGGACCAAGAATATTTGGTGATCCCCCATTTATATTATAGTTGAATTAAATAACCTCTGTTGGTGATATATTAATAACCATGGATTTATAGATGTGGTGATGTGTTGTGTGTTGTAGTTTTGGTTTTTGGGGGATTTATTTGTGGTGTGGTAAAGGGGTGTGATCGTATCCCAGTTTGAGAGACTAATTTATTATGGAATGGATGAACTTTTAGGTAGCTAAACAATATTTGTTTTTTAAATGGTAATGGAGAAATGTTGGTCAATGAGACTACAATGTAGTTATGAGCTAGTTATGCAGTGTGACTGTATCTGGGAAACATTTGGCCAGTGGGGCTGTAGGGCCGGGTTTTGAAAAAAGGATTATGTGGTATAATTTAGAACAATTTTTGTGGGTAGTGGTTGAATGAGGGTGTGAAGTGGGATTGAAAAAATATTATTTTTTGTTTTCATGTAGTGGGATTTCAAAAATATGTGTTTCTGGTGTCATTCAGTAGGACAACCGTTGGGTTTTTCCTTAATAGTGCTTAGTGTCCTTTAACCTTTTGAGAATGGTTGTAGATGCAGTGCTTGTTAGTTTCCCCAGATAGTGCTGGAACAAATTAGTGTGAACCCCTTAATTAAGAAATGGAAATTGTTTAAATAAAAATGGATTAGTCTTGTGGTTTATTATGTCTATTAGTGTGGTTGTGCATATAGGGTTAGTAGTAAAGGTGGTTTTTGTGGGGTGGATGCTTTTTCGAAACCCATAGGTTGGGATGAATGTATTTTTACACACACACACACATATATGTATATATATATTAGTTCATGGTGATTTCTATATGCACCCCACCCTTATTGATAACTATGTGTCGAACACCTCCATTTCATGTGGGAGGGTAACTTTCCCAACATCTGAGTGGGAGGATGAATTGCTGATTACTGACTATCATTTTGGAACCCTCTTCTAGGTTCTTAACGGTTGAGCATATTCGGGCAGGCTATAATATCTTGAGTCTTACCATAGTCCAAGATTATTTGGGCTAGGGTTTGTTATGGATGGGAGGCCTAGGTATTTGTGGGGTAGGTTTGTTTTACTAATTTTCTTCGGGATGAGGCCCAAGTGTCTTCAGGATGGTGGTGTAGTTGTTGGGGCCCAAGTGTCTGTGGGTGGGGTTATGTGTAGTTTGGGGCCATGGTGTGTGTGGGTAGGTTGTGGAAGAGGGACTATGTATAGTAATATTGGTAGCATCAAAATGTTAGCCGTTAGTAATGAGCAGTTAACCACTGGGAATGTGGTGTGGGGTACCCAAATGTCGATGTGCTATACTATTACCTTACTTGACTTTTGTTATTTGGTGAGTGTGCCTAGTGAGGTTGGGCAGGTTATTATTCCATGGTGGGTTCTTTGAGGTTCTACTATTTTGTCATGGGGACATTAGTATGTTTTCCCCACTTGTTCGCATGTATCTTTAGTTTTCCTAATGGGTATACTTATATACTCACCCAAGGTATATAAAACCATTTTTAGGTTCATAGGAGGACTTTTAGTACCTTTCTAGACATTACTAGCATGGTCATCAAGATTAGTTTTTTTTTCTTATTTTATTTTCTTTTGTTTCTTTTCTTTGGGGTTTTATTGAACTTTGTACTAAATTTTCTTGAACATGAATGTGGAAATGGATTTTGTATTTTCTTTTAAATTAAGTATTTGGAATTGCATGGGATTTTCCATAAAATATCCAGATATTGTTCTATAAAATAAAAAGGGTAATGCCTTCAATATTATGTGAGATTCTATACCCTTGGTGCTAGTCTCCGCTTTGGGGCCTATTGAATGTATGACTTAGGGACATTATCTCTCCTTCACCTTGGAGAATGAAGGGTATGAAAGGTTTTTCTCCCTTCATACATCTTTAATAAGGCGTGCTGGGACACCAATTGGCTGATATATTTTATGATTCCACCACATGGAATGGTGGATATTGGAAGAGAGATATTTCTAATCATAACGGACCAACATACATAGGTTATAATTGGTGGTGTAATATGTGCATGAGAACAACTAGAACTACCACAAAGGAACAAGACGATAGTGGAATATTTTATGAGCCAACACCCTCCTACTATTAGTGGATCTTATGAACCAGTGGTGGATGAAGGGTGGATTGAATCCCTTAAAAGGATATTCAATGTCATTGGCTATTCAGATAATGAAAAGGATAGTTTTTTCAAATATCATTTTGAAGATGAAGCCTTCCATCGGTGGTCAATGTTCATAATTATCTGTGATAGCGTAGAGATTAATGCATTGTAATCGAATGAATTTAGAAATCGTTTCCTTGGAAAATATGATCCTAAGGTGGTTCGACTTAGGATAGAAAATAAATTCCATAAATTAAAAAAATGAGTATGATTTAATGGCCTTATATTAAGAAAAAATCACTCAATTGGAAAGGTATGATCCTAATCAAATTTAGAATCTTGATAGTAAAATCAAATGTTTTTACTCAATATTTAAGAAAACATATCAAAGTGAGTTATCCTCTCCAACATTTAATATTTATAAAAAAACTTTTGATGTTAACAAGGGGTAAAAATAGATTTTTTTACCATTATGTTAATACTAACAAAATCAGAAGAAAAGATTCAAATGGAATGGGATGAGTAAAAATCAATCAATGAAATCAAAAGGTAAGAATGTCCACTATCTAGTTTGGGAATAGTGGGGTAAGAACCACTCTAGGGAGTTCCATAACAACATTGGGAAGTGTTTTTGACGTGGTATGTTTGGAAATAAGGCATGATATTGAAATGAAAATGATTTTAAGACTATTATGATAAGAAAAATGAAATTTTTTTAAATGTGGAAAGATGGGGAATTATGGATGTACGTTCCCGAATAATGATCTGGATGATATAATGAAGCCAGATTATTAGTGAAAATGTGTAGAGAAATCCATTATGACTATGTCATCAGATGTTGGGGCATCCAATGAAGTGGTATTAGGTACTTAGGTTTCTAAGATTTTTCTAATATTCAGTTTGACATGGGGTCTACACATTCGTTTTATTTGTGAATAATGTTGTAGAAAATTGTAAATTTCACCCCAAGAAATGAAACAATATATTATATTTTAAAAAACAAGGGGAAAATATTAAATAAAAAAGACATTATAAGTATATTTATATTGTTGTCTATATAAAAACATTAAATCTGAAAATTATTGTTCTTACCTTAGTGATGTCTGATGATATTATGAGTTTGGAATGAATTTCTTATTATTCATGCTATGATTGATTGTAATTGTAATTAAATTGTTTTCCATAAAGAGTTTTAGTTTGTATAAAAGAATGAACTCATGCCCTCGATTATATATCATGATGCTGGGAAATTGATAAAAGAATGAAATTAATGTTATCTTGCAAATAATGTTGAAAACAAGGGAACTAACCAGATAAATGATTTTATAGTGGTAAATTAATACCTAGATATTTTCTTAATAATTTTACATGTTTTTTATATAATTGAGAAGTTGAATTTACCATTAGATTAGTTAATGATGATAATACAATTTCAAAACCCCAGTATCAAATAGATCAAATATATCTTTTAAAATGAAATCATTTGTTGGATTTTATTGACAAAGGCTTCATTCATCCTAGAATTTCACCATGTGGTGATATTGTTTTGTTTCTTAAGAAGAGAGATGGTTCTATGAGAATTTTCATTGGATAAAGTGATTTGAATAACATTACTCTTAAGAATTTGTATCCATTGCCTCATATCAACTACTTGTTTGATCAGCTCTGGGGAGCTCATTATTATTCAGAAATTGATTTGAGATCATGGTAACATCAGATAAAAGATAAAAAGGATAATAATCTAAAAATAACATTCTATACTTTATATGGGCATTACAATTCTGTTGTTAGGAACTTCTTATTTAAAAATGCTCATATTGTATTCATAGATCTTATGAATATAAATTTCAGTGAATATTTGGATATGTTTGTTGTTATTTTTTATTGATGATATTTTGGTCTTTTCAAAAAGTTGTGGGGATCCTGAAAATTATTTAATGATTTTCCTAAAAACTCTCAATGAAAATAAATAATAAGGAATGTTTAGGAAATGTGATTTTTAAATGAAAACTATTTTTTTCATTGGAACATTGTAAATAAGTATGATCTAATATTTAATTCAGGTAAAAAGGGGGTTGATGAATGACCAATACCAATAAATATTGTACATATTCATTGTTTTCTCTGATAATCATGTTATTAATGATGATTTTTAAAAAAAAAATTCATTATTATCTATCCTGCTAACTTAGATAACATAAAAATGGTTGCTCTACCATATAGAAATGGTTATTTTGTCATCTGAAGTGATGATTTTTTGGAGGACTTGGTTCTGTTCTAATGTAGAATTATTAGGTAATTGATTATGAATCAAGATAACTAAAAACTCATGTGTTAAATTATCCAAATGATTATTTGGAATTAAATGTTGTGGTTTTCTCTTTGAAAATTCGGAGGCATAGTTTATATGGGTCCAAATATGAAATATATACCTACCATAAATGTTATTATTAGATATTTACTTAGAATTAATTGGTCATGAGTTAGAGGAGATGGATGGAATCGATAAAAGTTTATGATTGCATGATAGATTACCATCCCAGAAAAAGAAGAAAAGTGGATGATTCCTTGAGATAGAAACATCATGCATCATTAAAAATGTTTCATTTGGAACACAACCCATTGGTTTATGGTTTGATGAATTTTGGTTTGGAATTTGATGGTCTATGAAATTACTCTATTCTATTTCTAGAGTAAGTGTTGTAATCTCTATCAGAAATAATTAAGAAAGCATAGAAGGATGATTATGAGTTAAAGAAAAAGGCATAATTTATTAAAAAGTGTATGTTTCCAGAATTTATAATTGATAAATATAATGTTTTGTGATTTAGAAAGAGATTATGTATTAATTATGTCACCCAGCTGAAGAATGAATTGGAAAGTGAAGCTCATAGTTCTAGGTTTTAGTTCATCCTAGAAGAACTAATATTTATATAGAACTTTTAGAGTATTACATTTAGAATGGAATGAAAAGAGATACTGAAGATTTTACCATGAAGGTTTTGATTTTTCATTAAGATAAAGCAGTGTAAAAACTACCAAATGGGATGCTTCATCCATTACAAGTGCCATAGTCGAAATAGGAAAATATATCCATGGACTTTGTTTTGGGAAAACAAAACCTTCTAGATGTAACAATGTGGTTTGGATTATTGTTGAACGAATGACTAAATTAGAACATTTCATTTCTATTCGAGATACTATGACATTGGTTAAAATTTATCTATTATACCTCATTGTTATTTTCAGGTTACACGGAGTTCTTATTTAAATTATATATTATACTAATCCACGATCCACATCTAACATGTTGAAATTCCTTTATAATTAATTGGGAATATAATTAGATTTATACACCACTATTCATCCTCAATCCAATGGACAGTCAGAGGAAAAAATTTAGACATTGGGGGATATTCTATGAGTTTGTTCAATAGATTACTGGGGATTTTCAAATAAACATATTTTTTAGTCGATATTCCTTATTATAATTTTTTAGTATAAGATATATATGTCACCTTTTGAGGAATTCCATGGAAATCGGTGTCAAAGTGTTGAATTTTGGGATGATGTTTTGGAGAAGAAGTTCATGGGACCAAAATTAGTAGAGGAGGAGGTTGAGAAAGTGATGATGATCTAGTAACATATGAGAAAATCTCAGAGCATAAATAAAATTTATGAAGATAATAGGAGGAAATAATTTTCATTCAAGGTAGGTTATAATGTTTTCGGTAAAATCTTTTCATAGAAAGGTTTTATGCATTTTAGTGAGAATGGAATGTAAGTGACCTATTCATGAGATGTTTTAAAATCTTGAAGAATATTTTACCAGTTTCTTATCAAGTATATTTTCCTCTGATATTATCTCATGTAAATAATTCTTTTCATGTTATGTTGTCAACAATGTCTGTGCCAGATTTATTCTTGGTTTTGTGACCAGAAGTTGTTCTGCTGGAAGAGAACCTTTCTTATGAAGATAAAACCATTCAGATTGTTAATCATTGATAGAAAGTATTGTGGAAGAATGTAAATTAATAGGTTATGGTTTTTTTATAAATTCCATGGTTGAAAAAATAACATGAAAATATGAAAATTATATGAGGGAAGTGTATCCTCGCCTGTTTAATATGTGATTAAAAATTGCGAGGAAGCAATTTCAAGAAGGTGGGGAGAATGTTACAACCCCTGTACTATAAAAATAAATTTTCACTCTATAATTAAGGGGTAATATTCAATATACATGAATAATGAATTATGTTTTATTCATACAAATTAAAAAAAAATTATACTGATTGAATAGTAACATGACATTAGGAATAGTAACATGACTATTAGGCATATAAATTAGGATAATGGAAAACAGACCCCGCCTATTAAAGTAAAAATAAAATTTATCCATTTTATAAATTAAAATATGATAAAATTATATCAAATAATAAGTAAATAATTATTTTATAAATGATAAATTTAGTGTTGGTATTTTTCTAAAACATTAATTCTTATTTAAAATTTTATAATTAATATAATGATTTTAAAGAAAATTTATCTTCATAAAATATATTAAGAAATTAATATTTTTTCTTTAGGAGTATAAGATAATTTTATTTGTCCTTAATTAATTTTCCAAAGTGTTATAAAATCAATTATAATTTTTAATATACGTATTTTCTAAATAAATAAATATTTTAATTAAAAAATAAATTTTGCATATTGAGAAAATTATTTTCATAAAATTGAGTTAATTTATGAATTCAACATGTCAAATTAGTTGGTTTGAATTTTGGGGTAATTATTTTAATATATTTATTGATATTAATCAAACTATTCATATTCTTGATACATAATTATAAACTAATTTATAAATAAACAAAAAACACCCATCTCTTTAACTATCAATATCACCCTCACTACCTCTTCTCCTAACCCCTAAAATCCTTATATCGTGTTTTATTTCTATCAAATTCAATTCAAAATCCTCTTCCCAAAATATAATAACTACTGGCCACACCATGAGGCAAAAAGTTCTTTACGGTTGTTTTCCAGGAGGATAATTCAAGAGGTGAAAAACCTCATTTTTTCTTCTTGTTTCTTTTCCATTTATTATATATTATTATTATATCCTCACCACACCTATGATTTTTTAAATGATAACTACATTACCAAAATTATAATGGAATGTTATGGTGTTTGTTTAATATAAATCCTCAAAACCCTCCCTCTCCCCCTATTATTGTAGAAAATTAAAGCATCCTCTGTGGCGTGTAGATTCACCTCATTTGTGGGTGTCAATTTTTAATATTATTTTATCATCATCAAGGCTTGTCATAAAAACATTATATTGGATAAATTATATTTTATTATACATATTATATGTTATGTAATATTCTTTGACGAATATATAAACATCAAATTGAATAAAATGATATATGTTCATGATGGTCATAAAAAATGCCAAAAAAAATTAAATAATTTTCATTAAATTTTTATCTAATGATTCATCCTCATATCAAAAAACAAATTTATACTGGGTGTCATATAAAATTATGGAAACATATTAAGACAATTTCGTTCCACTTATATATTTTTTCTTCAATTCTATAAGAAAATCCATAATGAACTATCCATGGAATCCATGAAATAAATACTCCCAAAACAAGTAAAATATGAAGGTATTTTGAATTTTTGAAAGGAAATATAATATAATAAGATCATATAAGTAATTAAAAATATTAATATGATTGTTTAATATATTTATAATAGTCTTTACACCATTATACTGGAGGTTTTGAGACATTTTAAGTAATAAGAACCCATTGTAAGGAAGTTTTCTATAAATATTCTCTTTTAAATTTATACTTTTACAAAACTCAATAGAAATGTTTTTATTAATGAAGTATTCAAGTTTTATGATTATTTTCTATTTGTTGGGAAATTTTTATGTTTATGGTTGGGACCTATATTTCCCTGAAATTCATTGCATATGTTTATATGGTAGGTCGATCGTATTGTTGCACCATGTGTAACTGTGATGGTCAAACCATAAGGTAGTCATGAGGGATACATCAAAATTTTGTTTCGATAATTACATTTTAAGGTATTTGTGAGAGTTAAAAATCATACGGTATCCATGTGGGTTAAAATATTATGTATTTAATTCCCCAAATTACATAAATTTTATTATTAATGTTTTCAATGTTTTATGGATATTTCTTGTTTTCACCGAGTAAGGGTATGTTAATTTATGGGTGAGAAGTATGTATTTGTGAAATGATTCTATATGTTTGTATATATTCATGGACTAATTGTTTATTTCATTATTTTTATGTTTCTTATTGATCATTTTATGATTATAAAAATGTTAAATTATTTTTCGCAGGGTTTATGGATGGGTAAGAGAAAAGAAGAATCCAAGATGAATGTTGTGAAGATTTTTCATGAAAACAATTCAAGTCATGTTAAAAAATTATGTATTATGGAAGAAATGGATATTGTTTTAGTAGTACCCACTTTTTATTCTCATGGGTTGATATGAATTAATTATTTACTAATTCTATAATACTCTAAATTGAAAATATCTTTGGGAATGTAAGAAAGTGAATTCAAGTTGAATTAACTATATTATGTAATGTTTAAGGTTGTGTCCTTTTAAATGAATTGGGTACTATGGAGATGGAATTTGATCTAACGATTTTCTATTTTTAAGGTTTATATAAGGGTCATAAGTGATTATTTCTCAAGGTACATTCACGAATATTCAATGATTTATAATGAGGTTTTATGGGAAATTTTATTTTCAATTGGTAAAATAAATTATATTTGTAAATTAATGATATGTACTTTATGGGTAAAATATTATGTTATCATGAGAAGTGTTTTTCAAGGGTATTAATTTTTCTGTGAGCTAAAAGTTTACTTTACATTTATATTCCTAACAGGCCTTTTTCTACTCATCCACCATTTTAAAATATTTTTCACTGGTCTTAGGATTATTAAGGGAAAAAAAGTTTTCATGATGAATGTATTGACGATGTTTCTTGAAAATCAATCATGTTTTATTTTAAAATGGTTTCATTTGAAGAAAAAATGGATACTGACTATAAGTGTACACTTTTATATTATATGGTTAATATGTATAAGTTTTTTTAATACTATAAAACTATAGACCTAAATTATATTTGGGAAAACAACATGATTTCGTATATTAAAATAACTAGAATATGTATTGTCTATGGCTGGGTCATTACAATTGGTATTAGACCATGGTTTATATAACTTTGGAGATTATGATTTTTTCTAACGAGTTATTGATATCATCAAGGGTTAATAATTTTCCGGTTGATGATATGTTTATTTTCATAGAATCCACTTTTTTGGTTTTTAGTTATGAAATTTTAAATAGACTCATGGTATTTTGGATGACATTCATGTTTATATAAATATCTATTATTACATTTTGGGTTATAAAATAAAATTTATGAGACAAAAAATGAGGTTCATAAATATTTAGGTTATTTTAAGGATGTTTCACATATTTATATAAAATTCTAATGATTATATTAATATATTTTTTGAAAAAGGATAACCAGAAGGATGTGTGACAACTTGTTGAATCTGGAAGTTCCATGGGAATAAAACACACAACCAAAGGGCGATAAGGGTGCATCAAATACCACTAGCTTATTTGACGTCCAAGTTTGTATGGATTTTTAATTTCTATTAAATGATTTGATGGATAACAAATAATTTAATTTTGGGAATATTTGTTTAATAGAATAGATAACCTTGGTATTGGAAAATGATTTAGTGATATAGTGATTAATGTTTTTTAGAATACTTTCATTACTTTGTGAATCCAATAATATTAAGGTAAATAGAATACTATGTAATTTTATTACAGAATAAATGGTTAAATTATCATTTAGATAAAAATATTATTTTTTTGTTATTTAGGTTATTTTATGATATATATCTCATACTCGGAGAATACAGGATTTATGAACACACATTTTTGTTAAGAGGCATTAAGATTTATTTAAGATATTTGGTGATAATTATTAAAATTTATCTTGGAAGACGATGTGATCAAATTATTATAGATTTTGGGTTTTAATCTTTGTTCATATTATTTTTATGAATTTTAAGGATAGTTATTTATCAAGTGATACATGTTTATCATTAGTTATTACAATTGAATTTTAGATATTGAATTAGCTTTCATCATATAAGGTTTCTTATTTTTTTGGAATTATGAAATATTGTCCTAAACATTTTGGTTTTGGTTAATGTATAAAAACACAAGGAATATAAATTTAATATTTATTGGATTATATGATTCTTTAAAAGTTGATTATATTTCTTCAGGCATTAAATATTCATTGTAAATATCAACATTTGGAGAGAAATATGAGTTTTTGGTGGAAATTGATTAAAGGGTGGAACCAAAAATTTCAAGAATGTATATTTATTTATGATCTTATTTAATGATGTAAATTATTTCCTCAGCTCTATAAAATGTTTATTAAAATAAAAAAATTTTCATTTAGTTTTCTTACTATGAAATCAATGAAAATTTAACCCATCAAGGAATTATGGTTTTTTGATTGTTAAATTTCTCATTAACATGATATGTATTACTCTCCATACAAACTTGATATTTATTTTTTCATCCATATCCATGTTTTACTACATGTAACCATCTTTTTTGTTACCTTTGGTGACCTTAATACTTACCTTTCTATATTTTAAAGTGGATGATTCAGTAATGATTTTTTCAGATGTTATATTTCAACAAAGGTAATTTGAAAAGTCTAAAGGATATTTTTCATTGCTATGTTTATATTGTGAGAAAAAAATTTATTAAGGGTGTTGGGAAAGTGTAAAATCTTTATTTTTTTGAATGGAAATTATTTTTTTGATAGCATACATTATATGCCACATCGAGGCTAAACGAACAACTAAATATTATTATTTAATATTGTTGTTATCGAATATATGTTCTAATGAATATAATGAATAAGAATAAAAAAGTTATTAAAATATGTTTCACACATGTATTTATAATTAATTATTTGGTTAATAATTATTTATATATAAAAATAAAAGACTTTTTAAAATAAAAGGAAATGTTTTTCTAAAAAACTATTGAAATATGCCCATGTTTTTTATAACAAAAGATAAACATATCACCAATTTAAAATTATATTAATGAAATTAATAATTTATCTAGTATATTATTTAATATTTCATCCTATGTATTTTTTATACATGATTTATGAATAAAGCCACTTTTACTCATAATGAAGTATTTTTCAAATAAGGTGTTTTCCCTCTTTTTGATGGAGCACTTGTTTTAAATACAGATTTTGAAACTTTTATAAATTATATTTTAAAAATGAAAATATTATTTTAAATTGGAATATAAAAGTTTAATTTGGTTAAATTTATGGTATTTTTCTTATAAGTTTCATTATGGTTGAGTTGTGAGAAATATTTCACTTTTAATTGAAAACAAAATTTTAAACTAAATAATTAATTGCATTAAATTTTACTTGTAATTGGTTTAATATATATTAACATAAATATTTTATTATTTATTATAAAGAAGGAAATTTTAATTAATTTCATACTAAATGTGGATATAAAAACAATTCAATCTTTTGGACACTTTTACATTAAAAATATAATTTCTCGTTTCATCAACCACATTATTTTTAAATTTTTTTTTCCAATTCTATGTTCTAAATTTTAAAAATATATTCTATATTTGTATTCATAAGTTAAAAATATGTAAATAGGCCCATTTTATTTTTGAACTATATGAATATTATCTTTGTTAATGTTTTTTCGTGACACCGTTAAAGGTAAATATGGTAATTATGGATAAATATAATATTATAATTTTTTTTAAAAATACAAAAACAATTTCATAATTTCATTTTATCCATGTATATAGACCAAAATATTCATTCATTTTAAATTATAAACATACACTTGGATTAGATTGTGACATTTATAATATTTTATTAAAAGAAAATATAATTTTGTAACACTTTTGTTTTTAATAAGTGAAATATTTTTATTATGGGTTTATAAAAGGCTTCTATATGAAAATAAAAATTACATTCAAATCTAAAATGTTCTTATTTATCATGATAATTTATTCATAAATTTTAGAAAATACATAATGAAATTAATCACATTCAAAATAATGACACATTAATTATTTGATGAAAAGAAATATCAAATAAATGATATTAAAAAATATAAAATAAATAATATTTTACATTATTAATGTCTTTCAAGAATTTTTTAGATTACTTCTTCATGTTAGTGATGTTTTAAAAGTTTTGGTTTGAAATTATCTTGTTGTTATTATATTTTTAGAAATCCATGTAATGAATTGTGTCAAAATTAACATTATTGATAACTTAAAATAAAGAATATTTTATCAAATGATACAATATTTATTAAATTCTAAAGTTCAAAAAAAGTATTGGTATAAGAATTAAAATGTCAAAAATTACTCATTTATTTCTCTTTTTTAATTAAATAGTAATTATATTGACCTTAAAAGTAAAAATTACATGATATCATGGTAAGAGTTAAAATGGTTAATTAAGCGTTAAAACAAGAATATAAATATTAAAAAACGAATCAAATATTGTATAATTTTATTTTTATGAATTTATTTAAATAAATAACCATCCTATATTAGAAATAAATCAGTTTTAAACACAAGTAATATTAAATTAATTTATATCAATTTAATATTCAGAATAATTCTAAGAGTTCCCCTCCCTCTCTTATAAAATAGAACCCCATCTTCTCTTTTCATAACACTTCAAACCCTGTTTTTTGGAAAATATCTTCCCAAATATCCTCTTATAATTATTTTCAGTATTCTAGATGACTTATTTTTTGGACAACACCCTCTTTATAGGTGTTAAGTTTTCTATCGAATGAGGTTGTCTGAAAGAGATGTGTTGTTTTTAATTAAGTGTTTATATTCTATTTCTTCTTCCACTTCCTTAAAATATTATTCCACCACGATGAAATAATAAATAAAATATAAAAATTATAATTATATTTTATTATATTAATATCATCACCTAAATCCATCCCCATTTCCATTTCCATCAAATGCAAAAAGAATTAATCATTCTTGCGCACAACAAACTACCACATCGCAAACCAATATAATGTGTTTTCCATAACCATATATAAAAAATCATTATAATGATTGAATTAATGTATATATTTTATATTAATGACATATTAATAATTATTTAACTAGAATATATAATTTACTTTATCACCTCTCCATGCACATAAAAATGATAACGTTGTTCGTGCATACCTGTGAACAATCATCTGCACAAAGTGATGTGATTCGTTTTTCTTCACCACGTCAGATGAAAAATATATATTAGTACATAAAATTTTTAATACTATGTAATTTATATTTTTATCATTATGGAAAGGTAAAATAATGCTCTTCTTCATTCCATAATGATCATGGAAAATGGAAACATTACTCAGGCATATATATGGCCTATTGTCACAAAGATTATAACATAGTTCATTTTTCATTACCATACAAAATGTTTGGATTTAAAATTATAATTTATGTGTAAAAATTATAATCATGTTGTCAATATTATTCATGAGATTACGGAATAATGAAAAACTTGACTACTGTAGTCATACCAAATTCATTATGGACCAATATACCTAATATCATCAAAACATCTGATTTGGGCATAAATAATTAATTAATTGTTATAACATTATAATAAGTGATATAAAAGGAATAATAAAATGGAAACTATTAAAAATAAATATGTAACTAAATTTTTTTTTTATTCATTAATGTAAAGGATATAGATAATGAATCAGACTAAATGTAAGGGACTTCATCTCAATCTACTTTCATTGAGACATATCTTGATGTTATGCAATTTATTATTCTATAAGGTTTATATAAAACCCCTATATCATTTTATATCATTGATTTTATATTATATCATTATATTAAAAAAATTCAATGTTATTGTTTAGTAATTTTTATTATTCAAGTATTTGAAAGTAAAATGCGGCTCTTTGATTTAAAAATATCTATTTAATTGTTTTATGATTTAATTAAAATATCTTTTCCTATATGTAAATATTCGGGATATCATTATATATTGAAAGGAAATTTTATGTCTATATTTAATTTCATTTAAATTCTATAAAAATAGAATCTTTTAAAATGTTTTTTATGGAATGTTTTGAAAAATGACAGAAGGAATGTTCTATTCCTAAAGTAAACAGTGATAATGACTTGACTGCCACCATGGAAATTATTTCATTTTATTTTGTTTCATTACAAGACATTTTGTTTCATTAAATAAAACCCCATATATATGTTTTTGGTATTTTGGTATCAATTATCTTTTGAAAATAGTGGTGTATTTTTTTTTAAAAATTGAATTTTTAAATATAAAGGTATCTAAACATTATATGAATATGAGTTTATAAGAGTTTTTCAAAAGATGAAATTTTTTATTACATATTGTGGTTCATTGACAATATAAATGATGGGTTCACCCAGATATCACTGGTTGGGCCCATTATTGGATAATTTTTAGGTGTTCCCGGATAATGCTCAAATGCATCGGGTAATATGGATATGGAAGAAGACCATATGGTCATTCCATTTGTAATGGTTTTGTAATAGTTCTATGTGATGATTTTCTAAGGTACCAACATTAATTCGCTTTTATTTATGATGAGTTTTTATAGGAATAATTTGTTTTCAAAATGTAAAATAAATAGTCACAATAAATTAAGGATATATACCTTTATGGGTAAAATGATATGTTTTCAAGGACAATATTTTTCAAGGGTTTTTATGGTTTACTAAACAACAATTACCTATATTTTATATCTCATACTAAGAATTTTAATTTAATCATATGTTTATAATTTTTTTTAATGGTATTTAGATTTTAAAGGATAAATAATATGTCACTATGAAATTATAGAATATTTTTCTTGAAAAGAAATCATTTTTTATTTTAAAATGGTCCCATTTGGTGGACAATGGTTAGTGAGTATAAGTGACCACTTGTAAGGTATGGGTTCAATATACAAGAGTTTGTTCAAATTCACTCAAACTCTATACCTACTAGATATTTAGGAAAACATTTCACCTATAATATTATAATAACTATAATATATATTGTTCAATGATGGGTCATTATAATTAAAAAAGTATACCATAAAGAACTATCAGACTCACCAAATAAGGGAAGGAAAGTGTTTGTTTAGAGTTATGATAGTGGCGACCATGGGGGAAAGAAGATAATAATTCCTATGTGTTTTAAATGTTGGAAGAAACACCCAAGTGAATAACCTATATGAAGATGAAGTTGTTTTGGTTATGGAAAAGAAGGACACATTGAAGGAGAGTATAATGTGAAAATGAATAATTTATTTAATGAAATGTGTGGGAGTATCGGTCCCCCAAAGGTAATATCAATGGATGAATTTTTTAAATGTGAAACTTATGGGAGTTATGAATATTAATTTCCTATGTGTAACACCCCAACCATAGAATCCCAAAGCTGGTGAGTTATCTTATTGCATTTCCATGATGCCATGAAATCCAATCCTGATGTACCTATCGGTTGATCATCCTTGGAAAGTCATATTATGTACATGATACCCATAACATAGGGGGAAATATAAAATACTACATGATACATGATAAAATAAAATAAAATGTATCCTTGAAATCTTATTAAATTTTTTATTATTCATAACCTAGGGAATGAGAACTTAATAACATGGATCTTGAATGATAAGTATGGTTTTTAAAAGTGGAATAAATAATGAATCAACATGAATAAATTAACACATCATGGTATATAAATGATAACACATTCAATTAAAATAAATAGATAACAAAAAAACAATTTGGGAAAATAAGAATCAGAAACACATGCCACTTAATAAATAAACTGATTATAGAATACATCTATAGATATATCGAGGCAAAAATAGGGATAAATAATAACTGAAATATCTATGAATTAGGTGAATAATGACAGATATCAATAACTTAACACATAAGATTCATACCATAGATCTAATTATTTAAAATATTAATTCCATGGATCAAATATATCAAAGGCTTAGTTTGAATATTCTAATTATGTCAAGGCTTATTTCCATGATTCTAATATATTCTAGTATTCATTCCAGAAAGCTAACATTTTCAGGGATTCACTTGAAGAAAACAATACATTCAAGGCTTCATTCCAAGAATCAAATATTATCAAAGTGAACACCGTATGAAAAAATGTATATGGTTTAGGAAATACTAATATTTATTTTATGAGAATATGTATATTCATGTAAATTTACAATGAATAATTATTAAAATAATGGGATTGATTCACGATAAATTTAACAATCACATAAGGATGTCAGATTGCAATAATAATAGTTAAGGACAATCTTTAGTAGAATAATTTTTAAGAATTCCAATGTCTCCCATTCCATATTGAAACATTTAAATCATAATACCCATGAAGTAATAATAATAAATGAAACATATATTATCATGGTAGTAAGGATATTCTTCATATAAAAATTCAAAAGGCAGTGTATACACTAAATAAAAGTGAATTGGTGAAAAATATCAATTAAGTCTCAATGAACTATAAATTGATATGAAATTTTATTAACATTACCTTCATTTTATTGTGTGCTATTTATCCTCGTATATATTGGTTTAAAATAATTTACTATCCAATAATATAACCATAATAATTATTATAATATTTTATTACCCTTTTGTTAACACCCTTTCATTATTTTAACTATTTTAGGTGTAAATTGCCTAGTTTTATCAATTATGTTTTGACCTTTGATTTTTTGTACCTATTATGTAGATCATGATATCATCATCTAAAAAATTGATAACATGAATTAATTGTCATATATATTATGTATATATGTATTTATAATATTACATAACATTTGGATATTAGAAATGAAATGCATTGTTCATGGAGACCGAAGGTTGTACGCACACATGAACGCAACTTTCATTTCATTGTCTATCTAAAAAAATTAAAAATAAATGAAACACGTGTGTATTAAAATTCATGTTTAATATTAGTTTTATATATGTTACATATATTTATTAAAATCTTCCTTTATTTGTTCTATTTATAGTGTGAGCGAGTCACATCACTTCAAGGCGTGGTAGTCCACACTTCCTCACACGATGTTATCATAGAAACAAAAAATGATAATTAATAAATGTATTTGTTATTAAAGAATTATATATGTATAAGGATATAATAAATATCATATATATTATATATAAACTGTGGTTCTATCCTAATGGACACTATGATAGGTTTTAATGGAAAAATGAACAATCATCATTTCGTGAGGTAGTAGTTGACGGTACACAGAAAAAATATGTTTGTTACACATTATATAGAAGTTTGGGAATGTTTAGGTAAATACATTTTCAATAAAATATCCTTATATATTTTTGATATTTTTGTTGTTATAAATTAATGAAAATAATAACATTTTAGGGATTGTAGAATGGAAATAAAACAAATTTTTTTGAGGAATATTTTGACCTCTTAATTGGGTAACACCATTTGGTATGTTAAAAAATTCTTATTTGGGAAGACTTACACGGGAATTAAGGCTTATAAGTAAACTAGAGGGATTTTGGGAGACAATTTTTTAAGATTTTGGATGAGCTAATATTTCAATTAATGTTTCAATAAGGGGTAGAGAGCTTTTGTTTTTATAGTGTAGCGGGAGTGACACTCTTGTAAATACCAAAATGTATTCATTGATGGGAGTTATAACATATATTTAGATCCTAAAAAATGGAAACATAATAGATTTAATAGGATTAATTGTCTAATAAAACATCTAACACACAAAAAAATGTGCATTTTATTAATTTGGTTCCTTATCTTCTAAGATTCCCCAATTGTATCATTTTGGTTTTTAATAAAGTATCTTGTTTTCTAATAAAATTAATTTAATCATTAATTAGAACATAATGAGAGATTTATTCGAAAATATATATCTATATAATTATTAATATGATATATATTTTATAGAATAAAAAATAATTTTTTTGGAAATTAATTTCCAAACAAACACATGTGACGCGGTAAAACACTTCTTAAACTATATCTCTATTAAAAATGTTTTTACAGTATATGGGCCAACATATTAATTATAAAAGATTAATTGGTCCATTAATAGACTATAAATAATATTTATAAACACTTTAAAATCACTGATAAAAATATAATAATTTTATTTATTTTAAAACATTTTATAAAAAATCAACTTATAAAATAAAAAAAAGTTAATTTTGGGATTATTTAATTAAATTTAATTTTAAAATTTTAAAAAAATATTTTAATTAAAATATATTAACTTTAAAACTATGTAACATTATATATTTATCAAAAAATATAATTAATTAAAAAAATTAATAGTATCATTGATTTTAGTTAATTATGAACTAAAAAATCACTACATTGGTGTCTCTTAAGCATTTTAAGTAACTAAACCATCTCAAAAAATTATTGATAATTTATTATGATATAAATAAGACATTTATATTTCAAAGTAATATATAACTAACAATATGATGTTTTTTACATATCTTAATATTTTATAAATGGTAAAGGTAAAGAATGTTCCATTTTTTCTTTTTCTATACTTAACATGATATATAGGGAACCTCAAGATAAATATATCCCAATAACCATTAAAATTCTAACCATGTGGGGATATTGTATAATTATTTGGATCCAATGGATTTTGGACAAGATTCCAGGTCAGTTTGGTCCTTAACATTAAGGATTAGTCCTTTATTATGTTTGATCATATTGTAATCACCGTAATTAATTTTAATCACATTCACTAATATATTGGTTCAAAAATTAATTTGATCACATTAGACCACATATATATCAATTTTTATAATCATGTATATATTATTTATAAAATTCAAATCATAGAAGTGGGATATTATGACTAATTCTAATATCGCACATGTGGAGAGAAAGCTCATTTTTAAATTAGAAAACTTCAAAAGTTCAAAATGTTATAATATCTAATGTAAATATAAAAATAAATCTAATGAAAAAAATTGTATTAATGTAGGAATAATTAATTTATGTTTACTCTAAAAAGAAATTTAAAATTCAATATAACACTAATAATTATTTAAAATAATAGGTTGTTTTTAACTAAATTGAAATTAATTTCACTATTTATTAAAAAATGATGTTTCTCATAAAACCCCCATAAATTCACCATAAGAACGTTTCCAAAACCAAAATTAAAAAAAGTAGCTTATTTATAATAATAAAATTCAAAAGTGTCAAAATATAGTTTTAAACTCAGTTTTCGATTAAAAATCGATAAAACATGGTCTTGTGTGTAATGCAGGTTAATTCAGTGTTGTGTGTAGAGGAAGATTAACATGGTGTTGCATATAAAGGGAGAAAAAATAATATTTATTCTAAAATGAATATATTGTAATTTATTGGGTTGTAACATTCTCTCCACCTTGTTTAATTTACTTCATCCCAACATAAACTTGATCTTAGTAATCAGGGAACGGATATTTGAAAATAATATTCTTGAAAAACCCACATCATGAATAAGGTTAATAACACATATTCTTATTAAGAGATAAAGGAAAGTAAAATGGTCTTGTAAATAGGTTCCCTAGTAGGATAACATATGTTGGAACTATAAACATTGATAAAGATGAAAAATCTAACAATCAGGTTCTGATAGTGTGTTCTAGAGGACATTGTTTAGAAAAATTTAACAATAAAAATAAATAAATCTGTGATGATTTGATAGTCCATTTGATTCTTTGGAAACAAAGGTACTGGGTTTTTTTGTATTCCATATAATTTTTCCTACATTTTACCATTCCATCAATCTATAAGAATACAAGTAAACAAGGTTACATGGTATATTTCTATAAGCACATTCTTATCCATTGGTCGTGGCATAAACTATTTACACTTCATCCCATATAACAAGATTATTCATATAGGGATTAAATATATTTATCTCTAAAACAATATTAAAATCTCAACATAAACCATTTCATAAATGATTATCCTTTCCCAAAGATTATTATCCCACAGTTTAGAAAGATGTTCACCAGATTACCAACATAAACTGATCATTAGACTTTTTTCAATATAGAGCATATAAAAATTATTATATTCAAATAATGTGAATAACTTCATCATTAATCCTATTTAAATATGTTAATAACTTGATTCACCACAATACCTTATTGGTAACATGCATTGTTCGTTATTCCTTATGTAATAAATATGTTATTGGATATATTCTATAATTCAAAAAAGTGAAGTCAACTCCATCAACGATATCATAGACCACTTTTCGACATGTAATTAATCAGTTACAAGGTAGTCAACACATTTCCAAATCAATCATTTATTAATAATTATCTCTATCCTAGGAACATATTAGGGGTTTTCATTCCCTCAATAATTTGTTTTTTTTTTGAAAACATTGACACTCTAACAAATAAATTTTATTGGTAATATTAATTATATGATCTCTAATAACTAATGAAAAAGTACTATTGTAAAATCCTCATATATTCCATAATTCTTATAACCAGTACATTGCTAATAAAAAATTAGAATGAAATAATAATTGAATAGAAATATTTGGAATTCCTCTTTATATGCGGTAGTTTCATAACATGATCATTATCTTATAAAATCATTTGGGGTATATAAATTTGATGTTTGAGGCATTGATTTGAATAGTGTCCCATCTCTGTGAAGTGGTAACACTTAAACGTGACCTTTTTATTTTGTCCTTTTCTTTAATTATCCTAGTGACCCTTATCTCTAGACATATAACAATTTTCTATTCCCTTCTACCATTTTTTAGGGTTATTCTTTCCACACTTTTCACATGTGGGAATGTCCTTCTTTGCATATTTCTTTTTATCCATCCTTTCCACTAAAATATTATTCTAAACTTTCATCTACTTAAATCCACATATTAATTATTTACTTATCTCAATATAACACGATACTATTTCTTCATATTATTAAAATACATGGGAGACTATTTATTTTAGATATGTTGTCTTATGGGATGGAAGTATTTAATCCTTATTAAACTTTAGATCACATGAGTTGGTGGAGTTAAAATTCCATATTCTAAACACCATTTCTAAAAAATGAAATATACTATATTATATCTTAAAATACTGTATAGTCCCAAAACTAGTGAAACACTTAACATACATTTTAAAACTTATTGATAAAAAATTTTATAATCATAAACAAGGTTTATTTGGGGATGTAATTACATTAAAATCCTTTATAATGGTAGGTAAAGAAAATGTGCAATATCCTTAGAATATCCCCCTAGGACTGTCAAAATAGGTGAGCAGTGAGGTATGTTTTCTTGTACTGGGTTACCCTGAGTCTGGCCCATAACTCTTTGTCAGAGTTATTACTCTTAGGTACATTTATACCAGAACCACATACCCATATAGTATCCAGACATGGATGTTTTTCAAGGAAAACACACACAATCTATATCATATGAAAATTAAATAATTCACTTATATACTTATCCTCAATTTCTATCTCAGGGTTATTTTCATTGATCTATTTTTTCAAAATCTAATTTCCAATTATAGATTTTGTTTCTATAGTGGGGATTTTACTTGATTTTGAAGTGAATTGTATTTGGTCATGATGATCGTGGTCTTTGTGGCATGGCTGTGTTTTATGTATTTGATTCATTATGGTTTCCCACTTTCTCATCAAATGTGTTTTTGAAAAAAACATTAATTTTTAGTCAGTCAGTTTCCAAGGTTACTGGTAAACTTCCTCGGATACCAAATGTTACACCCATACCCCAAAATCCCAGTGTCATTGAATTATCCTTTTACACTTCCATGATTTCAAGTATCCAAAAGGGAATAACTGATCATTTTATCTTTTTTGGAATTTCATATTACATACATGTTACCCATAATACATTGGGAAATATAGAATTAAACATGATACATAACAAAAAGTAATAAACTGGTTCCTGGAAAGCTTATTTAATGTTTTCTTCTTCAGAACCCCAAGAAAGTAAGAATAATGTGGGTGAACTGAAATAATTTTTAATGGTATTTAAATATGAATCAATATGAAATCAATAGTAATAACGTAACATTTAAAAGAGGATAAATGATAACACATTTTATTCAAATAACTACACAATGAAAAATCAATATAGCAATGTAAGAATCTGAAACACATGCCACTTAATCAATAAACTCATAATAGAATAAATCTATATATATGTCGATGAAAAATATAATTTATAAAAAATAACAAAAAAATCTATTATATAAAATAATAATTATTAATATCTATTACATACCATGGAGGATTCGTGCCATGGATCTAATACTTTCCAGGGTTCATGCCAGGAATCTAATACTTTCAAGGAATTATGTCAAGAATATAATACTATCAAGGTGTATTTAAATGAATCTAATATTTTCAAGGCTTCATTCCAATAATATAATTATTTTGAGGCTTCATGTATAGAATCTAATAATGTCAAGGCTTTATTCCATGATTTTAATACCGTCAAAGTGATCATTGTATGAAACATAGTATATGGTTTTGGAAATAATAAGATCCATTCTTTGAGAATATGTATATTCAATTAAATTAAAAACATGGAATGATTAAAATAAAATTATCGTTTCAAGAAAATTTTAACAATTAGAAAAGGAAGTGTGATTTCAGGGATAATTATTATGAATATTCATCAGGAGAATAGTCATTAAACGTTCCAAATAGTCACATATAACTTTAAAAAATTTAAATCATATTAAACATGAAGGAATAATATTAAATAAAACATATAATATCACGATATTGTGGATATTTCGGATATAATATGTCAAAATTTAGTATATACACCAAATAAAAGTTGATTGCCACTTCGGTGGTGGTGCGGTGGTGAAGGTGAGTTTCTAAACACGGTCTTTCTTTGGGAGGTGAATGGTTCAAAACCTGGGAAGTCCGCTTTCGGGGTATGGGCCTCTCCCCCGGGATCCACCCACCATGCTGGGTCACCCGGATTCTTTTGGGCGGGAAAAATGAGGTGCGACCCAATTGCTGACGGATTGCTGTGTCGGTCCATTGCTGCCGGGTTGTTACCCTCGGGACGCTCTGCCATCTCACCTGGCTCCTTCCCCGAATGGGGAGCTACCTGCGGGTACTACCCCATCATGGGGGAGGTTGGGTTCCTCTGTGTGAATGGTTTGACAAGTCCACACGGGGGGATTCCCATTCACAAGAAAAACAAAATAAAAGTTGATTGGTTCATAATAACAAATAAGTGTCAATGGAAAGTAAATAGAGACTAATTTCCCTTAAGTTAACATTCATTTTGTTGTGAGATAATTATCCTCCTTGAATGGTGGTTTAAAATATGTTATTAAATAATATAATAACCTTAATCATTCTCATAATATCATATATGAACTTCTTATAATATCGTATTACCCGTTTTAACACTCTTTCAATATTTTGACTATTTTTGGTGCTAATTGCCTACTTTCCTCAAGTATGTTTTGAATTGATATTTTCTATTCCTATTAATTAGACCAATGTTTAATAATATCATTAATTTAAAACATGACTTAATAATCATATATATTCAGTACATTTATATTTATATTAGTCCAAAATATTTGGATGTTAGAAATAAAATGCACAGTTCATGGAGACGGTATAACATACATACACATGAATTTTACTTTCATTTATTTATGAAATTAACAAAATGAAAATTAAAAGATACATATCTATATTATAATATCAGTATCATATCTAATTTATATGTGTTTCATAGTTTTATTAAAATCATCCATAATATGATCCATGTAAAGCGTGAATGAATCACATCACTTCGAGGGGCGGTAGTCCACACATCCTAAAAAGATGTTATCATACTAATGAAAAATGGGATGTATTAAATTTATGTGTTATAAAAGGAAGAAATAAGTTTAATTACATAATAAATATGATATATATCATATATAAATATCTTTTTCATCATAATGGCCACTAAGAGATTTGGTAAATGAAAAATGAACCATCATCATTTCATGTGGTCGTAGTTCGTCGTACACAGAAATAGTATGTTTGTTACCCATTAGATGAAATTGTGTATAAAGTTCTGTAATAAACTTATCATAACAACATAATAGTTTATTTTTTATGTATTTTTTTATAAAATCATTAAAATAATAATATTTCAGGGTTGGTTAATAGAAATAAAACTAAAAATCTCAAGGAAGGTTGTAAGATCTTAATCGGGTAACTCCATTTGGTTTACACCAAAAGGAATCCTTGGATGGATTTAGGCCCAAATGAAGGAATCTAGGTCAAGGGTAGAGATTTTTGCGAGACTATATGGGAATTTTATGTATGATACAATGTTTATTGAGAGGTTTGAGAAAGGGGTAGTGTGCATGCCTTTTTATAGTGGAGGGGGAGTGACACTCTTGTAAATACGAAAAGGTATTCCTTAATGGGAGGTCTACCTTGTCTAGAGTGCTTAAAAAATTAATAAATAATTAAATAAATTGTAATAATTTTATATTAAAACCTCCACCACACAAAAAATATGTGCATTTTAATAATTTTGTTCCATAGCATCTAAGATTCCATAAATTTAACCCCTTTTTATTAAATCATATAGTTTTCAAATATAATTAATTTAATCATTAAGAATAATAAATTTATATTTATTGAAAATATATATCCAATGATTTATTAATATGATATCTAATTTATAAAAAAAATTCCATGTGTTTTGGAAATTAATTTTAAAACAAGCACATGGGACACGCTAAAACACTACTTAAACCAGGACCATGTAAACAATGTTTTTATAGTATATGGGTCAAAATGAGAATTATAAAATATATATTGGTTCATTATAAGATAATATTTTTTATTTTTAACACTGAAAAATAACTTTTCATAATAATATATTTTTACTAATTTTAAATAATATTATAAAACATCATTTATTGTAATGTAACAATAACATCAAATTTGGAATTATTTATTTAATTTTAATTTTAGATTAAAAAATAAATTCAATTAAAATATATTAAGTTCACATTTGTGTAACATGATATATTCATCTATTAAATTAATTAATGAAATCCTTTTAGTCAATATTGTTTACATTTAATATTTATAGTGTCATTTGTTTAGTTAATTATTAACTAAATAATCATTACGTTGGTGTTTCATAAGAATTCTATGTTACTAAACCATATCTAAAATTATTGATAAATTATTATGATAAAAATAACCCATTTATATTTCAAATGGATATTTATAACCAAAAATATGATTTTTTCCTATATCTCAATGTTTTAAAAATGTTAAAGTTATAGAAAGTTCCCTTTTTGTCTTTTTTCCTCACATAACTTTTATATAGAGAACTTCCATTTAAATCTTTCAAAATACACATAAAATTATAAAAAGGGGGGAGGGATATGATCTAATTATTAAAATCCAATAGATTCTGGACAAGTTTCTATGTCATTTTGGTCATTATGATTATGGTTTAGTCCCTTATTAAACATGATCATAGCTTAATCACCGTAATTAATTTTAATCAGATTTAATAAAATTTTGGTCAACAATTATGTTGATCTTATTACTGCAAAAATATTTTACTGATTACAACTATGTATGTAAATTTTTCCAAATTCAAATCATAGAAGTGGGAAAATTATGATTAACGCTAATCCCGCACACATAGTGAGAAAGAAGGTTTTTAACATAGAAATGATCAAATGTTCGATAAAATTATATATATAATTTAAATATAAAAATGATTAAAATGACCTAAATTGAATTAGAATATGAATATTTACTATATTTTGGATTTAAAAACATTTTTAATATATAATTTATCACTAATCATTATTTTAATGAAAATGTTTTTTTAAATAAATTAATGTAATTTTACTGATAATCAAAAATTTAAGTTTATTAGAAAAAACACTAATATTAACTCCGAGATAATTTCCACATTCTGAATTCAAAAATGAAATTTATTTTTAAGAATAAAATTCATAATAGTTTCATTATTTTATTTCAAATTAGTTTTGTTGTTAAAAGGTCGTAAAACTCGATCTTGTATGTAACACATGATAATTCAATGTTGTGAGTATGATATGATTAACATGGGGTTGTGTATAAAAAGTGAAAATTAATATTTATTATAAAATGAAAATATCTTAATGTCTTGGGGTGTTAAATTGTCCCCACCTTATTTAAATTTATTCCTCTCAATTTAAACATCTTCTTAGTTATCATGGAATTGATATTTGAATATAATATTATTGGAAAACCCACATCATGAATATAGTTAATAACACATATTATTAATAAGAGAGAAAAGAATTTTAAATATTCATGTAACTAGGTTCCCTAGTAGGGTAACATAGGTAGGAAATGGAAACAAGGATACAGAGGAAAAATATAACACTAGGGTTCTAATTGAGAGAACTAGAGAACATGATTAGGGGAAAGTTAACAATCAAATTCCAAAAATCCATGATGATCATAGGGACTATTTGATTCATCACAAATCATGGTACTAAGACAATATTTTGGGTTTCAAGTTCATTTTTCCTATAATTGAGGAACTATTTCACTCTCTAAGAATATAGGTAAATATAATTACTTTGTACGTTTCTATAATCACATTATTATCCTTTTGTCATGCCTTGAAATATTTCTACATTATCTCATAAAACAATATTCATAATATAGTGATTTAATATATTAATCTCTAAAAATAGATTCAAATTTTAACATAATCCATTTCATAAATGGTTAAACGTTCCAATAGATTATGATCCAACACTTTATAATGATGGTCACCGAATTTCAAAAATAAACATATAATTAGCCTTTAATGAGAATAAACCATCTCTAAATCTTTACATTTAAAACATGTGAATAAATTCATATTGTATCCTCATGAAATATGGAAATAAATCATTTCACCACAAAAACTTATTTATAACATTTATTCCTCTATATTCCTTTAGAAATACCCAATTTAATGGATATATTACTTGAATTGAGAAGTTTTGTATACTCCATCAATGATATCATAGACCACTTGTCAACAAGTCAGTATTCAATTCCATGGTAGTTAGAACTTTTAAAAACAAATAATATCATTATCATTATCTCAACATTAGGAACATATTAAGGGTTTTCTTTCCCCTGATCATGTTTTTTTTATAAATTTTATCTTTTTATAGAATAACTATTCTTGGTACCATTCAAAATATGATCTAAAATCCTTAACAAAAAAGTAAAATAGTATAATCCTCATATATTCCATAATTATTATAACCATTACATTAATAATAATGTATTAAAATTACATAATTATTGAATATGAATATTAATCTTTTTTCTTCATATATGGTAATATCATAACATGATCATTATCCAATCGCATTATTTAGGGTATATTACTTTGATTGTTGAGTTATAGATTTTATAGGTTCTCATCTCTATATAGTTTTAATACTAAATAGTATCCTTTTTATTTTTTCAATATAATTATTTTTTTCATGGTGACACTTATCTCCAAAATTATAATAAACTCGCATTCCCTTAAAGCATTTTCAATGTGATTCTTTCCACAGTTATCACTTGTGTGAAAATACTTCTTTCCCTTATTCCATATATCCATCCTTTTATTTTCCATCCACTTTATCTATTTCATCCCTTCCAGACCACATGATAATAATTTACATATCTCATTAGTGAATGATATTATATCCTCATATGATTAGAATACCAGGAATACTACTTCCCTTGGAAGTATTGGCTTAAGACCATGAATGATATTATCCTTCTTATTCATTGGATTATGTGCATTGGTGGGGTTCATATTCCCTGTTTTAGAAATCATTTATAAACCATGAAATATACAAGATTTAATTTTAAAATAATGTATAATCCCCAATAAAAGTGAATCAAAAAAATAAATTGAAAATTGTATTCATAGAAAATATCATAATAGTAAACAAGGTTTATTTGGGGATATAATTACATTTACATCTTTCATAATGGTAGGTAATGAATGTTTGAACTACCTTAAGTGTATCCCCCAGAAGTGTAAAATCAGATGCATAGTAAGGCCCATTTCCATGAACCAGGTTACCTCAAGTTAGGACAAGAATAAATTTTCTGAGTAATTTTTACTAGGTACATCTATACGAGAAACATATCCCTTTATAAGTGTCCACTAGTAAGGTATGGGTTCAATATGTAAGAGTTTTTTTTAAATTATCTTAAACTCTATACCAGAAGTATATTTAGGGAAATAATGTGACATATAATATTAAAATAACTATAATATATAACATTCAATTCTAGGTCCATACAATTAACAATGTATACCTTAACGAACTATCAAACACACAAAATAAGGGAAGGAATGTGTTTACTGAGAGTTCTAGTAGTGGATTCCATGGGGGAAAGGAGATAATGTTTCCTATGTGTCGTGAACATGGGAAGAAACACCCATGTGAATTTCTTAAATGAAGATGAAGATGTTTTGGTTGTGGAAAATAAAGACAGATAGAAAGTGACTACAAAGTAAAAATGAATAATTTAGTTAATTAAATGTATGAGAGTATTTTTCTTTCAATTGTATTATAAATGGATGAATGTTTTAAATATGAAACGTATTGGAGATAGGAAAATTAATGTCCTTTGTGTAACACCCCGACCATAGAATCCAAATATGGTGAATTATCTTTTTAAATTAGCATGATCCTAAGGAGTCCAATCCCAATGGACCGATCATTTTAGCATCCTTGGAATGTCTGATTACGTACATGATACCCATAATACATTGGGAAATTAGAAATAAGAAATGATACATAATAAAATGAAATAAAATGCATCCTTAAATGATTATTTAATTTTTTTTCTTTATATCCCGGGGAATGAAAACATAATAAGGGTGACCTTGAATGACCAGTAAGGGTTACTAAAGAGGAAGAAATAATGAATAAACATGAATAAATTAACACATCAAGGTTGATAAATGACAACAAATTCTATTCAAATAACTAGACAATGAAAAATTAATATGGAAATGAAAGAATCAGAAACACATGACACTTAATCAATAAACAGACTGTAGGAAACATCCATTAATATGTAAATGAAAAAAATTATGGACAAATAATAAATGAAATATCTATAATGTAAGTGAATAATTATAGATATCTGTAACATACCACAAATGATTCATTCTAAGGATTTAATTCCCTAAACTATTCATAACAGGAATTAAATATATCAAAGGCTTCATACAAAGAATCTAATACTATAACGGATTATTTCCATGAATCTAATATTTCTAATTATTTATTCCAAGAATATAATACTTTCAAGGATTTATGTGAAGAATCTAATACTTTCAAGGCTTCATTCCAAGAATCTAATGTTTTTAAAGTGAAAACCGTGTGAAAAATGGGATATGGTTTAGGAAATACTAGTATCCATTTTATGAGAATATATATATTCATGTAAATTTATAGTGAAGAATAATTAAAATAAATTTATTGCTTAATGGAAAATCTAACAATCACAAATGTAAGTGAGATTTCTAGGATAACCATTAACCACATTTTTTGGAGAATAATATTTAATAATTCCAAAGTCTCCCATACCACATGGAAAAGATTAAATCATAATACCCATGAATTAATAATATTAAATGAAACTTAAATTTTTATGAGAGTAAGGATATTAATGATATAACTTGTCAAAAAGAATTATATATACCACATGAAACTGAATTGGTGAAAAATAACAAATAAGTCCCAATGGACTATAAATTGAGATGAAATTTCATTACTTTAACTTCCATTTTATTGTGAACTCATTATCCTTTTATATACTATTTTAAAATAAGTTACTAACTTATACCATATTTTTTACCATTCTTATAATATCATATATTAAATTCTTATAAAATTTCATTACATGTTTTTAACACTCTTTTATCATTTTAAGTATTTTAGGTGTTTATTGCTTAGTTTTCTCAAGTATGTTATGACCTGTGATTTTTGTTCCAATTTATTATATCATTATATCAAAATATCAAAATTTTAAAACATGGAATAATTTTTATATATATTTAGTATATATTTATTTATAGTATTCCATAATATTTAGATATTAGAAATGAAATGCACCATTCGTGGAGACAATATGTCGTACGTATGCATGAATGCTACTTTCATTTATTTGTATTTTTAAAAGAAATAAAAATAATGAAAAATGCATGTATTAAAATTATAGAATAATATTTATGTTAAATATGTTATATATATATATATTTTTTAAAACAATCATTTATATTTCCATTTATAGCATGAATGAATCACATCGCTGGATGGGGGTGGTAGTTCACACTTCATCAAAAAATGATATCATATAAACGAAAAATGGAAATTATTAAATGTATGTGGTATAAAAGTATTAAATAAGTATAACTATAGAAAAATATTATACATAAATAGTTTTTTTATCCTAATGGCCCCCATGATTGGTGGTAAATGAAAAAATGATCAATCATCATTTCGTGAGGTAGTAGTTCACAGTACACCGAAACAATATGTGTGTTACCCATTAGATTGAAGTGTGTGAAATTTTAGGTAAGAACCTTGTCATAAAAATATACCTATATATTTATGATATTCATTTTGTAATAAAATCATGAAAATAATAACATTTTAGGAATTGTATAAAGGAAAAAAAATCTTAAGGACGTTTTTACCTCTTAATTGGTTAACTCCATTAGGGTTGTGACAAAAGGCTTCCATAGATTGATTTATTATCGAATTAAGTCTTCCAGGAAAACATTAGGGATGGTGTGAGACTGTTGTGTAAGATTTTTGACGATCCAAAGTGTCATTGTATGTTTTAATAAGGGGTAGAGTTCTTTAGTTTTAATAATGGATAGGGAGTGACACTCTTGTAAACACCAAAACGTATTCATTGATGAGCGGTATAAATTATATTGAGTTCATCAAAAATGGAAACATAACACATTGGAGGGTAATAATGGTTTAATAAAAGATCCAACAAAAAAAAGCACATTCATTTTATCAATTTGGTTCCTTAAATTAAATGATTTCCAAATCTTATCATTTTGGTTTTTAATAAAGTATCTAGTCTTCTAATTTAATTAATTTATCCATTAAGTAAAACATAAAGTTATAATTATAATAAAATATATATCCACATACTTATTAATACTATATCTAATATATATAAAAATAATAATTTTTTTTTCTGAAATTAATTTTAAGACAAACACATGTGACATGATAAAACACTTCTTAAACCCAGACTCTATTAACAATGTTTTTACAGTATATGGGTAAATATGTATATTATAAAAGATAAATTTGTCAATTAATATACCATATTTTATATTTATAAATAATTTAATATCACTTGGATAAATATAGTATTTTTATTTATTTTAAATTATTTTAAAAAATATTATTTTGTTAAAAACAATAATGTTAATTTTGACTTTATTTAAATTAACTAAATTTTAAAATATAAAAACATATTGGAATTAAAATATGTTAATTTTACTTCTATTTAACATGATATATTCGTCTAAAAAAATAATTCTTATAAAAAATTGAATCAATATACATTAATTTTAATATTTATAGTACCATTTATTTTAGTCAATTATTAACTGAATAATCACTACATTGGTGTTTCATAAGAATTTAATGTAATTAACCATCTATAAAAATTATTGATTAATTATTATGATAGAAATAAACCATTTATATTTCAAAATTACATTTATAACTGAAAATATGATGTTCTTTAAAAAGCTCAATGCTTTATAAATGTTAAAGGTAAGGATATTTTCATTTTGTCTTTTCCCATACATAACCTTTTATATAGGTAACTTCCAGATAAATATATCCCAATAACCCTTAAAATTATAACAATGTAGGTATATGGTGTAATTATTGGGAACCAATGGATTTTGGTTAGGTTTACAGGTCACTTTGGTCCTTAAGAATAAGGTTTTGTCCCTTATTAAGCTAGATCGTACTTTAATCACAGTAATTAATTTTAATCACATTCACTAATGGTTTTGGTCAAAAAATAATTTGATCTTATAAGACCAAAAATATTTCATTTATTATAATCATGCATTTCTGATTTTCAAAATTAAAATCACATAAGTGGAAAAATTACTATTAATGCAATATCGGACACTTGGTAGAAAGTGAGTTTTAAAATTAGAAACGTTCAAAAGTTAAAAAATGATTTTATATATAAATTAAATTATAAAATTATTATAATGAAGTAAATTGTATTATTTGATGAATAATTAATATATGGTTTCTTTAAAAGAAAATTTAAAATTAAATTTAACACTAATAATTATTTAAAAGAAAATGTTGTTATTAACTAAACAGCAGTAATATTCACTATTTATTAAAAAATTATTTTCTCGGAAAAATCCTAAAAATTCACCATAAAGTTTTTTCAAAAACATAAATTAAAAACTATTTTTTTCCAAAATAAAATTATATTGTGTCAAAATTTAGTTCTAAACTAGGTTTTCCATTAAAATTCATTAAAACATAGTCTTGCATGTAATGCATGCTAATTCAGTGTTGTGTGTAGTAGATGATTAACATGGTGTTGCATATAAAGATAGAGAAAATAATATTTATTTTAGAATGAAAATATTGTAATGTATTGAGTTGTTACATTCTCTCCACCTTATTTAATTTACATCCTCCAAACGTAAACTTGATCTTAGTAATTAGGGAATTCATATTTGAAAATACAATTTTTTTAAAACCCATATCATGAATATGGTTAAAAACAAATATTCTTAATAAGAGATAATGGAATTTAAAATGGTAATATAAATAGGTTCCTTATTAGGAGAAAATATGTGGGAAATGGAAACATGGATACAGATGAAAAATCTAACAACCATGTTCTTATAGTGAGTTCTAGAGAACATGGTTTGGAGAAATTCAGCAATCAAAATACCAAAATCTGTGATGATGTAAGGGACCATTTGATTCATCAGTAACAATGGTAATATGATTTTTTTGGATTCATGATAAATTATTAATGTATTTGATTAATTCTTTCAATCTATAAGAATTAAAGTAGATATACTTACTTTGTATGTTTCTATAAACAAAATCTTATACATTGGTCATGGCATGAAATATTTCAACTTCATCTCGTTGAAGAAGATTCATTGTATTGGGATGTAAAATATTAATATCTAAAACCATATTCAAAGATAAACATAAACCATTTCATAAATGGTTAAACTTTCCCAAAGATTACGGTCCCACTGTTTAGAAATATTGTTATTAGTTTTCAAAAATAAACTGACCATTTTTTTTCTTAATATGAACCCTTTCTAAATTTTCATATTCAAATGACATGAATAACTTCATCATTAATCCTCTTGATATATTCTAATAACATGATTCCACACAAAACCTTATTGGTAAAATACATTGATCCTTATTCATTAAGTAATACACAAGCTATTTGATATATTCTTAAATCCAAAAGTGATGTAAAGTCAATAAATTCTATCATAGAACACATATCGACAAGTAATTAATCAGTTCCATGGTAGGAAATAAATTTCCACATAAATAATTTCTTAATAATTATCTCAATATCAAGAAAAAATTAAGGTCTTTCATTCCCTCAATCCTGTGTTTTTTGAAATTTTTAACTTTTTAATGAACAACATTTCTTGGTACCATTCCTATATGATCTCAAATCCTTAACAAAAAAGTACAGTTGTAAGATCCTCATATATTCAATAATTTATATAACTATTAAATTTATAATAAATATTAATTTTAAATAATACTTTAATAGAAATATCACTCATTCCACTTCATATGTGCTAGTAGCATAATTTGTTAATTATCCAACAACATCATTTGGGGTATATTACTTTGATGTTTGAGGAATTTATTTGCATAGTGTCCCATATATTTGAAGTTGTAACACTTAATTGTTGCCTTTTTTATTTTTACATTTTCTTTCTCTAGCATGGTGACCCTTATATCCACACTTATAACAAACACCCATTACATTCAAGTATTTTTTATGGTGATTCATTCCACATTTATCACATGCGGGAGATCCCTTCATTAACTGTTTCCCTTTATCCATCATTTTCACTTTAATCTTCGTATTCTCTTTCATATATTCAAAGACACAACATATTTCTTTATAATATGATAATATTTCGTCATATAATGATAATACTTGGGAGACCATTTCCTTTTGAAATGTTGTCTTAAAAACTTAAAGTATTTCATCCTTCTTACTCTTTAGATCACATGCATTGGTGGAGTTCATATTCCTTCTTCTGAACACAATTTCTAAACAATGAAATATACTATATGACATCATAAAATAATATATAGTCACAAAACTAGTGAAACACTTAACATAAATAAAAACACTAATGCATATAAAGTCTCATAATCATAAACATGGTTTATTTGGGTATATCTTTACATTAAAATCTATTATATTGGAAGGTAAAGAAAATATTAACTTTACAAAGAATATGCCCCCCAGAAGTGTCAAACCAAGTTAGCATAAAGTCCCATATTTACGTAATAGCTTACCCTGACATAGGCCAGTAACACTTTGTCAGAGTTATTACTCTTAGGTACATTTATGCCAGAACCACATCTCCGTGTAGTATCCAAAAAAAGATATATTTTAAAGAAAACCCACATAATACCTATCATACCAAAATTATAGGATTTACTTATATAATTATCCTCAATGTATATCTTAGGGTCATGTTAACTAATATGTGTTTTCTAAATCTAGTTTACATGGATGATGCTAAAACATCCTATGATACCAAATGTAACACCCCGACCTAAGAATCCTGGTGTCGATGCATTTTCATATTACACTACCATGATTACAAGAATCCAAAAGAGAATTACCTGTCAGTTTTTAATAACATGTTACATACATAATACCCATAACATATTGGGAAATATAAAATAAAACATGATACATAATAAAAAGTTATAAACTGCTTCTTTGAAAGCATATTCAATGTTTTTTTCATCATTACCTCTAGAAAGGAAACATAATAAGGGCGAGCTCAAATACTTTGAAAGGGTAAGTAAATAGGAATCAATACTAAATAAATAAGAATAATATAACATTTTTATCTAGATAAATGATAACACATGCCATTTACATAACTACACAAGGAAAATCAATATAGTAAGGTAAGAATCTAAAACACATGCCACTTAATCAATAAGCTGATAATAGAATACATCCATAGAATTGTATATGAAAAATAACATGTATAAATAATAACAAAAATTTATATTAATTAATATTATATTGATGAGTATCTATAACATACGAAAAGGGATTCATGCCCTGGCCCTAATACTTTCAAGGCTTCAAGCCATGAATCTAATACTTTCAAGGCTTATGTCAAGAATCTAATACAATAAAGTATTATTTACATGAATATAATATTTTCAAGGATCCATTCTAAGAATATAATGCTTTATGTAATTCATGAAATGAATCTAATACTCTCATTGAATCATTACATGATAATAATACTGTCAATGTGAGTCCCCTATTAAACATGGTATATGGTTTAGGAAATAATAATATCCACCCTTTAAGAATATGAATATTCTAGAAAATATAAAATGAGTAATGATTAAAATAATGTTATTGTATCAAGATAATGTTAACAATAAAAAATTTATGTGAGATTTCAAGGATAATTATTATGAATATTTTTTAAAAGAACAATCGTTAAACATTCCAAAGTGTCATGTACAACTTTGAAACATTTAAATCATAATAATATTGAAGGAATAATATTAAATGAAACTTTTAATATCATGATATTACTGATAATTATGATATAAAATGTCAAAAGGAAGTATATACAACAAATAAAAGTTCACTTGTGTATAATAACAAATAAGTCTTAATAGAATGTAAATTGTGACTAAATTCCGTTGCTTTAACCTTAATTTTTGTGTGTGGTAATTATACTCCTGAATAGAGGTTTAAAATATGTTATTAGATAATATAAAAACCATTCTCATTCTAATAATATCATATATTAACTTCTCATTATATTTTATTTCTTGTTTTAACACTCTTTCATTATTTTGACTATTTCGGGTGCTAATTGCCTACTTTCGTCATTTATGTTTTGATTTGTGATATTTTTTATTCTATCAATTAGACCAAGATTTCATATTCAACATAACATAAACCATCACTTAATAATAATATATATTCAGTACATATTTATTTATATTATTCCACAATATTTGGATATTTGAAATGAAATGCCTAGTTCATGTAGATAGTATGTCACACGTACACATGAATTCTACTATCATTTATTTATCATTTTAAATGAGTTAAACATAAATGATACAAATATATAATATAATTTTAGTATCAAATATATTATATATGTGTGTCATATGTTTCTTAAAATGACCCTTCATACGTTCCAGGTAAAGCTTGAATGAATCACATCGCTCGGAGTGGCGGTATCCCACTCTTCCTCAAATGATGTTATCATATTAATGAAATTTGTAAAGTATTAAAGGTATTTGTTATAAAAGTATTAAATAAGTTTAAATAAATAATAAATATAATATATAGAATATATAAATATTTTTTCCATCATAATGGCCACCAAGAGATTTGGTAATGAAAAAATAAACAATCACCGTTTCATGTGGCAGTAGTTCTCCATACACAGAAATAATATTTTGGGTCACCATTAGATGTAATTGTGTATAGGTTTCCTTAAAAAACATATAATTAAAACATATTAGTATATTTTTATACTATTTCTATTATAAAATACTTAAACTAATAATATTTTATGGCAGGATAAGGGAAATAAAACAAAAAACCTTAAGGAAGATTATTAGCTCTTAATCGGGTAACTCTTTTTGGTTTGTACCAAAGGGCTTTCTTGGATGGATTTATTCCCAAATGGATGATTCTAGGTCTAAGGTAAGGATATTTGGATTCTATTTGGGTAGTTTATGGATGATCCAAAGTTTTATTAAAGGTGCGAGGAAGGGGTAGAGTATTTGCCTTTTTATATTGAAGGGGGAGTGAGACTCTTGTAAATACAAAATGGTAATCATTAATGGGGGGGTCTTCCTTATCTAAAGTTACTATAAATAAATAAATAATGGAATAATGATTAATAATTTTGTATTAAAACCACCACCACACAAAAATATGAGCATCATAATAATTTGGTTCCATAACTTCTATGATTCCCCAAATTTATTATTATTTTATTAAAGCATGTAGTTTTCTAATCTAATTAATTTAATCATTGTGAATAATAAAATGATATTTATTATAAAATATATACCCAATGAAATATTTATATGATATATAATTTATAAAATAAAAATCCTATATTATTTTGAAATTAATTTTTAAAAAAACATATGTGACACGCTAAAATATTGATTAAACCCGGACCGTGTTAACAATTTTTTTACAGTATATAGGTCAAATTATAATTATAAAACATCCATTTTTAATTAATATACCATATTTAATATTTATTTACTCTTAAAATCACTTGTTAGAATATTTTATTTTTACAAGTTTTAAATCATTTTATAAAACATCATTTATTGTAAAATAAAAATAATGTAAATTTTGGCATTATTTATTTAGTTTTAATTTTAAAATATCAAAAAAAATAGTTAATTCAAATATATTAACTTCAAAGATGTGTAACATGATATATTCATCTATTAAATTAATTTATTACATCACTTCAATCATTATACATTACTTTTAATATTTATTGTTTCATTTATTTTAGTTAATTATTAACTAAATATGTAACACCCTGAGATTATATGAGAAATATTTTTTTATGTCTTATATTATACGCAACACCAAAGGAATCTTTCACAGCACACAATACTGACTTGGCTTGCATTACACGCAATCATGACCTTCCTCGATAGCGTGTGTAGTACGCAATACCGGGTTTCACTAAACAACAGTATATTATTATGGACTAGCCTTTATGAATTGTATTAACTACATTTTTAATTTTATAACATTATTATTCATCTTACACATTTTTTAGAATGTGGTAAGAAAACAAAATAACTTTTTCGGGTAAAATAAGTATTTTTCAAAAAGTGCAGTTTTGCCGCCTTTTGATGGTGCACCCACAATAAATCTAGTTTTGGCATTTTTATAAGTTCAATTTTAAAAAATAAAATTCTTCTTTTGAATCATGATATAAAAATTTACTTTGGATAAATTTTGGATATTTTTCTGATAACTTTCATATTTTGATGAATAGTAAAAATACGCTAATTTTTAATTAAAAACAACTTTTTCATTGAGATAATTTATATGGTTAAATTATAATATTGAATGGTTTTAAATAATAAATAGCATATATTTTTACCATTTAATATAATATATGTCATTAAAATTAATTTCACATTGAATTCATAGGTAAAAACATTTCAATCTTTGGCAATGTTTTAACTTCTAAAACCCATTTTCTTAACAACGGGATTAATTTTAAATTTATTACTACAAATTATGTGTTTTGAATTTCGAAAAATGGATTCCATATTTGGAATCAGGGGGTCCAAATTATGTTAATAGGATAATTTTTATTTTTGGGCATTATGAATAATAACTACGGTAAATTTTATTTACCATAGTTAAAGGTGAATCGGGTAAATAAGAGTAAATATAAGATTATAAAATTACCCTAACACCTGCCCAAATCCTATTGGATGACTAAAAGTCGACCCATATCACCTAAGGGTCGGATTAGATTCATTTAATGGACTTTGTTCCATTAAAAATAATTTAATTATTATTAAAACCAGAGAACGTGACAACATGTCACTTTCTTAAATCTTATAAGTATAATAATTTTAATTTAGTGATAAACTTAATGAAACATAGAAAATTAATATTCTACAGAAATATAATACAATTATCTACATCATATGAATTTATTTAGAATTTTTAGGGATTAAATAATTATCATTAATTATGACATAATAGTGATGTCGAAATTATTTTATTAATTAAAATATCAAATAAATGGTTTTAAAAATATTAAAATATATATTATATGAACTATTTAATGTGCTCCACTAATTTTCTAGATATATATAAAATTTTATAAATATATTAAAGATTTTATTTTGAACATATCTTCTGTATATATTTTATTTAAATTTAAATAAATTAATTGTGTCAAAATTGACACTATTGTTATTTTATAAAAATAACATATTATAAAATTGATTAAAAATCACAAAAATATTTAAAAATTATAAATTAAATTTAATATGGTCTAAAATGTCATAAAGCGTCAAATTATGGAAAATTCACAACACATATGTAATTATTTATAATAATTTAAAATTTAGAATATTATTACCACAAATAAAATTAAATTGATAAATAAAGATAAATCAAGTTGATAATGTTTAAAATAAATTCCAAACAAGTCTATATTTTATTGGTTGATGATATTACAATCCTATATCATCTAATATTCGGATATGAGTCATTTTTTTATTTTTTAAGTGGGGTTGGGATTTAATATAAACTAATATTTCTTATATTTCCAAAGATGCCCCTCTCCTCCCTTATAAACCGGCACCTCCTCCCTCTCCTCCTCACACCAATTTGAGGCCTCAAGCTCGGTCAATACCTACCCATTTAACTTCCCCACATCCCTAGAAACATCCAAGAGTTCTTGGTCTTCTTCAAAGACCAATTTTAGTGCCCTAAGAGGAGGTCTCAAAGAGGCGCTTCAAAGAAGAGGTAATGTCCGTTACCGATTCTTTCAACTTTATTTCTTCTTCCACTTATTCTTCTTTAGTTGTTTCATTATGAAGTAATAACATCAGTATAACTCATATACTTATATGTTATTATAAGTATGAAACAACCCTATTTAATCATCTATCCATCCTACGGAAAACGAAATCACCGCGCGTGTGTACGTACGAAATACTGTCTCCACGACGCGTTGCAATCTATTTTCCACCACCACCTTACATGGATGGGTTTAATGGTGTAAATAATGACTATATATGATTATTTTAGAGTGATATTGACTCTGAAATATTATACATACACTCCAATACTATTCCACAATCATGGGAATGATATCATCGCTCGTGCGTACGTATGGAATACCATCACCACGATGTGATGCGACTCGTTATACATGATCTTCATTGCAGAATGATTATATAAATTAATTTAATGAATAAATATGATATATATTACACTAATACCATTCTGGGAATGAGGTGTCTATAACCTAAAAATTGGAATAAGAATTGATTCGAAAAAACACACATACGAACACAAGGCAATAAACACTTGAATAACAAGTAGCAATGAAATATTACTAATAAAAAGCTAAGAATATGACCATATATAAAATAATAAAAATAATAATGATTCTGGAATAAGTCAATGACATTATTTAACTCATTATACAGGAGGTTTGGATACTTATGAAGCAAATCAGATCTAAGGTAAGGGAAAATCTCACAATCTCATTTTTTATCCGAGATTGTTTATACTTCAGAATTTACTGGGGAAGATTTGTCATCCACATCCAGGTTTCCTCAATATGTAATATTATGTTCATCCACCTACAATTTTTTAAATCCAATTTTACCCTTCAGTGAGTTTTTAGTAAAAGATATGAAAGGAATCTTTTGTCGTTTTTCATACGAGGTACTTTTTGACTTTTCCGACCAAAGTAAGAGAAGAATGTTTTTTAACTTATACAGCATGAATGGATTTTTAGAACATTATTTCCCTAAAGCTTACATTACAAGTTTTCATGTTTATTTTTAATCAACTTATTTTAGTTCAAAATTATATGACATGTTAAGAAAGGAAAATGTTTTTGAAGTAGAAAGGATATTTTCCTCAAGAATGGAGATCAAGTGTTTTATCAAAATTATTTTCCATCTAAGATAATATAGGGTTCTATTTATATCCCTATTTTTAAATTTATTTTATTATGTTATGATGGAATTATTTTTATGATATCCTTTTATGGATTATGTTATAATGAAGTGATGTTTAAGAATCCCATTTTTATTATATTGGTTATGCTATGATGTATGGTTTATGATTTTGTGGCAAACATAAGAATGGTATCATTATGAGATGGGAGGGACCTATATCTCCCTCCAATGCATTGGGTAAATATTTATATCTCATGATATATACATGGCTGGAATGGAAGGTTAAACTGGTTCAGTGAAACAGGACAGAAACGAGGAGTGAACTCGGTTCAAAAATGGAATTTGTCCGCTAAGATATTCTTGGCAATGAGTCTTGACTACTAAGAAATGATATCATATTATTATGTGTGTATTCCACAAAGCTTAATGTTTTATGTTATGATTATTGGGATTACATTTCACTTCTATGATTTATCGCATGTTATGATCTCTTTTACAGGATAAGATTTTCAAAATGATATGTTCTTATAAATATGATATGTTTGATATTTCTTTTGTTTACCCTTACTGAGAATTTGAGCTCACCCTTTTGTATGTTGACTTTTACCTAGGTCCGGAAGAAGGATATTAAGTATGATATGCCAAAAAGGGACTCTAGATATGATGAAATAAAAGGAAGACAATGTAGATGATTTATGAACCAGTTGTTTATGTTTCCCAATTTCTAAAGACACAATACCTATACGGTCCTTTCGTGGTTTTGTTATATGTTATAATAATTATGATTCAATTTTGAAGTAATAACCATGTATGTAAAGTATGGGTTGTTATAGTGGGTATCATAGGAAAGGTACAGTCAACCTTTGGAAACTAGGATGTGAAAGCCTTAGTAAGAAACCTAAGGATATGTCTAAGAAAAGAACACAATCTTAGTGTTTCACAAATGTCCATGAACAACCTATGATAAGACCTTAAGTGTGAAATTTTATTCTTGATTATGTGGTTTTTCTATTATAATTAGTGTTTCTCACACTATTCTTGTTGGTTTTAGTCAATGGATGGAACCCGAAGGAACCGTGTTAATGCAGAATGCAATGGGAAATGCAATGATTGTCCCCCTAAGAAACCAGACGTTATGGGAGATGGAATGCAAAATCTTGTAGCCATTCTCAGACAACTTTCTAAATCTCTGAATCATGCAAGACTTCCAAATGAGCAAAGGAAGTACCAACATTATGTAGAATCTTTCATGAGGAAGCGTCCACGTTCAATCAGTGGGTCTTCTGATCCATTAGTGGCTGAACAACGTATCAGTACCACCGAAAAGATATTTTCAGTTCCTCAATGTTCTGAACATGATAAAGTCATCTTAGTAGTGTATCGTTTGGAAGGTGATGCTGATCAATGGTGGAATCTTATTAAGAATACGAGGCAAAGGGATGAAATTGAGTCCATGGAATGGGACGAGTTCAAGAACTTATTTTTCAATATGTATTTCCCTCGTATTATTCGAACATAGATGGTGAAGGAGTTTCTTGAACTGAAACAAAAGGATGATGAATCCATTGGTACCTACGAAGCAAATTTTACAAGTCTTTCAAGGTACACTTCCAAAATTATTATCCAACATGAGAGTAAGATTGATAGATTATTTAGTGGCCTAAAACAATTTCTTCAAAGGGAATTAGCCATAAGGGAATTCAATAGCTATGAGGAAATTGTTCGATGTGCCCTCAAGGTATAGATGGAGATTGGTGTAACCCATCAGTCATATGGGTTTGATAAGAAGAAGAAAATGGAATTCAAAGGAAAATCTAAAGACCACACTGAAAAGAAGATGAGTTTTCCCTTATGCTCAAACTGTGGAAAGAAACATAGAAGAAATTTCCTTAAGGGGACAATAAAATGTTATAATTGTGGAAAAGAAGGTCATCGAGAAATTGAATGTCGAAATAATGGGAAAAAGATGTCTAGTGGTGCAAACAAAATAAGGGATACACATAATGAACCTACTACACTTCAATGTATCAAGTGCAAGGAGATGAGACATTATGCCAATCAATGCCCAAATCCAAGGGTTGATGATGATGATTGACGTCAACAAACTCTTAAGGCCAAAGAAAAAGGAAATTCACATGAAATTACTATCGGCGATGTGGAGTACGACAACGATGTGGTGAGAGGTACACTTACCATCCACTCTAAAGTAGAAAATGTTTTATTTAATTCTGGATCCACCCACTCTTTTATTTCTGAAGAAGTTTCTAAGGGTATATCTGTATTACATCAACAATTAGATGTTGAGTTGGCTGTGACAACTCCTAATGGCACAACAATCACATCAAAAGTTTACAATTCTTCTACGATTGAAGTTTGTTGGAAAGTGATTCCTGAAAATTTTGTGATCCTTCCTATAGTAGAATTTTATTTGATTCTTGTCATGTATTGGATTTCTTTATATGGATCTGATATCAATTTCCAATGAAGGGAAGTCACATTTCTTATTCCAGATCAATCTATGATCGTCTATCGATGCAAGGAAGAACATAACCTTCAAGTGGAAGTTTCATCCATCTTATGCGTCTTGATTCCACTAAATGATGTTTATTTATCTCAAATGGTTGGAGATAAACTCACGATTAATAATATTCCCATTGTACTGGAGTTTGATAATGTCTTTCTAGAGGAATTTCCAGGTCTTCCACCAAATCTTGAAGTTGAGTTTTCAATAGAACTCGTACCATGTGCTTTGCCTATTTCAAAGACACCTTATAGAATGGCCCCAATTGAGTTGCAGGAACTTAAGAAGCAACTCCAAGATAATCTTGATAAAGGATTCATATGCCCTAGTGTGTCACCTTGGGGAGCACCTATTCTGTTTGTTAAGAATAATGACGGATCAATGAGACTCTGCATTGATTATCGAGAACTTAACAAGATCACTACCAAGATCAAATATCCTCTCCCACGCATTGATGACCTATTTGACCAACTACACGGAGCTCAATAATTTTCCAAGATTGATCTTCGTTCAAGGTATCATCAATTAAGGGTCAAAAGGGATGATATACCAAAGACGACTTTCTGTACCAGTTATGGACACTATGAATTTATAGTGATTCCATTTCTTCTTACTAATTCCCCTTCCATCTTCATGTATCTGATGAATAGAGTCTTTAGAGTCTATCTTGATCAGTTTGTGGTAGTCTTTATAGATGATATTTTTGTCTATTCAAAGAGCAAGGAAGAACATAATTATCACTTAAGAATTGTATTATAGACCCTAAGAAAGGATAATATTTATGCGAAATTTACCAAGTGTGAATTTTGGCTTCAAAAAGTTTCATTTTTGGGTCACATAATCTCAAAAGAGGGGATATCTGTGGATCCCGTAAAAACAGAGGTTATCGAAAGATGGTTGAGACCAACATCAGTAACTAAGATCCGAAGTTTTCTTGGTTTGGATGGATATTACCGACGTTTTGTGAAAGATTTTTCAAGGTTATCTAACCCACTCACCCAGTTGACTTGGAAAGGAGTTAAGTTTGTTTGGACAGAGGAATGTGAAGAGAATTTCCAAGAGCTAAAAATAAGGTTAGCCAGTGCACATGTGCTCACAGTACCTTGCTGTGGAGAAAGGTTTGTGATCTAGAGTGATGCATCCAAGAAGGGACTGGGGTGTCTTCTCATGCAAAATGATATGGTGATAGCTTATGCCTCGCGACAGTTGAAAATCCATGAGCAAAATTACCCAACTCATGATTTGGAGTTAGCTACGGTAATCTTTGCATTAAATATTTAGAGGCATTACATTTATGGTGAAATGTGTGATATTTATACTGATCATAAAAGTTTAAAGTATATTTTCCCACAAAAGGAGATGAATATGCGTCAAAGAAGATGGTTGGAGCTGATTAAGGATTACGACTGCTCAATTCATTACCACCCCGATAAAGAAAACAAGGTAGCATAGGAATTATGTCGACAAAACCATTCTAGCTTATCCATGATGAGGATCACAAAAGATCCAATATTTATGGATTTAAAAAGTATAGATCTTGAAATTATAATGGAAAGGGAAAAATATTATCTTTCTCAAATGAATGTTCAACCATCTATACACGTGAAGATTAAAGAGGCACAGAAAAAAGACGTAGAGTTACAAAAGAAGGTGTGAAATGTTCCTGAATTCAACATTGATTGTGATGGGATAATAAGGTTCAGGAATCGGGTTTGTGTTCCTCCCATCCAAGAATTAAAGAAGGAGCTACTGGACGAGGCTCATAGTTCTTCATTTTCTATTCATCTTGGAAGTACAAAGATGTATAGGGACCTGAAAGAGTACTTATGGTGGGATGGCATGAAAAGAGATGTTGCTGAACATGTCTCTCGATGCTTGGTTTGTCAGAAAGTTAAAACTGAGAGAAAAAAGTCTAAAGGGATGTTACAACCATTACCAAAACCAAGATATAAATGGAAAAACATCACTATAGACTTTGTCACTGGACTTCCTAAAACATCCAAAGGTAATAATGCTATCTGGGTTATAGTTGATCGTCTTACAAAGTCGGCACAATTTATTGCTATTAGATATGATTTTTCTCTTGATCATCTTTCCAGGATATATGTAAAGGAAGTGGTAAGATTGAATGGAGTACCACTTTCCATTATATCTGATCGGGATCGGAGGTTTACCTCGAAATTCTGGCGAAGTCTTCAGCATTCTCTAGATACATAGTTGAGTTTCAGCACTGCTTACCATCCTCAGACAGATGGTCAGTCTGAGAGGAAAATTCAAACTCTAGAAGAAATGTTGAGAGCTTGCTCTATGGATTTCAAAGGTGGTTGGGATCAACACATATCATTGGTGGAATTGTCTTATAATAATAGCTTTCACACCAGTATTCAGACGGCTCCTTACGAATCCCTCTATGGAACGAAATGCAGAACTCCAACTTGCTAGGATGAAGTTGGGGAAAGAAAGCTATTAGGACCTGATATTGTTGATGAGATGGCTGAAAAGGTCAGATCTATTCATCAACAAATAAGAGCATCTCAGAGTCAATAGAAAAGTTATGCCGACAACTGAAGAAAAGTCCTAGATTTTGAAGTGGGTGATAAAGTGTTCTTACTAATATCTCCATGGAAGAGGGTCATGAGAATTGGAAATAATGGAAAGTTGAGCCCTAGATATATCGGTCCTTTTGAAATTATGGATCATGTTGGGAAGGTAGCTTACCGATTGGCACTTCCATCGAATCTATCTCAAGTTCACGATGTGTTCCATGCATCTCTCCTAAGAAAGTACATACCCGATCCCTCACATGTACTCAGCTCAGAAGTTATACCGCTAGAGCAAGATCTTTCTTATGAAGAACAACCGATAGAGATTCTGGATGGTAGCGAAAAATTTCTATGAAACAAGACCACTCGCTTGGTGAAAGTTTTATGGAGGAACCACCAATTAGAAGAAGCTATATGGGAACTTGAGGATATGATGAGGGAGAGGTATCCTCATCTGTATGTAATGAAGTGACGAATTTCGTGGGCGAAATTCATTTTAAGGGGGGTAGAATGTAACACCCTGAGATTATATGAGAAATATTTTTTTATGTATTATGTTATACGCAACACAAAAGGAATCTTTCATAGCACACAATACTGACTTGTCTTGCATTACACGCAATCACGACCTTCCTCTATAGTGTGTGTAGTACTCAATACCGGGTTTCACTAAACAACGGTATATTATTATGGACTAGCTGTTATGAATAGTATTAACTAACTTTTGAATTTTATAACATTATTATTCATCTTACACATTTTCTAGAACATGGTAAGTGAACAAAATAAATTTTTCAGGTAAAATAAGTATTTTTCAAAAACTGCAGTTTTGCCGCCATTTGATGGCGCACCCACATTAAATATAGTTTTGACATGTTTATAAGTTAAATTTGACTAAATCAAGTTTATATTTTGAATCAGGATATAAAACATTACTTTGGATAAATTTTCTATATTTTTCTGATAACTTTCATATTTTGATGAATAGTAAAAATACGCTAATTTTTTATTAAGAACAAATTTTTTCATTGAGATAATTTATATGGTTAAATTATAATGTTTAATGTTTTAAAGTACAAATAGAATATATTTTTACTATTTAATATAATGTATGTCATTATCATTAATTTCACATTGAATTAATAGGTAAAAACATTTCAATCATTGGCAATGTTTTAACTTCTAAAACCTGTTTTCTTAATGGGATTAATTTTAAATTAATTACTGCAAGTTATGTGTTTTGAATTTTTAAAAATTTATTCCATATTTGGAATCAGTGGGTCCAAATTATGTTAATATGATACTTTTTATTTTTGGGCATTATGAATAGTAACTACGGTAAATTTTATTTATCATAGTTAAAGATAAAAATCGGGCAATTAAGGGTAAATATAAGATTATAAAATTACCCTAAAACCAGCCAAAATCCTATTGGATGACTAAAAGTCGACCCATATCACAAAAGGGTCGGATTAGATTCATTTAATGGACTTTTTTCCTTGAAAATAATTTAATTATTATTGAAACCAAAGAAAGTGACAACATGTCACTTTCTTAAATCTTATATATATAATAATTTTAATTTAGTGATAAACATAATGAAATGTAGAACATGAATAGTAACCATAAAAATAATACAATTATCTACATCATATGAATTTATTTATAATTTTTAGGGATTATATAATTATCATTAATTATGACACAATAGTGATGTTGATATTATTTTATTAATTAAAATATCAAATAAATGGTATTAAAAATATAAAAATAAATATTATGTGATCTATTTAATATGATCCACTAATTTTCTAGATACATATGACAATTTATGAAACTATTAAAGCTTTTAGTACCAACATATCTTCTATATATATTTTATTTAAATTCAAATAAATGAATAGTTTCAAAATTGACACTATTGTTATTTTATAAAAATAACATATTATAAAATTGATAAAAAAATAAAAAAATATTTAAAAATTATAAATTAAAATTTATATGGTCTAAAATTTCATAAAGTGTCAAATTATGGAAAATTCACAGCACATATGTAATTATTTATAATATTTTAAAATTTTGAATATTATTACCACAAATAAAATTAAATTGATAAATAAGGATAAATCAAGTTGATAATGTTTAAAATAAATTTCTAACATGTCTAAATTTTATTTTTTGATGATATTACAACCCAATATCATCTAATATTTGGATATGAGTCATTTTGGATGTTTTTATGTGGGGTTGGGATTTAATATAAACTAATATTTCTTATATTTCCAATGGTGCCCCTCTCCTCCATTTTAAAAGGGCACATCCTCCCTCTCCACCTCACACCAATTCAAGCCTTAAATCTCGGCCAATCCCTACGAATTTCACTTTTTCACTTCCCTAGAAACATCTTAGAGGTCCTGGTCTTCTTCAAAGACAAATTTTAGTGCCCTAAGAGGAGGTCTCAAAGAGGCGCTTCAAAGAAGAGGTAATGTCTGTTACCGATTCTTTCAACTCTATTTATTCTTCTACTTCTTCTTCATTAGTTGTTTCATTATGAAGTAATAAAATCAGTATCAATCATATACTCATATGTTATTATAAGTATGAAACAACCTTATTTCACCATCTATTCATCCTACGAAAAAAGAAATCACCGCACGTGCGTACGTATAGAATACTGTATCCACGCCGTGGTGTAATCTATTTTCCACCACCACCTTACTTGGACTGGTATAATGGTGAAAATAATGACTATATATCATTATTTTAAAGTGATATTGATTCTGAAATAGTATACATACACTCCAATACAATTCCACAATCATGGGACCGATATCATCGCTCGTACGTACGTACAAAATACCGTCTCCATGATGTGATGTGACTCGTTCTACATGATATTAATTGAATAATGATTATATAAATGAATTGAATGAATAAATATGATATATATTACACTAATACCATTCTGGAAATGAGGTTTCTATAACCTAAAAATAGTAATTAGATTTTATTTGACAAAACACACTTACGAACATAAAGCAATAAAAACCCGAATAACAAGTAGTAATGATATATTACTAATAAGAAGCTAAGAATATAATCATATATGAAATAATAAAAATAAGTATGATTATGGAATAAGTCAATGACATTATTTAAATCATTATATCCGAGGTTTGGACACTTACAAAGCAAATCGGAACTAAGGTAATTGAAAATCTCACAATCTCATTTTTTATCAGAGATTGTTTATACTTCAGAATTGACTGGGTAATATTTGTCATCCACATCTATGTTTCCTCAATATGTAATACTATTTCCATCCACCTAAAATTTTTTAAATCCAATTTTACCATTCGATTATTTTTTAGTAAAGGATATGAAAGGAATCTTTTGTCGTTTTTCTTACGAGGTACTTTTGGACTTTTCCGGCCAAAGGACGGGAAGAATGTTTTTTTAACTTATACGGCATGAATGGATTTTTAGAACATTATTTCCATGAAGATTCCTTTAAAAATTTTCAAGTTTATTTTTAATCAACTTCTTTTAGTTCAAAATTATATGACATGTTAAGAAAGGAACATGTTTTTGAGGTAGAAAAAACATTTTCCTCAAGAATGGAGTTCAAGTGTTTTGTAAAAATTATTTTCCATCTAAGATAATATAGGTTTTTGTTTATATCCCTATTTTTACACTGATTTGATTACGTTATGATGGAATTATTTTTACGATATCCTTTTATGTATTATGTTATGATGACGTGATGTTTAAGAATCCCATTTTTATTACATGGGTTATGCTATGATGTATGGTTTATGATTTTGTGGCACACATAAGAATGGTATCATTATGAGATGGGTGGGACCTATATCTCCCTCCAATGCATTGGGTAAAGATTTATATCTCATGAGATATACATGGCTGGAACGACAGGTTAAACCGGTTCAGTGAAACAAGACTGAAATGAGGAGTGAAAACGGTTCAGAAATGGACTTTGTCCGCTAAGATAGTCTTGGCAATGAGTCATGACTAATAAGAAAATATTTTCTATGATTATGTGTGTATTCCACAAAGCTTCATGTTTGAAGTTATGATTATTGGGATTACATTTCAATTCTATGATTTATCCCATGTTATGATCTCTTTTGTATGATAAGATTTTCAAAATGTTATGTTCTTATAAATATAATATGTTTGATATTTCTTTTGTTTACCCTTACTGAGAATTTGAGCTCGCCATTTTGTATGTTTTCTTTTCCCCAGGCCAGGAAGAAGGATATTAAGTAGGATATGCCAAAAAGGGACTCTAGATATGATGAAATAAATGGGAGACAACGTAGATGATTTATGAACCAGTTGTTTATGTTTCCTAGTTTCTAAAGACACTATACCTTTACGGTCCTTTCAGGGTTTTGTTATATGTTGTAATAATTATTATTCAATTTTGAAGTAATAACCATGTATGTAAAGTATGCGTTGTTATAACATAATCACTATATTTGTATTTCTTAAGAATTCTATGTAAATAACCATCTATAAAAATTGTTGATAAATTATTATTATTAAAATAACTCATTTATATTTCAAAAGGAATTTTATAATTGAAAATAAGAAGTTTTTTACATATATCAATGTGTTATAAGGGTTAATGTTATGTAAAGTTGTCTTTTTGTCTTTTTTCCTTACTTAACATTTATGGGGAGAACATCCTTTTATAAATATAAAAATTAAAGATAAAATTAAAAACTATTGGTTATATGATCTAATTATTAGTATCCAATGGATTTTGGACAATTTTCCATGTCATTTTGGTCCTTAAGATATAGTGTTCTACCCTTATTAAGCTTGATCATACCTTAAATGTCGTAATTAATTTTAATCACACCTATTATTTTTTGGGTCAATAATTAACTAAATATTATTATAACTAAAATATTGTACTAATTACAACAGTGTATGTAAATTTTCAAAATTCAAATCATAGAAGTTGGAAAATTATGTTTAATACTAATCTCGCACATGTAGTGAGAAAGCATGTCTTCAAATTAGAAATGTTCTAATGTTAAATAACATTTTATATATAATTTAAATATAAAAATGATTAAAATGAACTAAATTTAATTAATATATGAATATTTAATATATTTTGGATTTAAAAAAATTAATATATAATTTAACACTAATAATTATTTTAATGAAAATATTGTTTTTAAATAAATTATAGTAATTATTACTATTCATCAAAAATTCAAATTTATTATAAAAATCACAAAAATTAACAGAAAGATAATTTAAAAATTATAAATTCAAAAATAAAATTTATTTTTAAAAATAAAAATCATTATGGTGTCATTATTTAATTTCAATTTTTTTTTTAAAAAAGTGATAAAACTCAGTCTTGCATGTAAGACAAGTTAATTCAGTGTAGTGAGTAACATAATATTAACCTGGTGTTGTTTTTAAAGAGATAAAAATAAAATTTGTTATAAAATAAAAAATATTTAAAGTCTTGGGGTGTTATATTTTCCTCCACCTTATTTAAATTAATTCTTCAATTTGAGCATCATTTTAGTAATAATGGAATTGATATTTGAAAATAATATTATTGAAAAAACCACATCATGAATATGGTTAATAACACATATTTTTAATAAGATATAAAGGAATGTAAACTGGTCATGTAACTAGGTTAACTAGTAGGATAACATTGTTGGGAAATGGAAACCTAGAAAAAATGGAAAAATCTAACACTTGGGTTCTGATAGGGAGTGCTAGAGAACATGGTTAGGATAAAGTTAACAATCAAAATCCATAAATCTGTAATGATCATAGGGGACATTTTATTCGTTCGAAAAAAGGTATTAAGACAACATTTTTGTTTTCGAGATCATTTTTCCAATAATTGAGAAATTATTTCACTCTCTAAGAATATAAGTAAATATATTTACTTGGTACGTTTTTATAAGAACATTCTTATCCTTTAGTCGTGCCTTGAACTATTTCTACTTTATCTCATAGAACAATATTCATCATATTGTTATGTGATATATTAATATCTAAAAAAAGAATCAAAGTTTAATACAAACCATTTCATAAATGTTTAATCATTCTAAAAGATTATGATCCAACACTTTTGAAAGATGGTCATAGAAAATCCAGAATAAACTTATCATTAGCCTTTAATCAACGTGAACATCTTTAAATTTTTACATTCCAGACAGGTGAACAAATTCATAATGTATCCTATTGAAATATGGTAAAAACCCAAAACTGTATTCAGAACATGCATTGTTCATGATTACATTAGTAATACATGGGTTATAGGATATATTACTTAAATCCATAAGTTTTGTGAACTCCATCAATCATATCATAGACCACTTGTCGACAAGTCAGAAATCATTTCCATTGTAGTTAGAACTTCTCAAAATAACTAATTTCTTAATCATTTTCTCAACATCACGAACATATTAACGGTTATATATCCATCAAATCATGTGTTTTTTTAAAGATTAACATTCTTCAGAATAACTTTTCTTGGTACCATTCAGCATATGATCTGAAATCATTAACAAAATAGTACATAAGTATAATCCTAATATATTCTATAATTCTTATAACCAGTACATTTCTAATAATGTATTAAAATTTCATAATTCTTAATTATTAATATTAATCATTCCTTTTCATCTATGGCAGTATCATAACATGATCATTATCCAATAGCATCATTTGGTGTATATTACATTGATGGTTAAGGTATTTATTTCTACAGGCTCCCATATCCTTGTAGTTGTATAATTAAATAGTAGCCTTTTTATTTTTCCATTTCATTTCTTTTTTTATAGGGAAACTTATCTCCATACATATAACAAACTCTGGTTCCCTTAAATAATTTTTCAGGGGGATTCTTTCCATAGTTATCACATGTGTGAAAATACTTCTTTTTTAATTCCATCTTTCCTTTTCTTTTCTATCCACTTATTCTATTTCTTCCCTTACGCACCAGATGATAATTATTTACTTATCTCATTAGTGAATGATATTATTTCCTCATATGATTAGAATACCATGAAAACTACTTTCAATGGATGTTTGGCTTAAGACAATAAAGGATATCATCCTTCTTACTATTTGGATCATTCGTATTGGTGGGGTTTATATTCCTAATTTTAGGAATCATTTATAAACCCTGAAATATAATATATTTATTTTAAAAATAATTTATAATCCCAAAAAAATTGTAACACAAAAAATGACATGAAAAATTTCTACATTGAAAATCTATTAATATTACACAAGGTTTCATTGGGGATATCATTACTTTAAAATCCTTCACAGTGGTAGGTAAATAAAATGTGAACTATCCTATGAATATACCCTAGAGTGTAAAACCAAGTGCACAGTAAGGCCCATTTTCATGTACTAAGATACCCTAACTCACGACAAGAACACTTTTTCTTAGTTATTATTCCTAGTTACATCTGTTCCAGAACCATATCCCCTTTTACTATCCATACATGGATATATTGATAGTAATACCCACATAATATCTATGTTACCAAAATTCTATGATGATATTCTATACTTATCCTCTTAGTCTACATTAGAGTTATGTTATATAATCTATGTTTTCAAAATCTAAATTCCATGGTTCCTCCTAAATATCCTCTAATTCCAATTGTATTGCCCCGACCCCAAAAATACAGATACGGTGGATTATCCTATTACACTGGTATTATAAAAAAGAATCGAATCCCAATGGACCGATCAGTTTATCAATCTTGTAATACCATATTAGATACATGATACCCATAATACATTGTGAAATAAAAAATAAAACTTGATACAAAAAAAAATTAAATAAAATGCATCCTTGAAAGATTATTCAATGTTTTCTTTTATATAACATGGGGAAATTAAAGATAAAAAGGGAGCGATAAAATTATTAGTTTGGGAATTTTAATAGGAAGAACTAATAAATCAATAGGAATAAATTAACATCAAGTTAGATAAATGATAACACTTTTCATTCAAATAACTCGAAACGAAAAAATGAACATTAAAAGGTAATAATATGAAAACCATTCCATGAAAAAAAAACAAATAATAGAATACATCCATGTATATGTTAAATAAAAAATATAATGGATAATTAATTTTAAAAAGTTTATAATGTAAATGAATAATGATCAATATATATAACATACCACTATGCTTTTGTGTGAGGGATCTAATAATTTCAAGGCTTCATGCCAAGAATTTAATAATTTTATTGCTTCAATCCATGGATATAATGCTATAAAGGTTTCATTCCAAAAATATATTATTTTCAACGAATCATTCCAAGAATCTTATAATTTAGAGGCTTCATTCCAATAATCTAATATTGTCATGGCTTCATTCCATGAATCTAATACTATCAAAGTGAACACCATATGAAACATTGTATACTATTTTGGAAATACTAATGTCAATTGTATAATAATATAGATATTCATCTGAATTTTTAATGAATAATTTTTAAAATAATTTTATTATTTCAAGATAATGTTATGGATCAAAAAATTAAGTGATATTGCAAGGATAATAATTAAGTACAATCTTTAGGAGAATAAAATATAAACATTCCATAGTGTCCCATACAACATTGAAACATTTAAATCATAAAATTTGTGACGGAATAATATTAAATGAAACATATAATAACATTATATTAATGATATTCATGATATAACATGTCAAAAGGAAGTTTAAACACCCAATAAAATTGAAATGGTCCATAATGACAAAGAAGCATCGATGGATTGTAAATTGAGATAAGATTCCTTTACCTTAACCTTCCTTTGGTTATGTTGTCATTATCCTAATATATTGTGGTTTAAAATATTTTAATAAATTTTAACAAAACCATAATCATGCTTATAACATCATATATTAACTTCTTATAATATCTTACTTCCCATTTTTTAACACTCTTTCACTTTTTTAACTATTTATGGTGTTTATTTCCTTTTTTAAATGTATGTTTTCATTTGTAATGTATTTTTTCCTTATAATTATATGATGATTTAATCATATAAAAAATTAAAAACATGAAATAATTATCACATATTTTTATTATATATTTATTTATAGGATTCCATGATATTTATAGACAAGAAAATGAAATGCACGGTTTATAGAGATGGTATGTCGTACGTACACATGAACACTACATTCATTTCTATAACAAGTTAAAGGAATGAAAAATAAATGATAAATATGTATAAAATAATTATACTATAATATCTATTTTATATATCCAAAATATATTTATTAAAATAATCCTTAATATGTACCGTGTATAGCGTGAATAAATCACATCACTTCGAGGGGCCGGTAGTCCAGAATTCCTCAAATGATGTTATCGTATTAAAGAAAAATGGGAAGTATTAAAGGTATGTGTTATATAAGTACTGTATAACTATAAATACATAATAAATTATATATATTTATTATCTAAACATAGTTTCCATCAGAATGACCTTCATGAGAGGTGGTAAATAATAAATGAGCAATTCGTGAGGAAGTAGTTTTCAATACACATAAACAATATGTTTGTTACACATTTGATGGAATTGTATGTAAGTGTATATAGAAACCATATCATAAAAGAACTTGAATATTTATTATAATGATTTATTTATACAATATTTCTAATAATAATATTTGAGGGATTCAGAAATGGGAATTAAACTAAAATTCTTAAGGAAGTTTGTTAAATATTAATAGAGTAACTCTATCTGATTATACAAAAAGGATTCCTTGTCTGGATTTTTTCCCAAACAGAGGCTTCTAGGTTGATTTTATTGATTTTTGGAGACTATTTTGGCAAATTTTGGGTGATCCAATATAAGGCCCCGACCTTAAACCTTACTTAATATTGAATTAAATGAATCATTCACATTGAAGATATTTTTAGGTTTAGAGTTTTATAGAATTAGATCTTAACTATTACATATCCAAAGACTACAAAGTAGACACTTCTACTAAGTTTCCATAAAATAAAAACTCTTAAAAAGAAACATGTCTAGTTCCTTGTTTTAGACAGCCTGACATTTCCTTGATCCCATCCTTGGCCTTATTCAAGTTTATGTCTTGTGAAAAACATTTCAAAAAAACTTGGGATGAGCATAAAAAGCTCAGAAAGGGATACACAAAGAATGAAAACTATTATTTTTTCAAAGCAATAAGTAAACCATGTATACTTTATCAAAGTAATACCTTTCACCTTTAAGAAGTAGTAAAAACTCTTTACTGAATAAAATATCATTACTTACCCTTTTGTAACCAAAATATTACCATAAAACCCATATAAAGAACACATAAAATATAAAGGAAACTTGGGACATAAACATACTTAAATGGAATAACCATACGGTCGACTTCCACAGATACTTAATGGAATAGCCATACGGCCGACTTCCATACCCAATGCATTGGAGGTTATAACGTAACCACTCGTCCTGGTATTCACGGCACCACCTGTCATATGGATTATCACGTAACCACCGGTAAAATGTCCAAGTACCATCATTACACATAAAATATTGAAAATATAAACATTTCAATAAAAAAATTTCATTTCAAATCTGAATAGGTAATTCCAAGATATTGAACGAATCAATCCATTTTCAAAAACCATTTAAAAGAGATTTTTGAATCAAAGTTTCCCATACCACTTTGAAGATTTTAATGGAATTATAATTTTAAAACATTAATGTCCATATAAATAAATATTGAAAACCATTTCAAAAACATGGACATTAAAGATAAATATTTAGAATAATAAATCTTTAAAACATTTAAGACGATATTTTTTTAAATAGTTTTTAACAAAATGAGAGACTCTTGAATACAAATAATTGCTGAATAACACTTAATCATAACTTTATAATATCATGAGAATAAAGGGATTCATGATATAATATGTCAAAGGAAAGTATACACACCATATAAGAGTGAATTGGTGAATAACAACAATGAAGTCTCAATGGAAATGTAAATTGAGATGAAATCCATTATAAAGATGGTATCATTAAATTAAGGATAAATCTATCACATAATTATGTGTGATAAATATAAATACACCCAATATAAGTGGATATTAAGTGTGAAATAATCATAGGGCATTCACAAATATTCATAGGATGACATCTTCAACAATTACTGGTTGAACCCAAAGAAATCGAAATTGGGTTAAGACGTTCCCTTGTAAAAATTCGATAGCCTAACAACGTCACTTCAAAATTCCGAAAATTAGTCGATGAGAGAGTGAATGGTTTATCATAAAATGGACATAAACTTTACATAAATAAGGATATGTAAGAACATATCACAACATAATAAGATGTAAATTAAAAGACATAGCAAAAGAAGTCTTTTAAAATGAGGAGGGTGAAAGGTTCCTTTACCAACTTGGGAAACATTCGAAACGTACAACCCATGAAAGGACTATAATGAATTGATGTAAATACTCATAAAAGAAATTATATTACACAAAGATTAGAATAATGGGTATTACATAAACCACTCAATGGAAATGGTGGAAAATGTAGAATAAATCTCAGGGGAATAAAAGTGAGATGAAAATCCCTTACGAAAACTCAGCAGCCTAACGGCGCCACTTAATACTTCCAAAAATGGATTTATCAGATCAAATAGGGTCTCTCATAATAAGAATAGAAAAATTACAGTATGATGAATATAAAATAACATCCCAAACATAATAATTATGAGCTTATAAGAAATGCCATAAAAGAGATTACTTAAAAAGAACGAGAGAGGTTGGATCCCATACCTCGGGTCCGACTTGACTCGATCGTTCATTAACATCCTGAATAAAAAACTTGAGTTAATTTACACATTATAAAGAACCTTTTTCAAGTTAATTATTCATTTATATTACTTATTTCCATGTTATAAGCAGTATGTAATCATTTATGTTAATAATGTTTGTTTTGTCGATATTTGGTTCTTAAGTCGAAAGTGGACTTCTTACAATTACATGTTGTTCGTGTGGTCAAAGGTTAATTATCTCCAGAATGATATTAAGGATTTATATATCATATATATCATATATATCCAGAATATACAAGTATTTATAATATTACATAATCATTTAGAGGTAAGAAATGAAATGCACCTTACATGGAGACGGTAAGCCGTACGTACGCATGAACACTACTTTCATTTCTATGTCATATTAATGGAATTAAAACCAAATGAAAGGTATGTATATTTTAATTACAGAATTATATTCATCATTTATATGTAACATACATAATATATAATAAATTTAAATCCATCATTTATACATCCCACATATGGCATTAACGAATCAAATCACTTTGAGGGGGTGGTAGTCCGCACTTCCTAAAATGAAATTATCGTGTTTACCCACAAAGGAAACCGTAAAGGTATGACACAAAAGAAAAATAAATAAGCTTAAGTAAAACATAAAAATATTATATATCATATATAAATATAGTGACATCTTAATGGCCACCTTTGAAGGTGTTTTATGAGTGTTGAACAATCATTGTTTCGTGTGGTAGAAATTCACCATCCACAGAAACAGTATGTTCTTTAACCATTAGATGTAGGTGTGTGTAACTGTAGCTCGAATGATTATTATAAAGAAATCCTATTATATTGAAGATACTGTATTTGTTACAAAAGAATAGAATACAATGAGTTTAGGGGGTTGGAGAAGCAAAATAAAACAAAAGAACACAAGAGAGGACACTACCTTTAAATCGGGTAACTCTCTTTAGTTTGAGCTCAAAGGCTTCCTTGGAAAGGATTATGCCCAAAGTGAGGCTTCAAAGATTAATATAGGGATTTGGAGAGATGTAATGGTCAGGGTTTGGCCGAGCCAAATGCTTGAGAGGTGTGGGTAAGGTGGTAGAGGTGGGGGCCTTTTATAAGAGGAGAGGAGGGGAACTCTTGGAAAGTAAGGAAATGTTACTTTATTTTAGAATAAGTTTCGGATTTTAAAGGTCCCACATTGATGTGTTTAGATGATAAGGTGATACGGGGTCTAAATCCACTCATCCAATAGGTTTTGGGCATGTGTATGTCTAATATTTTTCATTATCATTCCATTTTATTTAAATCGTTAAATAATGATGTAATCGATGTATCATCATGGTGTCATAATTAATTTAATTAAGTTAATGTCTAAAAATTATAAAAAAATACTATGATGTTGTAAATATTTTTAGCTTTACAATTATTATTTATAGTCAAAAATCTGACTTGTATAACCCTATTTAAAAATTGTTTTAGTAAAACAACTCATGTTTGTGTCATTTTTACTTTTACATTAAATAAAAAGATATTAATGTCATTTTACTTCCAAAGTGGCTCCATGGGGTCCCCAAGATGACCCATGGATTTTCTTGGTCGTCCATGACACATCCAATAAGGTTAGGACAAGTTTCAAGATCATCTAATATTATTAAAACATTATTTTTACCTTAAACTACACTAATTACCTCTAATCGCGATTAATAAACTTATAAGTTACTATTCACCAAAAAATTATTTTATTCCCATTGAACCACATTTTACTTCTTAATGACAACCATGTATGTAGGATTTTTGAAATTCAAATCACAGAAGTGGTAAAGTTTTGTTTAAACGAAAAATCAGTTTCTTTAACTACCACTTAGTGGTTTCAGTATTCATAAAAAATTGATGTTTTTCAGAAAATTACCAAAACATTACCCTAGGATATATTTGATATTCCGAATTCAAAAATTATGTCTATTTTACAAAACTAAAAACATATAAGTTACATTAATTAATATAATAATTAATTCCCGTTGTCAGAGCAAACATCGTGTTTTTACGAAACAATAAGTATCAAAAGATTGACACTAGTTTAAGTCCAATTTCAAGATGAAATTAATTCCAACGACCACTATTGGGTTAAATGGTAAAAATATATTCTAATTTAAATTTAAAATCAATTCAAAGGATAATATAATCATATAAATAAATTAGATTAAAAAGTGGATTTGAATTAAAATACAACATTTTTCAATATTCATTAAAAAATGATCTTTATCAGAAAAATACCAAAAATTTACACAAAGTAAATTTTGATGTCCCGATCCTAAATAAGTATTTTATTTTGTCAAATATAACACATAAAATTGTCAAAAAGTGGATTTAAAAGAGGTTCGCCATCAAAAGGCGGTTAATCGACCTTTTAAAGAATATTAGAATGTTTACGCTTAAAATTGGATTCATTCACATTTTTAATCCTCTAACATTTATCGTAAAAAGAAAAATATTTGAAAAACATATATAATAATTTTGTAGTTAGTTCCCGTCATTACAATAGCTAGGTGTTAACATAAAATTATTATATTATTGGAGTGCAACGTAAGATTTCAAAGGAACTTGTCGTTGCGTATTGGGTAAGCCATCGAGCATAGTGTTCCATTTAAATTAATACTAACATTTTATTCAAAAATAGGTATAATTATAAAAATTTCATATTCTTTATTTACCAGGGGTGTTACAGCAAATGTGTCTTGAGAGGTGTGAGGAATGGGTAGAGTTCTTGGCTTTTTATAGTGGAGGGGAGTGGCAGTCCTATAAATACTGAATGGTATTCATTAATGGGAGGTCTAAATTAACTAATGTTCCTCCGAAATGGACAAATAATGGATTAAAGGGGAATAATGGTCGATTATAACTTCTCCCACACATAAATATGTTCATTTTAATAATTTGGTTCCTTAGCTTCTATGCTTCCCCAATTTTATTATTTTGGTTTTTATTAAAGAATCTAATTTTATAATATAATTATTCTAACCATTAATATAAAACAAAATAAAAATTGATTATTAAATATATATAAAATGAATTTTTAATATTATATATAATTTATTAAATAAAAAATCCCATGTGTTTTGGAAATTAAATTTAAAACAATTGCATGTGACGTGCTAAAACACTACTTAAACATGGGTTGTGTAAACAACGTATTTACAGTATATGGGTCAATATGTTAACTATGATGGATAAATTGGCTCATTTATATACAATATTTAATATTTATTTACAATTAAAATTAACTTGGCATATTATCGGTTTTTTATTTTTTTAATCACTTTATAAAATAACATTTATTATAAAATAATAAGAATGCCAATTTTGGAATTTTTTAATTAATTTTAATTTTAAAATATCTAAACAATATTGGAAGTAAAATATATTTATTTCAGTTTATTTAATATGAAATATTTATTTATAATAATAATTAATGATAACAATTAAATCAATATACTTTACTTTTTATATTTATAGTATCATTTATTGTAGTTAATTATTAACTGAATAATCACTGCATTGGTGTTTCTGAAGCATTTTATGTTACTAAACCAACTCTAAAAATAATGTGTAAATTATTATGATAAAAATAAAAAATTAATCTTTAAAAATGATATTTTTTAATTAATATATTATGTTTTTGACATATCTTTATGTTTTCTTAATGTTAAAGGCTAGGAAAGTTCCATTTTTTGTATTTTCCATTACATAACATTTTATATAGGGAAAATTAATTTCAATTTATTATAATGACACATAAAATTCATACGAAGTGGGTATCTGGTAGACTAATTTGATTAAAATGGCATTTTTATAAGTTTCAAGGTCATTTTGGTCCTTGAGATTAAGGTTTAGTCCCTTAATAAGCTTGATCTTACCTTAATAATTGAAATTAATTTTAATCAAACTCAATATTATTTTTCTAATAAATTAATATGATATTATTTGAACCAAAATATTTTACTTATTAAAAATGGGTATCTATGTATTTATAAATTCAAATTATAGATGTGGGATAATGAAGATTAACATTAATCTCTTACATGTGGCAAGAAAAGAAGATTTTTAATATTAAAACGTTCAAAAGTTCAATAAGTTATTTTATCTAATGTAAATATTAAAAAGATAAAAATGTCCTAAATTGTATTAATAAAATAATAATTGATCAATTTTTAATTTAAAAAAAAATTAAAATTTAATTTAACACTAATAATTATATAAATGAAAATATTGTTTTTAGCTAAGTGGAAGTAATTTTTTCTATTCATCAAAAATGATATATCTTCGAAATACATAAAAAACAACCCTAACATAATTACCACATCTTAAATTCCAAAATGAATTTTTTATTTAAAAATAAAAGTCACAATAGTGACAAAATTTTGTTCTCATATAGGTTCACCATTAAAAGGTGGTAAAACATTGACTTGTATATAGGACAAGATAATTTAGTGTTCTGTGTAACATAAGATTAACACTGTGTTGTTTATAAAGAGTGAAAAAATAATATTTATTCTAACATGAAAAATAAAATAATTTCTAGGAGTGTTACACTATGGGGAAATCTCATGAAGAAAATTATTTAGTTTGTACTTGTAATTGTTATATTACTGATAATAAATATCCTACAGATGACATGTGAAAGGAAAAAAGTGCTAAGAATAATTAATTGTTTGATAATAATGTTGGATAAAAGAACTTTTTATGTTTTGGAATTAAAATATTGTATTATTTGAATTATGATATATAACATTAATATTTAGAATATTATTTTCACTAATTATAATGAAAGAGCATATTAAATTGTATTTATGACCAAGGAAATTGATTTAATAGAAAGGTTATATTTTATAGAAAATTCATCATTAATTGAATTTAACCCTTACTTTTTTGTTGGTATTGAGGAGATAGAGTCTAGTAAGGATAAAGATATATTTAATAAAAATAAATTATACTAGATATCACTGATTACTATGGAGGTAGATTAATGATTTTTTGAACAAGTTGTTTATTCACTCATGGATAGTGTTTGTATCATTTTTTAATTTAATGAATATATCTAATAATCTTTGTTTCAATGAGTTAATAATGATACAATTTTTTCAACAAGTTTTTATGCTAATTTAGGTTATTACCATGTTTTGGGAGAATTCATGCATATGGTATTTACATAACTGTTATGTAACAATCGAGAGATATTTTATGATATATTGGGGATCAATGTTAAAGTTATTTTGAGAAATTATTGACCTTTTCCCATATAATTTGGATTTTAAATTTATTTTGGATTGTTTATAAGTGTAACCATTTATGAAATTATTTTTATTGTACTTTTTAGAAGTTTTTAAATATTAAGGTTATACATACCCAAATGAATATTTATCCGTATTAGATTACATGTGCTAACTATTTTGTTATAAAAACATCTAGAGATATAAGGAATATATTTTCATACCATTATGGATATTATGATACACTATTTTTGTAGGTACTACAATCCTAACATCATATCTTGGAATATGAAAAGAAGCAGAGATTGATCAAGGCACAACCAACAAGGGAGATTGTACTTATGAGATGAAATCATGAAATTATTTCTTTGTCAAAATATTTTCAAACAATATATTATTCTATTATCATAATTTATGATGATAAAAATGTCCTCTTTCAGAACTAATTGTTTTATGGTTTTTTGGTACCTTCTAATGACCATATTCCAAATTATTCTCCCCCAGAACTTGATATTGGAATTCACTTCAATGTTCATGTATTCACATTTTTCTAATGTTATCCAAATCAAAATCATATTTATTCTATGATATTCATCTTCTATATTCAAATTTTTTATGTGGATATTTTATTGAATATTTTTTGATGTGTGTTTCCCATTAATAAATTCTAAAAAACCTATGATTTCAATGTGCAATTTCAAATTGTAATGAAGAGATTTTTATTTTGAAATTATATATCCTATCGAGATGGGTAACTATCAATTTTTTTTTCGAAAAAACCTCTCCCATATTGATGATGTGTTCCATGTATCTATCCTAAGATATTATAATCCTGATCCATCCTATGTTCTAAACTCATAGGTCATACTTCCGAAGAAAACTATTTATTAAGAGAAAAAACTAGTAGAGTTTATAGATTTGATAGAGAATGTTCAATGAAATAAGACCACTCCCTTGGTCAAAGACTTTTTGAAATACCACCGGTGTGGATAAGCTATACAGAAACATGATTAGATTATGAGGGATAAGTATAGTAAGGTCTAATATCCATGTGGGTCAACCATTTATGTGTTTTCGAATATTGATGTTCCCGGAGGTGGCTCGAAAGAAGATTGGAGATATGGTTATGTAAAGTTGAAAAGGGGGATTAAACATGGGGTAAATGCATTACATGACCTGAAATCCTGTTTCACTGGTTATTTCATAATGATAAAGAGTGGTGAAAAATGTGAAGTATTTTAGGGTCTGGAAAGAAAAGGCTGAGGTGATGGTTTTTTTGGTATAACTCATCATTTAGGCATTACCCAATGTAAATGGGGATTACACATCATGAAATGCCCCGAAACTATATGTTTTAAATGTTTTCCAAATGCTCATGTTTTGTTATAACCTAGGGATATAGATTATCTCCCTCATCCCTATGCAACCCAGCTACCCTCTCCTCATCTTTTTGGGGATTACATCGCCACGGAATGATCCATGACTCACTTCTTCAATCCACAGGGATATTACTCTGATATAGGGTATGATCTACCTTCGTTTAAGAGAATTCATCAATTTGTTTCATCCTATTTCTACATACCATGTGATGGTGCATGATCTCCATGTTTCTAATGGGGTTTTCTTGGGGGTTGGTTGGTGCGAGTGTGAAGTAGCCTCCTCGGGTGGATGTCATTGTCATGAGAGAGGTGATCAAGATTAGTTTTATTGATTTTTTATAATGTGAAGAATGGAAATGACCTTTTGAGGTAGGGGATTTGATTCTTGTCTATTTATTATGGGAAATCATATATCTATAATTATTTATCCATTTGGATTGCAATGAAATTTACTAAATAATTATATGAATTGGATTAAAGGAATTTTTATCGATTGTATGTTGTTGTTTTATACCATGATAAATATTTTCTTCTAGTTTTGGTAGGTACTGGGATATTTATGATTTTCATGGTTTAGCATGTTGTTATGGATGAAAATTGGTAAAGAACGTAAATCTAGAATTAATTGATAATTAATTGACCAAAGATACACTGGTATGTTTAATTAATCTAGTTGTTGTTGTTTTAATTTCATGATAATCAAATTGATGTAGGTATAAATGTTTAACTGAATGGTTTAATGAACCTGAAGCATGTTGATGCTTGTTGATAATGGATTAAAGTCATGTTAAATTAATTTTTTAGTTTATTTTTTTATATCTTGTTTCTTAGGTTTCCGATAGTTAGAACCTATGAATAATGAATCAGTTAATTCAATATGGAATAAATAACTTGTTGTTTTATAAATGTAATTCCTTATGGGTTCATATTTACCTGATTTTTGGTAAAGGCCAAGTTTGTTATGGTTTGGATCCATGAGAGCTCATCACATGTAAAGGCTAGATTCTTTTCTTTGGGGCCGAGATCTCATTGCTATGTCTGTTCTTTCTTCTTTTGATGTGCTCTAGATATGAGACATGTGGTAGAGGGGGATAGGAGTCCAGGATGTGATGTGATCTAGAGATCGCTAAGCTTGGAAGGCTATTGTGGTATGTGGGGGTAGAGAGGTCCAGTGGTTGTGGCATAAGTTGATTCTTGTAGTGGAAAGCTGCATTAGTTTATGAATATGGGTGTCGGGGAGGACACTAGAGATGATGGAATGATTGAATCAGGGCTTACCCATTTATGTGAATGTGGTATCTATTAGATCTATTGTTTGTTATCTTCTTTACTTTCCCCACTATGTGGGGCATCTATTTTTGTGTACTCCCCTTCCAAAGAGGCAAAGACACTCGGGGTTTTCCATGTTCTTTCTATTGTTACATTCTTGAGGATGGATGGTTATATGCACATGCTATAGGTGGAAATGATTCAACGAGTACCTCACCTAATCCTCATGTTGATCCCCTTGTGTTATGTATCTTATAATCCTTTCTTATAATACCTTTTAATATTGAAAAGTGATAATAATGTTAATAAATTATAAAATAGTTGTTTAAAACGTGGTGTTGGATCTTGCTGGGGTGCAATGCTATGGTTATGATTCTGCAATTCCATGGAATCAGTTTGGTTATTACTTGAGGTTAGGGAACATTATTGTGATGTTAATGTAATAAAAGTGGGAAATGATAATAGTTAATTAATGTCTAAATTATTAATTTTAATTTTGTGAAACTGATTATAAGGGACAATGTTATTTAAAGTATCTCATTAAATGGTTGTGTGCTTATATGATATATACTATTAGCTGTGGCATCTTGGAGTCTGTGTAATTCCCCGACCCTAGTTTCCTAGAGTCGATGCATTATTTTATAACATTGGCATGATCACAAAAGATCAAGTCTTGAAAGACTGATTAGTTTAGCATCCTTGGAAATACTAAATACATTTATATTTTTTACATTAAATTATAAAATAAAAAACTACAACAACATAGTCTCAATAGGCCATAATCATATCCCTTATACTATACCTTCTGGTCAGTCATAATATACTTCTTCGAATCCTAGGAAAAATAGAACATAGAAAGGGGTGAGATCAGATGCTCAATAAGGATAAAAATTTAGCGGAAACATTCTTAAATAAGAATAAATATTTAAGGAAATGTATGACTAAAACAAAATCCTTTTAGACATGAACATCAGAATTATATGGAAAAGATAAAATCAAATAGTTCCATTTACATATTCACATGGATATTCTACTAGTCGAATAATAACCTATAATATCAATAACCACTTTCATAATGAAGGAATGCATAATTCCAAACTTCATAACCTCATAGTCAAGGCCTTGTGCCAAGACTACAAAGAAGATTTTTTCAAGACCTTGTGCCAAGACACTAGTTTGTCTCATGAAACCTACCGATGCATTGAGGAGCTATAGCGGGCTCCACCAATCACATACTAAGTCCAATGCATTCCTCATATGTAATGCTGTAAACAAAACATACACATTTATATTAAAACTACCATACAAAATGTAAATACTTTATCCATAAACCATTAATGGTATAAAAATAAAACATCCACAGAAAAACATATCACATATCCTTCAATACTATATGGAAGTTTTTTATCATGATAAATCAACTTCAAACAAGCTTAAAATCCATCAAATGATGTTGACATAGATGAAATCAAAACTTTTTTAGAGAAATATATCTTTCTATTTTGAAATCATTTAAAATTCATATATATTAAAAGAAAACATTTGTTTTGAAAATATTCTTATAAGATTGTATGGTAATCTTCAATGATTTTATAATGGTGTGAAATAGTCGTAGCCGCCGTATAAGTTAAAAACATTCTTACCTTAATTTTTTCGAAAAGGTCATAAAGTACCATGTTTGGAAAATGACAGAAAGATTATTTTCAAACAATTTTATAAAAACTGAAACAAGGGTATAAATGACTTTAACCCATAATCTAGTAAATAGTAAAAATGTTTTGGAATACATTTTTATGAAACATGGATGTTGATGATAAAGATGCCCTGTAGATACTTATGTAAAAACAACCTCGGAAAATAAAGAGATTTTGAAATTAACCCTTACCATGTACTTTTCCTTGGTCGTGGGTAGGTTAACCTCCTGTATAATGGCTATTTAATTGTTATTAAATTATAAAATAACCATATACATTAATATGATATCATATATGATCTTCTTATATTTCTTTGTTAATGATATTTCAGTAGTATCATTTTTTCGAGTGTCAACTGATTTGTTTTCCATTATCTTCTTGGTTACGCAAGCCATGTTTGTTATCGATATGATGTATTTTAATCATATACAGAATGATATTATATTCATAAACATTATTTTTAATCATTAAATGAAAATTATTCTTGAATGGTTATGATGGGGAATGAATCTCATCGTGTTTGTGGAGACGGTAATCCAGACGTACGCACGAGCGACACTATCATTCTTTTGATATTAATATCTTATATAATTGGATGATATATCATATATAAAGAATCATTATCATGTTATATTTATTATTTAAATAATTTATACTCATTATTATACCCATCTAAAGGATGAAGTGTTTGAATAACAAACTACATCAGGACGGGGAGACGGTAATTTGTACGTACACACATATGGTGACTTTTTCATTTATAGGATGGATAAAATAATGAATATGGTTGTACCATTTTCATAATAACATCACAGTATATAGAAGATACTATAGTGATTATTTTATAATTTAAACAACAAATAAATAGGAAGTGTAAGAAGAAAAGAACTTGAAAGAGGTGATGAAATATTTATCTATTCTTCAGGCTCTTCCTTTTGATTTGATCAAAAGGGATCCTTAGGTTGGATTTTTGACTAAGGTAAGGCTGTTAGAATTAAGGGAGCATAGTTGAGAGGATAGTTTATTAGGGTTTTGCTGAACCAAATGGATTTGAAGGTTTGAATTTGATATAAGGTGAGGTTCCCTTTTATAAGAGAGGTGAGGGTCTCTTTAGGAAAAGCTTGAAATATTATTTTATAATAAAATAATTTTCGGTTTCTAATGGTTCCAAAATGAATTATTTAAATGATAAGGTGGGGATGGGTAAAAAACTCTTAACAAATATGTTTTAGATAGGATTAGTTCATCATATTAACCTTATCTTTTAGATTTAACTCCTTGTTAAATATTTTGACATTTACCATGTCTCTTTGTATTTTTATATTAAATGGCTAATAAAAATACTATAAATGTCCAAGAGAACCTCAAGTGGTTCATTAATGAAAAATATAATACTATTTAATCCCTTTTTTAAAAACATATATTTTTAGAAATAGAATACCAATTAATAATATAATATTTGTTATAAAAAATATTTAATTCAATTTTGACACTATATGGTATTTTGTTTTTGTTAAATTCATAAAATCATTATTAATTCAAAAAAAAATCATTTAATCAACCCTAACATGTCATATTAACCTAGAAAATAAATTTAATTAATTAAATGTATCAAATTAGATATATTTGGATATTTATATATCTATTATTTTAAACATTCATTAATAAAGCAATTACTACATCATCATTGTGTCATAAATAAATTTATTTATTTAATGTCTAAAAATTATAAAACAATAAAATTTTGTAGGAAATCTCTTTATATTTATAATTAATATTTATATTCTAATTTATCTTATGTATAACCCTATATTAAAAATGGTTTAGTTATTAAACATTGATTTTAACTCTTTTAAATATTCTTTAAATAAAATAATAATAAATTTCCTAATCTAATCAAAGTGGAAAAATGGGATCATATTTTATTCATAAGGTTGTTTTTGGTCTAATTACACTTATCCAATAGAATTAGGACAAGTGTTAGGGTAATTATGATATCATTTTTACCCTTAATTACTCTATTTACTTTTAACTGTGGTAAATAAAAGTAAAAAGTTACTATTCACCAGATAATATTTTCGTCTTATTGTAACACATTTTTCGTACTAATATCAGCTGTTTCAATCATATTTTTGAAATTACACTCAGAGAAGCGGTAAGATTATATTTTTGTTGAATTTGAAAATACTCATAGGAGGTGGGTAAAAGACGGTAAAAAGTTTGATAAAATTTTCTATATATAAACTTATTATAAAATGACTCCAATGAATTATGTTTAAAATATATAGGTATTATGTATATATTTTGACCTAAAATAACATATTATAAACTAACTAATTATTTAAATAATAAGTCAGTTTTAAACAATAACGAAGTATTTTTCACTATTCATCAAAAAATGAACGTTTTCCAAAAAATACCAAAAAATCACCCTAAGATAATTTCGATAATACTAATCCAAATAAGAAGTCCATTTTGAAACATAAAATTTATTAAATTTCAAAAATTTGGTATTACTATTCATAACGACTAGTTTGATTGGTCATGGTGTGTTAGAATCCCGATGTTGCGTACAATTCAAGATATTGTATTATTCAAAGGGAAATGAACCGTGGAAGCTTGTGGTGTTAAATTATTCCCTCATTCAAATAATTTCTTCCTCGAAATTTCTATAATACTTCCGCACAAAATGATTTGGGTGGTTCTTCATCATAAGTTCATCTGGTTCCCACGTTGCCTCTTCCATCTTATGGTTTCTCCGTAGAACTTTTACCAGAAGAATCGTCCAGTTTCTCAGCACTTGTTCTCTTGTATCAAGAATTTTAAAAGGATCTTCAAAATAAGACAGATTTGGTTCAAGTTCAATTTCCTCATAGGTGAGTACATGCATTGGGTCAGTCATGTATTTTCTCAATAGTGATACGTCGAACACATCGTGAACTTTGGATAGACTTGAAGAAATTTACAAACGATAATCTATAACTCCAATTTGATCTAGAATTTCTAAAGGTTCGATGAACCTAGGACTCAATATACCCTTCTTACCGAAACGTATAACACCCTTCCATGGAGATACCATCAAGAAAACATGGTCTCCTACTTGAAATTCCAAATCCTTCCTTTGGTTATCGACATAGATCTTTTGCATACATTGGGATTCTTTGATGTGGGTTTGGATAACCTTAACCTTTTCCATTGATTAATCAACATGTTTTGGGACAATGAGTTTTCATTCACCATCATCATCCCAACAAGTTGGTGTGTGACATCACTTTCCACATAACGCTTCATATGGTGCAATCTGAATATTTGAATGGAAGCTATTATCATAAGAAAATTAACCCAAAGGTAAATATTGATCCCACATACCTTGAAAGTCAAGTGAGCAAGATCTCAACAAATCTTTTAAGGTTTGAATAGTCCATTCTAATTTTCCATCAGTTTGAGGGTGGTATGTAGTGCTCAAATGATGTTCAATATCGAGGGCTTTCTAAAGACTTTTCTAGAATCTTGATGTAAAATAGGGATCACGATTAGAAACTATTGATAAGGGAACTCAATGAAGTCTTACAACTTCATTAATATATTTTCTTTCTAGACATTCAAGTGGTAAATCATTTCTTATAGAAATAAAATGTGTTGAATTGTTAAGACAATCAACAATGACGCATATTTCATCATTCCTTCTATGTGTCTTTGGTAGCCCCATGACAAAGTTCATCGTAATATTATCCCATTTAAACTCAGGTATGGGAAGAGTTTGCATGAATCTTCCAAGCTATTTCCTTCCAGCATTCACTTGTTGAAAAACCATACATCTTGACACAAAATCATCAATCTCCCTCTTCATATTTCCCCCCGAAAAATGTTCCTTCAAATCTATATACATCATGGTGCTACTAGGGTGTATAGTGAAATTGGAGCTATGAGCATCATCTAATAATTCCCTTTTTAGATCCGGTATATCGGGAACACAAAGTCTCTTCCCAAATTTCAAAATCCCGTCTTCATATATGATGTCACTCAATCTACCATCATTCACTACTTTAATAGTCTTTTAAAACTCCTCGTCATCATCTTGAGAACTTTTTATCCTTTCTAGTAAAGATGGTTTGGCAACCATTTGAAAAAGTATTGATGTTTTACCTTCCATGATTATTAATATTTTCCATTTTTACTAGATCCATAAAAATAGGATCCCTTTAAACTCTCATCTTGTTCAAAACTCTATGATCCGTTCTGCTGAAAGAATCTTTTAACCTATTTTCCTTCCCTGGGTGGTAGTGTATTGTGCAATCATAATCATTGAGTAGTTCATGCCATCACCTTTTCCTCATGTTGAGTTATTTTTGTGAGAAAATATAATTCAAACTCACGTGATCTGTATAAATCTCACATTTTCCCCCATAGAGATAGTGTATCCATATTTTTAGAGAATAGGTTACAGCTGCTAACTCAAGATTGTGAGTATCATTGTTTTTCCCATGAATTTTTAGTTTTCGTGATGCACAGGCAATAAATCTATCATTCAAAGAAAGGAAACAACCAAGTCATTTCTTTGAAGCATAACTATAAATAACAAACCCATTGTTTCCTATTGGTAGAGTCAAGATAAGAGCATTGATTAATATTCTCTTCAGTTATTCAAAACATTTTTCACACTCTTTTGTCAAAAAAAATTAACCCCTTTATGTGAGACCTTGGTTAATGGGTTATCCAATCAGGAAAAATTATGGACAAAACACCGATAATAACTTGTTAAACCAATAAAACTGTGTACCTCAGTTATACTTGTCGGAGATAGCCATTCATGGATTTCCTTGGTCTTTGTAGGATCAATAGATATTCCATCCTTAGAGACAATATGGCCATGAAACGAAATCTCTTGAATCCAGAATTTACACTTGCTAAACATCCTGTATAATTATTTTCTTCTGAGGGTTTTCAGAATGGTGCGTAAGTGATTATCATGATCTTAATAGCTTTGGGAGTATACTCGGATATCATCAATAAATACCATGACAAATTCATCATGATATTACTTGAAATCTCTATTCATTAGATCCATGAAAACAGAGGGTACATTAGTCAGCCCAACATGCATTACTATAAACTAGTAATGCTTATACATGGTTCAATATTCTGTTTTCAGAATGTCTTCCTTCTTCACACACAACTGATGATATCCATATCGAAGGTCAATCTTTGAAAAATATTGAGATCCATGAATTTGGTCGAATAAATCATCAATGTTAGGTAGGGGATACTTGTTCATTATTGTTATAACATTGATCTCCCTGTAGTCAATGCACAACCTCATAGATCCTTCTTTCTTCTTAACAAAATGGACAGGGGCTCCCCATACACGAACACTAGGGAGAATAAATACCTTATTACTCAATTCCTAGAGTTTTTTTCTTTATTTCCACTAATTCCACTATGGAAATTCTATAAGTGGTATTCGATATGGGCCTTGAACCACGAATTAAATCAATGGAAAACTAAATTTCTCATTCTGGAGGATGTTCATGTAAATCCTCAGGAAACAAATCAACACATTCCTTCACAATAGGTACATCCCCTATTCAAACATTCTTTGACTCTCCCATAATTATTTCATCCTCATCCTCCCCTATAATTGAATTTACTAGAGCTATAGGGGGAGGATCTAGATTAGAATCACGAGGTGGCGTTTCTGGTCTAAAGATAAGGTACTCCTTATCATCATAGAAAATTGTAACCTCCTTCTCCTTACAATAAATTTTCGCATCATGGTCCAATATCTAATCCATACCGAGGATTATATCAAATTCAATCATTGGTATGTCGATGAGATCAGTAGATAAAGAACATTTGTATTCCCTAGCGGGAACTAATTCAAAAAAAATTATTGTGATGATACTTCCCTTAGATGTTTTGACTGACAACTCCCTTGTTAAGTCAATTAAAAAATATCTAAATTTCATAGATAACTTGGAAGATATGAAACAATGTAATGATCTAAAATCAAATAAATCATTGGCTAAACTTGAGAAAACCGCTAAATTACCTACCACCACGTCTTTCAGAGCTTCAACCTCATCCATAGTGATCGTATAAGTTTGTCCTCGCTCCCTTTTCCTTTTTTGAGGTAAGTTCCCTTGGTTCTTAGGACATTCATTTTCATACTTCCCCTTTTTTCTTCAATTGTAGCATTCTACATTGATAGCCTCTTTCTTCCCCTTCCAATCATGAGCTTGGTGGCCTTTTTCACCACGCTTGTAATAGACTCTCATTCCCTTTGAAAAAGAACATGGGTGTTTCTTCCTACATTTACTGTATGATGGATATTCAACTTTTCCTTTTTCCCACTTATTTCCATTTCAAGAGTGTTCAGAAAATTTCTTATTCTCTTGCTATTCTTTAAAGTCGTAAGACTTTGATAATTCTTATTCTATCTTGATAGAACATGAGACAATATATTCTTATAATGAGAAGGATTGTGAGACTAATTCTCGATGAAAAAATGGTTTTATCCTATCAAAGAATCGATCAATCTTACTCCTTGTGTTACATATAAATTTTTTTGCATGCCTCGCTAACCTTGTAAAGATAGCCTCATATTTTGCGACATTCTCATCTTCTATTTGACTCAAACATAGAAATTGTCTTTCCATATCCACTCGATGGTCACGAGGAAAGTATTTTTAAAATAAAATCTCTATAAACTACCTCCATTCCATAATTTATAATTAATTCTCTTCCATTGGGTTATAAATCAATGACCACCATTTATCTTCATCTCCCGTGAGGCGATAAACTGCCATGATAACTTTTTCCCTTTCGCTACTCCCCAAAGCATGAAATATTTTCTCTAGGAAATTTATCCATTACTCAGCTACATATGGGTTTGTACTCCCATTGAATTTTTGTGGTTTTTTCCTCATGAAGCGATATAACATTGATCCTCCTCATTTTTGATCAAGGTTCTCCATACGGTTAAGGTTATTATTCATAACCTGAGTGAGTTGTCTGAGTATGGGGATAAACTGATCAGCACAAATTCCTTCACCAGCTCCACTATAATTATCTTGAGTAGGGTAGAAATCCCTAAATGGATTACATGTGTTGATACGGTTTCCATTCCTTCCACTAGGCACCATTTCTAAACAATGGCATACACTAGATTAGTTTGTGAATAACAATATATAAATCCAAACTTGTAAAAAACGTCACATAAATCGAATAGTTTATTTATATAATCCATAATAATAAAAATAATAATTTAGGAAGTATATACTCATAAACCCTTCATAATGGTTATTAATAAAAATGAGAATTATCCTAAACATATCCCCCAGGAGTGTTGTAACCAAGAGTGAAATAAGGCATGTTGTCGTGCACTAGTTCCCATTCGAGTCTAGATCAAAGCGGTGTTTTTAGGTTTTACCCCTAGGTACATCTATTCTAGAGGTACCTCTACCTGCTCGAATCCAAAAAGGGATGTATTTCTTGGAAAAATCAAGAAATCTCTACAGTACCAAAATTGTAGGAAGTTCTTCAATAATAATCCCCAAAGTCTATGTTAGTTTAATGTTCTCTAATCAGAGTTTTTCTAAATCTAGCATCCAAGGATTGTACAAAACATCCCTTGATACCAACTATAATGCCCTGATCAAAGTTACCCAGAGTCGGTGAATTATTACATAACATTGGTATGATCACAAAAGTTAAAGTCTTGAAAGACCTATTAGTTTGGTAGCCTTGGAAATACTAGATACATTCATAAGTTTTACATCACATTATAAAACAGAAAACTACAATAACATAGTCTCCATAGTACACACTCATATACCTTACACTATCCCTGCAGGTCAGTCATAATAAACTTTTTTTCATCATGGGAAAAATAAAACATAGAAAGGGGTAATCTCAAAGGCTCATTAAGGATAACAATATAGCGGATACTTTCATAAATATGCATAAACATTTAAGGCAATATAAGACTGAAAAAATACCTTATAAACATGAACTTCATCATAATATGGAAATGATTAAATCACATAATTCCATTTAATTATTCACATGGATATTCTACTAGTCGAATAATCACATGCAATATCAATAGTCACTTTCATAATGATGGAATTCATAATGCCAGACTTCATAATCACATAGTCAAGGCCTTGTGACGAGACTACAAATAAGATTTTGTCAAGGCCTTGTGCCAATACACTAGTTTGTCTCATGAGTCGTACCGATGCATTGAGGATCTATAACAGGCTCCACCCATCACTTACTAAGTCCAACACATTCCACATATAAAAAGGTGTAAACATAACATACACATTCATATTAAAACTAGAAAAATAAATGTCAATAATTTATCCATAAACCATGAATTGTATAAAAATAACACATCCATAGACAAATATATCACATAACCATAAATACAATATAGAAGTTTTGTATCATAGTAAATCAACATCAAACAAGCTTAAAATCCATCAAATGATTTTGACATAGATGAAATCAAAACTTTTATAGGGAAATATCTCTTTATATTTTGAAATCATTTAAAGAAAAATAATTATAAAAGAAAAAAATTATTTTGAAAATATTATTATACATTTTATGGGATTCTTCGACGATGTTATAATGGCGGAAAATAGCCGCAGTCACCGTAAAAGTTAAAAAAACATTATTACTTTAATTTGGTCGAAAATATCGTAAAGTGCCTTGTTTGGAAAATGACGGAAAGATTCTTTTCAAACCATTTTATAAATAGTAAAACAAGGGTATAAATGACTTTAATCCATACTCTAGTAAATAGTAATAAAAATTGGAATACATTTTTAAAAAACATGGATGTTGATGATAAAGAGGTCCCAATAGATACTTACATAAAAACAACCTCGGATAATAGAGATTGTGAAATTAACCCTTACCATGTACTTTTCCTTGGACGATGGTAGGTTAACCTCCTATATAATGGTTAAATAATAGTCATTATGTTATACATGAACAATATAAATTAATATTATATCATATATGATATTCTAATATTTCTTTGATTATGATATTTCGGTAGTATCATCGTTTCGGGTGTTAACTAATTTTTTTCCTTTATTTGATTGGTTAGGTAAGCCATGTTTGTTTTGGATAGAATGTATTTGATTCATATACAGAATGATATGATGTTCATAAAAAATATTTTTTATCATAAAATGAAAATTATTCTTGAATGATTACAATGGGGAATAAATCTCATCGCATTTGTGGAGACGGTAATTCAGACGTATGCACGAGCGAAAATAATTTATAGAATAATTTGATATTAATATCCCATAGAATTTGATGGTATATCATATATACAGATTAATTATCATGTTTTATTTATTATTTAGATTATTTATACTCATTATTATACCCATCAAATTGCTGAAGTGTTTTAATAACTAACTTCACCATGACGTGGAGACGGTAATCCATAGGTACGCACGAATGATGACTTTATCATTTATAGGATGGATAGAATAATGAATATGGTTGTTACAGTTTTATAATAACATCACAGTATATACGAGATATGGGAGTTATTATTTTAGAATGGAAATAACAAATAAATCAGAAGTGGAAGAAGAAAAGAACTTGGAAGAGGTGATGAAATATTTACCTCTTCTTCGGGTTCTTCCTTTTGAATTGGTCAAAAGGGTTCCTTAGGTTGGCTTTATGACTAAAGGAAGGCCTCTAGTATAAAGTTAGGATAGTTGAGAGGATATTTGGGGTAGGGTTTTTCTGAGCCAAATGTCTTTGAAGGTGTGAATTTGAGAGAAGGGGAGGTTCCTTTTTATAAGAGAGGTTGGGGTGATTTTAGGAAAATCATGAAATATTATTTTATAATAAAATCAATTTCATTTTCTAATATCTCCAAAATGAATTATTTAAAGGTTAAGGTGTTTATGGGTCTAAAAAAATCAAACAATTGGTTTTAGATAGAATTAGGTCCTCATATTAACCTTATCTTGTAGATTTAACTCTTAGTTAAATAGTTTGACATTACCATGTCTCTTTGTATTTTTATATTATATGGTTAATAAAATTACTATAAACTTCTAAGAAATCCTTAAGTGGTTAATTAATGACTTATATAATATTATTTAATCCCTTTTTCTGAACCATAAATTTTTAAGAATATAATACCAATTTATATTATAATATTTGTTTTAAAAACACTTTTATGTAAATTTTGACATTATTTGGTATTTTGTTTATTTTAATTCTTAACAGCATTATTAATTTGAAAAAAAAATCATTTAATCGACCCTAACATGTCATATTAACCTAGAAAGATAATTTAAATTATTAAATATCTCAAATTAGATTTATTTAGATATTTATAATATCAATTATTTTATTTATTCATTAATAAGGCAATTACTACATCAACATTGTGTCATAAATAAATTTTAGTATTTAAGGTCTAAAATTTATAAATAAAATACCATTAAGTAGGAAATATTTTTATATTTATAATGAATATTTATAGTCTAATTTATCTTTTGTGTAACCCTATATTAAAAATTGTTTAGTTATTAAACATTGATGTTAACTCTATTAAATCTTCTTTAAATAAAATAATAATAAATGACCTAATATAATACAGGTGGACCAAATGTGATCATATTTTATTTCTAAGGCTATTTTCGGTCGAATTACACTTATCCAATAGAATTTTGACTTGTGTTACAGTAATTATGATATCATTTTTACCCTTAATTACCCATTTTACTTTTAACCATGGTAAATAAAAGTAAAAAGTTACTATTCACCAAAATTATTTTCCTCTTATTGAACCACATTTTTCTTACTCATATCAACTGTGTCTCTCATATTTTGGAAATTCCACTCACAGAAGAGGTAAAATTATGTTTTAAGCGAATTTGCAAATACTCCTAATAGGTGGGTAAAAGATAGTAAAAAGTTCGATAAAATTATATATATATATATATAATTATTATAAAATGACTCCAATAAATTAGATTGGACATATATAGGTATTAAGTATCTATTTTTACCTAAATTAAATTAAAATAAAATAACTAACTATTTAAATAAAAAGTTCGTTTTAAACAATAATGCTGTGTTTTTCACTATTCATAAAAATTGAATGTTTAAAAAAAATACCAAAAATTCACCCTAAGATAATTTAGATATTCAGAATCCAAAAATTAAGTCCATTTTTAAAGATAAAATTTATAAAATTTCCAAAAGTGGTTATTACTATTCATAACGGCTAGTTTGATTGGTCGCAGTGTGTTAGAATCTCGATGTTTCTTACATTACAAGCTATAACATTATTCAAATGTAAATGTACCATGGAATCTTGGGGTGTTACAGTCCGAGAGGCATTTTCTAGAGTTGACTTCAAGACAAGTTTATTCCTATAGTTTGGGTGTGAGCTATAATACTTCTTAAACTTTTTATTTCTTGATATGCTACCCCACCCTTTCAGTTAGGGTGATTGAAACCCCATATATTCTGATACCTAATAGTGTTTTACATAACATTATGATGGGAAGATGGATGGATGACTACCCCATTTGTCCCCACTATCTTATCTCGATAGTTACTTGGCTTGGTATGCATGATGGTTAGTTTTCCCCATATATTTGTGTAGAGTGATGTAATGGCTTGTGGTTATGTCACAAACATGTATTATATATATTGTTTCCTACGAAATACTATAGGTAAGACGTGTATAGGCTATGATGGAATGAGGATCGTTACTCAGTGTATGTGTTTTAATGGCTTGAGGTATAATAGTCGATGCATGATACATGCTATGTGAGTTTTGGTGGCTCTTGAAAATTACTTGGTTGCTTTTAGTTGTGTGTTTGTTGTGGTGAGATACATGAGACGAAAATTGTGGTGCTTATCCTTGGTATCTACAAGAAATCCTTTTTGGAGAGAGATTCACAGGATGTGCCATATTAGGGAAAAGTGTCAAGCCAATGGGGAAGTGGTAGCAGGGTACCCTTGATATTCATTGTTATATTATATACTCTTATTTGTGATACTCAATGAGATTATCCATGGTGAGGCAGGGATCGTAGTATACATTATGAGGTGAAGATTTAGTTTCAACTGGTTTTCACTATGTTTTACAATGATTTGTTTAATTTTTCATGATAGGATTCAGGGAGGATCCAACTGGGTATACTATTATACTCACCCTACCTTATAAGAATTGTTTCTAGGTCACATGGAGTGAGTTGTAGATCAGGATGGTTACTACTAGCTTGGGGTTTTGTAGGAGCTGTTTGGTCTTTGTGGTCACTATCATTTTACTTTCTTTTGGTACATGTTGTTTTCCCTTTCAATAGTAGTATCATGTACAATACATTACATATATGCACTTTGTTTTCTTTTATACTTCATTCTGGGATACTGTTGGTTGGTTTTTATCTTATCTCTCTCTTCCGCATGTTTTCTATTAGAGGGTAATTTCTCCCATCTATGTGTTTGTTATACCCTCAGTACTATTTACCATCTCGAGGTCCACTTTAGGCGGGAATCAGGGTTCCTTATCGCTCTTCTCAGACCAGGAGGTGCACACATTTTTAGGAGGGGCCTTTGACAGAGTGGTATGAGAGGGAGGATGAGGAATATGATGATGTTTGGAGTTAGTAATAGGTGAGTTTTCATGGGTTGGTAGGTAAATGATGTCATCTATGTTTAGCTAGTACTACGGACACTGGAGAGAGGATGAGACATATATACTTAGGGACCCCTATTATCCTATGCACAAACCATTAATTTTATAGTGTCAATTAAATGAGGTGATACTGGCTATAGTGTTGAGACCTATGAAAGTATCATGCATCATTATTCTTGGAACCTACGTTTGAATGGGTATACCTTGTGATGGTTTACTCTACATTGAATAAAATAAAATAGTTATTTAATTTCACGTCTTCAATTTTCTTGGTTTAGGAGCATTATCTATTTGATATTTTATTTGTATGGCTCTGGGTTGACATCCTCATCACATTCACATAGAAGATGTTCACCAAGATGTGCCATCTGATTTCCACAGAGTTGAGGTTTTCAATGAAGAAAATTAGTGGGGGACACTCCGAGAGTTTTGCACCAGAGTATGCAGAAGTTTGAGGGATCCATTTCATATGCAGTTACTAAAGACTAGTTGGAGGAGTTTGATATAACATTCAGCTTGATCCATGCTTGTAAAGACCACTATGTGTCGTTGGCTGTGACGATACTGCATAGGGAAACATGATAGTGGCAGTTCTTGTTCATCAGGGATCATGAGGATTCAACAGTCTCATGGGGGATGTTCTGAGGGATGTTCAGAGTAGTGTTTTGTTCTTAGACCATTAAGGCATCCAACCCTCATGTGCTTCTCACCCTTTAGTAGAGAATATCTAGTGTACGAGTGTTTCGTTATCCATTTAAATAACCATTCGTGATATGCTTCAGACCTATTTCAAAATGATGTGGCAAGGGAGATGAATTTCGAGGAGTCTTATAATTCGTAGATCTAGCACCAGGTCATCTCGTTTATGCTGAAGGCATATCTAGAGATTCTCGTGAGGCTAAGATTTGTCTAGAAGACATTAGCCAGGACTGAATCATCATTAGAGGGGAGTCGTCAGTTTTCCTGATGATGTAGAGTTATGGTATGGGGTTGCCGGTTTTCAAGCCAGAAGAGTTTTCATTCGACTGGGGGTAGGTCCCAACCCTCAATGTCTCATTTCTATGGGGGTAGGAAATATCATACCTATGTAAAGGGACCAAGCGATTATTTTTTATAGAGGTTCTGGCCATCAATAGTGAGAGTTCCCAACCATTCTGAACTTCGAGCATGTGTCAGGTGTTCAATTTTAGGTTCCTCTATGGAGGTAGTTCTAGCTGAGCCAACATTAGAAGTTTGCACCATTTTTTGATCAGTGGGGATCAAAATGGGGGGGAAAAGGTAACCCTATGATTTTCCCCATCCTCGGAGAGAAGAGCGCAACAATGGTGGTTTTAATCAGGGTCAAAGAGGTCGTGGAGAAGGTAGTGGTCAGCTTCATGCTTTATCATTTCCAACACATTTCAAACCAAACATCGTTTGTGGTACTATTTTCTTATTTTCTACATGGGTGTATGATTTTTTTTCATTTCGGTGCAACACACTCATTCATATCACATACCCTTGTCCATGTTTTGGCACTCGAGGTGGAGAGGCTTCCAGTGCCCTTGACATTGAATACGCCAATTGGCGGTTGATTTTACCTGTTTGAAGTGTTTAGAGACTGTGATCTAGTGTTGGGGAATCACCGCTCTTGGGGAGATTTCCAATGTTTACGGATACAAACATAAGATGTAATCCTTGGAATGGATTGGTTGTATTTGATGTAGGCTATCATGGGTTTCATCTGAAGGTTGTTTTTGTTGTTAAATTTGGATGGAGAGGTAGCAATGTTTGTTACTAAGACGGACCCTAGGATAGGTCAAAGGTGTGTTCCTTATTATTCATCTTTGATGGATGAGCTGATGTTGAGTTTTTTGGAGGATCAGTGGTTGATATTTCCTAGAGTCATAGAAAGGTAACCTGACATATTTTCAGAAGAGGTTGTAGCATTACTCCTTCATGATAGATCATGTTAAAGATAAAAATATATCCATGTGTGTGTCATATCTCCATGTATTCATATAGGATGAACCATTATATATTGTAGGAGCTATGAATATATTTTCATGGTCTGTTGTAGTGTGGTTTAATATGTCCAAGCATGTCGCCGTGGGGTGCACCAATTTTTCTCTTGAAGAAGGATGATGGCAGTTTGCAGTTGTGTGTTGATTATCATCACTTAAATCGGGTGATAGTGAATAACTTATATCCTCTTCCATAGATTAATGATTTATTTTATCAATTTAATGTTGAAAGTAGGTTCTTGAAGATCAATTTGCGGTCAGGATATCATCAGATACATGTGAAGGATGAGATTATCTTGAAGGCTACTTTCTACTGTCTTCATGGGAATTACGAGTGCGGTGTGATGTCGTTCGTTGTGAAGAATTTCCCAGATATGTTTATTTGGGTGATTAATACTGTGTTCTGTGACTTCTTGAATAAGTACATGGTTATTTTCATCAATGACAGCCTTGTATACTCCACATCCGAGTAGGGTCATATGGAGCATCTGTGTGATGTTTTGGGAGTTCTTAATCAAAAATAGTTGTTTGGGATGTTTTGAAAGTGTATGTTTTGGGATAAAAAAGTATGTTTCATGGGGAATGTTTATCCCGGTAGGGAATATCTATGGATCTATCAATGATAGAAGCAGTTTTTTCTTAGGAAAAAACAATGACAGTGACAGTGGTGGAAAGTTTACTTCGTCTTACGGGCTATTATAGGAGGTTCGTAACCAATTTCGATTGGTTTATGTGTCCCCTTATATCTTTCACCAAAAGTATTAAGAGTTTTTATGGAATTATCATTTGTATAAAACATTTGAGTATCTGAAGTAGAAGTTGATTGGCACTCTAGTTCTTTGTCTACCAATAGATGGAGTTCAGTTTGAGGTTTTCATAGATTATTTTCATTTGGGGTTAGACTGTGTTCTGATGTAGCATATATTAGTCATTCTTTTTGGTTCCTAGAAGTTACATCTTGTTGAACATAATTATACCACCCATGGTCTCGAGTTGGCAGTCATGGTGTTTTCCCTGATGTTTTATAGATATTGCCTCATTAGCGAGTGTTTTGTGGTCTTCACCAATCATAGGTTCTTGATGTTCATTTTCTCCCAACATGAACTAAACTTCTAACAAAATTGTCAGATTGAGTTATTATAGGATTAAAACATGAAAATATAGTATACATATATATAGGGGAATGTGTGGCCGATAAATTGATCATGAAGTCACAAAGTGATGCAGTGCGTGAATCAGGTGATTCCTAGAGAGTAATGTAAGAAATTTCATCATTACATCTAGATATGGGAGAAGTTGGAGGAACATATAGTCTTGTTCAGATGATGGTTTAGTTATCTTTGGTGAAGTAGGTGGAGGAATCATAGTTGGGGGATATTGTGGGGGAGTTCTGGATAGACCAAGTCGTTTGTGGCAAGTCCCATAATGGTTGTTATGAGGATGAACCACACCATGTGTTGTTTCACAGAAAGCTTTTGGTTCCATTGGAATCATGTGAGATGCTTCTAATAGAGTTATATAGATCCCCATATCAATACATCCTCAAGTGATTGAAATGTACTGAACTTCAAGGAGTCCGTTTTGGTGGCTTGGGTGGAATCATGCAATTGTAGAGTTTGTGTCTCGATGCTTCATCTATGAGAAGGTGAAGTTAGAGCACCATGTTTTGGGTGGTTTTCTCCATCCATTAGATGTTCCTTATTGGAAGTGGGAGGACAATTAGATATACTTTCTTACCAGTTTACCTTCAGATCATGGTGGATATGACGCTATATGGGTAGTAGTGGATCATTTGGTGAAATCAGTCCACTTTATTGTGATCAAATAGTCGTTCTCAGTTGAGGTTCTGTCGTGGCAATATCTGGAGGAGGTGGTGAGACTACACGGAGTCCCAAGGATGATCATTCCTAATATAGACCTTAATTTTACTACCATGGTGTGAAGAGGTGTCCAATATTAGTTTGGTTCTCATCTATGCCTACCATTGCTCTTTATCCACAAACGGATGGTCATACAGAATAGAACATCCACACTGATGATGAAATTTTGTTCCCTTGTGTTCTAGAATTTGGATTTTTATGGACGAGGAACATTCTTGTAATAGTGTTCTCTTATAACAATAGTTTACAATCCTCCATCGGTAGGGTGGCCTTTGAAGCCTTGTTTGGCCAACCTTGCGGTTAACTGTTGTGAGGGACTGGTGTTAGAGTTTCATTAATTCTCATGAAAGAATATGGATATAGTAAGACAAAGATGATCCAGTTGATTCGTGAGAGGATGAAGTTAGTGCCCGATTGTCATAAGTCTTATGTAAATCAAAGGTGGAGACCTCCGGAGATTGATTTTGGGTGTCACATATTTCTAGAGGTGACTCTCCATCGTGGGAAGCGAAGATTTGTGTATGGGAGTAAGCCTTCTCACTAGTTTTTTGGGCCTTTTAGGTGTTGGATAGCATTGGATCCATGGAATAGCAGGTATAACTTCCCTCACAAATGAGTAAGATACATGATTCCTTCCATGAGTTGTAAATCCTTCGTTATCTTCTTGAAAACTCACATGTCGTTGATTAGGGTGAGATCAATTTTAATGATGATACGAACATTGCGAAGTTTCAAGTAGAGCTCGTGGACTACAAGAAGAAGGTGTTGTTTAGGTGTGTTATCCCATTGGTTCATGTATTATAGTAGCATGGTGGTGTGGAGGAGAGTACATTGGAAGGTGAGTCCCATATCTTTGATTAGTACCCTATGTTTTTTATGTTTACCTCTTCTCGTGTAATGTTTGTTCTTTTGGTGGTTGTAGACCCCTTTGGGTTATGAGATCCCTTTCTCTTCTTGCTTGTTGTGGATTACTCTCTTTTGAAAGTTATCTCATGTTGTGGCTATTTAGATGACCCCTTTCAGTTTCCTCTCTAGGTTGGTTTTGGATTCTCGAAGACAAGAATGTTTCGATAGGTATTTTATGTAAGGTACTTGATCTGCGTGGATCATCCCTTAGTTTGTTTTTGAAGATCAATGTCATTGGAGGTGGATAAGAATATGTTTGGAGACTTTTTGTTAAATAAAGCTAAAAGGGGGGGATTAAACATCATGAAACTACATTAGATGACATGAAATACTATTTCATGGGTTGTTTCATGACGTGAATGAGGGGTTCATTACATGAAGTATTTTAGTGTTAGAAAACTAAATAAAATGCCGAGGTGATGGTTTTTTCGGTGGAACTAGACCTCAAGGAATTTCACTACGTGAATGGGGATTACACACTAGGAAATTCCCCGTCCCTCTATGAATTTAATTAGAACCATAACACCAAATGTTTGAAATTTAATTGTTAATGTACACTATTCCTTTAAAATGGCTAAGATATTATTAAAATCAAAGAGAGTTAAAAATAATGTCATACTCTTACTTTTAAAAAGTTTAATATTTAAAACCTGGTTTAAATAGATGATAGAGTAGACTATAAATATTATTCCAAAATCCAAATTATTTTTATACCTCAGAGTATTTTTTTTTAAATTTGTAGTTAATAATTAAGTTTCATAAATAATGACAACATGATGTAGTAATTATTCAATTAATTAAAAAATTAATTCATTGATATGAATAATATTCGTAGAAATATAATCTGAATTCATTAAGGTGAACTACAAATTTTATAGGTGAATATTAATAATTAGGTGTGTATTAAATTATTTGGTATTAGTTTTTTATGCATTATTGATTTTCATAAAGTTTATGTAATGAATAGTTTCAAAATTGAATGTAATAATATTTTATGAAAATAATATTTTTTCATAAAATTTAAAAGTCAAAAAATTTATTAATAAGTACAATGGAGATAAATTATGGTGAAAAATATGAAAAATGTACCATTTATGGTCTAATTTACACTTTATATATAACAATTAAAACCTCTTAATATTGACAATTGTGTTCTCATAGTTAAAATTTAAATACATCAACTCAAGTTTAGTCAAAATTATAAGGTTTAAAATAAAAAAACGAAAATAAATTATAGTTTCTGTTTATATTAAAAACCATATATTAACTTATATTATAATACATAGAATTTTTGAGGTATTTTCCTTAATATTGATTTTATTATTATTTAATCTTTTGAAAATTCCCACATTGTACCTCTCATATATAATATAATGTAACCTATTCATATCATTTCTTTATATATAAAAACATATTTGGTTTTTCCAATCCATGTAAAAATAACTAACTAACATCCATCCATTCATCATAGGATCATTACTTTGGGCATAAATCCAATAAAATATATCATTTGAGGCAAAATAAAATGAGATACCTGACGAATATGTATTGTTCATCAAAAATGTTTTGGGTTTATTTCTTCCTAAAACCCATTAAATTGTTTATATTAAATATTTATATAATTAAATAATTATATTAAATATACTAATATGTTTTTATGTTAATATTATTACCTAAAACTTCACACACTTCCATAAAATGGGTTATACAATCATTGTTTGTGTGTACTACAGACTAGCGTGTTGGGAACTGTTGTCATTTGTTATTCTATAACGAGCCATAATGATTGGGAATAATTATATATTCATAGTATATATTTGATATATATTATTGTTAAAACTTCATTATGACTAAATAATTTATATATCACACATACATTCTTTATCTCCATTTTGTGGGAATACAATAACGTCATTTGTTTTTACGATGGACTACCACATATCAAATGATATGATTCATTCACAAATTACATAGAATATATTAAATATGGTTTTAATAAAATTATGAGATATATTTGACATAAAATTTGTTGTATAATTATAATACACCATAAAACATTATTTCTTTAATCAAAAAAATGAAAACTGTGATCATGCGTACGTAGGACCTACCATCTTCATGAACATTTCATTTTATTTTCTATAAATAGCTTTTATAAACCACCATATATAATTTTATAATAAATATATATCATTTTAATATCATTTTTATCATTTTTATAATTTTTTATATGATTAAATCATGATCTATCTAATAGGACCAAAAATAACAAGTAAAAACATGTATATGAAATAGAGAAGTTATTACCCAAAATATAATTTTAACATGGAAATTTTTATAAGAATGTAATATAAAGTCATAATTATATCATATATACTATTATCTATATAAATATATTTTTTTGTTATGTATAATAAACTATGTTTATTATGCATGAGGTTTTAATGTGTATGAAGAAAGTCAAGACTTAAGGTAAAGGATTTTTTGTCTTACTTTTATTTCTATGGGACACATAACTTATACACTAATTATATATTCTACTTTGTTTATATAATACCCTTAAATGTAACATATGATATTTTTCCTTATATTTATGGGTATTTACAAATCAATTTTAGGATTTCTCTTTCATAGGGTTTCCAATTAAAAAGTAACCAAATAGATAAGGTAATTTTGTCTCAAATATTCTTGTTAGACACATGTTATGATATACACATATTTTATTTTATGAGGTGTATTTACTGCACTTGGACATTTTGAATCTAAAATATAATTCATTTCAAAAAATTAAATGTTTCTTGAAATGTAATTATCTCTTGGTTATAAATTTTTTATTCAAAAACAATGTTTTCTAAAAATGTTTCCAAGAACTTTATCAAATGATATATTAATCATTTTCATGGAACATGACTTAAAATTTGTCTAAAATAGTTTTCAAATCCTCTTTTATAAACATTCAATGAAATTTAAAATAGAAAAAGTTTGATAAATTTTTTATATTTCAAAATGTGTATTTTAATCCAGAAAGGATATGTTCCTACACAAATATTTAAAAAGATCTTTGAAAAATAATTTACAAATAAGATGAATCAGGTCGTTGTTACGTTGGAATTACGAGATACATAATCTATGGATTCCATTCATATTATTTTACTGAATGGTTTTTATTTGGATGGAATTATGCTTATGGATCCAATTATTTAACTATGAGATATGATATGATGAAATGTTTACGAAGAAAATTTATTTTCATGATTTTTGATGTGCTGAATGATTTTTGATCTTGCATAACAGATATGAATAATTTTATTTTATGACTGGTGGGGCCTATATCTCCCTTAAATGCATTGGTTGGGGATGGATAACTCATGAGGAATATATTTTATGAGTGAAACTATTTTCTTGTTCACAATTCTATGCATGTACCTGGTTATCTTGTCCATAATTTTTTGTGTAGACATGGTTTTTAGGTCCATATATTTATAAAAGGGACTTATTTCAGGTCCTTAACATAATGAGTGAAATTGAATATATTTATACATGTTCGCAATGTTAAAATTGTATGTGTATTTTATAATATCATGTCTTATGTCAATGCTATGATCTCATGGATTATGTTCTTTGATTCCTGTATGATTCAAGTATTATGAACTACAAAATGTATGAAAAGACTTGTGTATAAGATATTTGACATAAAAGGTATGATATCCAAAAGTTATTATTCTATTCTTATAGCCATATGTAATGACTACGTATCTCCCATGTTTTCCCTTACTGATCATCTGATCTCCCCATTTCTTATCTACCCTTTCCCTTGGTTATGAAGAAAGGTTTCAAGTTGGAATACTAAATGGGAATATGATTATGGGAGATGTTGAATATATTTCAAAAAAAAAATTGTAGAATGATTTCCACATTTACAAGGTAAATAAACTACAAATTCCCTGGGACATGTTTTTGTGTAATTTAATAAATATTAATCCTAAAATATGTAATATCAATATATGAAATACCAGGGCTCTTATAAGGGGACTCAAAGAGATTTATAAGGGGTTCAATACCCATATATTCTATTATCAACTATATTTTACAATTTATATAATATAATTAATCCTTAAAATTAACATCAAAAGAATAGTTTAATTATAAACTAACATTTTTATGAAATTCAAATTTTTTATGTTCTTCTCTTCTTTTAACCTCTTTTAAAAACATTTTTTACCCTGGTGGTTTTATAATACCAAAGTAAATGATGATGGTTTATTTTTTACATGTGACATTCATGTATTCTATTAGATATATATTTCATGATTGAATATAAAATTAGTAATAAGGTAACATAATTTATATGGTAATTTAATTCTATAACACAGAAGATAATAAGGATATTAAAATTAAACAGTCATAGTAATCTGTACCTGTCTAAAATTATCTTACCAAGGAGGATCCTAATAATTACAACTATATAATAAACTATTAAACCAATTTATTCTATAATTAAATGAGCCCTATTCAATTAATCTTTTAGATCGAATTAAACCAATATAATTTGACCACCAACAATTTCAATTACATTGAAGGAGAGTTAGAGTACTGAATTGATAAACCTCAAAATGATTGAAAAAAACAAAATTTATTTACCAAGTGGATAAAAAGGGAAAATTTATTATATAGATTAAATAAATATATAATAATTTCTAATAAATAAAAAATTAATGTAACTTGACTATTTGTGAGTTTAAGGGATCATTCAATGAGATACAAGAATCGAGGTAATGGGTCTTTCAGACATTTTCTAATTCTTGGGTAAATTTTTTTCATCACCATATCTATATATCTAATTTTATTTAAACATTTTATTTATTTTATTTCTATGTTATTTATAAATTATTCATTTATTCATTCCATTTGGTTCTTAATTTTGTTTTTCGGGATATGGATGCCTCTCTGATTCCCTTTATAATTTTTTCAATGAAACCCGATAAACAGAATAATATTATTTATTCTTAATTTTCATTCCCTACTCTAATAATTAATTTTTTATTTTTATAATTTCCAAAAAGTCATTTTTTTACATAAAAAGTTTAGTTTTTTATGTTTTTATGGGAAGCATATTCTCTTTTTAATGCCTTTTCCGAGATTCCACTAATCCAATTCCATGAGTTAGTGCGCCACATTTCTTCAAGTGTTCCTTTTCCTATACTAGAGGCTAACAAATAATAGTAAGGGTATATAAGTGGTACATTAAGAATAAAATTGTTACCGCTAGATTTTCTAAAAGGTATAACTATTTTTGATAGTGTATGAGATATGCAACATTGAACCGAAACAAATCATGACTATTTAAATATGGATGTTATAACCTTTAAATTAAATTGGAAAGTATATATATAATTAACTATGTTATAAACTAGACATAAATAAATCACTAAACCTAAATAAATTGATAAATTCTTTGCAAATAATTACCAAATATTTTTAATATTTCTTTTTTATTCTTCTAAAAAATATTTATTTTCATCAAAAATCATTTAATTTAATTTTGTGCGAAAATATTATAGTAATTTTTAAACTTTTAGAGAATATATTTGATAAAAAACTTAATTTTTTGGAATTAATCATATCAAATTATCTTTGGGTGATTTTTTTTGTGTTTTTAGGAAAATATTTATTTTTCAATGAATAGTTAAAAAGACTGATTTTGAGTAAAACGGGCATTTCCTCTAAAAAAATTAAGTAATTTAAATATACCTCTATTAATTAAATATGATATAAAGGATATATATGTTTTAGTTAGTTATATTTCATCCAATTGATACAATTTAAAAAATCATTATACTTGTTCAAAGTAAAATTTTATTTTTAGGCTTAAAAACATTTTTATGAAACCATTTTAAAGTGAATAACGTTTATCATTTTAAATTAATTAAAATAACCTGTTAAATATAATTATTTTAAATAAAATGTATATATTATATATCTATTTTTTGAAATTAAATTCATATAATTATGGTATTTTTATACTTTTAATATAAGATTGTCTTTTAATAAAAAATTGAATTTTTTGTAAAATTACATTTCGTCGTTCTGCCAGTAATTATTTTAAATTAAATTATTCAAATTTAGTGAATTTAATTTTAAAAAAAATAATTCCATATTCTAAATATGCATAATTAATATTATATAATTATTTCAACCAACTTTTTAGTCATAATTAATAGTTAAAACAAAATAAAATATGTTACTATAGTTAAGGTTATAACCAGTTTACCATCAATAAAATTAAAGATGTATATAGAGTAACATGTTTAATTTTTTTTCTAAATGGTGGAGGTGTGGATAGGACATATAGCCCATAAAATCCATTATTTTTTAATTTTTGGTGAACATGTCTTGAGTGTGACTTTCCATTATTTAATATTTTTGGGTATTTATAATAATTCCCCCATCCTCCCTTATAAAAGGTCTCCCCTCTCAGCTTCTCTCAAAGCATAATAATCTGGTTATTTTGGGCAATAAAAAACAAAATGCCATCCATAATTCCCCTACCATGTCATAGTGGTCCTTTTTTAATCAGAAGTACAATCTGTGGAGGCTTTTGGAATAATCATAAATACAAGGTATGAAGAAAAGATATTATACTTAACATAGAATCCTTGTTTTATTTCATCCTCCACCACCTTCAAACCATACTAAATCATGTTGATATTATATTATCAATATTTCTAATATATAAATTTTATTATTTCATTGGAATAACATACATTATAACATCTCGTTACCTTTATAACATGTATGTTTTAATATTTTTCATGGTTTTACATGTTCTTTATTGGGGCATAGCTAAGAATGAATTTGGAGGATACTAGTAATGGTGGATTCATAGATTTTTTTGGGATTTTCATCCTCAAATACTTTTTGTTTTATAGTCTTAATGGTATTTACACCTAGTATAATGCGATTAGATGAAATATAATCATCACACAGTATATTCCATAAAACTATCACACAACATGAATGGATACACATCGTGTAATTTTAACACATTATGTATAACTAAAAAATTAGATTATTAATAAAATGAGTAGGGTTTTTCAGTTTATCAGGGGCTCTAGAATTAGACAATGTGAATAAGGGTTGTACGTATTGTAAAATCATGAGTTCATTTAACAGGCAACTTAGGTGAAATGTTTATTCCCATTCCACTAAGATTCATTACTGTTGTCCTGGATCCAACCTTAGGTGATTTGGAGTATTTCAAACCTTATTTATCACATTGATTACTAATTGATCATCGTTTTGGTCATGATTATTCTCCCCTAGTATGTTTTATTAATTTATCTTCTATCTCTATCACTTTTTCTCCTTGTATTTTGATATATCATCTTCAGACTAATGTATTTAAACTCTATGTTGTTGAATATTGCTTCTAGGTTGAGTTCCAATAGCTTATATTTCCTACATCCTTGTTATCAAGACACATTGTAGGGGTTCTTATTCCTTGAAAAGGGTATCTGGTTCCCTTTATTTTTGTAAAATTTTATAACCCTTGATTCGTATGATTAAATTAAATTACATTCAATTGTATTGTGAAAATCACATTTAATGAGAATTATAAACTAATTTTAAATGGTATGGGTTTTGGTAAAAACCCAAAATTCCATAATATTATAGTGTGATTTTCATCTGGTGAAAATTGTAAAATTGATTTGTGAAACAAATTTAAGAAATTGAAATTTGAGGGAAATGGCTTAAAATGTTTTAATTAGAAGAAATGTTTGGTTTTATCCTGAAAAGGGAACGACTTGATTAAAATCCCATATTTTGGTTTTTTAAAGAAATATTTTCATATTAAAATGGTAATTATGGAAAATGTGTTTTAGACTATTTTAAAATATTTTCTGATTCATGATTTATTTTTTAAGCACATGAACTCCTCAGAAGTTATTGAGTTATTAAGAAAAAATACGCAAGGATGTGAATTCGTTAGGAACTGGTTGAAGATTTAAAACCCTAAAAATTATATAGCCCAAAATATCTCATCCCTAGTGGGGTGTCGATGAGTCCCCTTTTACCAGGTTCAAAGGGATGTGTATGCACATTTCCATTTTCACTAAGTGATGTGTGAGGATCCTATATACTGGAAATATCCAACCTATTGAAAGATGTCTAGGTTGCCTATTTATGATTATTTTCCACATATTCTATTGTCTGTAAAATTTATTTAAAAGTTTATTTTTTATAGTAATTTTTTATATAAATTTTTATCAATCAATTTTTTGAAATGTCTCCATCAATTAAAATGAAATCCATGAGTTGTTTAAATATGAAATTGTACTTCCAATCATTTTTAATTTGAAATTGAAATGTTGATTTATTTTATTAATTTTTTTCATCTTCTATAGAACCCTAATTGGACTATACTATGATTCTATCACAAAAAATAACATTTACTTCAGTCAATTTTATATTTCCATCTGCCGGGTTTGAGAGAGTGGAAAATTCTACATGGAGGTGTCAGTTGTAGTTGTTCTTCTGGTCATTGAGTTTTGTGTCTGTTGGGAATTTAAATGTTTTATCATTTTATTTATAGTAAATTCTGGTTTTAATTTTGCTTTATATATCTGTTTTACATCCGTTTATTTTTTTCATATAGAGTTTTCTTTTGAGCATATTGACTTGAATTTGTTTTTCCCACTATTTAGGTGGAAAAACTATTCCAACCATTATCTTGTTTGATTCCAGGTTCTATTTTACAAACCTTGGGGATTAGGAAAACCATTCATGCTATGATAGTGCTCACTAGGGTATTTGGGTACCATGATATCTTTTCAAGTTTGTAATGAAGTGGTATCATAGTTTTGGGTTAAGCATCTTTCCATAATTTCAATATGTAGTTTGAGTAATTATGTCATGAATTAGGTGGTAGTTATTAGTGAGTGCATAGCCAGCTTTCATCCTATAAATCCTTAAGAAAACAAAGGTTATTTGTGATAGAAATATTGAGGATTATTTTGAGTATTTTCTCTACTCTTCATTAGGATAGAATAAAATCCAATTATTTTTTATCAAGCTAATGGGATTAATTTACCTATTTTTATTGTTTGAGTTTTGATATTTATAGAATTTCAACTTGTTTAATGTTGTATATTATTATTATGTAGTATTGTGCCTCTATAGAGATGCAAGAATATGATCTAGAAGGAAGATGTTGATCAACCATAGTGAGAAAATCCTCCCTTCGAGAAGAATCAAGTTGACTTTATCATGCATGTCGCCCATCCTCTGGGAAAGGCACATTCACCCATACACATTCAGGCCCCATCTATGGAACCTCATATGGATGAATCTTAGAATAATTCTATTGAGTTATTTTATATTAATGCAAATAACTTCCTTAGATCTTAGTATCCTTAAGAAGTAGAGGACTGGTTGAATAATATTGAGCTTCTCTTTGTTTCCATGGAAACTCAAGAATCTATTAATGTGATGTATGTCACCATCAAGCATGAGGGAATTAGAAGGATATGTTGGGAAATTCTGCTAAGTAAAGATAAGCATGAGGGTCTATAGTGGAAAGACATTAATGTTCTTTTCACCATCTAGTTCTATCTAGAGCATATGGTTCATTCTAAGGTTATTGAGTTTTTCACACTTGATCGGTTTTACTGGACTGTGAGTGAATATGATAATTTCATTGATGATATTTTGAATTTTTCAATTGATATTGTATCAAATGAGATGATTAAAACTCAATAGAATGATATTGAAATTATATCAAATATCCATTATCATGTTTTCCTTCCATATCACTCTTCTTATACTAGAAAACTAGACAAGGTGTTAATGGTTCATCTTGACATGGATTTTATATTAGGGGTGACTGGAGTTCCTTTTCCTCAAAGTTATAGTTATATGAGTTCCCATAAATGGAATATAAATCCTGATGAATCTCATGGTGGTTCTCTATAGCAAGGTTCTTTTATATATCTTACATTTCCAGGAAGAGGCCCTTTTATTTTCTACCAGTGTGGTAAGCTGGGGAACTCAAAGCGGGTTTTCACTAAGGCAGCCAATATATTTTGTTCTAGTGGATGCATAGGTCATTAATTGAAGTTATATAATGTGTATTATACTCCATGTAGTTTCATGGGATCATCATCACTAAAACTATTGTGGCTCAATCAAATACATCAAGAACAAATGGGTTCCATCCACATGCATTTGGAATGATGTTTCTTCACATAGTGGAAGAGTCTCCACAAGAGGTAGATACAGGTCCAATTACAATGAGAGGTACCAAAAATATTACATCATCTTTAGTGTCTTATTTATTTGACACTGGTGCATCTCATTTATCTATATCACCCCGTATTATCAATCTACTAAATATACCTATGAAGATTTTATCTTCTGTGATGGACATTACTAAACCCCTTAGAAAAAAGAGAGAGAAATTTCTTAATTTTCATACTTGTATGTTCTCTTTATTATATATTTATCAATCTTGTGATTTTATGGTTCTCAACATGAGTCTAGTTGATGTCACATTGAAGATGGATTAGTTCATTGATATCAAATCCTGAATTGATATCTATATTTTTTGGGTCTCCATTACTGAACACGATGGTTTGTGTGGTATTTTTTACGTGGAATGGGACCAGAGGTTGAGTACTACTAGACTTTATTATCCAGATTTATAGAATCTAATTTTAGTGTTTTCTTTTGATCTAGAGTAAGAATCCTTGAAAACTTATATCCCTCCATTTATCTGATATGTTTATTCTCTACCTCCATCCTATGACATACCACTACGAAAAATGTGAAAAATTATTAACATTATGTATGGATAAAACTCATTGTATAATCACTATGTTCATTCTCGTTATGAATAGTGTATTCAAATTGGTATTATTCTTGAAAATTTATTCCATGAGGAAGAATGTAATAACCTTTATCTCTTTTCCCATAACATCACCTTATATGAGACACATTCCAAATAATTTATTCCATTTCATTAAATATTAACACCAATATTTAAAAGGCAAAATTTTATGGTCCTGATTGTTGACACTTTATAAGGACCCGTTTAACAATAAGGGTATTTTTCACTTCCTTAGTATCTATCATTAGGCTATACAACCTTACCTGTGATTGAATATATTCTTACTACCCCACCATAATTCATCAAGCCTTAGTGTCCTTGTAGCATACCACAATAGGTATATAAAAAATTATAGTGTACCTTATCTCATAGTCTATAACTGATTAATCCCATTGTTTAAATTTTAAGAACCTCTAAGACCTGACTATCCTCATGATCATTGAAAAACTATATGCAAAAAAGTGAACATTAATTCATTCCAATGTCGTCATAATAATAATTTTACAATATTAATATTTATTACTTGTTCCAAACTTGTCCCTATATTATACAACTCAACTTATTTTCCTTTAGATCATAAAGTGAACCAATCATCCCAAATACTTTGTGTATCCTTTTAATCCACATTCATCTTCCATGTTGTCTTAAATCCATCCCTGAAGATATGTGGAAGCTGGATCAACAATTTCCATTGGAATTCAAACACGTTGGTATTATCATTTATAATCACCCTATGAACTATCTAAAAACCAATAGAAAACTCATTATGCGCTACATAGTCACTAATATCTTTATAGCCACTCTTCGGGGATCATGATGTGATCCACATTCCCAGTGACCCTTTATGATATGTTTTAGTACCATAACACATTATTTTATACTCTCTTTAATTTTTTTTAATATATAAATATTTCAATCTATATAAATAAATATACAAGCCAGAACACACTATTTGTGCTACAAGTTTCTCTGTTCCTGATCCATACCAAATAGATCATAACTCCGCAAACCAAGTTGTTACCTACCCATCCCATCATACGTCGTTTGGTATGTTTACATTTCATAACATGTGATCATCCATTATTCATCAAAGCTGACATCCCAGGCAGTCAACACTATAAACCATCACATTAGAGGAATGATTCCATATAACATTTGCATTATTACTAGTAACATAGATCATAATTTTCATCTAATGGATTTTACCATTATATTAGTTAAGTAACATACCAATAATATTTTAAAAATATATATATAATAAATTTTCAGTGATAATTAGTTACTCTAAAATTTCATCCATGAATTTAAAATCACACAAAATCTTGAACACGCCACAAAAACCATCATTCTAATGTATGATAAACACAATCTCTCATAGAAACCCATGACAAGATTAAATAAACACATTTCATATCTCATAAAATATCTTACCCTATTGAAATTAACTAAACCATAATCATATATGAATAATTACATCCCATACATCCTGGTAACTTGGTTTTTTCTCCATAAAAGATTATGATAGAAAACAATAATGATTCTATACAATGTATTGAGTAGTCTATCTCCATAAAAAGAGCCTTTAAATATTCTAATCAATATAAATAAGGTTTTGATAAATTTTTTAATTCTCAATTGGGGTACAAATGTTCTTGACATGTTTGAAACTACCATAGAACAACAGTATAGAGATGATGAACCTAAGATCATGAAATGGTATGGATTGTTTTTCAATAGATGGTGTAGGGATTGGAATTAAAAAAACTTATCTTTAAAAGACAAATATGAAGGATAATGATAATTTTAAATTTAAATCCCATTAAAAATAAAAAATGAAACTCTAGGCCTACTACTTGAAGATCCTAACCCAATAACACCAAAGGCTTCAAAACGTATATGATCTCTATGATATCACTTCACCCTTTAATTTTTATAAATAGATGTTTTATGTATTTAAATATTTATCACACCAATTTTAAAATATATTTAAAAAATCCTATTAGTCCTTGATGGGACCTTGGGTTGAATTTCTATTGGTTTTTAATGAGTATTTTTGTCTTTTTCACTAAAATCATATAAAGTATAACATGTATGTGATATATTGTATTATACCCCCCCCCCCACTAAAATGTTGTTATAAGTAATCCCATGAACTGTGTTAAAGATATTTTGATATGGATTCCATCTGTAATGGAATATTTATATGTAGATAATAAAGTAAAAAAGAGATTCTACTATATATGAATATATGGTTGGATAGATTCTAGGATGTAGAAATTAATTGTGGTAATTAATTTTATCGTCCTCTATTAAATCAGGTAAAACTGTTTGTGGATGTTGTGACCCTATCATTATTATATAGGAAAAGGTTTTGTGTTGATATTGAAGGTATGGAGATGATTTTAGGTGTCCTTAGTTTTAATTGAATCCAGTATAAACTTTCCAAAGGTGATATCAATCCAGTAGAGTCATACAATTTGTTATCAACATAATGATATCAATTCAATTAATATGTTTGATCCATTCATGGATAGTAGTGTGAATATTTTTTTGATCCATTTATCACATTTTCATATGGTCGATCAACATGGTTTATTGGTTGTTTATGAAGTTACTTTTCTATCTCATGTTTAATCAACATGTCATATCATTTGAATATGTAGTTGATGGATATGGTTTCTTGTATAATTCATGTTGTTGATCCCTTGAATGTATCTTTAAATAGTCGATCAATACCTAGAGGATTTCTAATGGATTTTTGGTTAAAAGAGATGTGTTTTAAAAATTTCAGTATGAGATGATAAATTCAATGTGATGGTCCTTGGGATATTTCCCAATGATTGAAACATGAAAAATTAATTATGATAAAAAATTAAATTATTGATTATAGGTCCTTATCTATGGAAATGGTATATCAAATATAGATATAAAATATGTTTTTTTAATAATTTTTATAACTAATAATTATCAAAATCATTTGACTCCTTCGAAATAGATTTAGGGTTTAATTACTATTATCATTATAAAGAATAATAGTACACAATAATGTAGAATGAAAAATTGAATGAAATTACCATTATTTAATGATGTTGTGATTTTCAATTTAAATTTTAAAAGACAATATTATGATATAAAAGAAGAGCACTAATTTGATAATTCTTACTATATTCTTCACAAATTCATGTATCATGATTTATAAAACTGATCCTATTACAATATGTTAGGAATCAATGAACCAAATACGAGGTTATGATTTAAGATTGAAGAAGCCCCACTTGAAATTAGTGCTGATCTAAATCCTTTAGATGGATCTTAAGTCTTATCATTATCATAAGACTTTGAACATTTGTATTACTTGAATCATATGTATTTTCTCCAAAAGTGTTTGAATATGGGAGTAATATTTTATCGTAGTAATTCAATATTGGCCTTCAATAAATACTGTATTTTGATATAACTATAGGGTCTAATAATGTGATTAAATGATTTTATCACCATGATAACAAGGTCCTCATGGATGTGAATCATGATTCCATACTTGTGTAAATTTCAAATGATCTTAAATAAGTAGGTTTTTAGAGAATATGTCTTTAACTGTTCAAATATCACTTAAGAGTTATTTCCATGTTCTAAGACATTTAATTGATGATTATTATATTAGAATCCATGATGATGATGATGATGATGATGATGATGATGATGATACATTAATTAATATATTTCAGGGATTAAATCATCCATGTTTTTTGTAATGAATATATCAAATTTAATATCAAATTTATATGTTTTTGAATATATAGATATGTAATAGAAATAAATTGGTGACAATCTTGAATAAAATACTCACCCTATATCATGGAAATTTATAAGTTTAGGTTAAGATATAACATATTGAAAAATAACATGATGGTATAATAGTGGAGATATTATGTAAATATAAGAGAGACCGATAGTGAAAAAAATATAGAGAACATGTCATGTAATGAAGGAAGTGAATTACATTAAAGAGACGTAGTTTCTATTAAGGATGTTAAATATGAAAAAGCCTATGATACAACCAAATTGTATATTGAAAAATGACAAGAAATATATGTGGCTAATAATGATTCTTTCATCTATATAATTGAAAAAAAATTAAGAAATTAATGCACTAGAATCATTAAAAATAATAGGGTGTTTGTGTTGAGAATAAATACAACCTGCATGTGTATGTGTTGATTAACCTTTTGTGGTATAGGTCTTATTTGTTAGTTCCTAGATCTATCTTTCCATTAAAGTAATGTTGTACCAATTTAAATAATTCAATATATTTAGGTAGTTGACTATTCATGGATTTTTTGATTTGGATGATATATGCGGGTCATAGTATAATTATTACTAAGAACTTATAATCACATTAAAATTAATAGGAAATAAAATATATGACTCAACAAGATATGATTATGACATGGAGTTGGGTTTCTAGGATTGATTTGAATGTCATAAAAACCTCTAGTAGTAATTTTCTTTTGTATTCTTATATTATATATTTACGTAAGTTTTTATAGTGCAAAAAATATCTATATGTATGAAATAGAATATAGATTCAATTTAACAAGAGGGTATAATATGATGAGAGAGTAAAATGAGGTAAAATTGGGGTTTCACTAATTAACACCCCCTATCATGGACAATGCATGATTCAATAGACTCTAAATGTGTCACTAGAGAGATGTTTACATTTGATATGATCAAAAATATTTCCACTTCAATATGAAGTGAAATTTGTAGAAAAATATAGAAGTTCCTTGGAGGAAAAAACAATATTCCAAACCTGTTAAAACTGATGGAGTTATATCTATGAAGATATTAATGAATAATAAGAATAAAGTGTAAAATTATTCAAAAAAATATCAAATAATGAAATGAAGTATTAAGAACTATTATACACTCATCATAGAGATTACTAGTCATATTTAAAATATGTTAGATGTGATACTATTGAAAAAACATGTTCTAGAAGTGGAGAGTATGAAGAGGCCATGTGTATCAAAACCATTGAGGAATAATAATCTAACTTTTAATGGAATGTAATGAATGTTTAGTATGAGTTAGTCTCAATTATACATTTTAGGGGAATAATTGGTAAAAATTCATAGCATGAAGAAAAAATTTAAAAATGGATGTTTGACTAAGTAAAAAAGATATAAAGGTGAAATGTTTTCACATATCTAGTTAAAGAGATAGAAAAATATATATGGATGTTTCTAATGAAACCATTTAATTTATTAATGAAGAATTGAAAATTCATATTTTTTAGAATGTGTCATGACCCCCTCCCCACAAAGTGTACCCCTCCTGGGCCGGGAATTTGAGAAGGTGGATAATGACCCCTAAATCCCACCTCCAGTAGGCCCCAGGTTGGCGACTAGCACCGAGGGTATAATAAACGCACAAATGGGAGGCATTAACCTCTAAGAGAACACATGCGGAAGAGAGAGATAAGATAGACACCAATCAACTCCAAATCAGACTGAAATATACAAGAAAACCCAGGTACACATATGAAATTCCATGAAAATGTACTACAATTGAATGGAAAAAATAGAAAGTACCCAAACGAATGTAAAAACACCAGCAACCACAAGCAGGAATAGCTCCTGCAACACCAAGCTAGTAAAAACCAGCTTGATCTCCAACCTGCTCCAATTGACCTAAAAAACAGTTTAATAAATGTAGGGTGAGTATAATAGTATACTCAGTAGGATCCTCCCCGAAGCCGCTTGTGCAAAAGTAAAGAATCCATACTAAAGCACAGTGAACAACAAGTGAAACTAACTCGTCACCTAAACATGTATATTATGTTCCCAACCTCACCATGGCTACTCTCACATAGTAACACATACAAGAATATAGCATAAAATAAAGAAAGTCAAGGGTACCCCGCTACTACTTCCCCACTGGTTTGCCGCATTTCCCCAACGTTGAACGTCCAAAGAATCTCTCTCCAAAAGGCTTGCCTGCAGACACTTGGGAGAAGCACCACAATCTTTACCTCGTGCAACACAAAGGATTTACCACAGACACCTCGGTGAAGCACCACACCATCCTCACAACCAAAAGTAACCAGATAGTTTTTGGGGGGCCACCACAGCTCGTATAACGTGTATCATGCGTCGGGTATTATACCTCAAGCCATTACAGCCCATACACCGAGTAAGGATCCTCCAGCCATCACAACCTATACACGTTACACCTATAGTAGTCCATATGATACTATATCTAGAATATATGTGAGTGAATAACCACAAGCCATTATAGCCCTCTACACACATATATAGGAAAAACTAACCGCTTTGCCTAACGGTACAAGTATTTACCAAGATAAGAGAGTAGGGCCAAAGGGGGTAGTCAGCCATTCATCCTCCCACCAGAATGTTGGGGAAAACACTCCCCTAGGGCTTATAATCATCGGGGTGTGAGTTGCCCATACTGACAGGGTAATGCAGCATATATAAACACAAAAAGTACAGAATATATTATAACCCAAAACCACACTATGGGCATAACCTAGTATTAGACACACTATAGCTAACGTCTCTCAGACTCCGGGCTGCTACTTCAATGACTTTGTATTCTATATGCACACAAACATTTAAAGAGATTTATTATATTAGTTAATTCCCTTTGTATCAGTACCACTGCACGTTAATTAATTCTTTAAACATTAATTAACCATGAACAAGTTCCACATTAACGTTCCATTGGAATCACAGCCAAAGTCAACTGCCCCTTTAAAATTATTGCATCATCATTAAGTTCCAGAGAACTCCAACCCCATGGGTTAACACCATTTATTCATACATTCATTACAGAATTACGTCCACATATTCCCAGGAATTCTAGAAAATCATTCTATGCTACTAACACAAGGTGCCCAACACGGTGAGTAGAAGTATTACCCATCTAGTCTTTACCGCCAATATAAATAGTGTAGACCCATTCCCCCTTGAGAATTTAAACACGTAAAGCACGTGGAATACCCCCGCGTGTCTTCGCCTCTTTCAGAAGGAGGGTAAGCATGACCAGCATCCTTGAGCAGTGGGGAAAAGTAAAGCAGATAAACAACCAAAGAACCCGCAAGCATCCAACAATCACATCCAACCCATTCCATCATCCCGGGTGTATTCCCCAACACCCACATGCATAAACCGATGAATCTCACCACTCTACGCATCATACTCTACCACAAATTTTAAAGGCCTCTATGCCCCAACATATCTCAACACCCCTCCAGGGTCACATCACAACACAAGTAGCAGGAAAGAAAACATCACATCAATTGGGCTAAGGCCCTTTAACAAACCAGAGGGTAACTCAGAACCCTTCAAGCAATTATCAAACAATCAAATTCTTTAAACCATCGTGAATTAACAGATTTATAATGTGTTGGTTCCAAAATCAAGAACTGAACCAGTAAGCTATCACAAATGATTATACATGCTTACTATGCCAATTTTATTAACATAAAACTTCAACAAGAACCAGATTCGTTCACATGCCTCTTTATATTTAGCCAAACAAATATCAATTAGTTTTGGTTTGTGTTATTTACCAATTTCCATCAAGAACAACAGCTAAGCCAAGCAAGCATAGATATCACACGATCTAGCAAAACATGAGGCAATATTATACGATCGACACAATTTCTTTATCCTATTCAGATTGTTTATTAGGTCAATTCCATGGTCATCTAGTGGGATTATACATGCTAATAGTACCATTTCACGTAAAATAATGAGAAGCAATGAATCCCCTACCTCAAGGGATTTTGACGAAAACTCCAACAAAAAAAGAACGCACAAGAAAGCTGAGTTGATTCTCCAAAATTCTCCTTATATCTCTTCTCCTAACACAACCAAGACCAAATATCATCTTATTTAGTATCCACGCACTTAGATCTACCCATAACGGGCGTAGGTCTAAGAAACTGAGAGAATAGGAGAATTATATCTAAGTAGATATAAGAAACCAACCATGAACGATCAAATACCTTAAGAAACCAGAAGCGATTCGCCTAGAGAAGCCTTCGGATCGCTTACAAAATGCTTGGGAGAGGTTCTTCTACATTCAAGGAATAGTAATCCCATGTTTTGGCCGCTTAGGGGCTTAAACGAACCATTTAGATGCAAAAACGAGTTAGATCCACAATTTTAGGATCTAACTTAATTGCATGCATGGTTAGTACGCATGGTTTCACAAACCGTGTGATAACCGTGCATTAGCTACTGCCTCAAAAAACACTCTTCGCATAGTTAAGCCGCATGGTTAGACAAAATTTGCACAAACCGTGTGTTAGCCACTGTCTCCAAAACCAACCATGCGCTAACTGTGCGAAGGCTATTTCCCTTTAGATTTCCTTAAAAGTCCACCCAAACGCACCCCAAGTCACCTTAACCTCCCAGAACACCTCTAACACCGCATTTTCACAAGGTAATAGAATGGACAGGTCCGGGTCATTACATCAGATACCTCTCAAAACATTCTCATCCTCGAAAATCTAAAACCCACCTAAAGTGAAAACGAAACAGGGTCTCAATAACCACCCCTCAAGATACATCTCAAAAGAGAAAAAGACACAAAAACATCAAAGGAATCCTTCTCATAAACATGAATGTTTCATAACTGCAAAAGTTACAACGATACATGAAAAGTGTTAAACGTCATACAACTCTGGGTACTGAGCACGTATCTGTGACTCACGTTCCCATGTACTCTCCTCCAACTCACCATGTAGCCACAAGACACGAACTAAAGGAATAGAACGCCCATGCAACACCTTCTCCTTAATGTCTTGGATCTCCAAAGGTCACTCTTCAAAGGTTGAAATATCATCAACATCGATCTCTCCCCAATTGATGATGTGAGAGTCGTCATGAAGATAACAACGGAGCTGTGATACATGGAAAACATCATGTATCAGACTCATCTGAGGGGGAGAATCTACTCGATACGCCACAGCTCCAACATGATCTAACACATCGAAAGGCCCAACAAACAAAGGAGAAAGCTTGCTTCCACGGCCAAACCTTCGCTGCCCACGACGAGGAGTCACCTTCAGAAACACAAGATCCCCAACATTAAACTCTAAGGGTCTCCTTCTCTGATCGACATATGATTTCTGATGATCCTGCGATGTATTTATCTTCTCAAGAATCACCTGAACCATCTCTGTTGTATTCTGCACTAGTTCCGGTCTAAGAATTGTTGACTCTCCGACCCCAGTTTATCATAATGGAGAACAGAAAGGCCTACTATACAAGGCTTCAAACAGAGCCATACCGATGGTGGAGTGAAAAATATTATTGTAAGCAAACTCCACCAAGGATAATTGCCTCATCTATGACCCTCCAAAATCAAGAACACAAGAGTGTAACATGTCTTCAAGAGTCTGGATAATTTGGTATGTTTGACAATCTGTTTAAGGATGAAAAGCAGTGCTAAGGCATAATTGAGAACCGAAAGCATTTTGGAGAACTCTCCACACCCTGGAGGTAAAATGAGGATCTCGATCATAAATGATCATCTTAGGGACTCCATGAAGTCTCACCACCTCCTCTAGATACTTCCTCGACAAAACTTCCCTTGAGCTTGACTCCTTTATTTCTATAAAGTGGGCCAATTTTGTTAAATGATCCAATACCACCCAAATAGAATCATGTACTCCCGGAGCTCGAGGTAAATCAGTAACAATGTCCATTGAGATGTCCTCCCACATCCACTGAGGAATTTCTAATAGCTGTAGAATACCACCAAGAACACGGTGTTCGGTATTCACCTTCTGGAAGACTAAACATCGAGACACAAACTTCGCAACTGCACGCTTCATCCCAGGCCACCAAAACTGGTTCTCCAAGGATCGGTACATCTTTGTAATGCCAGGATGTACCGATAACGGTTGAATATGGAACTCTCAGAGGACCATATCATGCATCATATAGTGAACAAAAAGCCTTCCATGATACAACACTCAGTGTTGTCCGTCCTCAGACAAACCATCAGGGGATTCTCCACAAACAACTCGGTCTCTCCAGACCTCCACCTCAAGATCCCCCAACTGGGACTCTTCCACCTTCTGTGCTAGGGATGACTATACCATAATCTGAAAAAGAAAACCTCTACCCCCAACTTCTCCCATATCAATATGTAATGCTGACAGTTCTTCTATTACTCTCCAGGAATCACCAGATTCACCCACAACATCACTATGTTACTTTCGACTCAGCGCATCAACTACAAAATTCCCCCTTCCAGGTGTATATGATATTTCGAAGTCATATCCCTACAAGAAATCCATCCACTGACACTATCGTAAGTTCAAGTCATGCTGGGAGAAAAAATACCTCAAACTCTTATGATCAGTGAAAACCACAAAGCACTTACCAAGGAGGTAATGTCTCCACAACTTTATAGAAAACACCATGGCTGCTAACTCAAGATCATGGGTGGAATAGTTGCGTTCATGGGGATGTAACTTCTGAGACCCATAAGAAAAAACTGAACACTACTGCATGAGAACACAACCTAACCCCGGATGTGATGCATCGCAGAAAACATCATACTGAACTCCCTCAACTGGAATACAAAGGACTGGAGCAATTACTAACTTCCCCTTTAGATACTCGAATGCTGCCTGACACTGATCAGTCCATAAGAATTCCTGATCCTTCTTGGTCAAAGCTATAATAGGAGTTTCAACTCATGAGAAATTGGCTACGAACCTCCTGTAGTAGCATGTAAGTCCAAGGAGACTTTGCACCTATGACATTGTCTTGGGGGCTGCCCAAGACACAACTGCTTCTATCTTCGATAGGTCCACAACTACTCCCTGTTAAGACAAAACATGCCCTAAGAAACGGACTTCTCGAGTCCAAAACTCACATATAAAAAACATCCCAAATAGCTTATGTTGACTAAGGACTCCCAAGATGAGTTGTAGATGCCATACATGCTCCTCTTCAGATGTGGAGTACACAAGGATGTCGTAGATGAAAACTACCATGAACTTATCCAGGAACACACAGAACCCATCTTTCATCAATCCGATAAATATAGCTAGAGAATTCATCATGCCAAATAGAATTACAAGAAACACATAATTCCCATGGCGACAAAGGAAATCAGTCTTCGGAATATCCCCATCCTTCACACGCATCTGCTGATATCTTGACCGCAAGTCGATCTTTGAGAACGAACTTTCACCCTTTAGTTGATCGAATAAGTCATCAATACACAGATGAAGATAGCGGTTATTTATTTTTACTTTGTTTAAGCGACGATAATCGACAGACAACCACAAACTGGCTTCGACCTACTTCATGAACAAAACAGGTGCATCCCATGGTGACACATTTGGCCGAACAAAACCACACTGTAACAACCCATCAAGCTGTATAAGTAGCTCTCGCAACTCAGAAGTGGCCATCCTATATAGAGACATAGGGATAGGAGACGCTCCTAGATATAGTTCAATCACAAACTCGATCTCTCGTCGAGGGGGTAATGAAACAAACTCTTCTAGAAAAACATCAGGGTACTCCTCTACAAACCATGGAAACGCCAACTACCGAACCTCTAAAGAACTCTAAATCATCTCAGCCATCATGGATGATAAGTATGTAATGTTCCTATGACCCATATGAGGATCTTGTTCAAAAAAAACACCACTTTCTCTCCATATGCACCAAATAAAACAAACTTCTTCCTGAAGCAATCCACTATAGCCTGCACCGAATACAACCAATCCATGTTGAGGATGACATCTTATGGTTGTATTCGTAAAAGTAGGAAATCTCCCCAAGAGCGGTGTTTCACCAACACTAGATCACAGTCTCTACATATTTAAAACAAGTCAGCTCGACCTCCAACTGGATTAGTCAACGCCAAGGGCACTGGAAGCCTCTCTACCTAAAGTCTCAAAGCATGGACAAGGGTAGGTGATATGAAGGAGTTTGTCACTCCTGATTCAAACATGGGATACACCAAAGTAGAAAACAAGAAAAGGGTAACTCAAAAGACATCTGGATCACCTAGTGCTGGAAACGCTAGAGAATGAAGTTGAACATGACCTCCTCCATGGCCTCTCTGACCCTGATGAAGACCACCACCATAGTCGTGCTCTGCTTCGGGAGGAATCATGCTGATTCTCCTCTCATGATGATTCAGTCCTGGCCAAAGTCATCTGGACAACCTCTGTCCTCTCCATCACCTCAAGATATGTTTTTAGCATAAATGGGGTGACCTGGCGTTGGATCTCTAGACGCAAAGCCTCCTTGAAATTCCTCGCCTTGGCCTCCTCATCTGGTAACAAGTTCGAAGAATATCATTAAAGGTTCTTGAAATGGATTCCAAACTATCAAATAGTGGAGCTCCGCTGTCGAAGGGTAAGATGCTCTTGGAGACTGGACGCCTTCACAATCAAATAAAGGAACTCGACTCTAAACTTGTCTCGGAACTCCTCCCATGAGATCATTGATTCCTCATGATCCCCGAGGAACAAGAACCACCACTGCCTCGCTGCTCCATGCAGCATCGTCATAGCTAAGGACACCCAATGCTCCATCCGAGCACGGATTGAACAAGATCCTCTCTCGACCTCCTCCAACAAGTCTTCTGTGACTTCATATAAAACGCAGCCCTCGTACTTCTATAGAATCTGGCTCTAAAACTCTTGGAGTGTCTTCCTCCATGTGTCGTCATCGTCAACCTCTAACCTTCGGCGATCTGCTGGAATAGTCTTCTGGACATTTTCTGCACAAACCTGACGAGGATGTCGACCTAGAGCCATACCTGTAAAATAACAAACCGTTAGAGCTCCTAAACCTATAATATGAATGACTCAACATTAATTAATTATTTTTTCCTTTTTATTCATTTTCGGTTAACATATCTCGAGTTCTACCCATTCAAACACAGAAACAAAGAAGAATGATGCATGATCCTTTCCAAGGTCTCTACCCTACAACTAGTATCACCGTGTTTAGTAGCCATTGTAATCATAAAGGTCCGTACATCAGATCAGAGGGGGCCCTAAACGCCTATGTCTCACCCGGTCTCCAGTGTTTACCTCACTTTCTAAACATGACCGACATTGTTGCCCTACCAACCCATGCAACCTCACCAGTGCCTAACTCCAAACTCCATCCTATCTCTCAACTAGAGCCTCTGATACCACTCTATCATGACCCCCTCCCCACAATGTGTACCCCTCCTGGACCGGCAATGCGATATGGGGGATAATTTCCCCCTGAGTCCCGCCTCCAGTAGGCCCTGGGTTGGCGACTATCACCAAGGGTATAATAAAAACACAAATGGGAGGCATTACCCTCTAAGAGAACACCTGCGGAAGAGAGATATAATATAGACACCAATCAACTCCAAATCAGACTGAAATATAAACGAAAACCCAAGTAAACATATAAAATTCCATGAAAAAATAATTCAAATAAAAGGGAAAATAGCAAGTACCCAAAATAACGTAAAAATAGCAGCAACCACAAGCCCGAACAACTCCTGTAACCCCAAGCTAGTAGAAGCTAGCTTGATCTCCAACCTTCTCCAAGTGACCTAAAAATAGTCTACATAAACGTAGGGTGAGTATAACAGCATACTCAGCAGGATCCGCCCCAAAGCCTCTCATGAAAAAGTAAATAAAGAGTACTAAAGCATAGTGAACAACAAGTGAAACTAACTCGTCATCTAAATAGGTATACTATGTTTCCAACCTCACTGTGGATACTCTCACCAAGTAATGCATACAAGAATATAGCATATAATAAATAAAATCAAGGGTACCCCGCTACTACTTCCCCACTATTTTTTTGTTTTTCCCCCACGTCGCATGTCATAAGAATCTCTCTCCAAAAGGCTTTCCAACAGACATATGGGCGAAGCACCACAATTGGCACCTCGTGCACCACAAAGGCTTGCCCGCAGACACCTCGACGAAGCACCACACCATCCTCACAATATAAAGTAACTAGGTAGTTTCTGGGGGGCTACCACATCTCGCAAAACAAGTATCATACGTCTGGTATTACACCTCAAGCCATTAAAGCCCATAGACTGAGTAAGGATCCTCAATCCATCACAGCCTATACACGTTACACCTATAGTAGTCCATAAGATACTATATCCAAAATATATGTGAGTGAATAACCACAAGCCATTACAACCCTCTACACACATATATAGGGAAAACTAACCGTTGTTCCTAACTGAACAAGTATCTACCAAGATAAGAGAGCGGGGCCAAAGGGGGTAGTTAGCCATTCATCATCCTTCCAGAATATTAGGGAAAACACCCCCCAGGGCTCAGAATCCCTGGGGTGTCATTTTCCCTTACTGATAGGGTGGAGTAGCATATAGAAACACAAAAAGTATAGAATATACTATAACTCGCAACCATACTATGGGCATAACCTAGTCTTAGACACATTGCAGCTAACATCTCTTAGACTCCAGGCTGCTATTTCTAAGAATAAGTATCCTATAAGCACACAACCATTTAAAGAGATTTATTAGATTACTTCATTCCCTTTTTATCAGTCCCACTGCACGTTAATTAATTCTTTAAACATTAATTAACAATGAACAAGTTCCACATTAAATTTCCATTGGCATCACACCCAAAGTCAACTGCCCCTTTAAAATTATAGCATCATCATTAAGTTCAATTGAACTCCAGCCCCTTGGGTTAGCACCATTTATTCAAACATTCATTAAAGAATTACGTTCCTATATTCCCAGGAATTCTAGAAAAGAATTCTATGCTACTAACACAAGGGTCCCAACACTGTGAGTAGAAGTACTACCCGTCGAGTCTTTTTCGCCTATAGAAAGAGCGTAAAACCATTACCATTTCAGAATCTAAACATGGAAAGAACGTGGCATACCCCACATGTCTTCCCCTCTTTCGGAAGGAGGGTAAGCAAGACCAGCTCCCTTGAGCAGTGGAGAAAAGTAAAGTATATAAACAACCAAAGAACCAGTTAGCATCCAAAAATCACATCCCTCCCATTCCATCATCCCTGGTGTTCTCCCCGACACCCACATGCATAAACCGATGCGTCTCACCACCCAAGGCATCATTCGTTTCTACAACCAAAAACGCCTCTATTCCCCCACATATCTCAACAACCCTCCAGCGTCACATCACAGCACAAGCAGTAGGAAAGAAAACATCACACCAATTGGGCTAAGGCCATTTAACAAACAAGAGGGTTACTCAGAACCCTTCATGAAATTATCAAACAGTCAAATTCCATAAACCATCTTTAATTAACAGATTCATAATCCGTTGGTTCCAAAATCAGGAACCCAACCTGTAAACTATCACAAATGATTATACATTCTTACTATGCCAATTTGATTAACATAAACCTTTAACAAGAACCAGAATAATTCACATGCCTCTTTATCTTTAGCCAAAAAAATATCAATTAGTCCCGGTTTATGTTCATTACCAATTTCAATCAAGAACAATAGCTAAGCAAATCATGTATAGATATCACACGATCTAGAAAAACCGGAGGCAATATCATACGATCGACACAATTTTGTTATCCGATTAAAAGTATTTATTAGGTCAATTCCATTGTGATCCTGCGGGATTATACATGCTAACAATACCATTGCACATAAAATAAAGAGAAGCAACAAATCCCCTACCTCAAGGGTTTTTTAAGAAAACTCCAAAAAACAAAGAACACACAGGAAAGCTGGGCTGATTCTCTAGAATACTCCTTAGATCTATTATCCTAACACAACCAAGACCACATCTCATCATATTTGGTATACACACACTTAGATCAACCCATAACGGGCATAGATCTACAAAACTGAGATAAAAGGAGAAGTAGATCTAAGATGATCTAGGAAACCAACCCAGAACGATCACATACCTCAAGTTACCGGCTTCGATTCGCCAAGAGAAGCCTTTCGATTTCCTCCAAAATTCTTGGGAGAGGTTATTATACCTTAAAAGAAGGGTAATCCCATGTTATGGCTGCTTATGGGCTTAAACAAACCATTTAGAGGAAAAAATGAGTTAGATCCACAATTTTAGGATCTAACTTATGTCCTTGCACGGTTAGTCCGCACAGTTTGACAAACCGTGCATTAGCTACTGCCTCACCAAACACTCTACCCATGGTAAAGCTGCATGGTTAGAAAAATTGTGCGCTAACCGTGTGTTAGCCACTGTCTCCAAAACCAACACTTCACTGTTTGGATGCACGGTTTTGGAAAACCGTGCGAAGGCTATTTCCCTTTAGCTTTCCTAAAAAGTCCACCCAAATGCACCCCAAGTCACAATAACCTCCTAGAACACCTCTAACACTGCATTTTCACAAGGTAATGTATTGGAGAGGTTTGCGAAATTATAGAATGTATTGAAAAAAAGTTATTGTGGATGTAGTAATCCATGAATTGATAAATTTTTGTAAACTCACCATGATTATAAAATAAATTTAAATGGATGTTAGAGAAAAAAATTTAATGTATTTGATGAATCATTATATTAATTAAGGGAAATACACAATGGTATAATTTATAAGTTTAGATCTTATTGGTTTGAAATGTTGAGATTAGTGGAAGATTAAAAAATACTCCCAAACTTAAATATTTATAGATGAAAATGAAATTTAAGATTTTATAAGTAGAAAAAAGCTTACATTTCACAAGAATTAGAGAGTAGATCTTCTATCACATAATGATCATATGAGAGTACATAATTAGGAATGTGAATAAGTGGTCTAATGAAGTGATTGAGATCATGTAAATAGACATCAATCTATAGATCATAAAAAATGAATCCAATAACTCTGAAAATTATGTTGGTAAAAATGTTTTTTGATAAGAATAGGATAAAATAATAATTATGTACAAATTTTGAAAATAAAATTACAAGTACACTCAAAAAATACTAAAAAAAGAGTGATAATGTAACACAACATACCCCTTTGATCTGGCATAAAAGTATAGAGTTCTATCATAAAATCAGTGAGGTTAAAAATCATTTAAATATGGTAGCTTGTACCTAAAATTAAATGAATAGGATTTGGGGGACATTGTTAGTGTTGATGGAGATTCGAGAATATAGAAATTGGTTGGTGGAATAATTTTTAAATGTGTACAAATTCAATATGGTCTAAAAAAATTGGAAAAAATTAAAAATATTAGGAAACCAAAAAAAAGAAAACTAACTCCATAAAAAATGAATAATCGATTCATATCTATTATGTTTAAATATCTTGATGGTTTATATATGAGGTTCATATACATGGTCCTTATTATGATGTAATATAGTATAATAATGAAGAGTATGACTCATATAATAGAGAAGATAAATTACTAATATAGTATGAGAAAAAGGTGAACCAAGAATGTTTATCTATGTTTGGATATAAATCTGAAAAGAATGAAGTTGAAAAAGATACTTCCATGAACAAAATAATGATATATGAGAAATATGTGAAACTAATTGATAAGAGAATATATTTTTATATCATTATGAGTGTCTAAAACATGGAACATTGTAATATATCCTTGAAACTCAAGAATGACGAGGGAAAATTGAAAAAAAGTGGGGATCTATCATGAAAAGTGATAACTAAATTTACATGATGGTTGGAACTCCTTTTGAGGAAGTTTAAAGGATTCCCAAAAAGGGTAGGTACATTGTGATTTAATAAGTGCATTTATGGTTAGGTAATGATAGTTATAGTTTCTTCAAATTTATGACATGAAATCATCAACAAGAAGAGTTAAAAAAATATATTGGGAAATCTTAAATGATATAAAATTCAAAAGCTGTTATTGTAATGAATAAAGCTGCACCCAATGAGAGAGAATATTATTATCCAAGTGATATACTGATCTTATGGCTAGAATAGTTATAGTAGTCAATGAGATTTGATAAATATAATAATAAACCTAATCCTATATATTCTATAGTTGAAAATCCTATTTCAACTAATAATAAATCTATAACAAAGAGGAAGTACTTACTTCTAAGTGTTATTAAAATATAAAAATTAAATGGATCGGCAAGCATGAAGTGGTCGAGAATCTTTATATCATCAAATAATTGACTCCCTTGGTGGAGAACATAGTCAATTAAAGGCTTCTAAATATGATTATCTATATAAAAATACACTTTATTCCAAGGTTTACAATTTCTATTTGTTTAATCTAGGAATTAAAGGTTCTGAAAAATTGTGAGCATCCCTTGAGAGTGGTATTTAAAAAGAACCAATGGGAATATAGATTAATGATTTTCTATTAATATGTAAAAATATATATTCCCTTATTAAGGGAATAATTTGGAATTTTTAACAGTATCAAAATATCTATTTTGACTATGTATAATGATTTTATAAAGTCAGTGTGGTATTCAATTGAAATTTAGAATAACATATCTTGCACTTAATGGTTTTTAATTTATGCATTCTTATGAGCGAAAATATATAATTTTTTTTCTTAATATATGTTATAAAACCCATGTGTAATGATATTTTTTTTATCATGTCGTTGGGATATATATATATATATGGAAATATTGTATTCTTTGAAAAACTCACTCTTCCTTTATACATCAAGTTTGCACATGTAGACTTAGAGTTGACATAACTATTTTTTTTCTAGGGGTATATAAATATATTCTCTCTTACGAACCCTTAAATTAATGGGTAGAATAACATTTATCCTTTTCCATACATTTATAAATAGTGGGAGAAGAATGACATTGACTATTGGTGTTAACTTTTATTTAATAATAAATCCCAATGGTGAGAATCAAAATAACATAGGTTGAAGTCGTATTTAGTACAAATGGGACTTGCTTTAATTGTTAATTTTATCATTAAATGGTAAATCATAGGTAATAGGTTGGAGTATCCACCCACTGAAACAAAGATAGAGGTACATCCCATGGACAATGGGAAAATGATATTAATATTGATTTTAATTTTATAGGAATATATATTTATTGGAAATGGAGTACATAAAGTGATGCTACTACCAATGAAGATCTAGAAACATAGATTCCATGTTTTACTATTTAAATGTGATGACTAAAGTTTTATTTCTCAATGAAATAAAAGAAAAATTCCTGGTAAAAGAATAGAAACATTACAAAACATTTGGGATTTAGTTTTTGAGCTTATATAGTATGGATATATATGATTTGAGGATGCCCTAGTGTGAAGTGAAACATGTATGAAGTATCCAAATATTTAGTCAATCCACTGATCGTAGTTTCATACTGTCACTTTTCCATTTCATGTGATCAATTCACTACAAATAGTTGATCCTTTTCTTGTCAAAATTTTGTACATGTTGTTGATTAATTGGAAGTAGCTTTACAAGCATCAATGACATGGTGGGTTTGTTATTCAATAATCCCCTTGTCTGACCAATGGTTGATCCAAACGATCATTCATATTTACAAATGGTCAATTGAGAAAGTCTCTTTTCTTCTTTATATAGTTGACCCATTGATGGTAGCTTCATATGCTCGTTCTATGCTTATAGAATATATTATGAAATTAAGGGAGAAAAAATGTTTTTTCTATACTCGAAAATCTAAATAAGAATTCAGTGAGACTGTACTTGGGACATGTTCCAATTATTAAGGCATCAAATATTATGATTAATAAAACCTTTGAAATTTTTAATATCTATAATTAAATATTGAATTCCAATATCATTTAAACATATTAATTTTTTACTAAAAACATATTCTAAATAATTATCAAAATGTGATGATGCATTGAAGAAAATATTTTGTGTTTAAACATCATGATCATTATAAAGAGTCATGACTCAATCTATGTTTGGAGGGTAAATAGGGTAAAATGATAACTATGATATAAATATAAAAATATCCAATGAAATATTTGAAATTCAATATCTATATAATAAATCATAACATGAAATGGATGATTCTTATGATTTTATTCATGGACTCAAGTATCATGATTTATCAAATGGACCATGATCCAATATGTCTAAAATCCAAGAATCAAACTATAGGTGAATCTTTAAGATTGAAAATTCCCCCCTAATTTTTTTGAGTATAATTCTATGACTATAACACCATAATATTTTTGGAAAGGAATTCTATATTCAAAACTATATTATATCAACAACATTTTTCTTAAATGAACCAGGAAATATTATTATTTAAATATAACTATTATGATTTATATGTTGAATTCGAGGGTGTAGATAAGATTAGACACATTATGATATATATTTATATATAACTTTTACACTAAATAATTTTTTTCACTAATTATTAGTAAATAAGAACATAATTTTCCATTAATGTCATTTTATGAATGAATTTTCCATTAATTCAAAAATGTTACTCTACTTATTTTAACAACTATAATATTTTGTGATAATGATAAAAACAACATATATTCAGTTATATATGTTTATTTGGAAGATAAATAAATTTTTATCTTGTCAATTAATTCTTAAATTTTGTTAATTAAATAATTACCTTATATGATTATGCAACACCGACACAATAGTTATTCAATTAATTGAAAAAAATAAAATAAATAAATATTAAATATTAAATTAAATATTATTTTATTAAATTATCAGGGTTTATGAATATTTTGTATAAATATAAAATATTAGGTATTTTTTAAAGATTTTTATTCAAATTCAATTTTTTTCATTTTGTTTTTAATGTAGAAATAAATGAATAGTCCCAAAAATGAAATTAATGATATTTTATAATAAATAATGATTTATTAAAAGATTTAAAATTTATTAAAAAATTATATTGAGATATTTTAATGGGATATGGTTTTTAATATTAAAACTGATCTATTATTGATCAATTCTTCCATTTATAGTAAATTTCTTGACCCTATTATTGTTAAAAAACATATATATCTAGGTAATCTTTATAAGAGCTGGTAGGGGTTAAAACAAATAGATAAGGAAACAAATATCCTCAAAACATGTCTAAATATTATTTTATGAGATTATTTAGAACCATTATAATCATATTATCTATTTATATAATTTTGGATCCATTTTATATTGGTAATTGAATTTTATGAATTTGATAATTTTAGAAATTCCATAAAACTTCCCTCACCTCTCTTATAAATGGTAACCTCCTATCCGCTTTTTATCTCACTTAAAGAATTATATGGATTTTCTATGATATAAAAAATAAATTTAAAACATACCTATCCACGTTATACAGATATTGTTTTATAAGATCAATATTATAGGGCTTAAGTTGTAAGGAAAATCCTACTTCCTAATGATGGGGTATAGCCTTTAACTAAAAGTTTTAGTTTTATTTCATAGTATACCACCTTAATATATACTTAAAACATGATTAAATATTAAGAGAAATTTTAAATATAGTTAGAGTTTTTAATGTTTGTGAAAAAAACTATATACATATAATCTTCCATCAAATGAAAAAAACTATTATTCGTGTGTATGATGGACCAAGGCTTCCAGAACAGATGTAATTTTTATCTATCACCACCTCTCACACATAGATAAAATAATGGATTTAACTTATATAGATATATTAAATAAATGAAATAATTATAATTCTTCAAATATAACATATCATCTACTTTCAAACCATTCCATTCATTGAAAAATGAAAATGGTATTCATTGCATACGAGTGGAGTAACACCTCCATAAAGTGATGTGATTCATTTTTCATCACCAAAACACATGGATTAAAAATAAAATTTTTAAAAAAAATTATTTTTACGACACAAATATTATTATGTAATTTTGAAATAATATTTACCTTTTTTCCACTATGATCACTAAAAATTGAAAATGTTAATCATGTGTATTTTGGACCTATCATCTCAATGACTGTAATGTAGTTAATTTTTCATAACCATCTTTCATGGATGGTTTTAAAATCATAATGTATGTGTAAATATGATAATTAGTTGATTATTATTATTTTTTAAGATTATTAAAAAATGGACCCTTTGACAATAGTCAACCTATCAAAGTCAATTTAAATATATATGAGACAAATATCATCAAACCAACTGACATGAAAATAAATAATTATGTAACTGAATATTATATGGATATAAATAATAAATGAAACAAATCTAGAAAAAAGTTATTAAGTCAATATCTAGCATATTATTATTACTCTAAAATATGAAGAACATTTGTAATGATTTAGACTCAAGATAAAGGATACTTCAACTTCAATATTCATTTTAAATGTTTTAATGATTTATTTTCAAAATATTATTATTCTATTATTTTACCATTAAAATTATTTAATATATGTATTTTTATGCACATAAAATAAATTGAAATTATATTATATATCTATTTTTACTATATTTTATATGTTTAATATGTGAATATTTTTAAATATTTTAGATTTAGAATTTTGGACTTCTTCATAAATGTAAAAAAGGAATGTTATAGTTTTAGTTATAGGACATCAGTGGCCAATCGCTCCTCCAAAACTGTTATTTTATATTCTTGTTACTTTATAATATCCCAATTTTTCATCAAATAAAACCCTTTTTTTCATTATTATGGGGGTTTTTGTTTTGAAATTTGGTTTTTAAAAAGAGTGGAATTTACAGTATTTAATGTTTTTTTCATACATGATATAATTTTTTTTAAATTATTTTTTATAAAAAGTTGATGTAGAAAAATATTTTGTTGTTTATATGGTACATTAGCATTATATATGAATATACGGTTTTCTTATTACAACATTTATTAATGCGTTAACCCAATAAAGATTATATTATTGGTTGAGTCTGTTACAGGTTATACGAATGAGTAATCATGATATAGTTTTCATGATGGGTGAGTCCCATTATTTCACTCCTATGCATTGGGTAATGTTCATTGTATTCATAGGTAAGATGTATAGAGTTAACTGGGGATGTTTATCATCTTGATTTAAATAACATACAGTTATTTTTATCATGGGTTATGAATATAATTCCATAAATCAATTTAAAGGGTCTTCTATTTGTCGTATATGAGTTTTGAATGTTTAATTTGAGAAATAAGGTCTATGATATTCATGTCTATACTATTGTTTCATAAAATCAAAGAATATTTGAAAATGGTAAAAATTTATTTGGTTTTAATATTTTTCATTATACTAATGAATTTCCATATTTTATATACCTTTCTAATATTTTTATACTCATCCCAGGTTTCTAAATTTTTTTCATGGCATAAAGATGAGTAGAAATGTAAACAAAGTGAGACTTCAATATATGAAAGTTACCTTAAATAAAGGAATCATGTATTTTAAAAGATGTTTTTTTAGGGGGGGGGGGAGAGGTTTCTATGATAGATTTTCCAGTTTGAAATATATTTTCATAATTCTTTGAAATTATACACCTGAAAATATCGTTGGGTATGTAAGTGATCCCAAATTTCCATTAGATATTATATGTTTATAAGGATTTAAATTGGGTCACATTTATTTGTATCAATCCAAAAAATGTAATTTTTTTTGTAACACTAGATATAGTAGTATGGTGTTTTTAGTTGATTTCAGTATTAGGGTAATTGTTTAGGAAAATGAAATAATATGAATTTTCATGGCATGTTATCTGAGGATTTATTGATACCATCATAGGTTTAAGATTTTATGGTTGATCATAAGTAAAAATTCTTAGAAACCCATTTTGATGTTTTATGTGATTGGATTTCAAATTGATTACAGATATTTTGGGAGACTTTTTATTTGTTTGAGTTATATATAACCATTAGGATTAAGATTAACGGTTATTTAGGAAGAATTTATTTATTTTTTTGGGGATGTAAGATGAGATTTATAAGATAAAATTTTAGGTTAAACCATTCATTAATGTTGAAGTTATTGATGTTATTTTTGAGGATGCTCAACACCTTTATGTGAATCTTATAGGAATTATATTAATATAGTTATAATAAATTGGAAAACCACATGTCTAGATACAACTAATCACATCTTACAAGGAAAAAAAATGTAATATCTAGATATTTTAAAACTTTTATGACATACAAGATACGCAACTCCTAGCATAAGAAACATTAAATATTATTATTTAAATGTAAACATTATATAATACCTATAATTTTGGTGGTTAATAATAATAATATGAAATTTATGTAATATAATGGTCCTACTCATTATTAATGTATTAATTATTTCTTTTAAACAAGAAGTTTATTTTCAGTAAATAAATTTCATTCTTTTTTAAAAATACATTTTCTTTATATTTTTTTATATTGTTTTTTGAGAAAATAATATAGTCAATTTATTTATTTCTCCAAAATTATTATTTTTTAAAATGAAATTCATTTTTTATATCTTAATGTCAAAATTATCTTAAGAAAAGTTTATATAACTTTCAAAAAAGATCAATTTCATAATTAATAATAAAAAATACTGAATTTTATTTAAAAATATATTTTATTTAAATGTATTTATAAATTAAGATTCAGATTTGGATTAGTATTAAAATTTTATTTTTTCCATTTTTTTATTTTTTTGAAATATATCTTATAATTGAATTTAGCATCATAACATTTTATATTTAAAAATTCCATTTTCTATAAAACCAATCTTCCTTTCATTTTATTGGTTTAATTTTAAATTAGATTGTGGGAGTCATGTGTTTTGAATTTTGTAAAATGGATTCAATTTTTATAATTATGATTTCCAAATTTATTAAATAAGTCCCTTTTATTTTTGAACAATATTAATATTGGCCTTATTAATTTTCATACCATGGTTAATGTTAAATCGACTAATTAAAGTTAAAAATAAAATCATAAAGGCTATAAAATGACCACAAAACGTTTATTAATATTATTGGATGAGGTAATTTTGAACATAATCATATAATATTCTGTTGTATTGAATTTTATGGCCATTCTGATTAGATTGTGACCTTTATATTATTTTATTTATAGAAAATTCCAACATTTCACACTCTAGATTTTAATAAATATAATATTTTTAATATGAGGATATCCATATTATATGTTAGACTATAAATATTTTTCTTAAATTCAAAAATATTACATTCTTCATGGTAACTTACTTTAAAATTTAAATGAAGATATAATTTACTAATATACTTTCATAACACTGACACAATAATTATTTAAATAATTTTAGAATAAAATAAATTATTTTAAAAAATATTACAAGATTTATAATTTGAATAAATTAATTTGATAAAAAAAATTAAATATTAACATTAAATATTTGGGATGTGTTAAAATACTTTTTTTAATTATAAGTGTTATCTTAATTTTAAGAATGTAAAAGTAATGAATAGTTCTAAAAAATGACCTTATTGATACTTTATAGTAAATAATATTTTATTAAAAGATATAAAATTTATTAATAATATTATATTCAGAAAATTTATTAGTATATGGTTTATAATATTAACCATGGTCAATTTATGTGTGATTTTTCCCATTTATAGTAATAATATTTACCCTCAATGTGTAATTGTTTTTTGCATGGTATGTTTAAAAAGGGATAATGAGTGGTTAATGCCCAGTGATAAGGATAAAATAGAGTCAAAACTAATATAATTTTTATTTTATGATATTATTTATATTTATATTTATATTGTATTCAAAATAAATTACTTTTGATCCATTTTTACTTGAAAAGTAATTTATATTAATTTAATATTTTCATAAATTCCAAAAGTGCCCCTCGTATTTTTAATAAAAGGTATCATCAACTTATCCTTCTTTGTAACTTCAAACCCAAATTTTTTTGATCCAAACATACCAAAATAACTTCTAAAATTCTTAAAATCATTATATCAACCTTATTTTTGGAATTATATCAATCATAGAGGTGTTAAAGATTCATGAAAAGGAGGTTTTCTAAAGAAGAGGTATTTTTTTCAACTGCATGTCTTAGTTTTGTTTCTTATTCCACCTCCTTAAAATATTATGAAACCATGTTAAAATTATAAAACAAGTATTGTACATATTTTAATATTTTACTTTATTAGAATATCCTATATAAGTCTCCATCATCAATAAAATGAGAAAAGAATTCGTTTATCATGTTTACGGTAGAATGTCACCTCACTAACTGATATAATTGGTTTTCCATCACCCTATCTCAAGAATCATTATAATGATTGATTTAAAGTATATATATATGATATTCATGACATATTTATCAATCAAAAAGTATAATATATCATTTACATTTTTACTATTCCTTGTACTAAAAAAATGATAACATCGTTATTGAATATATGTCGATTACCACCTCCAAGAAGTGATGTGATACGTTTTCATCTCCACATCACATGGATAATATATATATAAGTATATTTAAAATATTAATATGATATATATGATTTTATAATTTCATTTTAAGACATATTAATAAACACCGTGTTTCTATAGATATCCTTGAAAAATGGAAACGTTAATCAAGCATACATATTCTGAACCATCTCCATGATTGTAACATATTTCATTCTTCATAACCATATTTACTTGTTTTATTTAAAATTACAATTTATTCATAAGAAATTTTATTTTCAATATAATAATGTTGCATATAATAGAAAAAAAAGATCTCTTTGATCATATTCAACCTACCAAATCCTTTTGGGAATAATCTACCAAATATCTCTAAAATGTTTTATGTGATCATAAATGATTAAATAATTGACATAACATTGTAATAAGTGAGAAAAAAGGAATAATAAACATGAAATTTATCTTATGATGTAATTTAATTAATCAATTTTTATTCTTCCAAATGAAAATGAACATACTTGATGAGTAAGACTCTTAGTAATGGTTCTTGGTCTAATTGTTTGGACATATTTGTTGTTAGTACCTGTTAATTTTTATTAGGAGTATGTACCAAATACATGAAATAATAAATAATGTATATTATTTCATTAATTAAATTTTATATTTCATTGGAAGTTATTATTTCATTGGAATTATCGTTCAAAATATATCAAGTGGTCTGATTTTATTTTAAAATATTATCATTATTCGTGGTTTTTATGTTTAAGTCTCTGATGGGGACCTTAAATCTTCTACATAAATTTTTTGTAAAAAAATTTAAAAAAAATCTTTATTATTCCAATATAATTTTTTTAAATCCATTTTACAAATGATTTAATAATTATAAAACCTTTTATAAATTAATATATTTATCATTTTCCAAACATTGTACATTGTAAATGTTCCAAAAAAATATTGAAATAATGTTTCTTTTAAATTATACGACATTAAAAAATTCATATGCTTTCATGAAGCCTTAATAATTTTAATATTCCATTAAAGTTTTACAATTATATTCTCAAATTCTTAATTTCCATTATAAGTGTGTGGATGCATTTTTAAAAATGTATGTGATTTCAAAATCAAAAAGTTATTTTCATTAAAGTAATTCTATATCCCCTTTAAAAATCATTTTTATATAATATAATATAATTTGAAGTTATATATTCTTTATATGGGATACGGTGAGTGGATACCATCCTTGTTCATTCTATGGATAGTTTTTTTATGTTGGAATTATATTTATGAATTCTTTTTCTTTTCAATGAGTTATGATATGATGAAATATTTATGAAACCTGTTTCATTTTATGGGTTCTGATATAGAAAAGTATTTATGGTCTTCAGGAAAACATATGTATTATTTTCATTATATGATGAGTGGTACCTATATCTTCCTCCAACTCATTAGGTAAGGCATTTTATCATAGAATATAATAAAAAGAAACATGTTGGTGTGCATGATCTATTATGGGATACAAGTCTATATTATGGCTTTATAATGAGAAATAAGTTGATGTACTTGATCCATCCTGAGAAACAAGCCGATGTGTTTGATTCATTATGGGAAACAAGTCTAAGTGATTGATTTGTTATTAGAAACATGCCTATGTGATTTATCCATAAGGTGAAATAAGTGTCGATGCCTAATACAATGGTCTTGGTAGTTATCCTTTATATAGGAATGGGTTATTATACTTATGATGATTCACCAGACATTTTTGACAAGAAATTATGGTTCATGATTGAGTTAGGATGATTTCACAATCTTATGATTCATTGAATTTTAAATATTTATGTTTTATTCCATATCTCATGTATATGATCATTGTTAGATTGGGTATGAAATTTGTATTCAATGTTGATGATCTTCTACCCTTATTCTTATCTTATGATTTCATTTAATGATTGATTGGCATCTCCCATGGTTACCCCTACCTTGAATATGACCCACAATATTATTATGTTTCCTTTTCCCTGATTGTGAAGAATGATGCTAAATTATTTGTGTCAAAAATGTTTCTTCTCTGAGGAATTTTATGGGAGATATTGATTACTGAATAAGGAATGTGAAAATATGGGTATAGTGGGAGATGATGTTGATATTTATGGAATGTTTTTTATGAACTGAAGTTGTTAACAATTTTTCTTAATTATAAGAAAATATAAACATAAAACATCCTTGGGTGTATAAGTGATCTAATATTTCATTTTCATGTTGTATGTTTTGGATGAAAAAATGGGTTTCAGTTATTTGTTTCAAATCCTGAAACGTAAATTTTAGGTTTTTTTCACTAGATATAATAGTGTGGTTCTTAAGATGTTACAGTTTTTATTAGAGAATGACATAGATAACATTGAATATTAAGATGTTTTATTTTTTTAGCTATATTAATAGTTAAAAAAAACACAACTAGTTTACAAAATTATTGTTTATTATAAGTAAAAGTTTTAGACACCCATTTGAGGTTTTAGTTTATGATATTTTGATTTGGTTAATGAGATTTCAGGAGACATTTTATTGGGTTTAGGTATATGTAAAACATAATTTTATCATGTGAAAAAGGTTATTTGAGGAAGGATGGTCTTTTTCTTTTTTTTAAAATATTCTAAATGTTATGGATATACATTAGGATTTATATGATATTTTAATTTAAGGTAATTATGGGTTATTACATTATGGGATGAAAAATAAAAGGTATGAGATAACTTTTTACGTTTAAAAATATCTGGAATATTGAATTTATTATTTTTATTTTTAGTATGTTTCTCAAATTTATTGAATTAATTAAGGATTATATTATTATAGTTTAGAAAAAATAAATCATTATGCCAAATGACAACAAGTCGCATCTGACAAGGCCATGAAGTTTGAACTGAAAACTGATGGGTGATTGGGGTGAATTTTCTACAACTTTCCTATGTGGAGTCCTAATTATTAGGAAAATGTATTTCATTATTTAGACTAGATAATAGATAAATGTTACTTTAATTTTGGGAACATTGTTTTTCTTATTGATGAGCATGAGATTGAATGTGATTTGGTGATTAGTGTATTTTCTAAAAAAATTACAATTTTGAGATCCTTAAAGATATAATGGGTTACTATTTGAGGCATAAATGATGAATTATTATTGGGAAGAAAATATGATTTTATTGTGTATGTAAGGTTATTCGGGTTATTTTTGGATGTGATTAGAATATAATGGTCTTTATATGGTTTGGGTATATGATTTTTCGTATTAGGAATTAAATGTGATAAATTTTATTTGGTGTAAAATATTGGTGGACTACTTGATCAAATACTCTGTGTTGTTTGTGTATCAATTATAGTCTAGAATATTTCATTTGAATATTAAGGATAGTTTTTTTTAACGATCTCTATTGAGACATAGGTGTTACTATTAAATTTTGTAAATAAAAGTTGTTTCTATTTATTTGACATATTTATTCAGTTTGCGAATTTTATTTTCATGTCCTAAAAATTTTAGTTATTGTTAATTCACAAGGATTAGAATAATAACTTCTTATCATTTTAAGTAATTATGTTATATATTAGAAAATTATGATAGTTATGCATGTAATTATAGTTTATCTTAAATACTCATCGTTTAGATAAAGAGATGAGTATATTATGGGAATTGATTAAATGATGAAATTATAATTTTTTAGTAAGTATACATCCTAATGTTCTAATTATTTATTATAAAATATTTAATCAACATTAGATAATAGATCTTTAAAATAAAAACATTCTCTATTTTAATTTCTTACTAAGAAATCATTGGCCTCTGAGCACACTATAGATTTAGGATTTTGTGATGGTTAATTTTCTCAGGAATATATTATATATAACTATATAACAGTACTTATGATTTATTTTTATATAAAACATCAATGTGTTTTATTTCCATCAATTTTTCCTATATGTAAACCATGTTATGCGTTATTTCAGATGAGCTTCAGAATTCATTCTCTCTATTATCAAGTGGTGGTATTATTTACCCTTTTTAAAATGTGGTATCTCAAGAAAAGTAATTTGAAAATTCAAAAACTAAGTAAAAATTGTAAGGATGTGATTTATTAAAATGGGGTAGAATGTAATATCCTGAGATTTTAAAATGAATTCATATATCATAAAAGATATGGAACATATAACTTAAATGATAAAGGATTTATTATCATTTAAATGTAACCATTTTATCCTTATGAAACCCAGAGATTATAAATGCTGAAAATAATATTCGATATCATAATGATTATGAAATAGTGACTAATATTTTATTACAAGAAACAACAAGTTTCAACCATAGCCTGGGTTACACGAATGTCTGTGTTTTACCAAACATAAATGACTCATGATATATTTTACCTTTATAACCTAGCTATTAAATTAGAGATTACTAATAGTGTTATTAACAATATGATATATATATATTTATATTTATATAAATTTCTTACTCAATATAATTTATTGACAAATTTTTAGTAAAATAATCATTCAATCTTTAGTTAGGTGATTTTATTAACAAATAATATATTTTCTACAAATATGATTTTTATTTCCTTTCATGGAAAATTTATTTTAATAATTTTTGGAATATTTATATAGTTTATTTCATAAAATTAATTTCCTTTTTGAAAAAGTAATACCAAAATTATAATTGGGTCACATTTTGGTATTTTCTGTTGAAATGTTTCAATATTTTATAAATAGTGAAAAACATTGAATTTTAATTAAAAAAAATATTTCTATTTAATTTATTTGTAATGTTTTATTATATATTAAAATTATATTAATGTATAATGAATTTAATTATATATACTGAAAAAATTTGTGTCATTATAATCAATTCCATATTGAAATTTTATATAAAAATCTTGTTAACTTTTGAACTTTTTCCCTTTGAAGACCAACTTTTTCATTAAATATGTGAGAATAACATTATATTAAATTTAACAACTCCTATGAATTTAATTTGGAAAATTTTATTCAAAATTGTTAATAATAATAATTTATAATGTATCAGAAGTCTAAATTAATTTTTCACTATAACTATTTGAGAAAATAGTTAAAATTAATATCATTGATTAAGGTATAAATGAGTTTACCGAAGGATTAGACATTAAACATAAAGGTAGAAATGACCTATAAACCTATCAAAAACCAATGTTTTCTATTTATTTCGGCCATCATGACATTAGAATTTTTTTGAGTTTTTAATATAATTTTTCGTGAATGTTACCTATAAAATTAGTTAGCTAATAGAAAATGACAAAAATGAACTTTTTTATTTTAATTTTTATAAAGACTAGTGATTGAGGCAAAATATATGTTTGGATATAAATATTATTTTGAAATATAAATGTGTTTTTTCTATCATTTTAACATATTTTAATTTCAATAGATGAATTAATTACCTTAAATACATTGGAAACTAAAATGCATTAATTATTTGTTTAATAAATAACTAAATTAGGTGATACTAAAAGTCAAAATATTATGTAAACTGAAGAAAAATATTTTCTTACATTAATTAAATAGATTTATATATGATGTTATATGAGTGTGAGAATCATATATTCTAATTCCATCATTGTAATCATATTTTTAGATTCAAATAAAATGAATAATGTCAAAATTGATATTAATATTATTTTTTAGTAAATGTTATTTTATTAAATGATTTAGAATTAATAAAACTCTTATATTATGAAAAGTGATATTTAAATGTTACTAAATATCCAATATAAAGTATTCATGGAAAAATTATTACGTTATTATTATAATATTTTTCTGTAAATAGTAAAAAAATCTAATAGTGTGGTTAAGGATAAAAGGATGTTTTTTCATGTTAATGCACATGTGTTAAGACTAATATTCAACAGACTCAATATATTTATTTTATAATCTGGATTTAATAGATATAGTATAGGGTTACAAAATATTTAGTAATCATCAATTCAATTTTGTCTTAATGGATATATTAAATTGTTTAGAAAACATGTTACCTTAATTAAAATCAAAAATAATAAAATAATAAAACATTGGGGTAAAGGAAGTTTTTTTTAAACATGGTTTTTATAGGGTATTGGAAGTTTAGATCAGCCATATGATACCAAAAAATCATTAATTGTCTATTATGGATCTATATGAGGAAATATTGACTGCACAATCATTAATACTTTTCAGTATATACAAGAATGCTACTCCTCCTCAACTGTGAAGGGGAACTCGATCAGCTCACTTCTTCAACCTCTAAATACATTTGGATCATCCATATAATAAAAATTATCTTATAAAAATCTATAATATCAATTTATAATCATTAATTTATTCTTAAATCTTTCCAATTAAGGTGTTTGGTGCAGACCAAATGGTTTTACATGAATAAGGGGAAACTTCCGTCAACTTGTGTTTTTTGTTTACTTCAGTATCCACCCTTATATTATTCTTATAAAATGATTATATAAAATAATAAATATAATAAATATAATTATATGTTTTTATTTTAAGGTTAAAACATAGAAACACACACACATTCCAAAAACGTGTTACGAAATCATCATTCGTGTGTACGACAAACTACTACTTCACGAAATGATGTCATTAATATTTCCATTACCACCTCTCATGGTTGGGTATTATGATGGTTATATAGTTTATATATCATATTTATCTCAAAATTATACTTATATACTCATTATATAATATGTGCCCTAATATTTTATATTCCTTAAGGGATATGATAATAGTTCTCATCTGTACGGCAGACTACCGCCTAGTAAAGTGATGTGATTGTTTTTCCAATAACACATCACATTGAATTGAATAATTGTAATAATAATAGATATATGTGATATAAATAAAATATTTTTGTTATTAATGACATGTTTATTATTTTTTTAAAATAATATAATATTTTATTTTTACCCTTTCACTCACTAAAATAATGATATCATCATTGATTGATGTATGGACTACCGCATCCTCGAAGAGATGGGATTGTTTCTATCATTAAAACATCACAAGAATAATATATATATATGTATAAATAATAAAATAAATGTTATTTATGATATAATTATCATTCTTTAAAGGAAAAATATTACTTGCCTTCTTTCTATAATTATCATAGAGAAATGGGAATGTTGCCCATTCGTACGTAAAACCTATCATCTCCATGATCATAACCTTCTTCATTTTTTATAAACATAATTCATGAAGAGTGTTAAAATAATAATTATTTTATAAAATGAAAATCTGGGAAAAAATAATTAACATGAAAATATTTCTCAAGAAAGTAATTAATTAACATAATTTTATTATTTATGAATATAATGACACGCATGACTAGTCAGACTAATGGTGAGGGTTTTTCACACCTCACTTTTAATTCATTAATATATATACCATATTCACCAATTTTTATTTATTGTGTGGTTCATATAATTCTCATTAAAAAATATTATTATTATAAATAAATTTATGGGTATTTATGTATCCATTTTATGATATCTCTATCATTGGGTTCACAATTTCAAGTTAACATAGTGCTAAGGTATTTTTGTCACAATTTCCCTTTGAGATGTTTTTTATGTTTTACACCTATATTATTTTTTGATGTGCATATACATTTTATTTTACAGGTTGTTTCATGAATAATCTTTTTTAAATTATTCTATAAATTTCATTTATTATTATTCTTTAATGGGGTAAATTATCTATCGAAACAAATGTGGTAAGAGTCTTTTGGAAAATCTGTACATTTATTAGGATTCTTTATGATTAAGTATACAATGTTCAAATAATATAATTCTCCTTAATTCGAATAACCTATGGTTATTAATATTTTTTTGAAATTAATTGAAGAATTATATCACTTTTTTGTACTTAACAAGTTTGATAATATTTTTTTAAGAAAATATGACATCATTTCTCTCTTTGATCGAAACAAAATTTCCCAAATACATATATTAAACACATATTTTCAAAAATGCATTATAATTTTCAAAATGATTTATTAAATAAAATTTATTCATTTACGTTTTTCAATTATTCTTCATATTAATTTTCTTGTCACTTTCATAAAAACAAACTTTTTAACCTTTTTTCTATGAAAAATGAATGTTGTTTACAACATATACAGAATTACCTACCTAAAAGACCGTTATTTCATTGAAATTTAATTTTCATGTTCAAAAGTTATTTTTAATAAAATTTTTCTATTAATATTGTACAAATTCCTTGTTTTCAAAAGTGGTTTCCAAAAATTTTATTTTCAAAATATTTTATTACTTTAAAAAATTGATTTTCAAAATGAAATATATATTTTCTTCAAGAAAGTATTTAAATTTTGGAAATGGAATTTCCATTCATAATTATTAACAAACCATGTTCTTACTTATTGCCTAACTGGAATATTTGGTAATAATAACATTCATATTCTTTCTCTATATTAATTAATATTGTTTCAATGTGATAATTATAGAACGATTTTGTTTTCCATGGGTTAATAATTTTTAAAAAAGATTGATATGAAACATGACTCCCTTTAATGGGTTATTACGGTTATGAATAATAATTATAGTTTTTATTAGTATTATTATGAAAATAAATATCTAATTACTTTATCCATTTGTTGGTTCTTCTAAATTACATATGATGGGGTGGAATAAATAGTTTTAGGTAATCCCATTACAGATTTTATGATGGAGTGTCCCAGATTGTGGTGATTGAGTCTATTACATATTGTATAATGGGGTGTCCCAGATAGTGTTGATTGAGTCTATTACATCTTATATGATGGTTTGATTGAGAATACTTCTAATATAAAAATTACCAAATACATTGGATTGATATGAAATGGAATATGATTATTTATTCTAATGAATCCTTCCTTTTCCATGTTTTCATATTTAATAATTCAGTTAATGATGGGTATGATAACTTTAATTATTTTCTCACACAGTATGATTATGTCAACATAACCTTATGCACTCTTATTCTCATTGATTTCATTCAATTTCTAATTTTCAGGATTTTCCTTACTGATCATTTGGGCTCACCGTTCTTATGTTTCCTTTTCCTTGGGTTATAAATAAATAAGTTTAGAGAATTATTTCAAGAAGGTATTCCATATGGATGATTATGAAGACTAAATATGAAATAATAAAAGATGGGTTAAGAAGGAAAAATACCATTTTGACAATATGGGTATTCCTTTTTTATGAGTTTTCCAAATTATGTAAAACTATAAACCGTAATGGTAATCAAGAATGTAAGTGATCCAATATTCCATTGTGATATTGTAAAATATTGATGAAATAATATGGTTCAAAATTATCAACATCAATGCAGTATATGTAATGTTTATGATTTCAACACAGGATTTGGGAGTGCATATTCTTGACTGTTGAAGTTGGTATCTGAGGATGATTTAGGGAACTTTAGTGATAATGATATTTTAATGTGAGGATATCTAAAGAGTTTTGGATAATGTAATAGTTCTATAATATTAATGTTGATCATATGTTTAACATCTTAGAAGCCGCCTTGATTATTTAAGTGATGAGATCATAAGGCGATTAATGAAATTTTTGGAGGCATTTTAATAGGATGATGTAATTTTAAAGTTATTTCTAAACATATAATTCGAACATAAAATTTGTGGAAATGATATTTATGTGATTGAAAACCATTATATTTCTTATGATATTATATATTAAGGACACATGTTTTTTCATATATATAACCATATAATTGATACGTGATTTGGTAACTAAGTGATTAATGTTACCTCAAAAGAAGATCACTATATTTTTTGGGCCTGAAATTTAAAGGTTATGAGATAAAACGTTAGGTTAAATAATAATTACTATTGAGGTTATTTATTTTATTTGGGATATAGTGTTATTTAAATATTTAGTTTCATTTTTGTCTATTACTATTGAATTTTTATCATTATGGAAGCATATGATGGTTTGTTAATTTTTGGAATTATCTTACCATGTTATAATAATTTTGGTTTTGGTTAATGTCAAAATAAAAGTGGAATAAATTAGAATCCATTTTATATTTTTATAATCCTTTAAAACATTAATTTCATTGTTTTAGAAAAAGAAAAATTCATCTTTAATATTAATTATTTGTAGAAAAATATGATATTCTAGTGGAAACTAAATAATGGATGAAATTCTTCTAACCAAGTTGGTATATATCCATATTATATTCGTCTAAATGGTAAGATAGTTTCTCAAATCCAGGAAAAGGATCCTGAAATAAAAAATTCTATCATAGTACCTTCAAGATAGTTGAAATGACGGTCTAATAAGTGATCAATGATTTATGTTTTTGAGGCCATTAACATTCCATTGATCATTAACTTTACTATGATCAATAACCTCAATCAATCTCTATAATTATCTAATCTATTCTTACATTCCAAAATATGTTCCCTAATCTGGAAACCTAGTGATGTGTTATTCCACGTAACCTTTTTTACATCAATTTATCAATTATTAAGAGTATTTTTTATTAACCTTTTTTACATTGTTGGTTTACATAAAAATGTATTTTCAAATGTCAACCCATTGATTACATATAAAAATCTAAAATTTAGAGGATGTAATTTTTTAATGGGGATGAGAGGATGTACCACCATGAGAATTTAAAATAAGAAATTAGTTTAGATAGAATAAAGTGCATCCAACACTATCTTATCATTCATTACATGCAACAACGAATTTCCCCAATAACGTATTTTACATGCAAGACTGAGTTTAACCGGACATAAACATCTCATGATACATATAACTCTTATAAACCTATCATTAAAATGGAATATATGAATAGATTTAACTAAATTATGAAATATCTAAATCTAAATATTCTTGTGCATATATAAATATCTTATTAAATATTATCTATTAAATATGATTTTTAAAATATTCAATTAATTATTATTAAGGTGATTTTATTCATTAAAAATATTTTTTTTTATCAAATTTGATTTTCTTTTCATTTCATGTAAAAAATTATACTCAAATTTTGATATATTAAAAAATTTATTTTATAATATGAACTATATTTTTTAAATAAAAATATGAATTTAATTTTATGGTCTGTTTTTGATACATTTCTAAAAGGTTTCATTATTTTATTAATAGTGAAAAATACCAAAACTAATTTGAAAACTGCCATTTCATTTAATCTTTTTTATGATGATAAATTTTATTTAAAATTGGAAATAAAGTATAATTAGTTCAATTAAACATCTATTAATCATTCATGAAAATAGCTAAATTTAATTAATGGGATTAATAATAAATCAAATTCTACAACTTATGTGAATTGAATTTGAAACAATGCATTCTGTATTTTTAATCATAATAGTTTGTAATTTATAATAATTTCAACTTAATTATTGACCATAATCATTCATGAAAATAGTTAAATTTAATCACAACAATAAAAGTAAAATAGAGTTTATTAAGAAATTAAATGTTATTATTATTTGGAAAAATGACCAAAAAAGTTATCCAAAACCAATTTTTTGGAGATATTTCAACAATTATATACATTGGATCTATTTTTATGAGTATTTGGACACATTAATATAAAATTCTTATATATAATAAGTTAAGTAAACAAAAAGATAAAAAGAAACCTTTTTTCCCATTAATTTCTATTGAGCATTGGGATATTGAAAAAGATTATATAGGGTTCGTTAGAAATATTACTATGAAATATAAATGAGTTTTTTATATCATGATATTTTATTTAATTTTTTAGAGATGAATTAATTACAATAAATTCTTAAGAAACTCCAATGGATTAATTATTTGGTTAATAATTAACTAATGTAAATAATAGTAAAAATTTAAAAGTTATGTAAATTGATCAAATTATTATCTTAAAATAATTTCATAAATGAGTATATCATTTAAAATAGGTATGATATTAATATAATTTCATTCCATACTTTTCATCATATTTTTATATTCCAATTCAATGAGTAATGACTAAATTGACATTAATGATTTTTTATAATAAATAATATTTTATTAATTTATTTAAAATGACTAAAAAGACTATATTATTCCAATTTAATTTTAAATTTTATTAAATATCCAATATGTTCTATATGTGTACCAATTATTATTATATAATAACTATACTGACCCTTAAATAGTAGAAAAACTCTATTTGTGTGGTTAAGGATAAAACGGTGTTTTTCACATTATATGCTCTTGTGTTTAAATTATTTTTCAACACACATAAGACTTTTGATTAATTTATTTGATTTAATATATATAATAAATGGGTTGAAATTATCTAATAATTATGACCTAAATTTTTATTAATGTATATATAACATGGGTTAGAAAACTAGTCACCATACTGGAAAACAAAAATGAAGAAATATGGTAACATAAGAGTTAAATATTTTTTTAAATTTTTTTTTACTATGTGGAGGGGGATTTAATCAAAACTATAATCCATATACCCCATTAATTATCAATATTTTGGCTACATGATGTAGTATTTACCTCCAAATAGTAAATACTTTTGAGTATTTACAAGAATGTCACTCCTCCTCAACTATAGTACGACACTCACTCCACATACTTATTTACACATATAAAGCCATTTTTTTGATAAAAACCCTAAACAAAAAACTTCTAAAATTTATTACACAATTATTAGTAGCCTCAAGGTTTTTAGAAATACAACCAATGAATCCCATTGGTGAAGATAAAATAGAGTTACTCATAGAAGAGGTAATGTTCATCAGATGCAATTTTGTTTTTCTTATTTCCCCATAGTTTAAATTATTCTTATACCAAGATGACATATTTACCTCATTATGAAAAATATAATTATATGTTATCATGCTAATTTTAAAACCAAAAAATGCACACACATCCATAAAATAGGTTATAAAATCCTTAGTCGTTTGTTTGGAGGATTATCGCCTCGTGAAATGATATTATTCATTTTTTCATTACCACCTATCACAGTTCGGTATGATGAGGGATATAAAGTTTATATGTTATATTTATAACATTATTATATAATTTCATTAATTATAAAATTTCAAACCATTTACATTTCATTTTTAAGGTTCATGATAATGTTGCTTGGGTGTACGACCAACTTCCACATCACGAAGCGATGAGATTCATTTTTCACAAACATGTTATAGTGGATGTAATTTTGAAAATTAAATAATTATTTGTTATATAAATATAATATTTATGGTATTCATGTTATATTTATAATTCTATGAATATAATATAGAATTTTTTACTCTTTCACTCACTGAAATAAATGATAACGTTATTCGAGGACATGTGGACTACTGCCACCTCAAAGTGATTTGATTCTTTTTATCATCCCCACATCATAAGAATGATATATATAAGTATATATAGTTAAATAATATGTTTTTTTATTCAATCTTCATTAAATAATTATAGTATATTAATTATCATTTTTCCATATAGATCAATGAAAAATGGAAATGTTACCCTTGCGTACGTATGACCTATTATCTCAATGATCTTAACATACTTCATTTTTTATAACCATATTTAGATATGGGTTTAAACCATATAATTTTTTTACAAATATGATAATTATTTAAATATTACTATTATTTATATGGTTAAATAATGACAACTTTGACCATAGTCGACCTACATAATTAATTTTTGACACATTAACCCAATATGGTCAAAATATCTGATGAAGAATTAATCGATTAATTAATATTATATATAATGACAGCAAGAGAAAAAAATAATATAATTATAATATGTTCTCATGAAACTAAATAATTATATTATTTTTCTTATTCATAAAGTTAATGACACACGTGACAAATCAGATTTAAGGTAAGGGGTTTTCTCATCTCACATTTATATCTTTAAGATATATGCCATATTCACCAATTTTTTTGTTTTATGGTGTATATAATGACATTCAATTATTTTATTTTTTTTATAATTAAATTATTTGTGATTTATATATCCATTTATGATCTCTATTTTATGGGGTTTATAGTATAAAATTTACAAAGTTAGTAATGGATTTTTTTCACAATTTTCTTTCTTTGAAACCATTACTATGTTATACACATATATAATTTTGTGAGATTAATATACATCCAATTTGACAAGTTATATAATTAATAAAAAAAATTTAATGATATTATATATTTTATTTAATTTTACTACTTTATTAGGAGTATAATTCAATGTTACAAATTTTTTAGGAGTATTTTGTTGAAATATCATTATTTTTCAAGATTGTGTATGATTAATTAATGGTTCTTGAAATATTACAATTCTCATGAGATAAATCATTATATTGTTATTCATGATATTTTCATGCAAGTTTACTATTTTTCACTCTTTGGTACATAAAATTCTTGAGAAACCATTTTTATGAAAATCTGACTTCTTATGACTATTCTGTCGGAATTTTTTTTCTTCAATAACCATGTTTTTTAAAAATTACTTAACAAATGTTATTAACCATTTAAAATTTATTTAATAATGTATTTTTTACCAATTCTATATTTTTCTTTAATTTTTTTTTCAAATGAATGTTCTAGTCTCTTTCTAAACAAGGTGCTTTTCTACACTTTATATTATACAAAAGGAATGTTTTTTCCGTATTTAGAAAGTTAACCAAAAACATTAAAATCATTTATTTAATGCTCCATTTTCAAGTTCAAAAGATTAATTTGAAATAATTTTCTTTATCTTCATAAAATTCATATTTTTTTAAACTTGGTTTCTTAATAATTTTATTTCGAAAGTATTTTATGGTTTAAAAAAGTCATTTTAAAAATGATAAGGTTATAATCCTTGAAAAGGGATATAATGGTATTTTAATGTTATTTCCATTCATCAATGTTAACATACATTTTTGTAAATTTTTCTAATATGAGGATATTTTTAAATGTAACCATCCAAATTCATTCTCTGGATGGATTAATATTTTTTCATTCAGATTTTTATAGAACCCATTTCTTTTCCATGGGTTAATCATGTACTGAAAGGATTTAAAAGAAAACAATTTGCTTTACATGGGTTAATCATGTTATAAAAAATAATGATTGCTTCTATGAGTTTTATGATGATTTGAAATCTATATGTATATTATCAATGTTGTGTTTCTTAGACACTATATTAGATGTGGTGGCCTAGACGAGATAGTGTCATGTGATCCTGTTATAACATATATGATGGGTTGGACTTGATAGAACTAGGTGATACTATAAAAACAAGGGTGAATGGGAAAAATCGATAACACTTGGTGATGTATTTACAACATATATGATGGGGTGGTCCAGATTGCACTGGGTGAGTATATTATAGCTTAAATAATGGTTTCAACTAGATAGCACTACAATTCATTGGGAAATAATTATATTTTAGGTCTCCATTATGGTAATTACTACTAAAATGGTTTCATGAATATGATTCCCCAATTTACTAAAAAGGGTTTTAATTTATTTTTATGGTTTATAATGTTTCATTTGTTCATGATTGATATCACAAGGCTCAAGATTATTTATTCTGAGGACAATTTTCTTTTCCATGTTTCTTATTATAAAATCTAATTATTGATGGGTATGAGTTCTTTTATGATTCAATCAATAACTCAGATTATGTTTCAGTGTTAAACTAATTGATGTCAATAAATTTCTAATGCTTATGTTTACCCTTACTGAGTATTTTATCTCACCATTCATATGTTTCATTTTTGACAGGTTATATGGAAAAAGGATGGCTGAATTATGTGTATAATGGATTTCACATAGATGATGATGATGATGAATTAATGTAAAAATAAAAAAACTAGGTCAAGTAAAAAAATGATATTTCAAAAACATTACTATTATTTAGTAATGAGTTTAAACTAATTGTACAAAAAATAAAACATAAAAGTTCCTTAATAATGTATGTGATCCTATTTTTCTGTTTTATGTTGTATAATTTGGATAGAAAAAATGGTCAAATTTTTGAGTATCAATTTCAGAAATGTAATGTTCATTATTTTAGAATCATATCTGGTAGTGTAGGTTTTGGGATGTTATAATCATATCCATTAAATTGATGGTTTGGAAGAAGAATAAAATATTTATGAGATATAATTTTCCAAATCAATGTTTATTTAATAATTCTCTGTAAATAACTATTTTATTTCAAAATGATTTTTATTACATTTTTATGTGAATATAATATAATTAATTTATGTATTTTTATTAAATTAATATGAAAAATGAAATTTATTTTTAGAATCATAATGTCAAAATTTTATGTAGTTGAAATTTTTAGAATTTTATAAAAAAGTTTGATTTCATGATGAATTGTGATAAATATAGATTTCTATTAAACGTTTGTTCTATATAAAATAGTTTCAAAAGTATAATTATTTTTTGGATTAGTTTTAAAATTTTATTAATTTCATTTTATTTAAATTATTGGGATTTAAATTGATTTTATAAATGAATTTAGCATAAAATTATTTATATTTAAAAGGGAATTTTTTCAAAAAAAAACTATTTTTCATTGTAATTTTTTGGTTTAATATTAAATTAAATTTGTCCACTTTTCTGGGATAAATTTTTAAAAATGGATTAAATATTTTTAATAAATAATTAAAAATTTAATAAATAGTTCCCTTTTATTTTTAGTTAATATTAATAGTAATAGTGATAATTTTGTTCACATGTTAAAGGGTAAATCAGGTGATTAAATCTAAAAATAAAATTATAAGGTTTGTAAATTATATTTAAAATTAGAATAAATTTTATAGTGTGAGTTATTTTTTCCATAATAATTCATGAATATTTATATGAAATTTTATATCCATTCATATGAGATTATGACTTTTATGATATTTTATTTCACGCGAAGTCAAACAAGTAACAATTTTGTTTTTAATAAGTGTGATATTTTTAATAGGGTTTTATCATGAGGATATGTTAAACTGAAAATATTCTTGTAAAATATTAATAATTTATCTTAATCAAGATAATTTATTATAAAATTCTAATAAAAAATATTTATGTTTAATTCATGCACATCAATTATGAAATAATTAAATAATTGATGGGAAAATGAAATAATGATATTAAAGATATTAAAAATGTTGTAATCTGAGAAAATTAATATTATAAAGTTATTTTATTAATTAAAATGAAAATTTAGGGGTTTTTTAGAATAATTTTCATTTAATTATAACTATTAACTTGATATTATTAAATTCAATGTAATTAATAGTTATAAAAATTGAATTTGATGGTATTTTATAAAAAATAATATTTTATTAAATGATATAAAATTTTAAAAAAACATATAATTTAGAAAGTTTATTAGGATGTGGTTTGTAATATCAACAATGGAAAATTTTTGGGACATTTTTCCATTTTTGTTAATTATATTTACCCTCAATGAATTAAAATCCTCGTTTTCCCGATTTGTTGTAAAAGGGTTAACAAGGGGTTAAAACTGAAATATAAGGTTAAAACATACACAGAACATACATAATTTTTATTGGATGATAATATTATAAACCATAGATATCCTATATTCTAAATAAATGTGTTTTCATCTGTTTTATATTTAATATTAATTTTTATTAATTTAATTTTTTGAGAATTTTCAAGAGTGCCCTTCCCTTGTCTTATAAAATGGAATCTCTTATTCTCCTTGTTTCAAATTTAAAAACCTATATTTTTTAGAAAATACCTATACATATCCCTTATTATAATCTCCAAACTCTTTAGATATTCCTTATTTTTTGTATAACACCAATCTTAGAGGTCTTAGGGAGTTACCAAAAGGAGGTTTTATAACGAATAGGTACAGTTTTCAACTCTTTGTTTTAGCTCTATTTATTCCTCCACCTCCTTAAAATATTATAAATCCATTATCAAATTATAACTCTAGTATCCCATATATACTGAGATGTTATTTTGATGACATAAACGATATCCATATCCAATATTCATCAAATGTGAGAGGAATTGTCATAACCCCCTCCCTAGAAAGTGTGCCCCGCATGGGCTGAAAATAGGAGAAGAGTGATAATGACCCCCAAGTTCTACCTTCAGTAGGCCCCGAGTTGGAGACTAGCATCGAGTTTATAATAAACATACATATGGGAGGAATTGACCTCTATGGGAAACACATGTGGAACAGAGATATAAGACAAACACCAACCAGCTCTTGTTCAGACTACAATATAGAAGAACACTCAAGTACAAAAAAGTAATGTAATGAACAAACAACTACAACTAAAGTGGAAAACATAAATTACTAAAAGAATGTAAAGATGATAGAAAACATGAATCACAATCATCTCATGTGACCAAATATCTAGTGTAACCAGCATGATCTCCAACCAGATCCAACTAAGATGAAAAAGAGTTTATATATGCATCGGGTGAGTATAAAAGTATACTCAGTAGGATCCCCCTCAGAGCCTCTCATGAAAATGTAATAGAAACAAGTTAAAGCACAGTGAACAATAAAGTGAAACAATCTGACCATCTAAACATGTATACTATATTCCAAGCCTAACCATGGATACTCCCAGTATTTATCACATACAATAGAATATAATATAACAAATAATATCATGGGTAACTCACTACTACTTCCCCACCAGTTTTCTGCTCTTCCCCAATGATGTACGTCCCAAAAATCTCTCTTTCAAAAGGATAGACTACAGACACATAGGAAAATCCCCACAACATGCACCACATACAACATAGAACCACATCCACATAGACAAAAGTAACCAGGAAGTTTCTGGTTTCCACCACATCTCTCATAACAGGTATCATATGTCGGGTATTATACCTCATGGAATCATAGCCCATACACCGAGTATGGATCAACAATCAATCACAACATATACACATTATACTTATTGTAGTCTAAAGAAAACTATATCCAAAATACATGACCGTGACATAACCACAATCAATTACATACCTCTACACACATATGTGAAAAAACGAGCATCCATGCATACCGGGACCGATATCTACCAAGACAAAAGAGTAGGGCCAAAGGGCATAGTCAGCCATGCATCCTCCCACCGTGATTTTGGGGAAAACGCCCCCACCTCTCTGAATCCTGAGGTTGTTAGTTTCCATAACAGACAGGGTGGATTTGGGTATAGAAACTCAAATATTAAATGATATAATATAGCTCAAAACCAAACTAAGGGAATCCCCTAGTCTCAGAAAAAACTATATCTAACTTCTCTCAGACTCCCAGATGAAACTACTACGGCCATATATCCTATAAGGACACAAAAATGTAAGTATATATATTAAATAATCTTATTCCTTTTTATCATTTAAACTTTACTTTAATTATTTTTGAACCATTAATTAACAATTATCACATCCACATTTCATCACTTTACCATTTCAACAATTGTCCTTTCCCTCCAGGCATAAGCAAACTAATTCCCTAGCTTCTCAGAATTTCAACCTCAAAAATGCTTCTGAAAAAGTTCCAACCCTATGGGTTAAAATTTTATTCATTTATTTAACATCATTACCTTTCATATCACCATGTTCTATAGGAAAACATTCTATGGTCCACAAACACAATGGTATCAACATGGTGAGTATATGAACTACACGTAGAGTTTTTGAAACCTATAAAATGAGGGAAAACCCATCCATTAATGTGGATCTAAACACAGAACACACATGGAATAAGCCACATGTATTAACATCCCCATGGTTAGAGAGTTACCAGACACATTATTCTACCTAAAGTAATGGGGAATGTAATTAAGATAAGCCAACCACATGTCCACCAGCCAAACAATATATTCAACAAGCATTTGTTATTCATAACAAAGGTTGAGCCTATCTTTAACCTATTCCATCACATCTGGTTCTATCTCTAACATCGTCATGCAAAAATGGCACATCTTTCCACTCTGGGCGTCAACTGCTACAATAAAAACTAGGACTCTCTACCCCAAAAACCACAACATCACTCCAGGCTCATCCATCATGGGCTCATGATACATTTGAGCCTCCCTACCCCACATAAAATAAAAAATCTCCAGGTTTAGCCATCCCATTATCACAACACATCATTAGTAGGAGGAATCAAACAAAGAAATCAGGCTCTTTTCCCTAGAACAAGGTTTTCATCATTCACACACAATGATCTCTAATAGATCTAATGCACAATTCACTTGTACTTCACATGAAAGTGGGTAACTCATTCCCTACAAAGGAATTATCTTTCATCAAAAAAATTTCTCTTATTCCATCTTAAATCAACTGATTCATTATTCATTGTTTGCAACTATTGGATAACTAAGAAACAAGCCATCACAAGCTATCAGAAATTATGTAAACAACTAATTTAACATGACTTTAATTATTTTATCCACAAAAACAATCATGCTTTAGGTTAATTATACAATTCAATTAAACATAGAAACTCTCCCCAATTTTATTAACATAATATTAAAAAAAACACTCAGTTTCATCAAACATTCCTCATTATATTTTATCCAATTAGTTATCAATTATATCTAGATTTAGTTTCCTTATTAATTTCCATCAAGAACAACATTCTATACAATTTAAGGAATATATTCTACACTATGAATCAAATCAAGAGGAAATTCATTATCACAGTATAAAGTAGCAACATCTTTATTCGATCAAAAACTATTCCTTAATCTAGTTCAAGTATTTAATTACGTCAATTTTGTTAAGATCTATGGGGATAACCCATATTAACTCTATGATTACAAATAATTAAATAGAGAATAAATTAATTCCCTACCATAGAAAGGACATCGATATTATTCACATGAGAATGAACCACACATCAGATCTCCTATCACCCCTCCAATAAGAACTACATCCATTCGAGGATAGTGTGACACCATCGCATCATCAAAAAAATAGATAAACCCCATTATAAATATGGGTAAGAAAATTCCATATCATATTTATAAGAATAGGTGGAAATGAAATCATTTTGGGAGAAATCGATTGAAAAAAAGGATGAACACACCTTTGATTCCCACAGATTATCATGGATCAAAGACGGAACTCCAAGGATCGATCCCCCCAAAAGGATATCCAAAATGCTGGACATGGTACTTTTGGGTCTCCTAGGAAGAGAGGGAGGTAAACTACATCCGTAGTTTTTGATAACTCTAGCGGATGGAAAATGCTTTAAAATATTGGGAAATGGGGGATTACATGACGTGTAACACCCTTTCAAGTCTTGTATTTCCTTGGGGTCAATTTCAGCTGAAAACCCAATCTATTTTAGATTTTGTTTTATTTCCAAATCCCTAAAATATTACATTTTTTTAATCCCACATTCAAATCATGAAATTATATACATAGTGTGAAACCAACATTCACATTGTGAAAGTTCCCTTCTCCCAATTCTGAGTACATGAACTCATCAAAACTCCATCATAGTTTCTTGTATGCTCTGTAAGACTTTGGAATATGAAAAGTGGTGATCCATGTGGATACGGGACCTTAAATTGTATACCTATCAAAACATCATCATCATCAAGAATCCACAAAAACCCAGAGGAATCTAAAAGGGGTAATCTGAACATCTACCCCAAAGATACCTCTCCAGGTTATCATCACCATAGGTTCTCTACACCTCACTAGAGGAAAAAGTGCAACACCATGCATAAACCACTATCATCTCCTAAACTCCCTCCTAGAGGAGATAAATCTCAAAATAGTGTAAGTCACAATAATAAAGAGAGAAATCCATCTCAAAACCAGGAAAGGTATACAACCATAAAATGAAAAACATAACAATAGAAGAGATAAGAATAAAAAATATCGAGGTATTAGGAAATTATCTATGAATCACATACACAGGTACTCCCCTCCATTCCACCATTATTCCACACGACACTAACCAACGGGATATAATTCCCACATAACACCATATTTTGTATGTCTTGGATCTCAATATGTCACTCCTCAAAGGTAGAATCATCATCAACATCGATCTCACATCAATAAACGATTTGAGAGTCATCATGAAGATAATGACGGAGCTATGAGAGGCAAAAAAACATCATGTATCCAGCTCGTTTGTGAGTGAAGTGTTATCTGATAATCTAGGACTCCATCATAATCCAATACCTCGAAAGGACCAACAAAACAGGCATAAATCTTAATCCAATGACCAGGAAATCTCTTACCTTGATGGGGAGTCACCATCTGGAATACATGATCTCCAACATTGAACTGAAGAGGTTTCCTCCTATGATTGGTATAGGATTTCTCAGGATCATACCCCACATTTATCCTCCCACAAATCACATGAACCACCTCTATCATATTTTATAGTAGTTCAATTTCAAGAATTGCTGACTCTCTAACCTCAGTCTGGTAGAATAGATAACATCAAGTTTGGCCATAAAAGGCAACAAACATTTCCATGATAATGGTGGAGTTAAATTGAGAAGATGATATGGAGGAACGGGAAAAACTCCGGCACTCCGGCATCTGGGATGCCCTAAAACACCCACGAAGCCTGAATTTATACTCGTATTCCTCGAATCTAGACATGAATAGGCAAGGTCTGTCATCTCTAAAGAAGATAAAAGGGTCTGTGGAAGGAGATTTAAAAATATTTATTGTCATTTAGTGGGATCTCGGGTGCTTCTTTCAGAGCTATTCGCAATCGCACTTCTCAAAGGATCATCAGGAAAAGTTTGTTAGCCCATGTTTCTGCATCAGATGATGCTATTTCCGAAAGATTGGATTTATACAAAGACTCATTTTTTGCTCAAATCTTCTTGTCAAAAGGTATGAAACCCTAGAAAATTGTTGATCTGGTTCCTTGACTAGGTTCATTTTGGGGTTTTTCGGATTTCAAATGCATTTATTTATGACGCAGTTTTTTCCATATGTTATATCCGTCTATGGAAACAAAAGAGCAAGCATGGAGTGTTGGGTCTTTCAACCTCAATCCTAAATTTTTGTATCTCCATGAATGGAGTCTGAACATTAACCTTAATGACATTTGGCATACTTATGCCCATATATGGATCAAAATTCTGTGCCTTATTGGGTCTTATGGAACCTAGAGATATTGTTTGACATAGCTTCGGTGATAGGTACAACGATTAGACTTGATAGTGCTACTGAATCAGTATATTTTCGTCACTATGCAAGAGTTTTAGTAGAAATGGATTTAAGTATTACCCTAATTGATAGAGTGGTTCTCTCCATGACACAAGATGAGATCAAAGTTCCCATTGAGTTTGAGAAAATCCCAATGTTTTTTCCTTCTTGTAAAATAATTGGGAATGACATTTCTACTTGCAGGAGACATTTAATTTATTCAAATTGTAATCTCAAAGGCCACATGCCTCAGTTTTGTAGAAAGATTGTCATGATTGATAGTAATGCTCCACCCATTGTTCCCCCTGCTAAGAATAATGTTAATGATCCCAAAGGACTAGATACACTGGATGTTTTGAATGAAACAGTTGAACTGGCTACATATGTCCATGTTTTCACCCTATTGGCCCATTGACAGACAACATAGAGGTTCATGCTAAGACTCAATCAAGGGCATACCTGGATGATGGAAACCTGATTGAGGATGGAGTTTCTTTCAAAGATGCTCTATCTAGAGGCATTGATGAAGATATAGATGAGGATAATTCAGTAGATAGTCAAGATGGAACTGAGTTAGAAGCTCAAGCTACTGTTGACCAATGTTTTTGGCAAGAGAAACTCATGATTTCTTCTAAAAATAGGAATGGAAATGCTAAGGTAGATGCAGCTACTTCTGCTAAGTCTAGAACAAGGAGGACTCACGTACATGAACATTGCAGATCTGCTGCTGCAAATAAGGATTATGGATTTTCAGGTACCAATAAGAAGGATGATCATTATAAAGAATATTTTGGGAGTGGACTAAATCTCCCTAAGAAAGAACCCTACAAAAAACCCCAACTTTAACTCATAGTTGCAAAGAAACTGTGGATATGCAGCCTCTCCCGGCGCTGCATCTAACTTCTGGATGTAGTTTGGATACACCTGCTAAGGAGCACATGCAGGCTGCTCATGTTAGATTCCAACCAATCACTGCATCTTTTCCCAACGCTGGTTGCCTTTCTGAAACACCTGCTATGGTGCATGGAAAAATTCCTCTGGCGGGATTTTCCCCAACTGCGGCATTTTTTCCAGGTGTTGTTTACAATTTTGAAACACCTGTTATGGGGAGTGGGCCTTCTACTCAAGCTGTTACCCCTCCTGCATTAGTTATGGCAGCCACATCTCTGCTAAATGTGGCTGCTTAGAAGGTGAGCATTGTAACACCCTGAGATTATATGAGAAATATTTTTTATGTCTTCTTTTATACGCAAAACCAAATAAATCATTCACAGCACACAATACTGACTTGGCTTGCATTACACGCAATCACGACATTCCTCGATAGCGTGTGTAGTACGCAATACCGGGTTTCACTAAACAACGGTATATTATTATGGACTAGCCTTTATGAATAGTATTAACTACCTTTTGATTTTTATAACATTATTATTCATCTTACACATTTTCTAGAACATGGTAAGAGAAAAAAATGAATTTTTGGGGTAAAATAAGTATTTTTCAAAAAATGCAGTTTTTCCGCCTTTTGATGGCGCACCCACATTAAATATAGTTTTGACATTTTTATAAGTTCAATTTGACAAGATAAAATTATTCTTTTGAATTAGGATATAACAATTTACTTTGGATAAATGTTTGATATTTTTCTGATAACTTTCATATTTTTATTAATAGTAAAAATACGCTAATTTTTAATTAAAAACAACTTTTTTCATTGAGATAATTTATATGGTTAAATTATAATATTTAATGGTTTTAAAGTATAAATAGAATATATTTTTACCATTTAATATAATTTCTTTCATTATCATTATTTTCTCATTGAATTCATAGGTAAAAAAATTTCAATATTTGGCAATGTTTTAACTTCTAAAAATCATTTTCTTAACAACGAGATTAATTTTAAATTATTTACTGCAACATATGTGTTTTGAATTTTGAAAAAATTAATTCCATATTTGGAATCAGTGGGTCCAAATTATTTTAATAGGCTACTTTATATTTTTGGGCATTATGAATAGTAACTACGGTAAATTTTATTTACCATAGTTAAAGGTAAATCGGGTAATTAAGGGTAAATATAAGATTATAAAAGTACACTAACACCTTCCAAAATCCTATTGGATGACTAAAGGTCGACCCATATCACCTAAGAGTCGGATTAGATTCATTTAATGGAATTTGTTTAATGAAAATAATTTAATTATTATTAAAACCAAAGAAAGTGACAACATGTCACTTTCTTAAATCTTATAAGTATAATAATTTTAATTTAGTGATAAACTTGATGAAACTTCGAACATGAATAGTATCCAGAACGCTAATAAAATTATCTACATCATATGAATTTATTTAGAATTTTTAGAGATTAAATAAGTATCATTAATTATGACACAATAGTGTTGTTGAAATTATTTTATTAATTAAAATATCAAATAAATGGTTTTAAAAATATTAAACTAAATATTATATGAACTATTTAATGTGATCCGCTAATTTTATAGATACATATGAAATTTTATGAATCTATTAAATCTTTTATTTTGAATATATCTTCGGTATATATTTTATTTAAATTCAAATAAATGAATAGGGTCAAAATTGACACTATTGTTATTTTATAAAAATAACATATTATAAAATTGTTTAAAAATCACAAAAATATTTAAAAATTATAAATTAAAATATATATGGTCTAAAATTTCATTATTGTCAAATTAAGAAAAATTCACAACACATATGTAATTATTTATAATAATTTAAAATTTAGAATATTATTACCACAAATAAAATTAAATTGATAAATAAGGATAAATCAAGTTGATAATGTTTAAAATAAATTCCTAACATGTCTAAATTTTTTTTTTATGATATTACAACCCTATCTCATCTAATATTCAGATATGAGTCATTTTGGATGTTTTTATGTGGGGTTGGGATTTAATATAAACTAATATTTCCTATATTTCCAAAGGTGCCCCTCTCCTCTCGTAATGAATGGATATTTAGAACATTATTTCTTTGAACATTCCTTTACTAGTTTTCAAGTTTATTTTTAATGAACTTCTTTTAGTTCAAAGTTATATTACATGTTAATAAAGGAAAATGTTTTTGAAGTAGAAAGGATATTTTCCTCAAGAATGGAGTTCAAGTGTTTTATCAAAATTAAATTCCATCTAAAATAATATAGGGTTCTATTTATATCACTATTTTTAAATTGATTTGATTATGTTATGATGGAATTATTTTTACGATATCCTTTTATGGATTATGTTATGATGATGTGATGTTTAAGAATACCATTTTTATTACATGGGTTATGCTATGATGTATGGTTTATGATTTTGTGGCACACATAATAATGGTATCATTATGAGATGGGTGGGACCTATATCTCCCTCAAATGCATTGGGTAAAGATGTATATCTCATGAGATAGACATCGCTGTAACGGAAGGTTAAACCAGTTTAGTGAAACTGGACTGAAATGATGAGTGAACTCAGTTCAGAAATGGACTTTGTCTGCTATGATAGTCCGGGTAATGAGTCTTGACTACTAAGAAATGATTTTCTATGATTATGTGTCTATTCCACAAAGATTCATGTTTTAGGTTATGATTATTGGGATTACATTTTACTTCAATGATTTATCCCATGTTATAATCTCTTTTGCAGGATAAGATTTTCAAAATGTTATGTTCTTATAAATATAATATGTTTGATATTTCTTTTTTTACCTTTACTGAGCATTTGAGCTCACCCTTTTGTATGTTTTATTTTCCCCAGGTCAGGAAGAAGGATATTAATTAGGATTTGCCAAAAATGGACCCTAGATATGATGAAATAAATGGGATACAATGTAGATGATTTATGAACCGGTTGTTTATGTTTCCCAGTTTCTAAAGACACTATACCTATAGGGTCCTTTCATGGATTTGTTATATATTGTAATAATTATGCTTCAATTTTGAAGTAATAACCATGTATGTAAAGTATGGGTCGTTATAGTTGGTATCAAAGGAATGGTATAGTCAACCTTTGGAAACCAGGATGTGAAATCCTTAGCAAGAAACCTAAGGATATGTCTAAGCATAAGACACAATCTTAGTGTTTTAGAAATGGCCATGAACATCCTATGATAAGACGTTAAGTGTGAAATTTTATTCTTGATTATGTGGTTTTCCTATTATAATTAGTGTTTCTCACACTATTCTTCTTGGTTTTAGTCAATGGCTGGAACTCGAAGGAACCATGATAATGCGGAATACGAAGGGCAATGCAATGATTGTCCCCCTGAGCAACCAAACTTTATGGGAGATGGAATGAAAAATCTTGTATCCATGCTTATACAAATTTCTCAAGCTATGAATCATGTAGGACTTCCAAATGAGAAAATGAAGGAGCAACATTATATTGAATCCTTCATGAGGCAGCGTCCACCTTCATTCAGTGGGTATTCTGATCCATTAGTGGATGAACAATGGATCAGTACCACTGAAAAGATATTTTTAGTTCCTCAATGTTTTGAACATTCTAAAGTCATCTTAGCAGGGTATCGTTTGGAAGGCGATGCTGATCAGTGGTGGAATCTTATTAAAAATATGAGGCAAAGGGATTAAATTGAGTCCATGGAATGGGATGAGTTCAAGAACATATTTTTCAATATGTATTTCCCTCGTATTCTTCTAACATAGATGGAGATGGAGATTCTTGAACTGAAGAAAAAGGATGATGAATCTATTGGTGCCTATGAAGAAAAGTTTACAAGACTTGCAAGGTACGCATTTGGAATTATTATACAACCTGAGAGTAAGATCAATCAATTCATTAGTGGATTAAAACCAAGTCTTCGAAGGGCGTTATCCATAAGGGACTTCAACAGCAATGAGGAAATTGTTCGATGTGATCTCAAGGTTGAGATGGAGATTTTTGTAACCCATCAGTCTCAGGGTTTTGATAAGAAGAGGAAAATGGAATTTAAAGAAGAATCTAAAGACCACACTGAGAAGAAGATGATTTTACCCTTATGCTCAAATTGTGGAAAGATGCATGGAGAAAATTGTCTTAAGGGGACAAGAAAATGTTATAAGTGTGGAAAGGAAGGTCATCGGGAAATTGAATGTCGAAATAATGGGAAGAAGATGTCTAATGATGCAAACAAAGGAAGGGATACAAAGAATTAACCTATTACAAATCAATGTTTCATGTGCAAGGAGATTGGTTATTATTCCAATAAATGCCCAAATCCAAGGGTTGATTATGATGATCGACATCAACAGACTCTTACGGCCAAAGACAATGGAAAGTCACATGCAATTACTATCGACGATGTGGAGTACGACAACGAAGTGGTGAGAGGTACACTTACCATCCACTCTAAATTGGGAAATGTTTTATTTGATTCTGGATCGACCCAATATTTTATTTTTGATGAATTTTATAAGGGTATCTCCATATTACCTAAACAATTAGATGTTGAGTTGGTTGTGACAACTCCTAATGGCACAATAGTCACATCAAAAGTTTACAATTCTTCTCTGATTGAAGTTTGTGGGAAAGTGCTTCCTACAAATCTTTTGATCCTTCCTATAGTGGAATTTGATGTGATTCTTGGCATGGATTGGCTTTCTTTATATGGAGCTCATATCAATTTCCAAAGAAGGGAAGTCACATTTCATATTCCAGATCAATCTATGATTTTCTATCGATACAAGGATCAACATAACATTTCATTGGAAATTTCTTCTATCTTATGGGTCTTGATTCCACTAAATGAAGGTTATTTACCTCAAATGGTTGGTGAGAAACTCACGATTAATAATATTCCCATTGTACAAGAGTTTGATTATGTCTTTCCAGAGTAATTTCCAGGCCTTCCACCAAATCGTGAAGTTGAGTTTTCAAAACAACTCATACCGGGTGCTTTGCCTATTTCAAAGACACCATATAGAATGGACCCAATTGAGTTGTAGGAATTGAAGAAGAAACTCCAATAGAATCTTGATAAAGGATTCATATGCCCTAGTGCGTCACTTTGGGGGGAACCTGTTCTGTTTGTTAAGAAGAAATATGGATCAATGAGACTCTGCATTGATTATCGGGAACTTAACAAGATCACTATAAAGAACAAATATCATCTCCCACGTATTGATGACCTATTTGACCAACTACGCGGAGCTCAATACTTTTCTAAGATTGATCTTCGTTCAGGGTATCATTAATTAAGGGTAAAAAGGGAGGATATACCAACGATGGCTTTCCGTACAAGGTATGAACACTGTGAATTTATAGTGATGCCATTTGGTCTTACTAATACCCCTTCTATCTTACTGGATCTGATGAATAGTATTTAGAGACTACCTTGATCAGTTTGTGGTAGTCTTTATAGATGATATTCTTGTCTATTCAAAGAGAAATGAATAACATGAAGATCGCTTGAGAATTGTATTAAAGACCCTATGAAAGGAGAAGATTTATGCCAAATTTACCAAGTGTGAATTTTGGATTCAAAAAGTTGCATTTTTTGGTCACATAATCTCAAAAGTGAGGATATCTGTGGATCCAACAAAAACAGAGGTTATCGAAAGATGGTCGAGACCAACAACAGTAACTGAGATCTAACATTTTCTTGGTTTGGATGGATATTACCGAAATTTTGTGAAATATTTTTCAAGGTTATCTAACCCACTCACCAAGTTGACTCGGAAAGGAGTTAAGTTTGTTTAGACGGAGGAATGTGAAGAGAATTTCAAAGAGCTAAGAAGAAGGTTATCCAGTGCACCTGTTCCCACACTACCTTGCAGTGGAGAAAGGTTTGTGATCTACAGTGATTCATCCAAGAAGGTACTGGGGTGTGTTGTCATGAAAAATGATATGGTGATAGCTTATGCCTCACGACTGTTGAAAATCCATGAGAAAAATTACCCAACTCATGATTTGGAGTTAGCTACGGTAATCTTTGCATTACAGATTTAGAGGCATTACCTTTATGGTGAAAGGTGTGATATTTATACTGATCATAAAAGTTTAAACTAAATTTTCAATCAAAAGAAGCTGAATATGCATCAAAGAAGATGGTTGGAGCTGATTAAGGATTACGACTACTCAATTCATTACCACCCAGGGAAAGAAAACAAGGTAAAAGATGCATTAAGTCGATAAGACCATGCTAGCTTATCCATGATGAGGATCACAAAAGATCTAATTTTTATGGATTTACAAAGCATAGATCTTTGAATTATAATGGAAAGGGAAAAATCTTTTCTTTCTCAAATTAATGTTCAACCATATATACACGTGAAGATTAAAGAGGCACAGAAAGATGATGTAGAGTTACAAAAGAAGGCGAAGAATGTTCCTGAATTCAACCTTGATTGTGATGGGATAATAAGGTTCAGGAATCAGGTTTGTGTTCCTCCCATCCCAAAATTACAGAAGGAGCTACTGGATGAGGCTCATAGTTCTTCATTTTCTATTCATCGTGGAAGTACAATGATGTATAGGGACATGAACGAGTACTTCTGGTGGGATGGCATGAAAACAGATGTTGCTGAATATGTCTCTCAATGCTTGGTTTGTCAGCAAGTTAAAACTGAGAGACAAAAGTCTAAGGGGATGTTACAACCATTACCCATACCAGAATGGAAATGGGAAAACATCACAATGGACTTTGTCACTGGACTTCCTAAAACATCCAAAGGCAATAATGCTATCTAGGTTATAGTTGATGGTCTTACGAAGTTGGAACACTTCATTGCTATTAGAGAAGATTTTTCTCGGGATCAGCATGCCATGATATATGTAAAGGAAGTGTTAAGATTGCATGGAGTACCACTTTCCATTATATCTGATCGGGATCCGAGGATTACCTCGATATTCTGGCGAAGTCTGCAGCATGCTCTAGATACAGAGTTGAGTTTCAGCACTGCTTACCATCCTCAGACAGATGGTCAGTCTGAGAGGAAAATTCAAACTCTAGAAGACATGTTCAGAGCTTTCTCTATGGATTTAAAAGGTGGTTGGGATCAACACCTATCTTTAGTTGAATTTTATAATAATAGTAGCTTTCACTCTAGTATTCAGATGACTCCTTATGAAGCCCCATATGGAAAGAAATGCAGAACTCCAACTTGCTGGAATGAAGTTGGGGAAAGAAAGCTATTAGGACCTGTTCTTGTTGATGAGATGGCAGAAAAGGTCAGATCTATTCAACAACACATAAGAGATGCTCAGAGTCGATAGAAAAGTTATGTCGACAACTGAAGAAAAGTCCTAGAGTTTGAAGTGGGTGATAAAGTGTTCTTACGAATATCTCCCTGGAAGAGGGTTATGAGATTTGGAAAGAAGGGAAAGTTGAGCCTTAGATATATCGGCCCTTTTGAAATTCTGGATCATCTTGGGAAGGTAACCTAACGATTGGCGCTTCCACTGAATCTATCTCAAGTTCACGATGTGTTCCATTTATCTCTCCTCAGAAAGTATATACCCTATCCTTCAGATGTACTCAGCTCAGAAGTTGTACCGCTGGAGAAAGATCTTTCTTATGAAGAACAGCTGATAGAGATTCTGTATCATAGTGAAAAAGTCCAACGGAACAAGACCACTCGCTTGGTGAAAGTTTTATGGAGGAACCACCAATTAGAAGAAGCTACATGGGAACTTGAGGATACGATGAGGGAGAGTTATCCCCATCTGTTTGTAATGAAGTGACGAATTTTGAGGGAGAAATTAATTTTAAGGGTGGTAGAATGTAACACCCTAAGATTATATGAGAAATATTTTTTGATGTCTTATATTATACGCAACACCAAAGAAATCTTTCACAGCACCCAATACTGACTTGGCTTGAATTACACGCAATCACGACCTTCCTCGATAGCGTGTGTAGTATGCAATACCAGGTTTCTCTAAACAACGGTAGATTATTATGGACTAGACGTTATGAATAGTATTAACTAAATTTTTAATTTCATATCATTATTATTCATCTTACACATTTTCTAGAACATGGTAAGAGAACAAAATAAATTTTTCTAGTAAAATAAGTATTTTTAAAAAAATGCAGTTTTGCCACCTTTTGATGGCGCACCCAAATTAAATCAAGTTTTGACATGTTTATATGTTCAATTTGACAAAAAAAATCTTCTTTTGAATCAGGATATAAAAATTTACTTTGGATAAATTTTTGATATTTTTTTGATAACTTTCATATTTTGATGAATAGTAAAAATATGCTAATTTTTAATTAAAAACAACATTTTTCATTGAGATAATTTATATGTTTAAATTATAATATTTAATGGTTTTAAAGTATAAATACAATATATTTTTACCATTTAATATAATGTATGTCATTAGCAATAATTTCACATTGAATTCATAGGTAAAAACATTTCAATCTTTGGCAATGTTTTAACTTCTAGAACTCATTTTCTTAACAATGAGATTAATTATAAATTAAACACTACAACTTATGTGTTTTGAATTTTGGAAAATTGATTCCATATTTCGAATAAGTGGGTCTAAATTATGTTAATAGGCTACTTTTTATTTTTGGGCAATATGAATAGTTACTATGGTAAATTGTTTTACCATAGTTAATGGTAAATCAGGTAATTAAGGGTAAATATAAGATTATAATATTACACTAACACCTGAAAATCCTATTGGTTGACTAAAAGTATACCCACATCACCTAAGGGTAGGATTAGATTCATTTAATGGACTTTTCTTCATGAAAATAATTTAATTATTATTAAAACTAAAGAAAGTGACAACATGTCACTTTCTTAAATATTATAAGTATAAGAATTTTAATTTAGTGACAAACATAATGAAACTTCAAACACAAATAGTATCTAGAAATATAATACAATTATCTACATCACATGAATTTATTTATAATTTTTAGGGATCAAATAATTATCATTAATTATGACACTATAGTGATGTTGAAATTATGTTAATAATTAAAATATCAAATAAATGGTTTTAAAAATATTAAAATAATTATTATATGAACTATTTAATATGATACACTAATTTTATAGATACATATGACATTTTATTAATCTATTAAATCTTTTAGTTTTAACATATCTTCTGTATGTATTTTATTTAAATTCAAATAAATGAATACTGTCAAAATTGACACTAATGTTATTTTATAAAAATAAAATTTTATAAAATTGTTTAAAAATTACAAAAATATTTAAAAATTATAAATTAAAATTTATATGGTCTAAAATATCATAAAGTGTCAAATTATGGAAAATTCACAACACATATGTAATTATTTATAATAATTAAAAATTTAGAATATTATTACCACAAATAAATCTAAATTTCTAAATAAGGATAAATCAAGTTGATAATGTTTAAAATAAATTCCTAACATGTATAAATTTTTTTGGATGATGAGATTACATCCCTCTCTCATCTAATATTAGTATATGAGTCATTTTGAAAGTTTTTATGTGGGGTTGGGATTTAATATAAACTAATATTTCTTATATTTCCAAAGGTGCCCCTCACCTCCCTTATAAAAGGGCACCTCCTCCCACTCCTCCTCACACCAATTGGAGCTTTCAAGCTCAGCCAATCCCGGCCCATTTCACTTCCACACTTCCCTAGAAACATCCTAGAGGTCCTCGTCTTCTTCAAAGACCAATTTTAGTGCCCTAAGAGGAGGTCTCAAAGAGGCACTTCAAAGAAGAGGTAATGTCCGTTACTGATTCATTCAAATTCATTTCTTCTTCTAATTCTTATTCTTTAGCTGTTTCATTATGAAGTAATAACATAAGTATCACTCATATACTGATATGTTATTATAAGTATGAAATAACACTATTTCACCATCTATCCATCCTATGGAAAACGAAATCACCCCACGTGCGTACGTACGGAATACCGTCTCCACGCCGTGGTGTAATCTATTTTCCTCCACCACCATACTTGGATGGGTATAATGGTGTAAATAATGAATATATATGATTATTGTAAAGTGATATTGATTCTGAAATAGTATACATACAATCCAATACAATTCCACAATCATGGGAACTATATCATCACTCGTTTGTACGTACGGAATACCGTCTCCACGATGTGATGCGACTCATTCTACATGATATTACTTTAATAATGATTATATAAATGAATTGAATGAATAAATATGATATATATTACACTAATTTCATTCTGTAAATGAGGTGTCTATAACCTAAAAAGAGGAAAAATAATTTATTTGACAAAACACACATACGAACATAAAGCAATAAACACCCAAATAACAAGTAGCAATGAAATATTACTAATAATAAGCTAACAATATGATCATATATGAAATAATAAAAATAAGTATGATTCTGGAATAAGTAAAGGACATTATTTAAATCATTATACTGGAGTTTCGGACACTTACGAAGCAAATCGGACCTAAGGTAAGGGAAAATCTCACAATCTCATTTTTTATCTGAGATTGTTTATACTTCAGAATTTACTAGGGAATATTTATCAACCACATCCATGTTTCCTCAAAATGTAATATTATTTCCATCCACCTACAATTTTTTAAATCCAATTTTACCCTTCGGTGAGTTTTTAGTAAAATGTATGAAAGGAATTTTTGGTCATTTTTCGTACGAGGTACTTTCTGACTTTTACAGCCAAAGTACGGGAAGAATGTTTTTTTAACTTATACGGCATGAATGGATTTTTAGATAATTATTTCAATGAAGAATCCTTTACAAGCTTTCAATTTTATTTTTAATCAAATTATTTTAGTTCAAAATTATATGACATATTAAGAAAGGAAATGTTTTTAAGTAGAAAGGATATTTTCCTCAAGAATGGAGTTCAAGTGTTTTATCAAAATTATTTTCCATCTAAGATAATATAGGGTTCTGTTTATATCCCTATTTTTACATTGATTTGATTATGTTATGATGGAATTATTTTTACGATATCATTTTATGGATTATATTATGATGACGTGATGTTTAAGAATCCCATTTTTATTACATGGGTTATGCTATGATGTATGGTTTATGATTTTGTGGAACACATAAGAATGATATCATTTTTAGATGGGTGGGACCTATATATATCTCCAATGCATTGGGTAAAGATTTATATCTCATGAGATATACATGGCTGGAACGACTGGTTAAACTGGTTCAGTGAAACAGGACTGAAACGAGGAGTGAACTCGGTTCAGAAATGGACTTTGTCCGCTGAGATAGTCTTGGCAATGAGTCATGACTACTAAGAAATGATTTTTTCTGATTATTTGTGTATTCCACAAAGCTTAATGTTTTAAGTTATCATTGTTGGGATTACATTTCACTTCTATGATTTATACCATGTTATGATCTCTTTTGAAGTATAATATTTTCAAAATGTTATGTTCTTATAAATATGATATGTTTGATATTTCTTTTGTTTACACTTACTGAGCATTTGAGCTCACCCTTTTGTATGTTTTCTTTTCCCCAGGTCAGGAAGAATGATATTAAGAAGGATATGAAAAATGGGACTCTATATATGATGAAATAAATGGGAGACAATGTATATGATTTATGAACCAGTTGTTTATGTTTCCCAGTTTCTAAAGACACTATACCTATATGGTCCTTTCATGGTTTTGTAATATGTTGTAATAATTATGCTTCAATTTTGAAGTAATAATTATTTATGTAAAGTATGGGTCATTATAAGCATTCCCTCCAATCTAATTATAACAGTACAAGATTCCAAGTTTGTTGATCATGGTGGCTTTGTAAATGCTACAGGGGCAGGGACATCTCAATATTTAATATGTGCTTCAGCACTAAGTCAGAGTAAGAAATGTACTAAGAAGGTGAGTACTCATAACTCATTTGAATTACTTGAATCTTCTAGTAGTGATGATGATGTAAAATCAAATGATGGTGGGGCAGGATATAAATCTGAGAAAGTTGTTGAGACTGAAGTGATCCCAGATGATGGCAGTGGACCTTTGACGCAAGCCAAATCTTCGAGAAGAGGAAGAAATCCTCGTGGAAGGGTAGTCAAATCTCGCATCATAGTATGAGCACTCGTTCTCAAATGCGTTGATTTCCTTTTTGTGGATTGTTTTTGTATGATTCCTATTTTCATCTTCTTTTTAACTTTTACATTCAATAACGGGGCCTTGAAACCTCAACCTTTTATAAAAAAATGGTGGAGTGGAATCTCTTGTTGTAAGAGAACTATACCAAGGGAAACTGCCTCATTCATGATCATTTAAAATTGTAGATACAAGAGCGCAACATGTCTTTAAGATTCTAGATTGTCTTCTCTTTCTGACCATCTATCTATGGTTGAAAATGAGTTATAGGAAATACCTTAGAACCAGAAGAATAATCGATAACTCTCTACACCATGGAGGTAAAAATAGGATCTCGATCGAAAATGATCACCCTCGGGGCTATGTAGAGTCTCACCACATCATCCAGATACTACATGGACAAAAACACTTCTAAGATCTAAAACATAATCACTATAAAGTTGGTTGATTTCATTAAATGATCCACTACCACCCATATAGTTTCATAGATTAACTGAGATCAAGGTAAACCATTAAAAAAGTATATCAATATTTCCTCCTACTTCCACTGAAGAACATCTAACACTTTCAAAAAAACACCAGGAACATAGTGCTTATCTTGCACCTTCTGGAAGGCCAAACATCATCAAAAAAACACTGTAACTGCATGCTTCAAACTAGGACACCAAAAATGACCTCATAGGGCCTGTTGCATATTTTTCATGATATAATGTACTTCCAAAGGAAAACTAAGTAACTATCTAAGACCCTCCTCATGCATCGATATAAGAACAAAAATCATTCCCTGAAACAATACTCAGTGTTGTTCATCCTTAGACCAACAATCCGGGGCCACCCCAGAAACAATCTAATATTTCGATACATCCACCTCAAGATCATGAAATTGGGACTCCTTCGCCTAATTCACTATATATGACTATACCATCATCCAAAAAAATACAACCTCTTCCCCAAGACATCTCCCATATCTTAGTGCAATGCTGAATGTTATTCCATCACTCTCCATGAATCACAAGACTCTCACACTGCATCACTATGAGACATCATGCTCCATGTATAAGTAATGACATTCCCCTTTATAGATGTATACAAAATAGAAATATCATAATCCAATTATAACTCCATCCATTGAAGATAATGAAAGTTAAATTCATAATAGGATGAAACATACCGCAAGAGCTTATGATCGGTGAAGACCACAAAGTGCTCGATGATGAGGTAATGTCTCCACATCTTTAGGGAAAACACTACCACCTCCAACTCGAGATCATGGTTGGAATAGTTTTGATCATGGGGATATAAATATCGTGACCCATAATAAACAACTGATCTATTATTTATTAGAACAAAACCCAATCCAAAGTGTGAAAAATAAAAAACCCTCAAAATAAACTCCTTCTGTTGGTAGACAAAGACCTAGATCACTGAATAAGTTATCCTTGAGATACTAATTTTTTTACACTGATCTGTCCGCATGAGTGTCTGATCCTTTTTGTTCAATATTATTATAGGTGTCCCAACCTGAGAGAAATTGGTTACGAACCTTGAGTAATATCCTAGATGACCAAAGAAACTTTTCACTTATGTCACTGTCTTAGTGGCTTCCCAACACAAAACTGCCTCTATTTTTTATGGATCCATAGCCACTCCAAACTGGGATACAACATGGCCCATGAAATGAATTTATTGATCCCAAAAATCACAGTTTTAAAACTTCCCAAATAGAAACTAATGATGAATAACTCCCAAAATTACATGATGATTCTCCAAATGTTCCTCCTTTGATGTAGAGTAAAAAAGGATGTCTTCAATTGAAACTACCATGAACTTATCTAGAAACTCACAAAACAAATAATTCTTTAACTCCATGAACATTTCTGGGGAATTCATCACGTCGAACGACAACACAAAGGAATAGTAATTCCCATGATGACAATAGAATGTAGTATTCAAAAAATTATCATCCTTCAACCCCCATCTGATGATACCTTGACCACAAATAGATCATCGATAACCAACATTCCCCCTTCATGGGATCACATATATCATCAATATAGAGAAGATGGAAACATTTCTTCAATGTCACTTGGTTCAAGTGATGTAAATAGATACACAACCGCATGATGTGGTCAGCCTTCTTTACGAACAACATGGGCATGCCCCCGGGTGAAACACATGGCTAAAAAAACACACTGCACCAGAATATTGAGATTTATAAAAATCTCTCACAACTCATATGGTTCCATACAATATGGATACATCAAGAAAGGAGACATACATTACTCAAGTTAAATCCTAAACGTGATCTCTCATCAAGGGGGGGGGATGCTACAAACTCTTCTGCAAAGACATCAGGGTGCATTTCTATGACCCTTGGAAACATCGACTACTGAACCTCTAACAAACTCAGTACCAACCCATCCATCAAGGATGATATGGATGGAACATTTATCTGACCCATCTAAGGATCTCCCTTTCCAACAAAAAACAATGGACCTTCATCATCATCGAAGAACACAACTGAACTTTTGAATAAATAGCTTATTTCCCACACTTAATAGAACTAATATTTTTTAAGGCTAATATCATATGGTTTTATGCATAAACATTGAAAATATCCCCAATATGGGTGCTTCCCTAGAACTAGCTCATAGTTTCCGCATACTTATAACAATTCATCTCATCTATCAATTGGAATGGTCAACATCAAGGGCATTAGAAGACTCTCTACATCAAGTACCAATGCATGTACAAGGTAGGTGATATGAAGGAGTGAGTTACTCTAAGAACAAAAAAAGCATGTACCCAATTAGAAAAAAAGAAATGTGAACCATGAATGATGTGTAGCTCACCGGGTGCTGGAAACTCTAATGAATTAAAATGACCATGACATTTTGAACAGCCTATTGGAAAATGATGATGACCACCTCTACGGTTTCTCTCTACTCACTGAGGATAGGGGATCGTGAGGATATCCTCTACCCACCCCATATAATATCTATAGATCCCAAACGGGATATTCTTACTTCTACTACCTCGGATGGAACTACAATAATGGATAAACCTAAAGTGGAAAAAATAGCACACCGTGGCTGCTCAGAAAGGAAGAGAACTCTCTCCACTAGTGACCTCATCCTCCACAAGAAAACACACATATGATCACTTAGCAAAGATATGAGATCCTCCCATAGATAAATGAGACATTGAGGGATGAGAACTACCCCCAACTGATTGGAATTTCACCTGTCCTGATATCTGGGAGCCTTGTGCCACAGATCTACTTTATGAGGAATCCTTACAAATCCCCTCTCATGGGATCTAGTTCTAGATAAAATCTCCTCTATGACCTATTCTATTGTGAGTAACTCGTGATACATCTTGAACATATACATGGTGACCTATAAATGGATATCCAGATGAAAACCTTCCACAAAATTCCTAAACCTTGCCTCCTCATTCTGGAACAGGTCTGAAGCATATCACAGAAGGTTCCTGAAAGAGATTTGAAAACTCTCGCACACTGGAGATCCCTTGCTAAAGTGTAAGAATCTCCGGGTGACTGGCTCCAGACACTATTAAAGAAATTAAATCATCTCTAAAATGGTCTCGAAACTCCTCCCACAAAACTACTGACTCCTCATGATCCCTGAGGAATAAGAACCTACAATGCCTCACTGCCCCCACACAACAACATCCGATCCATTGAATCCCAGTTCTCATTTGAAGCACGAATTGAATTGAAAGATATATCAACCTCCTCAAACTAGTATTCTTTGAATGCATCTAAAACAAAGCGATATTACCTATGCCTACTCTTTCATAGAAACTCTCGGAATGTCCTCTTCCAAGTGTTGTCATCACCATCCACTACCATGCTATGATATGGTGACACAACCTGCTGAAAATATTCTACGCGAACTTGATGAAGGCATCAACCTAGTGCAATAAATTCAAAATAAAAAACATTCAATTCTATTAAACCTAAAATATTTAATAATTTAACTTTAATTAATGGTTTTCTTTTATGAATTTTAGGTTTTACCTATCCTATGGTCTACCCATTCAAACACTGGTGCGGAGAGAAATGTTGCATGATCCTTTCCAAAGTATCTACCCTATAACCAAAATCACTTTGTTTATTAGACACTATATTCTTAAAGGTTCATTTATTAGATAACATGGGACCCTAAAGACATGTGTCTCGGCTAGTCTCCCCTATTTACAATTCTTCCTAACCTATCTAACAATGTTTCCCTACCAACCAATGAAAACACATCTATACCTAACTCCAAAATCCATCATATCCTTCAACCTAACATCTAATACCACTCTGTCATGACCACTCACCCCAATGTGTACCCCTCCTAGGCCATTAATGCGAGAAGAGAGATAGTGACCCCATGATTCCGGCCACTAGTTGGCCTTAGGTTAGGGACTAGCACCGAGGGTATAATAAACATGAATATATGAGGAATTACCCTTTAAGGGAAATACATGAGGAAGATAAATATAAGACATACACCAAACAAATTCTACTTATAAAATAATATAGAAGAAATACCATGTACACAAATATAATTTCATGGATGAAATACTACAACTGAATGGGAAAACTACAAGTACTAAAATAATGTAAAAACGAAAACAACCACAAATCCTAAACAGATCATATAACACCAAAGCTAGTATTAACTAGCCTGATCTCCAACCTGCTCCAAATGACATGAAAAATATATCATATACACACAGGGTGAGTATAAAAATATACTCAATACGATCCTCCCCAGAGCCACTCTTGCTAAAGTAAAAAAACTATTCTAAATCAGAGTAAAAAACAATTAAAATTTACTATTCACTAAAACATGTATACTATGTTCCCATTCTCACCATGTCTATTCTCACCAAGAATCAGATACAAGGTCATATCATATTATAAATAATATTAAGGGTACCCCCCCAACTGATTCCCCACTATTTTTCTACTCTTCCCCAATATCACACATCCTGAGCTTCTCTCTTCCAAATGGATTTCCCGTATACACCTAGGTATAGCACCATAACATGAACATCATGCAAAACACCACAAAAACCACATAACCAAATGTAATCAGGTCTTTTATGGGATTAACCAAATCTCAAATTACTTGTATCAAAAAACTGGTACTATACCTCAAGACATCTCAACCCATACACTGATTAAGGATCCACAAGGCATCATAACCTATAAAAATTATACATGTAGATGTCCATAGAAAACTATATCAAGAATATATGTTTCTAAAACAACCACAATCCATTACATCCCTCTATACACATAAATTGGGAAAACTAACCACCATGAAAACCAACATGAATATCTACCAACAAAAGAGTGTGGGGAAAAAGGGAGTAGTTATCCATCTTTCCTCCTACAAAGATGTTAAGGGTAACACCACCCCCATGGGACAAGAATCCATAGGGTGTTAGTTAACCAATAGGGTGAAGTAGCGTATAAAAACACAAAAATTACAAGATATAATATAGATCACAACAACACTAAGGGAATATACTAGTCTCAGAAAAAAATTGTAGCTTACGTCTCTCAAACTACAAGATGCCACTGTAAAGACTAGATATCTATAATCACACAACCATTTAAAGAGAAATAATAAATTATCTTATTCATTTTCATTATTTGGACTTTATTTTAATTAATTTTTAACCATTAATTAACCATTATCATTTCCACAGTACACCACATTACCATTTCAAAAAAGATCCATGCCCTCCAGGAATAAGAAAACTCAGTCCATGGATTCTCAAAATATCAACCTCAACACTAAATCCTAGCAATATCAAACCCCATAGGGTAAACATTTATTCAGTTATTTAACAACAATAAATTCCATATCAGCAAGTGCTCTAGGAAAAAAGTATACGATCCCCAACCACAAGGGGGCCGACATAGTGAGTAGATGAACTACACATTACGTTTTTACCACATATAATATGATTGTGTACTCATCCAACCTCATGGAACTAAACACAAAAATCACATAGAATACCCCTCACATATTCTCCCTCAAAAAAAGAGTGTAACCAAATAAATTTATCTATTTGAAGTAGTGGGTAAGGGAAAACTGATAAAAACCTGGATTCCTTCTAAACAACATATTAAAAAATAACCTAGCTTTTATAATAATTGGTAAGCCCAACTTTAACTTTTTCCATCACCACTGGTTTCGTCTTTAACACCCCCATGCACAAAATGATCCATCTCACCACTCTATATGTCAACTGTTTCCAGAACAACTAGCCCTCTATACCCCACATACAACAACAACCCTATATGCTCAACCTTCCTAGGCTAATGATACATATGGGACTCCCTTCCCTATATACCAAAATATCCCTCTAGGAACCTCCATCCCAGTCTTACATCACATCGTAAGTAGTAGGAAACAAAAATATAAACTAGGATCTTTCCCATAAAAAAGGAATTCATCCTTCACACACAACGATCTTTCATAAATCGAATGCATAAGGCCCTTCTCCTTCACAAGAAAAAATGAACCCCATGCCTTACAAAGAAATTATCGTTTATAATACAACATGTTCTTATTCCATCTTGAATTAACCGATTCTTTATTCAAATGTTCCAGCTATTGGAAACCTAAACAATTATCTATCACAAATAAATTAAACAATTAATTTATCATGGCATTAATTGTTGTATCCCGAAGTATCATCAAGCTTCTGTTTCATTAACCCATTCAATTAAACATACATACTTGTATCAATTTGATTAAAATTAAATTAAAACTTCAACTAGATTCATTAAACATCCCTCTTTATATTTTATCCAATAATTGCCAATTAATTCTAGTTTTATGTCCCTTACCAAATTCCCTCAAGAACAACATTTTAAACCAAAAAATGCATAGATATTTAAATATCTATAAAATAAATAGAAAAAAAGTCATCAAGGTATGAAGAAGCAAAATTTCAATACGAATGATATAGAATATTTATTCATGTTCAGTTATTTAATTAGGTCAAATATATTGAAATCCAAGGGGCTAACCCATGCTTACTATATTATTTCACATAACTAAATATAGAAGCAATGAATCCCCTACACAAAAAAGGTCATTGATGTTATTTTCATGAGAACATACCACACAATGGATCTCTGATCACTCCTAACATAAAACATTCATCCATATAATGGTGGATCATTACTACAGAACAAAAAAAACCATGAGAAACGAAATTAGAAACATGGGTAAGAAAATTTTATAGCACAACAAGAAGAACATACGGAAAAATAAACTGATAGAAAACAAATTGGTAAAGCACCTTGGATCTCAATGTAACGCCACAGATCAAAGAAAAAATCCCATCAATCGATCCCCACCAAATGGAATCTAAAATAATGGATATGGGATTGTCAGTTCACTTGGAACGAGAGGGGGGTGGAGAAGCTGCAGTTGTAGGGTTTGACAAACTGAGGGTTTAGAAAATGTTTTAAAACATAAAACCGCAAGGTATTACATGATGTGTAATCCCCATTAACACAGTGTAATTCCACAATGAAGATTTCCCACAAAATAAATCCATCACCGTTCTATTTTATTTTATTCTTAAAACCCCAAAATATTACACTAGGTGAATCCCAGGTTCACATCATCAAAATATTATACAAGTGTCAAACTGAATTTCACATCATGAAAGTTCCCATCTGTAAATTCTCAGTATCGAAACTCCGCCCAACCTTATCTGAGCCACCTCCAAGCTCTGTGGGCCATAATAACATGTAATGGGCCAATCCACATTGATTCGTTCCCTTATAGGAATTCATCGTTTGTGTGTACAGAGGACTATCGCCTCACGAACTGATATAATTCTTCTTCCATCACAGTATTTACCTAATGTTTATAATGATGGAAATAATGTCTACATATGATATTAATGATATATTTATCATTATAAATGAAATATATCATTTAACTTCTTACAATTCCTTACATTAGGAAATGATAAGGTCGTTCGTGCGTACGTGTGGACTACCAGCACTACAAAGTGACGTGATTCATTTTTCATCACCACATCACATGGGTGATATATAAATATAATTATATTAAAATAATTAATATTGTATATATTATATTATAATTTTTTTTAATTATTTAATAATTCATACCTTCTCTCAATAATGATCTTTGAAAAATGGAAATGTTACTCATGCGTACGTAAGGCTTTTCATCTCCACGATTGTAATGTATTTCATTATTATAAAATATATTTAATTCTAAGATTGAAAATTATAATTAATTAATAGAAATGATAAATATTTCAGTATTATTATTTTTTAAATTATGTAAAATGATATCTTTTCCCATAGGTACCCTACCAAAGTCATTTTGGAATTATGTACAAAATCATGCAAAATGGTACGTAGTGAACATAAATGATTATGTAATTTCTTTTACAGGATTATAAGTTAGATAAAATGTATAATAAACCTAAAAATGTTGTAAATAAGGTAAATAATTAACCAAATTTTATTATTTATCCTTATAATGAACATTTTCAATGAGTCTGACTCAAGTTAAGAGTTTTTTATCTCAATTTTGTATCGTTAAGATAAATTTGATTTTATACACCTATTCATTTGTATAAGGTGTATAAACTGAATCTTCTAAATATTAAATGATGAATATCCATTTTTCATGATATTTAATGTTTCATTTTATGTTATTCTTTCTTGGTAATTTTGATTAAAAATTCAATAATGTGGTATGTGTTTATTCCACAATGACATCATTATTTGGGATTGTTTTTGTTTTAATAAACATTTGGTAATATTAATCATCCATGTCAAATTTTATAATAAATTTTAAAAGGGTATTCAATTTTATACAAAAAAAAATTATTCAAATTTACCTATGTTTTAATTTTTACAAAATGTTTTTGATGGAATCTTTTTATATTTTCCCAAACAAGATACTTTTGGATTCTTTTCAAAAATATATTGACGAAATGTTTTTTAAACATATGTGACATGAGTACCCTTTCCCACAATCGTGACACCCTAATTATCTAAATATACCAATACAATTTTTTGAGTTTATTTTCAAATAAAATGTTTTTATATATATTTTAAAACCTTTTTAAAAAAACATAATTGTGATTTAAAAATAGAAAATTTATTTTCCTACAAAATTATTCGAAGTTATCTCACAAAATAAATTACCATTTTAAAATATTTATGTTACTTATTCTTATCTTGGGATGTAATCACTAAAGACCATCATTGTTATTTATATTTAAGGGTTATGATTATGATGGTATGGTGTTTCTGAATACCGTTTATTCACTATGAGTTATGATATAATGAAATGCTTATAAAAAAATTATTTTCATGGTATATGATATGAAATTTGTTTATGATATTATGTCATACATATATATAATTATCATTATGTGATTGGTAGGAGCTATATATCTATCCAATAAATTTGGAAAAGTATTGTTTCTTATGAGATAATAATTAAAAATAACTCATTGTGCTCGCTATATTATGTGAAAAATGGATGTGCAAACTCTGTTATAGGAAAAAAGTCGATGTGATTGATTAATCATAGAAAAGAGATTATGTACTTGGTATTTTATGGGAATGAAGTAGATAATCTTGATACGCTAGTGGAAATTAGTCTTTTTGCCTAATCCAACTGTAATTGTTGTTAACCTCGAAATATGAATTGGTTTCTTTACTTATGATGTCACTAAAAACATTTATAAATTGAACCTATGGTTCATTATTGAGTTATTACAATCTCACATTCTTATTATTCAAGTATTTTAAAATTCTAAATTTTTATGTCATTACTCTAGTCTGGGATCTTTGTGAGATTGGTATTAACTTTGTGAGTTATTGTCATGATCTTATAGAATTATTCTTATCTTATGTATTAATTTGACCATTAATTGCTATCTCCCATTTTTAACCATACTGTGCAAATGGTCTCACCATTTTCTTATTCTTAATTTCTCTAAGTTATGAATAATGATTCTAAATTATTTTTATATAATTTTTTGACATGTGTTGAAATTTTATGGGAGATGTTGAAGACTTCACATGCAATATGAAAAGACGGGAACAGTGGAAATTGATGTTAATATTTATGAATGAGTTGTGTATAACCCCATATTGTTAAGATTATTTCAAAATTATATAACACTCTAAAGCTATAGGATCCTTGTGTATGAAAGTTGTAAGATCCCATTTTTTACTAGTACTTCACTCGTTGAGTGATTTTTTGAGCTCTAATGGTTGAGTCTTGAATGGAGACAGAAATACTTGTTAGAAAAAATGACCTAATGTTTGAGAATGTATACTTGTTTGAATTAATAGAGTCTGGTAATAAATTGGTTAAGTGTTTCATGGGCTCTTAGTGAGTTCAGAATATTTAATATAGGTTGGTTTGTTTAAAAGGAAAATGGGAAAGAAACTCAATTGTAAAACATTTACCCAACATGTAAAGCGATTATACATCATATAATTGTTCGAGGGTTTCATTGAAATAAATATGAGGAAACATGTTTCTCAGGTCATTCTATTTAAAACATTACATAACATGTGACTATATCACACTCCATGTAAATTCCAAAATTTCTATTTTAAATAAGCTATATTTATTATTTTCATTCCAATTCAATGAGACTCCTCTACCCTCAACCCTAGAGAACTCTTTAAGAGATTTAGGGGTTCCAACAACCCTTCTAGTTGGATTGTTTGTGTGAGAAATCCTTAGTAAGTGGTTTCATTCTTATTTCTCCTTTCTATTCGTTCTTTGCTAACCATTTAGGTGAAATACATTTACCTATTGTGTTGTTGGTTTTTATCATGATCAGTTTTGATTGGGTAATCAATTTAAAATCATATGTGCCTTCCACCTTGTGGGATATCCCATTGGAATCATTGTTTCATTATCGGTTAAAGGTTAGGGGTCGAATTCTTAACCATATTGCTTCATAATTTCCATGTTTATAAAAATATATTGATTCTTCCATCATTGTGTGTGTCAAAATTAATTTGATAATGAAAGGAATTATTTCCTTTAAATTAATTTTTATGAAATAGGATTCTTACCTACATTATGTCTATCTATGGGGTGAATGAACCATGATTATAAATGAATTGGAAAATTATATAGAGTATATTTACCATGAAATGTGACCTAGGGGATTTTGTTTTATAAAATACCTAAATTATGGAATATTTATTATTAATATATTTTTTATTTGATTTTAAATTATATTTCAAGTGGAATATGAATGAATGATGGTAAATCAAATAATTTACCCTTGAGAATTGTGATGTGATATTATCATGTCCATGCTTTGTGATAGGTATTTTGTTCCATGCTGTAATGATTATATATCAGAATCGACCCTAGAAAATTCAAAATTAGATGAGGTAATAATGATATTGAGTGGGCTCGGCCCAATCCCATGATGTAATGTATATAGAGAGTGAGCTATGACCAGTTTTATAATATAATTCTTTTAGAGTTTTGACCATAAATATTGTAATTCTTATAGCGATTTGACCCGAAATGTTGTAATAATTATAGGGATTTGATATTGATTGATTTATTTGAAAGTAAAATGGTTCTATTGTTGTGGATGGAATGGTTTGAAGATATTCATAGAGATATTCCATTATGGTCCCAAAATAGGATGTTTACATTTGTAATATGGTTGTGGTTGGCATGGTCAAAAGACATGCTCAGAGATATTCCAGCATGGAAATGATGATGGTTCCTTAGATTGGATATATGGTTGTGGTTGGAATGTTCAAAAGACATGATTAGATCTATTCTAGCATGATTCTAAAGCAAGTTATTGTGGTATTTTATTAATTATTGAATTAATTATTACACCACATTATTGCTTTATTTCATTGACTTCTTAAAAGACAAGTTTTTTATACATAGTTGTGTTGAATTTCTAAGTTACACTCCAAACCTATTCGTGCTGGTATTTGGTATGCGAGCACATTACATGGATTTAGGTTTGGACAAGGGTAAGGGGTCTTGCTGATGATTTCTTGTTTATGATTGGTTGGAGTTTTGATATGGGACAAATGTGGGGTTGAGGAAACATGAATTTTAGTTCCTTATTTGATTATTCTAGTCTTTTTATAATATTTATCTTTCATGAAATGTAGTCACATTCGAGTATGTCATTACAATATTATTCTTTTTATTTATAGTGTTATTTATTTTTCTTTAACTGTTGTCTTCCACAATGTCATTACATTGATTATTTTAATTTTATTATTATGTTTTTACTGCTATGACACTTCATAAATGGGCTATAGTCTCCCCATTATACATTTCGCACCCCCAATACTATTTGGAAGCATCTAGAATATGGAGATGGGTGGTTGATGTCTAGAAATCAACCCATTATCCCCATGTGATAGAGTGACAGATTGGGGGACATTACAAATTGGTCTCAGATGATTAGTTTTTCTTTCATATTTCCATTACAGTTTGGGAAAGGTAGTAAAGATACTAGGAACTGTCGGGGCTTGGTAATGAGCTTTTTCATGGGAGTATATTACCCACGAATAAAATAAAATCTCAGTAATTGGGGATGGGATTACTGTTTGTGTTGTTTTCTTATTATAGTTTAAGTTATTTCACCTTGGGTGATTCTCATGTTTCTTGAGGTTATTGATTTATGATATTACTATTTCTTGAGATTTATACTCATATCCCAATATTGTGAGATATGAGAATACAAGCATCATAACAGACACATAGGGAAATTGACATTCATTGTTCATGTTGGTGACATATTTATTTTTCCATGTAATATATATTTTCATGTTGAAATATGATATGTGATATCTATTTCACTAGATAAATGAAATAAGTTGATGTTTCATGCAATAATACTTGTAAGTCATGTCTAGAGTGGCCAAGGGTTAGTGGTTCTCTATTACTATCTCATGTTGGGTTTAACATGTTTCTAGAAAGTTCACTAAGTTTTATGTTTGTCTTCCAGAGTAAATGCCTCCTCATCATCCTCAACATGAAAATAAAGAGAGTGGAAAAAATCATGCTCCTAACGCTACTAAACAAGAGGTTTCTATCGTTCATAAGGAACAAATGGATGTTCAGCTTCCGGGAAGCTTCCTGATGGTCATGAATTCCATGGAAAGAGATAATGTTATTACTATTCCTTTGATTTCTGAAATGGAAGTAGAGATTCAGATGTAGCATGGGTATGTGTTTATTAACGATGGGGGACCACATATAGATGATTTTTGCATTGATTGAGTTTAATTGATATTCAAGAATATCAAGACACCTATGGATATGGGGGTTAAGAATACTAAATATATTATTCATGGACCTGTTAATAATTAGTGGGATGTTTAGGAGGAAGCTGGGAAGAATTAAAAGATATCGTTGATAGAATTTGAGATAATGTTCCTGAGAAATTTCTACCCCAAGACCTTGAGCGATGATAAATACCATGAGTTCATGCATTTGACACAAGAGGGTTTGTCAGTGTTGGATTATGACAGTCTTTTACTGACATACAACACTTTTCACTATATTTTTCAGATTAAGAGATCTATATGGAGTGAAGTTTCTAGGAAAGTCTTCTTCATTAGATCAGGTCATAGGTAAAAGCTTTAGGTTTAATAATTTTGGACTACAGGACGAATCAAGAAGTCATCATAGAAGATAATTTTAGTGCATCCCTGAGAGTTAGCAAAGCTATTTCAGCTGGTCAATATGGGGGTTCTTATTCGATAAGTAAGAAGCACCAATATGATTGTTTCTTCCAAATCGGTAATAGGTAGATTATTAGGGGTAGTGGACAACCATCTCAAGACCGTTTTTTGTTCAAGTGATATATGTGTGTCTGGTTTTTCTATACGTGGACGCAACATCCTTTCCCAATATTCTAGTGTATTATATATGGTATATATTATAATATTAAGATGTTTTGTGTGGTATTTACATAGAAAACCAGTGGTAGAGGATCAAGATTAGCACCAAAGTCAGGAAGGGGCTTATATACCCCTCAGCAGGCTCATAGAAAAAGTTCTACATTCCATTCAGGCTGAGGTAGGAGATGTAGTACCCCAATTCATGAGTAGTAATTCTATTTATGTGAAATATATCAGTATATTAAAACTAGTTCATAGTAAATAGGGGGAATTCTATTTCACGTTATACCGACTACATTAGCTAATGTGGATGTAGGACCATCTACCATCAAAGTTATGACTCTTATATCATCTATCATAGGTTTTGTTTTTTTTTTGATATTGAAACAACATATTTTTTTTATAAATTCTCTTTTTTCAAATGGTTTGGTCTTGTATGAGTAAACATTAATGGGTATTTTAACGATTAATGCATTGTTAGGAGTGCTTTAGGAAAATATCAAACGTTTCACGATGTTTTCTCAATAGATTTGTGGTTACCATTACTTTTAGGAACCGTTTTTTTCTATAAATGATAAGGTTCGAATTGATTCTTGCTATGGATTAGTTTTTTCTACATGAGGCTCATATCAAATATTACAAGAGCTGATTTACCTTCTATCTCAAGAAGAAAGCATCTATTCTCATCATAATGAGTTGGATATTAAGGGTGGTCATGTGGGTCCAATTTAGTGTATTTTGGATTGTCTCGCGACGTAGATCGCCATTCTTACTCTAGATAACGATGTAATGAAGCAGGATTATTTTTATCAAGTATTACACCTTTTTTAGTATGTCTTCCCTATCTTGTTCTATGGATTATCTCAACATTTAGTTATCGAGTTTAAATTTTGTTAGTGATAAGAGAAGATCAAGCTTATATCCTACCTTACCAAGTGGCACAAGAAGTTCTTTAAGAGTAGAAAGTCTAGTTGGAAGATCTTGAATCTAAAGGTCGCATGTGGCTGATTAATTATGCTTATGATTCTCTAGTTCGCTTTAGAAAAAAGGATTATGGATATTTGTTCTTATGTATATATTATTGAATGGTTGATCCAAATGATGGTAAAGAACTAGTATCCTCCACTGTGAATTTATAATCTTTCATATAAGATGATGGGTGCTAAATTATTCTGCAAGATTTACATGAGATCATTATATCATTAGTTTATGTTGGGACTACCAAATATACCATGGAATTTTTTTAGGATAATTTATGTCTTGTATGAGTTCGTTATGATGTTGTTTCAGTTGACTAATACACATGTAGTATTAATGGACTTAATGAATAAGATATTTCATCCTTTTATAGATATGATTGTTTTAGTTATCATCGATGTTATCATAGTGTACTATGAGTCACCATAAAACCAAGAAAAACATCTTGAAATTCGACTGAGTACATTGAGAGGTCATTAGATTTACACCAAACTAACTAATTATATTTTTTGGAAAAATAAATTCCACTTCTTGGGCCAAGTCATCTCAGAGGAAGGAGTGTCATGGGACCTATAGATATTCAAATAATGATATCTTGGGAAAATCCCAAGAACATCATTAAAATTCATAGAACTTTGGGATTAACAGGTTATTATCAATGTTTTACCTAAGATTTCTCCCATTTTGAAGCACTGTTTTTTTGGTTGACTAATATAGTGGTGTTGTTTTTTTGGTCTAAATATAGTGATAGATATTTTAGATAGTTGAAAGGAAGGTTGAAATCAAAACATATTCTCACTTTACCTATGATTGGTAAAGAATATACCATGTACTATGATGCATCTTGATTGTATTCAGAGAAATTTTGATTCTAGAGGATCAAGTGGTTTCTTATTTCTCCAAGTAGTTGGCACCAAAAGATATGATTTAACTGATTAACAATGTGGATTTAGTGGTATTGGTACATGCCCTGATATATTGGAGACACAATCTTATTGGTGAATGGATTGTGGTATACACCGACCACAAAATCCTCAAGTACATATTTTCTCAGTGAGACCTAAACCAACACCATAGGATGTGGGTTGAGTATCTATAGTCATTCATCCTTTACCTGGATAAAACACATATAAATAGAAACATTATTGACAATGCTTTGATCCAAAATATAGAGATAGAGCTAGTATGAGATTCTTTTTATGAGTGGTGGATAATGTATTTCTTTTAATACATGCATATGGATGTTTAAGAATCTCATGGGTGAGTATACCTGACTTCAGAATCTATTATAGATATTATCTTGGACCAGATTAAGAATGAGAAGTTTTCTAATACAACCAGATCAATTCTATCAGAAACATTATATAGAGGGGAGATACCACCATGATGGTATGTCGGTAGTGGTAATTCACTTAATTTCTCTGGCTGAGTACGGGTTCCTACATGCTTTTGTGAGAAGATGATGAAGGTGTTCCAAGATTCTAGATAGGTGGTTCATTAGGGTTTAACAAATATATATTATGATCTCTAAAGATAGTACTGGTGGACAAGAATGAATAAAGTACTGGAAATATTTGTGGCTAGATGATTCACAAGTCCGTAGGTAAATGCTGAGATTTTGAGTCCAGCTAGGATTTTGTAGTCTTTACCCACTCCTATTTTGAAATGGGATAATGTAATGATGGATTTTATGATAAGATTACCCAAGATAACTCGCAAAAAAGATTCTATATGGGTTGTTGTGGATTTACTAACTAAGGTATCCCACTTCTTACCTATTAGTGAAACCATCACAATGGATGATCTTGGAAATCATTATGTGATTGAGGTGGTTTGGTTGAACGATGTTCCAAGGAGTCTCATTTTAGACCGCGATCCTCATTTTACTTCATGTTTGAGGTAGGGTCTTTAGAAATACTCTGGATCACTATTTCTTTTAAGCAGAACATATCAACCAAAAAATGATAGTCAATCTAAGAAGACTATTCAGGTTATGAATGAAATGTTAAGAAACTCTATTTTTGATTATGGTGGTTCATGGGAGCTGAATATGTCCCTCATAAATTTTTCCTATAATTATTGCTTCCATGAATTAATACAAATGGAACCTTTTGAGGCTTTGTATGGAAGGATTTGTCATTCGGTGCTTTTTTGGATGGAGGCAGGTGAGTCAGCACTGGTTGGACCTAATGTCATGTAGTAAACATCTAAATCGGTTTAGTTGATCATACAATGGTCGGTGACCACATATATTAGGCTGAAATCATATGATGACTATTAGATATGACATTTGGAATTTGATTTTGTTCATTATGTTTTCTTTTAGGTGCCTCCTAGGCTGGGGGGAAATGTCATATCTTAAAATTGAGAATGTTATTGTGCTGGTTTGTCACGACATTTCAAATAGTGATGGGGATCAGTCTAGTGGTGTATGTTTTATCCCTCCCATAGTGATATAGCTTAATTCCAGACATGTTTTGCGTGTATAAAATATGAGGATATAATCTAGAAACTTATCATGTGGTTAACATAGCAAACATCAAGCTTTGTGATGATGCTTCCTTTATAGAGAATCCAATACAGGTTGTAGATCATAGTCAAATATATCTTCAGAGTTGGAATATATCATTGGTTTGGGTATAGCGGTAGCATGGGAGTGTTCAAGAGAAGACCATGAGAAGGATTTTATTATTCACCCATAATGGCTAGACATTCCTAGAAACATTTAATGCAATGCGCTAAAAACCCACTACCTCAATTTTATTTTATTTAAACCATATGACAATTACAAGATGCGTACTCCCTTTACATGATTTGTAAAAGTTTTTTAGTTTTATTTTAATCCCATTTTCCTTTTGAAAAAAATGAAACTTATTTTAATGTTCTTCAATCATCAAAAAACCATGAAACACTTATCACACAAATTCTCAGACTCCATTAATTCAAACAAGCATGCATCCCCTAAATTGAGGTTATTTTCTCTATAATTGGTTCTCCCTCTCGATACAAGACTCGACCACCATATCATAAATGGGAGAAACTCATATGGGGTCATCGCAAGAAAAATACCCCATCTTACACATCATATGAAGGTTTATTCATTGTGTGAATTATATTTTTCTAAATATTTTGGTTTTAGTTAATGTCTAAAGACTAGTGAGATATCTTTTTATCATTTTTAGAATTATTTTTCCCATTATAATGTTATTTATTACTTCATTCATGAAAAATTTAACATGAATACTCATCATGTAGAAAAAATATAAGATTCTGGTAGAAATTAGTTAATGGAGTAAATTAAAAATTTCTAGTAAGTATATTTTATGGTTTTATTAGACTAATTGGTAAAATTATTCTCGAATAGTTGGAAATAAATCTTGAAACAAAAATTATATAATTTTACATTATTTCATGATGAATCGATGGTCTATTTAACACCTCGACATTTTATAGTTTTTTTGTAAATGAATTTTTCATGATCATCCACATTATTATGATCATTGATCTATTTCTCTATCATTACTATTTAGGGATTATTTTTTTATCTATGTCTATATTTTCACTTCCAAATAATTTAATCCTATTTGTATACCTTATATGCTGTATTCCAAATGGAATTCATACTTCCCTTTTCTCTCTTTTTAGTAAGAAATTTTATTAACCCATTATACATTGCGAGATTCAAAAAAAATCATTTCATATATAAAACCCAAGATTATGGTGGTTGAGTTCAACTGTTCAAGAAAAATATTAATAAATATGGAGAAAATATAACACCTCGGTATTTTATTAAAGAATGTTATGGTTTATAACATATATAACAAGTAACATTGAGATTATGTGAACCACAAAATATTATTATTTAAATATAGACAATATTTCCAATAAAATTGAATTAGTATGTATGAATAAGATTAAAAAAATTATGAAATATTAATAGATGTATATATATAATGGTCATACTAAATAAAAATTTAATGAATAATTATTGGGAAATAAGTAGTTAATTTTCTAGTAAAGTCATTTTATGGTTAAAAAATGCTTGATTCAAAATAATTTCTTGATTTTTTTGAGTGACGTTATAATTAATTTCTAAATCAATTTGAAACTTTATTTTTCTAAAATTTTATCATTGTTGAAATAATTATATCAAAAATATATAACTGAGAAAATTTGGGATTTTTCTGAAATGATTGATTTTTCAGTGAACAGTATATAATACTATTTTTCAATTGATATTAAATTCCTTTAAAAAAAATCCAATTATTCTATTATTTTGATATGAAAGTAAAAAAATACTTATTTAAATATATTTAATAAAATTTTATCATTATTATACCTCCTTTTTTATAAGTTCATTTTTCAATTTAAAAATAATTTTTTTTCTAAAAAAATCTTTTTTGCATGACGTTTTGAAGGATTAATTTTATCATAAATTATATCGATTATGTGAATTGAATTTTGAAATATGGATTTCCTATTTTTAAAATTGATTTTTAAATTCTTTATATAGGCCTATATTATTTTTGGTCATTATTAATGTTAACCATAGTTAATATTTTTCACCTCAGTTAGTGTAAATTGGGTAATTAAGGTAAAAAATAATGCAAAAATGAAGACAAGTTACCCTTACACATTTATTTAATATATTTAATGAGTATTTTTAGACCATACATAACCATGATTTTAATTTATGATAATTTTTTATCCATTTTTCTATTAAAATTCCATATATATTATTTTTATAAAATATAATATCAAAAAAGTCAATCCCATTCTTTCAATAATTATAATATTTTGTAAAAAATATAAAAACATCATATGTGAAGTTATTAATATTTTTTTAATTACATATATAATTTAATTATCATGTTAATTTTTTCCTAATCTTAGTGGTGAAGTAATTAACATATATATTTTATGCAATGCCAAGAAAATATATATTCAATTAATAGAGAAATAAAACAGATGACGTTAGAAATATTAAATGCAATATTTATTAAATTAATTAGCATGTTAAAGGAGTTGTTTAGAGAAATATAACATTTTAGGGATGTGTTAAAGTATTATATTTGAATTAATTTTTTGTCATTTTTTCAAAAGTTTAATTAAATGAATAATTTTAAAAATAAAATTATTACCTTTTTATAATAAATATTATTTTATTAAATGATTTAAAATTACTAAAAATACTATATTTACCCAAGTGAATAAGATATGATTTAAAATATTATCCATGGACAATTTATTTCCCAATTTTCTTTTTATATTATCTTTCTAACTACTTTTGTGTAAAAGAACATTGATCTCATAGTAGTAGTAAAGAGGGTTAATGAGGGGTAAAAGAAAAGAATTTAAGGTAATAAAATCAAATAATCTTCCAAAAAAATATTTGAAACCATTATATAAACCCTTACTTATATTACTATTGAAATATTGTAATTTGGGACCATTTTCTATGTGAATTAATTCATATTAACTTTATAATTTATGTAATTCCAATAATGACCCCACCCCCACTCCTTATAAAAGGGAACCACCTATCCTATTTTATTCAAAATTAAATAAAAAATTTGATTAGAAATTACCTACACAAAGAATTTTCAAAAAACTCTACACATATTAAATTTTTATTTGTGTAGGAAAAATACCATCATTAGAGGGATTATGGTGTAAATAAAAAGAGGTTATGTGAAGAAGAGGTATATCTTTTATCAGAATGTCTTAGTTTTTCTTATTATCATAACACCTAAAATTATAATTTATATTTGATGAAATAAAAAATTTATATTCGGTATTATTAGATTTTTTTTTGAACATCATAACCTACACCCATATTCTCTTCCATCAAATTTCAATCAAAACCATCATTCTTGTGTACAGTGTACTACCACATAGAGAACCGATGTAATTATTTTCCATATCCACCTCTAAAAACATGTTATAATGACATATTTTAGATATATATATATATGATATTAATTAAATAATTATCATTATATAAATAAAACATATCATCTATTTTCTTATGTTTCTATTCATGGAAAAATTATAACATTGTTCGTGCATACTTGTGGACTACAACCTCCACGAAGTGATGTGATTTGTTTTTCAACACCCCATCACATAGCTGATATGTATAATTTTATTTATTAAAATAAAATTATTTTTACGGTTTAAGGATCTATATTTAATGATAAAATAATCCATACCTTCTTTCCAACATGGTCATTGAAAAATGGAAATGTTACTCTTACATACATACATCATACCATCTCCATGATTATAACTTAGTACCCTTTTCCTAACCATCTTTCATGTTTAGTTTCAAAAGTATAATTTATGTATAAAATTTATTATTATATCATTATTACTATTCTATATATTATATGATAACGACTTCATTGACGATAGTCAATCAACCAAAGTCCTTTTGGAAAAATGATCCAAATATCATCAACCGTCCAACCTGACCTTTAATGATTATCTAATTCAATATAAAAAGGGTGTTAATAAAATTAATGGAGTGAAAAACCTGAAAAATGTTCATATTAATATAAATATTTAAAATAAATATATTATTTATGATGATGAACAACATACGTGACATGTCAAATTCAATATAAGGGGCACATTAATATATAACCTCATTTCAACTATTTGAAATATTTAATTTCACATTATTTTATTCCAAGTATATATTCTTAATATTACATTATGGATATATTTATGTGAAAATAATGTAATTAAACAGTATATTTTATGCCTCTCTTGTCTTTATTTTAATGTTTTTCTAGAGGAATATTTTACATATTTTTTACAGAACCTTTTAACATTCATCACAATAGTCAAAAGAAATGTTTCATTTTTACCATATACATATTAAAAGATTATTCTCACGTATATAACCATTATTTAATGTTTTTATTACTTTATATGCATTAATTTTTTCCATGAAAAACAACCATTCCCATTCATCGGTAAAATGTTTAAATGATTTTCTAAAAGGAAAATGTAATTCAATAAACAAAATTGTTTTGTATTAGGGTTCAATTTTTTTCAAGGGTTTTATCATAATATTAAAGTGCAATTTTTTTATTTATTATCTAGTAATTTTGAATTATAGAGGAATATTTTCTGGGCCGATGAAGATTATACAATTCAGTGAGCTCGATACGACTTATATTAATTGGCGACCATGATAAATATTATACGAACAAGTGAGCCTGATAAAATATATACAATCCTTGAGCCCCATTTTAACTATACAATGCATCAGTAAATATTCCATTTCATTATATGTTATAATGAGGGAGTTAAATTGTTATTATTATCCAATGGATTTAACTTTGATCCTGTTATTTCTGAGATAGTTTTTAAATATAATACTCCATGTCACCTAAAAGTGGTTTTTATTTACATTCAGTTAGTTTTAAAGGTTTTAATTTTGAAAAAATGTGTGTTTTTTCTTATAGATATTATTTATTTAATACAATAAATGAATATTAGATATATTTAATCATTTTTTGGGGTTTTCCATGTTTTTCATTGAACTCTAGGATTTCATAATTTTATTTCCCTTACTATACATTTTAAGATGATTCAGTGTTTTTTAATGATTTTTAATGATTATGGATCAGTATAAAAGATAATAAAGTAAGATGCATAGATATGGAAGTTTCATGAAAGGATCTAATCTTGTATTTATAAAGAACTTATTTTCCATAAAAATTGTTATAGTGTGGAATTGTCCACTTTGAATGATTTTGTCCCAATTCTCTATAATTATAATCCTAAAAGGTCCTTGGGTATGTAATTGACCCCATATTTTATTTTGATGTTGTAAATTTAAATTTTCTAAAATTTGGTCACATATATTTGTATCAAAATATAAATGTATTGTTTATATTTTTAGTTCTATATTCCAGAGTACATGTCAATTGTTATTAAATTGAGAAGTAGGTTAGAAGTATTCTGATGGATTGTAAGTATTTGTAGCATCATTGGACTTCAAAAATCATATCGATTGGTGCCATAAGTATTTTCATTATAATTATATTAGTATGGTCATATGATATTATTATAATACCTCGTCATTATACTTTATGACATAGTGAATTTTTATATAACATTAGAGATGAGGAAAGTGCTAAAAGAGTTTTATGGTATAAATATGAGGTCAATGTGGTAGATATATAAGATGCAATGAATGTGGAAATTTTGAATGATTCTAAACAAGTGGGATTTTGTTGGAGAAGATGAGTTTAATATTCTTATAGTATGAAGTCATATTTTTGGTTAAGTCTGAGGAGATTTAAATAAATATTTTTCTTGGTAGGATTAGTGGATATGATGAGGATACAATAGTTGGCATATTTTATAGATTAAATCAAATTATTATTCAAGATATATTATTAAAAATATAACATAATTTTTAAATGAATTTAAATTAAAATCTATATAGAATAATTCAATGTGATAAAATCATGGAGAAAATATTAACATTACACCATGAAAATTTATCACTTTATGAGGGGAAGAAATATATTTAAAACTTTTTTGATGTTGAAGCTCTAGAGAATGTATTTAAATTTGACAGAGAGTGTGATACTAAAAAATTAAGGGGGAACCAACTATGTTTCAGAAAAATTATTATAAATTTCGTGGAAGACATGTGTGTTGAAAAGTGAAAGAATAACAATCCTACTATATAGATTTATTATAGAGAAGATAAGTGGAAGGATAATTGAATGGTGCTGATTTTTGCTATCTAATTTTATCAAGACACTTGATGTTCGAGAAACACAATGATTAAAAATCATATTGTGTCTAATTTGATAACAAATTGATCTTATATGCATATGTTTTGGAAACACTTTATCTAATGAAGACCCATTTGTTGGTTCATGTTGCAATCAAGGAAAATAGATGACCCCTCATTAAATAACAAAATTAATGAACTTGTGGCCCTAGTATTAATGAATCTATAAAATCAAGAATCTGATTATTCCTAAGTTTTACGATTTTTATGAAATCATTCCTTCCATTATTCTCCACTTACTAGTAATAAATGATCACTTCAAATTTATCTGATAATAAAACAGTTGATGAAAAATGATCCACGAAAGGAAAAGATTATGGTTTTTTTAGAAGATATAGAAACTTAAAAAATACCACTTATGTTTATTTTCTTGAATATTTCATAATTTAATATTTTTTATAGTTGGAGAGTAGATCAGAAATCTATATCCCATAATTGAGATAGTGGCTCGAGTTAAATATTAGTGATAATTTTGAGGAGAATGTAAAACTCAGTAGAATTGGGTTATCCCTATTTCACCCCATTATAGTTACCCAGAATGATATACTAGGTTCTATACTACTTATCAATTAATTTTATTGAATTTCTCTAATTTCCCTCACATTCATCCATTTTTTCATTAAAACATTCTTTTTATAATCTAGATATTCATTCACAAAGTTGACTTAAAATTCCATGAATAAATCTCTATATTGGACAAAAAGATATGGAAAATTTTACTAAAATATTTAAATGAACTTCATGATAATGTAAATTAGATTCCCCTTTCTATTTTAAAATAATATTTTTTTTATATTTGTTTTTGATATTAATTAAAATGAATTTTTTCATAAATAAAACTAAAAATACATTCCAAGAATAATATAACTCATATTGATCGCAAAAAGAAATTTTATACCACTTTCAAGACATATATCAATGAATAATAGACACCAATGATATTAGAAATAAGTTATGATTTTTTTGATAATTTAAATGATTTTGAATTTATTCTTTATAATTTTAAGTTCCATGAATTGATACATTAACTAGAATCCTTGAAAATAACTTACTATAAAACTCAAAATCACGTGTCTTTATAATTCTGTGAAGGGTACCTCATACCACAATCTCTAAACAAATATATGTATTTTCATTGACTAAAACATCATAATTATAAAATTTTAAAATAATTTTTGGATAAATAATAAATCTCAAGATACTCAAATTATTACAGTCCTTGATAAATCAATTCAAACAAATATATTTGATCATCAAATAACTCAAAAAAATCCTTAATGATTTCCATTTTGAATTTGTTTTCACAATTTGTATTTCACCATTGAAATTATTTAGGAATTAAATACCACTATGATACTATAGACACTATTAGGGACCTATACCACAACATGATAGTAAAAATATGCAAAGACATCATCCCATTTTCCAAAAAATGACATATGAAACCATTTTGAATTAATGGAAACTACATAATGTAAGATAAATTACCGAAATTTCTAATCTTTTGAAATATATTAATGCTAAATATATATTTAATAGGAAATTAGTCCTCTCACATTGGAATTAATTATTCTTCCATTATATTATTGGTTTCACAGTTCTTTTCTACTCTATGTTTAAGAAGATCACTCCCTACTAATTCTATATCATTTTATCTTTTTTCTAGAGGATGATGACTAAAACCAATGATAAAATGAATTTATAGGATAAATTTCCCTTTACTAAAAAAACTAATACAACTAATACATATATATAAAAATAGGTCATTAATAAGTAAACAAATATTTAATAAACTATTCTATACTATCTCTTTTCAAAAACCAAATGTAGTGTGAAGACAAAAAAATAAAGTACACCAAGTACATCAACATACACAATATGTAAAATAATGTAAAACCCCAAAATCCATAAATAATAACATTATATCTATAGTGTGTATAACAAAAAACACAATGCTTATAAGAAAATATAACTCCCTGAATCATTATAATAAGTTTTTTTCAAATAAATTCAATTTCTTAAATACATTTCATTACATGAAACACTGATTTTAACATTCATTACACTTAACCTTGAGTTTATTTTTTGTAACACGTAATTCCCATTTTAAATGAAACATGAAATATCATTTGAATATTATTATTTAATATGATATTTATCACTAAGATATTGGAATACAAATGGATTAATAGTAATAACTAAATTATGAAATTTATTTTTATCATTTAATTATAAATAAAATAAGTATTATTTAAAAGGAAAATGATTTTTTTTAAAACATTTTTTTAATTGGTGGTTTAATCGATGTCTTTGAACCAATTTTAAAATTACTTTCACCACATTTATAAATTTTATTTGATAACCAAAATTTCATTTTTAAAATTAGAATATCAAGATTAGCTTAAGGTTGATTAGTGGGCTTACCAAGGGTTTAATAAAGAAGATAAGGGTTAAAATGACCTACCAATTTTTCCAAGACATTTTGGTTGGAAATATTTTATCCTTTTTACACTAAGATAAATTTTTACGAGTTTAGGGACACTTTTCCATTAATGTTATGAATATAAAAATTTAGGTATGAAAAAAGGAAAAAAACTCTCTTTTATTTTAATATCTTTAAATCTTTACAATAGAGGAAATAAACATATGTTAGGTTATAATTACTCTATTTAAATATAAATGATTTTTTTTATCATGATAATTTATTTTTAATTTTTAGGGAAGAAAATATTAACATAAACACCAACTTAGTAATTATTTAGTTCATAGAAAAATAAAATAAATGATACTAAAATATTAAAATTATAGTAAATTGAATTAACTATTGTGTTCCATTAATTTCACAGATAAATATATTTTGTTATAATGTTGTTAAAAATATATATTTTAATTATATAATTGTATTGATATTATTTAATTTCAAATTAAATAAATAATTATAACATTTAAATTAATGTTATCTTATAATAAATATAATTTTTTAAACGATATAAAATTCCAAAAAATATTGTATTGTATAAATTAATTATTAAATGTTTGAAAATATAAACAATTGTAAATTCATGGACCAATTGTTATTTAATAGTGACTCTATGTTTTCCTAAATGGTAAAAAATATTTTAGTGTTGGTATATCAAAATCTATGTTTTAAAACATTGCATGTGTTTGTATTAAAATTATGTCTCAAACACAAGGGATTATTATATGTTAAATTGGATTTTATATATATAATCATAAAGTAAATATTATATAACAATGTTCATTTTAGATCGATATTAAATGATAAAGTAGATAGGATAAAATGACTTGTTACTACAGTGAAAACCTGAAATGGTAAAAGTAAGGAAAATTTGAAGTTGAGGAATTGAAAGTTTAAAACATATGGTTTTCTTTTCTGGGGAAGGTATATCTAGAACATATAATCCCTCCAACCCTTTAACTTCCATTTTTTACCCACTTTGGTTTAGATTGGCCTCCCATTTTTGAATTTTTTTGGGCATTTAGAAAAATATCACTACTCCTCAATTATAAAAGAGCACTCACTCCCCTAACTTCTTCACAACACTCAATACATTTAGATCGACCAAAACCTAAACAAATACATTAAAAAATTACTCAAATAATTATTGAAACATTGTTATGGTTATGGTTTTAACTAAGGAAATATTTGGAGTTAAACTAAGGAGGATACCCTAAGATGTGATAATGTTGTTTAACGAGAATTTTGATTTTATTTCTTCATTAACTTCATTAAATTTTATTTAACCCTAATCATATAATAAAATATCTATATCACATATAATTATATGTTTTTATTTAATTTTAATTACATAAAAACATCCCCACTTTCATAAAATGTGGTACAAACTCATCACTATTGGGTACAAAAGAATATCGCCTCGCAAACTAATGTCATTCATTTTTCCATTACCACCTCTCATAGTTGGGTACAAAGATGTATAGAAATTATATATATGAAATTAAACAAAAAATTATATCTATTTATAAATTATAATATATATTTTTTTTACTTTCCATTCCATTGGGTATACGATAATGTCACAGGTGTGTGTGAAAGACTACCTCCTTGCAATGCGATATGATTTTTCTTTCACTAAGACTACACATGGAAGGTGATAAAGATATAGTTAATGATGATATGTGATATAAATGAAATAATCATGATATTAATGACATATTCATAGTTATATAATGATAATATATCTTTTTTTACATTTTTACTCCATTAAAGATGAGAAAATCATTCATGTACTTTTTGATTACTGCCTTCATAATGAAATGTGACTCTCTTTTCACCACTAAAGACTTATAAGATATATATAATTATATTTAATTAAATAATATGATATTATTATCATTCTGGAAATGCAAATTATTGCATACATGACTTCTATAATGACCATGGAAAAATTGAAACGTTACTCCTACGTATGTATGAACAACCTTCTCCATGACCGTAACATACTTCATTTCACAAAAATATATTTCATGATTAGTTTTAAAATAATAATTGATGTATAAATATTATAATTATTTATTTATTATATTTTTGTTTAAAATATATATTATGAAAAATAATTATAATATTATTGACCAATACAGAATGAGAAAAAATTTCAAGAACACCAAAAACAATGAAAATAAAATATATATTATTAATGAAAAAGTGATATGTTGTTTAGAAGGGATCATATATGATATTATAATTTCTACTACGGTTTTGGTGAAATTTATTATCATGTTTTAAACCTCTATAAATGATATTAAATCATCTTCAATGAAGAGTAAGTGTGGGGTAAGGGGTTTTTTTCTAAATTTATATTGTATTGATACACATTTTTTATTTTTCAAATATTTACATTTATGTAGAGTTTATACAGACCATTTGTCTTGTATTATCTCGATTAATTAATAATATATGGAATTTTAAGTCAAAATTTGAATTAATAAATTCAAAAATATTTTTCTCGAATATTATGAAGTGGAAAAAGTTATTGTACAATCTCACTTTGTTTTGTCACTATTAACATTATCTTAAAAATCACTTTATTATAATAATTTTACATTTTATATTAAATGTATCATAAATATAAATATTATTTTATAGTGTATATTATTATTTTTAATACTATATTCCATTTTTACTTATAATTGTTTCTTTAACAGTTATTTGAATTACTAAGGAAATATAGAGAAATTAAAATCCTTGACTCAATATGGTATATTTTATGATATGGAACATTGTTATTAAATTAAATAAATTATACGAAATTTGATGATTTATTTTTAAATATATATGAAATGGTGTGGGGAAAATATATATATCCCCTCAATGCATCGACATGTCTCATGAGACAAAATATTTTTCAAAACTAGAAGAATTTATATCCATTATTTTTAAATTAGTTGTGACAAAAAGATTAATTGGTACATAATAGTTCATTTATACTCAATAATGCCAAGTGTATTCCATTTATTTTCTTTGTAGTATTTATCCCTATGTAGAATGATTAAAATTTATTTATCTAATTATCTAAAGATACTAAATTGATCGGTATTTCATGATTTTACCCTCGGTATCTATGTCAATGTGATAGAACATGCACTGGCTACCAGTTACTAGAGTCAGGGTCACTATATTTCATATTAGAGGATGTTTAGTAGAAACATTTGGAATTTTATTTCAGAAAACATAAATTATGTATCATAACACTTTGATAAAATTTGATGATATCTTTAAAAAAAACATCCAAATGTTTGGCTAAGGTATGATTTTTTTATTTTCTCCTTGCAATAAATCTCGATTTGGATACTACAACTAGACATGGTTCGAGAGTAGATACACCTATTAGTAATAACTCTGAAAAGGGAACATTGTGATAAACCTAATCATCACCTATCTCTTGAAAACATTCCATACTATACACCATTAATGACATTGTTTAAGGCTATTTTTATGATAACTTAAATTTTCTATAAAACCCATTGAGAATTATTTGAAAATATAGATATCCCAAAGGAAACCCATTTTATAATTATGAGATAATTTAATCATAAATTATATAATTTATGTAAATTATTTCACTAGTTATTGGATTATTTAATATTTTCATAATGACATTATCTAATCTAGAGTATTGCATCATTTATAAATGGTTCCTAGAAGAGGGAATGGAACCCACATCAATGCACAAAATAAAAATTATAATAATTTCCATCTCATTGATGGGATTAATCCAATAATTTAAAAGAAACAAGCCTTCAAAACACTGCCATTATTTGAGGGAATAATATCACGTTCTAAAAAGTCAACGAAATATTTCTAAGTATTATAGATTCTAAGGGATGTTGGATAAGAATTCTACATTAGATAAAAATATGGATAAAAATAATAAGGGAAGCAGGATTTTCATAAATTTAATAAATATAGAAAAAAATGTTGTGGTACTTTTTTAAGGGAGTGAGAGTTTATTAAATGTTTGAATATAGCTTTAACCACGATTTTTAATTCATGGGTGTGAAAAAAGTATTCAATATACAATTCTTCAATTGTAAGGCGATGGGGAACTAAAAAAAATCCATGTATCAAGCGTACGAGGAATATATCTCAAATTAAGCTATTAGATCGTGTTAAAGATTATTATTTTCAATATATGTTGTGGAAAAATTAATATACTTGTTTCTGGATTCAATAATTAGGCTATTTGAGTATTTTTATAAAGTATGTCATGGTTATAATAATTATAAAATGTATAAGGATTGTATTATATTAGTTTTTCATCATGTATTATAAATCATATGTAGAACGGTTCCAATGATCAATAAAAATGAAGCATATGTCAATTGATGTTATGGGAAATCACCTTATTGAGGTTAATATAGCCCTTAATATTATCCTAATGTTGCAATAATTTTATTAAAAAAAGATATAATTGATATGGAAAAATAAAATTTTATATAACTCACTACCTTGGAATTGATTAATTATTTAATAATAATGTTCTTTATGCTCTTATTTATGGATTTTATCTCTATTTATATTTAGGGATTATATCCAATAATATGTGTTCTACTTAATGAATATAAATGAGAAATTTTCTCAATAAATGTTTATATTAATTAAATTTATTAACATATTTTGAGAGAATACAATATAAAGGTATTAACATGTTTGGTATATGACAATTCGGAGATAATCCATGTTGTTATTGAGATTAATGATATTTTTATTTTGGAAATTTAGTTAATTTAATTTTAATGACATTGATCATAATATTTTGGAAGGGTCATGAGGTTAAATGTTTTCGGAATGGTTTCAATTGATCATTAAATGAGGTTCTAGATATTAAAGCATTACTATAACACATGGAGATTTATGAATATTGGATACATGTGCTAACCATTTTTTTAAAATAATAACCATATATCAAAGGAATGAATTTTCATATTATTATGTATATTACAATCCACTGAATGTAAATTTTATTGAATCATTCATATGAAAATTTCAATTTTTTATATTCATTTCTTGACGTAAGGGATGAATTTGAAATCTATTAAAGAATTAACAAATGATGAAATTTTTCTTATAAAATTGAAAAATATCATGTAAATATATTTATTCATATTATTAGATAGTAAAACAATTGCTCTACTTTAAGAAAATTTATTTTGAAAAATAAATTTATGCTATTAAATTCAAATCTGATGAATCATAAGGTCCTGTAAATAAAGATTTTTTAGGACCATAACATTCCATTGATCATTAAAATTATTATTATCAATTACCATGATCACTGTTTATAATTATTTATTCTTTTATTCCATGTTAGTATCTCCACATTTCACAAATGATATCCTACTATGAATCCATGTTATTTGACCTTGGTCCCTCCCTTTTTGTCTTATTATGATGATGTATTTATAACCCTCTTATGTTTTGGGTTTTTAAACAATATTATTTCCATAAAACAAAAACTTTATTTCCTATATCATGTTTTTATTGGGAAGATACAATTTATTTACTCTTGGGAGAATATAACACCTCAAAAGTCTTAAACAAGTACATTGTATTTGATTGAATATATTATATGCAACACCAAGAATAGAAGAAATTATAACCCCCTGAGAATTATTTTTAAAAATATATTCAATATCTACAATAGATTTTGTAACATGAAACAGTAATTTTATTGACTTTTACATGGAACACTGAGTTTTTCATGTGTAATAAACAATACTGAGTTTAAACAAAACATTACATATTATGAAAATATTATTATTTAACATGATAGTTTTCATATAACTCATGAAATAATTGGTTATTAATAGTAATAAGTAAATTGATAATTTTTTATATATATTTTTTAGAACAAAATAAGAATCAGTAAATAGAAAAAAGAAATTTCTTCTAAAAAATATTTTTCTCTCTAAAATATTGTTTGGTTAATGTTTTTAAAAATAATTAAAAACTATTTTTTAATAATTTTAGAATATTTATATGAAAAAATAAATTTAATTTTTGAAATAATAATTTTAAAATTATATTATTGTGAATTTTTTATAATTTTCCTCAAAAAGATTAATTTTTTATAAAGAGTGAAAAATATTAAATTTTTATTTAAAGATACTTTTTTGTTTAAAATCATGATAGAGATATATTATATTTTTAACTATTTTTAATTTAACATTAGTTCAATTATATATATATATTCCAAATATATTTAATTAGAATTATTTTATCATTTAATTTATTTATAAAAACATTATAAACTATTGGACATTTTCTCTTTGAAAACCCTTCTTTCTCATTGCATTGGTGGGGTTAATTTTTTTTAAACGTTCCCCACCTATTAATGTAATTTCCTAAATGGATTCCATAATTGTAATATTTATAAATTACATTATCTTATAAGTTGAACATATTTATTACGAAAATGGATTATGAAAACAGAAAAAATTAATTGATGTGGTTAAGGTTAAAATGATTTTACTGTCAGTTAAACTAAGATGAAAAGGGCTAAAATGACAAACCAATTTTTCCCAAACTCATTTTAGGTAAATAGTTTTATGCTTATCACATTAGGATTTATTTTTATGAGTTGTGAGAACTTTTAGATAAGGTTACCAATATAATAATTTATATAATAAATATAACAAAAAGTAAATGTCCTTACTTTTAATATCTATAAATCTTTTGGATAGGGTAAAAAATAAAATATTTTAGTTTATAAGTACTATGATAAATGATAAAATTATTTTCGCATCACTATATTTTTTTTAAAAAAAATTAGGGATGAAATTATTACTTAATCATGTTAAGAGCTACGAACATCATCATTATTTAGTTAATAAAAAAATTATTAAAAGAATATTGAATGTAATGTAAATTTAATGAATTATTCTGTTGAATGAATTTTTTAGATAATAATATAGTTTTATAAAGGTATGAAAAAAGAATATTGTAATTTAGTAATTTTCTTGATATATTTTAAATTCTAATGACATTAATAATAAAGAAATCAACATTATATCTATTTTATAAAAAAATAAAATTTTATTAAATGATTTAAAAGTCATTAATATATTTTATCATTCCAAGTGATTTATAAATGTTTAAAAATTTCAACTATGTCTCATTAATGGACTGATTATTATTTTAAAGTTAATATATTGTTCCCTAAATACTTAAAACACTCTTAACGCTAATACATTTAAAATGATGATTTTGCATGTTTAATGTGCTTATGTTAAAATTAATTTTCAATGACTATAGGATTTTTAGTTGATAAATTATATTTAATGTTTAAAATAGAAAGGTATAAAGTATCTAATAGGGTTCATTTTATTTTAACCGTAAATAATAAATTATGTAGGATAAAAAGAATAGTTAATGTTGTGAAAACCCAAAAGGCTAAATTTATAGAAACATAGAAGTTAAGGAAAAAAATGTTTAATAAATTTTTGTGTGTGTTTTTATGGTGTATTTAGACCATATCATACCTAAAAACCAGTAGTTACCCATTTTGTTCCCTCTTTGGGTTTGATTGACTTCCCATTATAGAATAGTTTACGGTATTTTAAAAAATTCCACTCCTCTATAACTATAAAAGGGAACTGGATCCCATCAAATCTTTACACCACTCAAGATTTATAAATTTCCTTGCATAATCCTAGAATAATTATTGTTCAGATATGTCATACCTAGTAATGCTTTGGCACATACCTATGGAGGAAACCCAAAAGAGAGGAAATGTTCTTCAACGCAAATTTTTATTTAATTTTTTCCTCCAACTCAGTAAATTATTATTAAACCATGATTAAATAATAATCTCAGTAGGATACATATATATGGATGTTTATTTATGATAAATAAATAAAACCATTCCCACATCCATAAAATAGCTTATGTAATAAACATATATATATATATTGTACTGTCACCTCATGAAAAGAAGATATTTATTTTTGCATCACCCTCAATCACGGTTGGGTATGAGATGGATATAAAGATTATATATGTTATTTAAGAATAATTAAAGTTCTATAGTAATTATATAATATATTATTTTTTTAAATTTTGTTCCATAGTGGATAATATAATTTTTCTATTGTGTATGGTGAACTATCACCACATGAAACAATGTGATTTATCTTCGACAAACACTTTACATGGAAGGTGGTAAGAATATTGTTTTCGAAAATATGTGATATAAAAGATATAATTTTTAATTTCCTGATATATTTATCATTCTAAAAAGATAATACATCATTTTATTTCATACATTTTTACTCTAATAAATATGATATCATCATTCTTATACATGTGGAATACCTCTTTAGATAGCGATGAAACTCTCTTTCATCACCATACCACATGGATGATATGTTTAAAAATATTTAAATAAATTATATTAAATTATAATTATTTTAGAATGGTAAAATATTATTTTCATTATTTTCATAATTATCGTTGAAAAATGGAATTGGTACTCTTGTGTACATATGGCCAACCATCTCCATGATTGTAACATACTTAATTTCTCATAACCATCCATAATTATTTATCTACAAAGTATAATTGTTGTATAAATGTTATAACTATTTAGTGATTATTATTTCGGTGATGATGAAACTATATAATATGCATAAGACCCAAAACATTTATGAAAAATAAGAGATGTGAAAACAATGAAATTAACACTCAAAACAATAAAAAACTGGAATATTATTAATGAATAGGTGATAAGATTATATAAAATTAACATATGTGACACCCTAAAATTAAAAAGTAAAAAAATTATAATTCAAAGCATATATGAAATGTAACATTATGCATAAAATTGAATATTTCAACCGAAAACATTAATAAATATTTAATATTTTAAATAAATCCATTATATAGGTTATAATGAATTAAATATTGAGTTATCTTGCATTACACACAAGAGCGACTTGGTTCAATAGTTTTCATTACATGAATGATAGATTTTTACCGAAGTAAAATATATTATTAAGATAATTATATGTAATAAGATTCAAGATATGTTTTAAATTGATAGTTATAAATCGTATTAACTATCTTATGAAAATATTTAGTTGAATTCATTGGTTATAAATTTATTATAAATGAATATATAAACCAATTGATTATAAAGGAATTTTGTTTATAAAAAACAACTTTTATGCCCACAAAGTCGTTTTATGATAATAAATTAAATTAATTAAAATTATTGAGTGACATTAATTTAATATATATTATATATTAAATTAAATATTTCTGACATTCATTCAATAGATTTTATTATAATAAGATATGAACAAACCCAATATTAGGCATAAAACCAATATTTTATAAAAGAAAGTTTTCCTCCTTTTAATGGAAATCCTATTTTTAATATAACTTTTCACACATTCATAAATTAAAAGTGTAAAAATAAAATTCATTTTTTATTGAAAAACATCTAAATTTTGTAATGTTTAATTTCTAGTATTTTATTCTGATGTTTCATTTTTTGATTAATTATAAAAAAATATTGAATTTTAATTCAAAACTACATTTTAGTATAATTTATTTATAAGGTAATATTATATTTTAATTTCTTTTTTAATTCTAATAAGATGTATTTTTTATTAATTAATAAAATTTAGGTATTTTAATAAATTTTACATAGATATTGGATGTAAAATTTTTTCAATATTTTGAATGTTTTTACTATAAAAATCCATATTGTTATCCTCTCTATGTGATTAAATTTAAATTAATTTATGTAACCTATGTGTTTTGAATTTTGAAAAATGGATTCCGTATTTTTTAATCAGTATAATTAATAATTTATAATATGTTCAAAAAAGTTTTTGACTAAAAATATTAGTGAATGTAGTTAAAATTGATTACAATGATAAAGAGTGAAATTAGATTAAAAAGGGACTAATCATTAAACATGAGGGCTGAAATGGAATATAAACTTGTCCAAAATCTATTGTATTTTCATATATCGACCCTATTATACCTTTTATTTAATTTGGGATATTATTGGAGAAAATTGACATGGGAAAATAATGGGTGGACATCCCCTTTAAAAAATACCTGAATGCAACTCCCCCCACACTATTAAAAGGAACTCACCCCTCCCACTTATTGAGAACTCTAAATCCATTTTTATTAACCAAAATATACTAAACTAATATCCAAAAATCCATCCTCTCATCCTATATTCCTACCATTGGGATTAAATCTATCCAATGAATCCCTTTGGGTCAAACCATAATGAGTTTCGCAAAGAAGAGGTAATATCCTTCAACAAGCACTTTTGTTTTATTAACATTATCTGTCCCCTAAAATATTTTTATTCAGTTCCTACATAAAAAAATCCCTATCATAAATTTACTTATATTTTTTTTATAATAACATTTATACCTACAAAAACAAAAACATTCGTAAAATGGATAACGAACAGACTGTTCGTGTGTTCGGTGCACTACCACCTCATGAAATGATGGCATTCATTTTTCTTTTAGCTATTTACATAGTAAGGAATTATGGTGGTTATGTTGTTTATATATGATATATATAAAATTTATAATGTATTTATAATTCTATAATTTATTTATATAAATTACTTTAATTCTTTTCATTTTGTGGTAATATGATAACATCGTTTGTGGAAGTGTGGACTACTTCCTCCACAAATAATTGTGATTCATTCACGCGATTCATGGAATGTGTAAATAATGGATTTAATTAAAAATATGTTGCATATGTTAAATATTTATGATATTAATTTCATAAATAGATTTATGAAATTATAATATATATTTTTGTTACTCTTATCACACATAAAAAAGTAACAATATAGATCTTGGACGTGTGGGTTACCGCATCATCGGCATGATGTGATTCCTTTTACATCAAAAAATTCTATATATAAGGATATATGAATAAATAAAATTTTATTTGAGATATAATTGTCATTACGGTAATAAATAATGTTAATTACCATCTTTATATAATAATCATTGAAAATTTATAATGTTATTAATGTGTACGCATGACATATCATCTCCATGATTGTATCATTGGTTCATTTTTCATATCCATCAATCATGATTGGTTTAAAAAATATAATTTTTCTATAAATAATATAATTATTTTATTATTATTATTCGAGATATGTTTATGTTATATACCCATTTACTATAGTCATCCTTCCAAAGTCTTTTTTCACACCCAATGAAAATTATGTCAATACACCTAATGTAAACGTAACTGTTTATATAATTTTACAAAAAATTATAACAATGAAATTAATTATAATAATAAAATTGAAATAGGTTTTCAGCCACACAAATAGTTAAAAAAATTTCTTATTCAACAAGATGAATACACAAATGAAAATCTAGCCTCAAGGTATGAGATTTCATCTCAATTAAAATTCCAATTATACTTATTTGTTGATATAAACCAATTCACTTTTATATGGAGTATATACATCACTTAGAAATTAATATTGTAAATATAATTGTTATCATGATATTTTTAGTTTCATTTAATGTTATAAATTCATGGGGATTATGATTCAAATGATTCAATGTGCTATGCGACACTTCAGAATGTTTAAATATTATTTTTCCTCAAGAAATTTTTAATGATCATTCAATGGTATTTCCAGTCATCAAAATTTAAAAACCATTATTTTTACTTATCCTCCGCTAAGAATGTATTTATAAACCCTTATTATTTATTCAATATGGATATTTTATTATAAGGAATATTGTTTCTTTATTAAATAGATTAACCAATATGAGGAATTCTTTGGACATACAGTGATGGGTGAGGACCAAACATAATATGGCCCCTCAATGCATCGAGATATTCTCATGAGAAAAATAAGTTGGCCAAATTAAATAGGTTTATACCTATAGTTTTAAATATTGTGAGTATAGATCTTGAAAATAGATTTTTTTCATGTCTTTGAGACATAATATACAAAAATTTAAAATTTCATTCATAGATATTTATGTTATCATTATTACTATCCATGAGGTTCTCATATGATAAATTCTATGGATTTATTTTATAACCTGTTTATTGATTAAATTTTATGTTTCTTAGTATATTACCTTTTATATTTATTATGCCTTTTATAGTTATATTAATTTCATGTTTTATCAGTTATTTGCTTTGCCATGTTGATTCATTCCCACCAAATAATTATTCCTTCCATTTTTTACCCTTACTAAGCATCAAATATCATTCTTATTTTATTTAATTTACCCAATATGTGAGAAATAATTCATTGTATAAGCTTTCAAGGATTCAATTAAATTCATTTTTTTATTTACTATGTTTTATTTTCTATTTACAAAAATAATATGAGTATCATGTATATAATTTTTCCTTACAAAACATGTAAATTATTTGGTCCTTTGAGATTTGATTCTTTTTTAATAATTCTAATGTAGTAATTTAATTTAATGGATATGGGTTTTTGGGGTTGGGGAATTACCATTAGTATAAATGGTCGTTTGGAAACAAACATGTAAATTATATTTAGAAAACATAGATTAGGGAACAAAACCCTAAGATAGAATTTGAAAATAAGTATAAAATATCATCTTATAATTTTGGTAAGCTACACATTATGTGGGTATTTTTAGAAATAAATCAAGGTATAGGAACTAAAATATGACATGGTTCATGAATATATGTACCTAAGGGTACCAACACTGACTTAGATGCATCAGGATTGACTCGAGCATAACCTGGTACATGACAATTGTCCTTATGACACAACTGGTCTGAAACTCCTAGTGGATATGCTTAAGATAATTTTAATTTTATATACCAACCATTATGATTTATTTACATGTAAATATTTCATCAAAGAAACCATTTTTTATGATTCTAAAATTTATCATGTACAAATTTTTAATTTATAATGGTTTTTATACCATATTTGATGTTCGAAATTTTATAAAATAATCCAGTATTTTACATTTTTTATAAATGGTGTCTAGAAGGAATTATGGTATCAATAATCATGGAAAATGTGGAAGTGTCCCAATTAAGAAAGATGATATAACTTTTATTGGAACTGAGAATGATATATATTTAATAGGGAAATATAATTAGGTTATGAAACATAACTGTTCCCAGTTGGACAACATTTTCAGTAATGAGATTCCATGATATTGGGTATCTTTATGTGACAGGGTCCCCTATAATTACGGGGACTACTTATCCAATGGTGTATGAGAAATGGATTAGGTATTTGGATAATATATTTATGGTATCTGGATGTAGTGAAAATTAGAAGGATATAATTTCAGTGTATTGTCCTAATGGAGATGCGGATCAATAGTGATCATTGATCAAGAATAATATAGAGGATTAAAAAATAGAACTCAGGGAATTGGAATCATTTATGTACAAGTTATTTTCATATTATTTCCACATGTGGAAAAAAGAGGATGAATAAAAAGTGTTTTAGTTTCAAGAAAAAGGATAATTAAAGTGTTCCATAGTATATAGCTTCCTTTACCAGGTTAGCAAGGTATGATAAAATATTTATATAAAAATAGGAATGGATTATTCATTACTTTCTAAAGGGATTAATCCACGTCTGTTATTTTAATTAGTTTGTCAAAACATTTATTCAAATGGTGACATAGTTTTACGTATTTTAAAGATAATGAAATAATTTTCTAACTATTCTCGATTCAAAGGGAAGAAAGAGAAGAAATTAAAGGAAGAAAAAATTATAAAAAAATGGGAAAGGGAAATGAGTATTTTTCACATCTGATAACTATGGAAAGAATAATCTCGGTGAGTGTTTTAAAGAATTGGGATTCTATTTTAAGTGCCAATAAATGGATCACCATGAAAAAGTATGCAAATGGAATAAAGAAACATTGTCATTCAATGTCACAATTTAAATGAGATGGGGATTTATTCAAATGAATTCCCAAAGTATCAATGGAATCAATCATAAAATAAGCTTACGGATCAAGGTCATACCTGTGTTATTGATAAAAATGAAGTGGAATGATTTATTATCTAATTTTTCTGGATACTTGAATAATTTTGAAATTTTTTTTAATGATTTCCTAGTTATAAGTATTATGGAATTTATTAGGATTTTACTATAATAATTCTTTTATCAATGATTTTAAATCATGTGTTTATTGGTACTAATAACCAAGAAAAGTGATTCTGTAGCAGGTTTTATATTTTGTAAAACATAGGGATGAGGGAAAGATAACCTTGAAGATGTTCCCGATGTTGATACAATTATGATTTGATAAATTGTTTATTGATATGGATAACGTAAATTTGATACTAATAACTACCATGTAAATGATTTTAAATTTTTGGATCTTAATCTTTTGTAATGGTTTACCATTTATGAAATGGTTTAATATGAACTATGGATGAGGTTTTAGAGATTATTTTATTAATTCACCATGTAATGAAACATGTCCTATGAAAAAAAGTAAAAATAATTCATGTAATAAGAAATTTATAGTATTGTGCTTATATAAATGTATCATGTTTGTATATTTAATTATTTTCTTAGAGAGTGAATAATTTCCTCAACTAATGGAAAGTGGTCTTTAAAATAAAAATGTTGTTCTATAATTCTCATTTCTAATGATATCAATTTCATTTAATCACACCTATATTATATGGTTTTGTAGTAAAAATATATTCAGAACATGATTTATGTGACTATCCCTCAGAACATGGTAGTAAGAATTCTCTTCTATATCTATGTTTTCACTAATGTTCTTCTATTTTAAAGACTAGTTTTGTAAAGACATTCAAATTTTATTTTCCCTTTTATTAATAATATGTGTTAGGGACCCTATTTACAATGTTGTTTTTCAATAAAAGTGTTTTAAAATATCAAACTATTTTTTTGAGATCAAGTTAAAATTTAGAGGATGTAATTTAATGAATGTGGTGAGAGTGTAACACCTCAAAATTCAAAAGTAAGAACATTTTATTTAATATCATATATTACATAGAACACCAATTGTTAAAAAGTATATAACTTCCTAAGACTTTAATTTATATTAAATATTTTAAATAAATCCATTCTATATCTTCTAATTCATGTAATACTAAGTTAGCTTGTGTTACATGCAAGAATGACTTTGTTTGGTAGTTGGCGTTACATGCAACATCGTATTTTTACCAATCAATAAAATATTAGTAATATATTATCATGTAATAAGATACAACCAAGGAAATAAATTGATGGATATAAATAAGAATATATATTTTATGAAAATATATAGTTGAATTCATTAGTTACAAATTAATTCGAAATGAATTTATGAACTAATTGAATATAAATGGAATATTCTTAAAAAATATTTTAATTCTTAGAAAGGTGTTTTATGATAATAAATTAAATTTATTATAATTACAAAGTTCTATTAATTAAATGTATATAATATATATTACATTAATTTTTTTTACTTTCAACCAATATATTTGAAAAGAAAAAGATAATTACATATCAAATATTACACATAAAAACCTATATTTTATAAATGCAATGTTTCTTTAGTTTAATGGAAAAACTATTATAAATATAATTTTTGACACTTTTAAATATTATATGTTTCAAATTAAAATTAATTTATGAGATAGAAACATAAAAATCAGGTTAGGGTGATTTTTTGTCATTTTTCTGTGATGTTTCATTTTGATGAATATAGAAAAAAATAAAAAATGTTAATTAAAAAAATATTTTTCACCTAATTTATTTTTAAGGTTAAATTATATTACATTTTGAAAAAAAACTTAATTAGATAATTTTTATTTATTAATATAATGTAGTTTATTGGATTCAATTTCAAATTGGAATTGGACATAAAATCTTAGCAAAGGTATGCACATTTTTACTTTAAAAACCATCATTATTGTCACATCTATGAGATTAAATTTAAATTAATTTATGCCACATATCTTTTAAGAGTTTAGAAAAATGTATTCAATAGATAGAATAAACATAATTTATATTAATTAATAACATAAAATTAGTTTTCTACAAAAATTATTAGTGAATGTAATTACAATTAATTACAACAAAAATGGGTAAAATTACCATTACGGGGGAATAAACCTTAAAATTAAGGTCCAAAATGATCATGGAACATGTCAAAAATTTCATTTAGGTTCATAATTATACCCTAAATTCCGTGTTATATAATTTTTTCCATTATTGGAGCCACATTGTAAGAGAAAAACTAGCGTGGAATCACCTTTTCCATAATTTACAGGAATGCCATTCCTCCCCCACTATTAAAAAGTTACTCAGCCTGCTACTTATTCACACCTATAATTCCATTTTTCATGCACATAAACTACTAAAACAAACTAACAACACCCCTAACATCATTTTATGAGACTTATTTGTTCATAAATACATCCAAGGATACCCTTTGGATAAAAAAATGTGTTCCCCAAAGAAGAAGTAATATACTCCCTTATGCTCTTTTATTTTATTTACATTCCCTCCCACTAAAATTTTATTATTACAAGATTAAATAATAAAATAAGTATAATAAATATAATTAGATATTTTTATATTTATATTGAAATGAACACATACACCGAATTCCGTCAAATAGGTAATGAACTTATCATCCGTGTGTCCACTAACTACCACTTCAGGAAACGATGTCTTTCATTTTTTCATTACCACCTATCATGGTTAGTAATTATAATATAAATTATATTTATACATTATATATATAATATTTATTTTTTATTTTTTATATATAACATGCCTTTATACTTTTCATGTTGTGGGCATATGATAACATCCTTTGTGGGATTGTGGAATACCGCCTCCTCAAAGAGATTGATTTGTTCATGTGATACATAGAATGTACAAAATATGGTTTTAAAAATACATATGTCAAATAAATGAAATAAATATGTTATTAATGAAATAATCACTCATGTGTAAATACAAAAATCATTATCTTTATTTCCCTTTTTAGGCACAAAAAGTGGTAACATCGGTGAGGACATGTGGATTTATGCATCCTCGACACATTGTGATTCCTATTACATCATATGAATTATATATATAAGTAAATACAATTATATAAAATGGTATATATGATATAATTATTGTTTTTTTTAAAATTTAATGTTACTTAATTTTTATCGATAATAGTCATTGAAAATGGGTAAGGTACTCATGCGTACATACAACCTACTATCTCCATGATTGTAGCATTGGTACATTATACAAAATCATCATTAATCATTGGATTTTAAAGTATAAATGATGTATATATATGATTATTATGTTATTATTTATATTATGGATGTTTTTATTTAGTTACACCTTTGAGCATAATCGACCTACCAAATTCGTTTTTTACAGACGAACAGAATTTGGCTATAACACCCGATGGAAAATTAATTTTTTATCTAGTTGCATAGAAAGTTATAAAAAGTAATGAAAATTTAATAATAAACCTGAAAAATTATATGAATAAATTAGAAAATTACTATATGTTTATTATTTAAAACGATAGAGAAAAAATTGACAATTCATATTGAAGGTATGTGATTTCATCTCAATTTACATTCCATTGAGACTTATTTGTTGTTATACACCAATTCACATTTTTATGCTGCATATAATACCCTTTAAATTATAATTTAGAAAATCTAAATATTCTAATGAAATTAAATTTTTTATTGTTATTTATTAATAGGAATTATGATTCAAATGTTTTAGGGTAGTATGGGACACTTAAGAATATTTAATGATTAATTTTCCACAACAATGTTTTGATGATCATTCAAATGTGTTTCCATTAATCAACATAAACAACCATAGTTTATAATTATCATCCCATGATTTATTATTGATAAATCATTATTATTTATTCAATGTGGATATTTCATGATAATTAATATTTTTTATTAATTAAATCAATTACTCGATAAGAGGAATGCTTTGTACATAAAGTGACTTGTGATGCCCGGATTTTATATAGCCTTCAATGCATGATAGGTTATCATTAGACAATTAATTTTTCTAAATTAAAAACGTTTCTACCTATATTCTAAAACTATCTAGAGGATATATTATGATAGTATAGGTTTTCATGTGCTGAGACATGAATTATTATAATTAATCATTTTATTCATAAATATTTCATTTATCATTATCATTGTCAATGAGTTTTTTGTATCATAAACTCTATAGATATGCTTCATTTATAGTTTACTAATTAAGTGGGATTTTTTTCTATTTTTTACCATGATGTTGTTTTATTATTTATTTTGTTATTTGAATGTCATGTGTTATTATTTGTTTACCTTTCTCTGTTAATTTATTATTATTAATTCAAAATTTCTTCCACTTTAGATACCCTCACAGGGAATTTGAGCCAACACTTATTTTATTTCCATTCCCTAGCTTATGAGGATGAAATATTTCAACATGATTTAAAGGATGTAGTTCATTTAATTTTATTATGAACATGTTTTATTTTCTATTTAAAATATTAATATGTTTCTAGTGTAAGTTAATGACATATTTAGAGACATAATAAAGGAGGTTTAATCAAGTTCAACAAAACAATTAGTGTGAGTTATGGGATTTTGTCTCAATTTACATTCCATTAAAACATATCTATTACTGTGAACCAATTCACTTTTATGTTGTATATATACTACCCATTTGACATGTAAAATCATTATTTATAAGTAATTCAATTTTTTTATGTTTCAATTTGAATAGTATCAATAAAGGGGAATTGAATTGAAAATTAAAATGTGGTATAATTTGTTTTACAATATCACTTTCTTTTGTGAGTGTTAACTTACTCATGGAACAATCATAATCTTATAATAATTATTCATTGTAAATTAAATTTAAATTAAATATTCATAAACTTTTATAATTTATTTTATTATTATTTAAACCATGTACAATTTGTACATATGGTGTTTACTTTGATAGTTACTTGATTAGCTTTCCAAATATTGATAAATTGGTCCCTATTACCCAATATGACTATTTAATAACAATGTACATTATTCATGAATTAATTAAATTTTTATATATATGGGGATTTATTGGGACATTCATATATATTTGGGGACCGACGATAGATAATCTCTTTATGGAATGACTGGTATTATGGGAAAAATTAGTTAAAAAAACTAGATGAGTATTTACTTAGTAGTTGTAAATCATTTGGCCTAACCAGATTGATTTGAATCTTCTAGTTTTGAATTATCATTATGGTTGATCTTGATGGTAGATGTATCATGTTCCTGATACATGATCCATAATAATTATTAATTTATTTCACTCATAGTGGACTTATTATTATCCATTATATTTTTTCAAGAATATTATGTCTGGATGCATTTCATTCTTATTTATTGATTAAATGGAATGTGTTTTCAATTTTTACCATTCTATATTGATTTTTCTTATTTGATCTTGATTTCTTCTGATGTACATTACCCTAATAAAGAATTTTATCTCACCCTTATCTTGATTCCTTTCCCTATAAAATTAATAATAATTCAGGGAATGAGTTCAAAGACGCCATGTGCTATCCATTTAAATGTTTTTTATTTTATATCCCTATTCAGAAAGGGTATCATATATGTATTTTGTCATAAAAAATATTTAACTGATCAATATTTCTATATGAAACCCTTTCTTATTTATGAAAATGTAATAATGTAGACAATAGTTCTGGGTTACTGGAATCAGGGTCACCATAATGAAAATCAATAGAGGGGTTAACACTTATTACTAAATATATCTTCATGAAATAGATTATTTTAAATGATAAAATTATATACTAATAAAAATTATTATAAATATTTAAAATTTTGTAATAATAATCACTAATATTCCCAAAATAACTCAATACTAATTTTATCATGAAAACCCCAGAATTGATAGCACCAACTATGTTTTACATTAAACATATTTATTTAAAAAATGAAATAGTAAAATAACATCCTCATACTAAAAACATATAATATATTAATCTAATATGTATATGACTATTTTATAAGAAGAAAACATTGAAATAATTGGGGACTAAATTTTATAATTTTTCATTCCATTTAATCAAGAACAAGATCCTCCCACTAGAGTAGCTACCCATGAGAAGGTGAATACTTGATAACTGATCAAGATGTAGGATAAAAATAATGAACAATATAATGATATAAATAAATACCTATATATATTTACCAAAATAGTATATTTGAACATCATCACAAACATATTTCCAAAAAATATATCCCTATTATATCTCATTAACAAAGTTTTTTCAGGGTTTCCATTTTCCATATGTCAATGAAAACACATATATTAAATTAATACACAATGAAGGAATGAAAATTCAATAAAAATTGAATTATCATCCTTGGAATGTTTCTCATTAGTATAGAGATTCCTATACCAAGGAATTTTTGATTTTATAATTAAAATCCACAACACTAGATTATATATCAATAAAATTATATATTTTAATCCATCTTATATACATTAATTTGATCTTATAATACTATAAATCCATATTTCGTAAGGTAGGTTTCCTTCCAATATACCTTGAATAAATTAAATATCATGTGATGAAGAACAAAAGAGTTTATAGAAACTCACATGACATACATGTATATTTGGGACATGCATATTTTTCATGACACCAATATATCTTTTTTGATGGAACCTTAATAATAATATAATATATACTTAATATTGTGATGATTTGGAACCTCCATTGTGAAAAATAATATATCAATTGATTAAATTTTTCATCGCTGATAAATTCATCCTTCGAAAATTCTGATGTTTGATATTCCAAAATAATGAATATAATTCTAGTGAGTTTGATGGAATTACTGCATACTAACTGGTATGCCATTATTCTGACTAGTATACCATAGTGCTGATTAGAACTGCACCATACCGATTCGAAGACCACCATACCTACTATCATGACACACTGCAGACTAATATTCCACTATGTAAAATCATTTTAAATTATATAAATTCCCAAAAACTCCCATGGATATATATTTATCTATATAATTGGAAAGGAACTGAAATTATAAAAATTATAGAATATCATTATAATGAATAGTTAGATATAATATTTTTTGTTAAGAAATAACATATTATGTTCATACTGAATAATAAAATGTATAAAAAACTCCAACCTCGATATGATTATTTATTCATCATACAAGAAGAATAATGAATTTAATGTAAGATATATTAGGGTAACCATTCTCCATTAATAGATATAATGAATTCTCCTAGTTCATCTTTCTTAGTAACCCGAGCTAATCTTATATAAGGATAAAAGAATGTTCTTAATATCTGTGGCCTAGAGATAGGAATGGAGTTAATCAATTCATACAATATGAAACTGATTTCACTTGAATAGGAATATAAACCACATAATATAATATAATCTGGAATCCTACATGTGGTATGTTTTTTATGAATAATTATGAAATATGAGAAAAAAATTTCTTATATGTCTAAAAAAATATAGAATATGATGATAGAATCCAAAATAAAGATATGAACATAACATCCTAGACCAATAATAAAGTGAGATACTATAAATAAATATCACAAAAGTGATAGAAATAAAGATAAGTATAAGGCTTCCAATGAATATATACTTCTCCAAATTAACCAAAAGGTCTTAAAATTACACACAAACCATATCCTTAGTAATAATGGTAACCACATGGTCATCATATCATCAAAAGAAGAAAAAAATTGAAGGTACAATTCCTAAGTAAATAGATATATTATTTTTATCATACATAATAATCCTTACCAAAAACATGGCTTGTGTATTTTGGGTTTTGACAATTACACAAATAACTTAGTTGCTAAAACCTAACCTAAGAGCAGGTTATCACCTAACATCAGGAAAAACCAACCATATTCCTATCAGTACCGACTAGTGGAAATGGAATAATAATGATATGGGGAGACAATTCCTTTAAAATAATAATTATCCTCTGATTCCTAGGCCTACAAAAAATTCGACACGATGAGTCTGCTTTATTGAAACATCCAAACCTAATTAAACATTAGAAGGGAACTAAGAGGTCCCTTGTAGTAAAAAATAAGAATGTAATAAAAAAATTATATATGATGTGTAAACTAAAAAACAGTATTTAACGAGATACACATCTTGTGAATCATCATTATAAATCTATGAAATACCCATTGGTTGATACTTGCACAGAAATTTAATTATACGTAAAAAATAGCCAATAGAATAACTCACATTACATCCTTCTGAATCTGTAACCACCAAAACCTAATAAACCCCAAAACATGGGTCCATCATCAAATGATTCATTTATGTGATATAAAATGTAAAGGTCTACCCATGAAAATCTAATCTCATGTCATGTACCTGAGAAGGTGGTACGTCAAACGACTTAGTAGAAATCTATAATTCCGGAACATAATTTATGTTATTGTGATCTAATGTTTTTTCATGAAATATATATAAGGTTTTCTGTTAATCTCATTCAACATAATGACCTTGGAAATTAAAAAAACTAACATATAATAAATCACAGTAGGTTTTAGTGTGCTAACTAGTTAACCACAATATTTTTCCTCTTATGATTCATCCATTTTTGATGTCGTGTTTATCATAGTTATATAATAAGAAATATCTTAAGGAAATTAATAAAAATATTTATCTCTATGAAATTAAGAAACCAATTATAGAATGGAACAAATAAGATAGACTTGGTATACATAGAATCCATCATGTTGAAAAACAAATATTTGGAGGGTATCGTGATAACCAACCACTTGAACATGTAAAACCATCAACATGGGGAAAGGTTACATGGCCATGTTTCATAGTTATTGTTTAACATATAAAAAGGGTTATCTGGGGGGATTCTCAATATCTAACATATCACATGATCTGAACTACCCTAACATGTGATTGTTATGACATATAATTGTGTATCAAGAACCTTTAAACCATGATTTCAGAGGAGGGTACCACAATATCAATCCTCTCATGGAAGATGAACTTCTCAAGTAGATACCATGGCATGACTTAAATATTCCTTCACCAGGAAGTCAAAAAAGTTAATTACAAACCACCGATCATATAGTGTGATATAATAAAGGGATATCAATAGATAACATCTCACAATGGAAAAATCATACCCCTTGGTGTAGGTCCCATGGAATAAGTTGAATTACCCCATCACTAGGTGGGTACCATGGATAATCAAGCTTATAGAATGTTAAAAACATTAGATAATATGAGGTATTTGAGATAAACAACCTCTCACATAGGTTGATCAACTCCTCGTCATGATACAAAGTATACAACCACTAGGTATGTCCAATGGATAATCACATTAGCTCTATAAACACACTTTATAACTCATGACTATTCATATATACACTACATATAAATTGATGATAATATTTAATTATACAGTGTAAAAAATATTACATTATCCCCACAACAAATCCAAGGTATAAAAGAACCACAAATAATACCCTTATATAATTTTGTACCAAACACTCATGGTTATTGACATAAACATTATACATATAACCTATCTCATCACAATATAATGGTTTACCATTCAGAACTACCTTCAAGACCCTTAGGACTCCTAATAGAGAACCATTCTTGAATAACACACTATATAACTACTATATTATTCATAACATCCTTAACTCTCTATATAGTTTTAAGACCATTTATATTAGACCCATCCCATTCTATCCATATCTACCCCTAAGGGGTTGATAACACCAATTCAGATAAACTTGTTAACTTAGATTCTAAAAGCATAACCTTATTAGGAAAAAACATGCACCCAAATTCATAATATTCAAACGAACAACATATAAATTCCATAAAATGAAAATAGATTAGTATAAAATCATGATACACCATCAAAAAATAATATAGTTGGAAATCATAATCATTCATCCGAACATGTATATAAGATTTAGAGAAAAGGTCCCTTCATACACTAGGATGAGAAAATGAAACCAATTCTCAAACAAGCCCTTCTACAATTCCATTAAAAAAACTGAAATAATATTTATCATATTTCTTTAAAAAAATATTTACATGATATAAATATTCATTTTAGGATATTATTTAATATAACTATAAAAATTTCTTTAGAAAACCCAAAAACTATTTTGAAAAATAATTTCAAAACCATTACCTTAAATCATCCCATTCATTATAAAATTTGATATTAAAAAAATTCCATAAGAAATAAATTCTTTTATAAAAAGAATAATTTTAAATTCATGTAAAAAATAAATCCAATTTACCTTGAGAAATCAACTCAGGCCCGCAAAAAACGCTAAATTATAAAATCGATTATAATTCAACCAAGGCTCCACCAATGAACTATTTAGTGATATATTTGTTCCTTGTGGAGTCTTAGGTAGAAATAATCTCATCCCAATTCATCAGGATAAATCATAAAAATCATGAAACATTTAAACAATAAACATATTGATAGAATACATGCACAAAATCACCAAATGGGAATAAGAAACATAATTTTAAGGGCCACAAACATCATTTAGCGTTAAAAAGTATGAACTTATAAAAAATTCATAGCCATTATGGATTTAATAATATTAAATTATATAATTTGAAAAATCAATAATTTATGGCACAGCTAGAAAAAACCAAGAAAATTGTGGCTGAAACCAAAAACAAACATCTAATAACAACTTTCATTACCCATGAAAACAGTAGAAAATGAATGGTGTGGTGATCTTTAAAAAAACTATGAATGTATCCATTAGGATTTAAGAGAGTAAAAAGAGAAAGAATTATGGAGTATTCACTATTTTTTGGAAAAAACATCTAAATCCACATCTAATTTATCATTTTAATTAATTAATTAATCATTTTAAAAATTTTGGAAACAACTATTCTAATTTAATTTTTGAAAACCACATGAACCTAACTTAAGGACCTTCTTTTTTGGGAACACTTGGATATTTCCCCTAAGAAACCTTTTGTATCATTGTGGATTCCCACAGTTTATAATTTTTCAAACCAAGGGGAAAACCCTTACATATCTCCCATTGATGACCCTTACATTTCCACACATAGCATTGGAAATGACCCTTACATATCTCTATTTTCATTTTAAAAAACCTTACATATCATTATTTACAGTAGAAATCCCCTAATGCATCCCACTGTAGGTATAAGGCATAGTAAAATTCCCCTACCCAAATATACTTAAATATATCCCATTAGTCATAAAAATAACCATTACATAATTTCTAAAAAGTTCTTTACAAATGATAGGGTCTTCCCATACACTAACCATTCCTATAATGTAACACCCCGAGATTTTATGAAAAATTTTGTTTTTAATTTCATTTATGTCTTTTGTCGTACGCTACACAAAAAGGAGCTTTCACTACACGCATCCTTGACTTGGCTTTATTTACACGCAATCACGACCTTCCACGATAGCGTGTGTTGTACGCAATATCGAGTTTCACTAAACAATGATATGTTATTAAAATATTATATAAACTAGCTGTAATGAATATTAATACCCACTTTTTGAAATTTCATAAATTTTATCTTTCAAAATGGACTTCATTTTTGGATTCGGAATATCGAAATTAGCCTAGGATGAATTTTTGGTATTTTTCTGAAAACTTTCAATTTTTGATGAATAGTGAAAACACTAGGTTACTATTTAAAAACTGACTTTTTATTTAAATAATTATTTATATTATTTAAATTTTTTTTTGGTTAAAATTTATACATATCACCTATATAAGTTCTATGTAATTCATTGGAGTCATTTTATAATAATTTTAGATATATAAAAAATTTATTGAACTTTTCACCATCTTTTACCCACCTCCTAGGAGAATTTTGAAATTCACATAAAACTTAATTTTACCGCTTTTGTGAGTGGAATTCCTAAAATCCTAGAGACATGGTTAATATCAAGTGCTAAAATGTGGTTCAATGAGATTAAAATAATTTTCGGTGAATATTAACTTTTTACTTTTATTTTCCACGGTAAAAAGTAAATAGGGTGATTAAGGGTAAAAATGATATTATTATTACCATAACACAGGTCCTAATTCTATTTGATAAGTGTAATTAGACCAAAAACAACCTTAGGAATAACATATGACCATTTAGGTCTACTTGGAATAGATTAGGACATTTATTATTAATTTATTTAAGGAAGGGTTAAAATAGTAAAAATCAATGTTTAATAACTAAATAATTTTTAATATAGGGTTATACAGAAGATAAATTCAACTATAAATATTCATTAGAAATATAAAGATATTTCATACCTAATGGTATTTTATTTATAATTTTTAGACATTAAATAATTTATGATATTTATGACACAATGGTGATGCAGTAATTACCTAAATAATGAAATATTAAAATAATTGATATTATAAATACCTAAATAAATGTAATTTGAGACTTTTTATGAATTAAAATACATTTATTGGTTAATATTACATGTTTTTATTTATCTAATTAAATTTTTTCTAACTAATCGTTCTTTTATGATTTTCACAAAAATTAATTACCAAATAGTGTCAAAATTGACATAAAAAAGTTTTTAAAACAAATATTATATTATTAATTGTTATTTTGTTCCTAAATATCTAAGGTTCGGCCAAATGAATTAGATAAGGTTATATATATTAATAATAAACAACTTGGGGTTCTTTTGGCTTGTTATAGTATGTTTATTAACCTTATAGTGTAAGAAAACAAGGAGACATGGTAAAAGTTAAATTATTTAGCATAGAGTTAAATCTAAATGATAAGGTTAAAATCGTAACATAAACTTGTCTAAAATATATTGGTTGAGATTAGTTCGACAATACCCACTTTATCTTCTAAATAAATCAATTTGGAGATATTATAAACCAAATATGACTTTATTATAATATAATATTTTAAGTTTTTCCAAAGGTGCCCCTATCCTCCCTTATAAAAGGGCACCCCTTCCCTCTTCTATTGACACCCTTTTGAGCATTCAAGCTCTGAAAAACCCTGACCATTTCTCTTCGCCACTTCCCTACCAACATTCTGGAGGTTCTGGTCTTCTCAAAAGACCAACTCTACTTACTTAAGAGAAGGCTTAAAGAAGATGTGTCGAAGAAGAGGTAATCTCTTCTTCTAATTCTCTCAAGTTTCATTCTTCTACTACTTATTCTTCTTTATTTGTCTCATTATAAAGTAATAACATAAGTATTAATTGTATACTGATATGTTATTATAAATATTAAACAACCTTATTTCACCTTCTATCCATCCTACGGAAAATGAAATCACCGCGTGTGCGTACGTACGGAATACCGTCTCCACGCGGTGGTGTAATATGTTTTTACACCACCACATTAAAGGGATGGGTATAATGGTGTAGTGAATAACTATATATGATTATTTTAAATTTATATTGATTCTAAAATATTATACATACACTTCAATACAATTCCACAATCCTGGGAATGATATCATTGCTCGTGCGTACGTACGGACTACTGTCTCCATGGCGCGATGAGATTCGTTCTCCATGTTAACCATTCATGAATGATTATAAAGTATATATAATGAATAATAATGAAATATATGACATAATAATGATACTTTATTTATGTATATATATATTTATTTCATCTACTTAATTCTATTCAATTCAATAAGGAAATGAAAACAGCGTTCTTGCGTACGTACTGCCTATCGTCTCCATGAACGGTGTATTTCATTCCATTTATCGATCTATCATATATATATGTATATGCGGAATATATATTATATATAAATCATGTTTTACATTATGGAATTATTTAAATCAGTATATAAGTAATAATATCAAGAACAAAAAGTTGAAATACATACGATAAATGAAACGATTTTACCCAAAATGTTGCTTTAACATTGATTTTACAAAAGAACGGGTAATATAAAGTCATAAGTGAACCATATATGATATCATAACATTGAATATGATTCTGTAATAAGTCAATGACATTATTTAAATCATTATACAGGAGGTTAGGAAAATTAAAAAGCTTATCGGACCTAAGGTAAGGGAAAATTTCACAATCTCAATTTTTATCCGAGATTGTTTATACTTCGATATTCACTTGGGCATATTTATCATCCACATCCATGTTTCTTCAATGTGTAATATTTTTTCTATCTTAATACAATTTTTTAAGTCAATTTTAACTATTGGGGATTTTTTCGTAAAGATATGAAAGGAATCTTATATCGTTTTCAGTACGAGGTTCTTTTTTACTTTTCAGCAAAAGTACGAGAAGAATGTTTTTTTTAACTTATACAGCATGAAATAATTTATATGGTTTTATAAAGCCTTATTATCATGAAGCATGCTCCAAAATATTTCATGACTATTTTCAACAAAATCTCTTTCTTTTAAAATTTCATGATGTTTTGTGAAAAGAAATTCATTTTGAAGAAGAATTGATATTTTCCTCAAGAATTCATTTCAAGTGTTTTATCAAACTATTTTCCATCTAAAATGACATTATATAATATGTTTATATTTCAAGAATAATGTCTCCATTATATAAATTTTTTTATTCTTGTTATTATGAAATGATATACATTTGTTTTATATGGATTACGTTATGATGGGATGATGTTTATGAAACCCATTTTATTCTTTGGTTTATGATGAATGATTTATGTTTATTTTGATGCAAAATAAAGAATGATTTTATTATGAGATGGGTGGGACCTATATATTCCTCCAATTCATTGGGTAAATATTTATATCTCATGATATAGACATGGCTAGAATGGTAAGTTAATTCGGTTCAGTAATACAGGACTGGAACGAGGAGTGAACTCGATTTAGAAAGGGACTTTGTCCTCAAATATGGTCTTGGCAGCATTGCCTTGGCTACTATGGAAATCAAATCATGTTCTTAATGGTTTCCACAATTACATGTTTTATTCCCATTCTATTTTATCATGATTAATGTTTCTTTATGATCTATTCCTTACGTACTGCCATGTTTTACGTCATTGCTCAATATTTTGATGTTTAAATTTTATGTTCATGTTTTGAAGTTCAAATGTATACAGTTTGTTTTATTTTCTCCATGCTTAACCTTACTGAGCATTTGAGCTCACCCTTTATATGTTTTCTTTTCCCCAAGATTTAAATAAAAGTTTTCGGTAAGAAAACAAAAAGGGGAAGATCATTATAGGAGATCATGACGATCTTTCAACATGATTATAAGTTTATATTCCAAGTTTCCAAAGACACTAAACTATTACGGGCCTTGAGTGTTTGTTTTTGTTATGTATTATGTATTTTGCAAAAGTAATGTAATGTCCATGTACGTCAAGCTTTGGGTCTCTACAGTTGGTATCAAAGTAATGGTTTAGTCAACCTTTGGAAACTAGGATGCAAAAACTTTAGTGAGATCCCTAGAGATATTTATAAGGTATGTCTAGGTATGTCCCTAAGGTTTAGTATAACTATAGGTTACAATACTATAATTATGTTGATGATCATGAATAACCTAGGGTGAACCTAAGGTGTCCTGGATTAAAGAATGTGTGATAAGTTAGATATCCCATAAGTGACTTTTAATGATTACGTGGTTCTTTGTTAATAGAATTATTTCTTACACTATGGTTTCTGGTTTTAGTCAATGGAGGGAACAAGGAGGAATTCAATTAACGTTGATTCCGATGGATAAATTGGTGACTGTGATTAACAAAATTGTGTAATGCCTAGAGAGAAGGATATTGTGATTATGATGAATCAGTCATCACGATATATGATTAACAAGGTGAACTTTGATGGTATTCTTAATTCATCAAATAAGAGGAAGATAGAATTTTATGCATGTTCGTATGGTGAGGAGAATAGAGAAAGGATGATTGAGATTTCTAAAGAAGGGAAGAAGAACCTCTAGGAATACCTCAAATGGAGGGAAAGATGTTATTGTGTGGAGAAAAGGGTCATAGAGTGACAGACTGTTATGGAGTTCAATGTCTTATTTGTGGAGAACATGGGCATTACCCAACTCAATGCCCTGACCTAAGAGGTTACTTCTAAATCAAGGAAGGACTTATTCCATGACAATCATTGAAGAGGATGGATTGAAGTGGTTATGTAATGGTATTCAAGAATAATGTTGTTGAGGTACTTTTATGGTGTATTGGAATATTTTTTATTAGTCTATTGTGGTTTTCAATAATTTTATGGTACCGGTAACCATGAAAAGTGATTCAAATTTTTTGGAAAGCAGACGATATGCGCTTAATGAAGGGATAAAAAGAAAATGAAATTTTTCATAGTATTCATGAGCTCATGACTGATATAAGGACAAAGTGATATCATGGTTTGAGTATATAGAAAGTTTGGGATTTTGGTATGTAGAAAGAGTTAACTTTTGACAGCACTCATGTTTTCACTAAGGTTCTATGGTAATTCATGTTTCAGAAGAATACATGATTAAGGTATTCACATGTTTGGAATGTGACCAACAAGAAATATCATATGATATATGGGGTATAAATGATGGTATTCATGTTATTATTATGTGACTTTTCAAGTAATAGTTTTCTTTATACTATGAGATTAGACATATGTATTTTGTATAAGCCTAAATATTGGAATCAATTAATTTAGACATCACATAGTATTGTTTAAGGCTAGAACTTTTTGTTATGTTATAATAGTATAGTTTTAGAAAAAGGACAACCCATAGGATGGGCGACAACCCGTCGCGTCGGAAAAGGTTGTGGGAATCGAACCCACAACTGAAGTGCGACAGGCCTTTATCGCCTACCACTGGCCTACAGGAAGTCCCTGGTTAGTAAAAACAAGTTTTGTTATATTAATCGGTATGATATATGAATTATAAGTCCATTTTTGGAGCCATATACGATTAATCTCACCATAGATGAACTTATATATATATATATATATTTTGCTAACCTTATGATTGAGATATATGGAATGACCTATCATTCTATCGCATGATCTGCTAAAGCTTCGCGAAAGACAAATTCAACTTCATTTCATAAATAGATGAGGTGGAAATTTGTCAAGGCACGACCAACGATTTTACCAAAATAAAGTAAGTATTTATTCTAATTCAAATTCTTCAACTTTAGGGAAATGATATTGAAAACCAAAAATGTTTTCCTAGTGCCCTTATATCCGATGAATTAGATGGTACCCTAGATCATCACAAATTTATGGCTTTGTGATTGTTGGATTTTTCATAGCCATGTTCTCTACCACTCTCCATCAGACCATGACGGTTAGATTTCTCTTCTATATCCATATTTTCACATATGTTCTCCTACGTGGAAACCCAGTGATTAGTTAATTTGGGTAACCATTATGTTTCATACTTTAGTTTTTAAAGATTGGTTTTGGTATTCCTTTTTACGATGTGGGTTTATATTAAATAATCTTTTGAGTAGTAAATAATTTATAACCCCGACGAATTTCGAGGGCGAAATTCATTTTAAGGTGGGTAGAATGTAACACCTCGAGATTTTATGAAAAATATTCTTTTTAATTTCATTGATGTCTTGTGATATATGCTACACCAAGAGGAGCTTGCACTACACGCATCCCTGACTTGGATTTCTTTACATGCAATCGCGACGTTCCACGATAGCGTGTGTTGTACGTAATATCGAGTTTCACTAAACAACGATATGTTATTAAAATATTATATAAACTAGTCATTATGAATAATAATACCCACATTTTGAAATTTTATAAATTTTATCTTTCAAAATGGACTTCATTTTTGGATTCGGAATATCGAAATTAGCCTACGGTTAATATTTGGTATTTTTCTGAAAACATTCAATTTTTGATGAATAGTGAAAACACTAGGTTACTATTTAAAAACCGACTTTTTATTTAAATAAATATTTATTTTATTTAAATTTATTTGTGGTCAAAATTGATACATAATACCTATATAAGTTCAATTTAATTCATTGGAGTCATTTCATAATAATTTTAGATATATAAACATTTTATTGAACTTTTCACCGTCTTTTACCCACCTTCTAGGAGAATTTGGAAATTCACATAAAACATAACTATACCGCTTCTGTGAGTGGAATTTCCAAAACCCGAGAAACACGGTTAATATCAAGTACTATAATGTGGTTCAATGAGATGAAAATAATTTTTGATGAATAGTAACTTTTTACTTTTATTTACCACGGTTAAAAGTAAATAGGGTAATTAAGGGTAAAAATGATATTATTATTACCCTAACACATGTCCTAATTCTATTGGATAAGTTTAATTCGACCAAAAACAACCTTAGGAATAAAATATGACCATTTAGGTCCACTTGGATTAGATTAGGACATTTATTATTTATTTATTTAAAGAAGGGTTAAAATAGTTAAAATCAATATTTAATAACTAAATCATTTTCAACATAGGGTAATACATAAGATATATTCGACTGTAAATATTAATTAGAAAGCTAATAAGATTTACTACCTAATAGTAGTTTATTTATAATTTTTAGACATTAAATAAGTTAAGTTATATATGACACAATGGTGATGCAGTAATAACCTAAATAATGATATATTAAAATAATTGATATTATAAATACCCAAATAAATGTAATTTTAGACTTTTTATTAATTACACTGATTTTATAGGTTAATATGACATGTTAGTATTGATTCAATTAACTTATTTAGAACTAATCATGCTGTTATGAGTTTCACAAAAATCAATTACCAAATAGTGTCAAAATTGACATAAAATAGTTTTTAGAACAAATATTATATTATTAATTATTATTGTATTCCAAAAAATCTATGGTTCGGCCAAATGACTAAGATAAGGTTATATATATTAATAATAAACAACTTGGGGTTCTTTTTGCTTGTTATAGTATGTTTATTAACCTTATAGTGAAAGAAAACAAGAAGACGTGGTAAAAATTAAATTATTTAACTTAGAGTAAAATCTAAATGATAAGGTTAACATTGTAACCTAAAATTGCCTAAAATATATTGGTTGAGAGTATTTCAACTCAGCCCCACATTAGATTCTAAATAAATAATTTTGGATCTATTATAAACCTAATATGACGTTATTATAAAATAATATTTTATGTTTTTCCAAAGGTGCCCCTCTCCTCCCTTATAAAAAAAGCACCCCTTCCCTCTTCTCTTCACACCATTTTGAGCCTTTAATCTCGGCCAACCCCTGCCCATTTCTCTTCTACCCTTCCCTAGAAACATTCTTGAGGTTTTTCACTTCTCAAAAGACCAACTCTACTTCTTTAAGAGAAGGCTTATAGGAGGTGCGTCGAAGAAGAGGTAATCTCTTCTTCTGATTCTCTCAAGTTTCTTTCTTATTCTACTTCTTCTTATTTAGTTGTATCATTATAAAGTAATAACATCAGTATTAATTATATACTGATATGTTATTATAAATATGAAACAACCTCATTTCACCTTCTATCCATCCTACGAAAAACGAAATCACCACGCATGCATACGTACGGAATACCGTCTCCACGTTGTGGTGTAATCTGTTTTCCACCACCACCTTACTTGGATGGGTATAATGGTGTATAGAAAAACTATATATGATTATTGTAAATTGATATTGAATATGAAATATTATACATACACTTCAATACAATTCAATGATCATGGGAATGATATCATCGCTCGTGCGTACGTACGGACTACCGTCTCCATGACGCGATGAGATTCATTCTCCATGTTAACCATTCATGAATGATTATAAAGTATATATAATGAATAATAATGAAATATATGACATAATAATGATACTGGACTTATGTATATATATATTTATGTATGTCATCTACTTAATTCCATTCAATTCAATAAGGAAACGAAAACAGCGTTCATGCGTACGTAGGGCCTACCGTCTCCATGAACGGTGTATTTCATTCCATTTATCGATCTATCATATATATATGTATATGCTGAATATATATTATATTTAAATAATTTTTTACATTCTGGAATTATTTAAATCAGTATATAAGTAATAATATCATGGAAAAAAAGACAAAACACGTACGATAAATGAAATGATTTTACCCAAAATGCTGTTTTAACATGGAATTTACCAAAGAAAGGGTAATATAAAGTCATAAGTGAGCCATATATGATATCATAACAATGAATATGATTCTATAATAAGTTAGTGACATTATTTAAATCATTATACAGGAGGTTAGGGTACGTACAAAGCTTATCGGACCTAAGGTAAGGGAAAATTTCACAATCTCAATTTTTATCCGAGATTGTTTATACTTCGATATTCACTAGGGCATATTTATCATCCACATAAATGTTTCTTGAATGTGTAATATTATTTCTATCCTACTAAAATTGTTTAAGTCCAATTTTAACTATTGGGGAGTACTTGGTAACGATATTAAAGGAATCTTCTGTCATTTTCAGTACGAGGTTATTTTTGACTTTTTCGGCAAAAGTATGAGAAAATTGTTATTTTTAACTTATACATCATGAAAGGATTTTTATGGTTTTATAAAGCCTTATTTTCAGGAAGCTTACTCCAAAATATTTCATAACTATTTTCAACAAAATCGCTTTCTTTGGAAATTTCATGAATTTTTGGGAAAAGAAATTTCTTTTGAAGAAGAAAGTATATTTTCCTCAAGAATTCATTTCAAGTGTTTTATCAAACTATTTTCCATCCAAAATGACATTATTTAATATGTTCATGTTTCAAGCATAATGTCTCTATTATTTACATGGTTTGATTCTTCTTATGATGAAATTATATCCATTTGTTTATATGGATTACATTATGATGGGATGCTGTTTATGAAACCCATTTTATTCATTGGGTTATGATGAATGATTTGTACTTATTTTGTGGCACAAGAATGAATTATTTCATTATGAGATGGGTGGGACATATATCTACCTCCAATGAGTTGGGTAAATATTTATATCTCATTAGATAGACATGTCTGGAATGGTAAGTTAATCAGGTTCAGTAATACAAGACTGGAACGAGGAGTGAACTCGATTCAGAAAGAGACTTTGTCCACTAAAATGGTCTTGGTAGCAATGACTTGGCTACTATGGAAATCATATCATGTGCTTAATGGTTTCCACAATTACATGTTTTATTCCAATTCTATTTTATCATGATTAATGTTTCTTTATGATCTATTCCTTACGTACTGCCATGTTTTACATCATTGCTGAAGATTTTTATGTTTAAATATTATGTTCATGTTTTGAAGTTCAAATGTATATGGTTTGTTTTATTTTCTCCATGCTTACCCTTAGTGAGCATTTGAGCTCACCCTTTATATGTTTTATATTCCCTAGGATATAAATAAACGTTTTAGGTACGAAAAAAAAGGGGAAGATCGTTATGGGAGATTTTGAAGATCTTTCAACATGATTAGAAGTTTATATTCTATGTTTCCAAAGACAATAAACTATTATGGTCCTTGTGTGTTTGTTTTTGTTATGTATTAAGTATTCCTCAAAAGTAATGTAAAGTACATGTACATCAAGATTTGGGTCTCTACATAGAAAAACTCTAGTGACCCTTGTGTACTAGGGATATACATCATTATTTTAGAAAAATATTTATTTGGTCCCTTAAAATCATTTGCTACATCCTAAACAATAGTTCTGATCTGGGTTTCCACATCACTATATCTAATTCCAAAAAAACACCAGTTGGTCCTACTCTAGCTGATGCTTCTTAAAATCTCTATGTCTCACCCATAGCGCTTATTCCCATCTCATGACCATTATATGTTAATTACCTAAGACATCATAAAATTGTCAAGATATCCATTCTGAAGTGAAAAACAATCACCTAATTTAATTCCATGGTTGTACCCTTAACTAAAAAATATACTATCTTACTCCCTCATTGAGTATTTCTAACTCTATGCCTGGAATCACTTTCGTAATACACCATCTTCCACCATGGCCCCAATTTCTATGCACACTGTCTATCTAATTCTACATAAAATCCGAAATCGAGTATCTAATAGTGAACCATAAAAAAAGATCTATCATACCACTAGAATCCTGATTCCTCTTGACCATTCATCGATTGTATTTACCACATTCATGAATCATACCACAATAGGTTTGTACATCCATGACCTTTTAAGTGATCCCCACCCTAGGATTATCTTTATAGTTTTTTTGAACCAAGAGGCATAATATCCCTATCTCACGAACTATCAATTAATTTAAATATTGAATAGAAACAATCACTATTGAGTCAATAAGGTTTCCTTGTGACATTTCCATTCCACCATGTTTTGAAAATCACAAACACTTTTTCTTAAGGAAAATTATTTCTTTTCCTATGGATTATCTTCATAAGGAAAATTTTCCTTCCCCATATAAATTTGTATCCTAACCATTGTTCTCATTATTCATTTTTCAATATCTCTAAATATAACATATTTTCTTTCTAAGTCTAAAATTTGGATTTATATCTATAACCTAGGAATCTCATAAATACTTGGGTATTGAGTGTTCTATTTTAAGACTCCAGATTCTCTAAAATTTAGACTTCGAATTTTCTAAAATTCAGATTCTGAATTCTCTGAAATTTAAACTCTTAATTTTTCTGAAATTCAAGATCTGAATTCTCTAAAATTCAGACTCTGAATTCTCTGAAATTTGGACTCATAATTCTCTTAAATTTTGACACTGAATTCTCATAATTATGACTCTGAATTATAGGAATTCCAGCTCTCAATTCTGAAAAATTCCGAATCTAAATTCCTTAGAATTTAGACTCCCAATTCCTCATAATTCAGACTCTGAATTCATTGAAATTCGGACTTCAAAATCTATAGAATTCAGATTTTTAACTCTTTGAAAAATATAATATGCATATCCTTCTATTATAGATTATAAATATTTATTTAGTTAGACTTTGAATTTTATTTTCTCATTAGACTCTGAAAAATAGATTTGGAAAAATAATTACATATTCCATACACATGTCATTGTTATGAAATGATGGAATTTAATCTATTTATAACTAATTAATTGTTGAGTGACACATATATAGGTCCCTCTGAAATTCAAGGAAAAATATTATCATTACAGTTGGGATCCGACCAATGAAGAATTTCCTGTAAATAGGAGCTCATTTGAACGAGTTAAATAATCTATTGGTCAACCAAGAGATTACATGATGTTGAAGTGATTTCTAGAGAGAGAGAGAATCACATTCCTTGTGCATACTAAACATGTGGGTAGGCTTCCTTCATGCGACTCTGATTATTGCTGAGCACAATCGAGGGATTCTGGGGATAGGAAGACGGAGGTTCCTACTACCTTAATGTTCGAGGAATTTCTGGCATAGGAATGTAGGCGTACTGACTACCTTATAGTACGAGTTCTTGCAAGGATACAAAGACATATTCTAATATTCATATTGAAGTCTTACCCACATGTGGGTAAGATAGACCTTTTTGAATGTGTAAATCAAGGGAAATTTATCTGAGGTTGCCGGATATCCTACTCTATGGGTTAAAATATTTCATACCTGTTACTTTTTTTATTTCAAGATTATTTCCTACATATTTTTAAAAAGGAAAAAATTATAACTTTCTTGTAATTTATTATTCATTTATGTACTCTGATAAATAAGATTCTATACGCTTTAAGGTATAATCATTACCTAAGTAAAGATTCCTTAAGATTCTATTTGGGAATGATAATTCTGGAACCTATAATGTTTGTCTTATAAAACTATTTTAGGAATTTTAAATTTAACTTGTTTAACTTTGTTAAACATAGATTTACTTAGGTTTAAAAATGAATGTTTTTAAGCATTCAATTCACCCCCCCTTTAATTGAGTATCTAAATTCTTATTTTGATCCTATAATTGGTATCAGAGAAGGTCTCAAAATTTCATATACTAATATATATGTTTTCTTGATCAGGTTTTATCATCATTCTTATCTTTTTTGGCTTAATTTTAGTTTTAGATATTTTTATCTTCATTTTACACTTTTTCTATTAACATGTATTTTGGAAAGATATATTCTTATAGAAAGAAAAAAATTAATATTAATTCTATTGAAAATATAAATCCTACTAGACCACATATATTTGATTGGAATGATTATGAATACTGGAGAGATAGAATGACGACCTTTTTTATTAATATAGGAGTATAAATTTTTTTTATTCTTACTAGATACTACAAAATTCCAAACAAGTCAAAACCTACACCAACCAAGAGAAATCAGAATGTCAACTAAATTACAAGGTACGCAATACTTTGTTATGTTCAATGAACAAGAATTTATATTGTCAAATTTCACCTTGTGAAGCTGCCAACTGTTTCCGGAAAAAACATGATGTTACACATTTTGGTACATTCAATGTCACAAAAACCTGAATAGTTATGTTAGGAGATCTATATCATGGATTTCTATTTCCCTATGAAGAACCAGTTTTCAATGTGCAACATATATTTTTGAATATTGTAAATAGTCTTCAATCTATTGCAAGAAAATGGTTTTTATGATGAATCTCTTGTGGAAAAGATTATTGAAATCATAACAAAATGAGTGGGAATAAAAAATACACAGTTATTGATGAGAATAAGAAAGTATCACAAATTACTCTTAATGAGGGTTATAGAACTCTTTTTCAATGATATAATAATAAAAAAAATAAGTTGATATGAATATGAAGATGAATGGAAATGGAAGTGTAGCCTTTACCACTACTAAATTCAAGACTTCTGAAAGGGGTACATGATTTAAATCTAAGAGAGTCGTTGTTCTATCTGAATCTTGTAAAAGTAAACATTCTGAAAATGATCTAGCTAATCATGCTAAATAATGAACAAGATAGTGGGAAATATATATTTTTAGTATAGATATAAGAAGAAAGATATAAATGACAAGAAAGGCTCAGATGTCACTTTTTATGAATGAAAAAGTGTAGGACACATAATACATGATTTTCCTATACATAAGAGAAAAGACAGAAAGGAATTTTTTTTTGAGGGAAATAGAAAGAAGTATTACAAGACTAAGGCTAATAATGTTTTGAAGGATAATGAAATCTGGTGTGACAGTGGTGGTGACTCTTCAGAAGAGTCCTCAGAGTAAAAATATTATAATTAGAATAATCTTGATTTTCTATCCAAACTACCCATTGAAAATCATTGTCTAATATCCAAGGTACACGATGCTGAATATATCTATAATGTATCTTTGAATAAAAATTATACTTATGATAAATATTATGAGTCTTCAGATGAAGAATCTTATTTCGATAAAGATAATACATCACCTTCTTATGAATAATTGTCTAGGTTTCCTAAACTCCTTAATAATGAAAATTGAAAAATAAATAAGAAGTAAGAGAAATAAAATTCTAGAATATCTATTTTAACCAAAGAAGAGTCAGATCTTACTAATGATCTTGATCAGAAAATATTTTATTTTGAAAATATTTCTAAAAACCTTGAAGAAGTTAATTTTGAGAAGTGTAAACTTTCAAATGATCTTGAAAATATAATTTCTAAGAAATATATTTCAGAGGCTAACTCTAGTTTTACAAATAGTGTTTTTCATGATAAGAATTTTAGTTATTAAAATAAAGTATGAAATATTTTTTTAAGGGAATTTCAGTAATATTTTACCTCTAGTAAAGAAAATTTTTGACAAGATGTACTCTAAAATTCATCCTTTGAATAGTTTTTCTATATTTGGTTATACCTATTCTAAACTAGTTTTTTTTAAAAACTATTTTTTTCTCGAAAGTGCTCCATTTTGTACTAAATGGTAGGGTGGTGGAAATTGGGAGAAATTTTTTCTTTAAATAAAACATCGTCTTTAGGTTTTCATAAATCTTATTTTTCAATGAAAATGTGGGTTCCTAAAATCTTATTCTCTGAAATTTCCAGATCTAAGAATGTTTAGATTCAAAAAGTCTAACTACGTTATTTTAAAGAAAATAAAGAATGTAATAATAGAAATACGTGGTACATGGATAGTGGTTATTCCCGACATGTGAATGGTAACAAAAAATTATTTTAAAATATTATCAAGACAAAAGGAGATATAATTCATCAATTTATCATAATTCAAGATCAACTTGATGTAATTTTTATAAAATCCTTACCCTACAATATATTTGAATACATAAAACAAAATATAAAAATGATAACCATATGTTAATACCCCATATTAGCTTTTTGATTAAACTTATCTCCTTACATTAAGAAAATACTCTTTATATAGGGGGTACATTTTCTTGTTAATCAATTTATTTTTTTAATCAAAATTTTTCATAATAAAATTTTCTTATAATCAACATTTTTCGTAATAGAAAATTTTTTGTTTTAAAATTTTCTAGTATCAAAATTTTTCTTTCTTATAAAATTTCTTTGGAAGGGATACATCTTTTCATAAAATTTACATAATCAATTTTTTTATTGCTATTATCATTTAGTTTAAGAAAATTTTCTGGATTTACTTTACTTAAATCTGAATTTTTACCTTAATACCTCAAAATATCGGAACCTATAAAAAAGCATTATTTGGATTTCAGCTCAGTCGTAAAGACAAATTGCTTTTGTTTCAACCATTGGATAAATCTAGGAATATGAACTGTCACCTCAATGCCCGTGTAAAGGCCCCTAAAATGGTTATACCACGTTGGTATTCAAGATCGTGTTTGCTGAAGCTCTGCCACTCTACTAAATGGTTGTCCCAAATTTTATGGTTTCCACAAATCAAAATGTCCTTGGAAGCATCCCCACAGAAGCATATTTCATTAGCTAAAGAAATTTATGAATGAAAGATCTATAGGTAGAGGTTAGTAGATCTGAATTTTTTGATAAGTATGATTCTTTTATTATGAAAAACATCAAACTTAATGGATGGGAAAGCTTCAGTGCAGCCAAAGCAAAAGGATATGATATGGTGTGACCAGAATTGCTCGTAGAGTTTTATGAGTGTAAAATCATTTTCAATGAAGGTGGGAGAGAGAAGTTATCTTTTAAGAGTTATGAGAAAACCTATTCCCTTTCCTATATTATGGCTTCTGTCATTATTTTAATTCCTTATAAAGGGGAAACTAATTTCTACACCCACAACATAATAGGTATATCAAGAAGTTTTGAAAAGGAGAAGTCCATTGTGTGCCTTGTTTTATGAGGGGTGAAGAAATTGAAAATAAACCATCTCTCTATAAACCATAGGATCATAGCTTTATGGGTTCAAGGATTTATTATTCCAATAAAAGGTGATAAAGATACCCTAAAGAAGACTAAAATCTAAATTCTAGATTTTCTGGTAAACATGAGAAAGATTAACTTGGTCCAGTATATCGTGCTGACTATTTCCAAAATCAAGAATGGGATCCTTAAATTGCAAATTATAATTTTTCTGGAAATTTTAACCAAGATCGTAGCCCTTTTCTTGGATACATTTAAAATCCCATGCAGTTCTAAGCAATGAAATTTCATGTTTTTGTTACTGAGTGATGATACCTTGAGAAGGATGAAGGTCATCTTTAACAGTAAATATGGATAATTCTATGACTTATCATAAAGTGAAAAAAATCCTTATCCATGAATCTAGAAGTAGCTGAGACATTCAATAAGGGTTAAAAGAAGAGCAAGATGATGGAAACATAAGTCAAGGGATAGACTCCTACAGTATAGGAAACCCAATTAGCACCTCCAAATCCATAGAAGAAAAAGACATTTCTAGATGATTTAGTTACTAAGTGTAAATAACATAAAAATAATAATAAAGAAGAGTTACCATGATTTTGAATGTATCCTGATAAGGAAAACGCATTAAATATTAAGGTTTTTGAGGAGTATGAAAAATAGGAAAAAGAGAAGAAGAAAAATAAGATGTTTGAGGATGAATTAATTCAATCTCTTCTGAAAGATACTGAGAAAGTATTTTTAGGTACTGGAATCATTTCTCAAAGAACCAATACAAGTAGAGACTCCGAGAATGAAGATATCAATTCCGAAACCTGAAGAATAATAAATTATTCAGGAAGAGGAAGTAAAGGATGAATTAGAGGATGGATGTGATGACACTAATGATATGATAAGAAAAGCTGAAGAATACAATGGGAATGAGAGTCCATACGGGAAATTTTTTATATGAAATTTCCAGGAAAAATCTTCTAAATATTCTACCCCAGGAAAAGAAGAAAAGGATTATAAAGAATTAAAAAAACATCAGAAGATGAGATTATCAACCATGAATTGGTTTAAATAGAGTATCTGGTGGTAGATGGTGAAAAGGAAAATTTAGAGGAACATAAAATAGTCCAAATATCATATAGTGAACATGAATCACCAAATGCTACTGAGATCATTTTGAGAGCTGATAAAGGAATATATGTGTAGCTGATACACCTAAGAAGAAAATGGTGGGTAAGAAAGATGTTGGTAGATCCTCTAAAAGAAATAATGATGAGACAGAGAAATAATCCTCACAAAAAAGGGAATATGATTTAGAGTCCTCTTCTATGGGTCATGATTTTGTGATCTAATTCCTAATGAAATTGCTTGATACAATTCCTTTATTTCAAAGCATTTATTCGAGATGTCAGATGCTTCATCATTAATTTAATTAGAAATCAGATTCTATTTCCATGATTGTTGAAAAATTCATCAGGCTTAAGGCCAATATTAAATATTTCTACATCAGGTATGATGCACAGAGGAGGTCGTGCAAGGAAATCGCAATGTGGTCCAAGAATACAATTGAAAAGCTGAGAATATTTTATAACATTCAAGATATCGTGAAGTATACTTTTGACACCAAAGATAACAAGATCATAGATCTTACAAAATGTTTTAATGAGAAGCTCAATCTAGAACAAACATTGTGGAAGTAGGAAGACAAGGATTTGAATGGGAAATATAAATTAGTTTCTTTGAATCTGAAATGGGAAAGATATATCAGAACCAAGTTCGATGAAAATTTCGATAAGAAAGAAGATCTTTTGAAAACTCAGACATAAATTCTAAAGGCTCGGGAGTAAAAATTCAAAGCTATAGAGATGAAAAATTAAGATTAGTATTAACTACTCAAAACTTTTGAAGAGGATCATAAGGAGCTTAAAAAACTTAAGGCCATTATCAAGAAGCTTATGGAAAAAGAAAAAAATAATATTTTTCCTTAACTATGATCATTTTTTGTATTACCTTTATTTTACAATTTTTTCCAATCATAATTAAAACGTTTCTTTCTCTTCATGCATTTTTTCGTATAGTACTAATCTTTTAGGTACTATTTTTCCCATTCCCTCTATTCCTTTTTGAAAATAACAAAGGGGGAGAAAGGAATGATAAAAAATAATACTATGTAAAGAAGAAAATGCCCTATGTTAGGGTGTCTATCTAAGGGGTGTTTTATCAAAGAAGATTTCCTTATGCAAGGAAAAGCTAAATATCTTTAAATAATTCAAGAATAAAATCCTTAGGGATTTAGAATCCTAAGGGGGAGCTAGTCATATTCACCATGATCTATAAGTAAATAGAAATAAGTTTTTTTTTTAAGTTCATAATGCAAAATTCATAGTCCTTATATTCTTCTTCATACGGATGTTTGTGATTTCCAGAAAGGGGGAGATTACTAAGCCAATATGGCTTCCTTATTAAATTTTCATTCCTCTATGTTTTGAAAATAACAAAAAATTTATATTAAGAAAAATTATATATTTCCTAAGGATTATCTTCATAAGGAAAATTTCCTTTCTGTAGGGAATGTTTTTTCCACACGCATGTTTTCATTGTTCAATTTATAATCTCTCTACATCTAACTCATTTTATTTCAATGTCTAAAATTTGGATTAATGTCTAAAACTTCATAATATCATAAATCCTTGGATATAGAGTGTTCTTTTTTTAGACTCCAAATTCTCTAAATTCTAGACTCTGAATTATCTGAAATTCAGTCTCTGAATTCTCTGAAATTCAGACTCTAAATTCTTTGAAATATAGACTCTGAATTATCTGAAATTCAGACTCTGAAATCTATGGAATTCAGGAAACGAAATCTCAAAAATTCATATTCTGAAACATTTGAAATTTAGACTCCTATTTCTCATAATTCAGACTCTGAATTATTAGAATTCAGACTTCAAATTCCTCAGAATTCAGACTCTGATTTCCTCATAATTCAGACTCAGAATTCCAAAAAATTCAGTCACCGAATTCCTTGGAATACATTCTTAGAATTACTCAGAATTCAGGCTTAGAATTCCTTATAATTCAGACTCCAAATTTCTCAGAATTCAATCTCTGAATTCCTTATAATTTGGACTCTGAAACCATCAGAATTCAGACTCAAAATTAATTTGAATTCAGACTTTGAAATCTATAGAATTCAGATTCTAGAAACTTTGAAAAAGAGAATATAAATATCCATTTATTATAGACTCTGAATGATTATTTTTTTAGACTACAAATTCAATTTTATCCTTATAATCCAAAAAAAAATATTTGGTTATGTAACATATTTTTCCTAACACATGTTATTATTTTGAAATGATGCTTCTAACTAACCATTGGTTGAGTGACACATATACAGGTCCCTCATAAATTCAATTAAAAATATTACCATTTAAGGAGGGATCCAACTGTTGGAGATCTTCCTGTATATAGTAGCTCATTTGAAAGAGCTCAATAATTTGTCGATCAACCAAGAAATTACATGATATACAAGTGATTTCTATAGAGAGACTCTCATGTCATCTGTGTACTGAATATCTTGTTAAACATGCTTCATGCTACTCTAATTTTTTTGAAGTACAATCGAGGGCTTCCATGGAGAGGAAGAAAGAGGTGTCAGTTACCTTAATGTTTGAGGACTTCTATGGATAAGAAGATAGAGGTGCCAACTACCTTAAATTTCAAGGGATCGCATAGATAGAAAGGCATATTCTGATATTCCAATTGAGGGGTTACCCTAGTGTGGGTAAGACATACATTGTTGAATGTATAAATCAAGGGACCTTTATCCAAGGTTGTTGGATACCCTACATTTTGGGTTAAAATATTTCATACTGGTAACTTGTTTTGTTTCAAGTTTATTTCAGCTATATATTGATAAAAGAATAAATTTTAGCCTTACTATACATTATTAATCTATTATGTACTCTTATAAATAAGATTCTATACACTTTAAGGTAGAATATTTAGTTAAGTAAACATTCCTTATGTTTTCTTTTCCGGAACCATATTTCCAGAACCTAAATTTTTTTTCTTATAGAACTATTTTAGGGATTGTGAATTTTCCTTGTCTAACTTTGTTAAAAATAGTTTTCCTTAAGGTTAAAAAAAGTTTTTAAACATACAATTCACCCCTATTGTAATTTATAATATACATTTTTATTTCGATCCTACAATCAGCCCACTTATACCCATGCACCAACATAAATCTCCCTTCACAACCCATTCTATGATTACCAAGAACATTGCCATTGATATATGCTAAAATTTCCTTATAATAATGGTCAGACTCCCCAAAATATATTGGTTCACATTCAACAACATGTATTTCCTTACAACACCCCTTGATAAAAATTAAAAACATGTTCTGTCATTACACACATATCATCCATCCTCATATAGGCTCATCCAACCCCTAACAACATTTTTAAAGACCATGTTCATAAGGATTGTACTATGACTCTCTAATACATCAAGGATATTACATATTTTAGTAGAGGAACCCCTTCAAAATCATCTAAAACTCAAAACATATTCTGAAAATAGTCTCTATGATCGAAGTATTATCTTCACCATCTTACCGATATCATTTCACATTGAGCTAACTCTAAAAACTATTAGATTCTGAAAACCAATTTTCCTATATCCTAATCTTAAAAAAATAAAAAACCCTAATGGTGCAAGAATGTTCTCATTAATAATGACTCATTGAACTGACAAAAACCAATTATTCCTAAAACATATGGTCATCCCTACCATAATAATTCTATTATAAATGCCAATTCTGAGTAATTGTTCTCCACATTGAAGTAATTACTAACCACAGACACACATCAAGTGGTCAAATATGTAGAACCATCGAAACATAAGAAAACCAACTCATTACCAATATAAATAATCTATATCATGATCCTAAAAATATGGATATTTTGAAACTACCTTAAAACCTATCAAATTCATAATCCAAACACCGTAGTCCCTCCTGGTCAGCAACCAGAATCCTATTAAACCCACTCTACACGAACACCTATTTCTTTTTCCCTATATGAAAAAATAAATCCAGTCACAGAAACATCATTAGGATATTTTAAATAATAATGATGCATAAGATAATCCTACCATTTAAACCCCAGGTCACTCATATCAAATAAACCTGAAATATAAATAAACCATTTTATAGAGGTACATTTGTTTTATTCAATGTTTTTAATACCTTTTACAACAAAAATACTCAAACTAATTATTCAAAAAAACCCCTAAACATCCAAGGTATTCCACTAAAATGTAAATTTCAAAATTCTATGTCCTAGTCAGATCTTTCCAATATAAAAAACTAGCTCCATTTTCAAAATCTGCCATGAAATAAAAATTTAAAATTATTTTTCATATATTTATAAAAAGAAAATAATCATAAACCATTTTAAAATTTGTATCTCTATGATATATATCAAGTGAAGCTATATTTTAAAACCATTTCTTCATTTTCTTGTACCACCACATGAGTTTTCCTTTAAAAATGAATTTTCTTAGAATATAAATATCTAAAAAATAACATCCATATGTCATAAAAACAATCACAATAAACTATTAATCACACAAACCCCATAGATACATATTAATATAACATCCCCCAATGATGTATTCATAAAAAATCAATTTTATTATATGTTTATTAAAATATTTTTTGATATTAGTATGTAATTATGTCAGAAAAAACATCCCTAATATGTGCATATAACATGTCAAAATCATGAAACTATCCCAATAAAAGAACAATTTTATTGGATCTAATATTTTCCTTTCATATCATCATGTATATTTTTAATCCATAATTGGGATTCTTGGTCCAACATCATACTCATCCTAGAGTTCCTATTTTCGGCACTAGATATCCAATAGAATATTGGGTTTCAACAAAATTCATTTAAGAAAATTATTCTATAGGAATTTCTCTCAAGTATCGATAAACCAACTCCACTATAAATCAACATTATACCATCCCAATACATTATCTGATAGAGTTGTTTAATTCCCAAATCAGTGTCACCCAAATTACATTTGAGTGAGGGTCATCACAGTAATTGAGCCATACCACCCCATACTCTAGAATAATTTAAATACTGTTTATGGACTAAAGTAGTCATGTGATATTATAACCCCAATGAAAATACCTACTGTCATTACTAAGTCTACCAAAAAACCATCCTGAAATATTTGTTCGATATACAAAACCAGACATGGGGAAAATAAACTAGGACCTAAGAGGTATTCTATAGTCTAGAATATGAAACAAGTAAATTTTTGATATATCACACATCAAATAAAATATAATTGTTACAATAGATACACACAATATTCCTCATTAATAAAAATATAACAATGGTTCACTAGCCCATATATGTGTAGAATAGTAACTAAAAGTAAATAAAATTGGCCTCCATGAAAATTCACCTAACTATATTTCTAAATCATCAAACTCTAAAATAAACTAGAACTCAATCATGTGTCGACATCCAATAGATACCCATACCTTTTAGAAACAATTATAATCTACCCATGTTCTTCGAAACCTATTCCATGTATTTGGGTAGAGTTGAGTCCAACAAACTAGTATTATTCCCCAATACATAAGTATAGCGAATTATATTATTAATAAAAAATATGTGAATATAATAAATACAAGGGTGTAATTCATTCTCATTCTACAAACCCCCAATTGAACGTAACAACAAATAAACATAAATGCAGACATGCCAAGTCATTATGTGATAACTATGCCATCACAACTCCTTCCCTCAATTCATGAAACTATTATAAGTGAAATTTATGTCATTGTAACATAACAAGAAGTACCATTTGAGTGAAATATCATTAGTTAACCCCTCACACATAGTAAACTTATTAAAAAATGGAACACAAAATCCCGTTCTGATGCATTTAGAACCCATCATGTCTAACATGATATAAGGAGGTAATCTCAATATACAACATCTCACATTTGATGAAACATCAATTTATGGAATGTTCTTATGGATAAAATTCATATATATTTGTCAACATATAATATTTTACCTAAAGAGGGAATCTCAATATTTAACATCTGACATGAACCGAACCTCCCCAACATAAGGTAGGTCACATGGCTAATTAGGTATACAGAATTTAAAAAAAATTAAATATATATAGTGACCAATACTTTTCATACACATATAACACATATTATTATATACATATTCAATATATAACATTATAATCCACAAAAAATCATATAGGGCAAGTATGTTTTGAAACATGGATACATAAACAACTCATTCATAAGTGAACTACATCATCACCCACTATGTTCTTCTTAACCTGTCCCTTTTTTAGACATGTCATAAATAATAAGATCATTAATAACCTAGAGAAATGAAACATAGGAATAGGTGAAACATAATTCCATGTAAGGGTAAATAAGGGAGATAGTAAAGATAACATAAACATTTTATGAGAACAATTGAATGAGACAATGATCAAAACACTTTGGAACCATACCAAGAATATCATTGATCATAACATTAAATCCTAACATAAATCATGGATATTATTAAGACATTAATCATAATGGAATCAATTAACATAATCCATGAGAGAATAATGTTGGTATAAAACATCAGTTTTTGGAATACAAATAATGATAGAAAATAATTTTCTTAATAGTCAATGACCACTTACAATACTATCATACTAGATTGGGATCAATCACCAAACCATTATATTAATCATGGTTTAATCCAAAGACTATCACAATGGAATGATTCCTTTTCATAATTGGGTTAAGTCCCCATTACAATACTTATTATCACATGAGATATCTATAATTACCCAATACATTATATGGATATATAAATCTAGGTCCACGCATCACATAATGAAAATCATACATATGAGTGCCAAAAGATTATAAATAATTCATTATATCATAAACCTTGAAAAATAATTGAGTTTAATAATGTTTTCATCATTTAATTAGAGAATAAACCATTGTAAATAAAAAGTTCTATAACTTAATAAACCCATATAAATGATACAATTTTCATAGAATCATCATTAAATCAAAATCATTATAAGAAAAATAAAAAATGAAATTGTATGGTACCATTTTATAATATCCCTAGTAAATAATTTGTAACATCAACATATGTTATCATGCATTAAAAATGAAGTTAACATTTCACTATAACATTTCATGTAGAAAATAACCATTATACAATAAAATTATTAATCTAAAAAATTAAAATTTCCCATATATCAATGATTAGTTTTTTTAAATGAACATAGAAACCTCTAAAGTAAGATCTTGAACATTGAGAATTCATGATGGTATTAAATTATAATCCTGTAGTGTCTGTTCAAATAAAAATTCCTTACAAATTTTTCATAAAACAAATTTAAGACTACCTCAATCAAAAACCAACAAGAATGTTCATTTCAAACCATTTTGTAAAAATTAAAATATCGATAAATATGAATCTAAATTATTATTGGATAAGAGTAAAATTAATCTTGTAATTATTTATAGAAATAATTTACATGGATGAAAAATATTTTCATTAGAAGATATAAATAAAGTCATTTTTCCTTATAAATAATCCTTTAGTATATTGAATTCATAAAGACAGATAAATGAAATGAAAAAACTTATTCCCCATAATTAACCATATTAGAACAAAATTAATGAGATTATTTAGATTAATATCTTAAAATCTCATCATCTGTAGCATAATAAATTATATTCCCAATACAAAATGAGATTTTTACATAAATACCTTACCTCAAGTTCCACTATATTTTCATGTTCTCTAACATCCTATATAATAAAATTAAATTTTTTATAATTATTTACTATAATAATTAGAATATTTAAAAAATAATATATTATCCCCTTATAACATTTTAGATTTATTTTATTAAAATATTATTATTAAAATCATTTTTTTCGGAGTGTTAAACGTTTCATTTTTAGTGAGAATTTTAGTTTGGTAGTTGCAGCCCTTATAATTTGATCATGGTGAAAAAATTAAAAAAATTATTCATTATATAAATATCATATATATTCAATATATATATATATAGTAATTCTTAAAATATGTAGATAGAAAAATGAATTACGTTGTTCAGGATTTGGTAGCTCATACGTACGCATGAAATCTGTTTTCACTTTTTGAATGATAAGATGAAAGAATCATAAATAATAATTAGAATATAAACAATAAATATTATATAATTTATATCATACATATATTAAAAATCTACCCTATTAACATTAATGTAAACCATAAAAAAATGAATCACTTCAGATTGTGGAAGTGGAAGTCCACACATACCCACAAGGGACGTTATCATTTTCCAATAGATTGTATGTCAAAGAGTACAATTTGATAGTATAAATATATAAAAATAATTGTTTCATATATATAATATATAAAATATTATTCTATCACAATAGATATCCATGGATGATGATGATGGAATATAAATTGTGTCGCTACGTGGAGGTGGTAGTCCACCCATACCCACAGACGATACTTTAACTTATCGTTTGTTGGAAGAAATATAAAAATTTATGTTTTGATAATCATACTAATATTAAATTATATTTATGATAATAAATCTATTATTTTTTATTAATTCCGTAGATTCAGCGGAGGTAAAAGAAGTAATAAATTGGAAGAGATTGAGTAAGATGGTAACATCATCTTCAGTAATTCTCTTTATATCTTTTATTAAGGAAACCATGAATGGTATTTTACGAATAAAAGGACCCCCGATTAATTTAGAGTTATTTTGAAATGTTATTTGGTTTTTTTATTCATAATTATAAAGGTGGTGTAAATAAGATAAATTATAAGTGTCCCTTTATAAGCAGGGGAGAGGAACCGCTTGGAATTTCTTAGAAGAATAAAATATAATAAAGTCGTTATAAATCTCAATTCATCTATATGACCATATATTCTATTTAGGTATAATATAATGTCTATATATATCTAGATAATATGTTTTAGAAAAGATTAATTCATAAACATTTCCTTCTATTTTGGTTTAAACCACTCAGTAAACCCATTCTAACCTCAACCATGGTGAAAATATTTACTTTCTACTATTAATTATGTTCAAAAAAATTAAAATCATTATAGAATTTTGAAATTAAGATTCCAAATATTTTACCTATTTTATAAATTATAATCAATTAATGTGGTATAAATCACTTTTAAAATAAACTCACAGAACAGGATGAAAATGAGTTCCGAAGCATAAAACTTTTATTAAGTGTACTATGTTTTTATACCAAAATCTACATAAAATTATTTAAATATACCATACTTATGTTATTTAGAGTATATATGAAATAATTTTACTTTTAAATCCATTTTTAAAAAAATTAACTATAAAAATTCATTAAATAAAATTACTGTTTTCAAATCAAATTAAAAAAATTTACTATTTGTTGAAAAATCAATCCATTCGAAAATTATCAAAAATTAACTCTATGATAATTTTGAAAATATTATTTCAAAAATGAAGATTATTTTTAAAAAAAAATTAAACGTGGAAAATTTTATTTCTTTATGTACTTATAGAAAGAAATAAAAACAATTATTTAGGAAAATTATATTTTTGAAACATATAATTACTTAATAAAAAATAGAGTACTTATGTATTTTATTTGTCTAAAAACATTTTACAGGTTTTTAGAATATTTTTATCTCTATTAAACCCACTAATTTAATTTCTAGGTTATAATATTAAATTTTCTTACATTTCTTTTAGACTCATTGCTTCTTGTATCACATGCCATTGAAGAAATTAAATTTAGTTTTAGAAAATATATCATAATAATAACTATGTGTTGCATTATACCACAATTAAAATGAATTTAACCCTAAAAATTAAATTACTCTATTTTAAAAAATAGGATGGGTATCTTTCATCACATCCTTCATTTCCCATGTAGCTTCTTCAAGTTTTTGATTCTTCTAGATAACATTAACCAGGTGAGAAGTCTTCTTCCATTACAATTTATCCCTATGATAAAATATTTAATGTGGTTGTTCATCAGAGGATAGATTTTTATCTAGAGGTATAAAATATAAGTTTATTACATGTGAAGGATATGTTATGATCTTTCTTAGTAGGGATACATGAAACAATTCAGGAACTTGACAACAGTTTTGTAGAAGATACAAATGATAAGCTATCATCCTTACATGATCAAGAATCTCAAAGATGAAAATTTATATTGGGGTATTATTTCGTTTTTCTTATATCTCATAACCTTCATTTATGGTGAAATTCATAGCAATTACTTCTCACGAAATTTTAATTATATATCTCAATGATTATTTTCATTATAACTTTTACATCCACTCTGAGCTTCCATGATGTGCAGTTACATGGATTTATTTTCTATGCAATTTCCTTAGTTAGATCATGTCCTAATAGAATTATTTATCTAACATCATCCAAACATTTTTTATATCTTTAATTCATTACTTATAGGTATGTATTATTTTAATTTAATTACCTGACTAAAAGCTATTGTTTTAATAAAACATGACTAGATGAGGGAGTTGACCCCAATAACCTTTTAAATCCATTGAATAGTATCTCAATACATGCTCTAGGTTTTGGATGGTTTTCTCATATTGACCCTCTTTCTAAGGATGATATGCAGTATGAAAACTCAAATATATATCAAGATCATTCTAAAGTAATTCTTAGGAATTCTAAAAAACCTCATATATTGATTGAATACTTTTGAATGTGATACTCAATGAAACCTAACACGCCCTTAAGGGTTATTCAAGAAATATGACCAATAGTTAAATATTCTATGATATAAATGAAGTGTTTTGACTTTATAAATCAATCAAATACAAAAAAAATAAAATTATGTCCCTTAGAATTTTTAGGGAGTATGACTATAATAACCGTGCGGATGTTTTCCCATTTTCATTTTGGAATGGGTAATGGTTGTAAAATTCCCTTGGACTTATATCTATTAGTCTTAACTTGATATATACTAAACATAGAAATAAAAAAAAATTAATATCTCTTTTTTTGTTGTCCCTCCATAAATACTCTTTTAGATCTTAATACATTTTTATAATTCTAGGATGAGTAGATAATGATGAACAATGATCTACAACAAATACTTACTTCTTCATTTCTGATATTTAAAAGAATCAAAAATGGTTCCACTCCTTATTATTCCATCCAAATCATTGTTTAAGAACCTAGAGATTAATGTGTAGGATCTCATTATTACATGATAAAAATGACCTTTCAATATGAAGATCATATCTAAGATTACCAGGAAATCAAGGAAAGTAATTTTTGTATGAAATTATATCGGGATGATTCCTCTAATAAGATCAGACCTGATTTTAATAGTTTAGTGATTTATTATGGTTATTGATCATTTTTCTTATTATCTTTCAAATTTATTCCATGTAAGTTTCATTTAAAATAATAAAATGGTATTTTCAAGATAAATATAATATTTTCCACCTTCTTTTAAGATTTCCATATCCATCATTTTCAAATATTGAAATATTGGATCTTTTTTCACATCATAGATATTATAGCTTGATCCATTTGACTCAAATCATTTACAAACTTGTCTATTTTCCCATGGATGTATTGTATTGGGAAGTCACAATCATTAATAAAATCAATCCATCTTCATTGAAACATATTCATATCTTTATTTGTTAATATATACTAATAACATTTATTTTTCATATATATATATACCTCCTTTCGCTATATACATAAATATTCTAAATATTTATTATATAAAATACCACAACCAAGTCTAAATAATTATTTGGGTAATTAGTTTCATGAACATTAAATTTTTATGGGGAATAAGGTATCATTATATCATCATTCAAGGGGATCCATCACAATTACCTTTTTAATGCATAACTATAGATCAAAAACCCTTCTCCAATGTTGGGTAGTGTAACTATAGGTATAATAACTAATTTTATCTTCATTTCATTAAAACATTACTCACATTCATATATACAAAGAAACATGGCTCCATTTCATGTTAACATGGTGGATTGATTGGATATCCATGAGAAAGTTTATGAAATTTCTAAATAATATCCTTAAAAACTAAGAAAACCATGGATCATAGTCATGATGGATGGTCTAAGTGAATGTTAGATAACTTATTTCATTGATAGATCCACCGATATACACTTACATGATATTATATGTCCAAAAAATAAAATTTTATGTAGGAGAAATTCAAACTTGTATAATTTTTCATAAAAAATATCATTTATTTGGGTACTTTGTGAAATCCTCAAGTGATCTCCATTATCTTCCATTAACATTTCATATAAAACTTATTGTATATAAAAATTACCACAAAATGATCAATGTAATCTCTAAATATTACATTCTTTTAATCTATAATTATGGTGGAGAAATTAGTATGACCAAACAGAATCAATATTAATTTATAGTGTTCATACATTGTATGTAATGATATCTTGGGTACATCTTTCTTTATGAACCACAATTGATGATATAGAGAGTGACATTAAATCTTAGAAATATATTGATATCAATGAAATTGATTAAATAATTTATCAATATGGGGTGGAGGATACTTGTTCTAGATAGTGATATTTTTATGTTCTCAATAATCTATACATATTCCAATTGATATATCATTTTACTAGACAAAAAGAACATGTTCACCCCATAGAGACATAGTTTTCCAAATGAAACACTTTTCAATATTCTTGTGGAATCACTTCTTTAATTTCATAACACTATCATTACCATTCAATATTGATACATTGATATATGTGTCAAACAAGGCCTATGTTCTACTGAAAACTCAACTTCATGGTTCTTGGTAGGACTAGAAGAATTTTCTAGAGATACATCGACAATTCCCCACATAATTGACATAAATGAAATGTTATGTTTTTCCTCATTCATATGAGATAATACCATTATTGAATAGGAATCAATATCCATATATTGGATTTAATTTACCTCATAAGTTAATAATGGCCATCACACAGATAAGTGATCGTAGTATGATTCTAAATATCAAACATTGATTCCCTTTTTATGTAGTTTATTTGGGATTAATGTATAGAAAGTAAATATAATAATATGAATCCAAAAAAATTAGCCAAATGGAAAATAAAAATATTTTCCGGAAGCACGTTATAAACAACTTCAACTAGAGAATAATTATTGAAATGTGATGATATCATCACACAGTTAGTGGTTTTAACTATTAATTAATTATCTAATCATTAAAGACATTAATTAACATTCATTGATATTTTTCCTAATATATATAAATTCATTTATATATTATCATGTAGGGTACTTCAATATTCTAGCATACCTATTGACACATCTACTTCATCATCATATATCCAATCTTTTAATAAAATAATCATAATGTTAGAAAGAATAATCTTTGTGGGAAACCACATAATCAAGGAAAAAATTTTGAATTTCTAAATAGTGACAACTTCTTTATAATATGTGATACATTAGGATTAACATACTCCATCCATAATCATCATATATTTAAATCCTTGATAATGGTTAATAAATAAAATTTTAATTATCATAATAAAATTTCATGGGAGTGTAAAACCAAGTGCATAGTAATGGAAAACTCACTGTGCACCAGAATGATTATATGGATACACTCAACCAACATTCTTCATGGTTATTACACTGAGAATAATTTATGTTATAACTACATACACCAATAGTATCTATATACTGATGTATTAAAAGGAAATGAACACTATTTTACTTACCATAACGTTTAATGTTATCCTATATATTATATTATCTTGTGTACTCTCACTGTTGTTATCTTATCCTAGTTTCCAAAGGTAACAAAATCTTTCACTGATTCTAACTATAAATACACATTCTTTTCTTATATAAATATCATGTCATATTAGAGTAATATTCATTACACAACCTTATGATCCACGATAGACTCATATATATATATAATATATTTGGAAATATGGACATATAAATAATATATTCAAAATTTAAATACATAACGTCCTATTAAGTTCTTCTTCACTATCCCCCTTCTTAGACATATCATACAAAATAAATTTCTTCATAACCTAGGGAAATGAAACATTATAATGTGTGAGATTTTATGATCCATAAGTGTAAGGAAGGGAGATATCAATGATTTATTAAATATATCATTATCATAATTGTATGATAACGTGGTAATAATACTTTAAAACCACATAAAAAAAATCATATATTGTAATCTTGAAACATGGAATAAATGTTGATATTTCTTAACACATGAATCATTATTGAAACAAAGAACGTGATCCATTAGAGTATAACATTAGCATCAGACATAAGATTAGGGAATGCACATAAGAATAGAAAATCATTTTTGTAGTCATCAATTATCACTTAAAAGACTATCATAGTGGATTGGGTTCACTCCCTAAAATATTATACTATTCAATGTTCACTCCCAAGACTATCATAGTGGGATGATTCCCTTATTGTTCTTGGTTTAATCCCCATTCTAGTTCATATTATCTAATGAGATATTGATCATTACCCAATATATTTGAGAACCATCAATTCTGGTCCCACCCATCATATAATGTCAATCATACATACTTGTTCCATATGAATATAAACAATTAATCATATCAGAACTTATGAATAGTAATTGAGTTTCATAAAAAATTCATCATCGGATAAATCATAGTAATTAAATGAGTTTCATAAATCAATTAACTCGTAAAAAAATAGGTTTCATAGAATCATCCATAGAAAATCATCATAATAATCCATCTCGATAATTAGATCTGATTTTCTCATATGATCATATCCTTATTAATGAATAATTTCTGGGAAAAAATGTAATCATAGATGAAAAATGACTTTAAAATATCATTTAGACATTTCCTTTTGAAAATACCCTTTTAATTTGAAATCAATTATAAAATATTGTGAAATTTCATGAATATTATGGAAAAAAATTTCTTACAAAATAAAATTGAGAACATTGAATGGAATCTTTAAATTATTGAAAGATCATTATGGTGGAAAATTTTGTTCACGTCATCTGCTTTAAAACTGATATTAATTGAAAATTTTAGGTAATGAAGTTAAAAGTAACCCATTTATAAAATGGAAACAATATTCCTTTTAAACCATTTTTTAATATGTAAAAAATTAATATATTTGACATTAAATTTTTTTTCAGAATAATAATAAAACCAATCTAGAAAATATTTTTAGAAAATAATTACAAGTATGAAAAAAATAATTTTGACCCCAATGAGAAATATTGTCATTTATACATAAAAACAGTATTCTAGTCTCTTGATAAAATAAAGAGTGTAAAAATAAATGAAAACATGTATTACATATAAATATCTAGGGGACAATAAATTTAAGGTGATTATGAATATTTGTATCATGAAATTTCATCATCAAAATCATACTAAATAGTACTCCTAATAAACAAGGAGATTGTATCATAAATCTCATACTTCGTGATCTACTTTCATAAAAATTAATCTAACCACCAATATAAAAAGTTTAAATCTATTATATTTCGATAATATAATCTTGTACATATTTATAATTTCATATATTATTCCATTTTAGAATTTGATCATTTTAACACAAATTTATTAATTTTTTTTATTAAAATATTTATTTCTGGGTGTTGACATTTTCATTTTTCTTGTGAATTTCATTTTAGTAGTTTTGGTCCTTATATGTTGATCATTTGTAAATAATATAAATATTTTAAAAAAGATATAAATATCATAAATATTTGTTATATATATATTAATATCCATTAAAAATTATATATATATATATATATGTGTGTGTGTGTGCGAAATTTAATCACACCATTCATAGAGACGATAGGCTATTTAAATTCCTGAACGCTGCATTATCTTTTCAAATAATGGAATGAATGTTATGAAATTAATAAATCACCATTATATAATAATAAATATATCATATTTATCATATTTATTTATTATATCTATCCTTTTTACCTTCCATGTAAATCAGTTATGGAAAACGAATAACATCTCTTCGTAGAGGTGGTTGTCAGCATGTACAGACTAGTGACATTATTATTTTACAATGGTTTAAAATGTAAGATGGTAGATATGATAATATAATTATATAATAATTATTATTTCATAAAAATAATCTATTAAAATTAATCCCACTATAACAACTATTCATGAAATATATTTGATGGAAAATGAATTGTATAACTAAATGGAGGTGGTAGTCCACACATATGCATGTGCAACACGATCACTTAATATTTGATGGAATATATGTTAATATTGGTTGTTCTATAATCATAATAAAATTATTGTATATTCTAAATACATAAGATATTATTTAGTGATGAATACAAATATTTAGAGGTGTTATAAGAATAAATAAATTGAAAGCTGTTGGGTTAGAAAATTACCTCATCTTTAGTAGGACTCCATTAAGTACATTCTTAAAGAAACTATGAGTGGTATTTTAAGAAGGAAATACCACTAAAATAAATTTATATGGAATTAGATAATTTTTTAGGGTTTTTCACGATATAGGTCTCAAAGTTTTGTAAAGAAGAGGAAGGATGGGTGTCCGTTTATTAGTGGGGGAGAGGACACACTTGGTTTTTCATAAAATAATAATATATAATAAAGTCGTTATAAATGTAAATTCTCTCTAATGGATATATTTTCAAAAGTGATATTGGTTGAGTTTGTAATATTTCCATCCAATAAGTTTTATAAAATCTTTATTTTTAATCATACCACTTTCTTTTGGTTTCACTCCTCATTAAACGTGTTTTTAACATTAAATGTAGTGAAATTTTTTTTATGTTTTTTATATTCATTTTGAAAAAAAAATGAATATAGAATAATTATGGAATTTAGAAATTATGATTCAAAAAATATAATCCAATGCATCAAATTTAACTTATAAAAGTGTTATAAATTTTAATTAAAAATAAACTCAAAAATATCTATAAGAAACATTTTTCAAGGAAAAAATGTTTCTTTATGTATACAATGTATTTATAATAAACTAAAAATAAAATTAATTTTAATAACAAAATTTTTTTTTAATAATTTAAATGAAAAAAATTTACTATTATAAGCCATTTAAAACAAAATATATCTTTTTATATTCTTTAAATGAAAAATAGTTTTCAATTAAAATTAGTTTTTTTCACTATTCATTGAAAAATCAATTTTTCTAAAAGGTCATTAAATTCACTCTAACATAATTTAAAATTTTTAATTTTAATAATTAATTTAATTTTTTTTCAAATAAATTTTCATAATTATGAAAATATTAGTTAGAATATTTTCTCACAAAAAAATAAAAACAAAATTGAGGAAAAAATATATTTTTAAAACCTTTAATGACTTTATTCATAATTGAGAACTTATCTATTTTCATTTTATTAAACCATTATAAATACTTTTTATTGTTTTTATTCCTATTCATTCTATTTATTTAATGCTATGGTTATAACGTTATAAAATGTTATTTTTTTAAACTCAAGGATGAAGGTATTGAAATATATAGATGAAATAAAATTTAGTTTTAAAAAATATATCATATGAAGTTCAAGGTTTAATTTTGGAAGCGCAAATATCAATATCCAACCACTGATAAAATGAAAAAGTCAACCATCTGGGAAGTTACCATTTAATGAGAAGAACAAAACCATCAATAGGTGGTTTCTATGGCTAATCAAATATCAAACATAGTCGGGAGCGAAATGAATATGTAATCCCAATAGACAACCTCTAACAAAAACTGAAAAATCCTTGGGCATAAGCTTGACCCCACTATCACTATTTGGTTTAGATGTTCAATCATATGTCCATAATATATAAAAAAAGGAAAAAATTACAAGAAATTATAATAGCTACACTATAATATATTCCAAAACACTTCCCCTTGGGGTGGGTCCGAAACATGTGTCCCGCCATTTTATAACTTGGTAGGTCCCATGTATAATTAAATCACACACTCGTCCAACCTTTTCACTCATGTTTTATCATATACATTCAACATGACATGTAAAAAAACAACTAATAGTGGAGTGTAACTCAGTCATTTGTAGACCTACACCACATCTCAAGCATAAAACCACCATAATTGCATCCCTTGGATTCCCCCATAATAAAATCCTAGATTTACTCCCCTAAACCTTGGTCTTGAGCCCTATACATTCTCGTTGAAAGGATTTATCTTCCAAACCATATGTTATACACCTAGGTCTCCCAAGCATCAACCATTTTGGAACAACTCATTCAAGTCCTAAAATATCCAAGAAGAAATATAAACAACCATTCACTATGTTGGATGTGGTTATCTCAAAACCAAGACATTTTACCGATCTATACCCCCTAAGAGGTTGATAACACCAATAATTACCAATATGAAAACATTGATACCCAATGTGGAACATTATTGGTCCAACTAATTCACCTGCATATTCAATAGTCCATTCATCTTCACATAAATACCAAAACAAGGAACGGTATTATTATAAAATAATAAAACACTATAAAACTAGTATAACATATTTGAAATCATAAATAGGGATCATATAAAGAAAAAAATATTTTGATGTTATAGTGTTTCCCACACAATGTCAAATAGACCCACCCAAATCTCAAACATGCTCTTACGGATATCCTTTAAAAAAACTAAAATACTAATTGTAAGACATTTAGACAAAATAATAATGTGATGTCCTTACTCAAACTAACCCCTTCTCATGAATCCCCATAAAAATTTTCTTTATAAATCCTAAATATATCATTGATGTATTATATCAAAAAAACTACTAAAATCTCCCAGTTCATCATAAAATTCAATTTTAATCAATTTACAGAAGGAATCGATTTTTTATCAAACCCCCATTTTTAATTCCCATTTAAAATTTTAATCTAGTTTTCCTTTCAAAAATAATTAACTTCTCCAAACAATCCACAAATAGTTCAATCGACAATCGATCGACCAAGGATCCACCAATGAAAAATTTATCATGTTATGTGGTCCCCTTTGACTATGTCCATCATGATACTAAACTAAATATTGGGGTAAAATCATAAAAATTGTTAAAATAATCATAGTTATTTAATGTGACAAAAAAATTAGTAATTTGGAATGAGACTCAAGAATTTCAAGGCCACATACCTCATTTACATTGTTCAATACTCTAATCTCTATGAAACCATAGATGATCCTAATCAAATAAGTATAAATACAATGATATTACAAAATACTGAATTTTGGTAACAATCCATCAAAAATAGAAAATAGAGACAAAGAAAAAAATAAATAGCCATAGTAATCTACCCTTACCCATGAATACTCATTGTAAAAAACAGTGTAAAAATCCGACAACAGTTATCAATGATATCCCTAGGTTATTAAGAGAGGAATGATAAAACATTTTATGATATATTTACTATGTTCTATATGAATATGATAACCCCCTGTTATTTATAATTTTGATAAATTAAATAATCATTTTTTATAATCTATAAAAATATATATCATATTGAATTTTGGGTAATGTTTGATAACCTTATACAAAGACCTTCACATATGGTAACCCATAAATATCTCCATTGACGAAGCTTACAAATCATAGTGCTTTTACGAACAAAATCATTATTTTACCCTACTGAAAACACTTACATAATTCCACATGATGACCCATAATTATCAAAAATTTGCCAATGATATTACCCTTATGTATCATCCTTTTCTACAAAAATGACCCTTAGATATCTTTATTTTCTTTGGAAAATACTGTTTTATTTCTTACAGAAGATCTGGTTCTAATCAAAATTTAACTCTTTATCAATTGTTATATATTTCCATTAGGCCATAGAAATTTTCTTTATATATTTAAAAAAATTAGTCCTAAGTATCACCAGGTCTTTCTATAATTTACCATTTCTTAGATCAACCTTAACAACCCTTACAAATAATGGATTTACTATTATTTACAATATTTTACTACTAATAGTTAACCAAATTAATCTTCATAGAGTAACTCTTATTCATTAAAAAGATACCCTTGTGTATCCTATTTTCCACATATTTACATTTATATATATAGGAAAAATATAAATATTCTCTTCTATATCTATTGGTTTATCTTTATATATTCACCCTCCTATAAACACTATACTATTTTCCTACCCTTTATAAAGGGTGACTCTTATTCAAGTCAACCCATCATCAAAAAAAGTATTATTTATAAATACTCTCACATATAAATGTTGTTGAAATTTTTTAGAAATAAATTATAACCGTAAAATTAGTAGAATTAATCTCAATATCTCATATATCCTCTACAGTAAACCTCAACCACATAAAAACACTTCTAAAACACTTATTGGATATGTTCACAGCCTTTTTATTTAAATTTTAAATACTATACTCTGAACAATATTTATTTGGACACCAAAAATTGATATTCTACTAGGAAACAAAGAATTGAAAATTTATAGACTATTACATTAGAAAATATATAATAGTATACAAACATTAACATAAATATATTATTTTTGGTGGAAAACATATAAAAATAATTAGAAATATAATTTTGAAATAATATTTTATTATAAATCTATAATAAAAACATATTATATATATATTCATTTCTCAGAGGAACTTGGCTCCTAGATGGATTTGAATGATGCTATTCTCTTTTGTAAGTAAAAAAATTGATGAAATTTCTACTAATACCTACATTATAATCATGAAATGTATGTTTATAAAAATTTTTAAAGAGTTTATGAAGGAAACATATTTAACATTCTATGAAATACCTTGGAAATAACCCCCTTTAAATGCATCGATATGATTTTGTTTGAGTCCTCATCAGATCGGTTCAATTTTCCCTAGTGGAACATCATTGAGGTTTCGAATGCTGCGAACTTCCTTCTTAGGAATTGGCAGGTCCGAATACAGGTCGTGTCTTATGATTATTTTCTTTTGTTCTGATCCTATTGAAAATAGTTTCTCATACCCCCGTTTATCCCAAGGTTTGTGTATGCACTTTACACCACATGATTTCCTTGTAATCTTATTCTTTTTTGATGAAATCCCATTACGGTATGAATTGGGTGACCAATTCATGCCACAAATTTTCAAAAAAAACTATATATATATAGATATTGAATTGAAAAAACTTACTAATTTTAAAAAAGAACTATAGTTTTGGGTATGAATGTTTGTCAGAAAGAAAAAAAATATAAGTAAAACCTAAAAGTGATATTAAAGGTAATTGATAAAACATGCCTTGAAAATAATGGATGATTAGATTCTAACCTTATATATAATTGTGTAACCTAGGATATTGCAAATGAAACCACCTTCCAACTTATGGTGTATTCCTATTGACATAGGACTTGACCTACCATCCTATCTTAAAAAACTAGAAACTCCATTTCTAGGGCCTGAAACACACTATGGAATGCATACTAGAAAATAATATGTTCTATTATATAACTCATACAAAATAATCATAAAAATACCCTAGGAGCCTAAGTAGGTCAAATAAAATAATAACTCATAACAAAGTAAAAAATATGATAATCTAAAAAATTATGTCATACTTACCAAGGCATGTGCATACCAATAATATAAGTAATTAATATTAGATGATCTTAGTTTCATACATGACCTCAAATATGAATTACAATACAATAGAATGAAATATAATTTTTATAAACAATAAACCTTTAAAAAATTATTTCGAAATCTATTTAAACCAAGGTAAGCCTAAGAAATAAATTTCAAGAACCATTTATGCATGAAAACTCATTTTTTATGATATAACACAAGAAATTATTTTAAATATAGAATTTATAAAACAAAATTTAATGTGAAATAAAAAATATTATTAATAAGTTAACAAAATTTTGTTGGGGTAATCGATTAATAGAGATAATACATTGAAAATGAAAACATCAAGAGTATTCTGAATAAAAGGTAGACCTGTAGAGTCTCCTATCTAAACTATCGAAACCCAATCTACCTTATTCAAATAGAGATAGATTATGGTGAAATATAACACATTAATTTCCTAAAAACTATGAAAATCATGATTATCCAAACCAATTTTCAATGATTGACCCCTATGAAATCTTGGGGAAAGTAAAGTGGAAAAGAATATAAAGAGTGGATAAAGGAGGATGGGTGGAATAGTTGAGTGATTTGAGGTTATTTTCTATATAAAATCACTTTTATTTTTGGGGGGATAATTTATGGATATAAAATTGGATTGGAGTGATGGATATGATATATTCCCCTAGATATTTCAAGAAAATGTGGGAAAATAGTGAGAGATTAAATTTATAATTAAATAAGGCACATGGACATTAAAAATATACTTCCAGGAGGAATTGTTTGACCACAAAATTTGGTAAACATATCCTTATGAATGTATTTAATTTTAAAATGAAAATATATCATGTTAATAGTTTGTTTATATTATTCGGTTATCCCCACCACAGCAATGTATAATGAATTGGGATAAAACTCCAGACCTAAATGGGTGGGATTCATGATTACTGATTACAATGTAGTGGGTATTAATTGTACAATGTATATGAAATTTTAAGTATTTTAAATCCAAACATAAAAAAAATTACATAAATAAATATATAAATGAAATATAACATACCAGTGACATCAAGGTGTCTCCATTGTCCCCACTATGATACTTTCTTCCCCCCAAAAGTCCTCTAGATTTTTGTTTAGAAAATAAGTGAGGCAATTTCTACATCCTCACTGAATCATTCCCTTGTGAATTTTGGATACATTTATTATAATTCCATATTGAATAGACTAAATAAATTTATTTTCCTCAAAATACATTACTCTAAAAGTTATGGATATTATCTAGTTGAATCATTATTGTGTAATTTGGTTCCAAATTTAGATATCTCCACACATACACATAGGATTAGTGAAGAAAATATTTCCATAGTTCTAAAAAAATTAATATATCATGAATTAAAGTAAATTATGGTACAAAATCGGGATAATATTACTCTTTTTCAATATACTATATTAGGAAAAATGGAAAAACATAGACAGCGTGAGTTTGAATTATTTAATCATACATTGATGTTCCAATTGAGTTGAGAGATTAAGGAACACCTGAACACGTAATATGAATTTCATTCCCTGATATATTAGATTAATATATTAATTATAACGACCCATACTTTACATACGTTGTTAATACTTCAAAATTGAAGCACACTTATTACAACATATGACAAAACCACAAAGGACCGTATAGGTATAGTGTCTTTAGAAACTAGGAAACATAAACAACTGGTTCATAAATCTTCTACAGTGTCTCCCATTTATTTCATCATATCTAGGGTCTCTTTTAGCATATTCTACTTTATATCCATCTTCCTAGCCTGGGGAAAAGAAAACATAAAAGGGTGAGCTGAAATGCTCAGCAAGGGCAAATAAAGGAAATAAAAATCATATGATCGTGGAGACGGTATTCCGTACGTACGCATGAGTGATGATATCATTCCTATGATCGTGGAACTGTATTGGAGTATATATATATTATTTCAGTATCAATATTACTTTATAATAATCATAAATAGTTACTCATTACACCATTATACCCATCCTTGTAAAGTGATGGTGGAAAAATAGATTACACCACGGCGTGGAGACGGTATTCCGTACGTACGCACGCGCGGTGATTTCATTTTTCCGTGGGATGGATAGAAGGTGAATTAGGGTTGTTTCATATTTATAATAACATATCAGTATGTAAGTAATACTGATGTTCTTACTTTATCATGAAACAACTAAAGAAGAAGAAGTTGAAGAAGAAAGAAATTGAAAAGATCGGTAATGGATATTACCTCTTCTTTGGAACGCTTCTTTGAATCCTCCACTTAGGGAACTAAGATTGGTCTTTGAAGAAGACCAGGACCTATAGGATTATTCTAGGGAAGTGGAGAGGAGAAAATGTCAGGGGTTGGCCGAGCTTTAGTGCTCAAATTGGTGTGAGGAGGAGGGGGAGGAGGTGCCCTTTTATAAGGGAGGAGAGGGGCACCTTAGGAATATCTCAAATTATTATTTTATATTAAAGTCAAAATCGGTTTATAATGGTTCCAAAGGGTCTTATTTCGAAGCTAAAGTGGGGAAGGGTCGAAATCCTATCAACAAATAGGATTTAGACAAGTTTAGGGTATTATTTTAACCTTATCAATTAGATTTAACTCTAAGTTAAATAATTTAACTTTTACCATGTCTTTTTGTTTTCTTTCACTATATGGTTAATACACTTACTATAACATGGCAAACGAACCCAAAATTGTTTATTATTAATATATATATCCTTATCTAAGTCATTTGGCCGATCCTTAGATTTTTAGGAATAAAATAACAATTAATAATATAATATTTGATTTAAAAACTATTTTGTGTCAATTTTGACACTATTTGATATATGATTTTTGTGAAAGTCATAACAGAATTATATGTTCGAACCAAGTTGATCAAATCAACATTAATATATCATAGTAACCTAGAAAATTAGTGTAAATCATAAAAAGTCTCAAATTACATTTATTTTGGTGTTTATAACATCAATTATGTCAATATTTCATTAATAAGATAATTACTGCATCATCATTGTGTCAAAAATAAATTAAATTATTTAATGTCTAAAAATTACAAATAAAATACCATTATGTAGGAAAACTTTTTATGTTTCTAATTAATATTTATAGTCGAATTTATCTTATGTATAACCCCATATTAAAAATGATTTACTTATTAAACTTTGATTTTAACTATTTTAACCCTTCTTTAAATAAATTAATAATAAATGTCCTAATCTAATCCAAGTGGGCCTAAATGGTCATATTTTATTCCTAAGTTTGTTTTTGGTCGAATTACACTTGTCAAATAGAATTAGGAAATGTGTTAGTGTAATAGTAATATCATATTTACCCATAGTTACCCTATTTACTATTAACCGCGGTAAAAAAAAGTAAAAAGTTACTATTCACCAAAAAATTATTTTTATCTCATTAAACCACATTTTACATAATGATATCAACCGTGTCTATAGGGATTTTCGAAATTCCATTCACAGAAGCGGTAAAATTAAGTTTTATGCAAAATTCAGTTTTTAACCTACCACTTAGTGGTTTCACTATTCATCAAAAATTGAATGTTTTCATAAAAATACCAAAATTTCACCCTAGGCTAATTTCGGTATTCCGAATCCAAAAATGAAGTCCATTTTGAAAAATAAAATTTATAAAATTTCGAAAAGTGGTTATTACTATTCATAACGGCTAGTTTTAATAATATTTTAATAGCATATCGTTGTTTAGTGAAACTCAGTATTGCGTACGACGCAAGCTATCGAGGAAGGTCGTGATTGCGTGTAAAGTAAGCCAAGCAAGTGTTGTGTAGAAAAAGATTCCTTTGATGATTTATATAACATAAAAGTCTCTGGTGTTACATTCTACCCCCCTTAAAAAGAATTTATCCCTCGAAATTCGTCACTTTGTAACAAACAGATGAGGATACTTCTCCCTCATCATATCCTCAAGCTCCCATGTAGCTTCTTCAAGTTGGTGGTTCCTCCATAAAACTTTCACCAATCGAGTGGTCTTATTTCGTAGGACTTTTTCGCTACGATCCAGAATCTCTATCGGCTGTTCTTCATAAGAAAGATCTTGCTCCAGCGGTACAACTTCTGAGCTGAGTACATGTGAAGGATCTGGTATGTACTTTCTCAGGAGAGATACATGGAACACATCGTGAACTTGAGAGATATTCGGTGGAAGCGCCAATCGGTAAGCTACCTTACCAACACGATCCAGTATTTCGAAAGGACCGATATATCTAGGTCTCAACTTCCCATTCTTCCCAAATCTCATAACCCTCTTCCAGGGAGATATTCGTAAGAACACTTTATCACCCACTTCAAACTCTAGGTCTTTTCTTCGGTTGTCGACATAACTTTTCTGTCGACTCTGAGCTGCTCTTATGTGTTGTTGAATAGATCTGACCTTTTCTGCCATTTCATCAACGAGATCAGGTCCTAATAGCTTTCTTTCCCCAACGTCATCCCAGCAAGTTGGAGTCCTGCATTTCTTTCCATAGAGAGCTTCATAAGGAGCCATCTGAATACTGGAGTGAAAGCTATTATTATAAGAAAATTCCACCAAAGGTAGGTGTTGATCCCAACCTCCTTTGAAATCCATAGAGCAAGCTCTCAACATATCTTCTAGGGTTTGAATTGTTCTCTCAGACTGACCGTCTGTCTGGGGATGATAAGCAGTGCTGAAACTCAACTCTGTATCCAGAGTATGCTGAAGACTTCGCCAGAACTTCGAGGTAAATCTCGGATCCCGATCAGATATAATAGAAAGTGGTACTCCATGCAATCTTACCACTTCATTTACATATATCCTGGCAAGCTGATCTAGAGAGAAATCCTCTCTAATAGTAATGAAGTGTGCAGACTTTGTAAAACGATCAACTATGACCCAGATAGCATTATTGCCTTTGGATGTTTTAGGAAGTCCTGTGACAAAGTCCATAGTGATGTTTTCCCATTTCCATTCGGGTATGGGTAATGGTTGTAACATCCCCTTAGACTTCTGTCTCTCAGCTTTAACTTGTTGACAAACCAAGCATCGAGAGACATATTCAGCAACATCTCATTTCATGCCATCCCACCAGAAGTACTCTTTCAGGTCCCTATACATCTTCGTGCTTCCAGGATGAATAGAGAATGAAGAATTATGAGCCTCATCCAGCAGCTCCATCTTTAATTCGGGGATGGAAGGAACACAAAACCGATTCCTGAACCTTATTATCCCATCACAATCAAGGTTGAATTTAGGAACATTTCTCACCTTCTTTTGTAACTTGACATCTTCTTTCTGTGCCTCTTTAATCTTCACATGTATAGATGGTTGAACATTCATTTGAGAAAGATAAGATTTTTCCCCTTCCATTATAATTCCAAGATCCATCCATTGTAAATCTATAAATATTGGATCTTTTGTGATCCTCATCATGGATAAACTAGCATGGTCTTGTCGACTTAATGCATCTGCCACCTTGTTTGCTTTCCCAGGGTGGTAATGGATTGAGCAGTCATAATCCTTAATCAGCTCCAACCATCTTCTTTGGCGCATATTCAGCTCCTTTTGTGTGAAAATATACTTTAAACTTTTATGATCAGTATAAATATCACACCTTTCACCATAAAGGTAATGCCTCCAAATCTTTAATACAAAGATTACAGCAGCCAACTCCAAATCATGTGTTGGGTAATTTTGCTCATGGATTTTCAACTGTCGTGAGGCATAAGCTATCACCATATCATTTTGCATAAGAACACACCCCAATCCCTTCTTGGATGCATCACTGTAGATCACAAACCTTTCTCCACTACAAGGCAGTGTGAGCACAGGTGCACTGGATAACCTTCTTTTCAACTCCTTGAAATTTTCTTCACATTCCTCTGTCCAGAAAAACTTAACTCCTTTCCGAGTCAACTTGGTGAGTGGATTAGATAATCTTGAAAAATCCTTTACAAAATGTAGATAATATCCAGCCAAACCAAGAAAACTTTGGATCTCAGTTACTGTTGTTGGTCTCGACCATCTTTCGATAACCTCTGTTTTTGCTGGATCCACAGATATCCCCTCTTTTGAGATTATGTGACCCAAAAATGCAACTTTTTGAAGCCAAAATTCACACTTGGTAAATTTGGCATAAAGCTTCTCCTTCCTCAGGGTCTTCAGTATAATTCTCAAGTGATCTTCATGCTCTTCCTTTCTCTTTGAATAGACAAGAATATCGTCTATAAAAACTACCACAAATTGATCAAGATAGTCTCTAAAGACTCTATTCATTAGATCCATGAAGATAGCAGGGGCATTTGTAAGACCAAATGGCATCACTATAAATTCATAGTGTCCTTACCTTGTACGGAAAGCCGTCTTTGGTATATCCTGCCTTTTGACCCTTAATTGACGATACCCTGAACGGAGATCAATCTTGGAAAAGTATTGAGCTCCGCGTAGTTGGTCAAATAAGTCATCAATGCGTGGGAGAGGATATTTGTTCTTGATAGTGATCTTGTTAATTTCTCGATAATCAATGTAGAGTCTCATTGATCCATCTTTCTTCTTAACAAATAGAACAGGTGCTCCCCAAGGTGACGCACTAGGGCTTATGAATCCCTTATCAAGATTCTCTTGGAGTTTCTTCTTCAATTCCTGCGACTCAGTTGGGGCCATTCTATATGGTGTCTTTGAAATAGGCAAAGCACCCGGTACGAGTTCTATTGAAAACTCAACTTCACGATTTGGTGGAAGACCCGATAATTCCTCCGGAAAGACATCATCAAACTCCCATACAATGGGCATATTCTTAATCGTGAGTTTCTCACCAACCATTTGAGATAAATAACCTTCATTTAGTGGAATCAAGACCCATAAGATGGAAGGAATTTCCACTGGAAGGTTATGTTCATCCTTGCATTGATAGACGATCGTAGATTGATCTGGAATATGAAATGTGACTTCCCTTCTTTGGAAATTGATATGAGCTCCATGTAGAGAAAGACAATCCATGCCAAGAATCACATCAAATTCCACTAAAGGAAGGATCACAAGATTTGCAGGAATTACTTTCCCACAAACTTCGATCGGAGAAGAATTATAAACTTTTGATGCGACTGTTGTGCCATTAGGTGTTGTCACAGCTAACTCAACATCTAATTGTTGAGGTAATACGGTGATACCCTTAGAAAATTCTTTAGAAATAAAAAAGTGGGTGGATCCAGAATCAAATAAAAGATTTGCTACTTTAGAGTGGATGATAAGTGTACCTTTCACCACTTCGTTATCGTACTCCACATCGCTGATAGAAATTTCATGTGACTTTCCTTTGTCTTTAGCCTTATGATTTTGTTGACGTCGACCATCATCATCAACCCTTGGATTTGGGAATTGATTGGAATAATGCCCCATCTCCTTGCACTTGAAAAATTGAAGTGTAGTAGGTTCATTCTGTGTATCCCTTCCTTTGTTTTCATCATTAGACATCTTCTTCCCATTATCGCGGCATTCAAATGCCCGATGACCTTCCATTCCACATTTAAAACATTTACTTATCCCTTTAAGACAACTCCCTCCATGTTTCTTTCCACACTTTGAGCATAAGGGAAAGTTCATCTCCTTTTTAGTGTGCTCTTTAGATTTTCCTTTGAATTCCATCTTCCTCTTCTTATCAAACCCATGTGACTGATGGGTTACTCCAATCTCCATCTCGACTTTGAGAGCACATCGAACGATTTCCTCATAGCTATTGAAGTCCCTTATGGCTAACGCCCTTCGAAGACTTGGTTTTAAGCCACTAAAGAATCGATCGATCTTACTCTCAGGTTGGATAATAAGACCAGAAGCGTACCTTGCAAGTCTTGTAAAATTTGCTTCATAGGTACCAACAGATTCATCATCCCTTTGCTTCAGTTCAAGGAACTCTTTCTCCGTCTTTGTTCGGAGAATACGAGGGAAGTACTTATTGAAAAATAAGTTCTTGAACTCGTCCCATTCCATAGACTCAATTTCATCCCTTTGCCTCGTATTCTTAATAAGATTCCACCATTGATCAGCATCTCCTTCCAAACGATACACTGCGAGGATGACTTTATCATGCTCAGAACATTGAAGAACTGAAAATATCTTTTCAGTAGTACTAATCCATTGTTCAGCAACTAATGGATCAGTAGACCCACTGAAAGAAGGTGGACGCTGCCTCATGAAGGATTCAACAGAATGTTGCTCCTTACTTTGCTCGTTTGGAAGTCCTGCATGATTCATAGCTTGAGAAAGTTGTGTGAGCATGGCTACAAGATTTTTCATTCCATCTCCCATATCGTTTGGTTGCTCCGGGGGACAATCATTGCATTGCCCATCGCATTCCGCATTAACACGGTTCCTTCGGGTTCCAGCCATTGACTAAAACCAAGAAGAATAGTGTGAGCAACACTAATTATAATAGGAAAACCACATAATTCAAGAATAAAATTTTCAGGCTTAAGGTCTTATCCTAGGTTATTCAAGGCCATTTCTAAAACACTAAGATTGTGATCTATGCTTAGACTTATCCATAGGGTTCTTACAAAGGCTTTCACATACTAGTTTCCAAAGTTTGACTATACCTTTCCTCTGATACCAACTATAACGACCCATACTTTACATACGTTGTTAATACTTAAAAATTGAAGCACACTTATTACAACATATGACAAAACCACAAAGGACCGTATAGGTATAGTGTCTTTAGAAACTGGGAAACATAAACAACTGGTTCATAAATCTTCTATAGTGTCTCCCATTTATTTCATCATATCTAGGGTCTCTTTTAGCATATTCTACTTAATATCCATCTTCCTGACCTGGGGAAAAGAAAACATAAAAGGGTGAGCTCAAATGCTCAGCAAGGGCTAATAAAGGAAATAAAAATCATATCATATCTTTTTGAAAATCATAACCTGCAAAAGAGATCATAAAATCTTAACATGGAATAAATCATATAAGTGAAAATGAGATCCCCATAATCGTAACATGAAACTTGATACTTTGTGGCATGCACACATAATCATGGAAAATCATTTCTTGTTAGTCATGACACATTTCCAAGACTATCTTAGTGGACAAAGTCCCTTTCTGAACCGAGTCACCCTCGTTCCAGTCCTGTTTCACTGAACCGGTATAACCTACCGTTCCAGCCATGTCTATCTCATGAGATATAAAATCTTTACCCAATGCATTGGAGGGAGATATAGGTCCCACCTATCTTATAATGAATCCTTTCTTATGTGTGCCACATAATCATAAATCATACATCATCGCATAACCCATGTAATAAAAATGGGATTCTTAAACAACATGACATCATAAAACAATTCATATAAGATAAAGGAATTCATAAAAATATTTCCATCACAACATAATCAAATCCATGTAATAATAGGGATAAAAACAGAACCATTTTACTATCTTAGATGGAAAATAATTTTGATAAAAGACTTGAACTCCATTCTTGAGGAAAATATCCTTTCTACTTCAAATTTTTTTTTCCTTTCTTAACATGTCATATGACTTTAAAATAAAAGAAGTTATTAAAAATAAACATGAAAACTTGTAAAGGAATCTTCTTGGAAATAAAGTTTTAAAAATCCATTCTTGTCGTATAAGTTAAAAAAAACATTCTTCTCGTACTTTTGTCGGAAAATTCAAAAAAGTATCTCGTATGAAAAATGACAAAAGATTCCTTTCATATCTTTTACTAAAAACTCACCAAAAAGTAAAATTGGATTTAAACCATTGTAGGTGGATGGAAATAACATTGCATATTGAGGAAACATGGATTTGGATGATAAAATACACCCCAGTAAATTTCAAAGTATAAACAATCTCGGATAAAAATGAGATTGTGATATTTCCCCTTACCTTAGGTCCGATTTGCTTTGTACATGTCCAAACCTCCTGTATAATGGTTTAAATAATGTTATTGACTTATTTCAGAATCATACATATTGATATCATATCATATATGGTAATATTCTTAACTTCTTGTTAGTAATATTTCATTGTTACTTGTTACTCGGGTCTTTATTGCCTTTTGTTCTTATGCGTGTTTTGCCGAATACATTCTTATTCTTCTTTTAAGGTTATAGATACCTTATATCCAGAATGTTATTAGTGTAACATATATCATATTTATTCATTCAATTCATTTATATAATTACTATGTAATGATGATCATGTAGAACGAGTCGCATCACATCGTGGAGACGGTATTCCGTACGTACGCACGAGTGATGATATCATTCTTATGATCTTGGAACTGTATTGGAGTATATATATATTATTTCAGTATCAATATTACTTTATAATAATCATAAATAGTTACTCATTACACCATTATACCCATCCTTGTAAAGTGATGGAGGAAAAATAGATTGCACCACGGCGTGGAGACGGTATTCCGTACGTACGCACGTGCGGTGATTTCATTTTTCCGTGGGATGGATAGAAGGTGAATTAGGGTTGTTTCATATTTATAATAACATATCAGTATGTAATTAATACTTATGTTATTACTTTATCATGAAACAACTAAAGAAGAAGAAGTTTAAGAAGAAAGAAATTGAAATGATCGGTAATGGATATTACCTCTTCTTTGGAACGCTTCTTTGAATCCCCCACTTAGGGAACTATGATTGGTCTTTGAAGAAGAAAAGGACCTCTAGTATTATTCTAGGGAAGTGGAGAGGAGAAAATGGCAGGGGTTGGCCGAGCTTTAGTGCTCAAATTGGTGTGAGGAGGAGGGGGAGGAGGTGCCCTTTTATAAGGGAGGAGAGGGGCACCTTAGGAATATCTCAATATATTATTTTATATTAAAGTCAAAATCGGTTTATAATGGTTCCAAAGGGTCTTATTTCGAAGCTAAAGTGGGGAAGGGTCGAAATCCTATCAACCAATAGGATTTAGACAAGTTTAGGGTATTATTTTAACCTTATCAATTAGATTTAACTCTAAGTTAAATAATTTAACTTTTACCGTGTCTTTTTGTTTTCTTTCACTATATGGTTATTAAACTTACTATAACATGCCAAACGAACCCCAAATTGTTTATTATTAATATATATATCCTTATCTAAGTCATTTGGCCGAACCTTAGATTTTTAGGAATAAAATAACAATTAATAATATAATATTTGATTTAAAAAATATTTTGTGTCAATTTTGACACTATTTGATATATGATTTTTGTGAAAGTCATAACAGAATTATATGTTCGAACCAAGTTGATCAAATCAACATTAATATATCATAGTAACCTAGAAAATTAGTGGAATTCATAAAAAGTATCAAATTACATTTATTTTGGTGTTTATAACATCAATTATGTCAATATTTCATTAATAAGACAATTACTGCATCATCATTCTGTCGTAAATAAATTAAATTATTTAATGTCTAAAAATTACAAATAAAATACCATTATGTGGGAAATCTTTTTAGATTTCTAATGAATATTTATAGTCGAATTTATCTTATTTATAACCCCATATTAAAAATGATTTACTTATTAAACTTTGATTTTAACTATTTTAACCCTTCTTTAAATAAATTAATAATAAATGTCCTAATCTAATCCAAGTGGGCCTAAATGGTCATATTGTATTCCTAAGTTTATTTTTGGTCAAATTACACTTGTCCAATAGAATTAGGACATGTGTTAGGGTAATAGTAATATCATATTTACCCATAGTTACCCTATTTACTATTAACCGCGGTAAAAAAAAGTAAAAAGTTACTATTCACCAAAAAATTATTTTTATCTCATTGAACCACATTTTACTTACTGATATCAACCGTGTCTATCGGATTTTCGAAATTCCATTCACAGAAGCGGTAAAATTATTTTTTATGCAAAATTCAGTTTTTAACCTACCACTTAGTGGTTTCACTATTCATCAAAAATTTAAAGTTTTCAGAAAAATACCAAAATTTCACCCTAGGATAATTTCAGTATTCCGAATCCAAAAATGAAGTCCATTTTGAAAAATAAAATTTATAAAATTTTAAAAAGTGGTTATTACTATTCATAAAGGCTAGTTTTAATAATATTTTAATAGCATATCGTTGTTTAGTGAAACTCAGTATTGCGTACGACGCAAGCTATCGAGGAAGGTCGTGATTGCGTGTAAAGTAAGCCAAGCAAGTGTTGTGTAGAAAAATATTCCTTTGATGATTTATATAACATAAAAGTCTCGGGTGTTACATTAATAATGTTTGATTAATCACCAATATCTTACCGATCAACTAAAATTTTCACATTATCTATCGAATGAGGCTCTATACCAAAAAGAGAGTGTTCACCCAAGTGTTCTAAATAAAGAGTTGGGGTGTAAAAACAATTTCTATATTTATTTGAAGGAATAATTTTTTTTTTATTGGTAAAAATTATATTGATAAAATAAGACCAATGAAAATTGGTTCTCTTATATTCCTCCAAAATAATGAATGTTAGAACGAGGCATATATTTTTGAATCTTGATTATCCATTTAGTCTGACCATCCATTTGTGGGTGATAACATAATGACCTGACTTGAGATACATTAATGAAACCAATACATAACACTATAAGACTTCTAATATACCTTTTAATCACCTAAGGGTAGGGTAAAGATGGATATATTAAAGGAAAACTATTAGGATATTGTTTTATCAAATTATAGTTTGTAGTTGTGGTTTAATTGTGAAATAGGTTATAATAGGTAGTTTGAAATCATTCTTAGGGACATCAAACCTGGGAAACTATTAACAAGAATACACTAGTGGGAAAAATATCCATCAAATACTTGTTCAATACACAATTCAATAATCACATGATAATGCAAACATAACATATCTGGAGTTAAATTATCTAAATAATCCTAAAAATAGTGTAACTAAACAAAATCACACATTAGACTAAAATTATGAGAAATAAAGGACATAGGGATCTAAAATTATGAATCCCAATATGGAATCCATCATGAAAGAATTTATGGAAACCCACACTATCTCTTCTCTAAAAATCCAAAAATACATAGAAAATAAAATAACTTGACAATCTGAACCATGAGCTGAAATGACCCATACACTGGATCATATGGCCCTCATAAGCTATCACCTTATCATTACCTATATACTTCAAAATATGGACTTTCCACGTATATAATGGAAATTTTTTAGGGTGTGAGTATAATGTATAAAGAGAAAGTAAACAAACAGACCAAAACTAGTCTATCTTAAACCCAAGTGTGCAATATAAGAATATAATGTTGGTCGGTAAAAAGTATTTGTAATAAGTAAATCCAATACTATTATTAAGAATTTATACATTTTTATGAATTATCCATATTATCTAAATCAATAAAAAAATATGTTAAATTTCAATAATACTTTAACTATTTTCAATCACAATATCCAAACCTACTTTGATCCAAACTCAAAATATATTCAGAGGTCCTTTACATCATATGGGTCTAATAATTTGGGATGTTTAATGAAATATATATATATATATATACGAGGGTTATATATATATATATATGTGTATTGTTAATCATATTCCTCAAGTGACCATCTCTTCTCAAAGAGAAGAAACACATATACATACAAATACATCCTCACATTAGAGGTCAGACATATTCTTTTCAGAATAAAAAACACAGACACACACATACATAATCAAATATATCTATATAAACACTCCACTAAAAAAGGACTCTCTGTTATTAGAGAATAAAATATCTTATGAATATATGTGTCTCCATGAAAAATGATTTCTCATGCCTATGGATGGATCCTCTAAGAAAAATTTCAACACCGTCATATCTAATATGGGGAAATAAAATATAATAGATATAAAGTATATTCCACATAAAATTATAATAGAAATAATCATCAAAATATAAAATAAAAATATATGAATCATGGTTATTATATCAATAATCCAAACATATGGAGTAAAAAGGCCATAGAAAACATGTACATATCTCAGTAAAAATTCTTGGAAACTTCAACAAGATACAATACCAATTATCTTATATGATATTTCCTAATGATGAATAATATGTATGGATTAATTAAACAATAAATTAAATTATTCCAATAGAAACCAAACATATATGGAATCTTCTTAACATTTTTAATCATATCAAAAAATTCCAGGAAGAAATTTATAAAACGCCTGACTTATAAATAGAATTCAATAGCATAAGCATGTGGTCCATTACATTAATAAATAATTATGGTTTAATAGAGGTAAACCCATTCATCTTTGATTCATTAGTTTTTTATTAGTCTTTCTTCAATAAAAAAATAATATAGGTATCACACTACCTTATTCCCTTTTAATAGCCTCACATAGACAGTATGAGAGATTGTGAAGAAGATCACCATCCTATGTAACGCCTCGACCCCAGCTACCCAGAGTCAGTGTATTATTGCGTAACATTGGCATGATCACAAAAGATTAAGTCTCGAAAGACTGATTTGTTTAGTAGCCTTGGAAACACTAGATACATTCATAAATGTTACATTACATCATAAAGTGAAATACTACAATAACAAAGTCTCCATAGTCCACACTCATATCCTCTTCTAACTATCCCTGCAGGTCATTCATAAAATACTTCTTCACATCCTGGAAAATATTAAAACATTGAAAGGGGTGAGCTCAGATGCTCAGTAAGGATAAAAATATTGCGGAAGCTTTCATAAATAAACATTAACATTTAAGTTAATGTATAACTAAAATAAAAGCCTTTTTAAACTTGAACTTCAGCATAATATGGAAAAAATAAAATTAAATAATACCATTTACTTACTCACATGGATATTCTACTAGTCGAATAATCCCATGCAATATCAATAACCACTTTTATAATGATAGAATGCATAATGCCAGACTATCATAACAACGTAGCCAAGGCCTCGTGCCAAGACCATAAATAATATTTTGTCAAGGCTTCGTGCCAAGACACTAGTTTGTCTCATAATACCTACTGATGCATCGAGGAGCTATAGCGGGCTCCACCCGTCACTTATTAAATCCAATGCATTCCTCATATAAACAGGTTTAAACATATCATAAACCATAATATAATTGTATCACATAAATCATGCATAAAGGAAACATAATATTTCCACACTTCAATCACAAGATATCAATACAACACATTGATATAAAAAAACTTTATCAAAAGCATTTTCAATACCAAAATAAAAGATAAGTAAAACATGGTATTTATTTTTCTTTAAAAAAATTGTGGCTTATAGAGGAAGCCGAAACTCAAATAATAGTCATGGCAGCAGAGAAGTCGTTGTCTCTGCATACGTAAGAAAAAAATTCCTTTTATCGTTTAGTAAAAACGCTTCGTATAAAAAGATTCCTTTTGCATAAAAGTAAAAGTCGAAGGGGTTTATACACCGTATAAATGAAAGTTGTGTATAAAACCAAATATGCCTCACTGAAAGGAGATTGAGACGAAGTCCTTACAAAGATCATTTTTAAAATAAAATAGATCTATTATGTGTATTTACTATAAGTAAACATAAAGAAAGTACAAATATAGGATAGAACATAATAATATCATGACATAATTTGAAAGTAGGAGATTAACCCAAAGAATGGAAATTGGGTTAAGAAATTCCCTTACTTCATGTCCGACTTGACTCGACCGCTCTTTAACCTCCTGAATAATAAACTAGAGTTAATCTCTACCTTATTAAGAACTTTTTTCAATTTCATTATTCTTTTTATATCACTTATTACCATTTCATTAACATTATGTAGTTATTTAAGTTTATAACGGTCGTTTTTTCGATCTTAGGGACTTGAGTCAAAAATAAACTTCTTATAATTACAATTTGTTCATGTGGTAATATATCCATTATATCCATAATTATATTCATGATTTATATATCATATAAATCATATATATCCAGTATATACATTCATTTATAATATTACATAACATTTAGAGGTAAAAAATGAAATGCACCGTTCATGGAGACGGTAAGCCGTACGTACGCATCAACGCTACTTTCATTTACATTTCGTATTTAATGGAATTATATAAAGTTATAATATAATTCCAGTATAATATAATGTATAATACCATTTACTTAATCCTTTATACATCCCACATATGGCATTAATGATTCAAATCACTTTGAGGGGGCGGTAGTCCGCACTTCCTAAAATGAAATTATCGCGTTTACCCATAATGAAAATCATAAAGTATTCCATAAATGAGAAATACAGAAGCATAAGGAAAACATAAACATAATATATATATCATATATGAAAATAGTGTCATCAAAATGGCCACCATTATAGGTGTTAAAAGAATATTGAACAATCATCGTTTCGTGAGGCAGTATTTCGCCACCCACAGAAACAGTATGTTCTCTAACCATTAGATGTAGGTGAGTGTAAGTGTAGCTCGAATAATTCTTTTAAAAAAATCCTAGTATATTTAGGATACTGGTTTTGTTACAAAATAAATAAATAAAAAGAGTTTAGGGGGTTGGATAAGAAAAATAAAACAAAATCACATAAGAGAAGACATTACCTTAAAATCGGGTAACTCTTTTGATTTGATCCAAAGGCTTCCTTGGGAAGAATTATGCCCAAATTGAGGCTTCTAGGAGTATGTGAGGGAAGATTGGAGAGTATTTTGGCAGATTTTGGCCGATCCAAAAGGCTTTTAAGGTGTGAATAAGGTGGTATAGGTGGGGGCCTTTTATAAGAGGAGAGGAGGGGCACTCTTGGAATGTAATGAAATGTTACTTTATTATACAGTTCTTTTCGGATTCTAAATGTACCACACTTATATAATTCGAGGGTAAGGTGATAAGGGTTCTAAATATTCTCATCCAATAGGCTTTGGAAAAGTGTAATGCTTAGATTTTACATTATCCTTCGATTTTATTAAAATCGTTAATTAATGAGGTAATCGCTGCATAATCATGGTGTCATAAATAATATAATTTATTTAATGTATAAAAATTATAATACAATTATCATGATGTAGGATATCTTTTTATATTTCTAATGAATATTTATAGTCAAATATATGACTTGTATTACCCCTTTTAAAAATTGTTTTAGTAAAACAACTTATGTTTGTGACATTTTTATTTTAACTTTAAATAAAAGTTATTTATGTCATTTTCCTACCAAAGTTGCTCCATGGCGTCCCCAAGATGACCCATGTATTTTCTTGGTCGTACATTACTCATCAAATAGGGGTAGGACAAGTGTAAAGGTATTTTCATATTTTTATAATATCATTTTTACCTTAAATTTCACTAATTACCTTTAATCACGATTAAATAAACTTAAAAGTAAGTATTCATCAAAAAAATTAATTTAATCTCATTGATCCACATTTTACTTACTAATTACAACCATGTATGTCATATTTTTGAAAAACAAATCACAGAAGTGGTAATGTTTCATTTAAATGAAAAATCAGTTTTCTAACTACCACTTAGTGGTTTCACTATTCATCAAAAAATGAAGTTTTTCAAAACAATGCCAAAATTTCACCCTAAGCTATAATTGATATTCCGAATTCAAAAATGATGTCTATTTTACAAAATTCCAAACATATAAGTTGAATTAATTGATTTTATAATTAATTCCCGTTGTCACAACAAATAGCATGTTTTTAAGAAACAATATATATCAAAAGATTGACAATTGTTTATGTCCAATTTCAAAGTGAAATAAATTCTAATGGCCACCATTGGATAAAATTGTAAAAATATATTGTAATTATACTTTAAAACCACTGAATAGTATAATTTATCACTATAAATTATTTTGATTTAAAAAGTTGTTTTAAGTATTTTTCACTATTCATAAAAAATTGAAAGTTCTCATAAAATTACAAAAAATTCAACTTATGATAATTTAGATATTACAAATACAAAAATTAAGTCCATTTTGAAATATAAAATTACTATAATTTTAAAAACTTGTTATTAGTATTCATAACGGCTACTTCGATTAGTCGCGGTGTGTTAGAACTCGAACTTGCGTACAATGGAAGCTATTGCATTATTGAAAGAGAAGCGTATCGTGGAAGCTCGGGGTGTTACATTCTCCCCTCCTTCAATAAATTGCGTTCTTGTAATTTGAAATTTTTCTTTGAAAATAAAAGGTTGAAAATAGAAAATACCTTTGTGGAAAACCCACATCGGAAATAGGGTTAATAAAAATATAACTTTAAAAGAAAGAAAGATAAGTAAAAAGGTCACCCGAGATAGCCCTATACTAGGATTCTATGAAAATATGGATATGGAAGAAAAACAAACCATCATGGTCTGATGGGGAGTTGTAGAAAACAAGATTAGGAGAAAGTTAACAATATGAAAGTCACAAACTTGTGATTGGTTAAACGATCATTGAGTCCCCAGTTGGAAAAGTTAACCAACAAGATTTTTGTTTTAAGTTACCTTTCATAAAGTTGAGGAATTTATTTAATAGAATTACTAAGAATGTAAGGAAATATACTTACTTGTCGTGTAGAGTTTCATTCTTTAATAAAATTTTACCACAAACCCATCTTTCACTCCAAATGGTAACAGAACTCAAAAATATTCTATTTATCCTAATTGTATAAGGTTCTAAATATTACCACATACCATTTAGATTAGGAAGACTATTTTGTAATAACCAGGGACTTCCTGTAGGCTAGTGGTAGGTAATAAAGGCCTGTCGCACTATGGTTGTGGGTTCGATTCCTGCAGCTTTGTCCGACGTGACAGGTTATCCCCCGACTTGCAGGTTGTCCTTTTCCTAAAAATATAGTATTATAATATTCCAAAAGTAATCTTCAGAAATGTTTTAATCTTAAACAATACTATCCAAGGTTCAACTTAATCCATTCCAACCTTTATATTTATCCAAAATACCTCTGTCCAGACTTTCTCTAAAAGGTCTCTAAATTCCAAAATAAATTGTATCATCAGATTCCTCAGATAATGTAAAGTTTCTCTTATTGTCACATACAAAAATATGATTACCTTCATCATATTAAAACCTTAATGAAATCAACATGTACTGTTGTACAATCCTTATATATATATCACATTATTCTAATAACCAGAATATAATCCATGAGTCCAAAAGCACCAATACATTAATTATTCCGCTTCAACTATAGTCACATCATAAGATTGGCCTTGATCCCTTGGCATTTTCTGAGGTAAGTGTCCCTGACTCTTAAGACATTCATTTTCATAATGACCAATTTCTCTACAATTTTAGCATTCAACATTGATAGCCTCTTTCTTTCCCTTGAAATCACGCGTTTGGTGACCTTTTTCTCCCCATTTATAACAAACTCATATTCCTTTTAGGCAAGTACCAGGGTGATTCTTCCCACAGTTATCACATAATGGAAAATCCTTCTTTCCCTTTTTCCCTTTCTCTATCTCTTGTTCCACCATTCTCTTCTTCTCTTGCTTTACTTTATTGTCATAAGATTTAGAGAATTCTTTTTCGATCTTGATAGCACACGAGACAATATCTTCGTACGATGAGAAGGATTGTGATACTAAAGCTCGACGTATAAATGGTTTTAACCCATCAAAAAAATGATCAATCTTACTTCTTGGGTTACATATATAATCTGCAGCATACCTCTCTAACCTTTTAAAGTTGGCCTCATACTTTGCGACATTCACATCCTTCTTTTGTCTCAGACTCAGAAATTGTCTTTCCATATCTGATCGATGGTCATGTGGAAAGTATTTTTATAATAAAATATCTTTGAACTCTCTCCATTCCATATTTGATATTTTATCATCTTCCTTTCTGTTTTGAATCAGCGACCACCATTGATCGGCATCTCCAGTGAGGCGGTAGACTGCCATTACAAAAATCTCCCTTTCGCTACTCCCCAAGGCATGGAATATTTTTTCTAAGGACTTTATCCATTTCTCAGCTACTAATGGATTTGTACCCCCATTAAATGTTGGCAGTTGTTGCCTCATGAAGCGGTCTAACATTTATCCTCCACGTTTCAGATCAGGGTGCTCCATATGAGTAAGGTTATTATTCATAACCTGAGTGAGTTGTCCCAGTATGGTAATAAGTTGACCAGCACCAGTTGTATCTCCAGCTCCATAATAATTATCTTGAGCAGGAGGGAAATCCCTACACGGAGTGCGTGCATTGATACGATTTCCATTCCTTCCACTAGGCACCATTTCTAAACAATGGCATAAACAAGATTAGTTTATGAATCAAAATACATAATTCCATACCTGTAAAACACTTAACACTAATTGAACTATTTATGGATATAATTCATAATGATAAAAAAAAATCTTTGAGGAAGTATATACTCATAACCCTTCATAGTGGTTTGTAATGAAAATGAGAATTATCCTGAGCATATCCCCCAGGAGTGTCGTAACTAAAAGTGCAGCAAGGCCCGTTGTCGTACACCAGTTCTCATTAGAGTCTAGCTCAAAGTGGTGTTTTCGAGTTTTACCTCTAGGTACATCTGTGCCAGAGCCGCCTCTACCTGCTCGTATCCAGACAGGGTTGTATTGCTCGGAAAACTCACAAAATCTCTATAATACCAAAATTCTAAGAAGTTATTCTATACTAATCCTCAAAGTATATCTTTGGGCTATGTGCTCTAATCAGATTTTATCTAAATATAGCTTCCAAGGTTAGTACTAAACTGCTTCGAATACCAACTGTAACGCCTCGACCCCAACTACCCAGAGTCGGTGTGTTATTGCGTAACATTGGCATGATCACAAAAGATCAAGTCTCGAATGACCGATTAGTTTAGTAGAAACACTAGATACATTCATAAATGTTACATTACATCATAAAGTGAAATACTACAATAACAAAGTCTCCATAGTCCACACTCATATCCTCTTCTGACTATCCCTGCAGGTCATTCATAAAATACTTCTTCACATCCTGGAAAATATTAAAACATTGAAAGGGGTGAGATCAGATGCTCAGTAAGGATAACAATATTGTGGAAGCTTTCATAAATAAACATTAAAATTTAAGGCAATGTATAACTAAAACAAAAGCTTTTTTAAACTTGAACGTCAACATAATATGGAAAAAATAAAATTAAATAATACCATTTACTTACTCACATGGATATTCTACTAGTCGAATAATCCCATGCAATATCAATAACCACTTTCATAATGATGGAATGCATAACGCCAGACTATCATAACCACGTAGCCAAGGCCTCGTGCCAAGACCATAAATAATATTTTTTCAAGGCCTCGTGCCAAGACACTAGTTTGTCTCATGAGACCTACAGATGCATCGAGGAGATATAGCGGGCTCCACCCGTCACTTATTAAGTCCAATGCATTCCTCATATGAACAGGTTTAAACATATCATAAACCATAACATAATTGTATGACATAAAACATGCATAAATGAAACATAATATTTCCACAATTCAATCACAAGATATCAATACAACACTTTGATATAACAAAAACATTATCAAAACCATTTTCAATACCAAAATAAAAGATAAGTAAAACATGGTATTTATTTTTCTTTAAAAAAAATTGTGGCTTATAGAGGAAGCTGAAACTCAAATAATAGTCACGGCGGCAGAGAAGTCGTTGTCGCCTCATACGTAAGAAAAAAAATTCCTTTTGTCCTTTAGTAAAAACGCTTCGTATAAAAATATTCCATTGAATAAAAGTAATAGTCGAAGGGGTTTATACACCATATAAATGAATGTTGTGTATAAAACCAAATATGCCTCAATGAAAGGAGATTGAGACGAAGTCCTTAAAAAAATAAGTTTTAAAATAAAATAGATTTATTATGTGTATTTACTATAAGTACACATAAATAAAGTACAAATACAGGATATAACATAATAATATCATGACATAATTTGAAAGTAGGAGATTAACCCAAAGAATGGAAATTGGGTTAAGAAATTTCCTTACCTCATGTCCGACTTGACTCGACCGCTCTTTAACCTCCTAAATAATAAACTAGAGTTAATCTCTACCTTCCTAAGAACCTTTTTCAAGTTAATTATTCCTTTTATATCACTTATTACCATGTCATTAACATTATGTAATTATTTAAGTTTATAACGGTCGTTTTGTCGATCTTAGGTACTTGAGTCAAAAATAAACTTCTTATAATTACACATTGTTCATGTGGTAATATATCCATTATATCTATAATTATATTCATGATTTATATATCATATACATCATATATATCTAGTATATACATTCATTTATAATATTACATAACATTTAGAGGTAAGAAATGAAATGCACCGTTCATGGAGACGGTAAGTCGTATGTACGCATGAACGCTACTTTCATTTCTATTTCGTATTTAATGGAATTATATAAAGGTATAATATAATTCTAGTATAATATAATTTATAATACCATTTACTTAATCCTTTATACATCCCACATATGGCATTAATGATTCAAATCACTTTGAGGGGGCGGTAGTCCGCACTTCCTAAAATGAAATTATTGCGTTTACCCATAATGGAAATCATAAAGTATGCCATAAATGAGAAATAAATAATCATAAAAGTAAACATAAACATAATATATATATCATATATGAAAATACTGTCATCAAAATGGCCACCATTATAGGTGTTAAAAGAATATTGAACAATCGTCGTTTCGTGAGGCAGTATTTCGCCACCCACAGAAACAGTCTGTTATCTAACCATTAGTTGTAGGTGTGTGTAAGTGTAGCTCGAATAATTCTTATAAAAAGATCCTAGTATATTGAGGATACTGTTTTTGTTACAAATAAACGAATAAAAAGAGTTTAGGGGGTTGGATAAGCAAAATAAAACAAAATTACATAAGAGAATACATTACCTTAAAATCGGGTAACTCTTTTGATTTGAGCCAAAGGCTTACTTGGGAAGAATTATGCCCAAAGTGAGGCTTCTAAGAGTAAGTGAGGGATGTTTTTAGAGTATTTGGGCAGAGGTTGGCCGAGCCAAAAGGCTTTGAAGGTGTGAATAAGGTGGTAGAGGTGGGGGCCTTTTATAAGAGGAGAGGAGGGGCACTCTTGGAATGTAATGAAATGTTACTCAATGAATTTCGGATTCTAAAGGTCCCAAGCTTATATAATTCGATGCTAAGGTGATAAGGGTTCGAAATATTCCCATCCAATAGGCTTTGGACAAGTGTAATTCTTAGAGTTTACATTATCCTTACATTTTATTAAAATCGTTAATTAATGAGGTAATCGCTGCATCATCATGGTGTCATAAATAATTTAATTTATTTAATGTCTTAAAATTATAAAAAAATTACCATGATTTAGGAAATCTTTGTATCTTTCTAATTAATATTTATAGTCAAAAATATTACTTGTATAACCCCATTTAAAAATTGTTTTAGTAAAATAACTTATGTTTGTGACATTTTTATTTTAACTTTAAATAAAAGTTATTTATGTCATTTTCCTACCAAAGTGGCTCCATGGGGTCCCCAAGTAGACCAATGTATTGTCTTGGTCGGCCATGACTCATAAAATAGTTGTAGGACAAGTGTAAAGGTATTTTCATATTTTTATAATATCATTTTTACCTTAAATTTCACTAATTACCTTTAATCACGATTAATTAAACTTAAAAGTTACTATTCACCAAAAAAATTATTTTAATCCCATTGAACCACATTTTACTTACTAATGACAACCATGTATGTTAGATTTTTGAAAATCAAATCACAGAAGTGGTAATGTTTTATTTAAACTAAAAATCAGTTTTCTAACTACCACTTAGTGGTTTCACTATTCATCAAAAATTGATGTTTTTCAAAACAATGCCAAAATTACACCCTAAGCTATAATTGATATTCCAAATTAAAGAATGATTTATATTTTACAAAATTCCAAAAATATAAGTTGCATTAATTAATTTTATAATTAATTCCCACTGTCACAACAAATAGCGTGTTTTTAAGAAACAATATATATCAAAAGATTGACAATTGTTTATGTCCAATTTCAAAGTGAAATTAATTCTAATGACCACCATTGGATAGAATGGTAAAAATATATTCTAATTATACTTTAAAACCACTATATAGTATAATTTATCACTATAAATTATTTTTATTTAAAAAGTTGTTTTAAGTATTTTTCACTATTCATAAAAAATTGGAAGTTCTCAGAAAATTACAAAAAATCCAACTTAGGATAATTTCGATATTACGAATACAAAAATTAATTCCATTTTGAAATATAAAATTACTATAATTTTAAAAAGTGTGTATTACTATTCATAACGGCTGCTTCGATTAGTCGCGGTGTGTTAGAACTTGAACTTGCATACAATGCAAGCTATTGAATTATTGAAAGAGAAGCGTATCGTGGAAGCTCGGGGTGTTACTTCCTATGACTATTTAGGTGAGATTTAATAAGCATGAAAGTTAATTTATTCTTCAATTGAAAATTTTAAGAACCTTTTATGGACCAGAGGACATGTTATATTTATTCCCAAATGGGACAAACGTGAAAACAACCACTATATGAGTAGTTTTACAGCAAGATTATCATCAGGGACCTTTTTTACCAACATGAGGAAGAAAAACTAAGATTTGACCTAAATTTCAAAACCATAGATGACGATAAAGGTTGAATTATTGGAGACTGTACTGTAATAAATGAATAAATAACAATAATAAAGATATACCTTACATGGATTCAAGTATGTAGGACAACCACAATTACTTGGTGATGTTTCCTATTAATGATAAAAGCTTTGATTGGAGGAGATAATAAAGGGATGGGGGAGGTTCTCTCATGGGATTAAATGTAGAGGCATGGAATGTGAAAAATTAAATAGATGGACTAAATAGGAAACATGTTTCATGAAATAACTCATTTTAGATCAAAATTATCAAAATACCACTTCTGTCAATTAGGTACCTCATACATGCCCAATGTGTACCCAGTTTTCCTAACATTACTATTATTTGACTGCTGCTGCCTCTCAATACCTAATGGAAGTCCACCATGTACCCAGTGCCACCCTACAATAGGGCTCTCTTCTTCTATCATCTTCATATCTCCCAAAGTCCACCAATCCACCAAAAACATTTAATTAATACAAAAATGTTAAAAATGAAGTATAAAAACTGGGAAGGGTACAGGCCTTTGAAGCCTTTTTATCATTGTCTTCTTATAAGTGATAAGATTCAACTAAATCCTTGAGGAAAAATACAATGTCAAAGTTTTTATGTTTTTATTCACATTCTCAGGTCTCATTGGGAATGCTACCCATATTTCCTTTATTCTCATACTGGGTGAATGGTCTTACAACTTAAGACATTCTCATTTCAATCGATGATTGAAATATGACATTCAATGAAGGTACCATCTGACTCCAACTCTATATAATCATATCATATAATGTTTGATGGATTGGAAATACAATTCCTCATCATTTATACATGGAAAATTCTTCAATATACAAAATATATAATTGAAAAATCTAATATATAATCCAAATCCATAACATATTCCACAATATTGAATTTCAAATATTAAATGTAGTAATTTTCCATTATTTTCACATATTCTTATAACATGGTAGAGTTGAGACTCATAGAAATAGATGAAAACTGCTTTGGAATTTCAAAGTCCATATTCTTTTATTTACATTTATCTTCTAGTGACGTTAAACTATTAATAACCACTTCTAAATAAAATTCAATTACTTAGTTTTCACTATAATATGACAAGAAAAATCAATGATGACTTTATGATCTCTAGACAGCCTAATTTTGAAATAAAAAACCTCTATAAATTTCCTTAAATATAGTTATTTTAATGGATACTAGATAACTATTTTTTAGGAAAACTCTACAACTGACTGATGATTCTCTTAAAAGATTTGACAAATGACAATGAAAACTAAAAATATATACACTAGAGTATAATTATTTTCTCATTTTCCATCCAAAGGATGATAATACATTGTACTTAGTTGCGCATGTGATTCAAAATTGTTCCATAACCCTTATAGAAAATATTTTGGTAGATATTGGGTCATGCATTAAAATTATTATTACTGACACACAATGTATTGTAACTATATATATAATATTGATCATTCCAAAATCCTAAACTATGTGAATCTCTTAAATATGTAAAAAATAAGAGGTATTGGTTAGTTAAATGAATGTTTTCATACTATATCAATGACCAATAGATAACACAATAAGTTAATTTGGAAATATGTGGTAATTTCATCCGATTTTGATAAAGGTATAGTATATGTATTTAAGTTGTATATAGTTCCTCCAGTTTTCTTCTTTATCATGAGGATATATGAATTATCTAGATATAAATGTTTCCATCTCCTCTATGGAAAAAATGATTTTGTAAAATGAATTCAAAATAAATAGCATTAATGGGGTCTATAGTGTCATATCTCAAGAGCATCACCAAGAATAACATAGATACAAAATTGGGGGATAGAACCTATTAAATTGAAAAATTATATTTTCTCATGTGAGATAAATTTAGAAACCAAGAATATCACATATTTATTTGCCTCTCACTATGTTTCATATATATTTAAATTCTAATATATTATATGTCTATAGATCTTAGTGAAGTTGGTAATAAACCAAGGAACTAATGAGACCCCTTTAAGTAGTTTTCAATAAACATAGATTTTATTTCAACTTTAGATTACTATATGTAATAAAATATAATTTTAAGGACACCTCTCATGAAATTAGAATTATCTATAAATATCATGGTATATCTTAGAAATTACAATATGTAAAACCAAATGAGTAGAGTGAAACTCTATTATGACCTCTTCCCATATGGAAATAAAAAACTCTAGTCTTCCATAGATATATATAAATGCATTAGTATCACAAGATAATACTTTTAGGATTTCCCCACAATCATGTCTATATGAAATAATGATACAATATTGGATAGAGATTTCAAAATCTATAACATATTCCCCAACATTTTATTTTAGAATTTATGATATAGATAAAAAATAGTCATTGAATGAATAAAAATAAACGTATACTAGCACAGTCATTATCCTCCATTCATTTGAAGCCTCAAACAGCTTCTAGGTTTTTTATTTCATAATAGAGGAATTAGTAACAACATTTATTTTAACTAGTGAATAGGGAAGCTCATTATTGAAGGCTTTTAGGCATTGCACCTATAGATTAAACCTTATATAGATATTAATATGTGAATAGATGTTCTTGATGTTATTATTATCATTATACAGAAAACCCACCTTATTGGAAATTCCAAGATCATTTTAGGTAATGTAAAATTATCAAAATTCCATGGTCATGAGTGGGGAAATTCATCATATATAGTTGCAATTGGTTATAACATTAGGACCCCACATGATAATCCTATATTAAGACACACATGAGACCTATATAATAATCCCCACAATATAACACAAATATTGTACATGATTCTATAAAGAATCATGATTGGATCTAGTTTAAGCCTCTACTTTAATTCTTCAAGCCTTCTCACATTGCTCAGTCTAAATATAATTCTTCTTTTCATTCATCATTATAGTCATAATAGAATCCAAAACTAATAATTTCTTCTTGAAGTAATATAAATATTATAATGAACAATCATAATTCAATTAGGCATGCCACCCAATTAGGCACCCCACATGGTGAAGTAAAAAAATATAAGAAGAAACATGTTTCATGATAAACTAGAATAAGGAAAATTAGTAAATTATATAGTAGAAGAAATAGATTGTATCCCTGTGAAAAACAATGTCAATACTATCAGGGAAAAACAGAACGAAAAACATTTAAAGACTAAATATGACCTCATGTGACCATCCATCACCCCCAAATGATCCCTCCATAAATAGGATGATGGTTGAAGAAGAAAAAATAATACAAAATTCTCGTCCCTTCAAATGAGTCCTACAAAACAACATATAAAATACTTCTAATGTAAACATAGGGTATGAGAACAATCCATAAACGGATAACACCAAATAATATATATAATTTCTAATAGTAATAATGAAATATCTCTACCTTTAAAAAAATCTATTTTACAGAGAATTTTCATAATGTAACAATATTTTATAGATCATTCCTTTTGTTTTCATAAAATCATACCCTAGTCACTAAATCCAAGAATATGTCAAGTATTCAAGAAAGAAAGTAACAAACCATTGAAACACCATAAGATAAGAATGTGAGAAAATAAGCATGAAATTTTACGTCCTTTGATAAACCAATCATAAATGACAAATCACGAAATTTGGGCTTTAACATATGGGTATATATTCTAGACATGAAATAAAATACCCAGTCTAGTTCTAAGGTGGAACCAAAAAATATAACCTCTAATGAAATTACACACACAAAAGTAACATAAATGCTTCTATGTAATCACACACACAAATAGTGGCAAGTCTATTACCAACATTCCCAAGGTTACCCAAAGTTATAATAAATCCAAAAACCATTTAATAAATGATTACACTTAATAAAGAACGTTCTCATTTAATAATTTCCACTTTTTCAAATGAATACCTATTTAAAAAACCAAAATATATTTAATTAATTTGAAGCAGTACTCAGTGTAGAAAATTATATTTTTAATAAAATATCCTTCAGAAATACGAATCCCATTAACAAATTCTATTCTGATGAAAAATCATTCATTTTCATTGAATAAATACTAAAATGTAAAACAACATAATTCATTAAAAGAATTTACCCTTGAATAGATTCACCTACCGAAAGAATGAAAAAAACCTAATCACCATTGAGATTAAATATTTGAAACAAGAAGTTCAGTTTTCAAAATAAATGTCATTAGTGGGAAATGAAAAGGATCAATGGAAAGTCCCAAACTATCTCAATATGATCCATAATCATTGAAACACTTCTTCCACAACCAATGAAAATGATTAATCTTAATCATTGATGATTATAGAGAAGGGAAAAACATAAAGGAGGATAAAATTTCAAATGGAGAGATCTAAAAGGATGGTGGTCACCCAGAAGAAATAATAAAATTTGTAGGGTTCAAGGGGAAGGCCTACTTGCTTAAGGAACAAATAGTTATGTGTGAATCATGATAAATATTTCAAGACTTAAATATTTTATACCTTGAAACCCTTTACTATAATGAATTCCTATGGGTTTTTATAAATGCTCAAAAAGGCATTTCATTTGTTTAAAAATTTGGACCTCAATAATTTCATATCTTGAAAAAGATTCACATCTTTTAATTTTTTATTCTATGAATAGCAATCATGTTATCTACCAAGAAATAGATTCATTTCATTCACATATTTCATGACATAAATGTGTCTCGTAGTAATGCACTACCCAGATCCTATAGAAAAGCACCAAACAAACATCAAATTCATTAAAAACCAAATATAACCATCCAAAAACTTTTTAACATTTATACCTAGATTCAAATAATTCAAAAAGGTATATAGCACTACACTTTAGATCAAACAAGTTTCAACAAATACCTAAAAGAATGAGATGATACTGGTCTCCCCAAAACACAATATTTATGTCCCCAATAAGTCCTAAAGATCCTAGAATCAGTGAAAGTAAAGTCCACCATTCATTCATTAATAGTTACTACTCCCATGGATTATGGATATATCATACTCAATACTATATCACATGAAACAATGGATTTTTTACTAATTAGTACCTTTTTCTCAGTAATCCAAAATCTAAAATGGTTTCACAAATACAATTTTGTTGGGATCAATATCATCAACCTCTCACTAGATCACATGAGAAGGACCTAGCAGATTCCTCCTCTGTTGGGAAACATGAAACACATCATGGATGGAATTAAAATGACATTGAAATTAAAACTGATATTCCACCTTTCCAAGAGTCACCCTAATCTCAAAGGGTCCAACAAACCTTGGAACAAATACCCTCTCTACCAAACTTATGGTTTCCCATGCATGGTGAGAATCTAAGGGAAACCTGATCACCAACCATGAACCCTAGAAGCTACCAACAACAATCCGAAAAGTATTTATAACATCTAATTTACATTATCAATCTCATATGATTCAATTTCACCTTTTCCATCATTTTTTGAATAAGAATAGGACCATCCAAGGACCTCTCTCCCAACTTATCCCATTACAATGGACATCTGCCTGGCCATCAATACAAAGCCTCAATAGGTTCAATCTTAATAAATCCCTAATAGAAACAGTTTTAGGAAAAGTAAACCATAGTAATTTTTTCCCATGAACCACAAAAATCAATCACACATTCTAAGAGAATATACTCATACCCCAAGATATTTGCCTCAAACAATCCATCCATTTGCATAAGATAATCCCTTATCAATTAAAATTGGGAAACCATCACCTCTTAGGAACCTTTAAAAACCAGGATGTGAACCGAGGGTCCCAATTAAAAATAATTGTAGTAGGAACCTCATTATGTCTCACACTGACTCAAACATAGAATTCCTCGAGCTGTCCCACTTTCATCATTTCCTTGATAGAAAGAAACATCCCATATTTTTAAAGTCGATCAATGATCACCCAAATCACATCCTTCCCACTAGGATTAGGTGGTAAAAAAATGAAATTGGCCATTGAAATATCATCCCTCATTCATGATAGAATGGGTAAGGTCTATAACAAATAAGAATGATGATGGCGGTTCGCCCTAATTCTATGACACAAAGGACACCATGATACAAAATTTTCAATCAACCATATCATCCCAGCACCCAATACTGACATATCATGTAATGATACGTCTTTGTAGTAGGAGGGTGTTGAAACTAACATTAATGGAAAATAATGTCAATTTTTTCATATATAAAAAAGAATAAAAATCCTTATTCCGAAATGCAATGAACCTCTAGGAGATCGAGACTACTCACTTGAGGTCTTCCCACCATTTATGACTCTACTAAATCATTTGAACTTGTTGTTAGGTGGTTGATCGAGATGAACCAACTCATAACATTATGATTCAACCATTATCAAATCCATGTACACTTTCGAACTAGATTCTTCTACTACTAAACTAATATAGGTAAACAAACTCATCATAGACCACTGTTCTATAGATCCCTCTAAGGGATTATGTCAGTAGTTTCCTATATATGGAATATATGACCAAATTAACATTATAAAGAGTAAAAGAAATATTAAATTCAATTTTCTAGAGATACGAAACATATAATCTATGTTGTGAGTTCCAATATCACTATGTAAATATATAAATTAGTCTTTCATGATCAGAATAAACTATAAACTGCTCCTGAAATATATAATGACATTACATTATGAGTACATTCATAACCAATTCTAACTAAATATCATGAATAGGTTAGTTCTTCACATGAGGAAGCAACTAGAAATATCCATAGGATACCACAAGTTTCCCCATCACAAAGACACGCCCAACACCTATTGAGAAAGCATCATAGAAACAACATAAAATAAACCTAGTTTTAGAGGAATCAAAATCGAAGAGGTCACAATATTCATTAGTTATGTAACCCCCTAAAACTATAAAAGAATTAAATTTTGTTAAATAAAATATACAACATGAAACATTGATATTTTCTAAAAAATCTTGAAATATTGAGTTTATCTTGTATTAAGCACAAAAATGATTATTACTAAACAACAATATTCTATTAAAATTATTATTTAATATGACAGTCATCACAAAGCCATTATAATGGATGTTATGAATATGATGAATTAGAATATTTAAATATATAGGTTACACTCATTTATTTATATCTATTTATTATAAACAATAATAATATTCATTCAAAATGAAACGAAATGCTTTAAAAACGATATTTTACTAAAATAATTTTTAATTGCTCTTGGTGCTCATTGTTTAATTTTTTTACCAATTATAGAAAAATTTAATTTACAAAAATAACCATAATTTTTTAAATTGGATTATCCGAACTATATTATGGTGATTTTTTTTATTTTTTTGAAATTTGACTTTTTTGTTGAATATTAGAAAATAATAAATTTTATTTAAAACTTCTTTTTAATTTAAATAAAATATAATGTTAAATTATATTTTGAATTTTTTAAGGAAAATGTTTTCAATTTTATATAAATTAATCCAATTTAGGTCATTATAATCACTTTAATATTTAATTTAGATATAAAAACATAGTAAACTTTTAAACCTTTTCTCTTTAAAACCTTATTTCTCCTCTAATCTATGATATTAATTTTAAACTTTTTTTTTCAAATTATGTGTATTTACTTTGGAAAAATGGATTCCAAATTTTGAATTAGAATAATTTATCATTTCTAATAAATCTTAGGTAATGTTTTTTCAATGTCATTAGAGAAAGGATTAAAATAAATTATAGTAATTAAGCTAAAATCAAGTTTACTAAGGAATTAAAATTTAATCAGAATGGAAAATATAACCTATAAACATGTCCAAAAAAATTTATGGACATATTTTGACCCTATCACTTTCAGGATAGATTATTGAATATTATTTTGACTTAGTAACAATAATAAAATGTGGTTAGAATTCAATATTTCAAACAATTACAAGTGTTCCACTCATCCTTTTATAAAAGTTAACCCCATCTACTTATCTATTGACACCACTCAAAGAATTATGCTCGACCATGATTGAAATATTGTTTATGCCTACATATGGCCCACTGTCTTCATTAACAGTGTATTTCATTTCCTGTCGATAAATATTATGGTTTCATCATATTTATATATACATACTAAATATATATGATTATTGAAAAATATTTATCATATTCAAGATTATTAAATCATTATCAATGTAAGGGGACCAAAAAAATCAAAACATACACGAAAAACAAAGAATTTATTACCTGATACACAACTTTAACATTAAATCATTAGTTTGTTGGTAAAAGAAGGTCATATAAAAATCACATATATTATTATAAATATTAATATAGTTCTGTAATATATGTATAATATAATTATATCTATTATACAAAACTCTTGGAAATTGAAAACAAAAATTAAGACTTAATGTAATGATTTGTGTCTCAATTTAATTTCATTGAGTCATTTTGTATTATTATGCACCTAATTTAATTTTATGGTGTATATAATTCCCCTTAATATTTAATATCATGAAATTTTAATTCTTCATGGTATTTTATGTTTCCATTTGATTAATTTCATCTAACGGTAGTTGAATTAAATGTTATCAAGTGGTAAATAATTTTGTAACTCGATTTCCTTTCATTGGGTTATATTACTCCCTCATTGTCTTTTATATTATATGATTTTTTGTATAATGAATTTTGAATATATATTATTATACTTCCTATTATTTTATGAGAATTTTTTTTTCATAATCATAATTAATTCATTGAATCGTTCTCAAATCAATCTTATGATAATTTTAATGGTTTTTTTCAAAATTTCATTCTAATTGAGATTGTTTATGCTTGAATTTATATTAATAAAATAATAGGACCAATGTTTAATAAACCCTTTTATTTAATTCTCCTCTAGCTACTCTTGATATTTTCATGAAATCAAGCCATTTTTAAAGTCATCGGTTGTTAAAATAATTGATAAAATTATTTAATAAAATCCAACTTCATTTATCTCTATGGTCAGAAATCTGTTTTCTTAAAAAATATTGTTTTCTAAAAATATTTTCAAAACCTAATTATTTAACCATTTAAAAATTATTTATTAAAATAAAATTTTACCCATTTTGTATTTAAAAAAATCAAAAAAATCTTCTAGTCTGTATCAAAAACAGATCTTTTTTAAAAAAATTACCATGAAAATGGAACGTTATTTAAGACATGTATGAAATTAAATACCAACATGGTAATAATTTATTTTAATCATACTTTTTAGGTTTATTCATATATATTTGAATAATTTTTTTTAAAAAATTATTGTCAATGACAAATATTTTTATGATTTTTTTCAAAAGGAATAGTATACTTTTTCATGATTTTTTAGAGATCTTTTTATGGTATCATTATTCGTCAGTGGAAAGAAACCCTTTTTATTTTGTACAATATGTATATATAAAATTGATATCATCCTTATTATTTATCCAAATTATTTATGATCACTTTTTTTGGGATATACTATTTTGATACCACTTACATTACTCCTCATGGTCTACAATTTTGTTTATTGAACGGGGAAAGAATTTAATTTTTTATGGTAGTTTTAATAAAAATTTATTTGTTAATCATTTTTCACCCATTTCATATGAGTTATACATTATATTTAATATTTGATGAGTGGGTATCATTATAGCCCCTTTATGGATTATTAGGTTTCATGAGACAAACTATATATGTTTTTGGTCGAGGACTTACCCATTAATTATATGTCTTATAGAGAAACCTTAATGGTATTTTATTTCATTACATGAATCACAGATAGAATTAGATGTCCTATAACAAATAATGAATAGTATATTTTAGATACACCTCATTATACATTCTGTCATTATGAATAACATTATTTTTATTCAATGTATTTTTTAATTAGATTGAATATGTTTGTTTTCATTTTCTGGTCATGTGATTAAGTATATGTTATTATTTGATCATATTTTATTAATACTACATTATTATCAAGATATTCATTTAATGGATTATGTTTCAGTTATTTACCTCATCATTTTGATTATACCTTATATATTCATAGCTTCAGTTTTACCCTTACCCTTAATGAGCATCTGAGCTCCCACATTATTATGTCTTATTTTCCATAGGATACAAGGATATACTTTGTGATTGATATGAAAGGATACAGTAATGGGAATAATGGTATTATAAATGAAAATTATTTCTCTATTTAACGTTTTAAAATGTAATGTAAATTTCAATTGTCTTTCTAGTTTATCAAGTCTACTAATGTACTCGGACCTATGGAATGATATTTAATATATGTTATGCATGTGTAATGGTAGTAGGAACTGGCTCTTAGATGTTGTGGTTGGGGTTTCTAAAGTTGGTATAATAGAAAGTATAACAATATCCTTGGGAACTATATTTAGTAAAATATAGATTAATGGACATAACTAGAAGAAACACATTGAGGATTATAATATAATACCATCTTAGTGTTTTGGTAAGGTATAGATTATGCGGTCCTTCATAGAAATACATCATTATCTGCATAATACAAGTGGGAATGGTTTTCGTAGAGATGTACCTAGGGGTAATAAATTTGAAAATGGTGTGTAAGGACTGTTATGAGTGCTACCTAGTACTCGATAACAGGATTTAATGCACACCTGGTATGACACTCCTGACATATATTATTTGTATAATTCAGATTCTTGTTAAAAACTAATAAGATGGATTTGATAAGAAATATACCTCCATATAAACCACATTTATGATTTTGAGATTACCTATGCATAGATTTATTAATTTATTTGTTTCACTATATTTGGGAATATATATTTTGATCCATAATTTTATGATCTAATATTGTGTATTAAATAATTTACAAATAATTCCTAAAAATGAATGAGAACCTCATCAATGCATAGACTCTATAAATGGATTTCCCTCTAGGAAAATATAATGATTCTTGAGTGGGAGCTATAGCTGGAACTAGTTAAATTAAAACCATATTTAGTTAGTTGAATCGGGTTATGAGTAATAGACATTCCCATATGGATAATCCTACTAATCCACCACATGGTGTTATAATGTTAGATAAAATCATCTATCAACTACCTCATTTATCCAATCGGACTAAAAATCCTTTTTTTAGCTATGAAATGGTTAAGTTTCATAGAGAAGATATTATTTAATTTGGGAAGTATTGAAAGGTAGAAAGTTTTCATGGATATTTATCATCTCTTAGGATATGGATATCAATAGTTGTAATTGATTCAAAACACTAAATATGAGAAGAAAATAGCAATCCTGGATAAAAAGGATTTCATGGTGATCTTCTTGGAAACATGTTTTCTTTGTGAGTAGCGAGCCTATATAGGAAGAAAATTCTTTAGTCTAATATAGAATGATTAATAAAATGTTTATATGTTTGAATATAACTTCATAATGTTAGGAAGGCATGCATTAGAGTATGTACACAAACTAAAGAGAAATATTTTTTGAGTCAAAAGTCCTCTTTTGACTTCTATGTTTTGTTTTGGAAATCACAGATGTCTTGTTAATCGGACTAACCTTGTCTATCGTATCATACTGAACATGCTGATCGTACTGAACATGCTGATCATACTGAACATGCTGATCGTACTGACCATGCTGATCGTACTAACCATGCTGATCGTACTGACCATGCTGATCGTACTGACCATACTGATCATACTAAACATACTGGTCGTATTGAATATGGAATTTGTATTGACTCTGCTTCTCATATCTTTCATTACATACTTGTGTTGGTTCTTTTTCAAAAACACATGCTTCATTTAAATCTTACTCTTGATTATCTTATTCATATATCTTGTTCTAACCAATACGATGTCATTGAGTTAGTTAAAAACTAATCAAAACGATGTCATGGTTTCTGTTTCAATATGACACTTATGATGCCATGTGTACAAGTCCCTCTGAGTTTTTCGGAGAAATATGACCTTTGGAAGAGATATGACCGTTGGAACCCGAGGCCTATAAATAGGAGGTCATTTGAAGCTGAGAATAACAATAGATGACAGACAAGAGAACAAGTGTGATACAACTGTGATACATTGATTCTATTAAGTTCTAGAGAGAGATGATGTGACTTCTCTCATGCTTTGTGGTTTGTGCGTCCGATCATCGTATCGAGGGCTTTCAAGTGATTGAAAGACGGAGGTGCCGATTACCTACAAAATCAAGGGCTGCCGGGGATAGACAGACAGACGATCTGATCATCGTATCGAGGGCTTCCATGGATAGGCAGACGGACGAACCGATCATCGTATCGAGGGCTCACCAAGGTGTTAGTGAGACAAACCTTTTATCCTATGTGAAAGGATAACCCTTCTCTTTGGGTTAAAAGAATTGTAATTCTTTTACATTTCCATTTCTAATTGTATTAGAAAGGAAATTGGTTTTGTTTCCTTTTCTATCTCTTATACATTTGTAATTGTTTCAATTAAAATCATTCTATTACATATTGTATTGATTGATTCTATATGCTTTAAGGTAGAATCATTCATCTTTATATTACTCTGATTATTGTGTTCATCTTGAATACAATTGTTTTACATTACATTAGTATTATAATACATCATACCATTTTATATTCAATACTTTTATGGGTGTTTGTATTTGTATTAGTTTAAGATAATTTAAACTAATCTCTTAGTTGCTAAAACTCAAAGGTTTTTAAACCTACAATTCACCCCCCTCTTTTATTATTCCATCTAATAGACATATATACATACTTATTCGATCCAACAATATTTTCTATTTATCTGAATAGATGAATGAAATTATCCATATGACACTGATCTCCCAAACATTATCATCATATGAAGAAACATAATCATATACTATTAAGAAATAAGAAAATTCTTCATGCCTTAAGGATTTGAAGCAGTAAAAAAGAATAATAGGATGATAGAACAAAAGGTGGATAATGCTATAAAGGTAAAGAGTGATTTTCCAACAAGTGATACTTTTGGAAGGAAACACCTTGGCACATGATTAAAAGAAAAGAAGTTTTCTCTAAGTGTGGATAGAATGTCCACCATGCACTGGATTGTAAGGGAAAAAATTAATTTCCCAATGTTCAATGATTCAACTACAAAGAAATGCGGCACTATGAAAATGAAAACCCCAAGAACCAAGGTAATATAACCTAGAAAAAGCTAATGGATCAAGGTCAAGATTATGTTATTATTTCCATCAAAGTGTAACAAATAATTCCCTTTAATTTGAATTCAAATGTTTTTCTATATTAATAAAAGATATTTTGGGTTTATGAATTATAAAATTTATAAAGATTTTATGATAGTTATTTTCATTATGTATTTGAAATTGTATTTTTAATTCTCCCGATGACCAAGAAAAATGATCCAGTGTAAAGTTAAACTTATGGGAAAACAAATTTTTTAGGGAAAGGTAAAACTTAATATGTTCCTAATAATTATATTGAGATAAATTTATGATTGATATAGGTAAATAAAATTGGATATTACAAACTACTTTTTAAATAAATAATGATAAGTTCATTTTGGAAATTTAGTAACCCTCATTTAAAATTTATGGATAATAATCTTCTCGAAATATCATACAGTTGAAAATTTATAAAATAATTTATATAAATATTTGATGAGGGTTTATATATTTATTTGTTATATTGGATAACATGTTCTCGCAAAATTGTCCTTGTAAAATAGTTACAGACAAAATAAAATAATTTTTATTCTTTTTGGACCTTACAATATGATTAATGTGAATTTTAGTACTTTAAGCCTAAAAAATTCATTTATGGATATTAATTATTATCAGATTAAGTGATTTATTAGAAAATTATCTAATCACAACAAAAAAATGAATGTTCACAATATAAATAGAAATACATTAATTAAGCATATTTCTATATAGTCATAGACAGTAAAATAATTATTAAACATTAGAAAAAGGATGTTGGAAAAAAGTGTTATTTTATTAACTACAGGTATGATGAATCAGATGGACTTTTAAATAAAATAGAGTTTTTTTCTGGCCCTTAACATTCAATTGATAATTCACTTGATTGTGATCAATGACCTTAACCACTCTCTATAGATATTTATGATTTTATTTCTTCTGCATATATTAACTTTCTAGAAAAGTTCCTTTAATTAGAAACCTATTTATGTGTTATTAGATATAATCTTCTTACTTATCTTTATATCTTATTAACTGTAAGTTTTAATAACCCTTTTAAGATATTAGTTATTGAACAATTGTATTTTCCCAAAAAAAACCCTTGATTTTCAATATAATGTTTAAATTATGAGGATAGAATTTTTTAACGTGGGGAGAATATAACATTTCAAAATTAGAAAAGAATAACATTTTATTAAACATAATAAAAAACATTATATCCTGATTTGATAAAATAATTCACAAAACAAAAAGTTTATCCTGTATAACATGGAGTATTGAGTTTTACCAATGAACAACATACTATTAATATTATTATATAATATTTTATTTATCATATAGACATTGGAATTGAGGTTATGAATATAATAAGATATTTTATTAAAATATAGTGTTTACACATAGTTATTGGTTATGTATTTACCATGAATGATAATAATATTCATTTAAATTAAAAAGATATATTCTCGTAAAAACTATATCTTCCAAAAAAACTGGTTTAGTCACGTTGGGCACAAATAATTATAGAAAAATTATATAAATAAACAAAATTAATTTTTTAAATTGGAATATCAAAATTATCTTAGGTTAATTTTTTGAATATTTGTGAAATGTTTTATTATTTGATTAATAATGAATAGTACTGAATTTTAATTGAACACATATTTCTCATTTAAATAATTTATCATGATAAAATATTTTTTCAGTTTGATTTAAAGTAAAAATAGTAAATTTGTATATCAATTAAAATAATATAGTACATTATAATCAATACTATATTCAATATAGATATAATTTTTTTTTTAAACATTTGAATGTTTTCACTTTAAAAATCGATTTCACCTCATGTCTATGTGATTAATTTTAATTTTAATTTTCCAAATTTTGTGTATTTAATATGGAAACATTTATTCCATATTTTGAATCATAATAATTTATAATGTGTAATAATTCTAAAATATTTAATAACCAATGTTATTTATGAAAATATTTAAAATTAATTATAGTGATTAAGGTAAAAATGAGTTTACATAGGGATAAATCAATACACATAAGGGGATAAATTAATAAAAAAAAATTTAAAACCCCATTGTATGTATATATCATCATTTAATAACTTATGTTAGTAATAATTTCCCTTTATTTTAGAATATTTACATGATAAAACATGATTTCAATTCACTATTTCAAAAAATTACAAGTCTTCCACTCACCCCATTTATACAATGTCACACCCTATTTTATGCTCATCACACCTCAGAAGCCATATGGATCAACCAGTATATGATTAATTCAATTAAATACTTTCTTCCTATAATCCTAGAAGACTTATTTTTTTCACAAACCCATCCTTCAATGGATTTAATGCAATCCTACAAAGGATACCAGAAGAAGAGGTATTGTTCTTCAATGCGTATGTTTATTTTATATCTTACTTCATCTCCACAAATTATTATTATAAAATGATCATATAAAAAACTCATATTATTATATATAAAGAGATGTTTTAAATGAAGGGTCCAAACTATAGATTAACACACATCCATTAAATGGGGGATTAAATCCTCATTCGTGTGTATGGTAGAGTACTGCCTCATGAACTAATGTCATTTAGTTTTTTATTAACACATTTTAATATTGGGAATAATGATGTAAATAATGATTATATATAATATATGTGATATTTATTATGTTATTATTGTTCTATAATTACTATATCAGACATACCTACATAATTACCAATTTGTGGGAATAAAGTAACATCATTCTTGTGAATGGTTGACTACAGCCTCACAATGTGATGTAATTCATTCACACATTACATGGAATGTATTAATGATGAATTTAATAATGATATGTGAGATATATTAAATTAAAATTATCTTTTAAAGATAAGATATATATATATATATATTACTTATCTTTATATAAAATCAATAATAAAATTGAAATAGTTTTCATGCGTACATATGGCCTATAATCTCTATGAATGGTGTATTTAATTTCTTATCACTAAATACTATAGATTACTATATATAAATTTATAATGAATATATATTATGTCCATATAATTTTTATTCTAACATCTTGTCTTCCTCATTGGCTTGAGAAGGAAGAAGAACATTACATGGACAAAAGAACATCCCCAAGGAACCAATGGCTGATAATAAAGACCCAGGGATTCATTAATAGATTATGGATGATTTTAACATAGAATATAAAACAACATTTCCAAACTTGAAATAACTAAATAAACCACTACATAATGCATGATATAAATTGAAGACAACTCAAATAAATGCCTTGTATATCAATACCAACTACAAAAAAGTACCCCAATAAAAAACTATAAAAGCAAAATGAATAGAGTAAGAAACATCCAATAAAAATCCAAATAATCCAAGATAGTAATCCAATAATCCAAAATGCACTATTCTCTAGCTGAAAAAAATAACCCAGGTATCACTAAGAACTACTAGAGGAAACTGATACTATACTATTTTATATGTCCTGGTAAATGATATTTGCAAATGAATCAATCTTCCAAAGAAGGGGTGAGTAATGAAATTAATTATCCATTACCCAAATTACATCCCTACCTACCCCAATATTATAGAACATGTTAGAACATTTATAGAAAAAAATTTATAAGTAAAAAACAATTTTATAAAATTTAACCATTTATGATAAAGGAAATAAATTCCATACCAAAGTAGTTTTCACTTTGAAAGCAATTTTTATAGAACAAAACCACACATTTCATCTGAACACTTCATGATTTTAATTGGAATTACCCATTCCACATCACATAGAAACTCTACCCATGAACCCCCACAATTAATCTTGGAACTTCACATCCATAACATGTACCTTTGATGGTGGTAATTTATGACCATTACCCATCCCAATCCATATATGATTAATTAATTAATTCACATAACATGAAAATATAACCATTTTCAGTCCAATTAAATAAATTCAATAAAACCATAATTTTATTGACAAACATAAGAAACACCCATTCATATACATCCAATGAATTTATTGAAAACAATTTTTCTCCTAAAAATCTATGAATGAAACCATTCATTGAAAACTATTTTCCACCCATAAAAAAGAAATTCAAATGTTAAAATAACCATTTTAAAATAATTTCACCAAATTCACCTTTGTCCAAAACAACTAATTTTTCAGAATCCCATAAACCATTTCCAATGAAGGTTTCAATCGATAAATTTCAAAACCTATTCACAATGAATTTCAAGAAAAACAATCAATTAAAAACTATTCCTTCTAGTTCTAGAACAATGAGTCCAAATTAAATCCACATGTCTTATAATTTAATGTGAAAATGAATAATGATACTCAAATTCCAATGAAACCGAGTTTAAACTCCCAAAACACCCCTTATATCTCCATCCATATCATCTAAAACTAAAAATTTTATTTTATTTATCATAAACAATCATATAAATTTCCATAGTGGGACTAGATCTAAGAAACCAAGAGAGGGATTGATGTAGAAATATGGAAACCCACTAGAAACAACCATAAATGATGACTTATTATGATATTTGGGCTTTAACGCATAATTAAATTCCACATCATTGCTTCTAAATCAATGGGCAATGATTCCTAAACTTTTGAGAGGGTCAAATACTAAGTTAGAGTCAAAATGGGGAATTAAAGAGGGTTTAAATGATAATCCTAATCATGATCCACTTTTTTTAGATGGTGCTTTAAAACCATGCATGGTTTATCACATGGTTCGGAAAACCATGCACTGACTGTGAACCAACCACTACCTCAATGGGGACCCTCACACAATTATAAAATCATGCACTAACCTTGAAAATTCACAATGTCCCTCTTTAAATGGTTTCTTTTCATTTCCCACGTGATTGGAAAAACTATGCACCTTCCAATGCGTCTTCCCCTTAGCCTTTATCTCAATGTGCATGGATTCTAATAGAAGTTGAATGGTTTTAACTAGTCGTTCAATAAATGTTCACTGGAAAAAAAGCCCCAAAAAAATTCCAAAAGGTTTATAAACTCTCCCAATATTCACCCTAACACATTATATTCATATAATAAAAAAATAAGGGTTACTTACTTGAGACTAATAGTGAAAATTTCTCCCCACCATTGGAATTTCAACACATAAAGTATAAAAAAACCATTGACCTGAAAAAGTTACAACCATCGATCTTTCATTTCATTCACATATTCCCAAAACTCTTCTAGAATCTGACAATGTGACCCCAAAAAATCATTGGGCCGATAATTTTCCCATGAAATACATTCATTTTCATATCTATAATCATTTCTATCATGTAAACTAGTGAACCATCCCACTGTAGGTCAATGTGATCCCATTGAATCACGTGATTTGGGTCAGGATGATTTTTTTCAATTGAGATATGTGGAAAAAAATATTTATAGCATTGAACCATGGTGGAAATTCCAAGTGATATGCCACTTCACCAATCAATTCAAGTATATCAAAATGGATTATGTATCGAAGATATAACTTTCCCTTCATCATAAAATGATGATGTTCATGTCTTAAAGTTATCCTAAAGAAAACATGATCACTCAGATAGAAAAAAAATGGTTGTGGACGATAATCCAAATATGGTTTTTGACGACTATGGACCAACTCCATCGATTTACAAATCAAACTAATCTTATTCGTTGTTTCTTGGACAAGGATCATCCCAACTAGTGATGTCTAACTTATTTCTACCCAAAAAGGTGGTGAAAGATAAGGACTACCATATAATGCTTCAAAAAGAGAAATATGTATCAAGGATAGATAACCATTACTATATGAGAACTCCTCTAAAGGCACGTCCACTTCACATGATCCACCAGAATCCATTATACAAACCTGTAACATCTCTTCCAAATTTTGTATTGTGCTTTCAGATTTGGCTGTCTGTCAGTGGATGATACACTTTACTCACGGTCATATATATACTAAGATATTTATAAAAGGATTTCAATAAATGAAATATAATCCTCATAACTCTATCTGACACTATTGAAAGTGGTCTTCCATGTCTCTTTGCCACTTATTAGATATATATTTTTGACAATTCCTTCAATATATGATATTTTTGGATAGGGATGAAAATTGATGAATTTATAAGTTTATCCACTATCACCCAAACAAAATCATTTTTTGAACAATTAATGGGAGACCCATTACAAAATTCATATATATATTCTCCCATTTCCATATAGAAATAGGTAAATAATATAACATACCTACCGGTTACTGATGTTCTGCCTTAACTTGCTGACAAGATAAGCGTCTGAAAACAAACATATCCACTTTAATTTTCATACTAACCCCCCAAAATTGTTATTTAAATTACTTGTACGTATTTTTTATTCCAAGATTAAAAACCCATCTCAAATGGTGGTATGTATGAACATGTTATTCCTAAAAGACCATAGGTATGACCATATAATATCTAAACAACAACACTAAACTCCTATACAACATTCATCCCTCAATGGTCTCTACAATAAAGAGTTTTTAACTCATAGATAATGATTCTAAATCTGAAATATGTGACTCTATAACCATATCCCCAAAATCAGGACCAAACAATACTATAATGAAAATTTAAACTTCACCTCGGTCTTTACAATCTCTGTGCATGTCAGCTAGGATGGACATTAACTGCCAATCATCTGAAGTTTATTTTTTCCATTTGAGCATATGAATTTCAACATAATGCATCTTACCCAAAATATCCCTTACCTACTGTATAAAAATACTCAATGTTTAAAATTTGGAGATACTCTTCCCACATTATTTTTCTTAGGGTCAAATCCCTTTGTGAGAAAACATGTTTCAAGCCCTTATAATTTGTTAACATTGTAAATTTCTCACAAAATAGGTAATGATGTCAATTCATCAAATAATATACTATGAGAGCTAACTAAAAATCATATGTTGGTGAACTCTTATCAAAAAACCCACAACTACCTTGTTATATAAGCTATAAAATGGTGTCTATGTATGATAACACATCCCAACCCAGATCCTGAAGCATCACAATACACCACATGCCCTTTTTCATGATTCTAGAAAAATAATAATTCGTGATGATGTAAGTAGAACATTAATCTCTTTAAAAGAATTATGACATTACTCAGTCCATTAGAAGGGAAAATTTTTCTCTTCCAATATTATCATAGCTGAATCTATTAATGGGAAATTATGATAAAAAACATCAGGAATAACTAGATTAACCATGGAAAAATTCTTATCCCAAAGATATTTTTATGCAGTTTCTAGGATTTAACAACTTCTATCATTTACGGATCTACAAAAGCACATTTTTCATAGATTACATGACTAATGAAATGTACCTATTTAATACAAAAATCACTCTTTGATAATTTGGAATACAACTGTTGATTCCTTGGGATTCGCAATAATGTTTCCAAGTGTTTCTCAGGATCATCACTTGTCCATGAATACACCAATATGTATTCCACAAACACCACTAAAAAATATTATCGATATCTATAAAATATCAGCATAATTAATTCCATAATGAATATTAGTGAATTTATAAGATTGAAAGGCATTACCACATATTCCTAATGGCCATATATACTCCTAAGATATGTCTCTAAAATATCTTTCTTCAGAATTAGTAATTGGGGATATACTGGGCAGAAGTTAATATTGGATAACCAATGACCACCCTACAATTGATCAATCTTATAATCTATTCATGGAAGTGGATAAATTTTCTTTATCATAACTTATTTAATCTTTGGATAGTAAAAAATAATAATAAAGAGTATCATCCACCTTTTTGACAAACAAGACCAGTGTTTTCCAAAGAGACATGCTCGACCGAATGAATCCTTTCCTCTCTATCTTTTCCAAATAAAATTTAAATTCCCTTAATTATTTTGGGGATATCTAATAAAAATAATTGATATAGGCTTGGTCCCCAGAAAGAGATTAATTGTAAGCACCACATACCATTTTGATGGAAACCCTGAGAAATGTTTGGGAAAAGGCCCTAAAACTAGCCGAAAACAACAACAAAACTAACATTATCAATATATTCCGATGATTATATGGTCAAAGATTCCAACTAGTATGATATAATTCCATCTTCTCATTTCAATAAGCTTGTTACCCTATCCTTTACATTTTCATCCCCTCTAAAGATATACTCAATGCTATCATCAGTTATAAAACCAATCATTTGGTATAACAGTAGATGTGGACCATAAACATTGTCAACCAATCAATACCTAGGATTATATTATATAAATTCATTTCCAGTATTGTGAAATTCCATTTTAGGTTAGTTCCATCAACAGTTATAGAACATGCTCTTCACCCTAAAGTTCAACAATCTCTTTGATGAAGAGGAGTTTACAGTTTTTACACATAGGGAATAATCTCACCACTTAAACTCAAAAAATCAATAGCTTGAGAATAAATAAAAGAATGTGATGCACTATTATCCAAAAAAACCATGTATAAGGGTAGAATTCAGAAGAATCGTACCTCTCTCCATCGATGGACCAGATTGATCATCCACTATAACCTATTAAAATCCATAAAATTTCTTACTCATAATAATTTTCTATTCATTGGACTATTGATATTGCATCACCTATGGATTCATGGTATTCCAAGAGTCACCATGGAGAGATCTATTATACTAGTGATAGATACTTTTTTCCCTCATCACATCGAATATAACAATGCCTTTAACACATAAAAAGTGTCCTGAACACCTAACCTCGGAACACTGTGACAATAACACTGAACATACCCCATATAATTGTAATTGTGGAATTCTCAAGGTGTTTTCATACATTATCGATTCATGTTACTAAGAGAGACACATTGGATTAATCTATATTTTACCTTGGGTGTTAAAGAATGATTTACCTATATAGCCATCTGATTCTGCGTTATTCTACAACCTAGGAATAGGTATCCATATTCCCCTTGTTCCCAGTATTATTGTTCCCCCAGTTTCCCATTTGTATAAATATACTTCCCCCATATCTCTTGAGATGTCCCATTATAAAATTGTTACTTGATTAACCATGTATTTATAATTTGTAATACAGAGTACAACTATCTTTCAATGAATCTCATACCTCATCCCTGATTCAAAGAGTGTTCCTTCAAGGACGCAATAGATGCATATTTGGGTGAAAAGTACACTAAATTCTAGAATTTTTCCATGTATTCTACGACAAAAATATTTTCCTTATACAACCAAAAGAATTTCATCATTATTAGAATTCGGAATTTGTAAGGATATGATTTTTTGTAAAGAAGTCATCAAAATCCTCCCGTACAAGTCATTGTTCCAATTTAGCTTGAACTGTTAAATCCCACAACTAGCATAAAGGATATTCCAGTATATATGTCTCCATATTGTCTTTAAACTCTACTAGAGTGATGAAAAAATTGATGATATGATTCATCCTATTTGGGGAAACCTCTTACTTCCTTTCTTGAGAATCACCCAAAAGATGTGTGGATTATGCTTCAAGAATTGGACAGAGTGATCTGCCTGACAAGGATCATACCTTCTTTTACATGTATCCATAGGTTGAAAATCATGGAAAATACACTGAACTGGTGGTTGGTTTACCTATGAATCAGGTGGAACAACATTACATAAAGATTATTTTGGTTGGTTCCTATGATTCCTAAAGAGTTCCATTTTCTATAAAAAATGACATACGCCTCACTCTCTATCAACTAAATTCTAAAAAGTTTCAAATTATACAACTTCATAATATCACAACAATTGTTTTCCAAAATCAACATTTTCAATGTTCAACCATTTAAGAAAATTTTCAAACTTCTTTTAAAAATCTAACCGTTTTCAAAATTCCAAAACCATACCCTTTTTTAATCTACATTTGAGTCCAATTTCAACATTTTTACAAAATCATCAAACTGCACCATGTCATTACTCAAAATGAAATATGCACTCTTTGTGGGAATTCATTAATCCAAGGCATGTCACTCTCAACTAATTACCTAAATCAATAATAAAGATATTCTGAGTCCTATAAGTGTCTTTAAAACAAATATGTACCTAACTCCCTAATAACATGAAATTCAGCGTAAAAATATTAGATACATAATTTTATTCTCCACATTTCATGTCTCGAAAATCTGACTCCTTTTACTAACATGACACAATGAATATAAAAGAATTAATATCAACTCCAAGACCACATGTCAGTCATGTAAAGAACAATCTGATACCACATGTAACATCCCTCTCTTATTCATTATCTTAGGAAGGAGGGAGGGCATTAAATACACTTAAGAGACTTCCCCAATAAATTATAATGTGAGAATACATGCCTAGGGATTCATTAATAGATGGGGGAGTATTTCGCCTTCGAAAATAAAACAACATGAACAAACATGTCATAACCAAATAAACCAATATATGATGCATGATATAAATGAAACACATATCAATGAAATACCAATTTTATCAATACCAACTTAAAAAGAGTACCAAATTAGTAGTTTATAAAATATCCAAATGAACAACTGAAGAAATATCCAATCAGAACCCAAATACTCCAAGATAGAACATGAAATCTCCTACCAAACCGATGTTGAAACTCTACAAAACAGCCCATGTATCACTCAGAACCACTACAGAAATGTGACACTTTACATTTTCTTGTTCCTAGGTAATGATATATTCAAAATAAATAATGTTACAAAGCAAGTATGGGTAATTAAACTCAATAGGTTTTCCCCAAATTACATCCATACTAACGCCAATAGGGTTTAAAAGGTTAGTACATTTATATAAAACAATTTATAACTAAAAACCCATTTAAAATGATTAAAAATTTATCCCAAATCTAAAAAAATTCCATAACTAAGTTGTTTTAAAAATAAAAAATATTTCAAAGAAAATCATCCAAATATGTCATCCAACCGTTTCATGGGTATAATTGGAATTACCCATTCCACATCACATGGCCACTCACACCCATTCACACCCACACACATACTTGGTGTTACCATTGATGGTGGTACTTCATAGACATTATACAAACCATTTAACACATTCTTAACTCTTTAATCCACATAACATTCCAGTAAAACCATTTCCAAAAACTATAAATCTAATTCAATAAAATTACACTATTATTGAAAACCATAATAAAAACCAATTCCAAAAATCAATCCTATTATTGGAAACCATTTTTCCAGAAAAAAAAATTCCACAAAACCATCCTTTTGTTCATCCATTTTCCACACATCAAAACCAATCACTATTTTATAACCACTATTTTAAGGTCATGTCACCAAATTCAACTTTTCCTAAAACTCTTAAATTTTCACAATCCCGTAAACTATTTCTAAAGAAGGTTTAAATACGTTAACATAATTGTGAATTCAAAATCAATTTCAATGAAAACATTATATTTGAAATTGGTCCTTCTAGTTCTAGCAAGAAGAGTTGATAGTGAAGTGACCCAACTTAGAATTTATGGTGAAAATGAATAAAGTTACTCAAACGCCAACTAAACTAGGTTAAAACTCTTAATACACACCTTAGATCACTTCCTATATCATCAAAAAACACATTTATAATTATATATGGAATAAAAAACCTTAAATGTATCCATATCATGACTAATTCTAGGAAACTATGAGAGGGAGAGGAGTGGATCTAAGGGAAACCACAAAAAAACACCATAAATGAAGACTTACCATGATATCTAGGATTCTTTTTACCAAGAAACGCCACTGTATTTCTTCCAAATCAATGGGGAAATATTCATTGGCATTTGAGGGAGAGAAATCCTAAGTTAGGGTCAAAATGGGGTAAGAAAGAGGGGTTAATAGTTAATCCTAACCAGCATCTACTTTTTGTGGATCTTGTTTTTAAACCACGCATGGTTCGTCACAAGGTTAAGAAAACTGTGTGCTATCCATGTTCAATAAACTACCTTACAGAGAAACTTCTAATAGTTGGCTCGCACAATTAGAAAACTATGCACCCACCATGAAAAAACCCATTGTCCAGCTTTTCACAGTTTCTCATGGGTGATTGAATGGTTGGTCAAATAGTGTGCCTATTTGTGTGCCCTCCCCATCACCTCTATCCCATTGAAATAGTTTCATGTAGAATTTTCATAGTTTCTACTAACCATTCACTAATGATGAACCTTGATAAAATCCCCAAAAAATGCCAAAAGGTTTCAAAACCCTCCCAAACACCAAAAAAAACATTTTATAAATAATATTAGTAAATTAAGGTTTAATTAATTTAAACAAATTGTTCTAAAATTATAATTTTATATATTATTATTTCATAATAAAATAATTATGAATAAAATAAATACAATAAAAACATATAAGAAAAACAAAGTGGTTATTACCCGTGTTGTATCTTTAACTTGAAATTGTCAATTATTGTATAATAAAAGGTCATAATTAAATAAAATATAGTATTACATATATGTATATGGTCATTCAATATATTTATAATAAAATTATATTTATTATACACGATGGTGGACTGTGTATAATGACAGTCAAGATTTAATGTAAGTGTTTTTTTCAAAAAAAAATTATTATTGAGACATATTGAATTTTTATGAATCTATTTTCATTTTATGGTGAATATAATTCAACTTAACATTTAATATAATGAATAATTAATTATTCCTATAATTTTAAATTTTATTATGAATTATTTCATCTAAGGGGGTTTGAATTAAATGTTACTAAGTTCTGAATAATTTTATAACGCAATTTTTTCATTGGGTTATATTACTCTATTATTGTCTATTATATTATTTGATTATGTTTATAATTAATTTTTACTACACGTTGTTGAATTTAAATTTTAACAGGCATTTACAGTTGATACATAGAATCATTTCATTCATTAATTCTCACATCAATGTTACAATCATTTTAGGGGATTATTGCACTATCCTATTCTAATAGAGATCGATTATTATTGATTTTCCACTAAAGGAAATTATAAGGTCATTGTTTAACAAATTATTTATTTTTTTCACACTTGTTTATTCAGGATATTTTCTTATAATAGTGCTATTTTATACTAATTTGTACTTAAAATAATTGAGAGATGTTTAATAAAATATAATTTCATTTCTCTCTTCTTTTAGAAATCTGTTTTCCTACAATACCACGTTTTCTAAAAAAATAAAAAAAAATATTTCCTTTAGCCTAGAAAAATTATTTTTTTAAAATAATTTGTTCCATTGTTTACTTTTTACAAAATTCTTTTAAAGGTATATTCATGTATATTTTTTATCAAGGAACATTTGTAATCATTTTAACGTTAAAAAGAAATATTATTTATATAATGTATGGAAATAACCACTAACATGACCAATATATCATTGAATCTTTTTTTCTGGTTTATGAGGATATTTTATGAAGAAATTTTTTTTGAAATTGATTTTAAGGGAAATTTTTTTCCAAATTGTATTTCTAAATGAAAAGGTTATTTTTCTCAATAAGGGTATTAATGATGTTTTTGTGGTATTTATATTCATCAATGATAAAATTCATTTACCCCTATTTAAATTGGTATATATTATAATGGTATAAAACATGTTATTTATATGGGTATTTTATGATCAGTTTGATCGGGTATATAGTGTTTTTATACCATTCAATCTACTCCAGATGGTATATTATTATGTTTAATGATTGGTAAAGTAATTATGTTTCATATGACGTTTTTTATATGAATGTTTATGTTAATTATGATTCACCCATATCATATGAGGAATTCATTTGATATTTATTTGAGGTTAGGGACCTACAATAGACCTGCGACACACTGGTCGGTTTCATGGGACAAACTTGATATGGTTTTGTCAAGGTATTACTCATCTCTTATATGTCTTGACAATAATAATTTATTGTTTTAGATAACCTAGCTTGAAACCTTGACAATATTCGATGTCTTGGCCTGAATCCTTGATTGTATATTTTATATATGCATAATTTTTCATTCAATCATTATGAATTAAGTTTTTCACATTCAATGCTATAATATGATTGATTAGAATATCCATGGATAAATTTTATCCACATGCGATAAAATGATATGGAATTATTTGATCACCTTTTATACCTACCATATTATTCTCTTGTTATTAATTTAACTACATATGAATCAATTATTTACCTTTTCATTTTGAGTATGATTCCTTTATTCATATCTTCAGCTATACACTTACCCTTACTAAGAATCTGATCTCACACATTTCTAATATATTATTTTCCATATGATATTAAGAAGTATTTTTTGACTGATATTCTAGTACTCTCTAACGGAAATAAGGAAATTATTAAAGAAAAATATTTGTTTATTTTATGTTTTTAAAAGTAATTTAAATTTGAATTATGTATCTAGTTTACCATGAATAACAAAATATTCAATCCCCTGGGATGTGATTCCTTGTATATTATGCCAATATAATGGCAGCAAGGATCAGTTGTAGGCTACTGGGGTTTGGGTTTCTACTATTACTCAAAATATATATGATATTTTCAATTTAATAAAATATTACATCATTATGAGTTAAATCTATCATCTTAGACGCAATCTTGGATAAATCATGAATTGACTGCCTGTAATAACAAAAAATGACCAGTAATCATTATATCTCAAACACTTTTCTTGGATTCTCCTAAGAACAACTTTCTTGTATCTTTTTAGGATCCACTAAGACACCCCTTTCAGAAATAACATTCACTGGAAAAATTAATTCCAATATACAAAACTCACATTCCGAATGTTTGTCTTACAAACAATGGACCAACCATGATCTAATAATTATATCCAAATATTCCATGTTATCCTCTTCTGCCTTGTAGTGCACCAAAATATCTTCGACAAACATAGCCACAAAAGGATTCCAAGAACTAATGAAATATCCAGTTCATTAAATCCATAAATACTACAGAAGCATTATTGACACTGAATTGAATAACCATAAACTCAAAATACTTATAAGTGATTCTAAAATATTTCTTATGTATATACTCTTCTTGTTCACTAAACTTTTGGTACCCTAACTAATGGTCAATATTTGAAAACAAACTATTCCTTATAAAAATATTAATGGGATCATCAAACCTAGAAAAGCTATATTTTTTCTTCATAGTAACCATATTAAACATTTAATAGTAAATATAATGTCTTAGTCTCCAAATTTCATTCTTCAAAAATATGATAGGTGAATACCATAGTGAAATTATAGGAAAAATATAACTCTTAGCATTATGGTATATATGAAAAACCTTCAGTTCCACCAAATCAACTGGTCCCATATAATAAGATAGTATAGAAATGAAAATTATTCTAGGTATCATGTCAATGGTATACTCAATCCCTCCATATATAAGAAAATAGAAAAATCAACAGAAAATTCCTTGGGGTTTCACCCACCAATATAAGAAGTTGAATTCCCAAACTATGATCAATGAAATTGTGAAACTTATCCAACAACAGACATGATATTTATCTAATATATAGAACAATAGTCCCTTCTATTCCATACATAGAATCAAACTCACCTAGAAATAAATGATTTATATTGACATAGTATTCTCATTCCTAGAAATTACATATTTTAGATGAATATATATTATTTTAAAAAACACATTCCCTAAGTCCTATATTAGTTTAGTAATTTTCGATAATTTGAAAAAACATATTCTTAATTCTTTAAGGATCTTTATCATCTTCCTCCAAGTCCTTCTCATATTGTATTCCTCTTTGTCATACCCTACCTAAACATTTATTCATAAACTGTGGACAAAAACACAAGAAAGTGTTATCTCATATTCTCTATTGTGTAAAACATAATGGATATCAATATATTTTCATATGATAGAATAAGATATGTAGAATCATATGTGACCATGGACATAATATATGAATTTAATTCCTAGACATTCATTAAACATAAAAATTATTCATGTTATAAAACATTATAATTTTTGAAAATATGTATCATAAGGGTGATAAGTCAATCTTGAACCATGATATCCTTTCATAAAAGTGTGGGACTTTCATAAATATTGAAGAAAAATTACATATATAAAGTTTAACTACTAAGGCCATCAATATAGTGGATCAAGAATGATCACAATTTCCCATTGTGGATAAAGGCACACTATTTTCCCATTATGGATCAGGATACACCAGTTTCCCATAGTGGATCAGGACACACGTGTTTTCCATAGTGGATCGAGAAAATCCAATTTACCATAGTGGATTATGAAACACATATATACCATAGTGGGTAAATAACATATTTTTTTCCTTTTTTATATCATGAGATATCAAGATTTAACCAATTCATAAGAGGGAGATATTGGTCCCACCCATCTTGGTTATAAAAAAATCACCATCCTTGGTTATAATGTAACCATTATAATTTATTATATTATAATCCTAATCACATATTAAAAATCATGCATGTCAGTTCCAAAGGACCAAGAATAATTCATTATATAAGAACCCATTAAAATAAATGAGTTTTACAAAAATTTCATTTCAACATAATGTATAGAAAATAATTTGGTTTATTAATCATTTCATCATTTCATCTAAGAAAACCCATTGAAACAAAGAAGTGAATTTCATAATCATTTTATCATGGAAAAAACAATTAATAATAAATGGGTTTCAAAAAAATATTTTCATCATAAACCTTATCCATTCAAATAAACAATAACAATAGAACCCTTAGTTCATTTCCCTACAATGCATAAGTTGTGCCAAAGGTTATCATCTTTTATATATAATGGTTTTGAAAGTAAAATCACATAGAACATTTCTTGAGTAAGATATCATTTATTTGAAAATCAGTTTTTAAAACTAAAAATACATTAATTATTTTAGAATCCATTTTCCATGAAAATAACCTTAAAATATTTTAACAGAATCATTAAAAATTATTTAAAAATCCTCTCATGGAAAATATCATTTCTGCATTGAAAAAAATTAATTTGTTTTAAAAAATAATTATATTTCAAAATTAATTTAATTAAATATAATTTCATCATAAATTCAAATAATTTAATTCATGATGGGTTGTTTTGTTCAGTGTGTACATGTTAAAAAACATTCCTTTCACTTTTTATGTAAAATAAAAAAGAGAATTATTTTTGAAAAGGACGTGAGCATTACTTTTAATTATTTTTTGTACAAAGTCAAAAAAGTGTAAAAATCCTTTAATAAAATATTTAAAATAAATTAAATATATTTTTGAAGACATTTTTAGAATACATGGTTTTTGAAGAAAAAGGGTTTTCGACTAAAATGATAATGTTTCTTAAAAAATTCAATTTTGAACTCTTTAGTAAATAAATATAGGAAAATTAAGGTAGAAAATTTATTTTAATTAAATAAAAATAAAATAATGAAACTAATGAGTTTATTGAGAATGGATAATTGGATTTTATCCTGAGAAACATAATCCAAAATAATATTTCTAAACGATGAGATTGAACCATAAAATTGTTCCCACATTGGTAATATTGAAATGTGAAAACTATGAAGGAACATTGTAAAATGAAATATAAAATATCATGAGGATAAATAAATTATTTTTATTACATGTTAAATAGTATTTATATACACCACTTAAATAAGGATAGGTTCATAACATAACAAATGTATCAAAGAAGTAAAATTTTAGACACAAATATCATACCACATTGGGGCTATTGAAGTGTAAACCCCATAAAAGTGATATCATAAAAAATATATTTAAAAACAAATAAATTTAAGTAATATAATCATAAAATAAATTCATGGGAATTATATACACAACATATGAGAAATAGGTGGTGAATATATCTTGTGTCTCACAAAAGTAAATAGTTATATGAAAATCACTTAAGTATCAAATTCCTTCACACACATTATAAAATCTTGTATAATAACTACAATTTTATTATAAATTTATTATGAAACCATAATTATATATATTATGACATTTATTATTTACTTATGTTTTTTATAATCTGTTTATTATCACTTCCATTTTGAAGTCACATTTCAGGAAATAACCACTTTGTTTTCCATATGTTTTTTGATTTTTTATTTCTTTTACCCTCACATTGATCATGGTCTGATTATATCCAGAATATTTATACTGATATAATTATTATATTTATAGATAAATTATACAATTAATACTAATCATAAAATATGGTTTTGTGAAATGAAGTACTATACCATTTGGGGTATGGTATGACATATGTACACATGAGTAACATTTCCTTTCTTCAACAATTATTATGGAAATTAGGTATGTAATATATTATAATTAAATAATGATAATAATATCATAAATACTATATTATTTACTGAATTATAATTATACATATCATATATGTAGTATTGTATGGAGAAGAGTGCCACATCACTTTGTTAAGAAGGTAGTCCACAGGTACATGAATGATGTTATAATATTTTTTACTTACTGAAATAGTAAGAAAGAAAATGATATATTATCTTTTTGGAATGATAAATTTGTAATTAATATCATAAATATGAAATTTATTTCATATATTTTTATATTTCTATCTTTATTCTATTCTATGAAGACTGTTAGTGAAAACAAATCTCATCGCTTCACAAGGTGGTAGTCCACCATATACAAAAGAATTGTTATTGTAACCCTTAACAAATTAAAATTAAATTTTTATATCATATAATGACTTCATATGTGTAATAATATTATAGTTATCTTATATATATTTTATATCTATCATCATACCCAACCGTTAGATTCGGTATTCAAAAAAATGAATGACATCTGTTCACGGGGCAGTAGTCTGTTATACAGAGGAATGATGATTTAAGAACCCATTTGATAGAAGTGCAGATGGTAGTATGTAATTCACTTAACATAAGATAATATTATTATATAAATGATAATGTGTACATAATATCATCATATTTTAATAATAATTAAATGAGGAAGAGGATGTAAAAAATAAAAACTCTCATCGACAAAAATTCCCTATTCATTATATTTCCCCCTTAGGATTGCACAGAAATCCTTACATGGGTAGATTTATTCCAAAATAAGTATTTTAGGATGATTTTTTGGATTTTTTATGTTATTTAGTCATTTTTTGTTTGATCTAAATAGCTTGATATGGGTGAATAACCGAGTAGAGTGAGATCCCTTTTGTAATTGAGTAGTGAATATTTTGTGAATTCCAAAAAGTATTCAATAATTTAAGGTCACTCTCATCAAATGTGTCTCAAAAATAATAAATAATGTATTTTAGAGATTATGTGGTTGAGCCACAACTGAAAAAAACTCATTTTGTATACATGTTATCCTAAAACATTATTTTTTAGTCATATTTACCATTTTTATTTTCACCACAATAAATATAATTTTTAAACATGAATAATATATCCATTAAGACTAAAATAATGTGATCCTTATTAGAAAATTTATGCCTAATTATTATAAATATGAAATAAAATTTAAATTTTAAAAGTCCTATGTATGTGGAAAATTAAATGTAATACATGCGCATGTAATGCACATAAATTCCATAACATGTAAAGGTGTATTTATAAAAAAAATAAACCACTATAAAAATAGAAAATAATATCTATGAATCTCAAAAAGAATACAAGATTTATAATTAATAGTGTTTCCCACACAGGGTTAAATAAACCAACCTAAATCTCAAACATTCCATTATTTATATCGTTTTAAAACCAATTAAAACACTCTTTATCAAAAATTTAGAAAAAATAATCACAATATGTGTTTACTCACACTAACCCCTTCTCATAAATCCTTATAAAATTTTCTTTATAAATACTCATAAGTGTTTTGAAGTAAAATTACCAACTAATCTACTAAAATCATCATGTTCCTCATGAATTCCCATATTAATATATTTTCAGAAGGAAACAATTTTTTTGTCAAAACCCCCCAATATAAATTCTTATTTTAAAAGTAAATCCAATTTTCCTTTAAAAATCAACTAACTCTTACAAAAAACCATAAAGATTTCCATTGAAACTCATTCGATAAAGGTTCCACCAATGAATAATTTAGCATGTTATGTGGTCCTGGTTGACTATTTTTCTATCATGATACCAACCAAATTATTGGGATAAATTATGAAAATAATGAAACATGATAGAAATAATACTTTTTATTTAATGTGACCAACAAATCTGTAATTTAAAATGATACTAAATAATTTCAAGGCCACCAACCTCATTTATAGAATACAATATTATACACTCTAAGAAACACTAGTTGATCATGATCTATAAATTATAAATAAAATGATATGGAAAATGAATAATTTTGGAAAAAACTCATATAATATATAAAATAGAGACAAAGACCAAAATAAATATCCATGGGAAGCTACCCTTACCCATGACTAGTTCATGTAAAAATCAGTCTAAAAAATTTATCATATTCAATTTTGGGAAATTTTATGAACCATATAAATAGGTCTTAACATATTGTAACCCATACAAATCTCCATTGAAAAATATTACAGATCATAATTCCTTTCAACACATAATCATTGTTTTACCCTAAGTAAAACACTTAAATACATCCACATGAACACCCCTATGTATAAATAGTTAGACATAGTAATTAACCTTATGTATCACCCTTCACTACAAAAATGACCCTTATATATCTTCATTTTCATTGTAAAATACCCTTATGTTTATTATGGATGATCATGTTCTTCTCCAAATTCAACTTCATATTGATTGTTACATATTTCCCCTAATCTATAGAAATGTTCCTTATATATTAGGGAAAATTACTCTTAAGTATCAGTAGGAATTTCTATAATTTATAATTTCTTAGCTCAACCCTACCGACCCTTACATATTGGGTCCAAAAAATGATATTCTAATAGAAAACAATGACTCGAAAAATTATGGACAGATACATTAGAAATTATCCAATAGTATACAAACATTAACCTACATATATTCTGTTTTAAAGAAAACTCATAGAAGTAGTTGGAAATATAATTTGTAAAAAAAAATCTTTTACAAGTGTAATAAAAAAATTGTTTTTATATTTTATGTTGAAAACCCGACTAATTTGAAAAAAGAAAAATTTTGTTTGGGATATAAGTATGTCTAAAAGGAAAACATATAATAGATAAATCCAACTGATATTCACGGTAACTGAAAAACATGCACTGAGAATAATACAAATTTGGATTCTAGCCATATGTAAAAGGTGGTAACCAAGGATCTTGCTAAAGAAACCACCTTCCTACTTATGGTGTAATCCTACTCAAATGGGCCTTGATTACCCTCTTATATTAAAAAACCAAAATCTACTTATTAGGGCATGAATTACACTAGGGAATAGTAATTGGTGAATAATAAATTCTGGTAGATTACTCATCCAAAATAATCTTAAAAATACCCATGTATGCTAAGAAGATGAAGTAAAAATAAATAACACTGAACAAAATAAAAAATGAGCTAATATGAAAAAAAATTATTTCATTCTTACCAAGGAATGTTCATACTAATAATACAAGTAATCAATATTATATAATATTAGTGGAAAAGTTACCTTAAATATGTATTGAAATACTGTACCCTGAAATATAATTTTTATAAACAATAAAACTTTCTAAAATTATTTTATAATACATTTAAACCAATTAAATCCCAAGATATAATTTATCAAGAACTAATTATGCATTAAAACTAATTTTCCTGATATAACACTTGAACCCAATTGAAATATAGACATTATAAATCAAAAATAGTATTGTGAAAATTAAGAAAAATTAAAAATAAATATATAAAAATTGATAGGGGTAAAAATTAATATAGATAATACTTTGAATATGAAAACACCAAGATTATTTTGAAAAAAGGTAGTCATAAAGAGACACCTACTTAAACTATTGCAATCCAATCCACCTTATTGAAATAGATAAAGGTTGTGATGAAATTAAACAATTTCATTCCCTAGAAACTATGAAAATAATTATTATCAAAAACCACATTCAATTAGGGTCCCAGTGGAATATTAGGGAAAGGGAAGGGGAAACACATAGAATAATGAGATGAAAAAGGAGGAGGAGAGGAATAATTGAGTGATTTGAGGTGATTTTCCATTGAAAATAACTTTTTATTTTGGGGTAGAATTCATGGAGAATAAATTGGAAAGGGGATGTGGATTGGATATATTCCTCTAGTAGATTCAACAAAATGTGGGTAAATAGTGAGAGATTTCATTTATAATGAAATGAAGAACAGAAAAATTTAAAATATATTCCTAGGATTCATAGTTTAGTCACATAATTCGGTATAAAAATATCCATCCAACTATTTACTTTTGGAATGAAATTAAATCATAGTAACAGTTTAGTTACATTATTAGGGTAGTGCCAGAGTAGCTATATATAAGGAATTAGGATTGAACTCCATCCCTGCATGGTTGAGATTCATGATTACTGATAATAATGCACTCTCCATGAATCCTACAATTTTAATCAATTTTTAGGTACTTTAAATATAAACATAGAAAACTAATAGTAAAAAATAAATAGATGAATTAAATATAACAAACTAGTGACATTGAGGTATCACAATTGTCCCCACTATGCCACTTTCTTCCCCTAAAAGACCTCTAGGTTTTTCCTTAGAAAAGAAGTTATGACATTTCTACCACCGCATAGAATCATTACATCATGAATGTTGGATGCATGTACTATAATACAAAAATAAATAGACTAAATTAATTTATTTTCCATAGAATACATTACATTGAAAGTCATGGATATTATTTATTTGAACCACTGTCATGGCATTATGTTCCAAATTTAGATCTCTCTACCCAATAATGTAGGGTGAGTGAGGAAAATATTTATTCAGTTGTCACATAAGGAATATATCATGAAGGAATGTCAACTTGGGATGAAAATACGAACCATAATCCTCTCCCTCTAGATGATTCACTATAAAAAATGGCCAAACATGTATTAGTCTGAATTTAAATTACATAATCAAACATTGATGCTCCAATTGAAAAGAGACATTATGGAACACATAGATGCATTCTATGAATTAAAATAAATTATGTTAAAGATTGATATATTTTTATTTCTTTATTCATCACCAATTTCTTACTAATCAACTAAAATGTTCTCATCATCTCTCAAATGAGGCTCTATACTAGAACAGAGTGTTCATCCAAGTTTTCCAAATAGAGGGGGGTTGAAAACAAATTCCTATATTGCTTTGAAAGAGGAAATTTTCATTGATTATTCATAACAACTATATTAAAAAAATTCGACCAATGAAAAGTAGTTTTAATAAATTCTTATAAAATAATGAATGTTACAACAAGGTATATCTTTTATAATCTTGATTATCCACTTAGTCTGACCATCAATTTGTGGGTGATAGTATATTGAACTACCCTAAGATATCTGAGTGGACCGTAAAAATAATGTTATAAGACTTCAGATACACTATCTAATCATTATAAGTTAGGTTAATTATGGATATATAGATGTAAAACAACTGGGAGATAATTTTATCACAATATAAGTTGAAGTCGTGGTTAATTATGACATAGGTTCTAGTGGGAAGCCTTAAATCACCCTTAGGTACATCAAACCTAGGAAACTATTAACAAGAATCCACTCATGGGAAATATAATCATTGAGTACATGTTCAATACACAATTAAATAATTACATGATGATACAAACATATCATATCTAGTGGTAATGTATCCAAATAATCCTGAAAATAGTGTAAATAAACAAAATCACCCATTCAACATATGTTGTGAGATAAAAAAGTAATTTGGGATTAAAAATGATGAATCCAGAGATGGAATACATCAAGAAAACATATATTCACACCTTACTATTTCATCTCTATAAATCCAAAAAAAATAGAATACCTTGACTCCATGAACCATGGGTGGAAATGACCCATAAACTAGAGAATATTACCCTCATAATATGGAACCTTTTCATTACCTAAATCATTAAAAATATGGACTATCCACATATATAATGCAAAATTTGTAGGGTATGAGTATAATGTATCATGTGGAAGTATGAAACTGACCACAACTGGTCTATCATAAAGCCATGTGTGCAATGCATGAATATAAATTTGGCTAGTAAAAACTATTTATAACCATTATATCAAATAGTATTATTAATAAAGTATACATTTTGAATAAGTATCCATATAGATAAAATAAAAAATCAATAAATAATAAATTTTAACAATACATTAATAATCGTTAGTCAAAGTAGCCAGACCTGCTTTGATCCAAACTCTAAATCCTTATAGTGGACATTTTCATCATATAGGTCTCATCGTTTGAGTTGTCTAATAAAACTCTCCAGATATAAGATCATTTTTCAACTTATAAATATATATTTTTGAACTGGTAATCATCTACCTCAAGTGACCATCTATACCCATATATAGGAAACACATATACATATAAAACATCCTCACACAAGAGATTAGTCATATTCTTTTGAAAATAATAAAAAGACGCACACGTACATAATCCAATAAATCTATATAAACCCCAGACTAAATAAGGACTCTCTTCTCTTAGGGAAGAAAAAATCATATATGTATATATATGTCTCCATGAGAAAATTTTCATCATGCCTCGGGATGGACCCTATAAGAAAAATCTTCATAACATCATATCCAAAATAGGGAAATAAAACATCACACATATGAAATATATTCCAAATAAAATTATAATAACAATGAAAATTTAAATTTAAAATAGAAATAGAATGACACATGGTAATTATTTAAAAAATCCAAACACATGGAGTAAAAAGGTCAAACAAAACACTTGTGTATCTCATTAAACATGATTGGAAACTTCAACAAGGTACAACACCAATGAACATATATGGTATTTCCTAATGTAGTATACTAGGTATGGATTAAAGAAATATAAAATTTTAATTATTCGAAATTAAACCAACCATATAAGGAATCCCTTATCATGTTAAAGCATTCTAACATATTCTAAGAAATAATTTATAAAAATTCTTACATATAAATAGAATTCAATTGCATATTCATTGGGTGTATTACTGTAATAAATAATTATGGTTTAATAGAGCGAAAACCATTCAGCTTAAATTCATTATGTTTTCTATGAAACATTATTCAATAAAACAATAATAAAGGTATCACACTACCTTATACCCTTATAAAAGCCAATCATAGACTATCTGAGTGGTTGTGAAGAAGATCACCTACCTAATCTAATTCAAGTTTGATTCACTAAGCAGAAAAGGTGATTTATTCCTTAATTAAAGAATTTAATAACATAATATTTTGCAAAAAAAATGTTATAATTATTCACTAATTTGAAAAATATGAAACCAACCATTATATGAGAAACCTTACATCAAGATTATCATAAAATGTCCTTTTTTTACCACCATGACAAAGAACAACCAAGAGATAAACTAAAATTCCAAACCCTAGAAGAAGATAAATGTTTAATTATTTGGTAATATACTATAATCAATTAAGAAGTTAGAAGAATAAAAATATATCTTACTTGTATAAAACTATGTATCACTACCACAAATAATTATTGATGTTTTCAATTAAAGATGAAATCATCGATTGGATGAGATGATAGGGAGATGGGGGAGGTTCTATCAAGGGGTTAAAAGTGGAGGCATGAGAAGTGGACAATTGATCATAGGGATTAAATATGACACATTTTTGACAAAATAACACATTTTCCCCCAAAATTTAAAAATTTCCCCTTCAGTTAATTGGGTACCTGATATAGGCCCATTGGGTACCATGATTTCCTAACATTGCAAGTATTGTACTACTACTGCCACTTGGTACCTGATGGTAGTCAATGACGTACCCAGTGACACCCAACACCATGAGTCTCTTCTTCCCTTCTCGGTATCTCTCCCAATGACTGCCAATCACCCTAAAATGTTTAATTAAGACAATAAATGATAAAAATGATGTAAAAAATACTAGGAAGGTTAAGAGACTTTGAAAAAATTTCTTCATTTTCTTCATGTAACTAAGTGGATTCCACTCAACTCTTGGGGAAAAATAAAAGGCTACAATGTTGTTAGTTTGTACTTACTTTCCCATGGCTCATCATAAATGCTAACTGTATTTCCATTATTCTCGTAACAAGTGAATGATCATACACCAAAAGACTTTAACATTCCAATCTATGATAAATATAGGATTTTCAATGAAGGTAACATCTAACATCAACTCCACATCATCATATTAAATAATGTTTGATGGATTGGTTATATAATTCATCATCTTTTATACATGGAAAAGGATTTCAAATACAAAAAATAGAAATGAAAAATATAATATATAATCCAAAATCCCCTGTATGTTTCATGATATTTAAGATCAAATATTTGATGTTGTAAGTTTCCGTTAATTTCAAATTTTAAAATAAAATGGTAGAGTTGATACTAGTAGAAACATATGATTGCGGGTTAGGAATTACAAAGGCCACCTTCTGGGATTAATATATTTCTTCTTATGACTTTTCACTGTCAATAACGGCTTTGAAATCCATATCAATTACTTATTAATCTCTAAAATATGTCAAATAAAATCAATGACGAATACGTGATCTTAGTCCTATCTAAATTTGAAATAAAAAAATTCTATAAATATCCTTAAATAGAATAATTTTAATGGACACTAGATAACTATTATTATAAGAAAAATCTAAAAGTGACTGATGTCCCTCTTAAAAGTATTAAAAATTGATGATGAAAACTCAAAAGATACACTCTATAGTATATATTTTTTTATTATTCATCCATATAAATATAATACATGGTAATTTGCTCCACATGTGATTAAAAATTTGTCAATAACCCTAAAAGAAAATGTGTTCTAAATATTGCATCATTCTTAAAAACATTGATTATGGACACACTATTTATTTTAACTATATATATAAATTTGAGATTTCCTAAATCATAAACTATGTATACCTATTAAATATGTAAAAAATAATTGGTATTGGATTAGTAATTGAAAACCTACATACTACATCATTGACCAATGTAGAACATAATAATTTTATTTTAAAATTTGTGGTTATTTCATCCCATGTTCATATAGGTATAGGATATGTATTTAATTTCCTAATAGGTCATCCATTGTTTTGTTTATCTTGATGACATATGAAGTATCTAGAAATCAGTTTTTCTCTCTCCTATATGGAGTAAATATTTAAGGAAAATAAATTCAGAATAAATAGTTTTATGGGGGTTTATAGTACTGGAGCCCAAGTTCATCACCAAGAATAATAGAGATATAATCTAGGGGAGAGAAAACATTCCATTGAAAATTTTGATGTTCTCAACTGAGATAAATTTAGAAACCAGAATTTTCACAGATTTATATCTCCCTCACTATGTATTAGATATCTTTACATTCTGTTTTATTAGATGTATATAGCATTTGGTGAAGTAGGTAATACACCAAGAAACTAATGAGTCCCCTTCATAATGTTTTCATTGAAGGTTGAGTTCATTTAAAATTTACATCACAAGATTTAATAAAATCTAATTAAAAGGATGTGTCTCATGAAAAACTATTTGTCTATAAATATATTGATATATCATAAAAATTCCAAGATATTAAAAAAATTTTAGTTAAACTCTCTTATGACATTTTCCCATATTGTAGTACAAACCACTAGTCTTCCATAGATTTATATAAATGGTTTAGTATCTTGAGATAATACTTTTAGGATTTCCTCACAATCGTGTCTCAGTGGAATGATGATATAATCTTTGTTATAGATTTCATAATCCTTCACTTATTTTGATATATTTTAATTTAGAATATATGAAATAGATAAAAAAACATACTTATCATTGAATGAATATAGATAAAGTTGTAATATCACACCCATTATCCTCCCTTCATTCATAGCTTCAAAAAAACTTCTAGATTTTTTATTTCATAAACATTGAATTTGTAACAGAATTTCCTTTACCTAGTGAATTAGTAAGAAAAATATTAATAGTATGTAGGTATTCCACCTATTAGAATAACATTACATTGATATCTCTACGTGAAAATATCTTCTTGATGTTATTATTATCATTATAAAAAACACCGTATAGAAAATTCCACTATCATTTTAGGTAATGTAAAATAGTTAAAATACCCTAATCATGGGGGGTAATTCCAATTATGTGTTCAAGATTGGATAGAACCATTGGCCACAACATGATTATCTTACATTAAAATACACCTAATACCTATAAACAAATCCTCATAGTATAACACAAATATAATATCTAATTCTATGAAAATAGTGATAGGATCTAGTTTAATCCTTTTATTTAATTATTGAATGTCTTCTCACACTACTCACACCAAATAAAATTCCACATTTTATTCAACATTTTAGTCAACATAGAATCAAAGAAAAATATTTACTTTATGAAGGAATATAAATATTGTAATGAATAATCCCAAGTCAACTAGGTATGCCACTCAATTAGTAATGCCACATAATAATTTAGAAAGAGAGAGGAAGAAACATGTATCGTGATAAAATAGAACAAGTAAAATCAATATATTATATAGTGTATGAAAAATATCATATCCTTTTGACATACAATTTCATGCCAACAAGCCCAAAATAGAAAGCAAAAACATGACCAGACTAAATAGTCCCTCTGTGGCCATCCATCACCCCCAAACCATCCCTCTATAAAGAGGATGATATTTGTACAATAAAACAGTCTAAATAATCCCCTTCCCTTTAATCGAGTCCTCCAAAACAAAATATAAAAAATCCCAAATGAAAACATATGATCTGTGTACAAACCATATACATATTACACCAGAGAATCAATATAATTTCTAATAAGAAGAATGAGTTAACTCTATCTTTTAAAAAATCCAATTTACAAAGAATTTTTATAAAGTAAAACCATTTTATAAATAATTCATTTTATTTTCATAGAATTTTACTGTGTTCACAAGATCCGAGAATATGTCACATATGAAATAGATAAATTAAGAAAACATTGAAACACCATAAGATTAGAATGTGAGAAGATAACAATGATGTTTTAGACATTTTTATAATCCAATAGTAAATGCAAAAATATATTTTTGTGATATAACATCTGGATATATGTGCTGGAGATGAAATTAAATTCCCAATACAGTCCTAAGGTGGATCTAAACAATATATCCTATACTGAAATTAAATACACTAAAGTGACATAAATCCTTCAATGGAATTACTTACACAAATAGTGAAAATTATACTACCAACATTCCAAAGGTTGATCAATGTTCTACATTTTTCAAAAACCCTTTAAAAATTATAACATTTAATAAATCATTTTCAAATTTAAGACTTTCCTCTTTTGGGAATGAAGTCCTATTTAAAAACAAAAAATATTAAAGAATATAAACCAAAACTTGGTGTCAAAAAGTCTATTTTTAACAAAACCAAATTAAAAAATAGGAATCTCATTTCGGAATTCCCTTCCAACAAAACATTTGGAATTTTCATTGAATAACTCTAAAAAAAGAAAATAACATAGTTCATTTCAATAATTAACCCTCATTATTGAGTCAGATACCTCAAGAATGGACGAAACCTAATCTCCATTGAAAATGAATATTTGAAACAAGATGTTAATCCTCAGAAAGACAAAGCATGAGGAAAAATGAAGTGGTTTGATAGAAATGCAAAACCTATCACAATACGATCCATAAATGCAGAAAACCATTATGCTAAAATCAATGGAAATGAAGAAGCATAATAAATGATGAATAGTGAGAAGTGACAAAACATAAATGGGATTGAATGTTGAATGGAGAGATATGAGTGGAAATTGGTCACTCAAAATCAATCAAAATATCCATAGGGTTCAAGGGTTACGCCTACACACAGAATGCATAAATAGTTAAGGTCAAAGCATGATAAAAATTCCCAGAGTCAAGAAATTCATGCTATGAACCCATTTAATAGCAATAATTCCTCATGTTTTTTATAAATTCTGAAAAATGATTTCCCTTGGTTAAAAAATCCTTATCATGATCATTTAAGGTCTTGAAAAGGATTCACATATTCTAATTTTTCATCCTACAAACTAAAATTAGATTATCTACCAAGAAACAGATTCATGTCATGTGACCAATTCATGACATGAATGTTTCATGTAGTAGTTTACTGATCAGATCCTCCTGAAAAACTCCATAGAAAATTAAAATTCATCAAAAACTAAATTGAACCCTCTAAAAAAAATTAACATTAATACAAGGACTCAAAAAATTCAAAAAAACATACACCACAAAACATTAGATCAAACAAGGTTTAGAAAATACATGAAATATTAAGATTTTTCTAGTCTCCACGCCATAAAATATTTATATCCCAAAGAAGTCCTCAAGAGGCTGGAATCACATATATTTAGATCCATTATTCACTCATCAAAAATTCATTCTCCCATATATCATGGATATATCATCCACAATACTCAATTATATGAACCAAGGGATTTATTTTACTAAGAAATACCTTATTTCGGTAATCCATAATCTAAAATGGTTGCACAAATACAATTGTATGGGAATCAAGATCATAAACCTCCCACTTGATCACATAAGAATGATATAGTTGATACCTCCTATGTTGGGAAACATGAAATACATCATTTAATGAATTCAAATGATATAGAAATAACGACTGATATTCTAGCTTTCTAAGAATATCGATAATCTAAAATGGGAAAACAATCCTTGGTTACAAAATTCCCTCTCTTCCAAACTTATGGTGAATTGTGAGACACTATGAGAAACTTGATCACCAAACATGGACTCTAGAAGCTACCAATGATGGTATGTACTGGATTTATAATGACTCATTTACATGATCAATCTCTTATAGATCAATTTCACCATTTCCATAATTTCTAGAATAAGAGATATCTTATCCAAGGACCTCTCTCCTAACTCGGCTCATTACAAGGTAGATCTTCATGGCCAGCCATACACTAATGATAATATATATATATATATATATCATTTACTTAATTTATTTCATTATTACAACAAAATTGAAATAGTGTTTATGTGTAAGTACGACCCACTGCCTCCAAAAATAGTGATTTTAATTTCCCATCAATAAATATTATGGACTAATAAATATAAATTTATACTAAATATATAATATATTTATATCATTTTTATCATGTTTGAAATGATTAAACCATAATCAATGTAAGAGTACCAAAAATAACAAGTCAAAATATAGAAAAAAACAATATAGTTATTACTCGAGACAAAACATTAACTTTAAATCATTATTTTGTGAGGTAATAAAATTTCATAAAAAATCACATATATTATTACAAATATGAATATGGTTATATTATATATGTATACTTAACATATATTAATTATACATGAGTTTTGAACATGTACAACAATTTTCAAGACATAAGGTAATGGTTTTCGTCTCAATTTCATTTTTTTGAATAATTTTGTATTATTAGGCACATATTTTAATTTTTTGGTGTATATAATTCCCCTTCACATGTAATATCTTGAAAAATTAATTCTTCCTATAATTTTATGTTTCTATTTGAATATTTTCATCTAAGGGTATTTGAATTAAATGTTACCAACTGGTAAAGACTTTTCTTACTCAATTTCTTTTAATTGGGTTATATTACTCATTCATTGTATTTGATATTATATGATATTGTCCATAATGAATTTTTAATATATATAATTTTATTTCCACTTTTTTATGGGAATTTATAGTTGATACACATAATCAATTCATTGAATAAATTTTCTCATCAATTTTATGATCATTTTAACGGTTTATTTATAAATCTTATTCCAATTGAGACTATTTATTCATTAATTTATATAAAATAAATTATAGGAACATTGTTTAATAAACACTTTTTTTTTTCTCCTCTAGTAATTCATGATATTTTTATGAAATAAAAATATTTTCAAACACTTCCATAGTTAAATTAATTGAAAAAATGATTTAATAAAATCAGAAATCTTCTATCTATTTGATTAAAAAAAATTTCCCATGAAAAAAAGTTTTATAAAAAAGTTTTCAAAAACTTTTTCTTTAACATTTTCAAAAAAAATTTATAAAATAATTTTTTAACCAGATTTTTATTTTTAAAAAAAAAATCATTTTAATCAATATGTTGTTTCTCAATAATGAACTTTTAAAAAACATTACCATGAGAATGAAACGTTCCTTACCAAATGTAAGAAATTACATGCCAACATGACAATTTTTGAAGAATACTTTGTATTTTTATCAAGATATTTTTGAATAAATTCATTTTAACATTTTATTTCAATGAAAAATATTTTCATGATTTTTTTTCAAATGGAAAAGGATATTTTTCCCATGAATTTTTTTAAAGACACAACTAGAAAGTAGATCTATTCCTACAAATTTATACCCACTGTTTAGAGAAACCATGGGTATAGGTGATATTTTCTGGTCTATTCCCACAGTTTTCCTACAACTATCATAATACAATACCCTGATTGCACAATTTTATCAGGTTTCCCCACATGATTTTTAATTTCCTTCAGGATCCTCCCGCATGAACCCTCTCCTCCCGTCCCCGACCTATGACTCCAGGCCCTCCCCTACCCTCCCCTCCCTGACCTCAACCTCCTGGCCTTCGCCTCCATGTCTATAACCCCTCTCAAGTCACTCTCCTCCAGAGATTCCCCCCCACCCTCTCGGTACCCTCTCCTCTGATGAAGTCCCCCCACCCCTCTTAGCTCCCTCTCCTCCAGTGACATCCCCAGACCCCCTAATCCTCTCCAGTTGCGTGTGACACCCCCCACGTATGAACACCCCACACAACATCCCCCTCTCTCATCTCCCTATCCTTCCACCATCTCTGTGGAATTTCTTGAGGGATATTGGTTGGTACATAAATAAATTAATTCATCTTATTTAATTATTCAATTATTTTTAGATTTATCCTCTATCTTGTTTACCTATTTCATTTGGCTGAACCCTAGGGTTTTTTAGGTTTTGAGATTATAACTGTGACACTTTTTTAGGGCGTATCATAGTTCTCTTGGTTCCACCATGTCTTTTGGCATTTGAAAAAGCGGTTTGGATCATCTTGGTTCATCTCCCACCATTTGAGGATGGTTTATTCATCTCTCTTTGTTTGGCACAATTAAATATGGGGATTTTGGTGATTTAGGTACCAATGATTATGAATATAGAACTCATGTTTTTATGATCCTTTTTCATTGGTGAAGGGATCAATCAATTGAATATAATTGAAAAATATTTACATTGAATCCTCATTATAAAAAGATACATTTGGTGTGGTAGTGCCTATTCTGCAAGTGATAGAAGTAATAAGTCCAAAATAGATTAGAATTGTTTGAGTTACCACATATTCTCTTCTTTATATCCCTTTTTTACTAATTTCAGTTGCATAGAATATTATAATATTGAGATGATGATATTTTCTCCATTGACATCAATGAGGGAATTAGGGTCACAACTAGATAATTTAGTTGTGACTTGTGTAAATCATGAATTTGAATGGAATATTTCATAGTAATCTATAAACTTGATTTACAAGGGTATCTATCGAGAAACTCCTTCCACTAACCTTCATCCTCTGATGGTGTAGTAGTGACACAACTCACCGATGTTGGGGTTTACCCAAATTCACATTCCAATATCCAATCATCTACAAGAGTATATCGTTAAATATGAAGTAGTTATATATGTTTTTCCCTAACATTCATTGGTATAAGTTATAATATAGGTGATCATTAAAACTAGTAAAATTACATCTATTAATCACTATAAACTTAACCAATTCCTTCACTAGAGAAAATATGAAGAAACCCGAGAGTTGTTATTTTTAGAAGGAAGATCCCTTATTCATTATGTTTTCAAAATTTGGACAACATTTCTCTTTATTTCACTCATGTAGTGGGTTTTATTTCTACTCGTATGGTTTAGGAGGAGGCACTACATGATTGTAAGAAGACATAAAAATTGGATCTAACACCCTCACTAGCTTAAGCATGAAATTCATATTCTCTACTCTTGTAGTTTTTTTCCTTTTATTATAATAGTTAGTTGAGATTTGTGTTTGGAGAACAAAATAATATCTTCTAGGAATTGAGATATGACTTGAAAATCCAATAAATAACTAGTATATATCAAGGGAAATGGGGTTTATAACTCATAAAAGTTAATTTATATACAAATATCCACTATATTATCTTAAGGAAGATTCATATTTAGTGAATAGGATAATACTTTCCACTTTGATATAATCTCCAAGAACATTTTGTTATTGAACTATTTGAAATTTGATTGGTTAAAGAAAATTTTCTTCATTAGCATGAAGCTAAATTGTTAAAGGAACTATCATATATGATAATTAGAAATAGTGAAAAATCTAGAAAGTTGTAACCTATAAAAAATAAATACTATTATTTACATGTTTTTCTTGAAGCTTCTAATGTTCATTACTTCATGTTTATCTAGTGTTCCCATATTAGGGGAGCATCAAACCATGAATTAAATGAGATAATTATATGGATCAACCATGAAAAATATTATTAGGAATTTGGGATTCAAACTGTCAGGTGGAGGAGTTATGTAAATCTAATTAGGATATACTTTTCTTTTTAGATATATTGATGTGCATCATCCCTCCATGGATCCAATCCATGTAAAAACGTGACTTAATGAATTCAAGGATTTCTAGTGGAGAAATATCCTAGGTCAATTCCCAATTAGAGGTAGTGGGTAGAAATATATAGGGATGAATTTACATTAACTGTTTTTGATATCCATCTTGAGTCATACAAGGTTAATTTTCTACAAATATTGTTAATTTTTCCTTATGCGATGAAATTTTTTATAATCAGTGACTATCGAGGTTATGTAGACTTGGGTTTTGGGTCCCAAGTTGTCCAAATAACTAGATTCCAATATTATTTATAGATATGTTCCCACATTAAATGTGGGATTTAATATAAGAGATATATTGACCTCTCTGTGTGAGTTCCATTTAGTGGGAATATTTTCCCTAAACAATTCTACATTGAGTCACCCCAATATGTCAAACTAAACATCATATCAATAAATTTTGAATTTATTTTAAAAGGTTATAAATTATTGGGGTTTCATGTGGTCCATATATATATCCACACTTTTCCAATTGTATATAACTGAATCCTATCTAGTGGGTGGTATAAGATTTAGAGAAACTCACAGATCATAAGATAATATTTTGTTAGGTTCACATTCTTTCATGACGTATTTCAGTTTGATCCATGTTTTGGATGGATGCCACCGCATCATGTCTGTCTACATTAGTATGATTCCCCTTATTATATGGGAGGATATCACTAATAATATTTATTAATGAAAATCATGTAGTGGAAATAAAATCCACGCTAGGGTTATAGGGTAATTTATTATCCTTTGAATATCATTCAAGAAACAAATCATAATCCTCATTATTTTATATCATAGTGGTCTATTTAAACATACAACATATATAAGGATACACCGTAACCTATAAATATAATTTATTAAAAGGCTCATGGATGGTGATATCATGGAATTATCTATAATCTTTCACTGATAGTAGTCCCAATGATTGTGTAAAATCCAGAAGTAATGAAAAATTGAATAAGATTCTTATAAATGGAATCCTAACATAGAATTCTAAAATTTCAAAGAGAAGGGGGTAATAATTCATTAGCAATGTAGGAAAGGGTGGCTCTAATAATGATGAAAAATTTTCAACAGTCATCATATTTTCATATTTTCAAGAATCTATTTGAGTGTGAGATGGATGCAACAGCTTTTCAGGGTGATAAATTCTAACCATTGTGGGTTGTTCTTGGACTACCGGTTTTGTTTTCCTTAGGTAATAATTCCTTGGAATTGTTGTATAGGGTGGTTCCTAAAATGATTTAATGTTTTCTACAGTCATCATATTTATATATTATCATATTTTCAGTAGTCTATTTGAGTATGAGTAGAATGGGAGACTATGCAATATATACGGGAGACTGTGAAATATATATGAATTCCCAACAACCACCACTATGTGTGAAGTGTTAAATAAATAAGAGACTACAACATGAATGATTTTTATAAGTTTTATCCCCTATGTGTAAATCTACTCCTTGTTGTGTCTATATTTAATATTAGACAAATATTATATTAATTTTTTAGAAAAGTTTTTACAATTGGGTTATTAGGTATCATATTACACACAACACCTATACTGGTCATGAGAAGGTATCATCCTTATGCCAATGATTTTTAATGAGAGTATATATCTCCTTGAATCACTTTATAATTCTAATTGGTATATAAATATATTTAACGGATCTCTCTAGTAATCTACTATCATCCTCAAACTCATGAACAATATCAATATTTGGATCCTGGATGTCACTATACCAATTACAATAACTTCTTACTCAATAGAAATTCTTCCACTACCACTAAATGGAAAAAATCAATTACATCCACATTATTCATGTTCTCATAGCTCCCATACCTGCATCCCCCCTACCCCCCAACCCCTCTACCTACAGCAAACCCCCCTCCCCTCTCCCACACCTTATATTGTCTACCCCACCTCCCCTACCCCCACCCCCATGCACTGCCTGTAGTTGCCTGCACCCCCCCCCACTTCCCCCACCCACCCCTACATGTCTGCATCCCCCCACCCCTATCCCTTACCCTACCTTTAGCTGCCCCCCCAGTACTTACCTGGAGATCCCCCCCTGACTAGAGCACCCACAAACCCCCAGCCTGAAATACCCCCCACCCCTCCCCTCCCTTCGCCCTAGACCAATGAATTTCTAGCAGCTATTTGCCCCTCCCCCTCCCCTACCCTCCCCCTACTGACCCCATCCACCTACCTGCCTGCAGCCTCTGCCCTACATGCAGCTATCCCCCCTGCCTATAGCTACCCTCCTCCCCCCAGCCCACCCCCTACCTGCAAATGCAACAACCCCCTCCCACTATATTAAATTATTGAAAAGTATCTTGATCTATTGTACATATGAGAGGATGTATGTATACCACTGTATTTTATACCACTAAATATTTTTCATTGGATGTAATTGAAAACCATACTAATTTAGGATCATGTTGTTGAGGTCCTTTATAATATTCTCTTACCGCATAAACATTCCAAGAATTCTCCCTTATGTTCCTCCCTATTTTACGATCCATCATTTATTTCATTGATGATGATTATTCATAGTGGAAATGGGATATAAAACAACAGTTCAATACTCACAGTTTCTCTAACCCGTGGGTATAGAGTATCTCATTTGACCAATACCCATAGTGGTTTAAAAAATGTGGGTATATTGCCTTTCACATCAAGCATCACATGAGATCTTTCTACCCCTACCACTTTTACGATCCCACATTCCATCCAATGATCTCCAGCATCCCCGCCCCTCCCCACCAATGCCTCTACCTCAAAATCCCGACCACCACCTAGACCTATCGACCTCTGCCTCCATGTCGACCTCCCAGCCTCTGGCTCCACCTCAACTTACTTTATGCAATCCATGTTTATACTCAATTTATCAGGGATATTTAATTCACAGTGTCATGATCTCTAATTGTGCATGTTCTCATTCCATCCTAGAATATGTTTTTCCTTGAGGGTTTACTCCGGTTTAGAGATATTGTTTCTTCATCATCTCCGATTCCTGTGTGACCTACATAAAAAATTTATGTAAACAAAATTTATTATATCTGGTGGCGTGTATTTCTGACAACATGATGTAATTTATTTTCTAAAATGCCTATTGAAATCTTCCCAGGAGACTCATTTATGAAATTTTTCTTCCTCATCTATGATTCTTGTTCAACCTCAGGTTTTACGCTTTTTTATTATTTTTTTGTGTAATGTTTATTGAAATTGGATCCAATTTTTTTAAATATATTCCTAATTGTATTTTATTATGTGGATTGAATTTTTTTAAATCTATATGTATTTTTACCTTGTAATGAAGAGACATAGGACCAGTAAAAAATATAGAAACAGGCTCATGTATATTGTGGATAATTACATTAGTGGTAAGTGTAATTTGTTTCATATAAGGAATAGGACTTGGAGGATTGTTGAAAAACAAATCCTTACCTATAGAAGAAAGTTGAACAAATGTAACTTCTCCAGATTCTGAACATGATTCATGTTATGGAGATTTAGAGGTATGTACTACAGCTTCCTTATAAACAATATACAGTAATGTTATGAATCACTTATAATTTCTATATAATAGGCAGAGATGCCATAAAATAATCCCCATAAAATATTGACATATATTCATGATTTCCTTAAATTTTCCACCATCAGGATCATCAAGATTGAACACTGTATCATTGAATGACTAATATGTTCCTACACCCAGATTTCTAAATACTTCTCTAGTGTTGTGTAATTTTCCCATAAGATGTCTGGTGAAATATTTCATTATCAATTTTGTTATCAATGTTGAGAATAATCCCTTGTTATACAGTATTGATATCCTCTTCCAACATCCCCAATATTTGATTCTATGAATTCCCTACAAGTTAGTAAAAACCAAATAAATGAGATAAGGATGGGTACTTTCTCATTAATTAGACCAATAATATTTACATATGCCACTCTACTGATATCTTCTATACTTACAAATTTATCATTGGGATAATATTTAATCCTATTTTCCTAATTTTATTATCATTTATCTTTGTAGAAAACATGATGTTCTCACTCAACTCAATAGGCTTATTCTGTGGGACCTCTTTTATTGAATGTGCAACAATGTGAAATGAAACAATATATTCCAGCTTATTATTCATCATCTATTCCTTTTTTCATGGTAGGAATGTCATACAGTCCTTCGAAACATGAAAATTTACCTACCCTCTCCTGCCCCCCTCCTTCACCTCCACCCCTACCTCCGCCCCCACCTCTGCTACTGCCTCCGCCACCACCTCTGCCTCTTCCTCCACCCATTCCCCCGCCTCCGCATCCACCTTCACGGCCTTCTCCACATCCTCTACATAAAAACTTCAAAAGGTATTCGTATTCTCCTCAACACTTTCTTTTTTCATTTCTTTTAATCCATGTTAATGAATCAAATATTTTTAAGTGAATCCCACCTGAGCATGGTGGAATCCATCTTGGATCAAGGGTTTATCTATTCTCTTGCATAAAGTGGGAAGATGTGGGTATTATGAAAAGCATTTTTTTCAATTTTTATAGAAGGTGACTAAGGTTTGTTGTGTCCTAGGGTTTTCTAGATTTTAGGGTGAAATTTGGGGATACTCTATTGTACTTATTTGGTACTTTAGGCTTGTAGAATTTTGGGTTAATTTTTTTGAAATTTATTTCATTGGTTTCTCTTATGTATTAGTTAATCTTTGATTGTAGAAATTATATAATTGTGTTTATTTAGTGATTGAATTTTTTTAATTTTTAGTTTATTATTGAGGGGTTTTTTCAGTATGAAAGCTTACATATGGTCTTGGTATGTGATCTTGACATTTTTAATGAAAAATGAATAAGACACATTATAACTCATTTGTATTTGGTGGGTGATTGTTTCATATTGTTCATGTATCTTGCTAGTGGTATTCCTATGATATTATATATATATATATATCAAAAGGTGATGTTGATTGTAAGAAAACCTCAATAGTGATTGATATTCATTTGCAGTAATTAATAGTATATTAGATGTTCTCTAAAATATATTATTGTGTGTGACATAATTACCATGAGAAAACCAAACCAAACCAAAATTGTACCTCTCCAAATAGAACTAACATGCATAAACACATGCAAACCTGACATGAACCAAGTAGAACCAAACTATATTGAATTGAATCAAAATTGAATCAATGTAACTTGATCCATAATTGATAGAATAAAATGAAATAAAAACTAGAATGAAACATTTTTAGAAAAAAATCATAAACTAACCGAACCTTATGTAATAAATGTAAATCGGAACAACTAAATTAGATCTGGATGATCAAAATAAAGAAAATAGAATTAAAATTGAAAAAAGATTGAATGAAACTAAATTGGACCAAGTAAAACATATCTAACATGAACTAATATTATATTACAAATTATTAATCAAATTGGGCCAAATATAATGAATTCCAACCAATATGACTATAATTGAAATGAAAAAAACCATACTGATATGAACCAAATGTAATAAAATTTAGCAAATTAGAACCCAAATGAATGATATTGTCCATAATAATATAAATAAAAACAAGATAAAATAAATATGATGAAAATTTCCCAAACAAACATGTATTAAAAAAATCCAAACTATGTTGAAACTCGAGCCAAATTGATTACATACCATTAATAAGAAGAGTGATTCTTAATTAATTGGACTCTACTATTTGACAATAACATTTTGAAACTTGGATCTGCTTCCCCCTTGCTTGTAGGAACATGATTGGAACCATGATGTGTTGTGGTTATTATATTTTGGGACGTGACTTGTTTAATCAGAATAGACTGTTATGTTGTAGTTGAGTTTTTATTTTCTTTATCGCATCATCCACTTAGGCCTTTTACCACTTTCTTTAGATGGAGGGTACTTATATTCTATGAAGGGGGCTAGAAGGGAACAGGAGGTGGCTACGTAGTTTTCTTTGAAATGGATGGAGATCGGGGTAGTGGAAGGATTAATAGTGTGATTCATTTTTTTATGCTTTTAATATGGTGATTCTGTTCATTTTCTTTTCCTTCAGTATAGATATCTAACATATGGATTGTTCATGCCAAATATTTATTTATTTTCAACTGCTGTTTTAATTAATTTTTGGTTGGGGAAATCATTCACACAAATGGGCATAACCTATCCACCTTATTCAATCATAGTATTCCTATATCAGAGTCTATTTCTTAACCATGGGAAGGCCTAGAAAACATTGATAATTTGGGAGGGATTTAGAATTTCTATGAATTAATTGTGAGTTCCCATGAATAAGTATTGAGGGCATTGGAATTTATAATGTGAATATATGAGAGACTATGTAATATATATTGATTCTTAAAATTTTATGGGTATAAAAACTGGTGATATAATAATGTGTTGGGATTAATAAATGGAAATTCACATTCATAACCAATTTGATAACATAATATCAGATAATGAGATACTATACATTGTAGGAGTTGATGATTAAAATCCATCCCAATGAAACTATTTAAATACCATGGTTCCAAAAATACTCTATCATAAACTAGATAGTTTGGTTTGAAATACACTATAAAACATTCATTGGCAGGCCATAGGACTTTTTATCAGATCGAAACTGAGGGAAAGGCAGTTATTCACTTATCACATACCCTGAGTGGAGTTCCACACAACCCTAAATACAAAAATATCCCAAAAATAAATAACTGAGGTTTGCCTAAAGCATTTTTCATTATTTGATACGATGTCAGGAACATGGTGAATCTTTCCACCAGTTCTTCTATACTGATTTCGTTCATTCTTAGAGCCACACCACACAGTTTTATTTGTCCAGGGAATTCCACTCATTTAGAAAGGGACCGGTAAATGCTTCATGATAATTGGTTTCTCTTGATTGACTTGTCTATCTCTATATGAAAAGGCTAAATTCCCCTAATAATACATTCAAATTTCAAATGTATCGCACCCAGAAGCAGGTTGATTAGTCCCTTGTCCGAGACACCAAAGGGAGTGTTGTATAACAAATATAAAATATAGTTTCCAATTATTATTCTTCATAATCCAGTTTTATAGGCATGAAATCCTTCATCACTGTCAAATATGTGATCTTTTGATATCTGTGAATATCAAAATTCAAAATCTCCTTTCGAAATCTGGAGAATCTTAACTTTTGAATCATTATTTAAAAATCATCATTTAAGAACCCTTTCTGATGAGTCTTAATTAAAAACAATCCTTAAAAAAATCTCGAATATTTCAACATAGTATTATTCATTTAAGACTCTAAATACTATAGAATCTATATTACCAAAAATATTAATTTAAAACATCACCGACATGAGACCCAAAAACATGATTCAAGAAACCATATAAACCATGCAAGAGTGCATTCACATGTTGCATGTTTTTCCTCATGAATACTACATGTTAGCCTACTTTTCCACACCTACATCTATAGTTCCCATTCTATAATAGATTCATGGAACCTTCTGACTCCCTATGAAACAATATTTATGCAGGCCATTGAAATGTTATGTAATCTCAGCATACAAAACTAGTTAAAAAGTGATTTAGCATTCATGTATTTGAAATCAGTTCCAGATTTCGGATATTAAGATCAATTCCATATTTAAGATATCAAAGACCTATTTAATTCAACCATTGAACATGATCCACATCTAATTTCCAACTTTTATCAACTTTCATCCATGCTCCAAACACATATCAATATCTCAAAATCATGAATGTCATTTCATTATGAAACTCTTCCATGAAAACCTTCACCATCAGTCCTCTTACAAGACTTCTTCTTTTTGTTAACAAATCGAATTCATTTTTCATATATATATATATATTCAACAAATCTTCATGCAATATATCTTCATTCCATTGTTCTTGACAAATCCCATGCCTCTTTACTGAAACATACCTCATTTATACCTCATACATATACCACAAATCCAACCAATCAAGCCATAGTTGCAACAATATGCCACGTTGGTTGATCATGTTCTTGAATTAGTTTCCTCTAATAGAGATGTTAATGGCCCTATTACTCATATTCAAGAGAAGGAAAAAAATACTATATTATGGGATGATTTAGTAGAGGAGTCTCATCCATCATATGAGGTAATTTCTTTTAAATATGCTCTATCAAGGGTCATCTCTGATGAACAACTTGGAGAATAATCTGATCATAGTAAACATGAAATAGAATATGATGTGTAGGCTGATGTGGATTACAATTATTGGCAAGAGCAGTAGAATATTTCTTCAAAGAACCAAAAATCTAATAAAATATAGTGGCTACTACTTCAGTAAAATCCAAGAGAAAACCATGAAACTTGGTTTCCCACTCCTCTTCCCTTAATTGGGGGAAATACCTTTCTAGTATTGCATTGGCTACTATAGATTCCAATATGAGAGTTGGTGAATCTGAACCTCTTGTAGATATTGTTTACAGTGTGCAATCAATACCTATGATGTAAAGTTGTTCAGCATAGGGAGGTAATTATAATCTAGCCTCAGTTAACTCTTTATCAAACACTCATGCAAGTACCTCTCATATGGATAGTGTGTGTCCGACTAGAAAACCAGTGAGTTGTGACTTATTCACCATTCAAATTTTGGATGTTGTGATTTCTTCTTCTTTGAAGAGCTCTGATGGACTTGGAGGATTCAATCCACCACTAACTAGGACCACTACAAGCCTGGATCCTAGATCACCTAATTTTTAGACTCATTCCTCTACTCTTATTATGGGTGGACACAATAAAGATGACATTTTCATAACCCCTTATCTTAATGTATAATGGGTTGGGAATGATACATCCATGTCTTACAAGAAGTCTGCTAGTGGCAATACTTCTTCAAGGGATTGTAACGGGATTTCATCTTTTGAGACTCCCATTATAGATAAGGTACAGAGGAAAATGAGAACAGACCTGGCTCATCGTTTTAAGGGGCCTAAAAAATTAAAGGTGACTATTCAAAATTCCTTTGAGTTACTAGAATTAGGAAGTAGTAAAGAGGATGGGAAACCAAACAACTGTGTTTCAGGATCTGAAGTATTAACATAGCTTGTTGATGGGGAAATTCTAGATGATGGATATGGTCCATGGATAGTGGCCACAACTTTAGGGAAATACATTTTTCTTATTACAAGTTTAAAAATGATGTGTCTATATACTCGACATCATCTTCTGTATTGTGCACCAGACAACAAATTTTTTGCATCCTTTTTTATACATTGTTTGCATTAAATAAGAGATAAATTATTGTGATGCTTCGTCATTAAAATTTTATTTAGTACTTTTCTAATAAGAACATTTTTCATCTTTGAAAACTTTGGCCAGCTCTTTTTATGTTTTAAGAGGTAAAAACAATTCCTTGTGGTTTCATTGTTTTTTCATTCTAGTTTACACTATTTTACAGTGGTTTCACAGGGGGTGGTGCTAGGGATGGGTGTAGGGGGAGGTGGGCTAGGAGTAGGGGGTAGTGGGGTGTAGGGGTGTCCCAGAGGGGGCAGTACGGGTGCAGGTGGTGGGGGAAGTGGGGGGGGGGGGGGTGAAGGTTGGGGGCAGTTGGAGTGAAGGGGGTAAGGGGTAGGGGGTGAAGGGGGAAGGCGGTGTGGGGTGCAGGGGGAGGGGGTGTCTAGGGGTGTCTGGGGAGGAGGGGGTGTACATGTTGTGTCCAGGGGTGTATCTCTAGGGAGGGGTGTCCAGGGGTGTTCAGGGGGGAGGGGTGTCCAGGCGGTGTCCAGGGGGTCAAATGGGGGTGTCTTTGGGGGTCTAGGGGGGTGTGTCCCGAGGGGTTTTCAGCGGGTGTCTAATGGTGGGCGCCCGGGGGGGAGTCTAGTAGGTGTGTCCATGGGGTCCAGTGGGGGTGTCCAGGGGGTCCAGTGGGGGGTGTCGAGGGGGGTCTATTGGGGGTGTCCAGGGGTGTCCAAAGGGGATGTCTAGGGGGTCCAGTGGGGGCCCATTGGGGGTGTCTAAGGGGGGTCCAGTGGGGTGTACAAGGGGGGTGTCCGGGGGTTCCACTGGTGGGTGTCCAAGGGGGGTGTCCAGTGGGGGTCCAGTGGGGGTGTGTCCAATGGGGGTGTCTAAGGGTGTGTCAATGTGCGGTGTCCAGTGGGGGTGTGCAAGGGGAGTGGTGTCCAGGGGGGTGTGTCCGGGGGTGTCTGGGGGGAGGGGGTCTCCAGGGGGTGTCTAGGGGGAGGGGGAAAGGGGGTTCTGTCAAGGGGAGATTTGGGGTGTGCAAGGCAGTAGGGGGTGTGGTTTTATAGTGGTTACGTTGTTTTACAGTGGATTGCATTCTGGTTTGCAGGATCAAGGTGAAACCAAGGTGGGTACCTACTATTTCATTGAGAAACAACTATACCAATGATTCAATAAACTATGGGTATATATGTTGTTGTGAAAATATCTATTCCCACGGTTCAATGAACTATGGGTATGTGTGAAATGAAGAAAACTACCTATGTTTTACATACCTATGGGTATATAATTTGTGCTTAAAAAATGTAAACCCATGGTTCTATAAACCATGGGTATAGAAATATACCCACGGTTTACCATAATTAGGGGAAATATGAAATTTATGTGTCATATACCAATATTTTCTAAAAACCCATGGGTATAGGGAAATCTCAATGCCTTGGGATCCCACAGTTCACGAAACCATGGGTATAGCCTATACCCACGGTTTCATGGGTTATACCCACAATTTCAAACCATGGGTAATGGAAATTTTCTGGTCGTGATTTGTTTGTATGATATCTATATTCATCAATGTCAAAAACCTTTACCCTTACACCAATCTGTATATATTGTAATGATATCATCCTTATTATTTTTCTGAATTTTTTAGGATCAGTTTTAATGGGGATCCACTATTTTGATAACATTTACATTACTCGTCAATGTCTAGGATTATGTTTATTGAATAGAGAAAGAATTTACTTTTTTATGGTAGAATGTTTATGTTATTTCTAGACCACCTCTTTCTTATGATTTATTTATTGGATTTCATATGAGTTGAGAGGGATTTTTATAGCCCCTTGATGGATCAATATTTTTGATAAGACAAACTAGATATGGTTTAGGTTAAGGACTTGCCTATTTATTATATGTCTTTCCAAGAACACTTGATAGTACTATATGTATTTGAATGAATCCTAGAAATTATTATATTTCTTTTAATGAATCCTAAAATGTCTATTTCAGAAATCCATTATTTTTATTTCCATTATTATAAATTTAGTTATTGTTATTCCATGTGATTATTCAGTAAGTTAGAATATATATGGTAACATTTCATGATCCTGTGAGTATTTAAACTGAATTATTTGATCATATTTTTTCATTCTATATTAATATCAAGATATTTATTTAAGGAATTATGTTTTAGTTATTTAACTCATCATTTTCATTATACCTTATTTATTCATAGATTTAGATATACACTTACCCTTAATGAGCATCTGATCTCACACCTTTATTATGTATTATTTTCTATAGGATGCAAGAAATTATTTTGTGATTGATATGTAAGGATACGCTAAATTTAATAATGGTATTATCAATGAAAATTGTTTTTTTTATTTTATGTTGTAAAATGTAATGTAAATTTCAATTATGTAGACTACTAAATTAGTTGGTCCTTTGGGATGATATTTCTTGTATCTTATGAAAATTTAATGCTATTAGGAACTTGCTCTAGGAAGTTTGGGTCGGGTATCAAATGTTGGTATAAGAGAAATTATAATATAAACCTTGTAAACAATATTTAAGAAAACATAGATTAAAGAACTTAACATGAAGATATACATTGAGGATAAGTATAGAAGACAATTTAAATTTTTGGTAATGTGTAGATTATCTGGGAATTCTTAGAAATACATCACTATCTAGATAATAAAATTGGACATGGTTCTGGAAGAGAGGCACCTAGGGGTAATAAATATAATAAAGGTACATAAGGATTGACATGAGTGTTACCTAGTACCTAAAAATGTGGTTTACTATACACCTGGTTGAAAAATCACATGGGGTATTCATAGGAAAATTTACATTATCTTTAAAAAAAGTTAATATGGATTTGATAAAAAAAAATATATCCAAATAAACCATCTATACGATTATGAGATTTGATATGAAAAAAAATCAGTTTATGTGTTTCACTAGTTTCAGGATTATACATAATGTTCCATAATTTTATGATCTAATATAGTTCATTCAATTGGTAAGAAATTGTACCTAAAAAGGAATGCGAATCTAATAAATGCACATACTCCATATAGGTATTTCTATCTAGGGAAGGATAATGATGCTGGAGCAGGATCGGTAGTAGAAACTGGTCAAATTAAAACCATATTCAGGCAGTTGATTATAGTTATGAGTAATAGTCAATCTCATATGGAGAAGAATACTGATCCATCACATCATGTTAGAATGTTAGAAAACTTCTAATATCAACAACAATTATTACTCAATGGGACTATAAATCTATTTTTAGTTGAGGAATGGTTATTTTACTTAGAGAATATATTTATTACATTGGGAAGTAGTGAAAGGATGAATTTTATCAAGGAAGTTTATTATCTCTTGAGATAAGTAGATCAATGGTATTAGTCGATTCAAAACACTAAATATGATGAGGAAATAAAAATCATGGATTATAATTGTTTCAAGGTAATCTTATTGGAAAAATATAGTCTTAGTTAATAGTTAGAAGTTATGGGAAGAAAATTATTGATTATATGAAACAATGAATAGTAAAATGTTTAGATGTAAGAATATGACCTTAAAAGATTGAAATTCATGTTTTGGACTATATACATAATCCAAATAGTTATATTGGTATTTTCTATGATTAGATGAAAAAAAGTATCCAAAGGGAATTTATCTCCTAATCATTCTCATCATACAAAGACGGGTAATCATGAGCTATTAAGAAATAGAAATAATTCATCATGCCTAATGGAGAAGAGGGGATGGAAAATAATAATAGGATGACAAGACAAAATGTGGGTAATGGGATGAAGGGAATGAATTATCTTCCAACATCTGAGACTTTTGGAAGGAAAAACCTTGGTACATGATTAAAAAGTAAAAGAAGTTTTCTTTAAGTGTGGATAAAAAGGCCACCATGCTTGGGATTTAAATGGAAAAAATTAATTTTCCAATGTTCAATGATTCAACTACATGGAAATTGGGAACTATAAAAATAAATACCCTAGGAACCAAGAGAATATACCTTAGAAAAAGATAATGGATCAATGTCAAGTTTTTTTCATACTACAGATGAATAGGAAGGAATAATGCACTTTCATTTGGATTCAAGAAAAATTGTATATTAATCAATGATATTCTGGTTATATGAATTATTAAATTTAGAAGTATTTTACTATAGATTTTTTCCATAAATATTAAAAATTGTATCTTGAATGGTTCTGATGACCAAGAAAAATGATTCAATGGAATGTTAAACTTCCTATTAAACACACTATTTACGGAATGATAAAACAAAATATGTTCCTAATAATTATTTTGGGATACATTTATGATTTATATTAACAAATTAAACTAGTTTTTACTAACTACATTGGTAATTATTAATTATATAATCATTTTTGAAATTCAGTAACTGTTATTCTAAATTTATGGATCAAAATATTTTCAAACGGTCATAGAGTTAATAATTTATAAAATAATTTATATTGATATTGGATTAGGTTTTTTGATTTATTTGTTATAATGGACAACAGGTTCTTTCTATATTGGTGTCGGCATGTAGTTCGAGACATATAAAAATAATTCTTACTATTTTGGGTACCATACAATATAATAAAAGTTAATTTTAGAGCATTAGACATAAAAATTTATTTATGGATATTCATTATTATCGGAGTAAGTGATAAATTATAAAATTATCAAAGAAAAATAAAAGGATGAAATTTCACTTTTAAAATAGAAACAAAATAAGTAAGCATATTTCTATATATTTGTAGAATGTAAATGAATTATTAAACATTAAGAAAAGGATATTGAATCAAATATGTAATCTCATTACCTTCATATATGATGAATAAAATAAACATCTAAATAAACATAGATTTATGATTTTTAGGCCCTTAATATCCAATTGATCATTCACATGAATGTGATCAATGAACTCAATCACTCTCTATAGTTATTTATGATTTTATTCCATGTACATATATTCACATTACACCAATGTTGTCCTAATTTTAAAACCTAGTAATGTGTTATTACATATGTCCTTTTTACATCTCTTTCTCTCTAGTTAAGAGTATGTTTTAATAACCCTTCTATGATATTGGTTTTTCAATTATGGTATTTTCCAATGATAAACACTTAATTTTCAAAATCAATTTTCAATTGAGAGGATGAAAGTTATTTAATGTGGGGAGGATATAACATTGAAAAATTATAAAGGAATAATATTTTATTAAAAGTCCTATAAAAAATTCTACATTTAGTTGATCTTAGATTCACACAACACTAAGTTTATCTTTCATTACACAAAAAATGAATTTTTCCAAAAAATAGTATACTTTTAATATTTTAATTTAATATGTTATTTATCACCTAGAAATTGGAATATAAGTAATGGATATGATAAGATAAATTATTATAATATTTTTTTACATACATTTATTAGTTATCTATTTACTATAAATAATAATAATATTCATTTAAATTAAAAAAAAGTTCTCATAATAACTATATCTTCCAAAAAATGGTTTAGTCACACATAGAACACATTATTTAATATTATATTTCAATAATTATTGAAAATTTCTATGAAAAAAAAATTCATTTTTATAATAGGAATATTATAATTATATTTTGGCAATGTTTTGGAATATTTTCGAAATATTTTATTTTCAGGTTAATAGTGAAAACACTGAATTTTAATTGCATACGACTTTCTTCTGTTAATAATTTATAATGATAAAATATTTTTTAAATTAATTTTAATGTAAAATTAGTAAAATTTTTATAAATTATAACAAATTTGGTATTTGGAATCAATTTCATATTTAATATAGATATAAAAACATTGTAAACTTTTTATCATTTTCATTTTAAACACCTGATTTCTCATCATCTCTATAGGATTAATTGTTTTATTAATTTTTACCAACTATTTGAATTGAATTTTAAAAAATGTATTCTATATATTTAACTATAGTAATTTATAATGTTTAATATGTATAAAATAATTAATGACCAACGCGATTAGTGAAAATAGTTAAAATTAATTGCATTGATTAATGTAAAAACATGTTTATTGAGGGATAAATCATTACACTAAAGGGGGTAAATTAACTAGACACTTTTCCTACATACATTATTTGGATATATATAGATGTAATGCCTTATTCTATCTATAACGAACCATTATTAAGGCCTTTTGACTTTAATAAAATGTGAATTTAATTAACTCTATTATAAAATTACAAGTGTTCCACTCACCACACTTTTAAAATGCCATGCACTATTTTCATATCATCACACCTCCCAAGCCATTTGGATCATCCAAGATCTGATGAAATAAATTAAAAACATCCATCCTATTATCCTATAATCCTTATTGTTTTTTTATAAATCTATCCTTTGAAGGATTTAGTTCAATACTATAGAGGATACATGAAGAATAGGTAATGTTCTTCCATGAGTATTTTTATTTTGTATCTTGTTTAATCTCTATAAATTATTATTATACAATCATAATATAATAAAAATATTTTCATCTATATAATTATATATTTTAAATGAAGTTTAAAATTTTCTACTTGTCACACTTCCATCAAATGGGACATAAAATCATCGTTTGTGTGTTAGGTAGAGTACTTCCTTAGGAACTGATGTCATTTTTTTCCATTAACTCCTTTTAATGTTGGTCATAATGATGTAAATGTAGTTTATATATAATATATGTGATATTTATGGTTTTATTTTTTGTCTATAATTTTTATGTCACACATACTTTTATGATTTATATTTTTTTGGAGTAAGATGTCATTTTTTTGTGAATGGTTGACTACCACCTCACGAAGCGACGTGATTCATTCCCACATTACATGGAATTGATTAAGGATGTTTTTAATAAACATATTTGAGATATATATATAATTATAATTATATTTTAATGATAATATATATGTATATAAATTTTGGTTTTATTTATTTTAATAAGATAAGAAAATAGATCAGTGATCTTGTGTACATACTGCCTACAGTCTCCATGAATGGTGTATTTAATTTCCTATAACTAAATATTTTAGATTTCAATAAATTAATTTATATAGAATATATATAATTTCTCTATCATGTTTATTGTAACATAGAGTCCTTCCTTGTTTTCCTGAGAAAGGGAAAGGAATTTACTTGGTACAAACAACATCTCCAAGGCACCAATGGCTGACAATAAAAACCAAGGACTACATTAATAAATGTGGGATGATTTTCATATTGAATATAAAAAAACATGACCAAACATTCCATAACCGAATAAACCACTCCATGATCCTTGATATAAATTAAATAAAACTCTAAGAAATAATATTTATATCAATACCAAATACAAAATAGTACCACAACCGAATACTAGTAGACATCCAAATGTATAGTGGAAGGAATATCCATCCAAAACCCAAATACTTCAAGACATAAGACCAAAGCTCCAACAAGATACATTATCTAACTCCGCACAATATCCCAGGTATCACTAAGTACCCCTAAAGAAATTGTATACTTTACCTTTTCTCATGTCCTAATAAGTGATATCTGAAAATGAACCAATGTTCCAAAGAAGTGGCCAGTAATGAAACTAAGTAGGATTTCCCCAAATGACTTCCCTAAAAATTACAATAGAATAGAACAAGATAAAACATTTATAGAAAAAAAATTATTAGAAAAAAATAAATTTTAAAAAATTTATCAATTTATTGCAAAACCTAACAATTCCATACAAATGAAGCTTTCACAAAGAAAACAACTTCCATGGAATGAATCCAAACATTTAATCCAAATACTTCATGATTTTAATTAGCATTACCCATTACACATCACATAGAATCTCACATAAACCTACACCCACACATATGTTTAGTGTTACCACTAATAATGGAATTTCACATCCATAATTAGAACCAATGATAGTGGTACTTCATGGACATAACTCATCTAATTCTATACAAGATTAACCAATTAATCCATATAAAATTCTAATACAACCATTTCGAAAACAATTCATTCAATTCAATAAAACTGAACTATTTTTTAAATCTATAACAAACACCCATTTCAATAAATTCATCCCTTTTATTGAAAAAGATTTTTCTAATAGACCAATTTAATAAATGAAAACATGTATTGAAAACCATTTTACCCACATAAAACCCAAATCAACATTTTTAAATCACTATTTGAAAGTCTTGTCACTAAATTCACCTTTGTCAAAAACAACCAATTTTTCCCATTCCATAGAAGGTTTCCATCCATAAATTGAACAACTAATTCACAATAAACTTCAATAAAAATTATAAATTTGGAACTACGCCTATTAGTTCTAGAAATAGTTTTCCATATTGAAGCCACCTACCTTAGAATTTTTGGAGAAAACAATGAAAGATACTTGAATGCCAATGAAACTGGGTTGAAACACCGAAAACAAGCCTTAGATATCTTCCCATGGTGGGACTTGATCTAAGAAACAAATAAAGGGAGATATGTAGATCGATGTAAAACCAACAAAACCCACCATAAATGGTGAATTAATATGATAATCAGGCTTCGACACACCATGAAATTCCACCATATCACTTCCATGTCAATGGGGGAAATATTACATAGTGTTTGAGAGGGTGAAATCCAAAGATAACATCGAAATGAGGAAATAAATAGAGGTTAAAGGCTAAACCTAACAAAGATCCAATTTTTAATTGTGTTATTAAATTGTGAATATGTATTCCCATATTTAGTAAAACTGTGCTCTAATCATTTTCCAGCCACTACCTCAAGGAGGACCCTCTCCAAATTAGAAAACCATTGGCTATCCTTGAAAATCACATTTTCCATATTTTAACAATTTATCCTAGTTTGATGAATTGTTCGACAATGTGTGAACCTACCCATGCACCCTCTACATAGTGATTGTCTCATTGTGTGTGGTTTCCAGTAGAAGTTGAATGGTCTCCACTAACTATTCACTAACTATTCACATTGAGAAAATCACTAAAAACATGCCAAAAAGTTTCAAAACCCTCTAAAATATCACCCAAACTCATTTTATACTTAGAATAAAAACATTATGTGTTACCTATATGAAACTAAGGGTTATAATTTATCCCCACTATTGTACTTCTGTCACTAGAAAGTATATAAACCCATTGACTTTAATGATTTTTGGCCATTTCTCTTTAATTTCAATCTCACATTCTCAAGACTCTTCATGAATATGACAATGTTACCAAAAAAACCACACTAGACTGATGCTTTTCCCCTTCGAGTCATTAATTTTCATATCCAAAATTAGTACTGGAATGTACACCAATGAACCATCCATCTTGAGTTCAATGTGATCCCATCAAATCAAATGATCATGATAAGGGGATACTTTTTCAATTGAGATACCTGGAACACATTTTCTATAACATTAAACCATGGTGGAAAATTTAAATGGTATTACAAGTCACCAATATATTCTAGTATCTCAAAAGGTATTGTGTATCAAGGATATAACCTACCCTTCTTCCCAAAATAACAATGTCAAAATCTTAGAGAGATCCTCGAGAAAACATGATTACTCCCCTCGAATGAAAATGGTTGTTCGTGATGATCCACATATGGATTTTTGTGACTCTGACCCATCTCCATCGGTTTCCTAATCAAATGAATATTATGCATTGTTTCTTGGACAAGGATCAGCCCATCTAGTGAAGTTTCAGCTTTTTCCACCAAAAAAAGTGGTCAACGATAAGGATTCATATAAAATGATTCAAACAGAGCCATATTTATCATGACATGATAACTATTTTTATATGAGAACAATAATAAAGTTGTGTTCACATCCATTGATCCACCAAATTCCAATTCCCAATCCCACAACATATCTACAATAAAAATTATGTGCTTTCATATTTTCAATCCATCATTGGATGATATGTCGTAGTCATGGTCAACTGTGTCCCAAGGGATTTATAGACGGATTTCTAAAAATGAGATGTAAACCTAAAAACACTATTTGACACCGTCGAATATGGAATTACATGTATATTTACCACTTCTCATATATTGACTTTTGAAAAGTTCTCTTCCATATAATATTTATGAATAGGGATGAAAACAATTGACTTTATGAGCTAATATACCATCACCCATATGACATCAAATTTTTGAATTATTCTAGAGAGACCTGTTACAAAATTTATATCAATATGATGTCATTTCCAAATAGGAATAGGTAAAGACTAAAACATACTTTATGTTCACTGGTCCTCTTCCTTAACTTGATAACATGTTATGATTCTGAAAATAAACCTAACCACATTAATTTTCTTACTGATGTCCAATATTTTTTTTAAACAACATATAAATATTTTGTATTCTATGATAGACAGACCATTTCAAATGGCGATAAGCATGAACCTGTTGTTCCTGAATAGCCATAGGTATGACCATATGATTTCTAAACAACAACATCGAACTACCATACATCTTATATCCCTCAATGGACTCCCCATCATTGAGTTTTGACCTTATAGATAATAATTATAAATAAGGAATATCTACCTATTTAACCATATCCACTAAATCCGGAAAAAACAATACATGAATGAAAACTGAAAGATTGCCTTATTCTTCACATTCCAGGTGCATGTCAGTTAGTATTGAAATCAACTTCCACTCATCTAAATATTCTTTTTCCAACTGATAATATGAATTTCTACGTAATACATCCTCATCCAAAAATCCCTTACCCGATGTATACATAAATTCATTGTTAAAAATTTGGAGATTCTCTACCCACATTATTTTTCTCAAGTTCAAATACATTTGTGAGAAAATATGTTTCCAGCTATTATAATCTATGAAAATAGTAAATTTATCACCAAATAAGTAATAATTCCATGTATTGAAATATTGTTCTATGGAAGCTAACTTGGAATCATGTGTTGGGTAATTATACCCATGAACCCACAACTACCTTGACTGAATGATTTAAAATTAAATTTTTTATTTCAAAATCACTTTTAAGGAAAAAGTGCAAAAACTGAAAACAAATTATAAGAATAAACCTATAATATGCCTACTAAGAACTACCCCTCCCCATAAATTACATCGTTATGTCAAGACTCTACCTCACAAGACCTCCCATAATGTTTTCTTGTGCAAGAATACATGGTCTTGGTACAGATGAAAATTTCATACCCTCTCATTATTCCAAATCGTAATTCCCATGCTCAGATGAATGCTCCATTCTCTATACCCTCATCTAGATATTATCCTTGTAGAATGATGGTTTCTTTCACTCTCAAAAATCAAAAAAAAAACCAAAATTCAAAACACACCTCATATCCCACCCATTTCAGATTTCAAAAACCGCTATTGAGAATTATTCATAGTAAAATACAAAAAGTCACCAAAAAAACCCATCAAACCAATAAACTTCCTTGATATCCCTAAACTGGCCGCTCGAACTCACATCCAAAAGGACAAAGAATATCACTATGCTGCTTTAACTCTGAGAGAATGGAAGAATCCTAGAACTATAGAAAAGAACCCGGAAAACCATGATAGGAAGAATCTTCTGTAATACAACATCATGTCACCATCAGGTCACCTTCACCATCAACACATAAACATGATCATTCACATAACCAACATAACCATTGCAAATAAAATTTTCCACCATAACACCATGAATGGATCAATCAACATTTAAACATCACAGAAAGTAGCAAGTCACCGAAAAAAAAGTTGAAATAGAGAAAACAATCCAATAATGGCACAAAAAGAATATTCTCAGCCACTTAACCCCGCAAATTCCTTGATCTATAATCTACAACATGGTCTCCATGAATTTTAACACATCTCACCCTAGATTTTGAAGCATCAAAATACACAATATACCCTTATCCTAAATCTAGAAAAATCAATATTGGTGTTGATATAAGGAGAAAATAATTCTCTTTAAAAGAATTTATACATTCCTCAGTCCATTGGAATGGAAAATATTTATTTATCTATGTTTTCATAGTTGAATATAGTAATGAGAAATCTGGAATAAAGCCTCAATAACAACCATATTGACCATTGAAAATTTGTATCTCAAAGACATTTATTTGGCGGTTTCCAAGAGGAAAAAACTTCAATGTTTTATAGATATATGAAAACACAGTTTTAATATACTACATTCTCAAATAAATACACCTATTGTATCCAAAAATCACACTTTCATTGGTTTGAATAAAACCAATGATTCATTAGGATTCCTAACATTGATTCCAAATGTTTCTCATGATCACCCCTTATAATTGAATAGATCAATATGTCTTCCAAAAAAACACCAAAATATATTACAAGAATCACTAAACAATCAGATTAATCAATTCCATAAATATTTTTGGTGAATTGGTATGATATAAAGGAATTATCACATATTAATAATGGCCATATATACTCGTGAAATATTTATATGGAAAATCCTTCTTTTAAATCTATAATTTGTGATTTCATGATTACAAGTAAATTTTGGAGAACTACTAAGATCCCTTCTATTGATCAAGCAAATAATTAATTTGTAGCAGTGGATACCTTTTCATTATCATAAATTTTTTATGAATATGATTATCTATAAACAACTAAAGATTTCCATCAAAAATTTTGACAAACAAGAATTGTGTTGTTCAAAAATTCATTCATCACTGAATGAATCCTTTTATCTTTTGATCTTACAAATGAAATATAATTCTATTAATTATTTAGTTTCAATCTGATAAGATAGAAGTGAGATTTTACTAGTCCCTTGAAGGAGATTAGTTTTAAAATACACTTCTCTTTTTACTGTAATCCTAGAGAAATTTTCATGAAACATATCCTGAAACGGGTCAAAAACAGGTAGAAACCGCTCATTTTGGATATCATCCAATTATTTCATGGTCATATCTGCCAACTGGTATGAGATTATTCCAACTTTTGGTTCCAATATCCTTTTTACACATGTCTTTACATTTTGGACCCCTCTGAAGAGATGATCGATGCCATCGTTAGTTTTAAAACTAACCCGTTCGGTATAATAGTTGATCTGAGCCTTATACATTATCAACCAATACATACCCAGTATTATATCATAGAAATCCTTTTCCACAATTGATAAATCCCATTTTAGATCACTTACATCAATAGTTATATATCATTATCAACACACTAGGTCTCAATATCTCTTTGATGAGGAGGAGTTTGTTGTTTTAACCCATAGGGTTTAAACTAAACACTTAAACTAAAAAATCAATACTTTGAGATGAAATAAATTAATGAGATTCACTAACATTAAAACAAATACTGCATAAGGGAATAATTCAAAAGAATCATACCTCTCACCATCAATGTAACAGATTGATCATCCATTATAATCTATTCAGATCCATAAAATTTATTACTCGTGACAATTTTCTCTTTCTTGGCCCGTTGGTATTACTTCACATGAGGAGCCATGGTATTCCTAAATGCCACATAGAATTATTCGTCCTACTGATGAGAGTTATTATTTTTCCCTCTTCCCATTGACTCAAACAGTCCCTTTGACACCTAATAAGTGTCCCAAACACCTGACCTCTGAGCACTAAAACAGTAGTGATGAAGATGCTCCCATCTAATTGCAATTTTGGAATTTTCAAAGTGTTTTTATACATTCTCAATTAATCTGACTAAGAGAGACACATTGGAAAATATATCATTTATCATAGGTATTAGGGAATTAATTTCTAATCCATCCATATGATTATGAGTTATGATGCAATCTTGGAATAGGTTTCCCTCTTCACCTTCTTCATATAATTAGAGTTCACACTAATTCCCATTCGTGTCAACATAGTTCCTCCTCCAATTTCTCCTAAGATAACCCATTATTCAACAGTCACTCGATGAACTATCTCTTTATAATCCATAACAAAAAAACACATCTCTCTTTGAGTGAATCTTATACCACATCCCTGATTCAAATATATGTTCTTTTAAGGATGCACTTGGTGCATCTTTGTGAAAAATGCGCTCAAAATTCATGAATTTTTTCATGTATTCTATGAAAGAAATATTTTCCTTCTTCAATATTAAAAGTCTATATTTATTAGAATTCATAATGTGTGCGGATAGAATTTCAATATTAAACAAATCATCAAAATCCTCCCATCCAAGTCATTAGACCAATTTAACCTGAACACCTAAATCCCATAACTAGCATGCGAGATCTACTAGCAGTTATATCTCAATATATTTTTTTTAGTGCTGCTAGAGTTCCAATGATATTGAATATTTGATTTTTCATATTCACCCAAATCTCTTCTATATCTTGTTCATAATCGCTCCAAAAAGATGGGTGGATTATAATTATGGAACTTGACAAAGTGATCCACCTGAATTGGTTCATCACTACTTTTCCTTGTATCTACAACTTTAAATGAATAGAAAATACACGGATCCAGCTGTTGGTTTACCTGTGGCTCAGTTGCAACCACAATCCCAACAACTTCTTTTGGTATGTTCCTACGATGCCTAACAAGTTCCATTTTCTATTAAAACAAAAAAACCATAAGTCTCACTCTTAATCAACTAAATTCTTAAAAATTTCAAACTATATAACTTCATAGCATCACAAAAATTCTTTCCAAAATCAACGTTTTCAATGTTCAACCATTTTTGAAAAATTTAAGCTTTCTTTTGAAATTAAAACCATTTTCAAAATTCCAAAACCATATTTTTTTAAATCTTACATTTGAAACAAATTTCAACAGTTTCAAAAATCATAAAATTTCACCACATTAATACTCAAAATGAAACATGAAAACCTAGTGGGAAGTCATTCATCTAATTCATTTCATTGTTTTCTCATTTCATGAACCCATTACAATGAGATTCCAAATCCTATAAGTTTCTTCAAAATAATTATCTACCAAACTCCATGGTATCATGATTTTTAGTATAAAAATGTTATATATGACCTTTTATGCTGTACATTTCAAGTCCTGAAAATCATATGCCTTTATATGAACCCGACACGGTGAATATTTGAGAATTAATTTTATCTCCAAGACCACTTTATAGAAAGGGAAAAAAATAGGATACCACTTCAAACATCCTACCCTTCCTCATTACCTTGAGAAGGTATAAGGAAATTAAATGGCCTTAAGGGACATCCTCAAAGTTCCAAAGTGTGAGAATAATTCCAAGGGATTCATTAATTGATGGGGGTGATATTCCCTTCCAAAATAAAAGAACATGACCAAACATGTCATAAACATAAAAAGACCATTATATGATTTATGATATAAATTAAAGAGATCTCTATTAAATAGCAATTATATCAATTCCCACTACAAAAGATTACCACAGTGGAAGTCTAAAAAACATCTAATTGAACAACTGATTACATATCCAATCAAACCCAAATGACCGAGAGAGAGAACTCAAAAACTCCAACAAGACCCATGCTACAACTTTACAAAATAGCCCATGTTTCATTAAGAACCACTAGAGAAATGTGATATATTACCTTTTCTCATGCCTTAGTAAATGATATCATAAAAATCACTGAAGTTCCAAATTATAGGTCAGTAATTAAACTTATCAGGCTTTCCCCAAATGACTTCCCTACTCACGCCAATGGTGTTGAAAAATTTAGCACATTTATAGGAAAAAATTTGTAAATAAAAATACATTTAAAATAAATAAACAATTTATTATAAAGCCAAAAAAATCCACCCGAAATTAGTTCACACAAATAATCCAATTTCCAAGAAAATCAACCAATCATTTTATCCAGTTGTTTCATGAGTTTAATTGGAATTACCCATTCCACATCACATAGCCGCACACACCTATGAAACCCCACACATGTGATTTATGTTACCATTGATTGTGTAATATCCTATACCTAATCTGTCTATTTGATGGTATTACATCACCGAAATTATAAATCCCATTCCACACATTCTTATCCAATTAATCCATGTATCGTGACAATAAAACCATTGTCAACACAAATAAATTAATTCTACAAAATAACACTTTTATTGAAATCCATAACAACAACCCATTCAAATGAAATAAATCCTTTCATTATAAATAGTATTTTTCAATAAACCATTTCAACAAAACCAACATTTTAATGAAAACCATTATACACACATCAAAACCAAATCACCGTTTTAAAAACACCATTCTAATGTCATGTCAAGAAATTTACCATTTCCCAAAACTATCAATTTTTCACAATCCCATAAACCATTTACAAATATGGTTTTCATTAATAAAATGAATAGTAAATTCATAGTCAATTTTAATTAAATAAATAAATTAGAAACTAAGACTTCTAGTTCTGGTAAGATGAGTCAAGATTGAATCCACTTACTTTAGACTTTATGGTGAAAATAAAGAACCATAATTAAATGTCACCTAAATTGGGTTGAAACATAAAAAACACACTATAGATCTATTACCATATCATCAAAAAAGACATATATAATTATATTTGCCATCAAAACCTATAGATGTATCAAAAAAAAGTAGATAAAGCAAACCAAGAGAACAAGGGAAGTAAATCTAAGGGAAACCAACAAAAAAACCCCAATAAATTATGACTTACCATGATATTCAGGGTTCAACTTAGAAATATATGCATCTAAATTGCTTCCAAATCGATGGGTAAAGCTTCATTAGCCTTTTAGAGGGAGAAATATAGAGTTAGGGACAAAATGGGACAAGAAAGAGGGGTTAAAGTTTAATCTCGAACAAGATCCACTTTTTTGGATCATGTACTTAAATTGTTCATGATTAGTCACACGATTAGGATTGCTTTGATCGAACCATGCACCAGCCACTTTCTCAAGGTGGAACTTCTAATTGTTAACACGCATGATTAGAAAATAGTGCAACCACCATGTAAAAGCCCATTACCCATTTTTTCACAGTTTCTACTAGGTGGTCGAATTGTTGGAAAAACTTTGTGCCTACATGTATTCCTTCCCCTTCACCTTAATCTAATTGTGAATAGTTTCTTGAACTATTTTTATGGTTTTACTAACCATGAACTAACCATACACCTTGAGAATATACTAAAAAACAATCCAAAAGGTATCCAACAACTGCAGAACAAAAGAAAAATACATTATATACAGATAAATTAAGAGTTACATAATTTAAACCGGGTTTTTTTTTAAATTTATAATTTTATATATGATTAAACTATGATCAAATAATAAGTAATAAATTAAAAATAAATAAATAAATATACAAAAAACAAAGTAGTTATTACCCGAGTTGTAACATTAACATGAACTTGTCAATTATAAAGTAATAAAAGGTCATAATGAAATCAAATATACTATTATATATATATGGAAATGTTTATTCAATATATTTATTATTAAATTATATTTATTATATATGATGGTTGAAGGTGTATAATGACAGTTTAGATTTAGGGTAATTGGTTTTTTCTAAATTTATTATTATTGAGGAATATTGTATTCTTATCCATCTAATTTCATTTTATGGTGTATAAAATACCCCTTTAAATTAAATATAATGAATAATTAATTATTCCTATAATTTTAAGTTGTAATATAAATTATTTCATCTAAGTAAATTTGAATTTAAAGTTACCATGTAGTAATGAATTTTATAAATAATTTTTCATTTCAATGGGTTATACGAATTTTTTGTCTTTGATATTCTTTGATAATGTGTATAATGAATTTTGACTACGTGTTGTTGAATGAAATTTTTTATGTGGATTTATAGTTACACATAATGGATTTATTTAGTAATTCTTACATCAATGTTATGATCATTATAGGGGTTTATTTCAAAATCTCGTCCTAATGGAGATTGATTATTCATAATTATCCATTAAAGAAACTTATAAGGTAATTGTTAAATTAATTATTAAATTTTTATTCCTGTTGGTTATTCATGATATTTTCTTGTAATAGTATCATTTTCTACTGTTTGGTACTTAAAATAATTGATTAATTTTTCAATAAATTCTGATTTCATTTTTGTCTTCTGTTGGAAATCTATTTTCCTAAAATAACATGATTTCTCAAAATGTTTTCTAAAATTATTCTTTTGAAATTCAAAAAATTATTTATTAAAAGATTTTTTTCAAATTTTTACTTTTTTCAAAACCTTTTTAAATGAATCATCTTACATATTTTTGAATAAGTTACTTTTATAATCATTTTAACCTGAAAAAGGAAGGTTTGTTAGAGAATGTATATAAATACCCCCCAACAAGACCATCATTTATTAAAATATTTCTTTTCTGGTTTACGTGGATTTTTTTTAATAATTTTTTTAAAAGTGATTTTCAAAGAAAATATTTTTCAAACTTTATTTCTAAATTGAAGGGATATTTTTATAGAGAATTTTTTTAATGATATGTTTATGGTATTTATATTAATAATTGATAAAAACCCTTTACCATTACCTAAATGTGTATATATTGTAACAATATAAACCTTCTTTTTTAACTATATAGTTTATAATCATTTTGATGGGGGGATACACTATTTTTATACGATTCATGTTACTCTATATGGTCTATGATTTTGTTTAATGATGAGGAAATTATTTACACTTTATATGTAAGTTTTAATATGAATTTTTATATTAATTATGTTTCACCACTTTCATGTTAGGAATGCATAAAATTTTGAATGGCATGGTTCATGAATGCATAAGGCCCTCAATGATTTGGTAGGTTTTATTAGACAAACTAGATATGGATTTGGTCACGGATTTACCCATTTATTAGATGTCTTAAAAATAAGACAAGGTGGTATTCTATGTCTTAGAATAAAGCCTCAATGGTATTATATGTCTGGGATTGAATCCTTTATGGTATATTTTATATATCCATATTTTTTCATTCCATCGTTATTAATTTAAATATAGACATTCCATGCGATTATTTTATGTGTTAGAATATCCATGGATAATTTTCCCAAACATGTGATTATTGATATGGAATTATTTGATCCTCTTATCTTCTTTCCATATTATACACAAATTATTGAGCTAACTACATGTGTTTCAATTATTTTACATTCTATTTTTAATATACTTTAGTTATTCTTATATTCAGATATACATTTACCCTTACTAAAAATCTGATATCACCCATTTCTAATGTATTATTTTCCACAGGAAATGAGGAAGTATTTTTAGATTTTTATGAAGAGATATTCTAAGGGGTATAATGATATTATTAAAGAAAATTATTTTATTATTTTTGGTGTTATAATGAAATGTAAATTTGAATTATGTATCTAGTTTTCCATGACTACTAAACTATTTTGTCCCATGGGATGTGATCACTTGTATCTTATGAAAATGTAATGGTAGAAGGCATTATCTACTTTCTATTCGGGTATGGTTAACTATAGTTCCTAAAAATATATGTGAAATTTTTGAATCCAATAAAACATTACACCCATTTGAGTTAAAGCTATCATTATAGATGCAATCTTGGATAAATCATGAACCAACCTCGTGTAATAACTAGAAAAACCCAAGAATCATTATATCTCAAGTACATTTCTAGGATGCTCTTATTACATAATTTTAATACCCTATAATTCTGTGATTATTTTTGAAAACTAAGTGGTATTTTTTCGAGATGAGACACTGAAACGGAATGTTATTCTAAGGTCTGAAGTTCCTGGAGTGATTCGTCAAAAATTTTAAGTTTTAAATGGCGTGCGTGAGAGATTTTTGTGAAAATGTTAAATAACACTTAAATGGGTTCCTGGATTAGAAATCTAAGGTCACAGTTGTGTTTAGGATGGCAGTATTACTCTATGAGTGATGTAAGTTTAGTTGGTATAGGCCTCTAGTGAGAAATAATGAAAATTTCATAACCATAAATAAAATAATTAAATAAAATTATTTTATTTTAAAAATTATTATAATTCATGAATGATGACTCGAATTCAAAATCTGAGATAATCGTTGAACTTGTGAGAGTATTATTTCTTTATGCAGAGCCTAAAATTGTCTCGTACGAGTCAGCAGTGGAAAGTAGTTTTTGGCCATAAATAAAATAATTGAATAATGTTATTTTTTTCAAATACATATAACTCATAAATGGTAACTCAGATTGGAAATCTGGTACTACAGTTGAGTTCGTGAGGGTATGCTTCCCTTATACAAATCCTAACATTGGCCAGTATGGGACGGCTGTGAAAGTTGGTTTTTGGGACCTAACTATAATCAAAATATTTAAAATAAAATTTATTTTATTTTGGAATCGTCATAACTCACAAATGGTAACTTGGATTAAAAATCCAAGACGATGGTTGAGTTTTTAATGAGATGTTCTCCTTAGGTAGGACTTAACATTGACCAGCACTGTTTGAGGTAGAAACTTAATTTTTAGACATTTTGAAATAAAAATAAAATAACTTAAAATGATATTTTAATTTTTTTCTTCATCGTTGAGAAATGGAACGTTCTCGTTGTGGTGCAACGATGATTAAATGATGGATATCATTAATGAACACCATTAATGAGTCATCGTAATGATGTTGGAATGAATCATAACTGAAACGTTAATTCATGTTTAATCAATTAATATCCTAACAAGAAATGTAGTATTGTTGGCACAATCCTAGAATTTCTCTGAGGCTTTGGTTGCTGGTGATGAAAAATGACAAAGTAATACCTCTCCAACAATGAATTCTGACGAATAGAACGATTGTGACGACAAACATAGAGAGAAGATTTGGGATAGAAGGTCAACTGACAACGATGAAAAATCATCCTCGAGAAATATCCTTTCCCATGTGGGGGTTTAAATTATTAACTATATTTTTCCCCACACTCCCCCTCTAAATGAAGAATGTGAATCAACTCATTAACAAGTTGATATGTGGATGGATATTCGTTACTGGGTTTTGAAATATAATTGCGGGTTTATATCAGGATTAAATCCTAGTGATTTATAATTTCTACATCATGATCCCACTTACACGAACAACTCTGGACCAACATGAAAAAAGGTCAGTTTTTCATATGGGTTTTCTTTGTGATCTCCTCCATCTCTCTCTCCCTGTTCTTCGTGGAGTAACAGACAGTAGTGGCACTGGGCTGTGGCACCCGACTACAGAGAAAGGTGGGAGGTGAAAAGCTGGAAACACACTGTGGTAGCGACAAGAGCCACTGGAATGGAGGCCGATAGTTGGCAGTAGGTAGATGTGGCCACCCAGCTGCATAGGAGTCGCACACGACATAGAGATGTAGTCCATAGATTGAGGAAGTGATATGGACTCGCGGTAAAGCGACAAGACACGGATGAACCGGTCCACGTGAGAGGACCAATACTGGACGGCGGCGCCGCATTTGGTAGAAGGAAAATCAGCCCACCAAACGGGTCGAGATAGTGGTGCGAACTGGGCCACTGGGTGGATTGGGATGGAGAAGAACAGGCCCGCCGATGTTGGCTGGGCTGATGGGTAAAATCAAGACACTGAGTGGCTTAGGTTGGGAAAGAATCGGCCCATTGGTTGTCGGCTTAGACTAATGAAATTGGGTCGTTGGGTGACCGAGCAGGCTAGACATACAGCAAAATCTGGTCTGGTTGGGTCGACCGTACTGGTCTGGGTCAATCAATTCCCATTTGGATTGGCCCAGCATCTAGGCCATATTGGTCTGGCCCTATTACCAACTAGGCTAGGTGGTGATCAGTGAGATGGGACAGATAGACGTACTTCTTTAGCAACAGGCAGCTACCCTTCCCATACCATTCAGATGGGGTCTCAAGCAGACATACCAATGTATTTTAACATTATTTTGTGGTTTTGGTCTTGTATTCTTCCCCCATTGTACATTCAGTTTGTATGGTACTCTCTGTAGGTTTATCGGTGATAGTTTTGGTTTAATTTGTGTTTAATTTCTGCCGTTTGAGCTTTGTGCATGTGTAATGGTTTTAAGGCAATCACCTTACCTTTTTGGGATATTCTGACTTTGTGCTAGTCTTTATCCCCTATCTTATAGAATGTAGGATAGGGGTAGTCATGGAATGGGCCATGGGGGATGGGTTGTGACCAAGTGGTATCAAAGGAGGTCAGTTCCGCAATTAGAACTAAAAGTCTATAAATTTGGATGGGGCAATAGTGTTAAGTGTTTTGAGTTTGGATTCCAGGCTAGGGAGTCCAGTGTTGGTGCAGCGGTCGACATATCCATACACCATGACCGTAAATTCTATTTTCCAACCCATTATATGAAAACACTAGTTTCATGCTTCTTTGAGTGTTTTACCATCATCTTTTTGAGTCAGAGTTATCTCTCTAGACAAAATAAATAGATCGTGGTTTATCTTGATTCATTTTCAAAATGTCTCCACACAGACAGCCAACTAGGATTCCAGTGAGTGACCATGAGGATGTTCAGTAGAGTGACGAGGCTTCGGTATAGGGACTATTGCCCGAGATGGCACCTTTAGACGGTGTCCCCACAATACCATCGTCTATTAGTCAGCAGTTACTACATGTGCTACCGGTAGAGGACACAAATAGGCCCAGTTCCATACACAAGTTCCAATGATAAGGACCTCCCGAATTCAGGATAGAGACAGATACTTAGGTGGTTGATTAATTGATGGAGGTGGTGTTGTGATCCTTATACTTAGTGAGGACTCCACTTGACCGGATGGAGGTTCCAGCCACGATACTTCTGCAGGTCGGTAGACATGGAAGAGGAGCTGGGAGAGCAGTAAGAGGTGGTATACATTTCGACATGTTACAACCACCACCTTGGTGTGGTCCACACCAGGCTTAGGGAGCTTGAGGATTGGGGATGGTGGTAGAAACATACATACATCCTTACCCCATGTTGCAGTAGATGTTTTGAGTTTTAGTTCCCTACAGTGGTGGACGAGTACAAGGACGTCTTTCTAGAGGATGTTCCAGGAGTACCTCTTAATAGAGGGGTAGACTTCTATATTGAAATGTACCTCAGGACAGAATTGATATCTACACCTGCTTATTGAATGGCTTCTACATAGCTCTGGGAGATGAGGGTAGGATTGAAAGATTTGTAGAGTAAGGGGTTCACAAGGCCCATCATTTCACGATCATCAACCCCAGTGTTGTTTTCCAAGTAGAAAAATGGAAGCTTGAGGATAAGAGTGTAATTTTGTTACCTAAACCAGGTGACAGTAAAGAACAATTATCATGTACCGAGTATCAGTGACCTCTTCGATCAGCTGAAGGGAGTGAGATGATTCTCAAAGATAAACCTTAGATCAGGTTGTCACCAGCTTCTAGTGCGAGATCAGGACATCTTGAAGAAGACATTCAGATGACTCTATGGCCACTACGAGTACATAGTGATGCCATTTCTCATTATGAATGTCCCATCAGTGTTCATGGGACTCATGAATATAATCTTCTAGATGTACTTAGATTGGTTGGTAATGGTCTTCATTGATGACATCTTATTGTATCCAGTATCTGAGGAGGAGCATGCGATACAACTAAGGATGGTTCTACCCACACTCCAAGATCACTAGCTTTATATAAATCTCTCTAAGAGTTATTTCTCAATATAAAGGGTCTATTTCTTCATACATGTCATCTCAGAGGCTAGATTTTTGGTGGATCTAGTGACGATCGTGTCGATGCTTTCTTGGGAACCAACCAAGAGCATTACTGAGGTACAGAGTTTCCTTTGCTGTGATGGGTATTATCAAAGGTTTGTACCCGACTTCTCCAAAGTGGTAGCACCCTCGACAGCATTAAAGAAGAAGGGAAAACAAATAGCATTGATAAAAAGATTCCAAAAGAGATTTCAGCAGTTGAGGAAGAGCTTAACGAGTGCTTCTATATTGAGGTTTCCAAAGGAGGGTATTGACTATATAGAGTACTATAATGCATAAGGAATCTAGGTTGGTTATTTTCATGATTCAAGGGAAAGTAGAGAATTATTATGACTCACAATAGTTGAGAACACATACACATAACTATTGGACTCACAGCCTTGAGTCAGCAATGATATTCTTTTCACTAAAGATGTAGCCACACTATCTTATGGGTGAACGATTCATCTTCTACTATGACAACAAGAGTCTCAAGTATATCTTTTCTCAGAAGGATTTGAATCTGAGACAGTGAAGTTGGAAAGACTTCCTCCAAGACTATGAATTTGGTATAGTCTATACTCTTATGAAGGGGAATGTGGTGGTAGATGCTCTTAGCTGGATATCAAGTTCATAGCTACTGAATGAGGTCTCAAAGAATTTGTCCTCGCTTCACATATACTTTGGGTATACAGATGAGAAATATTATCAACAATCCATGGTAGTTTCCCCTCCACTCTTATAGTGAGTTAGGGAGTCACAACTTGGAGATTCCATCTGCGAGACTACATGTGCCCAGATGTCCACTAGTCGTGTCTCTGTTGGATATTCAAAAGGTGGGGATCACATCATCCTTTTAAGAGGATTCACTATATTACCAGTGGTTTAGTAGAAGGAGATATTTAGGGAGTTCAATATATCCCCTTTGGTGGTACATTTAGGTGTGGAAAAGATGTACCAGGACCTCCGACAACATTACTGGTTACCAAGGATAAAGAAGGCGGTGGAAGAGTTTGTATCGAGATGCCTCTCTTGTCAGCAAGTGAAGGCTAAGCACAAGGTTCCAACAGGTTTGACCTAACCCATCATGGTACTAGAGTGGAAGTGGGATGGAATATTGATTTAATTCATGATGATCATACCACGTTAGTCCAGGGGGCATGATACTATCTGGGTGATCATAGACTGACTCACCAAGTCGACCAACTTCCTACCCATTCAAGAATAGGGTTCAGTAAAGAGCTTCGGACACCTCTATGTGCTAGAGATATTTTTACTCCAGGGATTTTCATTTATGATAGAATCGGACTGTGATGCCTAATTTACAACCCAATTATTGAATGAATTTCAAGAGGCTTTTAGGACATATCTACACTTGAGAATAGCCTTTCACCCATAGACTAATGGTTAGATAAAGCAGACCATACAGACCTTGGAGAACATGATTCGTGCTTTCATTCTTATTTTGTGTCATAATTGGGACCACCTACCAATGGTGTAGTTTGCAAAAAACATCATATACCCCTCCACCAAAGGTATAGAACCATTGGATTCATTGTATGGACGACCATAAAGGTCAATGATATGATAGATAGACCTAGGGGATTCAACACTCATGGGTCTAGAGATGTTATAGGCTACCACTATGAATGTGTGGTTCATCTAATAGTGGATGAAGACTGCATAGATCTGACAAAATTCATATGCTGATAGGTGATGGAGACCTTTGGAGTTTGAAGAGGGAGACCACATTTTCTTATAGGTATCTCCTGGATGAGGGATTCAGAGATTTTTTGGGGTGACAAGTTATCCCTGAGGTTCATCAGACCTGTCCTATTGTTGGGTAGAGTGGGAGAGGTGGAATAACTCTTGGATCTACCATTCTAATTAGATATGGTGCATGGAGTCTTCCATGTATCCCAGTTTAGGGGATACATGCACAGACCATCTCACATCATCGACAATGGTGAGATAGATATTGAAAATAGGAATACATTCTTATAGTACCCATTGGAGATAGAGGATCGACATAAGAGTATCTTAAATAGATAGTAGATACCCATGATGCATGTTCATTGGAAGAATGGGAATCACCAGGACACCATGTGAGAGTGGGAGGGCTAGATTTGTGCTCTATACCCCCATTTGATTTATTAGCCATTGTTTTGGATTACGAGGATGTAAATCCCTAAAATGGGGATTAAAGTAATACCCCATAATTACATGATTTTTTTTTGAAAAATAAATAGGATTATTTTGAGACTAGGTGCTAAGAAGGCATGTGATTTTGAGTCCTGGAGTTCCCAGAATGATACATTGAAAAATGTTATGTTTTAAATATCGTGTGTGTGTAATTTGCCTAAAAAGGTGGAATAACTCTTAAATGAGTGCCCAGATCAAAAATATGTGGGCTCCATTGTGTTCAGGATGGTGGGTTTACCCTAGGCGTGAATTAAGTTTCATCAGCATGGGCCTCCAGTGAGAAAACCAAAAAATGGCATAACCGAAAATACAATAATTAAATAAAATTATTTTATATTTTAAATCCTTATAACTAATGAACAGTGACTCGGATTGGAAATCTAATACCACCTTTGAACTCAAGAGGGTATGATTTTCTTAGCCAAATCCATACATTGGACGGCGTGGGTCAACAGTGGAACATAGTTTTTGGCCATAAATTAAATAATTAAATAATGTTATTTTATTTTCAAATCCTTGTAACTCCAAAACAGTAAAATGTTTTGGAAATCCAAGAGTAAAATTGAGTTCATGAGGGTGTTCTTCCCTTAGGTGGATCCTAAAATTGGCTGGCATGATCCGGATATGAATGTTGGTTTTTGGGACCTAACCGTGAATAAAATAATTTAAATAAAATTTATTTGATTTTTGGATCTCCATAACTCAAAAATGGTAACTTTTATTAAAAATATGAGACTACTATTGAGTTTTTAATGATATTTTATCCCTAATAAGGGTTTAAATATGACCATAATGGGTCGATGAAAAAAGATAATTTTTAGACTTTTTGGAAGAAAAATAAAATAACATAAAAAGTTATTTTATTTGTTTTCTTCATCGTTTAGAAGTGGAATGTCAGCATTGTGGTGCATCAAGGAGGAACAATGAATCTCTTTAATAATCCCCATTAATTATTCCACGTAACGATACTGCAACACAGCAAATAGAAATGCGGATTAACATTTTTTCAATTTATAGCATAACAAGCAATGCAGGATTGTCTGCATAATACTAGAATTTCACTGAGGCTTTGGTGGGTGGAGACGATGAACGATGAGGGAAATCCTCTTCAATGATGAACTCAAATGAATCGAATGATGTTGATGACACCCTTGGAGAGTAGATTCAGGATCAAAGATCATAATACAACAACAAGCGATCGTCCTCGAGAAATCTCTTTTCCCAAGTAGGGGTTTAAATTATTAATGAATTGATTTCCCCACTCTCCCCCTCAAAACGATGAATGTGGATCAAATCTCTAACAAGTTGATCTGTGGATAGGTTTTCCATGAGGGGTTGGTAAATATAATTATAGTTTGATATCATGATTAAATCCTAGTGACTTATAATTTATATATTTTGATCCCGCTGACACAAAAAATTCAGAACTAACATGCACAAAGGCCATTTGTTTGAATGGGTGTTATTTGTGATCCCCTCAATCTCTCTCTATCTCCCTGTTCTTTGTGTCATAACGGATGGTGTAATCATCAGTCCACAGCACCCAGACGTGGTGGCACAACCAGGAAACTATAAGAGGTGGAGCGTCGATGGCATGCTGGGATGACGACAATAGCCACTAGCACACAGGACAGAAGATGAAGCCACGCAACCGTGTCAAGGGAACACGCAGTGCAAAGACACATTCTATAGACCAAGATGATGAGTTGGACCAGCAGAAAAGCCCTGGGGCATAGGGGGAAATGGGTCCACGTGAGTGGACTCACGCTAGAGGGTGGCGCTGCTCAGGAGCTGTGTTTGAGGAGCGGACCACATTGGAAGGTCACATAAAGAGAAAGAACATGTTCCTGGGCCTCATAAGGAGGAGGTGGAAGGCTTCAACTGGAAGCATTTGGCGCGAACCAGAATCCACACGGGTGTTCAAGAATTGTAAAATCGACCAACCACACATGTCAAACTGGTGGTGCAAAATAGACCATTGTGTAGCTCAGGCTGGAGAAGAATAGGCCCACCTATGCGGGTCGGGCCGATGTGATGAATCAGGCCGTTGAGCGGCCTGGGCTGGGAAAAAACCGGCCTACCAGTTGTGGGTTGGGCCAGATGAAACCGGGTCATTGGGAAACCATGATGGCTAGAACCATGTCTGAATCAGGCCGGTTCTGGTTGGTCAAAGCTAGTTAGGTCATTTGGGACCTCATACTAGGTTTTTTGGGTCAGTCCTCGGACTGGGCCTAGACACAACAGATCCCTATTTACTAAAACACCAATATCTTTCAGACCAGGTGTCTGATTGACGCGTAGTTTGCAGAATTGGAACCCTCTAAATGAGGGGGTTATTATGAAATTCTATAAGGAGGATTTAATTGAAGTTTATTTTGATGAATTGTTTGAGGAGTGGATTCTACCGGAATCAAGTACACAACATGCGGGAATCCTGCAGCTGGATGAGACCTAAAGACTACTCACTAGCGTGTCTAGGTAATCCTGAAGGCCTAGATGATAAGAATACATATGTGGACCATCTACAAGTTTCTCTGTGTGAACCAATTGTAAGTGGCCCGGTCTGGACCAGTTATAAGCATCCTTGTTTGGACCAGCTATAAGGAGCCCCGTGTGGACCAGCTATGATAGCCAAGGTGGGGACCAGCTCTGTGTGACCTGGGAAACCCATAGTGGGGAGTGGCTCTGTGTGACCTAGAAGACTCACTCTACTAATTAGGGAAGGGTACCTTAGTATAACAAGGTGTTTAGTGTAAAAACCACTAGTCTTACTTTCCATACTTTGGATTATACATGTGTGAGATGACAGTACAGTGTGCTTAACTTCTTTTGGGGTCTTTCCCTTGTGTTTTGGGGTCCCTAATGAGTATTTTATTACTCACCCCTACACGGTCTTTTCCCGCACGTGTCATGTCATGTGCAGGTGATCGACACTTTTTCAGAGACCTTGGTTGTTTGGGACCAGGTGGTGCTCAATGAGACTGGATGTACGAACGCTTCGACGGAGACCTTGGTGGTCCGGGACAGGGAGGTGCTCTATGAGACAGGACGAACAGATGTACTTCTATAGATACATGTAGCTACCCTTCTCTTACCCTTCAATTGGGGTATCGAGATGAGTGACCATGGAAGTTGGAATTTATTTTGTGGTTTTGGGCTTGTATTCTGTCCCCTTTGTCAATTGAGTTTATAATGTACTCTTAGTAGTTTTCTCAGGGATAGTTGTGGTCTACTTTGTGTTTAATTTCTACATTTTGAGATTTTTGTGTGTGTACAGGTGTTCAAAAAAATTCCTTCCCTTTTTGTGATTTTCCGACTCAGTGCTAATCTCCAACCCATAGCCTATGGAAGGCAGGCTTGGTTTAGTCTTGGCATGATCCCTTGGGGACGGGTCACAACAATAATTACTTGTATATTTTTAGGATCCACTGAGACTCCCCTTTTAGAAATAACATGACCCAAAAACATCATTTCATATATCAAAAACTCACATTTGTAATGTTTTCCTTATGAACAATGTTTAATCAAGTATATAATATTTATTTCCAAATAGTTAATGCACTCCTCCAATGACATGCAGTAGACCAGAATATCATCCACAAACATTGCCACAAAAGAGTAAGAGAACCAATGAAAAATATATGTCATCAAGTCCATAAATACTACACGAGAAATAGTGAGACTTAATTTCATAACTAGAAACTCAATATCCCTATACTATTTTATAAAAAATTTCTGGTATATCCTATTCTTATACACTAAACTGGTAGTACCGCAACTAGTGGTAAATATTTGAAAACCAATGATCCCTTATAAGATGATTAGCGAGATCCTCAATCCTAGTAAAGGTATATTTTTTCTTGATAGTAACCTAATTAAACATTTAATAATCAATAAAATGTATGAGGCTCTAATGTTCATTCTTCAAAATGGGGATAACTGAGGCCCAAGGTGAAATTCTAGGGAAATTAAATCCCTCATCCTCAAGGTATGGAAGATGGGCCTTCAGTTCCACCCACTCAATTGGTCCCATATAATATGATGGCATAGAAATTGTAATTATTCTAGTTATCATATCAATGGTAAACTTAACCTCACCATGTGGTATTGAAACAAAAAAAATCAACATTAATGACCATAAGGATTTCACCCACCACTGCATGAAGTTGAATTAAAAAACTATAATCAATGAAATTGTGGGACATCTATAATAACTAACATGAGATTTATCTCATATAAGTAACAAAAGGCTCTTCTCTCTCATACCTAGAATCCTACTCACCTAGAAAGATATGATTTATAGTGACCCAATATTCTCATACATTCATATTACATATTTTAGATGAATATATATTACATTACACAAACACATTCCCTAAAGCCTATAATAGTTTAACACTTTTGGATATTTTTGAGCAAAATATTATTAATTCTTGAATGATCTTAAAAATCTCCCACAAAAAACATTTTACCTTGTAATCCTCTAATTAATACCCAACCTAGACTTTTCTTCATAAACTAGGGAAAGAAACACTAGAAAGGGTGATCTTAGATGCTTAGTTGTGGAAAACATAATTGATATCAATCTATGATCATATAAAAGTATAATATGTGAAAAATCATATGTGATCATGAACATAACATATGAAGTTAATTCCCAAAAATTCATTAAACTTGAACCGATTCATGTTATAAAAAATTGTAATTTCTAAAAAAACATCCCATAAGGGTGATTAGTCAATCATGAACCATGAGATCATGTTATAAGACTTTGGGACAACCATAAATATTGAAAACCATTACATATGAAAACTCTAACTACCAAGACCATCAATATAGTTGATTATGAATCATCACATGTTTCCAAATGTTTATCAAGAAAAACTATTTTCCTATAGTTGTTCCAAACACACCTTTTTCCCATAGTGGATTAGGACACACTTGTTTCCCATATTGAATCTGGACACAAAAATTTACCATTGTGGATCAAGACACACCTATTTACCATACTGGATCAGGCCCAAAAATGTTTTCCAATTTTTATATCATGATATATAAAGGTTTAACCATTTTATGGGAGGTAGATATAGGTCCCACCCATCTTTGTTAAAACATAACCACTATCCTTGATTATAATGTTACCCCAACAATATAATCTAGATAATACATGTGTGCACCAAAATACCAAAAATAATTCCTTATTTGAGAACCCATTAAATTAAATGAGTCACATAAACATTTTATGAAAACATAACCTTTGGAAAAGAAGCAGGTTTCTTAATTATTTCATTATTTAATCAAAGAAAAAATGAAGTGGATTTTATAATCATTTCATCACAGAATAAACCATGAATGAGAAATGTGTTTCATAAATATATTTTCATCATAAACATAATCTATTCTAAGAGAGAATAATAATGGTACCCATAGATCATATCCCCATTAATGCATAAGTTGAGTCAAAGGATATCAACTTAGAAAGAGAATGTTTTTGAAAGATAAACCACATGGAAATTTTTTTTAGTAATATATAATTTATCTAAATAACATTTTTTAAGACTAAAAATTCAGTAAATATTTTATAATCCCTTTTATTTGAATATAACATTGAAATATTTTAACTGAATCTTTAAAAATTATTTAAAATGATTCTCATGTAAAATAACATTTCTGTATTGAAAAAATATTTTAAAATTTGATTTTGTAAATAAATATATTTGAAAAAAAACTCAAATAAATATAAATTAATAATAAATTTATATAATTATTATCAATATGAGATGTTTTTTTCAAATAATACACGTCAAAATAATGATTTCATTCATGTTATCAGTAAAATCAAAAATAAAATTGTTTATGAAAAGGACCTAAATATTCTTTTTAACATTTTTTTAAAAGTAAAACATGGTTAAAAATTAATTTTATAAAATATTTGAAAAAAATATTGAACATATTATTTAGTTCTTATTTATAAAAAATTATTTTTGAAGAAAAAGGGATTTTGAATGAAAAGATATTTTTTATTCAAAAATTATTTTTGTACTCTTGAGTAAATAAAAATAGAAAAATTAAGGGAGAACATGTATTCTAATAGAATAAAAATAAGAGAATAAAAGTGATGAGTTTATTGAGATATGGTTCATAATATTTTATCATCAGAAACATAATCTAGTATAATCCAACCAAATTATGAGATTATAAAATAAATTCCTTTCAACTTTGGTAACATTGAAATGTGAATACCATGAAGAAACATAATTAAATGAAATATAAAATGTAATGAGGTTAAATAAAATCATTATTTTACATGTTAAATAGGATTTATATTCACGACTAAAAAGAGGATAAGGGCATAACATAACATATGTCTCAAATAAAAAAAATAGAATAAAAATCCCTTACCAGTTCAATAAATTTTGAACTGTAAAACCCATAAAGTGATATCATAAAACAATTAAATCGAAATAAATTTATGTAAAATAAAAATTAAATAAATTCAGGGTAACAATATACACCACATAAAAGAAATATTTGTTGAATATAGCATGTGTCTCATAGAGGTAAAAAGTTATATGAATATCTCATACATTAAGTATCAAATATTTTCAAACAAATTAAAAAAATCTATATAATAAAAACAAGTTTATTATAAATATATTAAACTAACATAATAATAAATATCACACCATATATAATGTATTTATGTCTTTTTATTAGCCATTAATTAACAATTCCATGTTAATGTCACGTTTTGGGTAATAACCACTTGGTTTTTTGTATATGTTTTGATTAGTTATATCTGGTACCCTAACATTGATCTTAGTTTAATTATATATATAATAATTATAATGAAATAATTATTATATTTATATATAATTTATACATTTAAGACTAATAATTAATATTGGTTTTTTGAAATGAAGTATTATACGATCATAGGGATGGTAGTCGTATGTACACATGAGTAACAATTCCATTTCTCAACGATCATTATAGAAATTAGGTAAGTAATATATTACCTTAAAATTATTATAATATTATAATAAATACCAATATAGTTACTTAATTATACTTATACATATTTTCCATGTGATATGGTGGTGAAAAGAGTGTTACATCGCTTCATAAAGGTGGTAGTCCACATGTAAACGAACGATGTTATAATCATTCTATGACTGAAAACGTAAGAAATAAAATCATATATTATATTTTAATAGTGATAAATATTTAACTAATATCATAAATATTTCATTTATATCATATATATTAACATTATTCCAGTTAACTTCCCTAAAAAGCGTTAGTGAAAATGAATCACATCGCCCTGTGAGGCAACAGTCTGACATATACACAAGTGGCGTTATCGTATCAACTATAAAATTAAAATTAAAATTTTATATTTGATATAATTACTCCATAGGTATAATAATGTTATATTCATCATATATATACTTTATATCCACCATCATACCATACCATGAGAGTGGGTAATGAAAAATGAATGACATCGATTCGTGAGGTAGTAGCCTTCCTTACACATGAACGATGAGTTCGTAACCCATTTGATGGAAGTATAGATGGATGTATATAATTATATTAAGATAAGAAAATATAATTTTAAAAATGTTAATTAGGAAATGATATCATCATATTTTAATAATAATTGAAGGTGTTGGATGATGTAAAAAAATGAATATAGTCCTCTAAGAACGTTACCTATTTTATAGGTTTCCCCATTAAGATTATGCAGAAAGCATTCCATTAGTAGATTTATACCCAAAATAAGGATTACAGGATTATTGGAGGGATTTTTTATGTTATTTTATCTTGTTTTGGTCCTGCCAACTGGCTTGATAAGTGTAAATAAATGAGGGGATTGAGTTTCCTTTTATAATTGAGGAGTGGCATTTTTGTGAACACCCAAAAGTATTCAACAATGGAAGGTCTCTCTCACCATATGTGGATCCAAAATTAATAAATAATGTATTATAGGGATAATATTTTTCCCCAAAACTTAACAAAAAACACATGTTATAAACATGTCATTCCAAAAAACATTATGTTTTAATTTCTTTTACCATTCTTATTTTTACCACAATAACTAGATTTTTTAAACCTAGATAATTTTTCCTTTAAGACTAAAATAAAATTATTCATATTATATAATTTATGAATAATTATTTTAAATATACAATAATATTTAATAAATAAAAACCCTAGTTATGAGGAAAATTAAATTTAACATAGGTGAATTTAATGCACATTACCCATTTTTAACCTTAATTTCTATAACTAATTTTCAACTGTTTCACTAATCATTATGCTCAAAAAAATATTTGACTCATAATATAATATTAATTATTATCATTAAAAATATGGAATAATTTTTTCAAAATTTAATTCAATGAATTGTCCAAATTTAATTTAAATTTAATCCCTTAGACGCGACTAGAATGGGGGTTTTCAAAGAGAAAATGTTCAAAGTTTTCAATGTTTTTAAATCAAAACTCAATATGAAAATGATTCCAATTATATATATTAGATTAATATATAAATATATATAATTAATCTAATTATTCTTAAAAAAAAATTTAAAATATAATTTTACATTAATAATAACTCAAACAAAAAGGTAGGTTTTCAATTAAATTTCAGCATTTTTCACTATTCATCAAAAAATAAATATTTTTTGGAATTTAAAAAAATACTAATAAGATAATTTCATTATGATTATTTTAAATATTATTCTTTTAAAAAAAATTAATTTTTAAAAATTTTATAAAATTATATTAAAATTAGTATGCAATAAAATGAGACCAAACTACTTTTTAGATAAATATAGTTTTAAGCATAAAATTGCATATATTATTATTTATATTATTGAAAAGAACATAATATCAATGTTAAAAAATTTATTTAATATATAATGTATATATTTATTTAAAATAATTCAATATATTTAGTTTTTTCTTTATTTATGTAAAATGTGTTTGTTTTCATAAAAATAGTTTTTCAAAAAATGATTCCCATTATCGTCTATGAATTTTGTATTAATTTTTGATTTATTAGTCACCATATGATTCATTTTATATAAATTTGTAAACCATATATCTTTTATAATTTAGTTAATCCTATTCATACACATCGTTCTAATGTCTAAGTGATCACAATAATATAATAATATTTTAACAATATGAAATGTTTAATTTAAACTAAATTTTTCATGCAACGCATGCTACTTTGAGTGTTGTGTGTGAATCAAACCAAACTCAGTGTTGTGCATAACACACACTAAAATTAGTGTTCTTTTTATGAAAAATATCAATAAAATTAAAATTAGCTGAAAAGATACTTTAGAAAATCGTGGTATGATAAATTATACTACACTAAAAAAGAATTTCACCCTAAAAATTCATCTTATACTACAATGGTTTTACATTTGAATACTACTTTAAAGAAATAAACTTCATAAAAAGGGTTCATAAAACATCCTCTTGAAAATAGAAAGTAATGTGTGAAATTCATCTCCAAAAACACACACTAGAATTATATATATAATAATATAGGTTGGCTGTGAAAACATGGACATAGATGATGAAATTAATACCCAAATACTGATGGATAATGATAGATAACATGGTTTAGGGAAAGTTAACGACAAAAAAACTATAATAAAATGAGGTTTGAGAAAGGATTTTGATATCATCAAAAAATGATGATAGTGGGACAATCTTTTATTTCAATATCCTTTTCCAAATATTGGGAATTTTATTTTCAATATAGAATGAGAAAATGTGAAAATTTACATGATATATTTTTCTCTAATAGTCAAAAGATCATCATTTATTATTTTAATAATCAATTCCACATCACCCCTTACTCAAAAAATCAATTTTTTCATGTTTAAAGCACTAAATAAAATCATTAAAAGAATGATAAGTCAGTACATATATCTTTAGTGAACCAGTTTATAGTTATAAAATATAGATTAATTTTCATATGATAAAGAAATAAATTAATCCTCAAAACCTCATCCAAAGTTCAACTTAAAACGTTATTAAAATGGTTATCCTTAAAACCCATGCACAATATTAAATTTTCAAAATTTTAAATCAAGTTCACTACATTTATAAACCAATATTATCATCAATAACCTACATAATGTGATGTAAATCTTAATTGTCAAATAAAAACATGTGAATTAATTTGTCATGCATTCTCTTGTAACATGGAAATAACCTGAATTACCATAATCCCTTAGTAAAAAACTAAATTATTCCATATTCCTAAAATAAAACAAATATTATTGGATATATTCATTAAATCCAAAAATGTTTTAAAATACGTCAATAATAGTATAAACCTCTTTGTATAATAATCATTAATCAGTTACAAGATAATCATAACTCTATGATTTTATTTATCCATACGAATAACCATGTTATACTAAATAAACACCATTTTTTCAATATTAGTAATATATTAAGGGTTACATTCCCTTACTCATGTTTATTTTAGAAAATATAACCCTTTCATATAATCAATATTCAAGGTCCTCAATACCACTAAACACATTCTTTCATATCCTTAATGGATAACTTATACAGAAAAATCCTAATATATATCATAATTATTGAATTTCAATATATAAACACTTCCTTTACTAAACCTCATATTTAATCTATTAACTAGGATTAAGGATATTATTTCTTAATACCTTTATCCGTGAAAATTTTATTTGTAGTATCTTCATCCTGAAATGAAAAACCATTACTCATACAACCTTTCTGATTCTCTTCATGATATTTTTCCTTAGGACATAAGTTTTTATAAGGGTCATACTTACACATTTACAACATTCAACAGTGAGTGATAACTTAGGGAGACCATTATTCTCATTCATTGTGTTAACCATAAATTTCATTTAACATTTTTATTTACTTGACTTGTGTCCTTATTTTACACACCCAACCCATATTACTATCCCTATAATACATTATATGGATTTATTATTCGAAAATTCTTATCATATAGAAAATTAATCATATTTCTTTTATGGTCTCCACTATCCAAACTCTCACCAAACTCCATCTATATCTTATTTGGTGACTCTAAATGTTGGATAAGGTGAATTGTTTTAATCATATTTCCTGATAAGTAATTCAGAATCCTCAAAATATCCCTCAAACTATTTTTCATCAAATTATTTTTCTCATCAATATATTGTCTATCACATTCAATGTTGATCTGGATCATTCTGGTTCCTACCATTATCTGAAACAAAAATGAAGAGTGTTTCCAGCACTAATCGTAATGGGAAACCAAATAATCATGAAAAGAATATATAATATGTCCAATTCATGACATGTTATTTTTAATGTATGGAACCTTAGGTTTATCTGAGATCAGTCATTATCATTGTCTATTTTAATTGTTCACGATGGTTCATAAAGAGTTTGTTTGTTTAAATAGAATATCCCATTATGGTGTAAAACTAGGAGTACAACTATGAAATCCTGAACTTGGGTTCTACTCAGAGGTTCCTCGAGCCTGATTGGCCATATGGCTCAAGAACATCTTCATGAAAGAGAGAGGATTCCATATAGTTGGGTGGGCCTAGGGTGCCTTTATGGGGAGACTGTTCCCTCACTACCAGAGTGAAACACAATGTATAAATATGATCCTAGTAAAATATAATAATTAGTAAGAAAAACATATATAATTGCATAAGTATACACTATATATACTAGACCAGTAACCCACCATAGAGTAACTAGACATGAATAATAAACAACTGAATAAACAGATAATAACACTCATAAGTTGATTATAATGTTTTTCATGTGTCTAAAAAAGTAAAAATAGGTATACATGGGATAATGAAATACATGCTATACAAAAGGGGAATAGTGAATACAAAAATTATCTAAGAATCTCAAGCTCTAGATTGGTCATATGCAACCAAGATCAATCATAATGAAAGAAATCTATATTAGGTGTCCAGGGAGGGTTGATTCCATTTTTCAACATGTGAGTACATGTAATCTTCTTGGGTACCAATGGTGGACTAAATAGGGAGTGAGAATCTTGATAGGCCACCACTAATGGCATCTAAATAATCTTGTCTATGTAATATAAACTAAAATAGTGTACATTCAAGAATATTTAAAAGTGAATCAGTACAACAATGTAAATAAATAGTGCTTACTTCTGCCTCAGCTGGTATCTGAACATGTAACCATTTCATTTTTTAATTATGTTCTAGTTTATATAGTAAGTTTCATGAGGTGTCACTAAAAAGGATATAATTTACTGATAATACTAATAGTGAATTATACAATATATAACTAGACATCCTATAATTACGACAATAGTGAATATAATCTAATATAATAACCAAGGTGTCCTTAACCCTAGGGGTTGAGCCAACTCAGTAATAATATATTGCCTCTCTAAATGGGTCTTCTTGTAATCCAAGTGGAAATTCCCAAGGAATTACACTATAAATGATTCAAACCAAGTCTAAGGAATTCATCCAAGGTAAAATAGGATAAAAATGATTTGTCCCACTAGGTGTATCCTTGGCACCACATATCTGTGGAAGTCGTGATGGATCAGTGGAGTGTATCCAAGGAATCCTATAATAATAATGGATAGATCATATGGTCTCTTACTAGGCATCCATTAGTAGATATGGATCTTGATCCAAGGTGGGTATCTACCTTGGAAATTGGAACTGCTGAATTGCAAGGGTTTCCACGACTTTGAAAGGTATTCCCATAGATATCTAGTAATGGCTTGATTCTGACAACTCCTATAATATTTAACAGGTCTATATGAAATAGGAATCATATATGTAATTTTTTTCATTAATTAAGGACCTGTAATAATCATTCCTTTTTATACATCAATAGGTTTCTTTCATCTCCATTCATACAAGTGACATGGCTAGAAGGACACGAAACCATTCATTAGGTTCACTCAACTAACTTCCATTTTCCATTACCAGGGATTATACAGACATGAACCCAATTCATTCAATTACATTTACATATTCCAAGTGATATATATAAATATACAGTCAAATTACCAGTTCAATGTTCATTAATTGATTTAAAACACATACCTTAGATGTTCCAACTTATATAATTACATGTAGTATCCATTAATAATTCATTGACTTAATCAAACACATCCCTTTATAAAGATCATATTCAAACACACTGAAACAATGGCGTAAATAGACATAATAGGATACTAAAATCATAATTATGAAAACACCCATCATTGGGTGGTTAAAACTAATTTCATAACCTCAAAAAATGTGTATAATTTATAATAAGGGTCTTATAAAATAATTATAATGACTATAAGAAAGGCACACATATTTAATAGGTGACACTAGATGAAATCGGTGTGCACACACTATAATTCTTTATAAAACAAAAAGACTTGTGGGATGATTCTTAGACTACAGACCATAAGCTCATATGACTACCAACAATCAGTATCATCCTTTAGTTTGGATTGAATCAGAAGAAGTATGAATAATGGACCAATGGCCTGAAAATAGGGCATATTACGATGAATCTAAATAGAATCATATAGGTAAATAATAATGATGAAGAACACGAAAGGAATTTTTTTACTTACCAATGCACATCCAACATGATGAAAAATGATAAATCGGACATCAGATGGAATAACCAGATTAAAATCTATAGATAGGGGCTTGAGAGATTCAAAAAGGGAGAAGATGGGTGCTGATATCAGTTGGAATGATCCATTGAGGAAGGTGGTGGGTTAAACATTTCATTAAGGGAATTCCCATAATCTTTCCCACTAAATAGGGGTCGTACATTTTGATTGCACATTTGGACAAATGATGTTCCAACCATTTTTATTCAACTTCTGAAGGAGGGATGACACATGGTTATTCCTCATAGTTAGGGAAACTATACACCAACCCTTCCAATCTTCTCTACTAAAAACTAATGACATTACACATGGGTGTTCGAGCCCTGTTGCACAGTTTGGAAAAATTATCCCCCCTACTTCACCCCACTATCCTTCCCTGCATGATTAGAAGAGACCATGTATGTTGAGGATCACGGTTTCTACTAACTATGTGACGTAGTTTTTTTCCCATGACTATATTCTGAGATCTAATGAAGCACTATACACCCCCTATAACCTTTTTACCCTTGTTAATAATTTATACTAGGTCTAAAACTATGAATTAGAAGAAAAAAATTAATGTATCCATGATAAAGAGGAAAAAAGTTCTAATAGTATTCATTATTTGAGGAACTCACACTAGAGTTAAACTTACAATGGGGTTGAAACACTATATGATGAAATATCTAGTCACATGTCATACATATCGGTCTCCTTATCCGATGTATTATTTTATACATGGTAGTGTTTCCATAACACATGTACTAAACGGATAGGTAGACCATGGTTGCCTTCATGAAATGTTCAATGATTGTATAATATACTTCTCAAATGAGGAATTAAAATCTTAATAAACTTACATAAGATCAAAATATGAGGTGGGTTGGCATGATAATGGAAAAATTATGAAACTTATAAGACATCGTTCATGGAATAGTGCCACATAGGTAGTAGAAACCAACAACATAGTAGCAAAATCTCTATAGAATCTTAAAAGTCCGAAAAAAGAGTAGTGATAGCTTCCCTTTACTATATTTTAATCTATGTCCAAGCTAGGGTAATAACTATGGGAAATCATGATCCTCGACCTTGAAATCAAAATTTTATTGACAATGATTGATAGACTAGGTAGTATAAATACAATTTCTAATCATTTTTATGTGTTCCAAATTCTCCTTCTTGAGATAATCAACTAGTAGGGCTTCCTCTCCTTCCTCTATCCAGTGAATGTGTGAATGAGACAACCTTCCCTTCAAGACCTCAAAATGATACATCTGAATTGTTGTATGAAATCTATTATTGTAATAGAATCTGATAGGAGGGGCAGGCTTCTCCCATGAATAGATGAATTGAAGAATTCATTATCAGAGCATGTCCTCTAACACAGGTTTCATCCATTCTAATTACCCATCAGTCTATGGGTGAAATGATATCCTCAGAAGCACCTATTTACCCCTTACTTTATGCAACCCCTTCTAGAACCATGATGTAAAACCTTTGTACCTTTCTAAAATAATAGAATGATGGACCTTGTGTAGTCAGTTAATCTCAAAGAAATACATTATTCCCAGCTCATCAATCGAGGATATATCCCTGATGGGAGGGAAGTTCGATAGCTTTGTCAATCTATCCATAACTACCCAAATTCCTTCCCAAACTCAAGGATATATAAATAATCCTACTAAAAATCCATTAAAACATCTTCTAATTTCTATTCTGGTAATATAATACTCTTTACCAATCCTTTTGGCCTCTCATGTTTTTCCTTCACCTACTGAGAGGTGGGACACCAAGTGATAAAGAATTCTCTCAACTCTTTCATCCAAGGCCACCAATACTAGCATTTCATATCATGATACATCTTGAAGATGACTACATTAATTTTCCATTGAGATATGTAATAATATAAAAATATTTATTTTCTCATATCTATAGGATCCCAGGAATTTTTATGTATAAGTAGGATGTCATTTCTGTCCACAAAAAAATCTAGATTCAGGTCATCTCCTGAAATACTCTTCCAAACAACCAAAACATCAAGATTTGAAAATTAAAAACCATTAAATATATCATGGAGGGATGAGGTAACTATAATGGATGATATATAATAATTTTTATGACTATCATGAAACACTATATGTATCTCATAGAAGAGAGATATTAAATTTCATTCACTGTCGGCTTCCTATACAACCTGTGCTAGAGTTTTTTAATCACTGCATTGGCCACCACATTTTCGTTTCAATGGATATAGGAAAGCTCCAAATTGAAGTTTTTTAGATATTAAACCAATAAACACAATCTAAGATTCATTTCATGTTGTTCAAATATATCTTTAATACTATTTTGTTCTATATACTCCAAAAAATTCTCAACTATAAGATATTCTCTCCCATATCATGAGACATAGAAAACTACTGCTAGCTTGGGGTCCTACATCTGGTAATCTCTCTCATGAGACTTCAACTACTAACATACATATGAAAATAATATTTTCTCATTCATTAGTAGTTCACCTATCCCGATGGTGGATATATTATATAAAATTTTATCCTCTAACATAATCTAGAAGAATCAGAATAAGTGTCGAGGTAAGACTTCATTTCATCTCCTAAAATAATTTCTTGCACTCTTCTAACCATATGAACCTAACACACTAATTTGTAATTCCATTTTTAGTTGAATCATGGTGTGATAAGTTTTATAATAATTTTCCTTACTAACCATATAGCCTCAAGATACTCCATATATCAAACATGTTCTCGGTATGCTCCCAAGAAACAACATCAACCACCTTATCTAGGTCAAAATATACTCCTACTTCCTATATAATATGTCCACATAAGTGAAAATTGATGATCCAGAAATGGGACTTATCAATCTTGGAATAAATATAATGCTCTCTTAGTTTATTTAAAATTATCTCAAGGTGATTATCATTATCTCAATGAGTGTTATACTAAACCAATATATCATCCACATATATTGCGATAATGAAATCCATATAGGGGTAGAACACCCTATTCATCAAATATATCAAAATGGGGGGTGTTTCCATATGAAAAAATGGAATAATTAGATACTCATACAAACCACACCTACTAAAAAATGTTTTATGATGTATGTCTAGAAGTATGACTCACACCTGATGATTCCCAAATCTCATGAAAATATTATAAAACACCTTAGCCCCTCAGATCTATTAAAATAGTTCATTTACCAAAGGTGGTAGTTATCAGTTCATGATTGTAACATGGTACAACCATATGAAATCCACATGTAAATTTAGGGTCTCGTTATCCTTCTTGGTGTAAACATGGGTGAACCCTAATAGGAAGTGCTGAGATGTATAAAATATTGGGCCTCTTGATCCACCAACCATACCATGATATCAAAGAGCTCATTAAGTGTAATTATGTATGGAGGAATTGAAACATGACCTTCTATTTGAAAAAGTTCAATCATAAACTATACCTATCTCTAAGGAGGAAAGACATGGATTTTTTTCAAAAAGCTTCACCAAAATAACCTAATACAGGAGGAATGTTTGACAGATGTGTTAAAATATCCTCCCTGAAGAGAATAGAAATGTGGGAGGTCACTCCACCAAACCCATGATGATCTAGTTCATCTCTACTGGATTGTACATCCCACTAACCCTTTTGTAGATTACTTTGACCATCTGTTTATGTAAACGATGACTTATGGTGATAGAAGTCTAGAAAGCTGTGTTAAGGGACAAACCAATCCATCCCAAAAATGACATAAAATCCTTTCATCTCATGAAAAATAGGTCCCATCTGAAAGGGTAACTACCTACCTCATAGGATAGTACCTACACTGAAATATTCCCTTTTATTGTACTCCCAATGATGTATCCAAGTTCATTACACCATAGTAATACTAAATTTATATCCTGATACATTCCATGATATTTAAAGTGATGAATCAGTGTGATGTACCTATATCGAAAAATGAAGATACTGTAGTGGATTCTACTAAAATAGTATCTCGTAATATAGACTATCCTAAACTACGATCCTTGTATATTGGTTATAAAGCATTCCACCTTCCTCATCCATGACCCTATGCTACACATAGACTACCCTCAGTATATCCAAACAGATACTACTACTGATTAGGATTTTGGATACCATGACTACAACCTCCCCCTCAACCAGACAAACGAGTGCTACTCTGACTCCCCACCAGATATAGAATAATATAACATGAACCTGAAGGTATATATGGTTCATATTGTCTTCCACTGGAAGTATATTTATTGTTTCAACGAAATCGAAGATGATCCCCCATACAGCATCATGAATGACACTGAATTAGGTCTCTATCTCACCAAGGATTTATATTCCCTTGATTTTCACACTAATGGTATAAAATGATTCTTCTGGTATAATTTCTCTTACTGCCCCTACTTTGATGTGAATCCTCAAAGGAAACCTTTCTTTAACTGGAAGAACTACTGGGCTACCTCGAGAATGATACTATTTTCCTGGTACTATCACCTTCAATTAGGTTGCACTCAGTAATAATATATGTATTGAAAATATCAGAGAAATTAGGTTGGAGAAATACATTCAGCAAATTATATACTTCATATTGGATTCCATCCTCAATGTTTATAGTACACAAAATCTCATCATGGGCTAGAAGCAGTGAAAAGTGTTGAAACTCCATAAACGGTGTATAATAATATACTAATGACATATCACTTTTCTCTAGATTCATTAACTCTTTGGCACAATCAGCCCTCAATTTTAGAGAAAATAAGTGATCATAGAAGGTAGTATGGAAATCAACCCATACTATTCCCTAATGGTAACCAGAATTGCTAATCACACCAC